>CM064056.1:66022263-67282263 GCA_032594955.1 Panicum miliaceum
ACGGTATGCCGGGCGTGGCACTATGGCAGCCCTCTTCCAGCCAATCGATCTGCAACCCAGCAAAGATTTTGATGATTTTCTATTTGATCTTTTTGGTTTTTATTTCACTCTGTCACTTCGATTTATATCATGCAACCTGTCATTCTTTCTTCTCTGACATTGTTTCACTTTCACGAAGACACGTCGCCGGGCCATTTGGAGAGTACTGTACTAGAAAGGAAAGCCCAACACTAGTCTGAACTCTGAACACACAAACACTAGGCTAGAGAGCGAAGGAAAACGCAGCACAAAAGGGGAGCGAGCGAAAGCCACACCACCTCACCACCAGAAAATTCTCCCCGAGGGGCCAGGCCAGGCCAGGGCACAACACAGGGCCAGGAGGCGAGAGAGCTCCCGGCCGAAATTCCCCAACCCCCTCCCGCACCGCGTCCGCGTGCGCCTGCCCCCCCCCCCCCCCCCCCCCCCCCCCCCCCCGCCCCACCGCGCCACCACCGACCACCGTCTCCGCCGTCTTCCCCCTCCCCGGCGGCGCGGCCGGCCGGCGCCATGCGCATCCGCCGCTACGCCGCGCGCCTCCTCTCCTCCACCTCCCCCGCCGCCGCCGCCGCCGCCCCCTCCTCGCCCCCCGCCCCCGCCCGCCGCGTCCTGGCTCCACGCCGCCGCCGACGACTGCTGCGCCTTCTGCGAGCTCAGCCGCCCGGCACCGGAGGTAAAGCGATCCCCCGCTCTTCTTCCCCCTTCTCCTATCGCTGCATTATTCGGCCGCGTCGCCGTGAAGGGGGTAGTTTTGCTTTCGTGCGGGGGCTGTAACAGTGGGGGTGTCCGGTGGAATCGCAGGAGGGCCCGGACGCCATCAAGCACAAAGGGCACATTGCCGGTCGGGTGTCAGCATCTGATGTCGGGGGCGATGAGCGCGTGCGCGAAGCTCAACAACCGCCTGCTCCGGAAGGTTCGCACAGTATTTCCGTTCGAAGTATCATTTGTGTTTGCGGGGTTAGCACTGTGGCAAATGCTAATGCAACAAATTTGTGCTCTTTTTTGTGTTCTGCGAACGATTTCAGTTAGGAAATGCAAGGCTGATCATGGACGCAATGTAAATATAACTTCTGGGGTTAGTGAAGCTGCAGTAAAACCAGAAGTTGCAGGAGGAGCTACTCTTGTTAGTGAAGCTGATGCTGAGCCTGCTGTCAAGCCTGGAACTTTCATTGTAAATGATGCTGCTATTGAGCAGGAAGTTAACTGTAAATTTTCTCTTGTGAATGGTGCCGCCAAGCCAGAGGTTACAGGGGGGGATTCTCTCTTGAATGGATCGACCACTGAATTAGGAGTTTTGGAGGGTGCACCGTTTGCTAATGAAGTAGCTCATGATCCAGAAGTCACAGAGAAAGTTTCTCCTGAGAGTAAAGCTGCCACTGTGCCAGAGGTTACAAGCATTGTGGCGGAAGTTACAGGGGTGCCTTCTCATATGAATAAATCTGGCACCATACACGAAGTTATAAGGAGAACTTCTTTGGACAAAGCTGTTAACGATCCAGGAGTTACAATCACCATGCTCAGGACAGGTTCCCTAAGTACTGAAGGTGCGGGCGGACCAGAAGTTACAGGGGCAGCTTTTATCATGCAAGAAACTACTAAACTGGAATCTGTAGGGAAGGATTATGTTGCTAGCAAAGCTACTGCAGAACCAAGAGATTCCGGCAGAGCTTCTTCCAATGTAGATGATACTGCTACTTTAGATGAGCCACAGCTGTCTAGTTGCAATCCAAACATAAGCAACGTGCAGCTTGGAAATGCTGGAGAGACTGTTGCAAGCGCAGTGCAACCTTCTGGATGTGATGCTGCAAAAGTTCGCAGTTCTGTGAATTCCACAAGCAATGGTCCTGTTGAAGCCAAAGGTCCAACTGTTGAGGGAGGACTGCCAAATGATGGATTTGTTAAACCCAGTGTTTCATGTGTATATGACATAGTGGCTCGAAGCATCGGTACTTCAGGGAGATCAGATGTTATTTGTTATGCTAGGCGGAGAGGTAAGAGGAAGCTGGAGCTGCTGGAGGTAAAGACGGAAAATATTGAATTGGAAGATGGTGTTATATGCAAGGAAGAGACACTGGGGAGAACTGGTTGTTGTGAGAGTGTATTGTCAACAGCTGGATCTGTGGATGTTAAACTTGCCGACATAAAGAAAGAACTTATGGATAATTCAGCTGCAAGCAAGGTTAAAAAGATGAAGAGAAATAGATTTGAATGTAATATTGATTATTGTCGGATGACATTCAAGACAAAGGCTGAGCTTTCTGTTCACAAGAAGAATATGTGCACAGTCAAGTCATGCAGCAGACATTTCAGATCCCACAGGTACCTGAGACACCACCAGAGTGTTCACAACGATGATATGCCTTACAAGTGCCCATGGGATGGTTGTGGTATGGCTTTCAAGTGGTCATGGGATCGGGCTGAGCATTTCAAGGTCCATGCTGGGGTGAAGCCTTATAAATGCACGACGCCTGGGTGCAACAAAATATATAAGTTTGTTTCAGACTTCACGCGGCACAGGAGGAGGTGCAGACCTCAGAGGTAAAAGCTTGCTTGATACTACAGAATTAGGATAGTAGTGAAGGTTGTGCTTGCTACTGTAGATGTCTTTATTCATTTGCTAGGGGATCTTCGCTCAACTGTTCTGACAACTTACAGTGGGATTGTTCGTTTCTTTGTTGAGCAAAATGCTAAAATCTTTAGCTTAGAAACTTGGGTATCTCAAAATATCTTTGTACATTTGCGGAAGCTAGTTGATAATATTTGCGCTGGTTACGACCAGCGCTGTATCGAATCTGAGACATAGAGCTGTAAATGAGAAGTTGTTTTTTATATTTTTTATGATTTTGTTTCAGCATAGTATTCCATGCTTATTTATTTACTTGGGTAGTTGGGTTAACATGTTTGCACCAAAGTACAGTACAAGGTTAGTCTATTTTGGTTGCTCAACTAGTCATTTATATAAATGATTTCTGTTACATCTGTGATGTTGTTTGCAACTTTGTACCATGTGGTTATATAAATGAAGCTAAATTACAAGCCATTGCTTCTTCTAGATGCCTGACGAACTTTAGAGCTGTTCAATTATGGACTAATGTGATGTGTCCATTTTCACGGTGAGCTCAGTGAAAATAAATATCACATCCTTTTTATTTTGAAGTGCTGCTTCTGTGCTTTCCTAGAAGAATGCATGGCCATAAACATTTTTTGGGTTGATTTCAACCTACCTATTGATGAAGCACTGTAGATTATGTGACATTGTCAATTTAGAAATTGCAGAAGATGCTAAGTTTTGAACTGTAGTGCTCTGGATTTTACCTGATATGCATGCTGACTTGGATTTGCTTTTAGGCTCTTGCTACCTGAACCGCTATTTTTTTTTGAAAAGTATACCTGAACCGCTATCAAGCTAGCAAATTTGTTCCTTGAAAGGGAAACAATAAAACTTGTTCTCAAACATAAATATTGCAGTGTTATGAATGGAATAATCAGGAGCATCCTATATGGCTTTAATGACCAATCTTGCTTTTGCAGAAATAATTTACTTGTACTAGATTGCAAAAGCAAAATCTATGGTTGAGCCTTAGCATAAGCACCTTGTGCAGCTGTACATTCCCATGGAAAAAATGTTTTAAAATCTTTCATTCACAGAAAAAGTCTATCTGGATACTGGATATTGACATTTCCTGCTTGTAAGATGCATCTGCTCTTGCTTGTTCTCTATTTGGCAATGGATTTAGCAATGGTGAGTTTGCTGAAATAGCTAGATGGGATGCTTATTGGCCCATATTCTTTGTTAAACAACCAGAAAATAAACAACGACTGTGTTTTTAGGTAGTGCTGTTAGGTTAAAAATGGCTTTTGCCTTCAAATCCTGATGGCTCTAGTTATTTTCATGACTGAAGTGAGTACAGTAGCAACTAGCGTCTTCCTTCAATTGGGTCTTCAGACCGTAAGAGGGAGGTTTTTACGTCAGAAAGCCACTCTGTTTTACATTTTTTTTCAATCCTATCAGACTTATACTTGAGAATAGTTGCTGAAAAGCTATTGGATCTGCAGCTGAGGCCAATGAATTTTGGTCCCAAGCTTTTTTTTCCTTTTTGTCCGATCCTTCGTGACGCTTCAGTCATTTTTGCTGCATGCTCTGCATCCTTGAACTGGGTGCTGTACTTCAGACCCCGTTCCATGCAATTCAATCTTCGAGTTGCTCGCTGATGGTCGGGAAGAATGTTTGCCGAAATTTCGTTTCGAGTTAAACTTTGTGGACGGTGACTGGGTTTATGGTTATGGTTATGGATGTGTCCAGTTTGGGTGCGGTACCCACTTTTTTTTCTTTGTCAAAATGATCTGCAGATAATTATAGGAAATACACGTGCTGTTACCATTCATCTTTTAGGATGAATCCTCTGTCATCTACAACCAGCTTCACTCTAATCCACTTTTTTTTCTGTCACTGCCTTTCCGCGAGATGCAGTTTGGCTCTTGTACGGTTGGTGGGGAAAAAACTGGAACATTCTTCCGGTCCAAAAAAAACCGTAACATTTTGCATGCCGCTCGATAACGTCGCGGGTCGCGCGTCGACTTCGCAATCGATCCCGGTCGTCCATTCCCAATCCAAGGCTCCAACCATGTGCACGAGCTGTGGCCATGCGCCGACTGCCCCGGCCGGCAGCGACGCAGAACGCGGAGCAGAGCTGATACTCGCAGTGTTCGGCGGACCGGATTCTGATTTAATGGTATTCCGTGAAAGAAAAAAATCGAAAAAAACTGAATAAAACCGAAAAAAGTCAAGCATAATAGACCGGTACGTCTCGCGCATGGTAATAGAATTTATTTTATTTTTTTGAGAAAGAAGAACCGATATGTATTTTTACGGAAGCCCTAACCTATCGGCCGATATAAAGAAATCGGCAGTCTTGCCTTCGTTTCTGAAGGCGTGCACATAACCTGGGATCTTATAAATTTATAGATTACTTCATCCGTTCTCAAATATAGTTATTTTAATTTTTCTAAATTTATAGTATTTGCTATACATATATATAGCAAAAGCTATAAATCTAAAAACGACGAAACGGCCTATATTTTTATTTAAAAAATATTTTAATAATAAAACAACCTGTATTTTGGAACTGACAAGGTAACCGAAATGCCAACATCTACCTTGATCGACTATGAAATTCTGCAAATCAAAATATATATGATGGGTATATTAAACTAACAGCACACATTAAAACTTTATCCAGACCGATACAGGGCATACCACCATTTCATAACAACAGTCAACAAACACAAGATCGTATAACACGACCAACCACGACGACACAACCGACACATGAAGCAAACCAAGCACAAACGAGGCGCTACAAGTCATACAAATTAAGCACAAAATGAACCATATCCCAGACGGGAGTTGTAACGTTCCGCCTCCCCGAGACCGGGCTCGCCGAACCCGCTTACATCTGGCAGCTTTCTAGGATATAAGCTGCTCTTACAGACCAACACAAATCTTTTCTGCACATTTTGTCCTTACTCGTGGGCATTCGGGAAGAACTTCCCGGTCGGTCACCCATCCCAAAATTGCTTCCGCCTCCCCGACGCCGGGCTCGCCGAACCCGCTTACGTCTGGTCACCCGGGAAGAACTTTCCGGTCGGTCATCCATCCCGAAATTGCTCCCGCCTCCCCGAGGCCGGGCTCGCCAAACCCGCTTACATCTGGCAGCTTTCTAGGATATAAGCTGCCCTTACAGACCAACACAAGTTTTTTCTGCACACTTTATCCTTACTCGTGGGCATATTGCTCCAGATCAAGCACGCTTAACTTTAAAGTTCTTTCGGAATTGGCATCCGAAAAAAAGTTGTAACTTATTGATACGAGTATTCTATTAATCCTATTAAGTGTTGCGCCGGGATGTTACACGCCTTACAATGATTGTCCCTTCAGCTAGGGAGCTCCCGGTGCTTGATCTTGAACGCACATGGAAGACGAAGGCCGCGGCTGGTGGAGCGACTCGAGAGTCCGCATTTTCAAGGGCTTCCTCGTCGCCTTCGAGCTCAGTTTTGCTTCAGGGAAGAGACCTTCCTCTGGAGCTTCTGATGTGCTGCCATCTCCCTGTGTGGATCTCGCTTCTTCTTCAACAACAATGGCCGCAGGGCTGCTGTGACGGCCGCGCTGCTTTCCTCGGAACGGGCCGAACGGCTCGGGGTAGTAGAACGCCCCGCCTGAGTAATAAACGTCTTCCTTCGTCGTCTTCTGCGGGCGCTTGGAGCTAGGCCGCGCACCCGCCGCCGCCGACGGCGCTGCTTTTGACCTCGCCGGCGCATCATCACTCGCCAACGCTGCGTCGGTGCTGGACGACGGTGCGCTCGCGCGAGCTCGCTTGGAGCCGGACGAGGCCTTCGCCGGAGCAGCTCCGGAACCCGCCGACGCCTTCTGCGGAGCAGATTTAGAGCTGCCTTCTCCAGGTGCTTCCTTTCCGGAGCTGTAGTACGAGCGGCTCCGACTCAGGTGCTTCTCGCATAGTGTGTGGGGCAGAACAGCGGAGCTCCGGCAGGTCCACTTCCTGCCGTCGGTCTTCTTGCACCTTGGAGGCTCATCAGCAGCAGTGATCACCTTCGCCTTCATCGTCTTGGACTTGGACCCCTTCTTCTTCTGCTGATTTCCATCTCGCTTCAGCTTCTCGTTAACCTCCTCCTCCTCCTCCGGCTGCTTCTCCTTCCCAATCTTGTCCTCCACCTTCGTCCTCCTCACAAGGAAAATCTCCTCCTCCACCTCAGACTCAGACTCCGTCTCCTCCTCATCCTGCTGCAGCACGAATTCCAGGTTGGTGTAAGACAAACCAGGATTCTCGCGGGGTTCCCTCCAGGCATCGCCGACGAGACCATCGTCGTCGTACAGTTCCTACATGCATAGCAAGCCAACAGCACAAAGATCAAGCACAGAGCAAACGGAAGCAACCCGCTATGGCGCAATGTATACGGCGTACGTGCAGTGCACAGGAATCGGAACGATTCTTCAAACTAAGACATACGCAGCCAGCAGTCAGCAGCTCCGATCCGTGCTTGCTTCATACCCATTTCTGCTGCAGACAGCAGCAGACACAGATCCAGGAGCTAGGGTTCGGACAGGATCTCCATTTCCTCAGATACCAAATCGGGGACTCAAGATTCCGAGTGGAAGAACCCCGCAAAACCAGCATGAAGCACGATCAAGCCGCCGATCTGGATAATTTCCCCTTTCTCCCCTAGCCGAGCACTCCAAGACCACCGGCCTGCGGTCGAATGGACAAACCAAACCCTAAACGTACGCACATGCGAGGTGGGGATGCGATCCAAACCCAAACAAGCACGGCAAAAAAAGGAAAAGGGTATATGGGGCATCTCCAAACTAGCAGCGAAAACCGAAAACCACAGCGCACAGGTGGATCGGAGGCTCGGAGCAAGGGAAGAGGATAGGATGGATGCAGGGGGCAGAGGCTGACCTCAGGATTGAACGCGTGGGGATGTGTAGTCCATGCACAGCTCTGCAAGCATACCTCCGAAGGCGGGGTCGATAAGAGCATGAGGGCATCGGCGACGTCGTCGACGTGCGAAGCCGGCGGCGCGGGCGCGGGCGGTGGAAGCACGGGCTCCTCAGACAATGGTGCCTCGGGTTGCACCTGCGCGGTGGCGGCGGAGGAGGACAAGTCCAGGATCCTGGAAGGATTCCTTCGGATCCGCATGGCGGAATCAAGTCGCCGGCGAGCGAGGAGCGGCGGCGCTAATGGATCGAAGACTGTACTAGGGTTTGGGCGGAAGCGGAAACTGAAATGGAAGGTGGACGGTGTGTCTGATTTTGGTTTTTCTATGACGGCCTTGTTTTGCCTTTTGCCCCCTCAACCCCCTCTCCCCTATATGTACTGCGCGCCTGACTAATGGCCACCGGCGGGTTTTCCCCCCCAAGAATTATAGAAAAAATCCTTTATAAATAAAGAAAAGAAATAAAAGTTATATGTACAACCAAAACTATTGGGAATAAAAAGATCAATGCAGCTTTAGGTAAGTAGAAATTAACTATAAGTGTTTGTACAGCATGAGAAAAGGATAGGTAAAATGCATACTATATCATTTCTAATTTCTCAAGTTTTTGAGTCGCAAGTTTCCTTCTGTTATGTTTCCGCATGCAAGTGTGAAGCGAAAATCGCCGCGTGAAAGTGATGATTTCTATAATTGCTACCCAATACCGTGTGCTAGTGTATTTATTGGCAGTATTATGCATTTCAGAAAAAATATGCTATAATAAATTGCTTCTAAATAAACCTTGGACTTTTGTTGGTTATTCGAGACTATTTTAGACGTCCCACATTATTATGGGGCCGCTATCTTTTTGAAGAGGCCATTGCACCCCCCCCCCCCCCCACCCAACCACCACCACAGACACACATCCATATAAGTGTGAAGTAGATTTACAAGCAGTTTCAAATAATCCCACGATGAATAAGGATTGTACATTCTTCTTACTAGGAGATTCACATAAATCACACGATCCCTACTACCTCTTTTATATTAATTAATACAAGTTCGGCAATCTCTGCCGGATTTACATTTCAAAAAAGAACATGGTCCCTACTAGGAGAATTCTCTAGGTTGACGTGTATTGACGCGTTAGTTTCACCGTGACGATATACACACACAAAGCACAACAAGTTACACATTTGATGTCGATTCTGTTATCATATATGCATGCTAATAAGAGCCTAGCTAGGACCAGTAACGGAGTGTGACTGTGTGATGAACAAAAGAGCTGATGACTAGCTAAAAAAAATCTGAGAGGACAAACACCCCTGGCTTGGGGTTCGTTTTGGGCAGCGGAGTGAACATCGTGGAACAGCTCTCTACCCTAGAAAGTATATATGCTAAACAGTTGCTATAAATAGCTAAGCTCGGCTATAATTAGTGAACGTCTAGGTAGAGCAGGTTTTGGCAAGAAAATGCTCAAGTTTTATTACAGTCACTTGACAGTGATCATAGACAGAGGGTGTGGCTCCTGCGGACACCGGCGGCGTCGTGGCTTCGGCCTTCGGATTCGGCTAGCGCTGTCCCGCAGGTGACGGCTCCTTTGTGCCGTTGCCAACTTGCCGCGTCCACTCTTGATTTTTGGCCACCACAGTGATAGGAAATAGATGGGCCCAATTAGGCCTGTTGGGAGGAAAGTCCATGGCCTTTTTTTGCATCTACGCAAGAACTCTTTATCGGTGACTCAAAAAAAAAACTCTTTATCCGTCTGACGATGTGGCCCTGCTTTGCGCTTCTCTCCTCTGCCCTTTTTCGCTGAGATTTCACCAAAAGAAAAGGATATACCGTGCTGCTTGTCAGGAAAGATCTCGGTCTGGATCCATTGCCAAAATCACAACACTGGGTTCGGCACCGCTGTGCCGTGATGGTGCATCAATTGAACACCAGCCCCAAAAACAAAACAAAAAAAATCAGCTCCTGAAAGTTGTTCATCAGTCATCAACTCATCATACACAGTGCATTTGCTAAATGGTGAAAACAAGATTCTTCATATATCCACCTGTATAAGAAAACCTACAAGATATACACACCATTATATACTCGTACTCGTACATGTTTGCTCAGCAAACATTTTCATACTGTATAGTAAGACTTGTAAGAGATTTTCTGCTTGGCTAGTTACTAGTAGTAGACACACAGCATCTAAGAAGGCCACCAGTCCCGTTCACAACTACTCGCAGCAAAGCGTTTGCTTGATTTCCACCTCCAATCTTTGAAGAGAGGCAAACTGGCTGGAATGCATCTTTTGTTCGCTCGATTGCTCCAGGTGAGCTGCTTCAGTTCATGGCTGAGGTGGGTACAACCAACTCCCTGTAATCTTTACGTATGCTCCAAAGAATCTCCGCACATCTCCTCATGCTCGGTCGGTTCCTCTTTGTTGGAGCCAAGCATTGCAGAGCCAGCTCGTACATCTTCTCGACTGCCAGATTGACCGCGTCGTTTGCTTCCAGATTCGAATCCAGTGTTCGGATAGCATTGCCCTCCACAAATTTCTCCATTGCCTGTAAAAACCGGTATAGTAGTACATGGAGGAAGCACATTAAAACCAAATTTAGACTGGGGCTATGATATACTACTGCATAATCGTGTTTCCACTGTTTCATCAGGTACTGAAACCAATGGTGATGCAAATGAGTACAATGTCTAGACTGACAGAAACTAACCCATTTGGCGGTAACACGCTCAATGATTGACCTCTTTGGCTCTATAGGGCGCCTCCCAGTAACCAACTCCACCAGAAGAACCCCAAAGGAGTAGACATCACTCTTCTCATTGAGCTGGTATGTTCTGAGATATTCTGGATCAAGATAGCCTGCTGTTCCTTTGACTTGAGTAGAGACATGGCTAGAGTCAGTTGGAGCCAGTTTGGCAAACCCAAAGTCAGCAACCTTGGCTCGAAAATTGTTCATTAGAAGAATGTTTGAGGATTTGATGTCCCTGTGGATGACTGGATGGTCTACATCGATGAAATAAATGAGACAGTATTCAATTGCTAATGATCCAGTGGTTAAATGTTCAGAAATGATTTCTTTAGAGTTCAGTTCTTTGTATGAAAGTAAAGCTAAGAAGTCTTCAGTCTACGATCTCCAGATCAAGCCTTACAATGTCCAAGAAAGTTCATTGTATCCAGAATTTGCTTCAGCACATGTAGCATAGAAACTTGCATCTAATGAGTACCTGAAATTTAGCTTTGATAGTCTCCTTATCGAAAAAAGGGAAAGAAAGCTTTGATAGTCTCGTGTAATTAGTGGCCTGGGTGAAAGCTAGTCACAAATTTGTGGACAGGAATCTTCCAGTATCATTCACTAGATATGTTCTGAAGGATCCCTCATCAAATTTTTTTTATCTACAAGAATTCCCTACAGATTCATAGCATGTAAAATAATCGAAGAGAATACATATAAGAAAGAGACATGCATCCAGGGTCATTCATTGTAGGAAGTGTATTATTGCAGTAACTCAACTAAATATTGGCTGTTTTCCCGTTAGGACTGTAAATTGCCAATCTTGAATGTTTGTATTTTGTGGTGTTGATTATTCTTGCAACAGCTGTTCCAGCGATATCTAATGCTGGTTTCAGTTGTATCATCTCCGTTAATTACAGAAAAATATACAAGCATAGCAGATTATAACTTAGTAACTTAACTGAAGCTATCATATAATTTCTGAAGTAAAATAGATAAATCTTGAACTATACAACTTTTAGGGATATTTTCTGAATTTACAGGTGGATGCTAGATGCTAGAGCATCAAAGATTATGGCTGAAACATTACACCCCAGAACAAAAGGAGCAATTAATATGGTAAATTAAGCAACAAAATGAAGTTGAAAGAAGGTATACCTGAGTAGGTATGAAGATATGTAATAGCATGAGCCACATCAATTACAATTTCCAATCTCTGTGAGAATTCCAATACTTTACCATTGACACCTGCATATAGCTAACCTCATGTAAGACACACTTAGTACAAGCCATTGCACTATTACTGCAGAAGAGAAAGATAGGGCCACGACATTCTTACAGTCAAGGTGCTCTCGAAGATTTCCATTGGGAATATACTCCACAATGATCAACTGCTCGCCACCAAACTCAAGGTACCCATGAAACCTGACCAAATTCAGGTGCTCAATGCGTTGCAATGTCTCAATCTCGTTCCAGAACTCACGGCCCATATGCTTGTCATACACATTCTGGAAAGAATGGAAACTCATATAGCCTTGCAGCAAGAACTAGCTTACATAAACAGGTCACAAAGAAAATAAGCACAAATCTTCTTGGCCCTTTTGACGGCGACAAGGGTACCATCAGCAAGCTGACCCTTGTATACAGTCCCAGAACCACCCTGCCCAATCTTCAAGTTTGGCGAGAAGTTCTTGGTTGCTTTCTGGATCTGCGGCAAGGAGAATTTTGTGCTGCCGGGCATCTCCCTCTCTGAAGAATTCCTGTGCATGGGACTATACATTCCTTTAATTGATCGTTTGCTCCCGAAAGTGCTCCCACTGTTAGAACCTTGTGAGCTCAGCGACTGCGAGACTGCAAATTTAACAGAGGTAAGTACCTAAACATGCCAGAAAACATAATGACAGCACGTGCTGCAAAAATAGTCAAAAGCATTTACGTGTATTGCTGAATGAATTCAACAGCGACCATTTGAGGATAACTTATCTCTGCATCACCAAGATATTAAATTCCCTCAGAACTTTGAACTAAACGGGACGGGCATGGTTCACACCATTCTTTACATGCTCAGGAATTCCCCTTCAATCATAGAGGAAATTAACAAATGCTACCTTGCGAGCATCTCCAAGAGTCTCTCTAAACCTCACTCAATAAATCATCATTTAGATAAACCTCACTCTCTAAATCATCATTTAGAGAGTCATTTGCATAAAAATTGTTTTCTATATCTTTCCGTTTTCCAACAGCTTCTCTATATCTTGTGTGCACTCTGAAAAACTGTTCTCTTTTCTGTATTTGGCTAGCGAGAAATCCGGAATAGAGAGTGACTATGTTTGAATAACCAAATAGAGAAGCTGTTGGAAGGTATTTTTTTAATTAAAATCTCTAAAACTAGCAATTAGGAAGAATTTAAAGAGTCTCTTGGAGTTGCTCTTTCATATACTTGCTAGTTTGGTAACCCGTATTTAAAATGTTGACCAATATGGGTCCGGGGCCATGATCAAATGGTGACAGGTGGACAGCAAACATATAAAAACTGTAAACTACAAACAGGCGAAGTGTCGCACACGTCCGATTATAGAAGTAAAGCTCAGCCGGAGGGAATGGCTATTGTTGCAGGAGATGCTACAAAATGCATGTAAAGAAAGATAAGATATAATTAAGATTACTAAATCGTTTTGCAAACAAAGCAGGATGTACTAATTAAGCATTATTTGAAGAAAATATCCGAAAAATTGTTCGTTGCCCAAGAGCATTTTTCCAGAATTATGGAATAATAAATACCAGTATGATGATATAATTTCCTCGAATACGCAGGAGATGATGATATAATTTCCAGAAACGAGCATAAAAAGGACCGGCTTTCTTGCCAAAAATATCGTCTTCGATTGGAAAAGGCAATTGAAAGTACAAAAGCAGTGGAGAAATGGGTACAGAAAAAAGCGTCTGCGTACGTACGTTGGTGGGAAGGGTGGAAGTCGTCGGACATGGAGGTCTCCGGCGAGCGCGCCTCCGGGGGCACGAAGCAGGAGCGGAAGGCGTCGAGGAAGGAGACCCCGCGCCCGGCACCGCCCACGGAACGCTCGGGGGCGGACGACGCCGTGGTGGCCCCGGACATCTCGTCGCTCCGCCTCCAGGGCGAGGCACCCCCGCTGCCGCTCCTCATCTTGGAATCCCGGGTCGGCAGTGCACGCGCAGCGTTATCGAGGCTGCGGTCGCGTGCGGAGACGAAAGGGAGGAGGTGGCCCTCGCTGTCTTGATGGCTGGGAATTGGAAAGCTGCGGGTTGATGACGACGCGGGGGAGGAGGAAGGAGCCGGGGGTTTTGCGCTCTTTCCCGGCGCGTCAAGTTGGACTGGTTCGGATCCGGACCAGACTTTTGCGCTGCACGTAGGCCCGGCCCGCAATGTTTTTTCACCGCATATTTACTCAGGGCTTGTTTAAATGCGTTATGTAAGAATTTTGAAGTGGAATTTTTTCACATTTAAAATATTAAATATAAATTAATTAAAAATTAATTGCAAATTTTGTCTAATGAGCCTAATTAATCCGTCATTAGGATACGTTTACTGTGCATTACTGTAGCAATTTATTGTCTAATCATGATCTAATTAGGCTTATTAGATTCATCTCGCGATTTACGGACCATCTGTGTAATGCGATTTTTTATTCAACTACATTTAATACGCCATGCATGTGTGCAAATATTTATTTGAAATTTGAAATTTTGCATCTAAACAAGGCTTTAGTAATATAATCAAAACAAAGGTTCTCTTAATTTGTAAAGCCAGTGCAGCTGCAGTCTTCAGATTTTTCTTTTTTCTTTTGTTTTTTTTTCTAAAATATAGTTCATTTTGACTTCTAGATTTATAGTAGTATTTATTACCCATTTAGATATAATGTATATCTAGGTATCTATGAAAATCTATAAAATCGGAAAAACCAAAACAATCTGTATTTTGAAACAAATGGAGTACCATTACCAATTTATCTACTTTTTTTCTGCAATGTGCAAATCAGAAAAAAATGAAGATCGAATGGAGGAACCGTGGTGGCGGTCAATTAGCACGACCAGCGACAACGTTTGGATACAGTGGCTGTCAGGGAGCAAAAAGGGGACCGGTTCTACGAAAAAGCGTAGGAATTACAGATTAGTGACAGAGAAAAAATGGCGGTAACACTTTCTTTGGTAAAGATGTTGATAGCCAATTCGTACGAAAAGGCTTGCGATTTTGTGGAACGTACGATGTGTATTGCAGTTGAGATGCAATGTAATAATCTTGTGCTACTGGTAGAGCGCATCTCCGGCTAGTGCTGTGCTATTTCAGTAGCTTGATTATTTTTGTTTTCTGAGTGAGCAACGATGGGACACCAGTAGTGTCGCACCTGTACCGCGTCACTCCTGTGGGACCAGACCAGACCAGACCGCGTGGAATTGGAAATGTCGGAGCGGAGTCAAAGTCAATCTTTTGGCTCGACTGCCGCAGCGCGCACCTACATGCGACGCGCGGCCGAGGAGGAGAGTGAAGAAGAGAGCCCGCTCCGCCCGCCCAGTGGCGCGCGAGTGGGCCGGACTCAAATCATATCAACCCAGTGCATGCATGGCCCATAGTACCTATCAAGAGCAAGCAGGCGAGAGCGAGACCTGCCGCCTGCGGTCGGAGGCGAGAGCCAGCGACCGGTGAGAAAATTGTGCTTGGGCACACGAACTACGACTGCGAAGGAAACAAACAAAAAGGCCTCGCTCTCGCTCGCTGAATTCCTCGGTCCCGGCGGCACCGATGCGCCATCGTTCCGTGCCCGAGCAGCAGGAACCGCACGAAAGCTACGTGCCCCTGGCCGCCAGCGCGCGGTGGCCGTGGCCTTGGCCGCCGCCGGGGGAAACGGCGTTGATGGCGGTGATCCACAGATCCAGGGCAGAGCTTCGACGAAGAGCCGGGCGCGCAAAGTCCATCCAGCTCCGGCAAGAATCTGTTTCTATTTTTTGGAAAGAAAGGCAAGTTTCCGCGGAAGAGTTTGCCGTGCCTTGCAGCAACACGTCATCGCAGTGCCCTCGGCCCAGGGTCGGATGGAGTGGACGATGTCAAGTCACTTCATCGCAGAATGTTCGTAGGAGTAAAATAAAGAGAACCGGGACGGAAAGTGTCGAGCAGGCAGGGCTCTTGTGCTGGCCGACCGAACTTAATGCAAACCGGAGGGAGGATGGTACGTTGTACTTGGTTTTTCAGCTGGTAATTAGGTCTGATTAGACTCTAAAGCACTTGGTTGTTCATTGCTTGCAACTAGTGCAATTTCTCCGTGACAGGACGAAAGACCATTGACATTTGGACGTGCTTGTGGCAGCTTGGGTGTGCAATCTTCTACTGCAACATTGCACATGGACAACTGCTCCTAGCGTACCCGGTGACACACTTTGTTTTTCTGTTTTTTCCCCCCTCTCTTCTATAGGAGTAAATGGCTATATTTGGTACAAGAGAGCTGCCGAACTGTTTGCTCCAGCGACAAGGCCCATCAAGTAAGGCAGCGTACAGGCCTACAGACCAGTACCCACCACTACCCAAGTAGGCCGCCAACCGGGGATCAAACAAATTGGCAGCGGGAGCGGTACACGAACATTATGGACCATTTGCAGGAACGGGAGGCCTGTGCTGGATCCACTCCGTAGCTTGTGACTTTTTGGTCCTGGAGTTGGTGTGCACGGGTCTTCTGTCCACTTGCACTAAGAACTAGTGTCCCCGCACCACCAGTTGCTAGTAGGTCTGTTTTGAGAGAGATCAAGAACTTCAGAGTTCAGAAACCTGGTTCAACTCTGGCCGGCCTCAGCTGGTTCTTTCCGGTCAGGACTCGGGAGTGGTGTGGTCGTGTGGTATGCTCTTGCGCCGGGTCACTGTCACCGTCAGTAAGTGGCAAACAAAGAAATTTGAAATGGCGTCCTCTAGTCTTGTGGTAGAGGTAACTTTAAGAGCACAGTCCAAACGAGGTATTTAATGGGCCGCCAGTTTGTTACGGACCGCGTCAGCTAGGACTGTCCGTTTGCGGCGAAATCATGATCCACTGCAGCCGGCAGGCGGCAGCGCCTGATCTCGTGCGTCCAAACGAGGTTCGTCTGCACTACTGCAGAAAGAAACTGCAGAGGACCTCGCTCTTACTGACGCGCGGATCCCATAAAGTTAGGTCCCACACGTCAGTGGGATGAGTCCTGAAGACTCGTCCCCGCCCGCAGGACGGCACGGCGAGCACGCACGGCCGGCCAACCGGTGCGGCCAGCCGGTGCCGGAGCCGCGTCGGCGTCGGCCCAGCCCACGGCGGCAACCGCCACCCCCGCCGCAGTAAACCCCGCGCCGTGAGTCCTGTGACCCCCACCTGACTGGAGCGAGGCCCACGCGCAGGGCGTTGGACCACCCGCCCCGCTCCCCGCGCCGCACGCAGCAGCAGGCTGTAACGTGCGCCGCGCCCACCGCGCGTCCCACTCCCCCCGGACGCCGCGCGGGACGGAGCGGCGCGGGGCGAGTCGCCGAGTCGGTTGCGGCGCGCGTGCGGGCGGCGCCTGGCTGCGGCGTGCTCGGCGATACTGTGGTCGCCTCGCGCCGGGTGCTCCCCCTGCTCGGGACAAACGGAAACCCCTCACCCCCGCGCCCCGCCGCCCGTCGTCTGCCGGCCGCGGCCCCGCTCCCCCCTTCCCGATTCCTCGTCTCGATCCCATCCGCCGCCCGCCCCGCCCCAAAGCCCACGCGCCTTTCCTCCCGTTTCCCCACGCGCGCTCCGCCCCGGCCACGCTCTGCCCCCGAACCCAAAAGTCGCTTTTCGGCCGGCTCGCTAGGGTTTTTTTCTGCGTTTTCCTGGCCATGTCGTACCCGCCTGTCCCCGCCTGACTCGATTCACTCGCCTGCCGGCTGCTGCGGCGGCCTGCGATAGCCAGCTTCCGGGGTTCCATCCGACCCGATGGAGGAACACGAGCAGGCGGCGCAGGCTGAGCCGCCGCCGCAGCAGGAGAAGGGGGAGAAGGAGCCTGAGACGGAGCCGGAGCCGCCCCGGTGCGGGAGGCACCCGTCCCAGCTCCTCACCGGCATCTGCTCCTCCTGCCTCATGGAGCGCCTCTCCTCCGTGCGCGACCAGCCCGAGGCCGAGATCGTCGAGGTCGCCGCCGCGGAGCCCGCCGGGGGCTCCGGCGCCGCGGACCCGGGCAAGCTGCGGCAGACGCTCATGCTGCTCTTCCAGCTGGACGACTGCAGCGGCGTCGCGCATTCGTCACCAGCCAAGGACCCCCAATCGGCGGAGTTTCAGTTCGGCTCTGGAGGGGCGGATCGAGGGGGAGAGCAGAAGGGGCCCCGGTCGTGGCTCAGGTCCATTTTGCCGAGGAGAGGGATGCGGTGGAGGAGGAGAAATGGGGGCTCCGTGAAGGAGCCCTCGCCGCCGCCGCAGCCGCGGAGGGAGGCGGCGGATCCGAGCGCCAGCAACGGCGGCGGCGATGCGCAGGTGGAGCGGAAGCCGAGCTTCCGGCGCTCGTGCGAGTGGATGGCGTTCCGGGAACCGAGCAGGGGCTCCCTGGAGCCGCCACGCCACTCGTGGGACGGGTCGATGGTGGGCAGGGCCTTCGCGTGCTCCTTCGCCTGCTTAGAGGAGCCACCGGATGCGGCGACGAGGGTGAGGAGGAGCAATGCGGAGGAAGCGGTTGGGGAGACCCCAAGCGTGGTCGCAGAGACCAGGAATGGGGGGCACTCAGTTGATGCAGGTGGCGATGGGCGGCGTTTCAGGGGAAGGGTTTCTGGTGACACTGGGATGGAGATGTCTGTCTCTGGAGTTGGAAGACGGAGGTCCAACAGGTGGAGCAGGGTGTGGGATCGCAGTATAACGAGTCCACTCAAGGAATTTGTGAGGAAGGGGGAGCATGTCCTTGAGCGGTCCCTGTCCGAGTCGAGGAAGGAAATCCGGAGGGGTAAAAATGCGGAAGCAGCAGACATCAGTGGTGAAATTCATTCTGGACGCAATGGGCATGTATCTGGCAGAGCAAGCCAAGGCATGAGTCGAAGCTCACAGGCTGCATCCAATGGGGATGTACAGAATTTCCGGACCGATTGGCTTAAGAATAGCAAGATTGGCAGAAGCAGAAGTGTGCATTATACATCTCCTGGGAACTTGGACAATGGCATGCTGCGGTTTTATCTGACACCCATGAGAAGCACGAGAACTGCAAACAGGGCGAGAAGGAGAAGTTCACGTTTGTTTGCAAGAGGGCTTTTTGGTTTCATATGATCAGCTGAAGTAGAATGTCAGACCATGCCATGTGTTTTATAAGATGGCAGCAGCGGAAGCAACTTTTCTTTTCAATCTACTTGGTTCCTAAGGATTTGCAACATCGTAAGTTATTCCGACATATTCTTTCCTATAGGACATTGTTAAGTCCCAACTTAGACTCAAGATGCTTCAGTATTAGTTGCAGAATTGCTGCTCAGTTCTTTTAAGATGTTTCTTATAGATGGAATCTGGACAAACCTGTGCAGATTAGTATCACACTGTAATTATTTACGTTGACAATAATATTTGTATTAATTTGTTCCAAGAGTCTCAATTCTTCTGTCTTGTTCAAGGTATTTATTGTTCTAATATGTTTCTCATCCTAATCATATACATTATTTTCAGTGGTTGAAAAAACTTACGAGCTAAAGAATTTTTAACTGTTGTTAAATATGACTAGTATTTAGCCAGAATAACCAGACACGATGGTCCACTTGATAAAATCTACACAAATAAGGCAATAAGCTGAGCCTCTTCCTCTTTGAGTAAAATTTTCTTTCCTGTATTTGGTTGTCTTCGAAATTATTTGGGCCATCATTGCAATGTGGCTGGTCCATGCTGTTCATTGGTAGCCTATAAATGGCATGGCTAGGATTCTCTCATGTGGGCTGTCATCTCCTATCATCATTCTCAAAGAAAAATCTCGCAGATGGGTCATTGTGCTGGGCATAAAGCTTCCATCTGGACTCTGCCTGGAGTCTCAATCCAATCCAGCATATTTTCATGCTGAACTGGACTTAGTAATGAATCAAGGATCAACCGCACCTAAATGTCCCTTGATAGTCGTTTTATTTATATTTTTTGAAACAGGATGACTGTATTGTATTACAGATCTGTTCTTCATCATCCAATTGTTTGTGTTATTCATCTCTACCCACCTTACATATTATGCGGTAAATTTCTACTGGTAAACATGAATTATGAACTACATAAATTTAATTAGCCTTCAAGACTACGTTGTTCAGCATTTCAGCTAATGCATTCAGAATGTTGTCATTTTGCTTGCTTGCTTGCTTCCTTCCTTCCTTCCTTCCTTCCTTCCTTCCTTCCTTCCTTCCTTTCTTTCTTTGTTTCTTGCTTGCTTCCTTCCTTCCTTCCTTCTTCTTCTCTGAGTGGGGTGGGGCCTTGTTGGCATGGTCAGTTAAGTAAGTATTGATTGCCTTAAAAGTGCTATTTCCCTAATTTTACAACGTGTGTCACTAACTGATCAGGTGATATATGATAATGCGGGACAATTAACTTTCAATTGAGTTTCTGCAACTACTCTGTCCTTGAAACTTTTGCAGGCTGCAGAGACTTCACGTGCCCTAAATGCAATGTTGGTCTCTCGCATATTCAGCCCCTTCAGTCTCCTACTCGGCGTGGATGCTGCAGAAGCATCCTCTTATCCACATAAACATACGATGCAGTCTCCAACTGACATTTCTGTTCCATCCGCTTGCTTCCAGGTTTGAAAATTACTTGGAGAAATTGTGCTGCTATATGGACATTTGGCGTACTATTTCTCTGCAGCGCCTGAATGCTACCTTGCTGTCACATGTCAGGCACACAAATCTTGAAAAGTCAGAACAAAACCAGAGGATCCAATCATTCCCAGAGTAGGTCCAAACACATGGGTAAGAATGAAGCAATGTGGACCATGGACACAAGAGGAAGATTTCATTAGCATTGTAAGCAATCTTCGAAGAAATAGCTTACAAGGGAATCAAATGCAATCGTGAGCAACAGTTACATGCTTTCTAAACAAGCGGGGGAGACTACCCAGTTTGCTTTCCAACTTGGCTGGAGAGACTACCACAGCATACATACTCCAAATGACATTAAGAGATGCCGATGGCCTAGCCTTGCCATTCTAAATACCCATTCTGTATGGCATCAGAGTCAAAAGCACTCTGGTGCTTGTATTGAAATACAAATGGATACTCAGATTTGAACTATATCTCTCAATGTCTTTCCAGAATTGGTAATGTGGTATGTGTCACATCAGAGGTGGTGGGCTACAATTCTTTGTGTATATGTGGGATTGCTATAGTGATGTACAAGTTTGGCTCTGTTATTTCTTTCTCCATCAACGTGAATTTTGTTTGCCTAATTGCCTGTGTAATTTCTTCCTCTGTAATCCTGAACTTTGGTGCAATTTGGCATTGATATTTAAGTTCTCTTGATGAAATATTGAATTTTTCTCTACCAATATCTATTTTTTATTTATTTGTTTGAGTAAATACGGATCTTACAATGCTGCGTAATCCATACTTCTGGTGGTGTTCTTGTTTTGCACAAATTCTGTACATGGTCAAAATGCGTAATTTAATGATAGTGCTATGTAGTTGAATTTACCAAAATATCTTGGAAACAATGCGAATCACATTTGTTTTTTAAATGCAAGTCTCATCTCTCATGTTTTCCTTCCTTACGGTGCAAAGTTTTATTTTAAATTAGAGTTGTACCTCTATAGTTTAGTATTCTACCACAGTATAATCAAGCTGTTATGATGCACGCCACTAATATCAATAGTAGATATATTTATATTTATTTTGCTGATTAACATGGCAATTTACGGGTCCTAGAATCAAACATAATATTTTTATTTAACACTTTGATATTAAAATAATTAATATATAAGTTTTCCCTATGTCAACTATGGATGTTACTTTTGTAATATTTTAACTTACCATTATTTTGTATAACAATATCTTTGTACTCTCCATATATATCAAATTCTTAATTGCAGACTCGTGAATCTTTCCATATCAGAATTACATTGCATGTGTGCCATGGTCATGCTATGCCTTTCACCGATCTTCTCCTATCTTCTTATTATCATTGTGACCACATTATGAGCCGGCGACTTGGTTGCTAATAGGAAAAATGTTGTTTCTAGCTTTAAAATTAAGGATGTCTCTCGATCAACTATAGATTTAATTTCGGTATAAAGAAGCAAGATATTCCTTTTCCTAAAATGAGGAAGAGAAAGAATCTGGATTGATAATTAGGACTTAGTAATGTTGTAGTCCGCTACGTAAATTGACAACAACAACAATAACATAGCATTTTTTGTCCCAAGCAAGTTGGGGTAGGCTAGAGATGAAACCCATAAAAAAAAACAAAGATCACGGATCTTCAGGTACGTGGATGGCGAGTCTTCAAACGCTCCTATCCAAAGCTACCTCTTTGGAGATATTCCACTCCTTAAGGTCTCTCTTAACCGACTCGTCCCAAGTCAGTTTAGGTCTACCTCTACCTCTCTTTACATTTTCGGCCTGCTTTAGAACCCCACTACGCACCGGCGCCTCAAGGGATCTCCGTTGGACATGTCCAAACCATCTCAATCGATGTTGGGTAAGTTTCTCCTCAATTGGTGCCATCTCGACTCTATCCCGAATAACTTCATTCCACACTCTATCCCTTCGTCTGTGCCCGCAAAACCACCGCAACATCCGCATCTCTACTACACTCAGTTGTTGGACATGTCGTCTTTTTGTAGGCCAACATTCAACATCGTATAACATCGTCGGACGAATCGTTGTCCTATAGAACTTACCTTTTAACTTTTGTGGCACCCTTCTATCACATAGGACGCCAGAAGCTTGACGCCACTTCAACCAGGCAGTTGAGATTCTATATCTAACATTTTCATCAATGTCGCCATCCTTTTGAAGAATCGATCCTACATACCGAAAAGTATCCTTCTGGGCCACCACTTGCCCATCGAGGCTAACATCTCCATCCTTATGCCTAGTCGCGCTGAAATCACACATCATGTACTCGGTCTTGGTCATACTGAGTTCTGAACCCTTTCGACTCTAACGTGCATCTCCACAGCTCTAACTTCCTGTTAACCCCTTCCCTACTCTCGTCAATCAGAACTACATCACCAGCAAAGAGCATACACCAAGGGATATCATCTTGTATGTCCCTGGTGACCTCATCCATCACCAAGGCAAATAAATAAGGACTCAATGCTGCCCCCTGATGTAGGCCTATGTTAATACGAAAGTCAGTGGTGTCACCATCACATGTCCGGACAAACGTCATCGCATCCTTATACATATCCTTGATGAGGGTAATGTACTTAGTTGGGACTTTGTGCTTCTCCAAGGCCCACCACATGACATTTCTCGGTATTTTATCATACGCCTTCTCAAGGTCAATAAAGACCATATGCAAGTCCTTCTTCTGCTCTCTATATCTCTCCATCAATTGTCGGATTAAGAAAATCGCCTCCATGGTCGACCTTCCAGGCATGAACCTAAACTGGTTTTGGGTCACACTTGTCACTCTTCTTAGACGGTGCTCGATAACCCTCTTTCAAAGCTTCATCGTATGGCTCATCAGCTTAATTCCACGGTAGTTAGTACAACTTTGAACATCTCCTTTGTTCTTAAAGATTGGTACTAATATACTTCTCCTCCATTCTTCAGGCATCCTGCTGGACTGAAAAATAAGGTTAAAAAGCTTAGTTAACCATACTATCGCTTTGGCACCTAGGCATCTCCACACCTCAATGGGGATACCATCAGTGCCCATCGCTTTACCCCCCTTCATCCTCTTCAACGCCTCCCCGATCTCAGCCTCCTGAATTCTCCTCACAAAGCGTCTGTTGGTGTCATCAAAAGAGTCATCTAAGTCAAAGGTAGAGCTCTCATTCTCCCTATTAAACAGCTTATTAAAATACTCTCGCCATCTGTCCTTGATCTTCTCATCCTTCACTAGAAGTCGATTTGTCCCATCCTTGATGCATTTGATTTGGTTGATATCTATTGTCTTCCGCTCGCGGATCCTAGCCATCCTATAGATGTCCTCTCCCCTTCCTTCGTGGCTAGCCGCTAATACAGGTCATCATACGCTTTACCCTTTGCTACGCTCACAGCTCGTTTTGCAACCCTCTTCGCTAAATTATAGCTCTCGATGTTGGCTGCACTCTTATAAAAGGTGGAGGCACTTGAAACACTCCTTCTTCTCCTTAATAGCCATTTGCACCTCGTCATTCCACCACCATGTGTCCTTCCCTTCCTGTTTGCCTTCCCTACTCACGCCAAACATCTCTGAGGCCACCTTCCGAACACATGTTGCCATCTTTAGCCACATATCTTCTGCGTCTTCTCCTTCCTCCCAGGGCCCCTCACCTAGCATTCTCTCCTTAAACGTTTGCGCCGCTTCCCCTCTAAGCTTCCACCACTTCGTTCTCGCAATCTTGGCGCGTTTATCTCGATGGACACGTACCCGAAAACGAAAGTCCGCCACCACAAGCTTGTGTTGAGGGACAACACACTTCCCGTGTATTACCTTACAATCTAAGCAATCCCATCTATCCTCCCTCCTAGCAAGGATAAAGTCGATCTGGCTCGAGTGTTGTCCACTATGAAAGGTCACAAGATGAGATTCTCTCTTCCTAAAAAGGGTATTCGCTATCAACAAGTCGTAGGCCAACGCGAAGTTCAAAATATCCTCCCCCTCTTGACTCTTGCGACCATACCCAAAGCCCCCGTGCACTCGCTCGAACCCTACATTAGTCGCACCCACATGACCGTTGAGATCTCCTCCTATGAAGAGTTTCTCGCTGCTAAGAATGGTACTAGCCATGCTATCTAGATCTTCCCAGAACTGCCTCTTGGTGCTCTCACTGAAACCTACCTGAGGGGCATAGGCACTGATCACATTCAGGGCTGAGTCTCCAACTACCATCCGGACCAGGATAATCCGGTCGCCTCGCCTCCTAACCTCTACAACTCTATCCTTAAGGCTCTTATCGATCAAGATAGCTACATCATTCCTACCCGGTGTTGCCCCCGTGTACCAAAGCTTGAAGCTAGTATCCTCAACCTCCTTCGCCTTTTGACCCTTCCATTTAGTCTCCTGAAAGCATAAAATATTTACACGCCTCCTAATTGTTGCATCAACTAGCTCCCGCAACTTACCTGTTAGGGATCCTACGTTCCAGCTACCTATTCGAATCCTAGTTGGCTCGGCTAACTTCCTTACCCTTCGCACCCGTCGAGGGAAGTGCGAAGACCCTTGCTCATTTTCCACTACACCCGGGCACAGATGTAGCGCGCCACTCAGGCTGTGACGACCCGACCCTTGCTCACTTTTCATCGTACCCAGGTCACGATACGACGCGCCCTTGGGGGGATGGCGACCCGGCCCTTGCCCATTTAACACCACACCCGGGTTCCGATGTAGCGCGTCGCTAAGAGGGTTACGCCCCAACGAGTTTCTTATGGGTTTCATATCCACTGGAGTGGCTATTTTTTTACGCTGGTTCGCCAAATCTAACACAACCCTCCTTCTTTATCCGGGCTTGGGACCGACTATGTTGAGAACCAACACCGGCTACGTAAATTGACGGTATAAATAATTTTCTTTTTTATACCAAATGTATATAATTATTAATCGTATTTGATATGGACTCTTTAGATTAGTCTACATTGTTTAATCATCATAAGATCTATATATTTTTTTAGTTTTATTAATATGGTAATTTCTAAACTTTTTGCGAATATGGTGGCTCTTTTTAACTTTATTATATTATTATTATATTAAGATAATAAATTATTTAACTATATCCGGATTCTTTTCCTAATCGGTATCCTTCCTGTTAGGTGTTCCTTTCCTCTGTGCTTTACTCTCCTCCTGTCCCCCTCCTGTGCGGCGGTGCCCATCGCAATAAAAATAAAATCAATAATAGAGAGAGAGGTGAGAGAGAGAGAGGAGACAGCAACACCGGCTGCTTAATCTCTTCTTTTCCTCGGCTTATCTCCAAGGGCGCATCTCCAGAAGCGGAAGGGAGGAACGGAGCGGCGAATTCGTGTTTTCGCGCAAGATGTCTTCCCCAAGCAAGCGCCGGGAGATGGACCTCATGAAGCTGTGAGGACCCTGGGGGCGTTTCAGTGATTTTCCTTTGGGATTTCGATGGGGATTTCCTTGATCTGTGTTTCTGTTGCCCGTTGATGCCTGCAGGATGATGAGCGACTACAAGGTGGAGATGGTGAACGATGGGATGCAGGAGTTCTTTGTTGAATTCCGTGGGCCTAACGAAAGTACGGATTTTTAACGCAGGAGGCCGATTTGATTCCGTTTCTTGCGCCGATGATTCTGTAGATTCTGATTTCTGATCTAGATAGACTGACTGAAGAACGAGTTTTCAGGAAGTTCAGAGTTTTTGTTGATCATTGTGGCCTTTAGCTTCCATTGATGTAGCTTGAGAACAGATATGATCAGATCCCCAATTTAACCTGTTGCTGAGCTGCTTTTGCTTTCTGTGTTGTCATCAGTATCTGAATGATGTACTTGAAGCTTCAGTCTTGTTAGTACTGATTTATGATGACTAGCTGCACTTTCTGAAGGATGCTTTGCTGAATTTAACAGGCATTTATCAAGGAGGCGTGTGGAAGGTTAGAGTAGAACTGCCAGATGCATATCCATACAAATCCCCGTCAATTGGTTTCATCAATAAGATATATCACCCAAATGTCGATGAAATGTGAGTACCTCTGAACTCAATGAGTTGTTACTTTGTCTATTCAAACCATGATAACAATTTAGTTTCTAACCACTTCTGGATGGATGCAAACTGTAGGTCTGGTTCAGTCTGTTTGGATGTCATCAACCAAACATGGAGCCCAATGTTTGGTAATAATTGATCTTTCCTTTTCATTAACTGCGTAGACATCCAGTTAGCTAATTTTCCCTGTTGCGTTATCTTTACAACTGGAGCTCCAGGTTCTTTTTACTTTAAATCTATCAGTGATATTTTGCAGATCTTGTCAATGTTTTTGAGGTCTTCCTCCCACAACTTCTACTATATCCGAATCCTTCTGATCCATTGAATGGAGATGCTGCTGCATTGATGATGCGTGATCGGCCTGCTTATGAACAAAAAGTGAAAGGTAACCAGATTAAGCATTGTCTGTTAATTGGTACCTATATTGCAACCTTCTTGTAGATTACATTAAATATTTAACAATGGCACTGAGAGTTGAGATGCAGGCTGGATTTCCTTTGCAATTTGCAACAGTAGAATGTGTCAATCCATCTCCTTCGGTACATGGCAGTCCTGTAATTCTGACTAATGAATTTGATCTTGCACACTGCATTAGTTTAGTGGACAACTCATCGTAATCAATAAATACATGTTCGAGAATACTTCCACACAGGTTTTAAGTTCTTACCAAAAGCCTTCGAAGAATATTGGTTTATTATAGGTGGTCAATTAGTCCACCACAGATAAGTAAATTCACCTGCTAGGTTCTCATACATATTCTTGACTAGAGCAGTATTAGGGAAATTGCTTAGGTTTTAAGCTCGGCATGTTATTTGAGTGGGTTTTGGATTTGTAAGCCAGTAAAATGGGCTGTGTCTTGTGGATGAGGTCATGAGAGCAATGCTAACAGGTAGGTTTATTGGTTGCAATGTGGATCTCCTCCATACCCTCAAGAAATCCTGAAAAACTTGGTACTATGTGAATACATCTTCAAAAGGAATTCTGTGGTGGGGAAGTTCCATTTACCCACCAAACGTACGATGTGTTTTGCTGTTAAGACTTTAATTTACCCGCCAACACGTCCCTCACTGAATTATTAATTTACCATGATGCTATGGAGCTGTTCCTCTACTAGTTGAACCGTACTAAATCCCTCAGTACTTGAGAGCTGAGTTTCGCTTGGCCATTGTTCCTGCAGAGTACTGCGAAAAATACGCCAAACCAGAGGATGCTGGGGTAGTCCCAGAGGACAAGTCCAGTGACGAAGAGCTGAGTGAGGAAGAAGATGACTTCGGTGATGAGGAGATACTGGGGAAACCAGATCCGTAGACAAGTTGGAACCTGCTCCTCTGGCTAATCAGCACACGATGTTTATTGCAGCAACTGCAATGAAACAGTCTCTGAACCCTTCCCGTGTAGCCTGAATGTCGTGTAAATAAACTGCAGTGTCATGTTCCCCGATGTTATTTCCACCCTGAAATTGACCGATATGATGTCCAGCAGCACTGCTTTGCCCCAAGTGTCATGATTTGTAGATTTCTGAAGTAGGATTGGCCGATAATTGTGCGTAATTGTTCATTCACAAGCAAATTCCCCAATAATTCAGATTATGTTGGCGTACACATTCTCAGTCGTTGCATAGCTACCTCAAGGTCTTTCAGACATCGACTGGCGATGCGATCATAAATCATTGGCTAGCTCTGGTGGTACGGATGCAAATTCAAAGATTTTAATTATCTTTTGGATTAGCAATGAGATTAAGAATTAGGATTTTATATAAGCAAAAAAATCATCATGGCTTCCACAATTCCATGCAACCCGGAGATGGAATCAAGCCACATGGAGCACGCAACACATTTGACTTGATCAAGCCGTTCACGTCGTCTGCGATGGTGGTTTTGGTTTGCCACGCCTGTGCCGTTGGCCGCCCAAACCAAACCGTCTCGTCAGTCCTCGGTCCTCACATGGCGAGAGTGGCGTGGCCAGGCGCACTCGCCGCCGCCTTCCTGCTGTGCGCGGCGGCGGGGGTGGCGCTGGGGGCGAAGCGGGTGCCCATCCCGGACGACCTGCGCGACGTGGTGGACGACGAAGAGGACGACGAATGGCGCAACTGGGGCGCGAGCCACTCGCGGGGCCCGGGCCGCGGCGACGGCCCGCCGCCGGACCTGTCGCGGATGGATCCGCCCGCCCTCCAGGCCGAGCTCCTCCGCGGCCAAACCGGGCCCTCGTTCGGCTTCGTCAAGCTCCGCCCCGGCACCCCTCGCTCTCGGGTGCGGATCCCGCGATCGCCGCCACGGCCGCGCGCTTCGTTGCCTCGTTTGACCATGCCATTGAAATTCTGTATTGTTTTTCAGGAGGATGTGGTGGGGATCGCGACGAGGTGGAGCAATGTGCTGCGAACCGGATCGGTGGAGGCCAAATTTGTGGCAGTTGATTTCGGTACGCTCATGTTCACCATGGAGAGAGGGCGAGACATTCTCGAGGTTGGTGCTTCCTTCCTTTGGATTGGTCATTTTCTTGTTCTGTACAATGACAGTAAAATAGGGGCAGAACACTGAGGGGAATAATGGTTCTCTTGATTTGATCATTTCACCTGACGGATTAGTGGATCAGATTAGATGTTGAGGAAAAAAACGAGAAACTTATTTCAACACTCTCATTCACGTTGAGGCCTTGAGAGTCCAGTAGGGGCATGGTGATGTCAACTCCATGTACACTGCGATTAGCTTCACCTGAAACTGTGTTAGCTATTTGTCAGAGACTCTGAATCGTACAACATTTGGATTTTGGACCAGTTAATCCAAAAGTTTGTTTCATACTTAAGAAAAATGCTTGATCACACTACCTACCACAGATTATGAGCTGGATAAGTTTTTCATGCTAAGATATGCATAGATGGCCTAGAGATTTTATACGGAAATGAAAGTTCGTAAGAGGTCTACTCATGTCTATTTATCTCATGGCTGAATGCCTCTACTGTAATTACATCCAAACTATACTTTATCTTAGCATTCATTCATTTGGGTTTATAGGTCAGTGGTAGATAGTGTACGCTGTCATTGCTGCATGAGAATGGGGAGCACACATGATTGGTTCAGGTAGAGGGAATTGTGACTGTCAGGCGGGTTGCTTTGAGCTGAGGACACTTGTCTAGCCATTCTACCATTTTCAGAGGCTCAGAGCACAGCATGTGAAGAAATTGAGGGCTCGTACAACCGAGAAACATGCATGTTTCCCTTTCCAATTTACAGTTAAGCTTTGTCTTTGCTTTTCCGATTGCTGATTTTGTTTAAAAGAAGTCGTTTCCTTTTGTTTCAGCTTAAGGAGTTCATCTTGAGCCAGGCTGAGGCGTACGAGTTTAAGATTGGTGATAAAGTTTTCCGCAGACCTGGTGACCCACCCCTGGACCAAGTTATTGAAAAGCTTCAGAAAGAGAAGAGTCATAAATCAAAAGAGGAACTTTAGATCCATTCACTAATCTGTTCCGCATGTGCTGTTCGTTCGTTCATTGTCTAGCATTGCATAGCAGTTTTACACTTTTACCCTTATTTTTTTACAATTTGACAAGATCACAGGTATCCCTCTTTGCAAATGCCATGCGTACCTTGTGGAACCAGGAGTATGGTAAGCGCCGTGTGTCTTCCGCCGTTGTTCATCACTGATCAGAGTGTTCAGTGTCGCCAGGCACTGCCAAATGGTGGCCGTTGCTGTTTGTCGGTTCATTTGCTGCTGTCTGGCGCAGTCTTACCATTTGAGGCCATGTACTAGAAAGTTAAGAGTGCACTGGCGTGATCAGCGACCAACAGGGACGTCGTCATTGCCCGTTACCGAAGTCTACTAGTCGCGTAGAGACCGCCTGCCAACAGCGACGGCCGCGGGCCGCCATGCCACCATCACCTCTCTGTCTGTCCGACGCGGTATCTCTTGTGCAAGCCACCGCACCCTGGCCGGCGGCTGGCTGGGCCGGCCACGAGGAGCTTGAGATACCTGCAACCTTTTTGCTCGAACAACCCGCATCATCACAAGGGCTTTGGATGGCAAGCTAGCTAGATCCTCGGCAGAACTAATGCGGGGATCAGAGAGATACGCGCGTCCGATTAGAGCAACTCCAAGGGATCCTCTAAATTATTAATTGTTTCCAACAGCTTCTCTATTTAGTTATTCAAACATAGTCACTCCCTGTTTCAAATTTCTCGCTAGTTAAATATGAAAAAGAGAATAGCTTTTTAGAATGCACACAAGATATATAAAAGCTGTTGGAAAATAAAAATATATAGAAAATGATTTTTATGCAAAGGACTCTTTAGATGATAATTTAGAGAGTGAGGTTTGGAGAGACTCTTAGATGCTCTAAATGCTCAACACAGCGTCCACTCAGTGGTACGTATCTAATCGGCCTGCATTGTGGGCCACACGCCCCTGCGCTGCGCCGGACGGAACGGGCATGCCGCGGCGCCGGTGGCGTTCGCGGCTGGCGAAACGCTCGGGCAGACGCAACGCAACACGCGGCCGGATTTCCCGGCCCATCTAGCCAGCTCTCCCACCCCCCACGCACGTCGCCGTCGCGCCCATGGCTCGCCACGCGGGGCGTGGCCGACGCGCGCGCACGCAGGCAAGCGAAACGGGCGCCCGCCTGCCACGGTGATCCGTCGACGGCCGATCCGACGGCCTCCGGGCCGCGCGTGGCGTTCTAGTACGTGCGGGTGTCGTCTGGTCTCGCGTAGACGGCCGGCGCGCGGCGTGGCGGCTGTTTTTTTGCCTCCCGTTGAGTGCTCGCCAACCTCTTGTGCTTCCTTCCAAGCTTCCGCCTAATCAGAGGGAGAGGGAGATCGGGCTAGCTCGCGGTGCCAAGCTGGAGGTAGAAAATGAAGGGGACCTGTCTTCGCGCCCACGCACGGCTTCCACGACATCTTCGGCGGAGCCGGCCGGACCTTAGATAAGTTCTCCGACGCGCCCCTCCTGGCTCCCGTCACTTCGACCTGAAGAAACACGATAGCAGCTGCTCGCTCCGCGGCTACGGCAACAGGTTGACCGAGCTAGAAGAAACTAGACGCTCGGATTCGTCTCGTCGCCCGCCGCGGCAGCTTGCGTCGGTCTGCCGATGGGCGTCGCGTTCCGGTGCTTCGGAGGGGGCGGAGCAGCCCACGACCCCAAGCTGCCACCGATGATGCCATCGTCGAGCTTCGACTTCCGGGAGGAGTACACCAGCGCGTTCCGCACCGAGTCCTACAACGACTTCTGGGCGCGCGTCCTGGACATCACCCTCGCGCACGGCGCCGGGCTGGTGCCGCGGCCCGGCGGCGGCACCGGCGGCACGGCGTCCAAGCGCCTCCCCTCCTACCGCCTCTTCGCCGAGCACCTCCTCGAGCCGGACCAGCGCGCCGTCCGCGCGGCCCTGGCCTCCGCCGGCAAGGCCCGCCTCCAACCCGGCGTGCACGACCTCCTCGCCACCTACTACAACGAGACGGCCAACGCCTCCTTCCTGTGCAGCCACCTGCTCAGGGACATCGAGCAGGTCCGCCTCCGCTACCGCCCGCTCAAGAACACGCTCCGCAAGCTTGCCCGCAACGTCGGGGTGTCCAACCTCGCCGACGTCTCCGCCGCCCTCGGCCAGCCGTTCACCGCGCTCGCCGTGTCGCAGAGCAAGCTCCGCCAGGCGCAGCTCAGCTCCGCCGAGCTCCTCAGGAGCCTCGACTCCAGCAGGAAGAAGACGCGCCTCCGGATCAAGACCCTCGCCCGCCTCAGGCGAGCGCTCTCGGTCTCGTTCGTCTCGGCCGTGGCCGTCGTGGCCGTCGTCGGCGCGTGCATCGGCGTGCACGTCCTGGCCTCGTTTGCGGCCTTCCCGATGATGTCGCCGGCGTGGCTGGGCCTCTTCTCCGGCCGGACGGAGCGGCGAGCTCTGGTGCAGCTGGAGGCCGCGGCCAAGGGCACGTACATACTCAACAGGGACATGGACACCATAAGCCGGCTCGTGGCGCGGGTGCGCGACGAGGGGGAGCACATGCTCGCGCTGCTGCAGCTGTGCGTGGACAACCGCGCGGCGGCCGGTGAGAAGGGAAGGCTGGTGCAGGAGGTGTTGAAGCAGCTGTGCAAGAACGAGGAGAACTTTGCGCAGCAGCTGGACGAGCTGGAGGAGCACCTCTTCCTGTGCTTCATGACCATCAACAAGGCCAGGAGCATGGTGATGAAGTTCATATCTGCTGCGGACCAAGGTTCCTGTTGACACGACACACGAGAAAGAAAAAATTGTGCTTGTAGAACAGAATTTAGCCTGTACATACTGCATTTGTGCTTGCAGAACAGACTTTAGCCTGTACATACCGGCTTCTATTTTTCAGTACAGAAAAAAAGGAGAAAAAGATAGGCTAAAAGATTTCTCAACACAGTCCTTTGCGCTTTTGTTTGAATTTTCCTACCAATAAACATCATATTGAGCGTTTGAAATAAATAGCCCGATCGAGGGCTTAAATACCCAGCATATGTTAGATTTCAGAATAGTGAAGCTGAAATAACAGCCAAACAATTTTTCTATAGCTATGAATACATTATTAAACTTCAACCACTGGGGTCTTATCCATTCACTACCCTGCATGTGCTGAATACAATAGCCTGATTTAGGGTTTTACTACCCTGCATATGCTGAATTCCAGTATTGTGAAACTGAAACAACAGCCACTAGAAATTTTCAAGAGCTCAGAATACAAATACCCCAGTGCAATCACAGGAACTTTGTTCATTCACTATTATGTATTTATGCCTCAGACCATATGGCACGACACAAATGGCCCATATTTCCACTTGATCGACTAAAAAAACAAGCCGCTTACACAAGTACATAACAACAGAATGGTGAACAGAAGGAAATGTAGACAAAACTTTTGCCAAAACTTGTAAGCTTTGCATTTCAATCTACACTTCTTCTATCACATAATAAATGGTAATGAACCAGGTTTATGTTATAAATGAATTTTCACCCAATATAGTAGAGTCAAATCAAACAGGAAAAATTCTCCCTTCTGGCATCTTTCTCTCCACTTGGCTAACCTTTGAGGGCGGCCAAATGATGTGGGTCACCCTCCCCTCAACTAGACCTAAGGGAATCTGAAAAACAGCAGAAACGACATAAGCACCGATGCAGCATAATTTATAACAACACAAATGATACTGGTTTCTTATAATCATTGTTATAACTTGTCCTGAACTATAGACAGGTTATTCACTTTTGTGGCTCAAAATAGCCAACAAACTGTGCCCAGTTTAATCTTTCTCGCCAACCCTATACCTATTTGATTAGTTCTTTTATGCCATTTCAGAGAGGTGGGCCAATGACAAATGAAGCGAACCAGTGTCTATCTAAACAAGCACGCTGCAGAGCTCGTTATTAGCAGCTTTATGACTCAAAAATTCCATACTTGGCAATCAATACAGCAATTCTTTCAGATTGCAGATTAAACCAAGTTCGTTGCCTGTTTTATGCTCATGTAAGATTGCAATACAGTTATATAAACAGAAAGGCAGTTCTGAAAGTTGTTAAGCCTTTACTGTCCTTACCAAGTATAAAGTGTTTGACACTGACCTCAGGTGCATTAATGTGCTTGCCTCTTGTGAACTTCTGATATAGGTCATCTTGACCGTCATTTTTTTTTGCTTTGTTTTCATTTTTCAGTTTCTGTTTTTCTTCCCGTATCTAGCTTGTGCAGATTGGTCCGTAGTCCGCAGTGTTCCATAGGAATTGATTTTCAGGAGAAAAAATACAACCGGGAACAAGAGATAATTTACCATTTTGCAAGAATCTTAGTATTATAGTTTGCTATTAACCATGTATATCTGAATGTTGTAACATATAATACCATATAGCATTATTCAAACAAATACCAGCAGGGACAAGCATTGATACGATTATGTATATTCTAGTAATGTTTGGTTATCTGCTGCCCTCTATCACCTAATGGTTAATCAAACTTCCTGCCCAGACAATGCACATGCATACTCTAGGCACCCAGTCTCCATTTAAAATGGTGGGAAAGTATCTCAGAACTTGATCACTGAAGGAGAACTCCTACAAGATTCAAATTCTATAACAAGAAGTTAAGCCCAAATTCTTTGTATAAGTAACAGTGCTGGGCGGTTTGCTACGGCCTCCCAAGTTTTCAGATCCAAACATGTATCAACAATACTGTCCCTCACGATTGAAATATGGAAAAAATCCAACATGAAACAAAAAGTGCCCTAACCCATCAATATTTGAAACTAAACAAGAGCACTGGATGCATTAATAATTTTCATCCAACCAACTTGTACATTATTAACACTGGCGGAGCTACATATAGGCCCCACTAGCCAATTGCAAAGTCCATTAACTAGCTACTAATTTATTCTTAGAAATTTAAAAAATGAGCACATTAAACAACATATTAGTACTAATGGCCCCCTCTTGATTTGTGTTCTAGCCCCGCCACTGATTATTAACACAGACAAGGTGCAGATGCGGTTGGAGAAGAAGCAACTTACTGGGCCGAATGCTCTAGAATCCCAACTACGAGCAGCGTTATCACCTTCAACCCAGCAATGCCCTTCTGGGATCTTAGTAACCTTAGGGGACCCAGGGAGCTGTACCCACTCACCAGGAAGCGCGATCAATCTCTTCACAAACAACTCCTTATGATTGCTAGGGCACCTGCAGACCACACAAGGAACGGTCAGGCTTGACTAAGTTAGCAGCATCAATCTTTTTGCAGAATTGCCCCCATCCTTACTTGAACAAAATGACATCACCGTGTGAGAACTCGTACTTCTCAAGGCATCTTCTTTCTGCTAAAACGAAATCACCTGGTTCCAACACCCTGGTCAGCACAAACGGGAAGACGAACTACTTGAATAGGGAAGAACGACCCAACTGTCCATGCCAGCTTGATATGTACAAATTGAAATCACAATACCCTGTAAGACACTGTTGGCCGCTGTGAACGTAGGGTGCATCGATTCACCAGTCACCGAGGCGAAAGTCACATAACGATCGGAAATGGTGATGCCAAGTAAGACTGCCATTACATTCTTCTTGGCAATTGACCAGAGATGGCTGTAGGTTCCCATATCCAAGTGTCCAACTATACAGTCATAAGGATGGCAACAGTAATAAGTGATAATACAATCAACTGGGCAGCAAAGACAAAGAACGGTACATACAAGAACTACGTGGAAGCAGAAATTCCTCCGACGGATTCAACTTCGAGGGGTGGGGAGTCAATCAAGACTTACCCAGAAATGGTGGTACAGTCGTACGGATGGGTCCCGACAGATCGCGGGGGGGGGGGGGGGGGGGGGGGGGGGCGAGGCAGACTGAGCTCTGGAGATTTGGAGAAGCACCTGCACTCTTGTACAATTATTATTATTATTATGGGGTAGATCGAGGATGCTACCGAAGAGGCGCCCAAGAAGAACGATGAGATGTTGTCGGCGGCGGCGCGTGCGCAGGGGCCGGGTTTGAGATTGGGCGCCTGTTCGGTCGGAGAAGACAGTGCGCGCCCTAGTCGGTAAGAGATAGGGATGCGTCCCATCGCGCATCAACGGTGTAATTAAAAGCACGTTCATCAACGGACGGAGCTGGGGCGAGGCGAGCAGGTACGGGTCTAGTTCGAGCCGAGCCGAGGGAGACGCAATCCACATTAGGTCGGCTCCGCCCCGCAGCCCCGCCCCGCCCAGAGACCGCGCCCCTGCCACCGTCGGCGGCGGCGACCAGTCCCCGGGAGGCAAAGCGCCACCGCCCCGCCCCTGTCGTGCCGCGCGCTGGCCCTCCTCCGACCTCTCCCCAGTGAAGAGCCCCCCACCGGCTGCCCTCGCTGCCGCCGTCCTCCGCCGCCCCGTGTGCTTCCTCTTCGAGGAGCGCGACGCGCCGCCACGGCCCCCGGGGACCTCTCTCTGCCCCGTGTCCTCCCCCGACATCCTTCCGCGGCTCCCCTATCCCAGGTAAAACCTCCCATCCCGTCCCGGTAAGCGCTTCTTCTATCACCGCGCCCTGCGTCTGTGCTCTTAGTTCGGGCTGTTCGACGGAATCTGGATTCGCACGGGCATCTGGAGTAGGGTTTTGCATTTCGGATCACGTAGTTTTTGATTCCTCGCTGGTCCGTCACGCTTTTACTTACAGCTTAGGTTATGGCCCAGGATTTTTATTAGGGTTTTGTTTTTTGATAGAATGTATTGCTCGTGGGGTAATGCGGAACATATGATTGTTCTGCAGCGGTGGGTAGCAGGCTAGAGAATGCTGTGAAATGTCGCAACGGATTTGAACTGGTTTTGGAATGTCTGGTTTAGTTGGTTATCATTTTTGCTGAGTGTGTGATCTCTGTTCTGTGTTTTAGTACGGGATATTTGAGGCTATAGATATTTTGATATGGGTATTGGAAGGATTGTGGAATTTAGTTCCAGGATATGTGAGGTTATGGTGTCAGTTACTCATTGTTGTGTTTCTTCAACTTTATTGCCAGTCAATTGTCTGCTATTTTAGTGCACAAGTTTGTTGTTTTTAGTTAGGGTTCCCTTATAGACTTATAGTTATAGGAGCATAGAGGGTGTTTACAGTTTGTTTTTGCAGTTGAGGAGTTCCATTGTACTATTGGAATTTATATGCTTATGCTAATCATTAATGCTAATTGTTCAGCAAATTTGGATTTGAGATTTCCATTCAATTGAAGGCCTTGTTCCGCAGTTCCATTATAACAATTTCACCTGTCGAATACTGATTTCCTTATGCTATTGTATACCTCGATATTGATATTGCTTATCATTTATTTGTGTATAGGAATCTCAAGATTCTAGCCAAGATTTCTCATCTGAGTTGTATTGTTGGGAAAATTAACAGTTACCTGACTGTATGCGATAGAAACTACCATGGACGGGTCTGAGTCTAGTAGAGTTCGCAGCAACCAGGACATTGAGGAAAATGTTAATTCAAGGAGCATCTGGAAGGAGGAACATGAAAATCAGGACGATGCAGATGGCAGAAAGTATTCTGACAGATCCAGAAAACATGGATATGAATATGAAGTTGGGCATCAGGATGATGATAGAATGGCTACACCTTCAAATGATAGGAATGAATCAAGGAGGAACTCAGATAGAAGCTCAGGCCTGGCCCGCAGTGCTGATGAAGACATCTATAATGTGAGAAAGGACTCACGATCACCCAAAGTTCCAAGGAGAAGCCCTGATGATTCCAAGGATAGGGACTATGATAGAAGGAGGGGAAGAGAGGACAAGAATGATTGGGAACCTTCAAGAAGATTTAGCCCTGATGCTTCTGCTAGGAGTTCGGATAGGAGAGAGGGTAGCAGGGAGAAGCAAGGGCAACGAGACCAAGAGGAAAAGGCTTCAGTCAGGAGGGCAGATGAGATTTATGCTGATGAAAGTGGTGGTTCTCTTAGGGTTGACACAAGAGAAGCCCATAGAGATGATAAATCAGACAGAGGGAGGGAAAGAAATTGGAATGAGAAAGCCCGAGACCTTGAAGGGTCCAAGGATTATGGGAGGAACAGTCAGTTGCGAGATCCTAACGAGGCAAATGATGCTGAATGGAGGAATGCGCAGGAAAGGCTAGATGGTGGGAGTTTCCATGGCCGAGGTGGGTACCGGAGAGATTCTAGGGGTAGGTCTGAAAGTGTTAGAGGTCCCTCAACCTATGGGAATCGCTATGACAATTCTGATTCCATAGAGATTCGGCCTAATAGTAGTCTTAATTTTGGAAGAGAGGGCTCTGTTTCTGGGAGAAGATTTGAAGTGGGAGCACATCGGGATTCAGTACCAGGAGGAACTGATGATAAATCCACTGATAATCCTGAATCAGAACCAAGTGGTAGCACCAACATGGTTTCTTCATTTCCTCAACAAGGTCCAAAAGGTGATAGACCATCCAGAGGAGGAAGGGGGAGACCAAATGGAAGGGATTCTCAAAGAATTGGAGTTCCAATGCCAATGATGCCTCCTCCATTTGGTCCTCTTGGCCTGCCACCAGGACCAATGCAGCATATGGGACCAAATATTCCCCATTCCCCAGGTCCTCCTCTTCTACCTGGTGTCTTCATGCCGCCATTTCCAGGACCTCTTGTGTGGCCTGGAGCACGAGGTGTTGATGTGAATATGCTTTCTGTTCCTCCCAATCTTCCCATTCCTCCTCCAGTTGCTGCTGAACATAGGTTTACACCAAATGTGGGAGCTGGTTCTGGTCATAATATTCACTTAAACCAAATGGACACTGGATTAGGTGCTCCAACAGATGTATCAGGATTGGGTTTCAATCATATGGGCCCACAAAGCCGTGACATGCTCCATGATAAACCAGGTTGGACACCACATAGGAACAGTGGACCAAACAGAAAAGCTCCTTCAAGGGGTGAGCAAAATGATTACTCGCAGAACTTTGTGGACACTGGCATGCGACCTCAGAATTTTATTAGAGAACTGGATCTTACAAGCGTAGCGGAGGACTATCCAAAGTTGAGAGAACTCATACAAAGGAAAGATGAAATTGTTGCTAAGTCAGCTTCACCACCAATGTATTACAAGTGCGACCTGCGGGAACATGTTCTTTCTCCAGAATTTTTTGGTACCAAATTCGATGTTATTCTTGTGGATCCTCCATGGGAGGAGTATGCTCATCGTGCGCCAGGAATCACAGATCACATAGAATATTGGAATGCTGAGGAGATTATGAATTTGAAGATTGAGGTTATTCCCATTTCTTTCTTTCAATCTCTCTTTTTGGAGTTCATTTATGCTGCAGAATTAACATGTCAAAGTGTATTTTTGGATCAACAGGCTATTGCAGATACACCCTCCTTTGTGTTCCTTTGGGTTGGTGATGGTGTAGGCCTTGAACAAGGTCGTCAATGTCTAAAGAAGGTACCATAGCCTGCTAATTTTGTACTTCAACTAGCTGGTTGCCCGTGTGTTGCATCATATTTCCATTAAAAAGTAGTTGAGTTATAGGCTCTAACTATTCAATTACATATAAAATTAGGCCACAAAGGAACCACTTCGGTGTAAAGAGGAAGGCCCTCTATGCATTATCTAACACATACATAGGTATACACAAATCATTGCACAGAAGATCCTTATGTAGAACCAACCTCAACCATCACTAATTATGCTTTTTATAGAAGTAAAGATACTTGCACAATTATTCTTTGTGTAAATCCTTTGTGTAATGACATCCGTTTTGGGGCGGGATCTTGAAATCAGTTTACAGGAGGGTGACCTGGCTGCTATAGGCTATCTGCTAAACTTTAGCCATGATGTGCTTCATTCATGCATTTTACCCTCTTAGGGAAGGCATAGCAATTTAAACAATGTCTGTGGCTTTCATTTCATCTAGATATGTCTTCAAATTTGCAGCTGTTGATGAAATGCTGCAATAACTAATAAGATGAGCCTGACAGACTTTTCTATTTTCAGTGGGGATTCCGTAGGTGTGAGGATGTTTGCTGGGTGAAAACCAACAAGAAAAACGCAACTCCAAGTCTGCGGCATGACTCTCATACATTGTTGCAGCATTCAAAGGTAGTGTTGCTAGTATGATGTCCTAATGTATAGTTGTGCTACCATGTTTATATTCTCTTCTCCCTGTATGTCTCTGGCTATCTCATGAAGTATCTACTCTTTCCATGTGCAGGAGCATTGCTTGATGGGCATAAAAGGAACAGTGCGTCGTAGCACGGATGGTCATGTCATCCATGCAAATATTGACACAGATATAATTATAGCTGAAGAACCAACTGATGGTATTATTTCTTAGGTTTTATATAATCTCTATTCCGTCTTTTGTATATGCTTGATATATACTATTTGCCTTAGACCAAGGGCTATCATCTTCAATGATTGGGTGAATAAACTCATTACTCATTAGACTTATTTTCTCCAAAATTTTCCTTTCTTTTTTCGTCCTGTTTAAAATGGAGTTCTCTGTTTTGTTGCTGCTATGGTATGAATATTCCAGTTTGGTCCATCAAAATGTAGTACTGTTTTCTAAATTTGGCTTGGTTGTCAAAAACATATTTGTCTTGTTTTTTTTGGGAATTTCGGTTTTTACAAATTATCAGAAGCAAACTGTTCACTTTGTTGCTACCATTTCCTCTGACATGCCTAGTTGTTCATAGTATGTTTGATGTCTTTTGATATACAGTAATCATAATTGTGATTTCAAAAAATGAAACTAGATCATAAATTATTGACTATCCTCAACACCTGTAGCAAGTATAACAGTAGGTCTGCTTCTCTTGTTGTAATAAAATCAAATGCTTGATTGTGAATTATTGTTTTCATTTATAGATGGTTGCTCTTGATGTGTTTTCTTCTGTAGGTTCAACAAAAAAGCCCGAGGACATGTATAGGATCATTGAGCATTTTGCTCTTGGAAGGCGGCGGCTTGAACTCTTTGGCGAGGATCATAACATCCGTCCAGGCTGGCTTACACTTGGGAAAAATCTATCTTACTCCAACTTCAACAAAGAGGTAGGTAGCTTGACATACAACATCATGTGTATACACACACGCATGCTCTTCTATGCCATGAGTTCTGCAGATCTTTTTTACATCGTTTCTGTTACGATTTCTCTCTCACAGGCATATATTAAGAATTTTGCGGACAAGGATGGGAAAGTATGGCAAGGAGGCGGCGGCCGAAACCCTCCACCGGAGGCTCCTCACCTTGTTGTGACAACTCCAGAGATCGAAAGCCTCAGGCCCAAGTCACCACCGGCAAAGAACTAATAGCTGCGGTCAATTTTACAATGCTGGCTGCATTTTTGAAACTGTAGCTTTAACGTTGTTGAAGGTCCAGCTCTGGCCTTGTGAATTTTCCGTCTACAGAATTAAAAATTTTATCGAATGGCTCAGCCTGGAGCAACTATCAGTGATGGAAAAATATGACTCGGTGTTCTCTTGTTGGTGCTTTCTTTCCTGCTTCCAGTACTTCGATGCTCCTCCTTGTTGCTGGAAGGATGCAGCCAGTATATTTGTTCTTGCTGCATGCCAAGCCCCCTCAGAATAGTAAGATGGAAGTTAAATTCGGATGCTCCCATTGCCTTGTATTATTTTGTCAAATCGTGCAAGAAACCGACACTGTCTATACCAGTCTTGCAAATCGGTTCTGGAACCCTGCCTACCTGATTGGTAAGATGCTGGTACCAGATAACGATCCATGGTATGAAAAAATTCTTTTTTATACGTTATAGTATATTTGGAAGGAATTCTCTAGAGACACGCACATGTGCACTCTCAGACAGGCACCGATTTGACAAACCTGGATACTGACGAGAGTTTTCGGACTAAACAACTTAGCAAGGCCTTGCCCTTTTTTACGCTACCCTCTAATTGACTAGCTTTACGTTACAGCATATGTGCAGCGACAGCACTGCCTTGTCCTTTTTATTGGCCGCAACGAAGTGAATTCCAAAGCGGGTGACGCACGAGCCGTGCACCGCGTTCTCGAAGCCAAATCGGATCGTCTCGCCGCCGAATGATTGCGCGCATCGGCGAGCTGGTCGGGTTCTCTCGCTCGAACAGGCATCAGGGACACGATATTTCGTCTGATCTTTAGTCGAAACTTTTTGAACAAAAAAAGGTTTACGCGTTGTCCCTGTCGATGGAATCTTGCAGGGGATGGAGATTTCGCCGCGCGATTCGGGGTGCCACGACGCGCGCTCCCATTGCGGGCCTCCATCCACGAGATCAGCTCCATTTTGGCCTGGTCCCAAGCTAAATGATTCGCCCAATCTTCCTGCTGCTTGTTTGGAGTATGGCACATTATTGTGTTCGAGCTTATCGACTTCAATGTATTCATTCCGTTTGTCAGCCAGATTTCGACTGGTATTATGTGGGAGAGAATAAGCTAAAAGAAACTGAAAGCAGATAAGCTGAACAATTATAATTTGTATTTTTTAAAAAGAAAAAAAAAGAAAATCAAGGTATGATATGGGTCAATAATTCCCTGCGCGAACAGGAACTGCGTCTCTCCTCTCTCATGTCGCTGTTGTGACCTGTACTCCTGTTCCTGTCAGCCCTTTGCTTAGGACCTTAGCAACATTTCCACTTGGCCGGGATATCCCTTCCGAGACAAATCCTACATTAATGGCTACAGCAACGGATCAAGCGTAGAAATCTGGCCACTCACCATCTCTTTGCTCCGCAACACACTAAACTGCACCCCAAGTCAATACTTGTATATATACAAATATTTCAGCTCCACGTACAACTAACACACCACTCCACGTACAACTAACACTACTCTTTTTCCTGACTTTCATCGCGTCTGTCCTCTCCCTCGTCTGCACTACGCTGTCAGCCATCAGGGAAAACCACGGCGGCACATTTACTCGGGAATGGACCTCAGCCCGCAGGGTGAAAAACTGAAAATGACGGCCGTGCTGGGTTAACCTCTGCGCGGATCGATCAGAACGCTGGATCCCTGCTCGAGGAAAAGTGCTGCCGGCTCCCCCGTTTGCACGCTGTAGCCTGAAACAAACCGCAGCGAAACGTGCGCGAGACCCATCATGGCCGTTCAGACGTGCATGCAAATTATTTCGCGAGGTGATGGATGGATGGCGCGCTGCACCTTGCAGGTAAGAAGGTAGGCGGCCAGGGCAAGGCTTCCCAAATTTGTCAGGGAACCGTACCAACAGCTTGTCGGGTTCGAAAGAACCTGCAGCGTGCGCGGGCTACCACCACCAGCCGCTTGTTTAAATAAATTGATAAAAATTTGGAAATAAATTTTTTTTCATATTTAAAATATTAAATATAGATTAATTAAAAAATAAATTACAAATTTCATCCGTAAATCGCGAAACGAACCTAACGAGACTAATTAATCCGGCATTAGTGCATATTTACTATAATTACTGTAGCAATTTATTATCTAATGATCTAATTAGGCTCATTAGATTCATTTCACGATTTACGGACTATTTGTGTAATGCAATTTTATTTTCAACTACATTTAATACGCCATACATATGTGCAAATAGTTTTTTGTTGTAAATTTTTTACATCTAAACAAAATGGTGCTGCTCCACGAGATTTCAGTGTCACGTGCATGGTCAGTGATGGACTGATGGATGGACGAACAGTGAACTGGGTTCCTGAAGGACACCCCGGTGTATTTGGCAAAGCAGTCCATGGAGGTGGGGTCCGCATCAGGGAGTCCATAGCTAAGGTAAATACCACCATGGTAAAAGTTATATTGGGTCCCACCAAAGGTAAAAAAAATCCAGATAGGGCTTCACTTCTCGTTAGTTTCGCGCAATCGCGAGTCTTCCGCCCCCTTCTTTCTTTTCCTCGCGCCGCCGCCGCACCAGACCTCCTGTCGCCGTCCCGGTCGCTCCGCTAATTCGAGCTACTCGCCCCGCCGTTCCTTCCGTTGATCTTAGCCTCTATTGCTTCGCATGGCCCTCTCCATATTTGTGTGTGTTTTGTTGCCGTTCTATTGGGGATGGCCTCGGATCTGGGCACCGACGCATCGACGACGGCAACCGGCATCGGTGACGACTGCGACTGTGAGGCTTGAGGTGAGGATGGAGGCCTGCTACTGCTTGATTCTTCAATGATAAGCGGTTCTTTCTCTTTTCTTGCAGGGCATTGAGAGCTAGACTCAGATCCATGGGAAGAACTGTTGGCTGCAGCTCCAGCTGATTGGCTAAACTGCAGCACAGATGGTGACCTGTTGGCTGCAGCTTCAGATTGCATAGTCATTGAGGGACCAGAGCTTTCTTGTAGATGAAAACCTTGAAAGCTTGGTGGAGTATGTTGCAGCCAACTACCTTGGTGTTGAATCTGGACGCCTTGAAATCTTGGAGGAGAGTGGCCATATGGTGGCTGGTTTACTGAAGGACCAAATGGGTTGAAGTTGTGCATGAAATTTGGTGAAGTAAACTGAAACTGAGATTGGGGTGTAGGAGGTGAGATCTGGCCGCTGCTCTCGTACTTTTGATTTGGGGAGTCCTGGTTTGAGAAATTCGTAAAATTTCTAGAGGGATCCATTGAAACTAATAGTGTTCTAGCAAGAGTGCCTGGATAGAGCAGGTATCGTTCAGTTTTGTAGGCAGCGGAGCCCAAAAGCCAACGGCAACCTGCTGGGTTGCAACGGCTACGTGGGATGCCCAACTGATTCCATTCTTTAGTATTTGTGAACAATGTGACTGTACAACTATGTTATTTTATTCTCTTATGGGCAGCCCATAGCACTATGGGTTGCTTGTGTTATTCCCTTTATATGGACCACTTGCAGCAACGGTGTCAGGTGGCTGAATGGAATATAATATTCCCTATGAACTACTTTTACACTACATTGTGGTCTCCCTAAGCCTGCCTGACGGAAAACAGCTGGCGTCGCGTCGTCCTGCTTCGAGGGTGGAAAAAAGGTAAGCATATTTACTGATGGTAGTAATAATAGTAGGTAGCGAATGTGTCGTCGATGGAAATGTAAACATGGTCTTGACATTTGCGGCCACAGCTTGCGAAAAATATCTTCTCAACACTAAGAAGGCTGGAGTGGAATCGCACGCCCTGAACCATGAACTGTGGGTGTTCCTCTATATATCTTGCTGGATAGAGGGGACGGCGTTCTCACTCACCAAGCTAGCCAACCCATTTCGATTCAAACTAGCCGGCACAAATTTCCAAAGAGATTTGATGTGTAGTGTAGGTCAGGTACACCGTGCACGGTCTCCATATGAGTATGATCAGACTAACGTACACTCTCTCATGATCTCAAATGGGGCAACAACGCCAAATCATTATTGTCCCCGTATGTTTTTGTCAAGATCGAACCCTGTTGAAAATTGAGGTGGCTCTAATCCTCACTAAACTGAGGACCTACACTTATAACACACCAACTCACTCTAGAGTCGGTCAGCCTCTTTAATTTCTAGTTACTTAGTGTATCGGGTCCTTTTGACGGCAGAGCCGCCGGAATTTCACTTCCGGGTGGTAGAGACTACGAACAGATGAAGCTGGCTTCCGGGTGACAGAGCCAACCTACAATGAAGCCCAGATCCTTTGTGATCCCGGGTGACAGAGCCAAACTTCGATGGATCACAACTTATACACTAAGCACTTAGGTTTAACCGGGAGACTAACACTTACAAGAACAAGACTTTATTACAACACAACAAGAGTACACACGAGTACACATCACTCTCTTCTTTAGTGGCTAGCCTAGCATTCACCCTTCTCCTCTGCCTAGTACTACCACCTCTCATCTACCATGCTCATAGATGGATACTATGGCAAGGGAGGGGGGTCTCTATTTATAGGCTAAGGGGGACCATGGTATTAAGCCAAGTGTCCCCTTCTAGAGAATTCCAAAATATTCTAATATTTTCTAAATTTATTTATTATTGTTTATAGAAAATATCATATTCTTGTATGATGGAGAATAAGACCACCATCGACCTGCTGCTGCTTTTGTCAACCCGTGCTGCTACACCTTGACCCGATCAGTATACTGGTCTAGCTAGAGATGGTAGCTTGAAGTACGGCAGCAAGTCAACAAGTGAGGCCATCACAGACAATTAATGATGAACTGACCGCTTTAATTTATTTGTACGTACGTACATCACCAGGTGCCACGCATACCAAAAACCGTAGCAATTCGTATATATATGCAGCCAGCAACAATGTCCATCGAGATCGTCTCAACATCTGCTGGGAAATGCCTGGCCTCTGCTCATGGTCCAAAGTCCAAGCCGTAGCCTTCAACCGATCTACTAGCTAGCAGCAGCTGCAAGGGAATACTCCTAAGCATGCAGCGACGATTCCAACGTGTTCAGCGCGCGACTCGTACGTGCGTGAAGCCAAGCCACAGCTAGCCCAGAGAGGAGAGAGCCCACAGAGTGTAAGCGTTGGGAGCTGATCGAGAGCTTACGTGTGTTGATGGTGTGAATGGAGGGAAGATTTTGCAGGGATCCATTCCATCGGAGGTGCCGTCGAAATCGATCGGAGGACCATGAGTTCGTGTGGCGTGCAATGATTTCGGCAATGCACCGCGATCGACTTGTGAATGCATTGAATGCGCGGCCGGGCAACATCTACTCTTTGTAGCTTAATTAACGACGTGCATACTTAGCTGCAACATATAACTCTGACAATTCGACAGGCGTACGCATACATCTACATCCGTAGGAAACAAACGTCGAACAGGAGTACAGGAGCTGGCAACATAATCTGGTGTGATAAATCATAGCAACAACGACAGCTACTCTATTCAAATTTGCAATGCTTATTATTTCGTTTCACTCTTTAATCAACAATTACTCTATTAGTATATGATTTTTATGACATAAAGTTAATGCTATTAAACTTATCTATTTAACGATCGTACTTTCATATGATATTGATAAAATAATTATTAGGCCACCCTTGTTCTACTCTATAAAGGAATAAGTCCGGTTTACACCCTCGAATTATCGCAAAGTCCGATTTTCAACCTTGAACTACGAAACCGGGTAACACATAGGCCATTCAACTATCAAAACCGGGTCAATTTAGCCCTTTAGTTGGTTTCAAAGGTGGTTTTGTATTTATTTTTTTTAAATAAACAATTCTGGTTAGATCTAAAAATTAAAACTAATTTATTTTAAATTAGAAGAAACATGAAACTAGTGCCAAATTTTTTATGAAAATATAATCTATCTACTATTGCTCTGTCTGAATCTTATTCATTTAAAAATAATAGCAAACTATAAGAAACCAAATACTATGAACATTTGTTGGCGCTAAAATCGGCCGGATAGGAATCGGCCGACGGTCTTCAGCGTCGGACACACGACCCGGGAGAATCTGCTTAGCTCCTGTTCGGGTTATCGCCCTGGTGCGGTTCGCGCGGCGTGCCAGTCAATCTGACCTGTTGATTGACAAGGAAACAGAGTATTAAATTCCAGGCGCGTCGATCGGCTAGAGTTCCGATCTGTCCTGAGGAGCGCGTCGGCGGCGAATCGGCCGATTTGCTGTAGAGACGATCGGTTATGGATCAGCCGATAATCGTGTAGTAATTGTAAAGAAAACTGTTGGAGTGATCTAAACAATTACCACAGAAGCAACACTTGAAATAGATTTAATCGGCTGTGTGATGATAAGTTGAAGAAGAACAATGATGAAGCCGATTACTCTGATTTCAAGCTGGATAACTGGTGATAAAACTAGAATAACAGGTAAAACTTGCAATTCTAGTAAATATCGATAACTGGTGAATAAATCCAAACGAAACCACAGCGATGCGCCCGTAGTTAAAGCTCGGATATTACTCGATAAGTGGAACCTATCAATTGGCCGAAGATCAAGTTGATGCAGCCCTGTCAATCCGTACGAACTCGTGAAAGAAGAAAAGTATTGGCGAAGTCGCCGACTTGAAAGTAAATTGCTGGAAAAGTAGAAGTGTTATTGTTGATTGATGTGTTGATGTTTTTCAAGACCCTGATGACTCCTGTTTATACCCTAAAGCTAGGACTCCTGATCGATCACGACTTGTTACAACCTTATTTAAACAACAGGAAAACTACTATATCTATAAGAACTTTAAAAAGAAACGGACTCCCGCAGAATCTTCCGCCGCCGTTCCCTAATCCAATCAGGATTTCCTTCAATTGCTCCTTGACCGACTCAGCGTGCCTCCTTTGACCAACTTTTGACCAGGACCCTCCGAAATAGTCCCATCTCGTTGGCGCAGGCTGTATCACCAATCGGCCGATTTCCAACTGCTTACCTCAATCGGCCGATTCCTTACTGTAGCCTTCAGATCTGCCGCATCGGCCAATCTTCTCCTCCTGACGCCGATTGATTGGTTACATTTTTAGAAAACTTACAAGTAGAGTGCCAATTGATTGGTTACATTTTTAGAAAACTTTTGATACACATTTCATATTTTTTTGATTTGAAATGAGTTAATTATGAATTTTTTAGTCTAAATTTTTTCACAAAATGAAAAACCACCTTTTCAAATCACCCAAAGGGTCAAAATTGTTTGATTTCGACAGTTGGATGGCTTATGTTATCCGATTTTGTAGTTAAAAGTTAAAAATTGGAGTTTGTGATAATCCAAAGGTGTAAATCGGACTTTTTCCTTCTATAAATAGGACCGATAGTAAGAAAATAGGGGGAGCACTTTTTTTAAGAAGTCACAAGAGCAGTTAAAACCGGTGGAAAAATTGCAGTACATGACGAGGCTGAGGTAGACGGCAACGCACACCGTGGACGAGGGGTGTGTTTAGATCGTGAAAATTTTTGGACGAAATTCAATGTAGTAATTTTTAATCGAAGATTAGAAGGACTAAACATAATCTAATTATAAAACTAATTACGCGGATGGACGGAAAATCGTGAGACGAATCTATTAAGCCTAATTAATCCGTCACTAGAGGTTGTTTACTGTAGCACAACATTGTCTAATCATGATCCGAATAGGCTTAAAAGATTCGTCTCGCAATTTCAGCAGGGGTTATGGAATGGGTTTTGTCAGTTATCCATATTTAATACTACTAATTAGTGGTCAAACGTTCGGATTTAGTGTAGGGTCGGAAAATTTTTGGAAACTAAACAGGACCCTCATCACCATGCAGCTCCTTTTTCAGTGTGGAGGTGACATCCGCATACACATTGAGGTCTCGTTTAGATCCCCGTATAAAGTTTTTGAAATGAAATCTTTTCACATTTGAAGTATTAAACATAGACTAATTAAAAAAACTAATTGCAGATTACGTTCATAAATCGCGAGACGAATCTAATGAGCCTAATTAGTCTATCATTAGCATATATTTACTGTAGCAATACTGTAGCAATTTATTGTCTAATCACGGTCTAATTAGGTTCATTAGATTCGTCTCGCGATTTATAGTCCATTTATGCAATGCGATTTCTTTTTTAACTATATTTAATATACCATGTATGTATCCAAATATTGACGTGATCGATGTGTAAAAATTTTAACGGGAAAGTAAACCATGCCTGAATCTCGTGGGGACGGGCATCCATAAATGCCTTCCCACCTGGACAAGCGCAACACGACCTCGATCCTCCGGTTGCCCTCGTTGGATCCTACCCGTTTCTATAGATTTTGGTCAGGGACACTTTGTCTTGGAGTTAGCAGTGGTCGATCGAGATGGCAACAACCATCTCCATGATCGCATCGCTAGAACTCGAGGGCAGCTAGAGTGCACATGCCGGAGCAGTGCACGCACGTTAATGTTGGAGAGACAGGAACTGAAACCCGGGAGAGTGTTGACGGATTCATATTCAGATGAGATGAGCTTTTCCAGGTTCCGGCATGAAGAGGATTGGGCAGAGGTAGGATGCCGATCAACAACCAAATCCTCCCTCGATAAGTGTATCAGACCAATTCAGAAAACATACGCTGTAGTTCATCAGGGGAAAAAAACTGTACGGATGGTGCCAATAGCAAACATTGAGGTACTTGCATTGGGGTCGTCGATGGCTACTAAAGTTATCTGAATATGAGCAAACAAAGCTTCCTACATTTAGCACACCCAGTCAATCAGTCGTTACATCATAGAAAGGGCAACCACAGGAGCCATCCAGATGACCACAATTTCAGCTCGTTTGACAAAGGTTCTTGCACGGGACAAGACCAGAGAAAGGAAGCTTAACCTATCAACTTCTTCGTGCTGAATGTTACCAGTATCATTCAAGCTTCCTCGCTTTGTGATTCTTCCTCCTTTTTTTAGGAAGGCAGTGTGATGTTTTTTGCTCCTCTGTTGCTTTCTGCCGCAGTTGCAGAAATGATGTGGCGCTTGCAGGTTGCTAATGAACAATGAACACAGTAGAGATTGTTGATTAATACTGGTAGATGATCGCAATCTCATCGCGGCTCGCTTCTCCTGTTCTTCAATTCTCTGCCTTGGTTCGCACGCCAGTGGCCAGCAATGGGGTCTCGCGAGTCGATAAAGATGGCCGTCGTACTTGGAATCTACCATACACGCATCCATCCATCCATCCCGGCTTGGTTTCTAAGCTATGCGTGCGTCAACTGATCAAAATTCAGCAAGTAATCAATATCGGGACATGATTAGCAACAATCATAAAGACATTTTACTGCACTAATAGTAGTAGGCCTCTCTCCCCAGGGCCCAGTCCGTCAGATATCCAATCCGAACGTCTTGTTCATCTGAGTATCTGACAGTGTCATCATGCTTGCTTTACGGGGAAAAAGGCGCAGAGGTTTAGTCTCGATGTAAACCCCATTTATGGACGGAAAAGATGTATCCAACAGTTCATGTTCATCCATGGATGCCGCAATGCAGGCATGGATCATTGATCTTGCATTGGTCGTCGCGCATTAAGATGGTGATCTTCCCCGGCCGGCCCTGTTCATCGATCAGCTCATCATCTTGCAGTTTTTGAACAGTCCCCCAGCCCCACCAAATAAAGCAATGCCGGGGGGCTTGCTACACCCATCTCGATTAGTTAGGTAAACCATGCGTTGTTAGACCTTAATGAGCCCGCCAGACTTTTTTTTACCCGCCGGGCGCGCAACGTGGATTGGGCGGACGGCGGACGGCGACGAGCCAACCGTCCTGGCTCGTCGTCCGCGGCGAAAGGGATCGGATTCATACGAGCTAGCTAGGTCTCGCCGCCACCACCTTCCGCTGCTGCGGCTACTGCTGCTGCGAAGCTTCGCCGTCGCTGTCGGCGTTAACAGGGCCGTGGACCGGTGGCGTCCGTACCTGGATCGCGTCTCGGCGAGGGATCGAGCTGCTGGCATTAGAAAAAAAAAAGGGGGAAGCAGCGGCGAGCCCTCCGTGGCCGCACACGTCGCCCCGGCCGCGCTCGCCGGGCGCTTATTTAAGCCGGCCTCCCCGCCCTGCGTCGTCTGCCTCACTTCACCAAACCACCAGCAGCAAGGCATCCACCGGCCTACCAGAGATAGATCGACGTGTATAAATAAGGCCGCCTCGTACGAAGCCGGTAGGCCGCGCGCTCGCCAGCACGAAATTAAAGCTTGGTGCCCGTGTCGTGTTGGGGGCGTCGGCCGGCCGGCGGCCATCTTCGGATTGGGTCGGCGGCGGCGCGGCGGGAGGATAGTGGGGACCTGGCCGTGCGAGCCGCGCGCCTGGCTGCTACGCGCCGTCTCGGGGCATTGTGTAAGTTCCTTTCATTCTGAACTCCCTTTGCTGCTGGTTCTTATTTTGCTTCCGATCCAGGCACGTGTACGCGCGTGCAGACATGAACGGTGGGACAGATGCGTGTTCTTGATAACACGTGGACTTGCCGGCCAGCTTAGGGTGCGCAATATGCATTGTATCTTGATCGACATACATGGATGTTTGTTTTCGTCGCGTACATACACACGCATGTTCTTTTTTCTTCGAAAACACATATGGAGAGTAGATGATCTCTCAGTCTAGCTCAACTAATAAACCGGTATTAATTGGAGTATTGGAGAGTAGTGGCAGCTAGCTCAACTTGTAACTGAAACGCACATGCATGTATATGCGCTTGCTTTGTCCTCGATCGGTGCGCGTACCCTCAACTAAACCCAGATCGCACTAGCGTATAGTAGTATAGTACACACACTGGTAGTTTCTGTGCGAATAGCCGTGGAGCGAGAGGCATGGGGAGCGAGGACTGTGTACTGGAGCAGGCACTACGCTAGCTATACCAACAACAACGTAACGAACATGGCTGGTCGGACGGGAACACGCACGGCGCCATGCCGCCATGGCCATGGCAAGGAGCTAGCGCCTGAGCTGGAAGCGCGACCGCCACTTCAACATCCCAGGCTTCTCTTCCTCTGGGGCAACATGGCCCGCCGTAGGTTCTGCAATAGTAGCTGTCTACTGTATTTGTCTGTACTTAGTCTACTACTGTACTTGGCAACCAAAACGTTTAGTTTTTTAGAACGAAGCTTTATTTGTTTCGAGGTGAAATATTGTTCCAGCCTCTGACAAGATCTATCATCAGTGGCCTGGCGATCCAAATTGGGCAGGATTTCGCTAGCTGACACTAGCGCCAATCACCAATTGGCATCTGACAGGTTAGCTCGAAGATTTTTTTCTGCAAAAAGGAAAAACAGCATCAGCCACAGGTAAAATATAACATATAGTACCCAAAGTTTACTGGCCAAGAAACCATCAGTTAGCAGCCAGGTGCCATTGTTTACGTTTTTGTCAGCGCGAGATCACTGGGGGTAGGTAGGTAAGTAGGTTTAGTTTCTTCTGAGGAGAATAAGAAGAAGGCATCGATGATGCGTGTGTCCTGGGCAGAGCAACCCTGACAGGCAGATCGAACAACGAAGCTTATCCCTGAAACAAGCTAAGTTGACAAACCAGCCCTTTTTTCCGCGGTGTTCCTTGAAGCTGCTGCTGCTGCTGCAAGTCTGCAACGATCAACCTTTATAGCTCCCAAAGCGACGGCCAGGAAAAAACCTGACACGATCTTATCCCCTAACACGCTTAGTTTGTCAACTCAAACTCCATTGGTGGGTGTAAAAAGATCCATCATCCCTCTTTCTCTTTCCCCATGTGACTGATTGCACGGACGCGGGCCTCAGTTGGGCCAAAAGCCCGGCGGCCGGTGCACTGGTGGGAGGGGGCTTGGACGGCTGGATTTGGGTATCGTTCGCGGGCTGATCCGATCGGACGGTGATGGCGTGGCTGCATAGCCTGACGGTGGCTGCTGGCTGCAGCAACTTGCAGTACTTGTAGGTGACTTGTCCCGGTCTGATGTCGTTACGGCACTGACGAAACACACCACATGACTCGTGTAGTTAGTTGTCTCTGCAGCCTCTGATCTGCTAATTAAGGATCAAATCGCATCAGATGATGCAGGCGATTAATAAATTCGACGTCGCCCTCTACCTAATACGAGATCGATGGAGCCCCGAATCGTACGTCGCTGGCTGGGCATTGTTGGTGTTTACTGTTCTAGCTTTACTGACAAGAGATGGATGGAGCTAGTTATTGGAGAAAATCACAGGACACCATCTTATAGACTGCATGCAGAGACTAGCAGCATGGCTACGGGCTACCTAGCTGGTCAGCGTTGCTGACATGCAAGTTCAGAGACTTGCATTGGTTGCTACTACTTGCCAATGCTTTCTCATCGCTTCATGGGTCTACCACTTCATCCCATCATCTTCCGATCCAACAGTCTAGTGCTCCACTAGGCTTCGTGCTCCGCCTTTTGTTTAGACGGGATAGGTCTTGTCCTCAAGTTAAATTATATGTACTGAGTGCTATATATTAAGTACTTAATTATCTGTGTATGTCCACAAGTAGAACCTTTTTTGAGCTCGTCAGATCTGTGGCTGTCCACAAGTTTCTTGACACCTGGCTCAGCTATCTTCCACTATTGAGGCTGCAAATCTTCCATTTCAAAAAAAAAGAGATTTCTTCAAAAAAAAAAGAGAGAGAGAAGGCACCATCTGAGGGAGCACTGTTACTAGTGCAGACTGTACTGGGTCTAACGGGCCATTTTAAGACCTCATCACAACAGATGATGCCACTATCCTCTAAAAAAAAAGATGATGCCACTAACGTCAACCCATCCCTGTCAGTGAGTGCAACCGATGATGCTGTTGAGCTAGACTAGAAATAAAGCTTCCTTTCAAGTGCTGGAACTTCCCCGGATTCCTGTAGGAGTGGATCATATTTTTCTTCTTCCTTTCCAAGCATATGTCCTTCTCTTATAGCTAGACCAAAATCTGACCGTTCCTTATGTATTGTAGCTCCTACCAAAAATCCAAAATGATCATTATCCACAGAAATAATCCTACTTATTATTACACTGAAAACTTGTCTCGGAGGAGTGCTCCTGAAGCCTAGAAATTCCCAGCTATTATCGCTTTTGTTCTCCTGAAAAGATTTTTGCATATATAATCGCATTTATTCCCCGGATATATACCGGACGACGTTAAGCAATGGAGATCGATGTCTGCCCTCTAGTTTTGTCGCTAGAACCGGAAGCGTTTCCTTTTTTTATAGTTGGACGCGTTTCTTGGATATGAAGAAACATGTAACATCAGTCAGCTGGGCAAACTCCCACGCGCAAAAATCCAAATCAGCAACACATCAATGTCATAGTTCCGTCCCTAATCGTGGCTCTCGCAGGAATCGAATAAACGGTTCCGTCGGCACCGACCGTATAAGTGTGCAGCTAAACTGCTAACTCTAGAAAAAAAAATAACAGCCATTTCATCATTGGAAAAAAAATATGTATTACTATCTTTACGACATGGACATAGTATCCAACACGCACTTGACCATTACTTTCCATAACATTTTCCTTGTAAAATTCATCCACAAATTGGCTTCAAAAACGTATTTCATGTTTATTTTTATTTTTTCAAAATTAGGATTTTGCATCAAAATAGTAGAATAATAAGGAAAAATTGTGATGTACAAAAAACATCACATCTATAACACTGAAAGAGCTGTGAGAACAATATGATCTTTTGATCAGATTGTTTGAGAGGCTCAACCTGGTCCAACTAGCTAAAAGGATTGTCCAAAATTCAAACGTAGAAATCCCATAAGAAACCTAAAAAATGGGATATTCACTTATTGGATGAACTTTGATCCACGAATTAAATAGAAAGGTTATCCTGATACAACCTGTCCAGGTAGTAGCACGTTCAGGTATAGCTGGATAAAGTAGTGGATTAAAATTTCCATATATTCTATAAAGGGTGTATTGGATCAGAAAACAAACAAGTCTTCTAGCCTAAAATAATTACCTGTTACCCACAAAACGGGAGCTCCACCGGTGTGCGTATAGTAAATTGCCATCCTAGAGTTTCACTGCACGTGGGCCCAACCCCCGTCACCCCCACCACATCCCGTGAAACCGGAGGCGGTAGCCTTTTCCCCCCGCCCACACGGCTCCCATGGCGACGCGCCCCTATTTAGCCGCCCCCACCCTCCATGTCCATGCCCACCACCGCCACTTTATTCTCCCCTCCGCGTCCACCAATCCGCCACCTCGTCGTCGTCCTCCTCGCGAGCTCTAGCAGCCTGGCAGCACTACTGTGGACTACCCGCCCTTCCATCCGATCCCCTACTCGAAGGTGAGCCGCCCCGCGCCCATGTCGAATTTCTGTCGTCGCGATCCGGTCGTAGCGTAGCACACAAATACCCCTGTTGACACCAGTGCCTGCGCGGATTTGTGCCGGATCTTCCGTCGTAGGTAAGCCCGGCGCTAAATCCACTGCAGACCCAGTTTGATCTGCACTGGAATCTTGTTTGGGCATGTAGGGGTTTTAGTGTTCTATATACCTCTGCTTGTTCTAGTCCTAGTAGCACAGGAAGCAGCTGCTGCCGCCCAAAATCTGGGGAACCTTTTTGGCTTTATTTGGATTTGTGAACTGTGTGAAATGAAAGCTTTGTATTGATAAGGATTCTTCTCGCTTTGAATTGATGCAGGATACATCGTGAGTAGGCGTGATGGTGCTTGATACCAATACGTGTCTCCCGTTTTCGTGCAGTCTAACACCGTTTCATGCTAATTCGCATTAGTTTAATGGGACGAATAAACTATTTCCATTGCGAATTCTTGCACATTTCTTGAACATTTTCTCTCTCTCTTTGTTTGGTAATATTACTTTCTGGGGGTTGATAGATGTCCATTTTTTTGGGGGTGTCTGCTCCAATTTTGCAGGATCTTGAGTTAAGTTGGGCAAGGAGGTGGTGGTTCATTCCAGCAGGGCCCTTCTCGTGAGCCTACTAGTCTGACCGGCCTTGGTATTTGGGGTTGTTCTGTACTCTCTTTAATTTGTGAGTTGTGACAGGTTCTTGAAGTGCAATTGTTAAGAGTTTTAGTTGTAGAGGAAGAGAGGATTTGCTAATATGGCGTTGGCAGGGACCTCCAAAGTAGTGCTGGGATGTATCGCCTTTGGGATTTTCTGGGTGATGGCCGTCTTCCCCACCGTCCCGTTCATGCCTGTTGGGCGGACGGCTGGGTCCCTCCTTGGTGCTATGCTAATGGTCCTGTTCCGTGTCATCTCCCCGGAGGACGCATACGCTGCGATTGACCTCCCGATCATTGGCCTGCTCTTTGGGACAATGGTCGTCAGCATATTCCTCGAGAGGGCTGACATGTTTAAGTACCTCGGCAACCTGCTCTCATGGAAGAGCAGAGGTAGCAAGGACCTGCTCTTCCGAGTTTGCATTGTGTCTGCGTTTGCAAGCGCACTTTTCACCAACGACACATGCTGTGTTGTGCTCACTGAATTCATCCTCAAGGTTGCTAGGCAGAACAACCTACCGCCACAGCCTTTCCTTCTGGCCCTTGCCACCAGTTCTAACATCGGCTCCGCTGCAACGCCGATCGGTAACCCTCAGAACCTTGTCATAGCTGTGGAGAGTGGGATTTCATTTGGTCAGTTCCTGCTAGGAATTTTCCCAGCCATGATTGTTGGGGTTCTGACAAATGCTGCTATCCTCCTTTTGTACTTCTGGAAATACTTGTCTGTGGAGAAGGACCAGGAAGGTGGGCAACCTGAAGGGCCAGAGGTGGTTGCCGACGATGAGGTTACCTCACATCGCTTCACACCGGCTAGAATGTCACATGTTTCTTCCCTGAATCCAGATGATGTGGATTGCATAAGTGAACCAATCATCAGGAGCAACAGTGTCAATACCAGTGTGAACGAGAACCTGAGGAGCAGAAGCATCAATTCTGAGGCCGACATTCAGCTCGCCATCAAGTCTCTGCGGGCATCAAGCATGTCACATGAGATGGTAGAGGTCTCGACTGTTCCTGATAGGAGAGATGAAGGTGCATCCTCAAGGAAGTTCACTAGAACTGCTAGCCAACAAAGGAGTGTGATAATAGAGGACTTGCCACCCTCCCCGGAGAGCAATGGGGAAAAGGAGAAAGAAGCAGAGGTCCCAGAGAAGAGGTGGAAAATTCTTGTGTGGAAGACAGCTGTTTACCTTATAACTCTTGGTATGCTCATCGCACTTCTAATGGGTCTTAATATGTCCTGGACTGCAATCACTGCAGCTCTGGTTCTCCTGGCACTTGATTTTACAGATGCACAGGCTTGTCTTGAGAAGGTACGCTCCTCAAATTTTGATCAATGCTAACAGAGTTGGCATACTTTTGTTAGAATGAATGATGATCATCTTGTTGACTTGCTTTGCAGGTGTCATACTCATTGCTGATCTTTTTCTGCGGGATGTTTATTACGGTTGATGGCTTCAACAAAACTGGCATACCGAACACGCTATGGGAGTTAGTGGAACCATATTCACGGATTGATAGTGCCAAAGGAGTTGCACTACTTGCGGTGGTGATTCTTATCCTTTCAAATGTGGCCTCAAATGTTCCCACAGGTATTTTTTTTTTCATTCAAATTGATTCTTATCCTTGCGGTGGACGCATTATTTTTGTTCAAAATTTGTACAGAATTTTGATCCATCCTGTTCATCCTATGCCTGAACTTTTCCTCTCTCTCTTTTTTTCAGTCTTGTTGCTCGGTACCAGAGTGGCCGCGTCAGCTGCCGCGATTTCTCATGATTCAGAGAGGAAGGCCTGGCTCATCCTCGCATGGGTCAGCACCGTGGCCGGGAACCTCACTCTCCTGGGCTCCGCCGCGAACCTGATTGTCTGCGAGCAGGCCAGGCGCGCCCAGTTCTTCGGCTACAACCTCACCTTCTGGAGCCACCTCCGGTTCGGGGTGCCGTCGACCATCGTCGTCACGGCGATCGGGCTGCTCATCGTCATCAGCTACTGAAGGCGGAAGATAGTAGTAAGTAGTGTACGAGATGCAGAACGGGATAAATCCATCCACCCAATAAGAAATTACATGTAAATTAGGCTTGTAACTCTCTCTCGCGCGCGCGTGTGTCAGTATGTGTATGTCTCCGTCTGTGGTCTTGCTCATTTCAGTGCTGCTAAGCTAAGGGAACCGTGAGCAGACTGCAGATGGCTGACCGTGTAGCCTGCACTGCAATTTCATTCCTGAACGGAGGTTGCAAATAGGGTTAATGAAGAACGGTATGGTAATCTGATTGCAGTTTTGATGGTCTAGATGCTTAGAACCCTAGATTTCGTCCAAATTCGGGTTTGAATTCCGGATCAAGCGTTTAAATAGTTCGTTCGTTTCCGAAACTGAAGGTCGGTTGAGACTTGAAATTCTGCTTTCCCAAAACGTTCCGAAACAGCAGTGAAGTTTGGGCTAAAACTCGAAGCAGCCCATCACCTTACTGGGCCAAAATTGGAAGCAGCCCAATAGCTACAACTTCCGCCCTCCACTAAGCACTAGGCCCCTCTAGAAGTCTCCCTGCCGCCGCCGCTGGATAGAAATCGACAGTTCTGCTGATGCCGAGCGAGATGAGCGGCAGGAGCCAGGAGGCCCCAGTTCGATTCGGAAGGTGCCGGTGCCGAGCCACCGGTGGTTCGCGCCGCTGAGGATGTGTTGGATGGATGTCTACACGCTCGTCCACGATCGAGCACATGAAAATCGACATCCGCATGAACATTGAGGTGCGTGACCTTCTGATAAGCTTTTACTTGAGCTCGGAAAGCGTCTCTAGAGTTCTATAATAAGGTTATCCAAGTACGCCATCGATCCAGAACTCGACCAGGACCCGCATTGCCATCGCGCGGACACCAGCGAAGATCCATATCCTTGGGTCCTTTTTGTTAATAACATCAGGTTCGCTCGGACTCGCTGCGCAGATGAGATGACGTAAGTCTTCTGTCTTCTCTTGGGGTCTTCCTGATGGTGGCAAGGCGTACTCCAAGCTAAGGGCTAGCTGTGTCTTCTAGGTTGTTGCCAGAAAGGTATTAGCGGCGTCCTCGCTGGGAGGCGGGGACAGGTAGCCGCGTCGGGCTCGCTCTGGCGTTTCTGTCCGATCGAGGTGAACGCCCTGCGCTGGCCAGCTGCTCGCTGCCGCACGTACGTACGTTGCCCACGGCATACACAGCAGGTTCGCGTGCTTGCATGTGCATGCCACGAGGTTTTGCACCGTCAAGTACTCTTTGTTATTTTCCGTGGCATAAATCATTCAACGCCCAAGGCAAACATGTAGTGGTCGACGATCCCTACTAGCTGATGGTCGATCGAGATGGTCATGTCATTTTCTTCGTCTTTAGCACCAAGGGGGACAAGGTGACGTGGTGCCTGATCATCGTCAATCCGGCCGGCGGTCGTTGCAGCATCGATCAAAGGCTACACAAGGGTCCACACTGTGCATGCTGCAAAACGGTGACCGGATCGGATGGGAGATAAGAGAAGAGAGGAGAAGAGAAAACATAGCAGCAGTGTCTATACAGTTCAGTTTGACGCATCTGATCTTCATTCAATCGCATAGATTGTGGTTTTCATATATACTTGATGGTGTAAAATTAGATAGAGCGAGGTTTCGGATGCACACCAACAAAAGTAGTGCTTGAAACGAAGATACTAACTAATATTTTTCAATAATCGTCAATCAACCATGTGGTAGTAGCTAGGAACAATCTTGGACGATGTTGTTGATTGTTCATCTTGATCCAAGATTCTTTAGACGGTGGTCGAACAAGAAATTTGTTTGAAGCGCTCGAATATATAATATAGCAAAATCAAAGAGAGCTACGACCAATATTGGTTGTGAATAAAACAATCGATCAGAGAAAACTACAACACATGATCATGGATGAGGAGATTAATTATATATGGAGAGGGAATCAAAAACACCACCTTCGCACACACAGCTTTATTTAACATCTGAAATTCATATTATTGATGACAGTGGTGGTGAACACATCGAGGGAACCGGGTAACAAATAAAGGAGTAGGCACCACTACAAACACCAATTAACTAATAACTATATATTAGTACAAAAGAAGAACACCAACGTTATACCATGACACCACTTCAGATCATAACCCTCTGGATATTGCTATACCCAACCAAGAACACAAAGGTTCATCTCCCACCTATCCTCGTCCATGCATCATATCACCAAGAGAGACACCACCCCCAGATCAGAAGTTCAGAACAGAACAATTGCCAAAGGATACAAGTTGCCCTACCTTAGTAGAGAGAGAGGTAAAACTCGCCGTCGTCGACGACGCCGGCCGGCCACGCGCGGCCGTCACTCCTCAACAAGGGGAGTAGCTAGCCGCCAGCTCCATGGCCACGAGCCCACGCCCCCACCCTATGGGCGTCCGAGCTAGGCGCCGCAGCCACCCATTGCCGAGACACGCTCCAGAATAAGAACACGACGACCATGACATGACATAAGCTGGTAGCTAGCTAGATCTTTGCGTGTGTTGCTTACATGGTGGTGTTCGCGGATAGATAATGTATGCGTGGGAGCTAGCGTGCCCGCCCCCTGCCGCCCCGGGCGTACGTGGGTTAAGAGGGGGAGAAGAGGGAGCTCCCATTGGACGCTTTTATGTGGAGGCTTCGCTGCCCCTTTGAGGATTCGAGGGGCTTTCCTGCAGAAACCCGTTTCTTTTTTTTCTTATTCTAATGCCAAAGCTCCTCCGATCCCCTATGCATGCTACCTAAATCCTCGCAATTTTGCACGCAACACCACCAATTCCTCACGAACCAGGATCTGGTCCAGATTCCGGAACGAGCAAAGCACCAGCTCCGATCCAGCTTTGCCTAGGCCTACCTGTTAAAGGCAAACTGGCGAGCAGTGACGAGAGCACCAGCAGCGTAAAGTAACCAGCAGACGAGACGACGGTGCATGTGGCGAGCCTGAAGCGTTGCCGGCGGCTGGCGCTTGCAATTCTGGGAGAGATGAGGGTGCGGCCGCGCAATCTCGCGCAGCGCGGGGGTATCTTCCGGCGGATATGCGGCGAGCATTAGCGCTTTCTCGGGGTGATGCCACCAACTGCAGCTGCTTTGGCGTGGCTTTCGGTCTTTAATTTCTGCGGCACTTTCCCCCGGCGCCCACATGAGCGCGGGCGGCATCTCGGGGATATCCGGCGCGAGGTGCCGCGCCGCGCCCCCGGCAGCGCGAGTGCGTTCGTGTTCCTCCTCCTCTGGGTGCCCCCTAGTAGCTAGCTTTTTGGTGATGTTGGGGAGGAGCATGGCCGGCCGCCCAGTTCGTGTTGTCATGGTGTCATCATCAGCTAGCATCCAGTGCTCGGCTAGCTCTTTGCCAAATAAAGCGACAAGTGCGTTCTCCAAACCGATCCGCGCGAGATCGTCGCCGAGAGATGCATGGTGCGTGTGGAGGCAGTCTGAATTGAAGAACCAGGGGGTTTGGGGTCATGGCTCATGACTTCATGAGGGGAGGCTGTAGAGCTACAGTTTTGCGTTGGGTCGAGCCATCAGTGTCGTCACTTGCTTTGTACTTCCTTTTGGGAGGAAGTCAATGTGTACGCCACTACTAGGTACGATGTGATGTATTGTACATCACAATCATGACCGGCATTTGCTCACGACAGAGAAATGACGGCATCCACTATATTATATATATGTAGTTTGGTTTTTGACATGTGGCTTGATTAAAGCTCAGGCATGTTAAAGCTTCGAGGTTGGGGTTGGTAAGGCGTAAGTCAGGAGCATAATAGTTCTGTAACATATGTACTTCTGTAGAGAGAGCACCGGAAAACCAGGGTTCAGTTAGTCGTCAGATAATGAAATGTCTTTATAGTTTATGTCGAAATCATGTGTACCAGTAATTCTGTATTGTACATACCATAGGCAAGCATATGAGCACGGCAGATCGTTTGTTAAATATGATTATTTTCTGGGATACAACGGGCACCAGTGGTCTAGTGGTAGAATAGTACCCTGCCACGGTACAGACCCGGGTTCGATTCCCGGCTGGTGCATTCTTTTTTTTTTTAAATGTTCACATTTTTCTTTTATGCCCGTCATTTCCAGTAATTACATACCCCTCTTCTTTATGCATGTACAAGCCGTACAGGCTTCGTCTAATATCGAGTGAACATATCTTGTGCACCATATATATTTTTTAGTTCGTGATGGCATAACCTTGGCATCTGCGTTACAACTTACAATGTTAGTTGTTTCATCTAACCAAACACTACCTAGAACAAATAGCATCATTTACGGGATTCTTACCTTCCACCCACACCCTCTAATAACCATAATAGAACATCCTTCTTTATACTCGTGGAGCATTTTCTTTTCATAATTAGAGCATGTTCTTTTTCCCTGATCGGTTTTATGTATCTCCCCTCCTCCCTTAATCTTCCTTAATTAGTACTTTTTTACTCATAAAACACTTTTTTACCTACAAAATAATGTTCTAGAATAAAAAATACATTCCACCGTTGGCAAGGGTAGTTAGTAGCATTGCCAATCTCCACCCAGGTAGAACATGACATGACCCAACAATTTAGGCACGTTCAAGGGTCATTGGTGAATGAAGGTGAATGAGATAAGCTTTGTAGGTTACGATGCTTCGAAGAAAATATTTTGATGTGATTACACAAACAGATGAGGTGCTTCCAGAAATATTTTGATCATCCACAAACAAACGACATTGGAATATCACACAGTATCGATTGAAAATGTATCTAATGTTACATCAAAGGAAATTCAGCAGAATCATCGAACTGTGAGGGGTTGCTGTACATGTGTCCTGAATATTTATAGACATGACAACTGAATTTGTATCTCTCCTGTTCCTATTTTCAATAAAAAAAATATACGCAAGCATGTACAACTCGAATACTGTACATATACAAGTAAATTTACAATAGTGATCAGCTTCTGTCACCTGTATTGCTCTACTTGCGCATCATTTGGACTTCCTCCTGTCTCTTCCTGAAGTTCTGATGGTGCCTTAGCATTAGAATCACCACCCTGCGAATTGCGTGATGATTCTGCTCGCTCAAATCGTGAAATCAACGACCTCAGCATGTTAGACCTATTTATTAGAATCCCCAGCGCAGAAGATGCTGCCGCCCGAACAATTGCGTCTGGCGATTGGCTCATTCTACCAACCAACGTAGCAAACACCTTTGACACAAAAGGATGTTAATCAGTCCATCAAGAACTAAGACTAAATAAACCACCAGAATCTAGTATTAATACCTGGGAGAAATAAGGGGCGATGAAGCGTTGATCATCCAAAAAGGATAGCATGCAACTCACCAAACAAATTGCATTTGCTCTTATGACCGGCCAAGGTGCATCAAATGCCTAAAACAAGCAAAAACAAGAGTTGGGTGTGCAAATGCCTAAAACAAGCTAAAAAAAAGAGTTGGGTTTGCTTTGGTAGTCTCTTAGTGTACATCGTCAACACAACTCCAGCAACCTAAGAGTAGGCTATCTTTTCATTAAGAAGAGATAGACTACCTGAATGAGTTGGGTTTACTGATCAAGAGTTGCTGGGTGGTGGGAATGGACACCCACACGGCCACACCTCACACCAGCTGAGCTAGGCTCGCTTCCTAATGTATGACTAAGAAGAAAACTGTACCTGGATAGCAGATTCTAGGTAGCTGTCAACTCTGGCAGGAGACAGTCGGCAAAGTTGTCTTGCTAGGTCCTTAATGAAGTCCTCATAATCGGAGCTGTGGGAAAAAAATATTGGAAATGTCACTTTTAAATAAAATGCGAAATCACAAAACAAATAGCTAGGAAAACTCAAAACAAACCGGCGATCGGAAGTAAAATACTGCTTGCTGAGGAGCAAAGACAAACCATCTACTTCCATCAATGGGGCAAGGAGCTGAAATGTGTTCTGTTTTGACAAAACAACAGATAGTAACATATGCAAGTCCATGCAAATATGAGATAAGGGAAACATAGTGACTATATACCCGACAGGCAAGTCGAACACTTAGGTCATCATCGTGAAGATGGAGGATCAGACGGGGAAGGGTGGCATGTATCTGCGTTAGGAATAGCAGACTTAATACCTTGAGCGGCATAAGAGAACAATCAAAAGTAAAAGGCACATGATGCGTGCACAAATTGTAAAATCTATCTAGTCTGTAGTTTCTAAAAATTAATATGTTAAGAAAATTAAGTGTCATGGATGGCAGAAGCCTATGGAACATTTTTAAGTTTGTAACTCCCTTGATACTTTATGTGGTCTCTACAAGAGCATGCTACAAAGGAACTTACGAGATAACGGTAAACACTAATGCAACTGAAGTGGAAACTGTACGCTACCTGCTCAATAAAAGCAGTCCGCTGCAAACCTACACCATAGGCACTTAAAGCACCATAAGCTGCAAATGCATTGGACCTCATTTTTGTATTCATTGACACCTGTTACACAACAGTTGCAGGATAGGTTACAGCCATGAGCTGTCAATTTCAAAAAATAAAATTACAAATAAGCACACCACCAGAGTGCTTTTCACTAAAAGTTAAAACACGTGATAATTTAGATACCAAAAAAACTCTAAAAGAAACATCAGTGGATTGTGATTTACTTGTGCAACATGCAAAATGTTACGTTTCCATTGACTAGAGAAAAATCATCTTGCATCACCGAAACCTTATTTAAAAAATATCTGAAAAATTCGAATACCAAAAGCTTGAGTGCTCTTTGAACAGACCAGCCCAAAAACTCATAAAACACTTAGGTTGCTTGTACCCGTTATCGGCTAGTACAAAAAAGCAGATAAAAATGTAAGGCAGTGCTCTATCTTGACAATATTGCCAGCTAATGCCAGAGCAATGCTCATTGCTAGATGACATTACGTGCAGACATTATGGTTCCAAATTACTCCCTTCGTTTTAAATATATACGAGCTAATTAGCATGTCCAAAACATCATGTATTTAAAAACAGAGGGAGTGTGTATGCCAATCCCACATTATCTCACAAATCCATCTCAACTCTGGTCCAGTATAATCCATGCACTTCCTCCAATTACATATTATCCTTTCAACGGTTATCATTTAACAGTATGCAGATCACACCCTACATCATGCCATTACAACAACAACAACAACATAGCCTTTTTTATCCCAAGCAAGTTGGGGTAGGCTAGAGATGAAACCCATAAAAAAAATAAAGATCGCGGATCTTCAGGTACGTGGATGGCGAGTCTCCAAGCGCTCCTATCCAAAGCTACCTCTTTGGAGAAATTCCACTCCTTAAGGTCTCTCTTAACCGACTTGTTCCAAGTCAGTTTAGATCTACCTCTACCTCTCTTTACATTTTCGGCCTGCTTTAGAACCCCACTACGCACCGGCGCCTTAGGGGATCTCCGTTGGACATGTCCATCTCAATCGATGTTGGGTAAGTTTCTCCTCAATTGGTGCCACCCCGACTCTATCCCGAATAACTTCGTTCCGGACTCTATCCCTTCGTGTGTGCCCGCAAAACCACCGCAACATCCGCATCTCTACTACACTCAGTTGTTGGACATGTCGTCTTTTTTAGGCCAACATTCAGCACCGTATAACATCGCCGGACGAATCGCTGTCCTATAGAACTTACCTTTTAACTTTTGTGGCACCCTTCTGTCACATAGGACGCCAGAAGCTTGACGCCACTTCAACCAGGCAGCTGAGATTCTATATCTAATATCTTCATCAATGTCGCCATCCTTTTGAAGCATCAATCCTAAATACCGAAAAGTATCCTTCTGGGCCACCACTTGCCCATCGAGGCTAACATCTCCATCCTCATGCCTAGTCGCGCTGAAATCGCACATCATGTACTCGGTCTTGGTCCTACTGAGTCTGAACCCTTTCAACTCTAACGTGCGTCTCCACAGCTCTAACTTCCTATTAACCCCTTCCCTACTCTCGTCAACCAGCACCACATCATCAGCAAAGAGCATACACCAAGGGATATCATCTTGTATGTCCCTTGTGACCTCATCCATCACCAAAGCAAATAAATAAGGACTCAATGCTGACCCCTGATGTAGGCCTCTATTAATAGGAAAGCCAGTGGTGTCACCATCACATGTCCAGACAAACGTCATCGCATCCTTATACATATCCTTGATGAGGGTAATGTATTTAGTTGGGACTTTGTGCTTCTCCAAGGCCCACCACATGACATTTCTCGGTATTTTATCATACGCCTTCTCAAGGTCAATAAAGACCATATGCAAGTCCTTCTTCTGCTCTCTATATCTCTCCATCAATTGTCGGATTAAGAAAATCGCCTCCATGGTCGACCTTCCAGGCATGAACCCAAACTGGTTTTGGGTCACACTTGTCACTCTTCTTAGACGGTGCTCGATAACCCTCTCCCAAAGCTTCATCGTATGGCTCATCAGCTTAATCCCACGGTAGTTAGTACAAAAGCGCTAGTTCTGGATTGTTACCTGGAGATTCCGCAGCCTTATTAAGAGATTTATTAAGATGGGATCAACAGCATCTTGTTCTGACAAATTAAGAACCTGAAACCAGTGCAGGCTTTTCAATTATTCTATTAATATTGATAAAAAATGGAATTACACTAAAATAAGAACTCACAGTTAACAAGCATTGGACAGCAGTTAATTGAACAGACTCGTTGGGGTCTTCTAGTAGTGCTAATATTACTCCTAAAACTTGCTGGATGTATTTAAGCATGTGGCTCTCAGGAATCTGAAAAAGATAAAAAAAAAACATATGGATCTCATGATTCACTCAGCCATTAGATTATGTTAGTGTAGCCATACAATAGATGCAGGATCTGATAAGTAGACAAAAAATAACATAGATAAGTGCATGATCGTGGAAGAAGAAAATAAAAACACCTTCAACTCTGTTAGTGAGGCAATATCCAACATATATTACGAAAATAACAAAACAGTATCTAATGAGAGGACAGGTATCCATGCTGTAGTTAGAATGATGACCTGAACAAGTCCACGCAAACAGAGACTCCTGACAGTTGGTGAATCATCAGAGACATGTTGACACAATTCCTCAACCAATTGTCCAAGCAATGTAAGTTCTTCTTCACTGCACAAATAAGCAGCAAAGGTTATCAGTGAGATTTTTGGTGTGGGGAATATAACTGAGACATACTTGTTTCAGTCCCATGCAAAATTGAATCCTGATCCTAAATATGAAACCAGAAACTAAAATACCAGAGGCGCAGAGAGCATTTCCAAATTCACTTAAACTAGAGAAAGAAGCAATATTATGAACTAGGGAGTTATTCAATTACATGTGGCGTATAAATTCTGATAGTGCGGCAGCAGCAGCCTCCCTTTCAGCCCTCTGATTTCTGTTAAGAGCTTTACTCAAGATAACACAAGTTGGCATAACCTGTGGTAATAATATACATACATCAACAAATTCACTAAAACATACATAAGGATCCTCTAGAGTCTAGAAAATACCTCTTTTGGTCGTTTTACTGAGGAACTGCAAGCAACCTCTTGGACAAGATCAATCCACTTATCCTTCCCAGTTTGTTCGCCATCTCGAGCAAATATCTAAGGATGATAGGTATCTTACATAGTCAGAAACTCAGAATTGCTTCACATATTTGGCAAGAGAAAGCAATTAAGAAAAAGCACCTTTCCCATTTCTACATCACCAACACATTCACAAAATGACTGAAATGCAATTAACAATGATCTGCAGAATATTTCCCAAACACAAAGTCCTTCAGTTCACAAATAGCCTTGATGTATTAAGCTATAAAAGCTATAAAGAATTTAATTATTACCGTAGAAGTTCATTTCGGCCCAACTCAGCAAGACCATGAAGACTCCCCAGTTTTAGTATAAGGCCAGAAAAAACAGAAGGGTAACTTTTCTCAACTGCTTGTTTTCCAATTTTCCCACCACCTCTGTAAAGTTAGAATATTTTGAAGTTTGTAAAATCAGCAGATGTAAAGGTGTCCACCATCAGTCTACATCAACAGTGACATCAAAATAGTGAACAATACCTCATAAATGCATTGAGAGCAAACATAGTTGCTTGTAGAATACAGTCATCAGCTGATGACTCAGAGGTGGTCTCCCCTTTCTCTGAACTGTTTATTGTGACAGGTTTTTTGTGAAGTATAGATAAAGTGTACTCGAGGAAGAGAAGTGCAAGCTCCTTATGCTGGGAAAATGCCTGAAATGGAGGCCAAACAATCACACACGTAATAAGAAGTGTAATTCCAGGATTCATAAAGCTAAATTCTGCTAAGTTTTCAAGCAATACCAGTTCTAAATTATTTAGCAGAAAAGGCAACATTATTCAACTACCATCCTACAGACTTTGCAAGCCTGTTATTACATGTACAGTGCAAGTTTAAACGATGTAGTAAATCATGCATACCTAAACCAAGTTGATCCTGGTCTTACAGACAATTGCAGGAAGTATTTTTAACTAAACAGACTATGTTCACTTAACTAAACAGAAGAAAACTCGATTCTCAGTACATGATAGTTCTAAAATTTTGGATAATGTTCTCTTATTTTTCCGCACCATTAAAAACGCTCAATGATTTGTGCATTTCTGAGCATGGAATCTAGTGCAACAAAATATTTATAGCTTAAAAATGTCTAATGCTAATTAACATAATTCAGATTATAACCCTATATATATCACCCCGATGAACGTTGGAAGTCATGTATGGACGCGACTACGCGGTAATAGGTACCCCATCAGTCCACTATCTTAGCTATGATGCTTGCTCAAACTTACAAATACCAAACTAGACATTCAAGACAGGATTATCAACTACTTCCATGAATAGATATCCTGTTGTGCAGCTCAATATCACAGTAATGCATAGCTGAATAAAAGAAAGAGAATATATTAATGCACATCTATACATAACTGATTTTGTTCTTAATGCATGGTCCTAGTAACTTGCATGATACAAAGCACACAGGTTCCGCCCAGCACTCACATAAAAAACATCCTGTATCGCCCAGCCTCCACGAATCCTTGGAATGTCTTTTGTACAAATATCTCTTCCAGCCACAGATAGAACTTCATCAAAGACCACAATGTGACTGGTGTTTTCTGCTAGGCATGATATCTATCTTACATTAAGGTGAAAGCGGCTTGAGGGTATAATCATAAACCAGAATATTGGTATTGAAAAGGTAAATCAGATACATGATCGACAAAATCGATGATGGATACAGCATTCAGAACCTCTTGGCGTGAGTCCTTGTCAGTAAAAGAAACAGCAGATGAGAGTAAAGATTGAGTTGTCCTATAATATCAACAATAGGATCATAGAAATATTAGATTCTTGCAGAGAAGAAAAGGAGACACAATGCACTGTGCTGAAACTTCGGTCGACAAAATGACAAGTACCTGAAAAAAGTGCAATTAAGAAAATTTCATCACATATTCACATCATCAAAATAGTCTGTCTACGCAGATAAACTGCCATGTCACTTTTTCAGCATCACCACAAAATAATCATATTTGGTGTCATTCTTTTAGTTTGTATGGCCTCTCTAGAAATTGTCTTCATCAACCCTACTATGGTAAATGTGGTCCCATAGCACCATAAAGCTATCGGTGTCTGCGCCTCCCTCTACATCCTCAACTGAAACATAGGGGCAATTGGAATTTCCCAGCTAGAGATCTTGTTTTTCAAACACACTTGTTTTCTAGTTTCATCTAGCATATATTGTTAATTAAAATCTTTTGAAATGTTAACGAACTAATTTCATCTTTCATAAACTAACCTCGAGACATCAGCTTCACGTAGCTCCTTGCCTCTCCTGGTAATAAACACGATAATAGCTTGAATGGAAGCATCTGCTGACTGCTTTACCTTATCACATGTTGCCAACGTGCAAGAGTGTAGCAAGACAACCAGCTAAGCAAGTAGATAAATATGTTAATAATAGTGACATGCCATTGTACAACTTCCACTTAAAGTGAACTAAATTAGTTACCTCATCCTTTGATAATAGAATACACACTGAGGAAACAACCCTCTGAAATACTTCCATCTGGTCAACAGATGCCTCCTGAGAACAATATAAACATAACCTCAACAAGTTGCTTTATGAAGTGGCTTGAATGGATAGTAAAGTAAGACATCATACTCACCCTTCTGACGATAGAGACTAACTCCTCGAGGGAGGACAAAGCACTATATGAGGATTCCAGATCAATATCATTAGCATATGCCTTCTGCTTCGGAAGTGACAATGAAATGTTGAAGAAAACTGAAATGATCTACAAGGAAAAGGATCATATGATAAAAGTAATTTGATGATCTCAGTTTCAATGTAAGATGAAACTTTAAACAATCCTGTTATACAATCATACGGCACATGTCAAAATGGAAACTGCACATTGGCGAAAGGGCAGAAACATACTGTAACAAACAGAACAATGCAACCAGCTTCTTTTGCACAAACCTGAATTGCAGCTTTCCTAACTTCAGTGTCTGTATCAGCACAATGAGGAAGGTATGCCATTATCCTCTCTCCCAAGCTTAAAGAATCTCGGCTAGGCAACACAAATGCAGCTGCAATAAAATGGAAGGCATCTTACAGACATGATATCATATACTTATAAAGCAATCTAAGAAAATCATTAGGCATACATGGCAAACTTGACAAGCTCCTACTCCCTCCTTGATCAATTTGCTTGTTCATTGTGAAAGATGGATAGGATCCCAATGCACCGAATCCACCAGAACAAAGATTGCGAAACCTTAATAGCACCTCCTGTACAGCAACGCATCCTCTTCTTCTTTGGTGTTCCAAAGATGACGATACATATGGATCAAGCTGCCTAAGAATATGCAGTAACTGCTCTGCTCGACTTCGACCATCTTCACCACTGACAAAGGAATATAAGATAGGTGATAGGGGTTAAGGAATACAAACATGAGAAGTACTATAATGTATTAGGCTGAAACAAACACAATCAAGCTGCCCAAGATTCCAGAAACTAATATGTTGCCCATTACAGGTACTTACGACCATACTCTAGCATATATCTACGTCACGTCTTCACCTCATGTTATTTCAACATTAAAGTCAATCCTTTACGCCTAGTTAGTTACTTTGGCTGACCCATACTGAAGAGATACAACACGATTGTTAAACAGCCACTGCAACTGAACTTGTGGACATTATCTAACTCCGTCCACTTGCAATACGTCTGCTGAGGAAATGAACGATGTTGTTATTGTAATATTTCCAGTCACTATAACAGTTTTAAAGCTGTAGATAAGGTTAAGTGTTATAGTATGCCATTTAAGAAACAAAAGGTCTGATCGAAGGTTTGGTGTTTCCTTGGTCTGCATACATGGTAGGCTAGGACTTATATTTTCAAACTAGCGCGGTATATATAAGAAACCAGACACTCTCAAAACATAAGACCAGACAACTAATGGTAGAGAAAATTGGCCTTTCACGAAAGACATAGCAAGTAGCACAAGAAAAATGAAAAAACAGAAGAAATTCATGGCATAATAAGAAACATTATCCAAAAATAGAAACAATACAATTGAAATATAAGTCAACAGCATTACCTTGTAAGCAGAATGGCACCTAACAGAATAATGAGGTTTGTGATGAGACTCTCAACAATGCTTGAGGGCTCTGTTGGCAATGCAAAAAAAACTAATGTTGCCTGAAAGTGGAAAGTAAAACAAGTCAAAACAATATAAATGTTCTTCAAGTAGTAGACAAACTATTAGCATTGTTTTGAGGTGTTGCAACATATCCGCGCAGACCTTCATGACACGGTTTCTTGTTTCCATAGGTAATCTTGGTTCTAGTGAAACCAGAGTAGTACAGGCACTTAGAGCAACACTCTGCACATGTAAGAATAATTTAGAGGTGAAAAAAAAGTTCTAAACTTGAATCACTAACTGTGCTGTTACATAGTGAACAGAAGTGAAAAAAAAATAACGGAAGACTGTACATGTAAGCTAATTTAAAAGAGTGAAGATTCAACTGAATGAAGGATCCATTCTACATATGGAATGAAACAAGGTCAAAACTTGAGCATATACCTGCGTGTACAAAAGCTCAGAGTTGAAATCAGTGAGATCATCACTTTGATCCCTACCCATTAGAGTTAAAACGTACTCCAGCAACTGATCTCTTCGTTTCAGTGGGAATGAGATTCCCATTTCAGCAGCGGTAATAACAGCTCGGCCTAAACAATAAAACTGATCACATACGAAACATACATAACCGTGAAGTAAATATTGTAAATGCAGATAATTAGCTGCTGCTATATGAAATTGATACCAGTCTGATTATATGAGATCACATAGAACAATTTGGTTATCCAATATGGTCACAAGATATTTAGAATTACAGATAGCTTAATTCTACAGGCACTGCCTACACCTATTTTTTACATGGGGCTATCTAGAGCAAAATCAACTCTGACCCCCTAAAGGTTGTAAAATTGTTTATCCACCACCTCAAGGGTCTGGACAAACTTGATTTTATGCACCGATACATCAACCGGCACTATACGTGTGAATTGGTATGTGCATTTGATATGTCTCCTTATAAACAAACCAATTAAGCATCTGTTCATTAGTAGAACATCAGGTCCTCATCTTGACACGATAAAAATGCCAAATATGCATGAAAGCCCTGAACCCAAAGGAGAAGTAATTGAACTAAAAAGTGAAGTATGAAAATTATGTCAATGTGAGCGTGGATGTGTTGCACTAGGGTCAATGTACCTCATTACCCACACTATACAGGATGCCTTAGTATGCTTGCTGCTTCATGTTTCTATTAAATTTCAAATAGTGCAGCACAAATCTCAGTGCTCAATGGAGTAGATATGAGCAAGGCAGATATGTCAGGGTCTTTCCCTACTGTTCTCATGAAATAAAAATATATTATGAACGAAAAAAAGGGATAACAGACTAATGCACAAACATTTTTTTTTTCTCGAACACGCGGGAGAGCTGCGTATCAATATATTAAGAAGAAGAAAGGGTGAAAGCACCCCGGGACCAGTACACAGGTTGTTTTTGGAGGGGAAAAACCTGAAGAAAACAACCCCAACTCACAAAAGCTACAATACACTAAAGAAAAAAACACAACTACAAGACCTCAAAAAACAACTAATGCACAAACATTGTATATTAAGTATCAAAAGTAAAGAGATCATATTCTGTGTGCAAATCTATCAAATGCAGACTGCCAATTAAATTTATCACTGGAGTGATAGAGAACAGAAAATGATAAAACAGTGGACCAAAACCGTTTACAATGGATACATCTACTCTCTTAGTACTTGTTTTCTGTTTTGGAAAGCTTTAGAGTTAATTCTCAACTCACTCATAAATCAGGGGAATCGGACATTTTGCTTCTTTTCAATAATATTTTTTGTATAATGTATTCAGGTAGTGAAACAATTACCAAAATCTAGCACGAATACATGGGAATTATTAATACCTCAATGATTCCAGATATTTTTTCCAATGCTTGTTTCTAACCACTATTTCTAAATTTTTTGAAATGAACAGTCATTATTACATAAATAAAAAATGGATAAACAAAATAAAAGTTGAAGACTACCAAGCCCATTGCAATAAGCAAATAGACAAAGACCTGTAGAGCAGCAAAAGTATTTGTCTATGCTATCAAGATATATCTACCAGCTAAAAAGTTAATAGTGAAACTAAGATACAAATGCAACCATGTTATGTAAGAAATCACCTAAAAGGTCGATTGCAGTAATCACAGCTTGCTTTGCAGTAGGATTCTGAATATGAAGCAACCTTCCAAGCATATTAGTCCCCTGAGTACAAGAGAATGGTATTCATCAAACTGAAAACCGAAATAAACCCATATTTGAATATTCTATTGACCAGATACAAGGACACAGAGGTGATTTAACTAAAGTGTCAAAAAATACAACAATGTCAAATACTCAAATGTGGTCCACACTAAATATAATGTACAGTAAATAAGAATGGTCAGTACTGTAATAGACATGGCAGAGGCCATATTGGGATGGAATTTTGTGTTCAGAATTGAATTAGTGGCAAAAGATTGGCAGAAAATATTTGTATACCATTAAAATTAGAGTGTCAGACTGAACAAAACAAATTCGTGTATGAAGTGCTAGAGTTGGTCTCAAACACATGCATATATCATTATCCATTAGATTGTTCATGTAAAGAAAAAAAAGTTAGTTTATAAATGGGATAACATACCACAAGTGCATTAATTCTGGCTTCAATAACAGTTGATGGAGCATATCTTGCAGCATAACCATACATCAAAGCCAATGCTGCGTATGTGTCATCCACATCTTCCACTTTTGCACCAAATGAGAAAAATGAGAGGAACCTGCAGAATTGGATGTCATAAACTCACTAATAAACTGAACCAACTGGATACATGCCCTGCAAAAATGAACTACAAGCTAAAATAGCAGTGTCTTCATATTCACTTTTGAATGGTCCAGCCTCCATTTCTGTTTCTTCAAATAAAAGATGGGATATGGAATGAAGTATTACAAAATGAGCCAGACTAATACTAGATAACTGAAAAGAAGGACATGAATAGATAAAATGGAGTTAAGAACAAACTACAGGATCCCATTTGGGAACAAATTGGCCACAGAAGTGAACATTTGAAGCAACAAAATCGTAGTTTCTGTACAGTTTATGATTGCATCTAAACATAACTGGCACTAAGATGAGCACAAATAGATAGGTCTCTCCTGCCAAAAGGATAATATAAGTACCTCTGGAGAGCACTTAGCCCTGCATTGTCTAGTATGTTCTTCAGTTTTTCCAACACTGTATCCAAATGAGACGCTGCAACCTGCAAGGGAGACTTTAGTGCTGAAAGCTCCTAAATAAGCCTAAAATAAAGGAATTCACGATGGCACCTTACCAGCCCAATGCCTTGTGCAAGTCCAAGGCGATTAATAGGAATAGACATGCTTGAGTGTCTATACATCCAATCAATCTTCTCACTGACATAAACCCTATCATCAACCTTCTGAAGAAGCATTCCTAAGCATCTGCAAATGAAAAAGAGTAAAGCAAAGCCAGTTTACATCCTCATTTTGATGTAGCTTCTATAACATGTCCTCAATCATTAATGAGGGGTAACATGGGTCCTGGCTCTGCAGCATCTGGCAAATTTAAGTACAGCAAAGTGTAGAATCTATAACTAGAAATAGGACATGTTGCATTGAATTTGTATCATAGGGAAAAGTCCAGTTTACACCCTCGAACCATCACAATTTTTCTAAAAATGTAACCTATCAATTTGCACTCTACTGGTCAGTTATTCGGATCCAATTTTTTCATGTTCCTAGTATATGTTTGCTTGTAGTTATGCCTATTATTTTTTGATAAATAAGATTCAAATAGAGCAACAACAAATACGGTACATTTTTAGAAAAATTTGGGTACTAGTTTCATATTTTTCTGATTTAAAATGAATTATTTTTTAGATCTAACTGGATTTTTTATTTTTTTAAAAAATACAAAACCACCTTTGAAACCACCCAAAGGGCCAAACTTGTCCGGTTTCGACAGTTGGATGGCCCTCGATATCCGGTTTTGTAGTTGAAGGTTGAAAATTGGATTTTTGTGATAGTTTGAGGGTGTAAAATGGACTTTTTCCATTCTTGTATTACATGCAACTTAACCATATTAGACCTTTTTTCTTTCAAATATAAATCGTTTGATGTCAATGCAGATTTATTTATTCACATTAACACTTAAAGCTTCATTGATAGTGTCAGATAGGTTAATCATTTTAACCGAAAAACCAGCATAAACAGTTCGCTGTGTCGGATTTTGACAGATCTAGCACGATGATTAACAAGCGTCGAGGACGAAATCATGGAACCCAATGTGAAATGATGAGGTGCCAGCTCACTATGATATAGAAATGCTCCAAAAAATCTGACAGAAGAGCTCTTAATGTGTCCATCTACTCAGCTCCAAATATATAATAGTAGAAACTTCTTAGCTTACTTTTTTTCCATGGTATTGCATTAAGTTGGCATAAGGATGGCACTACCATTTTGTTTTCTCGAACACTCAGGAGAGTTGTGCATCATTATATTAAAATGAAAAGGAATCTAGATGACTCGTAAATCCCTTAGTGGGTCAAAGATAATACAAGATGACTCACCACACGAACACTAAAAACACGACCAGCAACCAAAAATGAGACCATGTCATATGCTACTGGGCCCTTTGGCTCCTGCCATGCGCCAGAACTTGACCTCATCTCTAATAGCTTGAATTACCATATTATTGACTGACTGTAGAAAACGGCAAGTAGATTTGAAGCAGTTGGCGTATTTAAGAGTTAAGTTAGCTGTCTCTCCAAAGAAACCACATCAAATACAAAAAGGGACAGCTGCCTCAACAAAAAGAATATCATGTGGCACATGTTCAGAATATTTTGTGTGCACCGAAACCAAAACATAGCTTTCAGCACATAGACAACATGGCATCTAGTAATTACTAAAAGTAGTTATCACATTGTGAAGCATGCAGTATGGAAAAAGTACCCTAGGAACATCATAAATTTAATTGTACCTATGCAGTAAAGCAGCGTGTCCATCAGATATAGCATACAGATCATACTGTCGTGCAAATGCATCACCCAAAGAAATGGCCCACTCAGTGTCATTCACAACATCCAAAGATTCTGATAAAAACTGAAAGATGACAGAAGATTAGTTCTCCAGGGAAGATAGTATATCATCTGAATACTTGACCCAAAAAACAGAGACCCAAAAAAGCTTGATATAGTACTAGCAAATGGAAGTATCAAACACAAATCAAAGGCGTGCAATCTTTATGAGAATGCCAGCGATAGCATTTGTCCAAAAATTGGAAATACATTCTTTTAAACATCAACCACCCGAAGCCCAATCTTGAACAACAAATACACAATGACAACAATGACAGAAAAAATTGGACATTTGATCACCATAAGCCATCCATTTTTCCTGGTATTTTTGTTTTGCTCAATCTCTTAACAAAATTTGACTAAAGCATCAAACACTACAATGTTATCATGACTCTAGCTGCTAAGACCACAATTGTAGACTCCTTGTTACAACATGAATATCATCCAGAACCAACATAAGTAAGATACTTACATTTATTATCATGTCATCCCATATTTCCTGGTATGTGCTATCTTGCTTAAGGTCTTCAGGGTCACTGATGTAAGCTTTCATCTTAGGGACCTAATACTTGCCAAAAGAGACATTTTGTAAGCAACTTTAACAGAAAGGAAAGAAAATCTTAAATCTCTTTGTTTTTAGGTGAATCGTCATGGAGTCATGTAGTAGGGTGCATTATACAAATAACTCAAGGGCTGGGCAAGTATCATATGAATTACCGGACACAGCCAGGATTTGCAATAGAAGTATAGAACAACTTTATTTGGGGGATTTAACATTGAAAACAAAAGAATCAAAACTTTAAGATACAAACACTGCAAGATATATAGAAAATATAACTTACTCCTTAATACTTTCTGTTCCATTTAGAACAAAAGAATGATAAACAGAATGGTAATTAATAGAAAACTGGAATAAGCATGCAGTCTTCATGTTCCAACAATACTGGATCAGTGCTATACCTCATCTTGCCAAAATAAAGAAAGGTTTCTGGGAAAAAGTGGACCCAAGTAGCACAGAACCTACAAGATACAAAGGTAAAGTGAATACTGATGGCGGATATAAACAATATCTTTTTTTCTCAGATACACAGGAGAGCTGTATATCTTTGTATTAAAGAGAGAAGAAAGAACGGTCCCGTACACACAACGCTCCATCTCACCTAGGAGAAAAGAGTGGTTGCCAAACAATATTAAGGTTGTTTCTTTTAATCAGCAATTTTCATGAGCCCAAAGAGTATAAACAAGTAAGATATAGTGAGCCTATGTGGCCATATTTAATCAGCAATCACTGGGATTTTAAATTGAGGGCAAGAAAAGGTTACAAATACAATCGCTTATTGCAATGACAAGCAAACATTCAACAATGCCCAAGTACCAGAGTAAAGGAAACAGTATCAGACCCATCAAAAAGGCAAAAAACAGCAGGCAAACCTATCGCTCACTCAGTACTCAGAGGCTATTCTAGTGCTTTCGTGCAGTAACTTTTTCCTACTAAAATAATGTCTCCTCCCATATGGAGTATAATGTCTATAAAAGCTAAGAGTGCTAGATAATATACAATAGACAAAGTCACTCAGACTGAAAAGGGCATGCCCAAAAACAGTTGTCAAGATCATCCATTGAAATCTTATTTTAAATCTGTCAGAAGACAAACCGTCAGGATCTGGGTGGCCAGTTGGCCCCTAGCAAGTGGATTATGCAGGAGCACAACCAAACGAGCAAACAAGTCCTGCACAAACCGCGTCATCATGAGAAATAACTAGCCAATTGATGAAAAGATTTATTACAAGGTAAAAAAACATCTGAGATAAAGCAAGCTACCTCAGGATTCGGGGTTTCATTTGAGGCGTTAAATTCAGTATATAATGGGTTTGTCTGTGACAATTTATGCCTACACAACTCAGTTATGCATTTGCATACCTGCAGATATCTCAATCATATCCAGAACATAAAGTGTGAACCTTATTAAAGGTACAGTATATATTAACAGCAAACATAATGCTCTGCACAGTATTTGTATGAGTGTAACAAAACGCTCACCGTAGCTACTGCACCCGTATACTTCTTCGGGATTATCAACTTCAAGATGAATGGCCATAGAACAAGCTGGGAAATAGAAAAATTGAAGTGCAATACTGAACTATGATGAACATGACTTACAGACATTACAGATTATTGAAGCCGGCTAAGCAAACTGAATTCCTGATTCGAAGAGCATAATGAAAAGTGCTTTTACCTCCATTTCAGGAATGGTGATTGCTAATAAAAGTAGACCCTTTTCACATACAGCTCTTAGTTCTGATAAGCCAGCAAGACTTACTTTCATCTGACAAATGGAAGTAGAATACTAGAATTAGAATACATATCATCCTAAAGCAGTGACTCTTAACATGCAAATAACACATGATCGAAAATAAATATAACCTCAAATCTTTTGTCCTGGAAATACTCATTTTTCAGAGTGCCAAGATCATTTAGATCTTCATCAGTTATAGCACTATGCCGCACCAGGAACTCAACTGCCAGCTCAGCAGGTTGTCCACTTAAATAGCAGTGTGAAGCCATAACAACAATCAGCTGTACGCAATTTAACTAATATCAAAAAATGTGAAAAATTGGATGCATTAAAAATCAGAAATCAATATTATTATATATTCTATTTCATGCATCAAGAAATAAACAAGGATTGGCCATAATAAATATTTTGTGATCCAACTCTGCTTCATGCAAACAAAAATGACTATTTCCACCAAGAGTTTACATGCAATTCATTACCTCAGCTAGCGTCATACGTATGGCCAAGCTCTGGTGCTCTAAAAGTGATTTCACGATTTCAACCAGTGGTGCTTGTTTAGTATGCCATGATTCCAACAATCTACAAAGATAGAAGTTGCCATGAACAGTATTAAAAGAAGGCACAGAGCAAGAAAGATCGACGGATACAAGAGAGTTAGAAAACCTGGGCAATAGGTGTTTTATTGTACTAAGCGCCCCAACAATAGATGCTTCATCTTTTGACTTGCATTTCTGTATAGCAATAGACAGTAGCAAAAATAATTGTTATTCTACACAAGCCTATCTTGAGCAAACTTGGATCTTCATGACACATGGAAAAATACTTACATTCAAAAGGAACATGCAAAGATCCTCAGGATATGCTAAACCAATTACCAAAAAGCAATGCTGGAGCTCATTGTATGTCTACAAGCAGATAATTAAAACATGAGTATCTCTACATATGGCAGTATACATATAGTATTACACAGCAATGCAAGTTTTACAGGAAAATTGGTATGGAAACTTTGCTTAAAATATAGACAGTAACAAGGTCTCACAGAAATACTGGAGAAGTCTCTTCATCATTAATACTTAGAAAGTGCTAAAAGATACTTGATTTTTTTGAGCCCTTCAATTGTGATTTCTACTTGTCACATCAAAATGTGGCATTATTGATTTGAAATAATCTGATATAAAGTAAGTACTTAGTGGATGTAACGATGGAAGAACAGGAAAGGCCGCATGTGATTTAAGACAGCAACCTTCAATCCCTTTGAAGCATAATGCTCATCTTTGCCGTTATTGACAAATACTAATGGAAGAAGCGTAACTAAGATAACAGTAAGCTCCTGCAACACAAGAAACAACAGACTGAGTGATCAATGAGCATGCTCAGTATGTATTTATAATTTTATAGCATATCTTGGTGCTGGATATTTCGTGAAGTAATACGATCCATGAGTTAGAAAAATATGGCAGTGACAGGACAGAGCATAAACATTTTAATAAAGGTTACATATTGCTAGAGTATGATCTGATCATGCGATCCATGTTCATAATCTGAAATCTAGAACAAAAATGCAGATCCACTAATTTGTAGTGATGAAAATACGCAACCTCAGCTCATTGTAAGTTGTAACCCAGGCAATGCCACTGTATCATAATATACTGAATGTTCTCATTTTTAACCACGTGTATCATGTAAACAGTGCCATTGTATTCTGTAGCAAGCATCTACGATAGCAGCACTGGAACAGCATTAGCTTATCGTAGTTGCAACAGATGGGAAAACGTGTATCATGTAAACAGTGCCATTGTATTCTGTAGCAAGCATCTACGATAGCAGCACTGAACAGCATTAGCTTATCGTAGTTGCAACAGATGGGAGAACGGGGGAAACAAAGAATATATTAAAAAAAAGTGAAGAAACCATGTCTTAGGCATGTTCTTGATTTACCTCAAAATCAAGTAAAGGCGGGCCACTTTCAGACAACAACGATGCATTAAGAAGGTTATGAAGACTGTGAGACGCAACAAAAGCAACTTCTTGATCTTTCCTACATCTACAAGAGAAGAAGAAATCAACGTCTGGGGGGAACTTGGAAAAATATCTTCAGGAAATATATAGAATAGAACACATACAGATCCAACATTGTTGGTATAATCCTTGGCAGTGCTGATTTCAACTGTGACCTAGTGACCAGGCCAACCATTTCTCCCAAAGCCTCCACAGAGGATGACCGCACCTGGTGAGAATATTAACAAAACGTTCAGTAGTATGTAGCAGTCGATTAGATCAAAAAGCATAAAGATGGCACGTGAAAGAAATGAATATTCTACACGAACAGTGAACTAAACCACTGACATTGCAACATTCCAACAAACTATAGCAACTTTACAACAGCATGGGGTGAAGTCCTCAGAATTTTCCCTTCTTCTCTAGTTCTAACACCGCAATCAGTTGAGACACTATATTGTTCGAAGGTGTTGAAAAGAATCAAGACAAAAACAAAACAACCAAGTCAAACGTACCTTTAGATCACGTGAACCTGTCCATACTTTTATAAGTAATTCAAATACCGAATTCATGAACGACCTGTCATTGAAATATTACATAAATGCTATGCCAACTTCCATTACCTCCAAAAACAAGTTGTGACAAACTGAAAGCTTACATAACATCGGTATCAAAAGGAAGCTCTGAGGAGGCATCTCCTAGGTACTGCCATGCGGCCTGGCACCAACACTTAAATGCTGGAAAAGGAGATTTTCTAAATCTTTTCAAGTATTCAGAAATGTTTAAAGAGAAGTACTGGTGAACTCAGGAAATTCCATAGCAATACCATTCGCAAAAACAGGCCGTTGGACATCTCGTACACTTCCTAGGATAGGTAAAACACGCAAAAGCACGTCCTTTAACCGTGGGGTGAACTGCAAGGCTTCAAAGAAACAAGCACGTGTCGCAAATTCAATAGTCCAACTCATCAGATGGAAATTAAATTAGAAAATGTGATTAACCTTCAGCTGACGCAAAATCTGCAAGTATCTGTAACATGGCTGGCAAAGCAGAAGTTGGTCCAGAGAAGTGAAGAAATATTTCCTCCATCATCTACAAAAGTTAGGGCAACAGATTGCTATTACTGAAATGCTGAACTGCTAGTGAAGACTAAAGAGTAACTAGCACACAAGACCAAAACAAACGTGGACAGAGTTGACAATAACACCGGAGTTCTATTTTCAATGAAACAGGGAACATATACTCCCACATTTCCATTGAGAATGTAATCAATTTGTGGTGGTCATCCAAGAGAGCAACGGACTCTCCAAGCAGAAAGACCACTGGTTTTAGAGAACTTAGAGTGCAGACTTTGGAAAGAGTTTAATATACACATTTATAAACCCTAATGTTGACCAGAGAATTATCAGAAGACTGACTTTGAAGCAACATGGAATGTGGCTACTAGAAATCTTTAAGTTATAGGTTAGTGAACTAGGTAATTACAAAGTTTTACCAATAGAGATTCTTTTCGAATTGATGTTATACCAAAATGTTTGGTATTACTGTACAAATGCAAACTATGCAACCAAAATAAGATTGCATCTTTTAAAGAATCATTCAATGTAATACTAATTTCCTCCATAAGTGAAAAGGATAGCTCCTGCTGGATGACACATTGGCATTGAAAAGTGGAAACCTTACGTGTGTTGGATCAGACACTACCAGGTTTTATGCTCTTCGAATAACCAAAATATACAACAAATATCTTTAGTTTTCTTAGCTTCTTCTCCAGTCAAGATGACATCTATTAAATACTAGCGGCTCCTATAGCACTTCCCAAGGCTCTATGGCATCATCAATAGAAATAGATGAGACTACTAGGTATTTTCCAACAGCTAATGATATTTGATCATTTTATAACATAAATTTGTCATGTAGTGTCAAGTTTCAGCAACAACTTTTCCAGTACTCAGTAACAAAACCTTTTTAGGTGTTATTGATCAAATTACCACTGCGACTTGTTTATCCTCAAGTAAACAAGCATACATAGTATTAGATCATACGTAAATTTATCTTGTTGTCTCCACTAACAAAAGGGAGAATGGTTGACAAATGGCATACCAAATCTGGATCATGTGAACCTATGGCAACAAGAAGACTAGCACCTGCTCTTTGCCAATCAACATTGAATTCCTGTTTGCCAAAGGAAAACAATTTAGAACTAAACAAAGACAGGCAGGTGAAATGAGAAAATAACAAAAGTATAAAGAAAGTAAGACAAAATAATGAATATTGTCATTAACATCCGCCTAGGATAGCCCATACCATCATATGTAGCATTATATAACATTCATAACCATGATAGGATCAAACTGTTTTATACTTCTTAGTATCACACTGCAAACTTGAAACTATTTTCTCAAAATTAACTATTCAAATCCCTACATGTAATAACCAGCTGTTGCAAAAGTAACTCCTTGGGATTCAGGAAGCACCTCAATGAAAAAGACAATTATCATTTAAGGTCTCTTAAGCCAAGTTTAAACTTTAGGTTATTTGGCTTATAACCTTAGAAAAGAACTAATCAATCTGGTTAATTCAGGGGTTAAATGTACACTTTGAGCATGATACAAGGAGAAACTAAATGAAGTATCAGATAAAGTACTGCACTGCATGCTATGATCAAAACTTGGAGGTTTAACCTAATTCAGATTATTGTAAAGTTTAACATTTCAAATGATATGACTGCAGCATAGAGTAGAAGTATCTAACGGCCTAATCAACTGTAATGCTCAAAACTCCTTGCTACCGTAAAATCAGTTTACAATCAACCCATTCTTATTTTCGTATCATACTGTTATAGTAGCTATAGTTTTATTTTCTCCAATAGTTCATCAGCCTAATGTAAAAAAATATACAGAAAAATCATACAACACTATCATAGATGTAGCTTCTCCTTTTCTTTTTCTTCCGTATCCATGATCCCCGTGGATGCTATTCCTTCTGTTCAAAACTACAAGGTGCACGTGTATTTCTACGATTCAAGCTTTTGCTAACAATTAGGATAACTATATATGAGTTTACTGATACAAAAGTGGTACAATTAGATTTGTATTTCAATGTAAATTTATATGATCATGATTTTTGAGTTAGTAAAAGTATTATATAAGATAAATTTGTGATCAAAGTTCTATTTAGTTGACCACGCAAGTCAATCATGCCTTGTAAAATAAAAAGAGGGAGTATTATGCTGCTGATTGGATGTGACATGCTTAGCAATCCTCATAATGTTCTGAGTAGTTGTCCAAGTTGGTGATGGAGATGAAGGCATTAGTTTCCAGCTCATCGTCTAACATTGAGCTCAAAAACGCAAGGAGAGAGATTGACAGTATCTGGTACCTTTGATCTAACAATCTCAGCAGTTGCAATCTTCGCAATTTTACGAAGGAACTCACGCTCGGCATGGGAGTGGTCGAGAGCCCTCACTGCGGAAGCCATCACGAGAAAAACCCCAGCCATGTTCCCAAACCGCTGCACTCCACAAAAACCAAAATCAATTCACACTCCCCCAAATAATTCAAAAATTTGAATAAGCAAATTCTCATCCGAGAGGCTCATGAACGCACCCGACGTCCGCCTCGGGAAACTGTGGCGCAGCAGTCGAGGACGAGCATCGGGTTCCTGCACCCAACAAGCAACGAATTTCACCGAGCTGCTTCACACGGAAGGACTGAGGGGAGCGGGCGCACGGGAGAACGAGTACGAGCACTTACAGCGGCGCGATGTCGCGGAGGGCAGCGAGCGCGGCGTCGCGGGCGACCAGGGAGTCGTCGGCGAGGGAGGCGACGAGGACCTGCACGGCCTCTGGAATGGGGGCAGGGGCGGGTGAGGAGGACTGGAGAGCGAGCGGCGGGGAGGGAGGGGAGATGAGAGGTCACCTAGGGCGGCGGCCGACGCCGCGGCGGAGGAGGAGGCCATCGTGGCGGCCGCCGCGGGGAGATCCGCGGCGACAGCCGAGAGGAGAGAAGAGGGGGGAAGGCGGGGGACAGCTCAGAACGGCGCGAGTCCGAGAGGGCGTGACACGACGCGAGGGGGTGAGGTCATGTGGGCAGTGGGCGGGCAGGCGGCGCTGTGGTGGTGGGGTCGCAAAGGGAGCTGACAAGGAGAAAAGGTTGGACGCGTGGTGGAAGGAATGGCGGCTTAAACTAATCGTGGTTTTGGACTTTTTTGGGCTTTGTTCTGCTCACTTTCCTTCTGGACTCTGGCACGGCCAGTTTGGCTCAGCTCGGTTCCTTGTCGGTTTCAAAATTTTCAGAACACACATAGATTGATTGTTCAGTATTTGTTGAAGCCTTTTAAAGGTATCATGATGATTCTTTGCTAGAACACACAGAGAGGGCGTGGAGAATCAGGATGCATGAGGGTAGCAATTTGGAAACTTTTGCAGTGAATTTTCAAAAAAAAAAAACTTTTGACTTGCTGGCAAGTGACGAGTTCGTTCGCTGCACATTGCTTGTTTACACCATGTTACGGACACATGGCAAGGCCGCAACGGTGGTACATCCTGGAGCTTAACTTCAGCAAATACATTATCTAAACATGTGGCCTTGGTGCTTTAAGTTTGCAAAAATAAACTGATCCACCTCTACCTCTCCCGCGCGACGGTCCTCGGCCACCATTTCATAAACAAACGCCACTAAATGTGCAGCCTACGCGGGGCATTAACGTCGCATCACGAGAAAGAGCTTCGTCAACCGCTCGTGCTGATGATGATGCCAGCACCGCGCCATAGATCAAAGTACCATCAGTCTATCACTATGGACAATGCTGTCTTCATTTTTTTTTAAAAAAAGGACGTACTGTTCATGAAACGAAGAACTGGTTAAGCAGTTTTGTTACATAAACATATATATGCATTCTCGCCTAAGAAAGTATGTGGGCGCAAATGACAGTTCATTGTTCATATACTATATCTTCATTGTGAATGCTCCATTTACAATCTTCAGACTAAGACCGGCGAGAAGGAAATGGATCGGATAACCGAAGAACTGCAATAGAAAACACCAATGGCTATTTTCAACAAGTTGAGCATACAGACACTGGTAGTGAAGTGGATGACGTTCAGGCAGGAGCAGGATTGCTATACAACAAATAAACTATCATGCCTAGTGGAGGCACTGAGAAGCTTCATATTTTGCCAGTGCCAGGTGGTTTCCTTGAAGAATCACCAGAAGCCCATGCTTGGTAGTCCTCAACAAGCTGGAATAACAAAAATGAAAATCATATCAGAATAATATAAATTTATAGAGGAATATAGAAAATGTTGCTCACAACCATCTAAGACTCAACGTAGTTCCATACTTCCATCTGGCAAATAAACATGTCTTCCTCATAAATGGTTCTTTTTAGGTCACCCAGTTCATGTACAAGGATTATGGACAGCAACTACAGCTAAAAACTGAATCATTCATTATACAATGAATATAGATGAGTGTGGCAGAAACAAGTGCTACAAGTAAAATAGAGCCTTGACCTGATAGGATTCTGTTAAGAAAAAGAAAATGAAGAGTCGTTCAATTTACAATAAAGCGAGGTAATTTCCAGAAATACAATTTCTTCTCAAATTTCTATAGCAGTATTTTATCTTATACATATACCAAACCATCCATGACTTGCTCTAACATATATTCACCTAAAGTTGTGATACGAAAGGAACATGTGCTGCAGCTTGGAAAAAAGAGTGAGGGCTGAGATGAAGAAAATGTTAATAAACAAATATCTATAGCATGTCACATAAAACTAAACTAACATGCTTCAGAAATCTTGGAAGCATGACTCCGAGTAACTGTTCAAGCACTTGTCTGCCGCTTGATTCAATGGCTGTAACTGGTATTGCTCGAAATGGAAATGGTATATCGATTGCAACCTGAATATTATAATAATAAGCTGATTGTGTTCAACTCAATGATGATTCAACCATGTAAGGTGGGACCTTGAGAGTGCAATACCTCTATTGTAGTATCTGATGTAAGCTGCTGAACAGTTGAATCTTGCAAAGTGCTGCTGCAGAAAACCCTATTCACCATGGAAGCTGCATCCCACAGCAAATCATGTCAATGATATCCTGGGACAAGGGTTAAATAGTTTGTTTTAGACTATGAAAAAGACACTATAAGAAATATGTATTAAAGTTTGCTAGATGAGCTAATATAGGTCGACCATGAAAATCCCTGATTATGTCACCACAACCAAATTTCCCCTCTCTCTATTTATCAGAACCATATGAACTTCTCAATAAATTATCAAGCTAAAGAAATCAAGCAACCCAAGAAAAGTATCAATATCACAAAAGCATTAAGAATCAAGAACAACATTATCAATAAGTTAGCTAACATCTATGAGGACATGTCAATGTATCATGTCTGATTTTTGTTCTTTCTAAAATAAGCAGAGCATAGAATCACACAACAAAGGAAAAGGGTACCTTCAGCTCCTATGCATAAAAACTAAACTTTAATTTCAAGGGCACAATAGTAAGGTCATGTAATATTGTCGTAGTGGAATGAAAATATGTATGAAACAGAATAGTGATTTAATAATCTTACAGCTTTGCAGTAATTGGAAGAGGAGGGATTATCTTTTCAAACAAATTTTTTTGGGGGTTCATCAATCTAGTTGTGATCACAACAGTCAAGGATTGGCCATCACTAGAAACAGAAAATCAATGTGATGATGTGAGCATCACAGCATGGGATTGACCATTACAAGCAACAGAAATCAAAACACTGTGAGCATTGTGTCATGTATGAGAGATAGAGAAACTACAGTTTTGTGTACGGAATAATGGAACCCCAGTTTATCTTTCATACCATTGTGGCCAAGGTCATACTCAGCAATTCAGCATCAGACATTTTATCCTGATTCGATCACTATTTAGAAGTTAGAACCCTATCGACCGAGGCACCCACTAACAACAAGCAGTAATCAGGCAAGTATCTAGTCTAACAGTCGAAACAACACTAATGTGAAGAACGAGCCTTACCTGAGAACTTCTCATTCTGCGCCTCCACAAGCGGCGATCCCTCCAGCTGCAAGCAAACCCAAATAAGTGTGTCAACGAGACCCATTATTTGAGTTTGCAAAAATAAGCAATTGTCGCCAGTATTGAAGCATAACGTGTATTTGCTGAATGGTACCTTACAGGAGAGGAGGCGAATGCAGCATCCGTTGGGTTCCTCGTCGACGCGGACAAGGAGGACGGGGCAGACCTCGAGCGCGAAGAAGCGGAAGCGGTATACGTAGCATCGGAAGGTGGAGTCGTCGACGCGCTCGATGCGCTCCGCGTCCAGCACCGAGTACTGGCTCGCCGGCAAGCTCATGTATTCCGCTGCAAGCAAGCAGACACAGTTATCTCAAGCGACCCCTCAACTAGTGAACAAGGGGACCATGAAGTTTGGGGAGAGCCGGGGGCGAAGGCTCCGGGTACCGAGGGGGCGGGCTAGCTGCTGGACGGAGACGGACTCGGAGCGGCGAGCGACGAACCGCGCCTTGGGGGCGGACGACGACGAGGAGACGGCGGATGACGACGACGAGGAGGAGGAGGAGGAGGCGCGGACGACGGCGCGGGAGCGGCGGAAGGCGGCGGGGACCGGAGGCGGCGAGCGGAGGGACGCAGCCATTGGGCGGGCTCGCGCTGTGTGACTGTGTCGCGTGCGAGGCCGCGTCGGTCGCCGGTGAGTGGCTGCGGGCGGTTGCTTCCCCCGCGAGCCGGCGGGGCTGAGCCAGGAAATGGAGGGGAATTTCTTCGATCGGGCTGGATTTTTTTTTTTCTTATTGGACGGATAAGATAGAGTGGACCTCGCGACTCCCAAGTTCCTGGGTGGGCCAGGGATCTGTCCTTATCAAATTTTGTACAGTAGCCTACTGGTGATTTGATTTTGGATCCCGTTGGGACTTTCTTCAGGAATGATGCAATTTATTTCAGCCGAGTTTCACTGAAACTTTCCATGATTCCATGAAGTTTACAGAGTTTCCACGACATTTCTTTTCGGGAAGGACTGGGTGATACCAGTCATCAGTCAACGTCTAACTGCCCAGAGAAAAGAACTTGTGAGAACCAAATTCACATCTGAATACCCTTATGCCACAAGGATTTCGAGAGATTTTCAACCCAATGGGTACTATATGCAAAAATTACGTTTCCTCTGTACATCACTACAGCCTAGTGCCTACTATACACACATTGACATTGAGCTATATCCGGGGTAAAAAGGTTGCATTCCCTAGCTATGCGCCTAGGTTACAGATATGAGACATGACCGTGTGGCGTCGCTACACCAGACCCTCTCAAAAATTTTAATCAATGTCAGAATGCACGTAATCTACGAATACAAAGTTCTTCTGGAGATCATGGAAGGCGTATGCCAGCGCGGCACCGACCAAAGCAGCTACACCGATCAGTATTCTGAGCTGAACGTCAGCAGGAATCCCAGCGGTAGCACAGCATACTACCGTCGCTCCCATGAAGACCTTCTGCAGAGTCTGGAATGCATTGTATGCTCCTTTGCAAGATGAGCATTTCAATGTGTGCTGCTCGTATCTGTCTAGCATCTGCATGACACAAAGTCAGTCATAAGAATACAAGAATTACCGTAATGCAGAAACACAGCTGATGAAAGTCTCCATGCTCAAAAAGATTCAGTGGGTATTATTGAAAAAATGAAAACAGAAAGGTAAATTTCGCTGTTCTAGTAAAATGGAACAATTACAGTTAAGCAACTATTCTCGAATGCCGAACAGTAAGATAATTCGATGCTACCAGCTTTCCAAAGAGATTTGAAGTATATCACTGAATTTAACCCTTTGTAATATTAAGCAGGTTGCCATAAAGACACTACTACATATGACAACTGCTAATCCAAAACATATATTGTCTATTATAAATATGGTGTGCCAACAATTCTGCACAGAAAGAAAAAACAAATCCAAGTAAAAAAAAGGATAATTGCAATCAATTATCAATGCATAGAGTATTAACTACGTAAGCAAAAATAGATCCTTGGCCACCAAAAAGATTGCCATACTAAGCCTTCAGCAAAAAAAATATACTGTGACTATTTAGTAACCATGATAAGTTTTACCTCGCGCTTTGAAAGGACGGTAGAAGGCAATGCTTCTTGGCTAGGATTTCCAAACCACTCAGGTTGGCTATTGCCAAATTTCCTTAGCCATGTGCGGAATGCTAAAACAAAACGGTCAGCCTGTGTGGGTGTGAATGTGATCTTTGTGTACTGCTGGTTAACATCTGCAGAAGACTCCTTGGATGCAGCTAGGAAAATCTTCTCTTGGCCTTGAAGAACGATCATATCACCATCATAGACCAAATTTGAAGTCCAATGTTCATACCATCGAGGGACAAGCTGCACAAAAAATACACAAAGGCAAAGAGAAAAGGAAGGTATCAGGATTTGACTGTACACATATCAATTCAAATATGATAAAGCAATAAACTCCGGCAATAATATATGCTTGCAGCAGGGACCTTCCCTTCTGTTTCCCAGAAAAAAAAGGTATGACAAGAAGTTCATTTCAGCAGTTAAAAAAAGGAAAAATACCAAGAATAAGATAATGTTGACAACACAATGAGAAAATAAAGCACAAGGGAAACACTACACAAGCATGTACCTGCCACCATGCTTTTCCTGGCATCGTAAACTGGAAAAAGTTTCGAGCACTGCAGACAATAGAACGAGTCTTCCCAGGTGCCATTGGAATGTTAAACGAGCAAATCCATATGACCCATTTCTGGTCTCCAAAAATGGGCAACTTTGTGTCTATCTCTATTCTGCACAAACCAGTTAACAAAGTTCAGAACCATAAAATGACTGAATTGCTGACTGATAAATAAGAACCACTCCAGCACACTGAATGGCAAGTGATACAATAAAAAAGGGGAAAAGGACGACTTGGTACTTGGCTGAAACTTACTTGTTTAATGCATAGCACGGGGCCTCAAAAGTTGCAGTGATGCGAGGATTACCAGAATTTGCCCCTGAGTAACCCCAGGCACCACTTGATTCCATTTTGAATGTCAAGGGCCTAGCTCTATCTCTTCGTCCAGTAACCTGTGAGAGGAGTTAAAGCTCGGAAATATGAGTAGATGTGCTGAGACCATGTATCTCCAGAAAACAAAGCACATTGTTTGTTAAGTGTTAAGAGTTCATGGCAGATATATAGCATGTTAAGCTATTCTGGTTAAGTAGTGTCCATTCAGAATAAGCAATAAGTAAACAGAATAAACTATTATGCACTAAAATATCGCTATATTCACAGCTAAGGTGCAATAGTTAGTTAAGGTTGAACACTGGCAACCAGAAAAGGTAAGAGGTCAGACTCATACCATTCTGCACCTTTTGCCCATCAGAAGCCATTTCTAAGAAATTCAATGTATATACTTAAACCAAATTGGGATGGTAATTTTTTTGGCAAACTAAATACAGTTGATTACAACAAAAAACTTCTTTCCTGAAATCACAATCTTCTAAACCACAAAATAATCATGAGCCATGACTAGCATGATGTTCCAATGTGATAAGCAACTAAACTCTCTCAAACATAGCCTGTCCTAATTTACCTTGTGGTGAGCAAATTCTATATGGGACGGGTCAGAGACGTTCTCCATCAACGTATCATAACCATAGTACAAGTCCCTCTGGATCGTCACCGTGGAGAAGGCTGGGTCATCGAACTCTTTCGGCAACCTGAAACCAAGCAAGATCGAATGTAGTCACGGGAATGCAGAATCGAATTCAATCAATAGCCGCTGTTAGAAGCCAGACTCTACGCACATTGGAGGCTTGGTGGCAGTGGCCTTCTCCCACCCATTCTCGTCAGGCCACACGAAGAGCAGCCCCTGGGAGACGAGGGTGGGGAACTTGGTCGCGCACGCCTTCGGCGACCGCACCGCCCGGGCCTCGGGACCCTCGGGCATGGCCTGCGGGATCCTGGTGCAGGCGCCGGAGCCGTCAAATGACCAGCCGTGGTACGAGCACTGCAAGCACCCCGTCTCATCAATCCTCCCCTCCTGCGTGAATTTCAGATCAAAATTAGCCCGAGCCAATGATGCTATCAGATAGGACACAGATGATGCGAGGATGGGATGCGGTCACCATACCGAGAGCGGAGCGAGGCGGTGGGGGCAGCGGTCGTCGAGCGCGACCCACTCGCCGGACTTGGGGTCCTTCCAGATGACGAGGTCGCGATTGAGGAGCTGGAACGGGGTGGGGCGGGTGGGGTCGAGGTCCTCGACGAGGGACACGGGGTACCAGTGATCCCTCCACGAGAACTTCTCGCCGGACTCGGGCGCCGACGTGCTCGGCTCCGCCTGCTGCTCCGCCGCCTCCCCGGGGGCGGACGGCGGCGCCGCCACGCGCAGGCGGGTGCGAGGACGGCCCACGCCGCAGGCATGGTGGCGGGAGGTGCAGGCTGCCCCCGCGGGGAGGGAGCGGAGCCGCGGCGGCCTCGGGGCGAGGAGCAGCGAGGGGGTCGGAGTCGTCGCGCGCATTTTCTTCGGCTCGTGTGACACGGAGAGGTTTTAGCTTTGGGCTTCGCGTCGGAGATCCTCGCCGCGCCGGTTTTATGGCTCGCGGGTCGCGGTGGATGGGTGGGTGGAAGAAGTGCAGTGCTTCTAGACTCGGCAAGAACAGAGTTCCGGCACGCCAAGGGGAGAAAACCTCCTGTTTTGGCGCAAAAAACCAGTGGCCAGACCAAGAAAAAACTCCAGAATTTTCTCACGTTCTCACCGCTGGGGAGTGAACAAGAGCGACGAACTACTGCTAGGACCAGAGTACACTGTACACACGGGGTAGGGGGTGTGAGGTTGCGTGACGGCAGAGGGAGCCAGGGAGGGGGAAGGGGGATGGAAGATATGCAGAGGACAAGTGTGCTGGAGCACGCATGGCGTTTTGCGGCGTTCGTGTGGTGGAGCTTGGGCCAGCCAGCCATGAGCCAGCCGCCACGCCGAGACCCGACCGGCGAGAACGACGCGAACCGACCCCGTGGTGGAATCCACCCGATCAGCCCATTGTTTGCAGGGTGCCGGCGATCACTTCGTCGCCGGGCGCCGCCGGCCGGTTCGAGTAGTACCAAGGCTTTCACAGAACTATAAAAGAACATTTCAAATCAAATTCGAATTAGTTCAGTACATATACAACCTGCATATTAACGCCCGTCAAAGAAAATGACAGCTGCTATCAGAAATACTGACATCATCACGGCAGCAAGATTAACACAATTCCATTCCCCATTACAGTGCAACAGAAAAACAACATTCACCCTGACTTAGCATATGCTATGCGCAGAGCAGAGGTTATCATCAGTATCAGCGCAGACAAACTAAATTATTTGCAGGGTGCCGCAGATAATTTGTCGCTGCCAGAAAATGGAAACCTCGATTTGAAACGTTCAAATAGTACCAGGTTTCACAAAAAGAACAATTTAAATCAAATTCGAATATGTTCAGCGCATACGCAACCTGCATAAACTCTCGTCAAAAAATGAAATGAAATCTGTTAAACGCTATCAGAAATACTGACATCATCAACACAGCAAAATTCTCATAAATCCGTTACCTCTGGCGCGATGAGACAGAAAAACAAAATTCACCTTCCACTTAGCATGCAAGGCTCTAAACAAAAACTACCACATATTATCAGCAGTTAAGCAGATGTAATCATCAAGGCTATCTCGCCTCCTCACGCCCCCACAATCACTGCAAGATTCCAGGGCCCCATTTCACTGCTAGATGTTTCTATCATAGCATATATGAAATGCTAGCTTCACATAAACTCTGTGGGAGCAAGGTCACTTGTTGCACATTTGCACTTTGGGGAGAACGCATGAAGAGACAAGCACCAAGTAAACACAACGAGATCATCATCAGTTCATCACATAACGGACTAAATAGCACAGCATTACAAACCAGAATAGCACCATCAGGAACAAGAGTGTCAACCAGAGTCACACAACACATAGTATAAGAATACTCATGATAAGCACAACCTAACCCAGCCAGTTCCTTCACAGGCATTACCACGAACACAAGGGGGACACCTCCAGCACCAGTCGCTTGATTCCAACCAACGGACGGAGCGATTAATCAGAAGCACAGCGACGCCCCTTTTAGAGTTCAAAAGGGGATTGGGGTTTTAAATGCAGCAAACCCACGGTCGCCGCCGCCCTCGCCGGAAGGGCTCACTTGGGCAGCATCTGCGCGGCAGCCGCCTCCTGCTGCTGCTGGTAGTTGAGCGGGCGGCGGAACAGCATGATGTGCGGCTCCGGTCGGTGGATCGCGTAGTGAACCCACCCGCGGCTCTGCTGAACGCCGATCGCACGCCACTCGTTCTGCAAAAAGGGAAAAAGAAAGAAATTCCCCACAAAACCCCAACATCAGAGACGACAGCAGGGCAAGAACGCGATCTACACAAATGTATGTGAAATTCTTGGCGTTTACCTCGGAGAGGAGGCGGTTCTTGGGGAGGAGTTTGGCGACCTCGGGCGGGAGGACGACGTGCCTGCGCCGGACAAAGGGGATCAGATTAGGGTTTGGCCAACCACGGCAGACCAAAGAGATAGAAACGGGTAAAACCAGGAAGCTAGGGCTCCGCATCTACCTGTACTCGTAGGTGTCGTCGAAGTACTTCTCGGAGTACTGGATCTGGCCCATGTCCACCACCACTTCTCGATCAGCTTCTCTACACAAAATCCCCCAAAATTTCAGCGGAAATCCCAAACAAAATACCAAATCGCGCAGCAATCAGAGCAAAACCACGAATCGCATAGGAACATTTAACGGAGAACACGAGAGATGGAAGGATCCGGAGGGAAGCGCGGCGCATACCTCGGAGCGGAGTGGAGCGGGTGCGGTTGAGCCGAAACGAGAGCCGCAGCGAGGGGAGCGTGTTGGGGGAGACGGGTAGGGGTGCCGGGATGGGATGGGGAGCGGCGTATTTAAAAGGAATCGGAGGGGGGCGACCGTTGGTGCGGAGATGGACGGGGGAGATGGCCCGGGGTGGATAGGGCAAGTAGTCGTTGCGGATCACCGCCGCCAGATTCATGGCGGCGTGCGCTGGATTCGCGTTCAAAATCAGCGGAAGCTGAGAACGTGGTGGATGGGAGGGAGTTTGAATTTTGAAATCGCGAATTGGCGCCAGTAGAATATTACTATCTGAGCCGATTTGCCCGTTGTGGTGCTGCACGAACACGAACGTGGAAGTATTTTCGGTTGGCCCCTTCGATTCCGTTTCTATGTGAATTGAGTTCAACCTGACAATTTCACATGAAACAGTTCGCACTGCCCGCAGAGATTTCGCACGAAGAAGTTCTTATATTTGTTTGAAATTTGAAACCCTAGTAGATTCCAATATTTTAGACTCCAAATAGGTTCTAAGAAGATTTGAGACGGGAATGAAATTCTTTGGTGCCGTTAGTATCTTCCAGACAAAGGAACCCAACTGTGGTGCACACTCCCGCGATAAACTTCCGAAGTCCATGAAAACCCCGGTCTCCGCCCAGGGCCCAGTCCATCAGCACTGAGTAGGCCGGTGCTTACTAGTGCCCGCCCAGGAGAAGTTTTTCATGTAGCGGCCCAATTTCCCTGTCACAGCCTGCTCTCGCTTTGTCGCTGCAACCTTCAGTTGGGCCGAGCCTGCGCTGAGAGAAGCTGCAACCTTCTTCTGATGACAAGAATTCTTCACCATCTTCTTCGTGAAAACTAGCGAAAGATAAATTTCTAAGGCCAAAAAACTGCTTTTATCATGCAGAGAAAGGGTTAAGAGCAAGTATACTGATGGGCGAGATACGGGCGAAATCCAATATGGAAGTGAGAGAAACGGAGAGAGAGAGTCAGGCGGGCAACTCGCAACACGCCTGCTGAAGCCGGCGAAGAGAGGCTCGCGCATTTGCTATTGGCTGAACCTGGCTGCTGGGCCTTAAATGCTAGTAGGGTCTGCCCCAACTGCACGCCACCTCAGGCTGTTTTCTTTTTTTCTTTTTTCGGCTTATTCTCTCTCACAGAATACTATTAAGCCAGCTAAAATCAGTTAAAATATAGTCCGCCGAACGGTTGACAAATCTTGGGACGAAGCCAATCATCAAAGTTTGAGGAGCAGTTAACAAATTGAGCAACCATGATATTGTAATTTAGTTTTCTCTGCAGCACTAGCTATTTCATGGAGGCTTTATTTTCTTCAAAGTCTAAAAGAAGTGGCGTGCCCTGCCAACTCATGCGATCCTTATTTAAACCCAAAAGGGAAAAGAGCAATGTCCATTTTTCGTTGCAAGGATTCTTTACAATTTCCGTGATGGCAACAAAGGACCTAATGCTTATAGTTTACAGGTAGACTTGGGTACTGCAAGCTCGCAACCAACCCAAATTGCCTCAATTCTTTTTTGGAGGACGAACTGCCACTTCAATTTGTTGCGCCCCCACAAGCTAAGTGCTCCAGCTCACGAAGCACATCCAAATATTTGACTGGGAGCGCCAGCTCAGAATTCGCGGAAATTCGCGAGTTTTTAAGCTTCATCAGGGCATTCAGATACACAGTCAATGGATATTAAAAATTATCATTCCCTACCGGATCAAGCTTGACAGAGCGCCAGATCGATTCTCCCGGATAAAATGGGCTCCACTTCCAGCAAGGCAACGACTACGATGAGATCGACGGCCACTGCTCCAGCATGTTACGATCGGCTTGCGATGGGATCACGAAATGATTAAGCATCATCTTGCCTGTGATGTCTACTGATCCACGAGCAATGGCAGAGCAACCCATGTTTACCAGTTCACGAAATGATACAAGATGCTTACTAATTGCTTATCTTAATCCGTGGGGCTCTACTAGTAGAAAGTTTTGGATGACGTATGCGCTATGGAGCATGAGATGGAGCTAGAAACTAATGCTACATACAGCTACCACTAAATTACACTGCATCAGTTCGTCGCATACGCTTTAGCAGTTCCATCCGGTGACTGCTAGTGGTGCCGATCTGAAAGGTTCTGCAACGTGGTGATGCATGTGACGAGGCAGCAGCATCATACCATACGGCAGCACACAGGGGCGGGAAGGAAACAAAAGCGGCAGAGTAGCAGCCGGCGCTTAAAACAAATCTTGTGGATATGGATGTGCCTCCGCTCAACAGCATACTCGTGAGGATAATCGTAATGTAATTAGAGGTCCTCCTAATCCTCGCGAACAAAAAAGAAACCAGTTCTGCTAATCATGGAGCTCGGCTCAGAGCTTCAGAGTAGTCGTAGCCATCAGACGTCAGTGAGTGGGGGCTAGCGGTTGCCTGGCCGGCGCATGGCGCACGCGGAGGAGGCTTCGAGAACGGATTCACCACGGCGCCCAGCCAATTATGAGCGGGGGTCACCCGTGCCGCGCCGCCCGATGAGCAGACGACGCGTCTCCATCGCACGAGCCGAGTAGGCAGCAAGAAGACATGGAGTGGATGGTTGTTTTTGTCCATGGCCGGTGCCGGAATGGGGAGAGTGGCGCGTTGGGCTATCTCGTCTTCGCCGCCCTTCGTGGCCTAGGCTTGATGTGCGGTGCTGTGCGTACATCTGCGGAAGAATCTCGAAGGCAGAACTTTGGACTCTAATATTAGGTGTCTTTCAAAAGATCATTTTTGAATGAGACAGGCAAGGAGAGTGAACAGGACAAGTCACTCGTTCAAAAGAACCAGCCCTAAGATAGCTGTCAGAATTGCAAATATAGCTACGTATAATCCAGCTCTTGAAAATTGAAATGGTTCTATAACTACGCCTTCAAAGTTCACATAACCTAATAAAATTATTTTCCGAAGTCGCCGATACAGCTATAAGCTGGTCAAAAACATCGATCTTCCGGCCCGGCTGCAGGAGGAAGACAGATGAATCTGCATCACTAGCCGGAGAAAAAGATCATCACCATCGTGGAGCGCATGTTGTGATGTGTTATTGAGCAGCTTCAGAAGCGACGACTCCAGGGTCCAGGCATTGCAAGCGCAGCCATCCCCTTGCTCCGTCGTCACCGTCGGATAGACACAGGATCGGAGGGGCCCGTCCGCTGATCCCGGCGGCCCAATTAGCGGCGAGGGGTCACGTCGCCGGCGCCTCCTAATCCACACGAGCCACGAGCCGCGCCTACCTGTACGCGTGGCTCGCTGACAGCGCCCCGGCCGGCGCTTTGGCTGAGCTGGCGCCGCAAGCGACTCCGCCAGTAAAGACGCTCCCGGTCGCTGTCCCGGCGCAGCGTTGGAATCAAGCAGATCCCGGCATCCGAGCTTACCAGATGGTTAGCAAAAGTAGAGTACACTCCTTATGGACAACGTTGTTAGTTGTTACCGACCATGACGCCGCGAAACAAATATTTATTCTCTTTCAAAAGGAACAGAGGATAGTAAGAGTGATGGTGCAAATTTTTCATCTAAAAATACTCTCGACTGGCAGCAGTGACACGTAGCACCTCCTCAGGAGTGAAGAGAGAGCACGTATACGTACCGAGTTTCTCTTGTACTTCTTTCCATTGATTCTTTATATTATCATGTCATATCGTTTCATTCATTCCTATCTGTACCATTTCCTCGTTAATTTCTCAAACAACAGAACAAACTTTTTCTTGGATATTTATGTATTTTTATATAGAAATCACAAGCATACTCGCTTGACATCTAGAAACTTCAGAGAGGAAAAGCAGCAGGCTGTGCGTGCGTGCGCGCAAATATGACAACTCCGGCCGTAGATGTCAGTGCCACGTTCAAACAGCTCATTTCGCCGCTAAAAAATTGGCCCTCGCGTTCCAACCGGATAGGCGCGGGGCGACCGGCCACTCCCGGTGGCCCAGCGCGGCACGCCCGCGCCGCTGTATATATACCACCTCCATGGCATCTCTTCCTCACCACCGCATCTCACATCCCCTGAGCTCAGCTCCAAGCACAGTCGTCTTCTCCTTCTGTGGTTAGAGCGCGAGGCCAGGCCGTGAAAATGCCGATCAACAGGATCGCCATCGGGAGCCACCAGGAGGTGTACCACCCGGGCGCCCTCAAGGCGGCGTTCGCTGAGTTCATCTCCACCCTCATCTTCGTCTTCGCCGGCCAGGGCTCCGGCATGGCCTTCAGTGAGTGACCTCGCCTCGCAGCATACGCCCTCATCTCATTCGCTTATTAGTGCTTAATATTTTCCACTCACACACGTATAACATTGGTTAGAACGTAATAACATGTATGAAAGATTAGTTAGTAATAGTCTGTACAGTACAAGTGTTCATCTTTGAGCTTAGCTTAATATCTGTCGTGTGCTACCTAGCACAGAAGTTTTACATCACTGAAATGAAGGAAAAGATAAGGTCCTTTTCCTTGGCAGAACATGCTTTTAATACAGGAAATGTTACTAGAAGCTCGGAGAAGTTCCTTTTTAAAAAAAGTCAAAAGTGAGGGCAAGTGAAGTCTTTTAGGTGGGATGATTGATTAGTGCAGACGACAAGTTTAGCCCTGTGATCATGTAGAGCAGTAGATCGAGGAATCCTTGACAGAATCAGCACTTTCTATTCGAGTCTCTGAATTGCAGAGTCTCCATGTGGTGCTTCTGCCAAGAAGCAAAATCCTCTACTGACACATCCTGCATTCCGGAAAAGAAACATATTTTTTTTCAGTCAGGAAAAAGAGAATATTAGTGCAAAAAGTAAAAGTAGTAGAACAACCACTGTAAAATTAAGCATAAGACAGTAAAAATATCATGAACATTTTTTACTTGCTTGTCAGTATCTGAGCGTGTTACGTGGACGAACCACCTGGTCGTCAGATCTGACTGTGTTACCCTGTGTTCCCCTCGCGCAGGCAAGCTGAGCGGCGGCGGCGCTACGACCCCCGCGGGCCTGATCTCCGCGGCGGTGGCGCACGCCTTCGCCCTGTTCGTGGCCGTTTCCGTCGGCGCCAACATCTCCGGCGGCCACGTGAACCCCGCCGTTACCTTCGGCGCCTTCGTGGGCGGCAACATCACCCTGTTCCGCGGCCTCCTGTACTGGATCGCCCAGCTCCTGGGCTCCACCGTGGCGTGCTTCCTCCTCCGCTTCTCCACCGGCGGCCTCGCCACCGGCACCTTCGGCCTGACCGGCATCTCCGTGTGGGAGGCCCTGGTCCTGGAGATCGTGATGACCTTCGGGCTGGTGTACACGGTGTACGCGACCGCCGTGGACCCGAAGAAGGGCAGCCTGGGCACCATCGCCCCCATCGCCATCGGCTTCATCGTGGGCGCCAACATCCTGGTCGGCGGCGCCTTCGACGGCGCGTCGATGAACCCCGCCGTGTCCTTCGGCCCCGCCCTCGTGAGCTGGTCCTGGGGCTACCAGTGGGTGTACTGGGTCGGCCCCCTCATCGGCGGCGGCCTCGCCGGCGTCATCTACGAGGTGCTCTTCATCTCCCACACCCACGAGCAGCTCCCCACCACCGACTACTGAGCTGAGGCTTCGGTAGCCGCCGCCGCCGACGACGACGACGTTCGCGCGCAGCAGCCGGTTCCTCCGTCCGTTTCATCAGTTCTGCCCCCGCCGTTTAAGTTAGCTTTTCCTCGCATCGACCACCGCCATGCTTGTACCATGAACCCGAACTCTCCGCCGCCGCTGCGCCGCTCGCCACGGTTTGCTTCGATCAAGTCGCATCAAGTTGGAACTGTAACCGCCACCGTGAATTCCGGACCCCGTTTGCATGCTTCTGTAAAATTTGTGAATTTGCCCGCGAGTACTCTATTTGTTACCCAGAGTCCGATCCCGACCTCTACATGTGCCAGCGAATCCGCCATGATTTTGCTCGAATCGCGACGATTTCGACTGGGATCGTCGTCGTCGAGCCGCGGCGAGGTGGCAGCGCAATAATGCGGCGGCATGTGCGGCCGGACGGGATGGTACGCGCGCCACGTCGGAGTGGGGGGCAGTGGTGATAAGGCTGACCCCCTCTTGTCTCCCTGGACCGGCTCGTGCTGCACGCATTGGCATCGCGATGCGCCGCGGATCGTACAGTACACTCCTGCTCGTACTGACTTTGAAAATAAAAATAAAAAACAGAGAGACAGTACTGAGTCCTTGCTCGTACCGTGCCTGCACGCGAGCTTGTACCCTCAGCTCACAGCGTTCTCAGCATGCATGGAATGGTGAAATTGCTGGTGGTGGCAGTGATGTAATGATGTGAATGCGTGCTGGGGCAGGGTACTCACTGATGGTCTGGTCCTCCATGAAAGGAATCTAACGTGGGTGGATGGCGGATGGCATGGCGTACTGCAATCCGGTAGATCGATCCTGAAAGAAACAGATGCTCTTCACGACCAAGGTAAAGCTACAGTGTAAAGCCATGTGCAGGCTACGTAAGCGTGCAACAGTTTCCAGTGCAGTAACAGCCAGCGGCACCTGGCAGTAGTGGTTGGGTACACTATCAACAGACTAAACTAGTTACTAATCTGGATGATCACTTGAGCTCAGCAGCAAGCAACTGCTCCCTCAGCAGAAGGATGGAGGATTACCCGGGGGGGGAGGGGGGGAGCTTTCGGGTGAGTCTTCCCTGACGTTGGCCCTGGTCACTGACGTGTGGACCCGGCCCCACGCATCAGTGACCCAATGGCAGAGGGACCAACGTCAGAGGAACTCCCTCCCAGCTTTCAGGTCCTCCGGGGAGTCTCCGGGAATATGCCTCTCGGGCTCCTGCGAAAGGCAGGGTACACTATACCACTGTTCGCGGCGCCGGCGACGCGTCCAGAGGCCTCGTGCTGCTTCCGCCAGCCTGACCCCCGGCCCACCACTAGCTCTGAGACAGACAACCGCAGATACTGCAATGCACACCCATGCATCAGTCACCTGTCACCTTCCCTTATCCTTAATCGGCCTTAACTATCTCCTAACTACCGTTTGTTCCCTGATAAACAAAGGATCCGACGAGGTTGGTTGTGCCACCTTCGCATGTGGTTAGAAGTTCAAGTTAACCAGCTTGTCCTTTCTGCTGTGCGGCCGTAGTTTCCTTAACACTCTACTCCTGAGTAAACCACTGACCAAGCTTGGTTTCAGTTTTTTTTTCAGACTAATTTGGTGTTAAGTTGGATAGTCAGGTCCAGGCTCTAAGGACCTTTGAGGAGTACATCACAAAATTGTCTTGTTTTCTAATCCTGTTTCTATTGCATTTATTATGCGTCCACACATAATACAGATTTGAGACATGCAAAATCATGCCAGCCTGAACTTGTTTGGAATCTCTGGCAGAATGATCCTCGCTGCTACTAATAACTTGCCCGGGAATTATAAGCCCCGTAACCAATGAAAGAAAGGCTCTCTTCCGTTTGGATATTTTATAAGAGGCTGGACCATACCAATCATCTGTGTCGGCACAGCCCAGCATTATCTTTCCTTTCAAGCCGTCCTTTTGCTTGGCTACCTTGTCAGTCGATCGAGACGCGCTCAAATTGGCGTGTTTGGTGTGGGCTACGAATAGTAATCTGCAATGCATCAACCCCTCTGCTCGATTTCTAGACTCTTCCTGGCTTCACAGCGCTTCATTCTTTCGGGGCCATGCCCATCCGTGGCTTTCCGTCGACAGATTGGGATGTGATCGGTGGCGAATGAGAGAGAGATCGATTGAGATGGGATCGCACACGCATCGCAAGTACACGTTGACGAGAGGGCATCGCGAGATCGAAATGTAACAGCACGGCGCGCCGGATCTATCACGCTGCGTCCCGGGAGGAGATCGAGTAGAGGAAACGAGTGGCTCCGGCCTCGGTGACGAGTCGCTCTCGCGTGGCGCTGTCTCTGATTTGCTCTCGCGCACCGGCCGCCACGGTCGTCACTCGTCAGCCTGCACGTCCTCCCGACCCACCAGCCTCGCCGTTCATTTCCTGGCCGGTAAGCTCGCCGCCGCGGCGCGCATGGCGGCCTGAACCAATGCAACGCCCCTGAAACCTGACGAGACCCTATGATCCATATATAGCAGTAAGCCTGCTAAAACGCTGGACCAATCAGGCAATGGTTTGCAACGGGATATCGACGGTGTCCTTGTCTTGCATTCAGTCCCCGAGTTTATCTACCAATATACCAAGATGCTTCATGATGGATCGATGGAACCTGGAGTCGTGGAACAACTGCGTGCTAAAATGTCACGAGTTTTTTTTCCCCACCCCGTGAGGGACAGCCCTATTGGCCAAGCCGATCTTGCAGATTCATCTGACCACTGGCACCTTGCTAGTTATTAATAGTCCTAGTCAGCACAGTTGATGATCCAAAGGGTGTTAGGTCCCTGCCGTTGCATCGCACACTGTTCATCACATGAATGATGCAGGTGCAGCAGCTCTACCGTGAGACCTCCGCGCTCGGCTGCTCGCATGCGCCGCTGGACAGGACCCATGGATCCCGCTCACGCGCCGGGGCATCCGCGGAAATCATGGGCGGACCAGCGTGGCCACCGGCCCCCACCCGCATCGCCCTGCATGATTCCCCGCCGCGACGCTTCAGATCCCTGTCCAAACAGAAGCGTCGCCATAATTCTGCCGCCTACTTCGGATCCGGGTACCTCCTGAATCCTGACCGCGTCGGATCGGGCCTGGCCTCGGTGAAATCTGGACCTGTACGTCCTGGGGTCGTAGGACGGGGAAGGGAGACGACAGTGCTCGACCACACATCAGCCAGGTCACTTATCTTTTGCTTGGTATGCACAAATGGATCCTGACCTTTGCTTATGCTTGGAGGTTTCCTGTCACTTCAGTTTCTGCTAAAGCACCTTCTCTTCCATGCCGAGCTAGTGCATTTGCAAAAGCGGTTTTGTGGCGACGTTCCGTTCTAGGATGATTTGAGCATGGAACAAGTCATGAATCTTCAGTCCCCTTGCCTCTCAATTCAGTGGATAGGAGGGTTGTTTCTTTTCTATGTTTGGATGGTCCAGTTGGTTTGGAATCACATTTTCAGAGAACGACAGAAGGCGATTTTCCTAGCAGAATGGGCGAATGGCCCAGCGGTTGTGCATCTCATGGGTTTCTTGCTGGATGAGTGAATGATCTCAGGCGGCTGAGAGGGATCAGAACTTCAGAAGGCTCGCATTCATCCGCTGGCGCCTTGATTCAGGGTGAGGGTCAACTTGATCCGGTGAAGATACGAGATCGCTCTTTCCATGGCTCGTCCGTGCAGAAAAGGAAACGGTGGATGCATGCATCGGTACGTCACATGCATTTTCTCTGGGACTGGGAGGCCATATGCCTGTCATGTCGTTGCTCACAAGAACCAGCAACACAGAGTTGATGAAAAGCGAAAAATGTACAGGCAAAGTGGATGAAGCCATGAGCATTAGTACAGTTGAAATGATGTGGAAATGAAATCCGACTGCAAAACAGCACGGACAAAGCTGCTGTAGCTTCGAGTCAACGATATCATCTACCCTCCAACAGGTAGGTAACCGAGTGATCCTGTTAAAGGGACCTCAAGGGGGAGGCCAAGGGAAAGCTCTGTCATGCTAGAGTAGTAAAGTAGAATACCATTCGAACTACAAATACAATCCTCTCAAAAGGAACATACCATCATACCACTGTGTCAAACCAATGCTTCAGTTTTCATCATCACAGACAATGGTACAGGTAGAAGAAACTGGGCATGTTAAACTCAACCCAACTGAAACAAGAACCAACTGTACATTCAGAATACGGACCAGTCAGCTTAGCCGCTTAGGACTTCACATGATTGCAGAGCTTTTCCATAGCTAACGGCAAGCCCTGAATTATCTTCCAGCATACACTTCCACACATACAATTAAGGAAGTGATCAGCTGAATGGATCTCATTACAAGCAGCAAACCAAATTGCCACGTAGGAACCGGAAAAAAAAGCTTTCCTTTTGTACAGACCAATTCACGCCAAAACCTCAAGTGGTTAATTCCCCCTTTACTCGCATTGGTTGCGCCATTGAGCATTTAGATACAACTCATCTACATCCCAATTCAAGGGCAGCCAAAACCTAAGATACCATGAGCAGCTTGCATACAATAGCTGGTGGATCTACTGACAGCATCCTCCACTTTTGTTTGCGTTCTCCTGCTTCTGTTTCAGAGTGTTCCTCTTAACAACTGAAGAGACTTCCTCCAAGAGGCTTGGAACCTCAAGAATCTGCAATAGATCAGCACAAAGAATTTACATTTGCGAAAAGTGTGCAGCACTGTTGCATCAAACAATGAAGAGGTAACAGAGACAATTTCCATCAACGAGTAAATGATGTACTACAAAATACAGTTTAAGCAAATGCAAATCTGACATTCAAGGTGCTCATAAGACTGCATATAACTTGCGCCTTGCTTAAAATTTAATAGATTGTTTCCAACGAAAAGACAACATATCCCGACGGAGCTAAATGATTTCCCTTAGCACACTGCATATATAATCACATAAAGGAACTCTTCACTCTTCAGACATTGGAGCTTTTCCTGGGAGTACGGCATAGAAGAATCGCGCTGCATGAAGTCATAAGTTATAAATCCAGCACACAAATGACACATTATTCAGGATTAAGGCGCAAGGTTTTTTCAAACAGTGCTTTGGAATCTGTGGGCTCTTTCAAACAATACCGTGGGCACAAATCTGTGCATCTCCATGCTTCAAAGATATTGTGCACCTCATGCACCCATGTGTTTATGCGGCATGCATAACCCACATTTTTTTAATACAAATTGTACTCTTTGTAACTGTAACTGAAGATATAAGCAAAGCGCATGTAACCATGTGCAAAGTTTGCGCACTGGCACTTGCACCTACGAGGAATAATTATAGCACATCTAGTCAAATCATCTGGGAGGTTCCCTTAAGTATGTTCCTTGTTGGTGCAACAGTGCTGCCCGGTACCAGACATAAGTTATGCACAATTAATGGCCTATCGAAACTCAATAGGTGAGATACTACTTCCTACTCCTACATGAAACGTTATGACACAACCAAAAAATGGATACAGTTATTACTACTGCAATTAGCATATCCCACAAATGACACAAGCAAATAGCAAATTTAGACATCCAACCACTTCAAGACTAATATCTGATAACAGAAACATATGCAGTTAAATCACTTTAAAAGGAGTATTTCTATATTTTCCAGAACCTGACTATACGGGTTTTTTTTTCTTCTCTCGAACGTGCAGGAGAGCGCAGGAGAGCTGCGCATCAATATATTAAGAAGAAAAAAGGGGTAGAGAACCCAGAGTGTGACAGATGAAAGGGCATGTAACCCACCCTTCTTACAGACAAGAATGCTTAATTCCTCTTAGGAACAGAAAAATGATCTGGAACACTAGACCAAACACACCTAAGGAGGTATGAAACTCCTCGAGCCCCAGCAAATGACCACTGACTGGATGGTTGTTGGATAACAGGTAATATGTTGTATTCGATAGAGGAACGCTGAATGCCAAAAAAGTCTGCAATTTAGAAGCATATGGCCACAATCTAGTTACATCAGAAACTAGTAAGGTTTTACCTTTTTTATGAAATAGTAAGGTTTTATTTCACTAGTGCTACTGCACATAGTTGATTCGTACATCATAATTTTACAATCCTAATTTTCTGGAGTTCTTAGAAGGTGAATCTTGAATGGTATCAAAGGCCAAAGAGGTAAGCTTTTGGTATTAAGTATTTTTCTGGTTCGTGCAGATATACCTTTAACGCAAGTTCTTCAAAACATTTCTCCACATTCTCTCTTGTTTTGGCACTACTCTCAAGAAACAGACACCCGTATTCTTGTGCAAAGGCAAGACCTTCTTCTCTTGTCACCACTCTGTCCTCATCCTACAAGGTAGAACCATCAAAAACTGTGCCATTTCATCTTGTACACTGATTCTTTCAACCAATCTATTGTTGCTTCAATGGATATATACTGACAATATAGTTTTCTTCACCCATACTACCAACATTCTGTTATTATAACAATTTTTACTTACTGCGCTCAAGCTAGTTTTTGAAGTGGATCACGGTCATAAAGTAGGAAGAATAGATTGCGTGGATTGATTATGCATTGAGCCTCTCGGGCGGTATATATGAGAGTTACAAGACTTGGGGATCAAGACATTACAAGGAATCATATTCCCAACTAATTCTATCTAATCCCGTGTCGTGATATACTCTAACATAAAGTTATCAAACATGCGACCGGTAGAAAAATGAAAAACTTTCACTTACTGCAAAGGAACACTGTTTATATGAAATAAGAATTGAATTTTAAGAAAAGGAGAAAGTATACCTTGTCCACTTTATTTCCAACAAGCATTTTGACGCGCTCTTTATTTGTTGAGTGCAACTCTATCTCCTTGGTCCACACATCAGCCAAATTTGTGAAACTGTCCCTCTTCGTGACGTCATAAACTATCAGAACAAGACAGCATTAAGTTAATGTTCTTTCAAGTCATCCTGCAACATTTTGGCTTTCAGGAATAAAAGAACGATGATTATAAGGATCACACACACTAATGATTTCTTGAAATTCCATTGCTAGTAATCATTTTTAGCACTAATCTCGAAAGCTAAACTACATTCAGTTCCCTAAATGCAGCCACCAAATGCTTAGTTGACAATGAAATGAGGTATCACCCAACTTTGAGACAAATTTAATAGTCTGGTGATGACATGGTAAATTTTACAGTACTCCTATAAAAAAAATTACTTGAATGAACATTAGGAATGGGCTCTTTACAAGTTTCTTTATGGTCCCTTTTGCAAGCTAAGTTATAGCTAATCAGGGAGAGTATCACTTATCATGGTAGTGGAAAGGATGCACCCATATGCTGGCTAACCTCAAAGTTCAAGACAACAACAAAGCAAGGCTCAAGTAACTTGAGATGTTCAAAACAAATAAACGTGTGGTACAAAGTCACTGAGATTTGGCACTGAAAGATCCTAGATAGCAACATCATGGAGGAACAACCTTGAAATTTGATAGTCACATCCGTGACATAGGATAAATTAACAATAATAATTGCACCAGATTGGCTTGTGCGCAAAATTCAAAAGGTAAACATTACCTAGCATTTTATGGCACAACTTGAGCATGTAAATAACCTAAACAGATAATAACCTTAGCTGGAAAATGCGCGTAAAAATAATCCACACTCTTAAGTCGGAAATGATAAATGGTTAAAGCTTTTTATCAATGATGAACTGTCATATAAGTATCTTGAAAAAAGATCATGTTACCTAGAATGATCCCATGAGCACCCCTGTAGTAAGAACTGGTAATTGTCCTAAACCTCTCCTGGCCAGCTGCAAAACAGTGAAACAAAATATCTGTAGAGCACTTGAATAGGATATGATTGACAATCATCGTGTCAAAAGGCCTTGAAAAGGAACAAACAGTTGCCCTTGCTGCACCAGGCAGCAAATAACAAACATGACAGGACCACTATCAGTAACAGAAAAAAGAACATACCTGTGTCCCATATTGTCAGTTTCAGTTTCCTGCCACCCACAGTGAGAAATTTGATTTTAAAATCCACCCCTGCCAAAAGAAAAAAATAGATTCAGAGAGGTAGGTATTGGTTGATAAGGTACAACTTATATAATAGTAATGTCAAAATGTGAGTGTTCCTCTTGGAGAACAAAAAGATCAAGGGCTGCTATGACCGACTGTCATATGAAGCCATGAAGGGGCTTTTATAAAAAGGTAGTTTAAGCTATATATTTTAAAGAGCATTTACTATGTTGAATTTGACTATTTACCGGATGTTTAAGGAGTAACCACAACTTGTATTGACAAGATAAACAAGTAGCTGTTAGACAGTTAGAAACACGAATTGTGGACCTCTTTTGCATTATCAACTACTGAAGTGATAAATTGTATGAAATCTACTGTATTCTGAGTGAAGATATATTAAGGTTTGCCCACATTATTAACTTCAAAGGCATTTTGGAAAAAAAATTTATCCACAAAAATAAAAACCCATCAAATATGCATTTTAGCCTTGTCCACTATTCATGCTTTTGGGAACTACAGGAAATAATCCATTGTGAGAAGTCAGAAGTGCTTAGAAGCAATCAGTTTCATTTTTTATCTTGTCAGCTAGTAATTTGAGGATTAAAAGCAAGTATAGAGAAAGTTTGTTGCTCCTGTGTCTTTGGTTGCTACAGCTACACGTCATAATTAAACACCTGCTCTATAATTTGCACTGATTTCCTCATTACTAGTCTCCAGAAAACGGAGAAGATTCGTGTGCTTGGTTGCTGGTTCCACCCGGACCATACTTCCAAAGTTCAAATTCCTATAGCAGTACTTCTCCTCTAATTAGATCACTAGGATCACTGCTGCAGATGCAATCAGTAAGCAGTATATTAGCTTTGTTTTCTGCTGTACATAATAACACAGAAAAGCTACTTTCACAAATGACAAACGGACGCCTCAGTGTGTGGTGATCCCTCTGCCCCGCCCCCAAATAAAATTGCAATAACATTTCACAACAAACGTAGGTCGTAAGCACGTTACGATGTTTCTACTTAACAACAGACGCCCCAACAAAAACCTCCTGTTCCCCGCTCGAGTACAAAACATATTGCTGTCGTGTTCCCCCACCGGGACAAGCAAGGAAGCGGCCACGCAACGGCGAGATCCGTCGGGGCAGGGAACGCAGGAGCCGGCGCGCGCGTACCTATGGTGGGCGTGATGTCCTCGTCGATGTGGGCCGCGGAGACGAAGCTGACGAGGAGGCTGCTCTTGCCGACGGCCGAGTCCCCGATGAGGAGGACCTTGAAGGAGCAGTCGTAGCTGCTCGCCGGCGACGAGGCCATGCCGCCAACCTGCCTCGTCTCCTAACCGAAACTTTGATCGAATCGCTGGCGAAGCGAAGTAACCGGGAATGGCGGGGGCGGGTGGGTTGGTGCGGGGAGGTGGCCGAACGCCGGTAGGAATAAAGCGAGGGGAGGGAGGGGAAGGGATCGATCGATGGCGGAAGGCGAAGCGAAACGGGGGCGGCGTCAGGTGGACTCCTTTCGGTTACGGTTGACGGCCAGGCCTAGGCGTAGGCGGGCGGGCTGCGTCTGCGTGCGTGGCGGGCAGCGGCGGGGGGCAAGGGCCACATGGCGCGCGTGGGGGTGGGGGAGACGGAGCGGGGAGAGCGCCGCGCCGCGCAGTCTCGCCCGCGCTTCGGCGCTTGTCCTCGCGTGGCTGCGGGGGCGCGGGCGGCGGCTGCCCGAGCTGGCGAAACGGATACGTTCGGAATCCGCTCGGTGTGTGTCCCGACACCCGAGGACGCGACGGCGGCTGTGGCCTGTGCGCGTGGAGTGCCGCGTTGTCTCACTCGACCATTGCCCCGCCCGCGCTAGTCACGGTCACGGGGACGTGGGCAAACGGCCGAGCAGGTCCGAACTCGAGTGTCCGTCGCGGCAGGACCAAGACCGACCGATCAATCGGGTGATTTGTGGGCCAGCGTCCCGTAAGCTGGCACTCTTGAAAGTTTGTTTGATCCGAGCTAATTTTCTTCTTCAGGCGAAACCCCCTAAATTTGCAAGCCCCAGACATCATCACTTCTGGGCTGAAATGGGCTGAAAGCGGAAAGCGGCTTAGTGGCCCATCATGTCAATAGCCCAATGCAAGAAGGGCCCAGTTGTCGCATGGCCTAATTCACCTAAGGTAGCCCAAACTGCCTTAGCGCAAACGTAATTTTCTTGCAGCATTGTTCTTCTTCTTTTCTGTTCGAAATTCCTCAAGCACTGAAGCGTGCGTGCCAGAGCAGCTTTCAATGCAGGACTCGAAATAAAATAGCTCCCTGACAGCAAACAGCAGCTGCAATCCTAGTAAGGGGATCTTCTTCCCTCGAAGATGAGCAATCGCAACATGGTTATTAGCATTTCGTTGGCCATCGACTATGGCAAATAGCCTGGTATCACGAACTTGTTGTAGAACATTTTCCTGCAAGTAAACACCAGGTGTGTTACTTAAGGGAGCAAAAGACTGACCCAGCATTAGAGGAACCCTAAAAAGTCCAGTTGAGTCGTCAGTCATATTCATGGCATCCCAAGTTGCACGGGGACCCAATGGGGAGGGAATTTGAAGCGAGCAACATCCAAGATGAGCACCATATCCTGTCCCGCATGGTAGCCACCGATTGGGGAGAAAGGCCCGGTTCCGGTCTGCAACATTTGCGCATGCCACGCTTCAGATTATATAGATATGCAGTAGACGACGAGGATCTCATCAAGCAATCCGCTCACTGCGATCATATCTTTTTGTGAATTTTTAGTCCGATTTGAACCCAATGTATATAATGGGAGAATGCGATGTATTTACTACTCCCTCTGGTCATATTTATATGAGGTTCCAGACATCAAGTTTAGCTTGCATTTAGCTTGAATTTGTATTCTGAAACAAAATGGCTGGAGTAATTTGGGCAGCAGAATAGTGGAGCAGATAGGATCTCACCTTTCTGAAAGGCATCATCCTGTGATCGGAAGCGATGAGATGACAGTTCCGAGACGAGGACCGAGGTGCAGCGGATGAGGTGATAGGCCTGGTGGCGCAGGCCATCGACGGTGATCTGGTTGGGGCGGAAGGGTTGAACATCGGCGCCGGAGCAGTGCTCGAGGCGAGGCAGGCGACCTTGCCGAAGATGATACCCGGGGCCTTGACCTTGTCGAGGGGCTCACAGCAGTCGAGCATGGACTCGTCGAACCAACGCCAGCCGCCAGGGGTCCTTCCAGCGGCGGCCGGGGTCGATGGGGAGCGTGTTGAGGACGACGACGAGGGAGGCGAGGCCGCAGAAGGCCGGCTCTGACAGCGTCTGGAAGCAGGAGGCGAGGCTGAAGAAGCCTTCCATGGTGCCGCCCTCGAGGCCCTCCGCGAAGAGGCGCTTGCCTTCCAGCGAGGCGAAGTTCACCGCCGGCGGCGACGGGAGGACGCGCAGGTACAGGGACGCCACGGCCAGTACATGGATTCCATGGTGCCGCCCGCGAAGAGGCGCTTGCCGTCCGGCAAGGTGAAATCCGCCGCCGGCGACGGGAGGGCAAATAGACCCCTAATTCGGATCGCGATTACTAATCTACATAAATACCCCTAGTAATCGCGATCCAAACCAGGGGGTATTTTGTAAATATCCCGGGGGCTCCGGCCGCGGCCGGCGACCTCCGCTTGCCCCATCGCCATCCATCCTGATGACCCCCTGTAAAGGTTTGCCGCCTAGCCGGTGCCGTCTCCTCGCCGACGCAGACGCCGTGGACGGAGGGGCCTCCGCAGGACAGGGCACTGGAGCCCTCGGGGGCGACCACGGAGGGGATCGCGGTGAGAAGCTCGCTGAGGTCGGCGCTTGCGTTCTTGGACGACGGCCGTGCGGAGTCGTCAGAGAGGCCGCCGCAGCCGAGGACCGTGAAGAGGCCGGTCTCACCGGCGTACCAGCCGTCGACGTCGGAGTCCGCGGCGACGCCTGGCGCTGCGAGGAAGGAGTAGAGGAGCAGGAGGAGGGTGGACGTGCGGTCGCGAGCGGCGCCATGGCCGGGGATGGCCAATGGTGGCTGCGCTTTCCGGACCTGAATGGAACGCATAGTAATGACATAGCGAGTGAATTTCGTGCTAATGCGCTGATTGCTGGTGTTGCTCTGCATCTGCTGACTGCTGCAATGTCAGAGGATAGTACGAGGCTTTCCGATGTCGTGCACTGATCTGTAGCAAAGCAACCTCTGTCCAGATTAAGGCAATAAAAATAGATTTAAGACACACTTTGCACCTGAAAGTATGTGTACATAACGTTTTGTTTTTACTCCATTAGTCAGATGGTCCTCAGTTCAACCGATATTAGAAATTCTCATTTCAGACATGTTTTCGTGAGAAACGAGCAGATAGAAATAAAAATTCACACATATTTCTGCCCACAATCTTAGGACTGCTTGCAGTTATCTTTGTGGATTAACTCCTGTTTTCTCATTACAGATCGCTGTCTTAGGACTGCTTCCTCACAGTAGCAGAGTATATACAACTGCAGGCACTAATCGGGTCATGTACAGTACGGGCCACCGCGAACAATGGTGAGGTCAGCTTGCTCGGCGAGGATAGTCAATGAACACTATCTGCATTGTTTGCAACAATTTTCTGTAGAGAATCATCTGTCCTCCCTACAAGCTACAGGCCTACAGATTATTGATCACACGAGCCTCTGTGCAGCATGGTTTATTTGCTTCCGGCTTCCCTCTCGTTCTCAGGCTCTGGAGCATGCAGCTTGATCTCCCATCGTCTGCCGGGTGTTGTAAGAGCTGCATCCAGGGCACTTGTGCGCCAAGATGTGGAACTGCACGTTCGATGTCATTCCACAATCGTTGCAGAGGATCCATATCTGAAAAGGAAAAGGGCGAAACGAAATATCATTTTTTTTTTGAAATAGAAGGCAGGAGCACTGCCATGTCGTTGAAACGAAGCATCATCACAGCTGGTTAATTTGACAGAAGAACCCCAAGGAGACAGAGAGCCTACTCTGAAAAAGGAAGTAACCTTACCATCTTCTTCTGACAGATTGCCGGCATCGGGGAGGCTGCAACCTGAACGATGGGTCACTTGGATGGTGCTACATTACATTACAGGATAAGCTGCGTGATGGGGGAGAGGAAGAAGCGGTACCTCTTGATCAAGCTTCTGCCACATGTCAGACATGTCACAAGAAGACCTCAAGCAAACTGGGCACGAGAACCTGAAGAAATCGGCAGGTTGGCATCGTATTAGCTGGGAGTGGCCACGGTCTGGAAATGCATCGGCTAAGTACCTGTCAGAAGCGGAGTGGACAGTGGAGGCTTACTGCTGGTGAGCTCTCATCTCGTACAGGCATTGCAGATGAATCGTGTGTCCACAATGGAGCACGCTGACAGCTTTCGTCGACTCGAATAGATACTGTGACAGAAACGGAAGTTGGTTAGGGGATGATTTACCAACACAGTTTCTACATAGAACAGTAAAGATGTTCACTTTCGAAAAAACCTATTTTTGTGACAATTTTGAGTGGCAAATATTCACCTCAAAGCATACAGGGCAGTTTTGATGCATTGCTCTGTCCACGCAACGATGAGAATCCTTCAGAAGATAGGTATAGCAGCATCCTGCCATAGAACAGCCCCACAAATAGTACAAGCTTTAATAGAGACAATGAACTCGGAATTAGCAAAATACCACTTAGTTCCTCGCAAAAAAGAAGAAAAAAACAATCATACCGCATTTATCACAGTGATAGAAATTCTCTACACCACCAGTCCTGTAAAAATAATGATAGCTTAGGGCTGATAGGAGAAAACGAAAGGCGAATATTTCAGAAAGTTTCTGGCAGGTATGCACTACTTGCCTACATATGCCACATCCATCACAGTGAAACTGGTTCTTTGACACCTGAAATACCAGGGAACACGGCACAAATAGGAGAAAACAAGAAATAAATACATCTGAACTGATATATTGAAAATAGTTCCTGGTTTCATCAACTTGAGAGAATTCAAATTCTGAGCTTACATCATCATCAAACAAGTTGCATTTTGCGCAGAAGTATTTACCAAGACACGCTCCACAATTTGAACAGTTTTGTTGTACCTGTCAACAAAGAAAAATGATTTTCATGTGATGTGCAGCTAGCACCAACAGCACCTGAAAAACAGTATCCCCGTAACTTACATCCTGTTCTTTGTTGCAGAGAGAGCAGATAACCTGTGATGCCCCGAAAAAGTAGAAGAGTAGGAGTAGTATCACTATATATGCCAGAGGAGGTTCATAATGATTAAGACGATTTAAAGTGGAAACGAAGGAAACAGTGACTGCTTTCTGTATCTCAAGAACAGACTGTATCTATACTTCTATAGCAGATTGGTCTATGCTAATTGCTACCCTGACAAGAACACCTGTGACTGACCAGCTTGATGTCGTGACGAGGAACCACGTGGCGGCCGTGGATGCTGACCTCTAATGAATCCTGCAAAGAGGAAATCAGGCTTGAATTCCGCATGAACCAGATCAAAAACATGCGGAATTCAGCAAATACAGCAGTAGGAAGTCCTGACCTTGGCTTCGTTGTGGCAGTGCCTGCAATCAAATACCTCTCCGCAGCACGGCGCCCTTATCTTGCATTTCCTCCTGTAGTGCACGCACCTGGTCGTCCGGGGGACGCGTGACTCCAACAAGAAAACGATCGCAGAGAGAAGAGAGAACCAAAGCCATGAGGAAAAATGGTAGTGGTGGTTACCCGTATCGCTCTGGGCTGGCGGCGTCCGCGGCCATCGCTGCACCTCCGCGAAGAAAGCGAACGCTTGCCGGAGCCGAGCACGAGCTAGCGGTGCCCGTCGACCTGCCGTGAGGGGACGCCGACGTACTGCCACTCCACTCCGCAGTCCGAACGGCACGGTGGGCGGCGCGGGGCAGCGGGTATTGTATAAGGCAAACGAGGCCCAGGCCGGCGCCCGCGTGCAAGGTTTTGGCTCGGCGCCTCTCGAAGAAACAGCGGTGGCGTCGCATTCGGTGGCGCTTCGCCTTTATGTGACGGGGTAAAATACTAGAAACGAGGGAAGTGGCCACGCGGGTACGAGGGAGACGGGTACCCGCGCGCTGCCCGTCCTTGCCAGGGTCCGGTCTCGACCTGGGCTCGCCGTCGCCGAGCCCGGGGACGACGGTTGGTTGGGTGGTTGGTGCGCGGCTGCGGCCTGCGATAGTACACCTCGCGGGATTGATGCTGTGCTGAATTACTTCCGCTAGTTGTTGCTGTCTACAGTGGAAGTGTCCTGTGATGATCAATTGGACCAACGGTCATGCAAGCCGGAACAAGTTACCTCTCCATCAGCAGCAGTCAGCACCATTGACTTGTACGCTACTTTCTTCAGATCAGTGCCCTACGGAAGCAACTCTTGCTTTCAGCCAGCGGAAGCGCTTGCACGTACGCTTCTCTCAGTCAAGGAAGCTCCAGCTTTACCTTTAACCTTGACCCGCGAACCAACCACCAAATCCACCGTGATCAGTGCCCGAGACTGAGAGCCTGACATGCTATCTGATCGACCAACTCATCGAGAGGCTAATGCGACTTGTTAATCCGGTTCTAGGTCACGGATTGGACTCGAGAATGCGTGAAATTTAAGGAATGCGTTGCCCGCCTCACGTTTCCCTTCTCCTCGTGTTCATTGAGATGACGCCGCTTGATAGATCGCACCAGCATATCCAACGCACATTGTTTGACTGACCGTGATGACTCGTGAGGCATTCAAATTCGAGTTGGTGCCGCTTCGCCCTAAACAATTCGCGTGGGTTGCAGGGTGGCTTGGGGGTAACCATCAGCCTGACGGCGCCATATCATGTTGTGAATGGATGAGCTAACAAAATGCAGTATGGGCGTGGTTTCTTATAGTAATGGCATGAACTTAAAATTGCATCAAGCTCATGTTACTATTACGCTAATGGTCCGTTTTGCCACATGTATTTACCTCTTGGCTGATTTTTTTTTCCGGTCAATCACTCACAAGTATTATGTTATCTCAGATTCTGCAGCTGCAATGATCCACTAAATTGAAATTTTGGAGCATTATAAAATGAAATGTTTTCGACAATGCTCTTGCAGGCAATGAAGCCCCTGAACATGAACACCAGTGGAAATAAAATTCACTTTGGCTGGGGATCATAGGCACTCAGAGCATCTCCAAGAGTGCCTAAAAAATGAAGTCCCAAAAATTTAGTTTTGGGAGCTAGCTAAAAATTTTTGGAAGTAAAAAACATCCCTTCCTCCAACAGTTCCTAAACTTAGATCCAAAATGCTGCCACCTCATCATCTTCGGGCCCACGCTTGATTCTGTTTCTCGGCAACAAACTAATTGCTGTTTCTTTGTCAGGCTAACCAATTGCCGATCTGCTCTTTGACCAGGTGCTGGCTTGGACCGAGCACACCGTGACCGAATAAAATAGACTACTTGTAGAAATAGAAATTGGCCGGCGGCTGTGCACGGCCGGGAAGCAGCAAGGACTATCGTCTGTGCGCAGCCGGGAGGAGAGGGGCAAAGGCCCAAGAGCGTACGGTGTCTTCAGTATGGTTACTGGGCCTTTGATTGCAAAAGAATAGTTTGATAATGCTCTGGTGGTCTATATAAGCAGCAAGACATCTTGCCAAACAAAGCAATAATAGTAAAATAAGAACAATATATGGTTGAAACCTGTCCACACAGAATAGTTGAAATATGTTGCTCCAAACTGAATAGTACAAAACAATAATAGCTGAAACCCAAGCCATGCCACGGCTATGAGATCACACTGAACATAATAATTAAACTGAGTTATTAAAGGGAATCTAAAGAAGTTTATCTCAGATACTAAGCTCCAACACTAATAGAGTGCCACTCCACATCTTCTCCTTAGAGGCTTGCATGACCAACAATAGAGTGCCACTTCCACATCGCATCAAAGCATTTGTATGCTGCAATGCAATTTCACAATTAATTCAAAAATTAGATTAGCTGAAAAAGGAATACAACAGCTACCTGTCTAGTGGAGCTAGTTTGAAATCCGACGAGCTATCATCTCATTCTGGAGGCTCTTGTAGTATTCTTGCTGCTCCGGAGGCATGGAATGAATGTCCATTGTCATAATTCTCTCGTCATCTAACCTTCTCGTGTACTGAAATTCATTTTCCTTTATCTCAAGACTCTTTGCTTCATTTGCAGCTCTCACTTCTTCAGCATGAACCCTTCTTTTTTCTAGCTCAAGCCTCTCTTTATCTAGTGCATATGACTGGTTGTATCTCTCCTCTTTCTTCTGTTCTTTCTTTGCATCAGACTCTTTCTTTTTTGCCCACAAATGATCTAAAGCTGCCACACAAGCATCACCCCCACCTCGCCGCACTGCTTCTTTGGCCTTCTTCTTACCCATTGGTCGCTTTCGTATATCAGCCTCTTGAGGTCCATTCTCACTGATAGTATTGTTGCTACTATCAACATTGATGGGGTTGGACATTTCCTGACTTGGATCTGGGTTTGTCTTTTATTTTTTGTTACCAAGTTTGTTTTGATCTGCCAATTGCCTCTGCTTCTCATGCCACTTTGGTTGATTCCGCAACAGATTCCAGCAATGCAAGAACTGAAATGATTTCTTGTCTTTGTCTTCAGCCTTAAACAAAGCCATTGCCTGCACAAGCTGCACAAATAAGGTAAACATAGTTAGTACATGTCTAAAGGCATGAGTATGATGGATGGATAAAACAATAATGCAAATTACTTGTCCTGATAAGTAACCCCGGTCTGATTTCTAAGCTCAATCTGTGTTACACATCCACAAAACTTGTTCACATTCTCTAGAATAGCTTTCCATCGATGCAAAAGTGAACTCTAGCTGCGGTTTGATGTCAACTCCTTGTTTGAGTGGTAGTAGTCATAAACTCTCGTCCAAAATGTACCACGAGTTTGATTGGTTCCTCGCACTGGATCTGTACTTATGTTCAGCCATGCAGACACAAGCAGTGCATCCTCCTTCTCATTGAAATTTTTTGACCTCTTCTGGTTTGGTCTTGCTGAGGGAGTATTGTCAGCAACGGGCAATTGCTCAGAGGGGGATTGCTGCTCCGGAGGCAGGATACTGAAGTCTGTCATAGGCAGGCTATTGCTGCCATCGTTCATCAGGTTAGTCCAATATCCCGCTCCTTCCATTGCTAATAGTACCTTAAAAATGAGGTGAACATTATCAGCAAGAAACAGGATAAAAAACATGACAACTATATTTTCCTGATCTCTCCCCAAAAATATCTCACTCTCTGAAATTGACAGCTTGATTTCAGATCCTACCACCAAGAGATTTACGCATTTCACTATTCTAATTAGCTATACAAATAATGAGAAAACTCCAAGGATAAATATCCCCTGAATATTCACTAGCAAGCTACTGATGGTGTGCTAAATGAAATAAGGTTCAGTCTATCTCCATAATGAAAATCAGAGAGCAACAAGTCAACATATACTTTCTTCCGACTCAGTGAAAGAACTGAATCATGTTCATATAATTCGATGCCTTGAACCAGAAACTAAAGGGAACCAGTCACATCTTAATCATGCCTACAAAAACTAGCCATTCTCTAACAAACACTAGAGAACACCTGAACATTCAGACCTAATGGGCATCACCATTCAGAGCCATGATATTTGGGGATCAAGATTCAGAAACTTCATATTCCATCACGATTCAAAGGCTAAACTTGACAATGCAACTACATTCTGAATCCTAGTCGACATACAGAACAGTAGCACAAAGAGAGGAGGAAGAATTCGGATTTGTACCTAGCAAATTGCTCAACGCGAGGTCGTCGCGGGTCAACTGCACGGGGGCTGCAGAAACTCGACGAGGCCGCAGCGGAACAACTGGAGACGGAGGCAGGGCTCGCGGACCTTGCGCCGGCGTCGCCCCACGGACCTTGCGCCCGGCGATGCTGCAGGGAGCCAAGAGGGCAGCGGGCGGAGGGGTTGAAGATGTCTCTGCTTGTTTGACGGTGCGTGAAGGGAGCATGGTGGATGCTAGAAAAAATAAGATGCGGATGAGGCGGTGAGTGGAGGGCCGATGGCGGGATGGCGCGAACAAGCACCGGCGGCAGGCGGGAGGCGAAATTTTTCGCGATTGGGAGCTCATCCTCGCGGCGCAAATATAGCTCCGGACGTCGTTGTTTCTGGAACTGCGGAGACATTGGGCATTGAGATAGGCCACTGTTGGAGCCATATTTTTTCAATTATTTCCAAAATAAGAATTTTTGGGATGCATTTTGGATACTCTTGGAGATGGTCGCAGGAACCAAAGTGTATCGAGGATGGACAGCTTTAATTTCGTGCAGCTGCAGAACATATATGAATCAAGGCACCACTAACATCAAGTTATGTTTCTTTTTAAACCTACGTTTCCCTCAATTAAGGCACCCCGTGCAATCTCAACCTAACCTACAGGAAAACAACAGTACAACACAGTAAAATCAGATAACCATCTCGCTAGTCCTATGCAAGATTTTGCCCAGTCGCCCCATGATGCCACAGCGGCTGAGCCTCTCTCTCTCTCTATCTCTGTTCCCCAAGAGGACAAGAAGCACCGACCTGTGCAACTGGGGAAGGGGAACCACTGGAGCCCTATGACGGCGGAGACGAAGGGCACGGAGATGCTCTCGCAGAGGAAGCTGGCGAGCATGAAGGCGATGGATCTGGATCCTAGAACGGCAGCGAGGCGCGGAGCACGGCAGACCAGTGGCGGTAGTAGAACGGGGCGCGCGCGGCCGGCTGCAGCCGGTCGTGCCACGCCGGCGAGAGATACCGCAGGTAGTCCACGCCCACCTACGCTGCCGCCGCGATTCCCAGCGCGCCGGAGCCGAAGCCGAAGCCATTCGAATCAGGGGCTCTTCGCAACTATTTGGATCCTGATATGGGGGCTATCCGTAAATATACATTACAAAACTTTACAAATAGACCCCTAATTTGGATCGCGATCTGTAATCGCGATCCAAACCAGTGGGCATTTTATAATTATATAATCCCGAATTTATAGAAAGACCCCTGATTTGGATCCAGACCAAGGGGTATTTTGTAAATATCCCGGGGCGCAACCGGAGCAACGGGCTCGTCGCCGGCGACCTCCGCTTGCCCCATCGGCGTCCATCCTGGCGACCCCCTGTCAAGATTTAACGCCTAGACGGTGACGTCTCCTCGCCGACGCAAACGCCCCAGAAGGAGGCGCTGCCGCGGGACGGCGCCGGATCCCCCGAGGCGCGGCCACGGAGGGGCTCGCGGCGAGAAGGTCAACTCTCGCGTCCTTGGACGACGGCGGCGCGGAGTTGTTCGAGGGGCCGCAGCAGCCGGGGACCGTGAAGAGGCCGGTCTCGCCGACGTACCAGCCGTCGACGTCGGAGTCCGCGGCGTCGCCTGTCGCTGCGAGGAAGGAGAAGAGGAGCAGGAGGACGGTGGGCGTGGGGTCGCGAGCGGCGCCATGGTCGGCGATGGCCAATGGTGGCTTCGCTCTCCGGACCTGAATGGAATGCACACAGCAGGCAAGAGCATAGCGAGTGAATTTCGTGCTGATGCGCTGATGGCTGGTGTTGCTCTGCATCTGCTGATTGCTACAAATGTCAGAGGATAGCATGAGGCTTTCCGTTGTCGTGCGTTTGAACCTGCACTGAAACATGCTCCCTGAGAGGGTGGGGGAAAGAGCAACGGGGAACTTGGGTTCCCCGGCTCCTATCTTCACTACCGTCCAGATATGTCGCCTTTAGACCAATAGATTTGTAACACGTGGTGGGGGGAGAGAGATGTGGGTTATCAGCTCAGCTGAGAGAGAACCTCGAGAAGGGGCACGGAAACCGATACCTGCTATAGTACTGCTAGCTGCAAGCCTGCAATGTCACTGTGTGCATGTACGGAATATTTTTTTAAAAAAAATTGTTCAGTAGCCAGGATGTACTGCACATAAAAATAATAAATTTATAGTGATGCACATTTTTCTGAGACACAGGATGGACTTACTGTACACAACAAAATCTTAAAGCTATTTATTATTCAAGATGCACATATACCATGTGTCCTTCATAATGTAAAATTAATTAATTATTTGAATATAATTTTTATCTATTTAAATAAAATTATGTGCATTTGTTGTCACTATGCACCAAAATATGTGCATCTAATGTGTTGAACAAATTTAAGAGTTTCTACTATTGTGAATCTTGTTTTCCATTTAAGTGTACATAATAAATCTATATTGATGCATATTTTTCTGAGACAGGTATGGACTTATAAGTACATAACAAAATCTCAAAGTTGTTTATTATTGAAGATGCACATATAGTGTGTGTGCCCTTAATAATGTACAATTAATTAATTATTTTAATACATTTTTTATTTATTTAAAAAAATATGTGCGTTTGTTGTCACTATACACCAAAATATGTGTATCCAATGTGTTGAACAAATTTAAGAGTTTCTACTACTGTGAATCTTGTTTTCCATTTAAGTATATATTCAGAAACAATAATATACATGCATCTTCATGCACAAAATGTTTTCTATGTTTTACTTGAAAAAATATGTACCCATATATATATATATATATATATATATATATATATATATATATATATATATTCTTTCTCCCTACCGTGCACACTACAAATACTCTGTGACAGCTATGTACATAGCACATGTAATATATTTCAAAAAGATTAAGAGTACTTGAATCCACTAGGACCACACACCTGTCCACCTGATGCCGTAGCAGTTTAATCTTTTATTTGTTAAATTCTGAGCTCAGGTGCTAGTATTCCTCGATTCTCGAACCAGCGGAATGGCGCGCCTCGAGCTGCTACTGGCTTGCACGGGTACCGACAAATCACGATCGCTCAGATCAACGGATGCGGGGATGGGAGCCGGGGAACGTGAGTTCCTCAGTTGATTTAGCCAGGGTGGGGGGGGGGGGGGGGTGGGGGGGTGGTTCATTTTGCCACAACTATTTGTCAACCACTCACAACTTTTATGTTATCTCAGATTCTGCAGCTGCAATGATCCACTAAACTGAAACTTTGGAACTGGCTCATTACAAAATTTAAGCTTTGCTACAATGCTCTAGCAGAGGCAATGAAGCCCTGAACATCAGTGGGAAAAAAAAATTCACTTTCGCTGCGGATCACACTATCACAGGCACCAAAGTATAGCGAGAATGGCCATCTTTCATGTCACGCAGCTGCCAAACATATATGAATTAAGGCACCACTAAAATAAGTTACGTTTCTTTTTAAACATGTTTTCCCTCAATAAAGACACCGTGCAATATCTACCTACAGAAAAACAACAGTACAGCATAGTAAAAATCAGCTAACTTTCAGATTCATGGACTTCCAACAAAATTTCTAATCAACCGTCATTGGTCATTGTGAAGGCGAGGAGAACACAGGACAAGGTGAAGATGATCGTCCCTGCTGCGAAGGCCAGGATAGCCCTCTGGGAGAAGCCCTGCTTCTCCTGTCCGGCCAGCTCGACCTCCTTCAGCAGGCCCCTGATCTCGTCGATGTCTGAGTCCTTGGCGGCATGGAGCAGCCTGCTTTGGACCTCGTCAAGCTTGGCCAGCCGTCTGGCTCGGCTGGCGTCTCGGGCGGACCAGATGAAGCCAGTCATTCTCCACAAGAGGATGCCGACATAGATGGCCACGACACAGTCCACACTGTAATGGTGCCGCTCTCGTATATCCCTCTGAGCGCTGTGCAGGACTAGAAGCCATATCGCGACAGAGATCCAGCCCCCATATGCTTCCTGTGAGTGTGAAACAGATGGAAATGGAGTTAAGATGGCATGGCTTAGAATTTAGAAGTATCCAGATAATGTGAGGAAATGTAATAGACACGCTAGAATGAATTGGTGACCCTTGAAAGGTAGTTTGTTTCTGATACAACAGGAGATATAAAACATATGCTATGATAAGGCAAGAAAGTAAACTGTAGCACAAACCGTCCAAGCCATTGCAGTAAGAACAGCAACAAGCATGTGTCCACTGTACATAAGGTCATTGCAACCACCACTAGCTTTCTTCAACAGATGGTACCATGAAGGACCTTCTCCAGGAGTTGGTCTCAAAATGTCTACGAGGAAGCTCATCCGTCCCCAGTCAGGCCTATATTCATCTGGGTAAGCTTGAACAGCAGCTGTCAAAATATACAAGCTTAGTTTAGTCTCCACCACTGCACAAAAGCTGATATACTGACATTTAGGTAATAGGAGAAATGAACTAACCATAGGCCATATCGTTTGTTATGACTCTACGAATAGCATTTGAATCAGAAGCATATGGAACATAATATTTCTGTGCCCAAGGATGAGGATGCGGAGGTATTCGATAACGAGCTTCAGCACACCAAGGTCTTGCAGATGGAAGAATAGTAGCAACGAATGTTATGGTCCGAAGTAAACGGCCAATTGCCATTGTGAACATATATCTTGTGGCTATACCAAGTCCAGGAGCTTTGATGCAGTCAAAAAGAACTGAGAACCCCAGCATGATAAACAACATCAAATAATGGTGAAGAGTAATAACATGAGCCCTGAGTAGATTGACAATGCTTTCGGGGAGCTTTTCGTTCAGTGATAAAAGCAGCCATTGACCAGTGTCAGGAAGTGGTGCAGCAGATCTGTTGAATCCAATTAACAGACTTCAGTTTACAAGCAATCATGTAGATTTTGCGGAATTCATCTATGCATGTGTGAGGAATATGAGGTGACTGCAGACAACTGTAGTACTAAGGGAAGGTTGAAATTGTAAAGGCAGCACTGCTGATATCTCCTTATCAATGAAAAGCTACCTCTGCCCTCTGAATGAAGTACAATATATGTATACAAAGAGGTCTGGTTTTGATTCACATAGTATCGCAAATGCAATTATAATTTGATGTAAACCATGACCAAATAATGATTTATCTAAGAATCATGTTAAATCAGAATTGATATGAAGTTCTTGCATGCATCTATTACTGACAGCGTACTAGGGTTAGATAGACTGTTTATGTAATAATATGCCTAAAGGAATCTACAAGCCTCAAGCTCAAGTGATGCTTATGCCTTGCTTGACAACTAAACTTCTAGATGCTCATTTATTCCAAAGATCATTGATGCTTTACTTGAACCTAAATCTTTAGAATGCCAGTAACAACAGAATCAGAACAACAAAGACACAGTGATTGAGCATGGGTGAAGTTATAGGCCGCAATCTATTAAATTGAAAGAAGATCTCTTCACAGCATCACGAGGTTAACTATGATCAAACACTTAACAATATTGCAGAACTTAATCAATCAACAAAGCTCCATTTAACCAAATATCCATGAACGCTACTTTGTGCTGCATCCAAACTATATCCATCTCGCTAGTCCTATGCAAGATTTTGAACCCTTGTCGCTACTTTCCTAATTCTTCCTACCTACAAAGAAATTTCTCCAGGATTCCCGAATCACTACTCTCTTTTTTTTTTAGCATGAGCAGCCTAAATCTCAGCCTTGCAGCTTCAACAATTTCCCATACTCATCATTAGTGCAACCCTTAAAGCTCAAGATCACATCATTCTTCCACGGACAAATCCGAAGTTCCAAACCCGTACGTTTTACCAAGACCCGCCTAAGCTAAACAAGAAATTTGCAACTCAAAAGCTTTCTGAGATCTAGCAAGCCTTGCCCCATACAACAGCGGCTGAGCCTCGGTTCCCCAAGAAGACAAGAAGCACCGACCTGTGCCACTGGAGCCCCATGACGGCGGAGACGAAGCGGACGGAGATGGCCTCGCAGAGGAAGGCGGCGAGCATGAAAGCAATGGATCCCAAGAAGGGCAGCGCGGCCCGAAGCTCGGCGGACCAGTAGCGGTAGAACGGGGCGCGCGCCGCGGCGGCGAGCGCCAGCGCCGCCCAGAGCGCCGGCTGCAACCAGTCGTGCCACGCCGGCGAGAGATACCGCAGGTAGTCCACGCCCACGTATGCTGCCGCCGCGATTCCCAGCCCGCCGAAGCCGAGGAGCCGGCGGCTGGACGCCCGCGGAGGCTTCGGCCTCAGCACCCTCGCCTTCGCCATGGCCGGATCCCCCGCGAAGGTCTGCGATGGGTCACTTGGTCATGGACTCGTGTGTGGGGGTGCTCGGCTCGAATGTGAGGGAAGCTGGGAAGGACTTGAGCGCCGAAAGCTACGTTGGGCTTGGGTGGGCTTGGGCCCTAGCTAAGAAAGTCTAGTCTAGGCGTTAATCCCAAATATCCGACTCTTCTAAAAATTCACAAATATCTCTTGAATATATTGAATTAAATTTTAAAAATAGTATTGTTTGATTTGTTCTAAAAATACCTTCATATTATTACTACTTTGCATATGTTTAATCTGATCACAGATATAAGTCCAAGTTGGTCTGGCCCGTTAGTGGTTGTCATTGCTCTGGAGCTTAACGGAACAACCTTTGACTTGTGTTAGTTGAATGCTAGCAGTCGTTTGTGCCCACGGTCTAACATATAAAAAATTAAATCTTTGGACATAAAAACTGCTTGAAACTTCTTGCTTCACACTGAAATGGGGCTGAACAAATGACAAAATGAAACAAGAATGAGAAAGAAAGCGTTGTCATTGAAGTAGCTAATTTTTCTTCCATGTAACGCTTCAATTTCCAACTCCTGTCATATCAAAAGATGAATGCACCTCTGGCATGAAGGGGCGTCGGGCCACCATACGAACACGCAACAGGGACGGTTCGGCGAGGCTTACAGATGCCAAAAAATCAGTACTGACAGATCTCCCCTTTCCAGGCAAAAACGACCTACTCATTCAGGCATCTAGCCATCACATAATAAACATGATCCTTAAGGTTTGGTGTAGAAAAGCACCCGGGATGCAATGCAATTGCTAGTTGGCATCAGTGCTCCAGGTGGAAAACACACTCTGTCAAACGCTGCAGTTTGCTTGCGTCAAGCTTCTGGTTGGTCTGAGCCTTTGGTTTCTTGACAGTAAGCATCTTGGTCCCTGCATCCAAACTCCAACCATTTTGCACAGCATCTGCAATTGGGTTGATGGAAGTTGTTATTATAACCTAATACTGGAGCAGGTAAACATCAACTGCAATAGTGTAAATAAAACTTGCATAACTACAAACTAAAAAGGCCTGTCTGCCACTGTAGTTCAGGCCACATTCAAACATTTGTAAGGATACAAAAATGTTTCCCCAGCACTAACAATTTGGGATAATAATAAAGTAACTGTGCCAAGAGATACCTGTCAAACTTGAGTTAATCATATAACAGTAAAAAACTTAGGGGAAAATGGATGCACTACAAAAAAAATCCAAAGAAATGGCATGTTGGTGGCATCCAACAGTTCCACGACAGTTCTCAATGAAAGACACTGATCAAGAGTATGTCATTATACATATCCGGGTTGTTGGAAGTAACTGCCTCTCTCTTGAGTGTCAATCACAAACACGCTAGATTTTTTCTCTTGGTGGACAAGCACAAAACAGCACCAGTAGTTTTTGGTGGATGAGGGCTAATGCTAACAGGGGTACGCAAGTAGATACTGGTATCACATATCGCCAACGAAACATACAGGCCACTGTCAAAGAAAGTTCATACTAGGCAACTGTATGTAGCCAAACTAGGAGGGATGTGGATAATATAAGATAGCCTGAGATAAATAAAAGACAAACTACTAAGCATAGCGAGCTTAATAGAGAAGTAGCTTGCAATGAGAAAGTAAGTTTAGAGCTACTATTGCAGAGATAAGTGAAGCGTAGCAGATCAGGGCAAACAAGACTACCCACAAGAACATCTTATATTTATAGAAAAGCAGATGAATTTTAGTGCAAATAAGCCTCAATGTCAAAAACAATCAAAAGCTCTTGATATCTGAAAACATGCAGAAGACTCAAGATTTGCTTATGCCTTATAGAGCGGACAAATAGGTAGAGGAAAATGAATCATGTTATCTATCAAATTAAATAAGTTAGAGATGTTAGAAGTATATGACTTCTCAAGATTTATAGGGTCTAAAATAATGCCATCCCTTCAGTAAATATTTATGACTAAAGAAAAAAAACATGAATGGTGTTCTCATTTCTTCAATGCAACCATCTAAATCTAAGACAGAGACATGAGCTGTAGCAGAAAAGAATTCAGTATATTCCAAATTGCAACATTAAAATAACTCCGCTACAACTTAAACAAAAAATGGTCATCAAATATAGTAGAACTCTCATATTGAAATTGAAAGGTAAAATCTAACTGGGTGGAATGCGAAACATACAGTTTGTAGAATCCTCCTCACTCATTCCCATGAAGTGAGCCACATCAGCAACGCTGATTGTGGAATACGCAGAAGTCAAAAGCTGGAATATCCTCTGTCTGTAGCTTTCTACATCATAACAAACAAAGGTCAGATATTCACCTCAATGGTTACACTCACATTATAAAAACAAGTGTTGATCAATTTCCAAACAAGCAAGCAAACAGAAACCATCCACCATGTTAACAGGGAAATTATATTTTCTTTACAGACATGTCAGAATATCATTAATTTGTTCAGCATTTCATTTTGTATTTAGTAAATTCTGCCTTAGTCTCAAAATTTCAGCACTCTTGCCATTTGATAGCTACAATTTTTTTAACAGCAGATGTAGGCATAACAATCCTAAGCTCCTCTCAAGTAATGGTAGCAATGGGCATTGGTTCGCTTCATACTATCCATCAAAAGTGCATTCTGCACCAGTGCTTCTCGCATTATGCTTTCACCATATAGCACAAGTATATAAATATCAAATTTGCTGGCATAAAAAAATATCCTACTGAAACACAAGGTGCAATGGTCAATTGACACATAGGGAAACAACAAAGTTTGAAATAATAATCAGTGATCAGAGTATCATAGAGCCATGGAGCTCCCCTGCGAACTTCTCGGTCATCAATTTAAACGAGGATATCTGATTCTCTGTGCAACCCAATTTTATAGATGCATTTTCCCACCACTAATCCATGGCAACATTCTGTACCCACCTATGCCACTAAACTACCACATCTCTATAGAAGCAAGTGGTTTCATCACGGTTCAATCTGCACTAGTTTGCACAGCAAGCATAAGAAAACTGTACGTGTCATACAAATAAAGCATTGGGTCACTCGAATTCTTCTTTGGATAAAACAAGGACTATACCTAGGAAGGCAGTGTTGAAGTCAGCAAGGTCAGGGCCCCACTCAAACCCCTGTGCGGCCGTGTAGACACCGGCGTAGTCGCGGTTCCAGAGGCACTGGCCGATCCTCCAGACGGCGGCGAGCTCCGGACGCGCGTCCTTCACCTCCTGCGGCAGCGACTTCCAGAAGAACCTCGCGCTGTTCCTGCCCACGGCCAACCATACCACAGCATCCTCATTAACAAAACCCTAGCCCAAATCCAGAAAAAGATGGGGAAACCACGAGGGCAAAGGGCAGCGAATCGCATACAAGTCGTTGAGGTACAGATGGGCGAGGAGGTGGACGGCGTAGGGCCATTCGTCGGTGGTGGTTCCCCTGGACGCGGCCTGCGAGATGCATGGGGATTCCCGTGAGGCGGGGCGCTTACCCTGACGCGGGGGTGGAAGAGAGACGCGGAGGCCAGGAGGGTACCTGGAGGAGGAGTTCGTCGCAGAGGGGGGCTAGAGAAGAGTAGGACTTGTCGGAGAGGGCGGCCTGGACGGCGGAGAGATCCATCGGCGGCGAAGGCGGCGAAGGAGGTGGAGATCGCCGACGACGGTGGGGAGGAAGGGCCGGAGGGGTTTTTTTGGCGTCCCTAAGCCTTACCAAAGATTTATGAGAGATGTAAGTGTAAGTGATTATCTAAAAGAATGTATGGTCTGATCAATTATCGACGTTCAGCACCAGATCTGATTGTTTTTTTTCTATTCCAATCTATATATTTTTTTATCAAATATTTTATAATTTCTTCAAAATATTAAACCAGTATAGGCAGCATTTTAAATTATAAAGTAATTTAGTTCATATAATATTCTCTCTCCTCCGAACAACGCACCCATCGTAATTCATTCCCAGTAAATTTGAAGGTTCCGTTCTTCGCCGAGTTCGCTCTTGGCAAGCATCATAAAAGAATAGAGAATTCTTCTTACAATGTTAATTAATAACATTATATTTTTTATTGGCTGATTAAATAAAGATAGAATCTACAACATTGTAGCTTCCCTCCCGTCGGCTGATTGAATGATGATGGCAGCCTGATGCTTTGGTATATCTGTGGTATTTTAGACAAATACAAATAGTTTCTGATTTATAAAGTTAAATTTGACGGGGTGAAACACCGAACAGTTGTGTATATCAATCTTAACCGTGATTTTAAAGATAATTCTTATTAAAAACTTGATTAATGTAATTAGTCGGTCCGAGTCAGCAGCGAGCAGTGTAATGATCATAACACAACAAAAGTAGACAGGAAGCCGTTCTTTGTTGCCAAGCTACAACGATAAAACTGAGAAGAAACAAACCAACGGAAAACCGGAGCATCTCCAAGAGACTAGCCAAATGGCTCAACTAGCTAAAGTTTGGCTAGTCAACACCAAATTAGCTCTCCAACAGACTAGTCATTCAACTTGCTAAGCCATCCGGCTCTCCAAATTGGCCCCCTTCTAACCAAACTTAGCTGGCCAGTCCGGCTAGCAAAACTGGCTTGCCAAGTATGGATCCCACGCGCAGGGAGAATTAAATGTAGCTGTTGGGATTTGAAGTGTGGGAGATTGAGAGTATGTTGGAGTGATATGCTCAATATGGAGTGGAATTTACATGAAGAGGCAAAAAGAGAGTCAAATAGCGAGTCAAATAACACAGCATCTCCAAGAGACTAGGTAAAAATCCTAGCTAAATGAAGAGGTAAAAGACTAGGTAAAAAAAAAAGTTCACGTATTCAAATCTCTAAATCCTAGCTAAATGGTGAGGGAACCAGCAAACTCTCTAAATCTTGACTCTCCATATTCAAATCACATCCACGTCTTACATTTTTCTGATTTTTTTACAATTTTTAATGCATTTTACAAGTTCACTAGTTTGAGTTTAAGAATCAAACTTCAAATACACCAATGAATTATGCTGTTTTGCATCATAATACATATATCGTTATGGTTTCCGATTCCAGCATGGATAACCAAAGCTAGAGTGACACAGGCTGTAATCTTTAATCCAGATCTGCTCAGGCTAAAATTATACTTAATGGTTCATAATTGGTATAATTCCAGCCGAGCAAATAGCATTTTTCTGCAAAATTTGGAAGTGATAGAAAGCAAAAAGCTTTTACAATCATGGGTCTAAAGATTTGGATCGATATTTTCTCACAACACTCAGAAACCACAAAATCTTGAGAAACCGAAGTAAACAAAAAACATAGAAAACACCTGCTCGCTTCTTAAAAGAGGCAAGTGCATTTCACAATCATGAATTCACAGTGCATTTCTTAAACGATCAACAATGACGTTTTCACTCTGTGATTTGCAACTACGTAAAAGAATCTTCTAACTTAGCTTTCATGATAACAAGTTTAAGAATGCTACAATGCACAATTGGAACAGCACCATGTCTGAGATAAAAGGCAAATGGACGAATAACCTAGCTACAAAATCATAACTAGCCTCATCCCCACACTGGAGTCACTATGTAACTTTTAACATAAACCTAACCAGATAAAATGTTACAATGGACGATAAAAAGCTGAAGGTCATGGAATTGCTGAGCTGATGCCCCAGCCAATCTACTCTTGTGGAGGAGGTCCCCGGCCTCGCCCTGCGCGCCCGCGACCACTCCCGCGGCCCCGACCCCGGCCCCGGCCTCTGCCACCTTCTGCAGTTAACAATGATTCAGTACTGGTTCCTGAGAAAATTATCAGATAACTCTGAAGATAAATTGAAAGTAATTCCTTGTACAGTAAAAAGAAATAGGATGCTGATATAGGTAACTAAGCAAACGGATTAATTCCATATTTTCATGTCAAAAAAGATATTGCTAAAGTGATCCTGATAGATGGATAAAAGGTAATGCAAACAGTTCCATTGAATCATGTTACAAGTAAGCCAAAGCAGATGTATTTAGTTTTTAAGAAGATACTATCATCATACTCCCATGTCAAACCATCAAGAGAGACAGAAAGAAGAGTCAAAGAAAAACAATATTAAAATGGTTAGAATGCTACTCCCAAGTCAAATTTAAACAGAACTAACCATATCCTTGCATAGGTGGTGCATTATATCCATCATCATATCCACCAGCTTCTTCCATCGGGTAAGCATCACCACCGTAACCCCTTCCAGGACCAAAAGATCCACGCCTTCCCCGACCCCTCCCTCTGCCACGATTTCCACGTGGAGCCTCCTCTGCTTCACCAAACTCATCATTGTAGTCCACTCCTCCATTGCTGAACCCTGCACCACAATGGATCCAAATGCAAAGTCAGCAATCGATATCAAAAGCAAGACCAAGCATAACTTGCAGAAACATACTGAAATTACAATAACAAGTGTAACCAAGCAGAAGTATACCTCTGCCACGGCCCCTTCCCCTACGACCCCGTCCTCTTCCACGACCACTTGGTATGGCCTCTGCAGAATTAAAATACAAAAGGTTCATTATACATAGACAAAAGTAGGGAAAATTTAGTACAAGTTTCCTAACTAACAACAGCACACCTGCATCCTGATCGAACTCAGCTGCTGGCCTGACCTGATCAGCTGGTATCGGTGGCTGGTAACTGCAAGAATACGAAGTCATGTTCACGTGAATTTCAAGAAGGGAGGAATTAAAGAATTAGAAACAGAGAAAGGCTATCCTAACTGCTAGTGGCCCAATCTTGAACAGGCAACACATTACAAATCTAGCAAACCAGTACTACTTATTTCTTCAAAGGCTAACTTTAATGTATGAAGGAACTTCTGTCCATATCACTATCGTATTAGTTATTGGCACATATACTGCATGTACTATCTTCTATGCTTATAGACTGGAACATTACAAACTGTGACCAAACAAAATTGTCATGATAATGTATCTAGCATAAGAAATTTATATTCAATGTATTAAATCTGTATACCCTTATTGCAAGAAAAATGGGACAATAGTCCTCTAAGAAATTTTGAACATACGCGGAAAAGAAAAGGCTGTGACTGCACATACCCAGGAGACGATGTATCCAGCTCCTTCTTTGACAATTTAATGGTAATCAAGGACACATGGCGAGTGGTCTCCAGACTGCCATGGAAACATGAAGGGATCAGGTAAACATCTCTTCAAAAAGCATAAATGTAAGAAAAAATGCCCCTTACGTGACAAGGCCTTCTTCCAATGGCTCCCAAGTATCAGTTATGTCAATGGATTCAATAGAGGTATTCTGATGGAGACCAACAATACTTCTCTGCTCAGGGAATAACATACATAAGTCAATAATTGGCATAGCTACGAAAGGGTATCATTAACAAAATAACAAGTGGTATTATGACCACCTTAAGAAGCTCCACGATGACAACTGTCTTGTTGATCGCCCTTCCCATAGCCTTGATGACAATGTCATCCACCGTGTTGTCCTGCAATGGATGAGGAACGAGAAAGCAAAAACAGTGAATAATTTGATTTAGAGCAAACAGTAGTAGGTGCTTCGAGATGCAAGGATATTCCCCAGACCGCCGCACAAAAACAGTGAATAATTTGAATTAGAGCAAACAGTAGTAGGTGCTTCGAGATGCAAGGATATTCCCCAGACCGCCGCCCTAAAACTTAAATCAACCTACTAGCATAAGCCAAGGGGCAAGATGTTCATGAACCTTACACAATTACAAGGAACAGTACTAAAGCAAGAATCCTACACCAAAGATTCATTAATGAACAGTAGCAATCTCGGCATACATAGTAATACATGAGAAAATCCCATCCCAATTTAGTAGCTCAATTAAGCAGTGGGTACCTAAAATATGCATCTGGATCATAGAACCCACATATGCACCATGCAAGGGCAAAGCAGTGAACCACTCATGCCTAACACAATCTATCTAATAAAACAACAAAAATAACTGTACCCGGCCAACAACCGCCTACAGGTAGTTGGTACTACTCGTTTTCCCTCCAACCCTGGCTGTAGGCCTCTAGCACAACCGCAATGGAGCCCTAGAACGAACAGTAAAGAATTCAAATTCGAAGCCCTAACCGCAGTAGAGTCATCCTCCCGATTCGCGCCGCGCGGCTCGCTCACAACAAGCTTACCGAACCCGCACTAAACCCTAGCAAAAAAAATCCTTGGGTTGGGGAGGCAAAACCGCGACTTTCTTGCTTCTTCTCAGCCTAGATGGACGGAACGGCGAAGCAAACCAGCAAGCAGACGGTATCCGTCGAACCTGGAGCAGGGCGAGCGCGTAGGTGATGTAGTTGCGGGGCCGGCCCTGCGCCGTGATGCGGATCTCGTTGGCGCCGATGGGGGACTCCTCCCGCGGCTTCTCCACCCTCTGGTACCGATCCATCGCCTCCGATGACGACGACGACGACGACTCCGCTAGTTCTCCTCCTCCTCGCCGTGCAAGCGCGAGCGCGAAACCTCCCCTCGAACCCCCCTTGCGAAGCCGAAGGCCGCGTGCGTTGGGTGCTGCGGTTGCGGGCGCGGGCGCGGGCGTTGAACTCGTGGTGGTTTGGCTTGGGAGGGGGTGGTGACGTGGTGGTGGCGGTATAAGCGGGGGGAGAAGCGAAGACAGGGGACGAGGGCCGGGGTGGATAGGGTTTCCCTGCAGGGGTCGGCCGGTCCGAGCGGGTCCGACAGGGACACCGGCGCGGCGCGGCATGGGAGCCCGGGCCCGGCACGCTCGGACCGCGTGAGCTGCGCCGTTGGGTTGGGTGGTGGACGGGCTTCGAGGGTTGGCTGGGCTCGTTGGGTCCGGTCCGGTCCGGTCCGTTGGGTGGGGGCCGGAGCCGGGGGCCGCTCTGCCGCGCGCGCGCCTGATTGACGAAGGGGGTGCGGATCCGAGGCGGAGGAGAGAGCCGATCGGGGCCGTCGTCTCGGGAACGGGTGGCGTAGAGGGGAGCCAGCTGTCCCAGCCTGTTTGGAGTCCGTCGTGGGCTCCGGTTCGTCGCGCTCCGTGCCGCTGACCAACCGCCCGAGTGGGCCCCATGGGCCGTGGAGTTGAGTGTTCTGACTGAGCCCGTCACGTTCTTGGGCTAGACACAAAGATCCAGCGATGATCCGTCACGTTCTTCGAACGGGTTGGAGTCCAAGTCGAATTGGGCTCAATGTAGCGTGGAGGAAATGGACATGTAGCTTGACTATCCTCTCCAACGGCCCGTGTATACTACGTAAGGCCTGTTAATCTGTTGTATGTAGGCCCATGTACAGCTACAGAATTACGTGGACGATTATTTATTTTTCGGTGCAGAAGGCACATTTCTCGCTTCTTGCAAATTTCTTTTTTAATCAAATTGTCTTTTGTCTACGAGACAGCTTTTTTTAATCACCGTGATGCTTGCATTTTTCTTTTTTCTTTTTTTTTCTCCTCTTCCAAAATCCAGTGCAGTACTCACCGTGTGATGCTTGGGGACCGTGGTTAGCCAGCAACAGGCTAGGTTTTTTTGCCCCGCCAGTAGCCCGTAGCCGCCCTGACGCGGTGACGCCGTCCCAAAGCCGCCGCCAAGAGGGTTTCTCTTTCGCTCGCCATCCCGAACTCTCGCCGGCCCCCGTCCAATCCCGAGCAGTCCTCGACGCAGATGGCAGTTCCCGGCGGCCGCAACGGGCTCAGGGACGACGAGGACGACATCGCCGAGCACGCCGAGGTCTTCGCCGGCGCCTCCGACGACGAGGACGTGCCTCCCCACCTCCGCGCCCTCGCCAACGCCGCCCAGACCGGCGACGTCGACGCCCTCCGTGCCGCCCTCGGTACTGGCTTGATCCGACCCATTCGCTTGCGATCCTCGTTTGCTGGAACACTTCTAGGGTTATGTGGAATCATTTGATTAGATAAGAGCACCAGTATTGCATAGGTTGAAACTTTTTGCGGTCGCATAGATTAGCTATTTCTAATCGTTGCAGTGTACTTCCGGATTCGTACTACTTCCGTGAAATTGCATTGAATTCCACTTGTCAGGTTGCTACTTTGCGTGGTATTGCTGCAAATTTGGTCCTATTTGAACAACTAGCTATAGTGCTGTATCACTGTATGAGCGAATAGCTAATTAGCCATGTAGAGACTTGCATGAGGCTTGTGCGTGCAAATTTTTCGATGTGGTGATGTGGATCAGCTTGCGTGTTGCCTGAATTTGTTGAAGCCTTCTATATCATTGTTGTGGTTAATGGTTTGAGCCTTTGGGAGGTATCTGCTTCAGGCAATTGTGTTTCTGTTCACTTGTTTGGTGTTCTATTTGTTTTCATCTTTGGGAATTGGGTTATCTCTGAGCAAAATGCTACCTCAGCTCCATGGCACTTGAATGAGCTGTGTATATAGAAGCATTAGATGGTTACATGCTTAATGCAGTGCAGGAGAAGATAATCATACCTTTTTTTAAATTATATTGTTGACGCCAGATTTTGATACGTGTTGAATCAGCGTCAGGAGGAGAAGATTGGCCGATGCGGCAGATCTGAAGGCTACAGAAAGGAATCGGCCGATTCTAATGGTAAGACTGTTACCTCTTTGAAGCGAATTTCTCTTGCCTGCGCCGGTGGAAGTGTTTCCCTTGTCTCAGGAACTGGTGCATTTGGTTCGTTGGAAGAAGAAGATTCGATGGTTATTAGCGCTCCGCTCGGATCAGCTTCCTGAAAAAGACATAAAGGGGGATTCCCGTGAAAATGCTATGGGAAATTGAAATAAGATGGTGACAGAAATTTGCCATGCCTCTGTGGGTCTCCCGACCGATGCCTGTTGTGGAGTTGTAATCGGCATACCCAAATCGGCCTGCATCAATATTGGTTAAGTTTTCTGAGAATTAAGAATTCAAGGTAAGAGATCGTTTACCTCGGCGACAGGAGCTGCTGGAGTCTCGGTTCCCACTTGAGACGTGGTCGATTGTTGCGGAGACTGCGGTGGGATAACTTGTGCAGCCTGGCAGAGGAATAGAATTGATGTCAGTAGAAGATTTGGAGAATATATGAGATAAATAAGATTACCTGAACAGCTTCTACTAATAGTGATGCTGCAGCAGCCCCGACTTCAGCAGTGACTTGGGGATCGGCCATCTCGACAACCGGTAGAGGTAAAAGGACCTGGAGTCTCGGCTTGTGTCACCACTACTTGGTCGGCCGATCCGATGCGGGAAGTCTCGGCCGATACCACTGCCATCTGGTTGGCCGATCCGATGCGGGGGACTTCAGCCGATGCTATTGCCGTCTGATCGGCCGATCCAATGCGAGCTCGCACCCGACGGCTGGTTATATTTGATGTTGGCCTTTTCGGTGCTCGCCTTGATCGGTCAGTGGAGATATCTCTGACAGTTGGAGCATGGAAGCCGATAAGTGGATACGACGTGTATTGGTGATGACTATCAATCGGCCGGCCGCTTCGGCTCCGCATCGGAGGAACATGGCTTTCAGACTGAAGAGATGAACATGAGTTAACAACAAGATGATAATGTGGAAAGAAATAACATTGGAATCGGCTGAGGAAAAAGGACATACCGCTGCATTTGGATCAATGTTCTCTGGGTCCAGAATGTTGCAGTAAGACGATGGAGATTTGCAGAAAAGGTGCTGCTTTCATTCTGCCCATCATAATTTAAACTGCTGGGTGACGAAAGAGGCAACTGACCAACTATTCAAGTCAATGGTATTGGAATCGGGTACTAGATCGCACAGCCGGCTGTAATCAAGACTTGAGGTCATTCCATCTCTGAATTTTGCCTGACCGGCGAAGTAGACCCGAATCGGCAGTTGGCCGAAACCCAGTTGCCTTGCCGCAGCCGATGGATTGTAGAATTCGTAGGTAGGAGAGTCCTTTCCTGAGAAAAAGTTGGCTGGCAGAATCCCCGGCTTGATCAAGACATCCATGAGCTCTCTGTCAAAAGTGTGAGTGGAGAAATCGTAGCATATGGGCAATTCGAAAATCGGCTCTACTGCCTGATATGGGTGCAGCTGATCATCTCTTCACTAAGGCCATTGTAAAAACATCTGAAGTATTCAGCGGTACGGGTGGCAGTGAATTGGCAGCCGGGGAAGGCCGATACCGCTTCTCCAAAAGATCTGCAGCGGCGACGGACTGATGGATTCTCCTCTGACTCGATATTGGGAAAGGTATTTGTTTCTATCCGTTGCTGAGAGACTTTTCTCATGTGTAAATTGAGCCAGAGGGTGATGAACCACCAAGGACCACCAGGGTTCCCGATCGGCTCCCCCTTCGATAGTTTGATGCCGATTTGGTGCATCAGATGGTACGTCGATCAAAGCAAATGTTTTCCAAGGGGATGGCCGATTCTTGTGATAGAGCCTCTGCCAAAGCTTTAGTATTTGAGGAGGGGCCGACTGCTCTGCCATAGAAGAAATGCTTCTCCAGCCACATCATCAAGAAGGCAGTATGCTCCCTCTGCGAGACTGTCCCGGTCTTCATGTTTTTACTAATGTATCCTTTCCAACCGCCGATTCCTTTGGTCTCCAGCCGATGAGATGGCTTGAACAGATAATTGAAAGGCGTATCGGCGGAGGAAACATCAAGGCCGGTCAGCAGCAGAACATCGGCCAAGGTCGGGGTCATGGGTCCGTGTCCGAAAAGGAACGCGTTAAGTGCATCGGACCAAAAATAAGAGGCTGCCATGACCACAGGTTCGTTCCTTTCCATCTGAGACAAGGATAAGTCTATGCACTGGCCGATTTTCAGTTCTTCCCTCTGAACCTTCCAAGATTCGGCTACCCTCTGGTACCATTCTCTCCACCCGGGTGTTTCATTTGGCCAGGATCTGAAAGTGCCTACCCAGTGATCTAAGTTCATAGATGATTGCTTAAAAGGGATCCTATGGGTTTCTAAACTGATCAGGTCCGTTGGATCGGGGTTCCCCATAGGGCCCAAACAGATGAGGTCAGGGGATTCTGAGAGAGGAATAGTGATTCGGTGCCTAAGTGCCTAAAAAAGAGGAAAAGGGGAGAAACTGAGAGAGGGTCCGAAAAATACTGAAGCAGTAAAAAGGCGAAAAGGAAAATACTGAAGCAGTGGTATCGGCCGAGACTTTCCGCATCGGATCGGCCGACCAAGTAGTGGTGACACTAGCCGAGACTACAGGTCCTTTTACCTCTACCGGTTGTCGAGATGGCCGATCCCCAAGTCACTGCTGAAGTCGGGGCTGCTGCAGCATCACTATTAGTAGAAGCTGTTCAGGTAATCTTATTTATCTCATATATTCTCCAAATCTTCTACTGACATCAATTCTATTCCTCTGCCAGGCTGCACAAGTTATCCCACCGCAGTCTCCGCAACAATCGGCCACATCTCAAGTGGGAACCGAGACTCCAGCAGCTCTTGTCGCCGAGGTAAACGATCTCTTACCTTGAATTCTTAATTCTCAGAAAACTTAACCAATCTTGATGCAGGCCGATTTGGGTATGCCGATTACAACTCCACAACAGGCATCGGCCGGGAGACCCACAGAGGCAACCAGGTATGAACTCCCCCTCTGCCTTTCTCTCAAGCATCTCAATCGCTCCGATACTGGGTAACTCCTTTTATCTCTGTTTAGCCGAAACGTCTCAGCCCCGGTCTAGAACGAGCGATAGAAATCATGCATTCAGAAGAGCCACTATCACAGGCAGACAAAAATCTGATAAGAGCTCATGCTATGGAACTCAGAGATCATGTCACTACCGCTGTCCAGGAATACTTGGACCTCATAGATGCCCATTTTTTGGTCCGCAAGCGACCATCTTGCGAAAAAAAGTTCTTCAAGGACTTCCTTATAAAGCCAAAACTGAAGTCGCCATGGAAGATCTGGAACAGGAGAAGACCCGCCTGCTGAAAGAACTCTGCAACCAAACTGAAACTGGAGCCACTGCAGAGGACCCGAAAGAGAAAAGGCTCACCCTTATGATAAAACTGGGTCGCATCGAGAGAGAAATCCAGCGTAGGCGTAATCAGTAGACACACCAGTATTTTTATTCTAAGGGCGACTTGTACCATGTCGGCCATGTAATCTGTAATTTCCATTCAATAATGAATCCCAATGTTTCCTTCACCAGATGTGTAGACAAAAACCGATGAGAAATCGGCCATGTTATCTTGATATATTTTGTTGCGAGCTATGTATCTAGCCAAATGATCGGATAGTACCTCTTCAGATATCGCCCGTTTAAAGCTCTTGGGAATTCCTCCCTTCGACTGTCTCCAGAATATATGCATTCCCAGGGGCACATCGGCCGATTCTATACGGCCCTTCACAAGTGGGTGACCATTTACCGAATTTGGGATCTTTAGATCCTATCGGTAGCACCAACTTTCATACCAAATCTGCTTGAGAGAACTGTTTAACTTTGACTTTTTTGTCATACCATCTGGCCACCCTTTTCTTGTTTTCTTCTATACTAATCAGGGCTCTCAACTGTAAACCCGCCGAATCATCAAGTTCATCTTTCATGAGAAAGGAATAGTCATCGGCCGTTAACTGATCTTGTACCGATATACGTCTTGACCCTGTCCTTATCTCTCATAGCAAGACCGCCTCATGACCATAAACCAACTGATAAGGGGATATTTTAGTGGCTCCATGACAAGTCATCCTGTATGCCCATAAAGATTCAGCCAAAGACATATGCCACTTCTTGGGTTGCTCTTCTATCTTTCTCTTGATTAGCTTGATTATCCCTTTGTTGGACGATTCTGCTTGGCCATTGGCTTGAGCATAGTATGAATAAGAGTTCAATAATTTAATCCCCATATCGGCGGCGAACTCTCCGAATTCTCCAGAAGTGAACATTGTCCCTTGATCAGTTTTGATGGTTTGAGGAATACCAAATCGATATATAATATGGCTTTTAACAAATTCAATCATATCGGCCGATGTCACGTTCCTCAAAGGAACTGTCTCCACCCACTTAGTGAAATAATCTGTAGCCACAAATATGAACTTATGCCCTTTGCTTGATGGAGGATGAATCTGTCCGATGAGATCTATTCCCCAATCTCTGAACGGCCACGGCTTAATTATTGGATTCATAGCCGATGCTGGCGCGCGCTGCACATTGCCAAACCTCTGACAGTCTTGGCATCCTTTGTAGTACTTGAAACAATACTCAAGGATGGTCGGTCAGTAATATCCATTGTTCCGGATCATCCATTTCATTTTGTGAGCCGATTGATGAGCTCCACACACGCCTTCCTGGATTTCTCCCATCAGAACCTTTGCCTCTTCTGTTTCCAGGCATTTGAGAAGAACTCCATCAATCGTCCGATAAAATAAATCATCCTCAAGCAACACATATTTTGTAGCCTGAAAACGTCCGATCTCCTCAGGGATGGATTTCTCAAGTAATCGGCGATCTCCTTTCGCCAGTCATCGGCCGCGAGCTCTAGCGTCATCGCTCCCTGAATCGGCCGATACCCAGAAGCATGTTGGGCCAGTCTGTTGGCCTCTTCATTATAATTCCTGAGGATATGCTCAATCATTGCAGACTTGAACTCTTTTAAAAGTTGAAGACAATCCTCATAATAAATCCTCAAGATATCATCCTTGCACTGAGATCGCCCCGTCAACTGATCCACAATGAGCATGGAATGCCCAAAAATTTCGACTGCATCAGCTTTGACTTCCCTTAATAATTGGATGCCTTTCAGAACAGCTCGATATTCCGCCTGGTTATAGTTGCAGAGGCTTCTATCGGCAGAGAGAAATCATAACTTGCTCCCCGAGGCGACACAAGAACAATGTCGATTCCTGATCCGACCCCACACGAAGAACCATCAAAATATAGAGTCCATGGAACTGGTTCAACGGTGGCGATTTCTGGTCTACAATGCTGACCTACGAAATCGGCCATCACTTGACCTCTGACGGCTTTGGCCGATTCGTAACTTAAATCGAATTCTGACAAAGCCAGGATCCATTTTTCAATCCGTCCTTTCAAAATCGGCAATGATAGCATATACTTCACCACATCATCCTTGCACACGACTATGCATTCTGCCGATAGCAAATAGTGACTGAGCTTGGTACATGAAAAGTACAAGCACAAGCATAGTCGCTCCACCGAGGAATATCTTGTTTCGGTGTCTAAAAGTCTTCTGCTGACGTAGTATACCACTCATTCTTTCCCCTCAAACTCCTGTACCAACGCCGATCCAATAGCCTGTTCATCAGCCGATAAATATAACTTGAACGGCTTACCAGGCTGTGGTGGAACTAATACCGGAGGTGAAACCAGATACTGCTTGATATTCTCCAGTGCCTTGCGCTGTCCTTCTCCCCATATGAATTCCTGGTCAGGCTTTAATTTCAACAGAGGGGTAAAAGTCTGAATACGCCCTGACAGGTTGGATATGAATCTTCTGATGAAATTGACCTTGCCGATGAGAGACTGTGATTCAGTTTTATTTTGTGGGGCCACCACTTTGTTGATGGCGTCTATGGTCTTGCGGTTGACTTTTATCCCGCGCTCATGGACCAGAAATCCTAAGAATTGCCCGGCCGATACACCAAATGAATACTTGTTTGGGTTCATCTTCAACCCATGTTTCCTTGTGCACTCCAGTACTTTCTGTAAATCGGCCAGATGATTTTGGTGACCTTTTGACTTGACCACGACGTTATCTATATAAATTTCCACCGATGAACCAATCAGCTTGTGAAAGATGTAGTTCATGGCCCGTTGATATGTAGCGCCGGCGTTCTTCAACCCGAAAGTCATAACCACCCATTCAAATAAACCAAGATGACCTGGGCACCTGAAAGCCGTTTTCGAAATATCTTCCTCGGCCATTAATATCTGATTGTACCCGGCATTCCCATCCATGAAACTTATGACTTTGTGGCCTGCGGCAGCATCCACCAAGATATCGGCCGTCGGCATCGGATATCTATCCATCGGGGTAGCCTGATTTAAGTTACTGAAATCGATGCACACACATAATTTTCTATTCTTTTTGTATACAGGCACAATGTTAGAAATCCATTCGGCGTAGCGACACTGCCGAATAAATCCTGCTTCAATCAACTTTGTAATCTCGGCCTTTATATCAGGTAGAATCTTGGGGTTACACCGTCGTGCAGGTTGCTGATATGGCCGATATCCTGATTTTATAGGTAATCGGTGTTCAACAATAGACCGGTCTAGTACTGGCATCTAATGTACGTCGGCCTTGATTTGCTGCTATCTCCCAAATCTACCATCTCTAATAAATCGGCCGATGTAAACCCATGCCCAAGCTTCCCATCTTCTCGGACGAGCTGATCCATTTATTCTGAATCTTCAGAGCCAACTGCTTGGATCGACTGTAGACCGAAATCGGACACTTTCAGGAAGTCAGTGTCCCAAGTCCTGCCAGATATACACTTGACGTGCTCGCAGCTCCACTGTTGCGTGTCGGCCGCTGCAACGCTGTAGACGGAATCGGCAGCGACTATCTCTGTGCTGTCGCCGACCCATTGCACAAGGCATTGATGCATTGTAGATGGGACACAGCAGTTTGCGTGTATCCAGTCGCGACCAAGCAGCATATTGTAGGACCCCTTGCCATTAATAACGAAAAAGGTGGTAGGCAGGGTCTTACTGCCGATGGTGAGGTCGACGCAGAGCGCTCCGCGGGCGGGTGACACGTTGCCTTTGAAATCCTTCAGCATCATGTCCGTCTTGGTGAGGTCTTCATCGCCCTTGCCCAGCTTGCGGAACATGGCATACGGCATGATGTTAACTGCAGCGCCTCCATCTACCAGTAATCTGGTGACGGGTCTTCCGTTGAGATAGCCTTTGAGAAACAGCGCTTTAAGATGCTGTCGTTTTTGCTCTTCTGGTTTCTCAAACGTAGCCGTCATCGGCTCCAACACTAGTTGTGCCATTTGTTCCTCTTCTGTTCTTGTTATTTTATCCCGATCGTTGGGCGCCATGAACTCCATCGGCAGTATGAACACCATATCAATTTCGGCTGCCGATTCTTGGTTGTTTGCTTCTTGATCGTGTTTCTTTGGGCGCCACACTCGAGACTTAACATTCCTTCTCTCTGGCACCTGTCTCTGTTCTTCTTGATGCTCCCACTGGCGTAGACGTTGGATCCTTCGCTTCTGGGATCTGGATAGGCCATCGGGACACCACCTGGTATTTGCTGGTTTGGCCGATGATCTGGCGTGTTCCCAATCTGGTTCCCTTCCTAGGGGATCTTCGTCTGATACCCTGTCATCGGCCATCTCTTCCAGCCGATCGTGAGCGCTGATCCTGCCCCCCAGTCCATCTCGCTGGCCGATCTTGCTTTTTGACCGGTAGTACCGGTCAACTCTGCCCCCCAGCCGATCATGCACCGAAACGCGCTGTTCCTCGCGCCGATTTCTGCTGATCGGCTCTGATCCTCTGTCCCTAGAGTGTGGCCTCGGGCGATCGTTGCGGCTTAATCCGTTACACTCTGGACAGTTATCGGCTGACGGCAATCTGATGTCGTTCTCCCAGCAGTGGATGAAGAACGGACATTGCCAGTGATCTTCATGCCGGCGTATCATCTCTTTCTGGTATCTTGCTTGTTCTTGCTGCTGCCGATACTTACTGAGTAAGAAATGGGAGGTGACGGGCTTGCGTGGTCGTTCTGGCCCCCGCCTGTTCCTTTTGATTTCTTCCGTCGTGATCTGCCTCCTGTGATCGACGGCGCCGCCTCTTCTCGCCGATTCTGACGTCAGCACCTTGGTTTGACTTGAGTCTCCTCCAGCGTTAACCATGTTGGCCGGGATGGGATGCTAATCTATCTTCATCGGTTTTGCCGATTTAGCTGGAGTTTCAAATTTAAGTCGCCCCTGCTCGATGGCCGATTGTATCTGCTGACGGAAAACTTTACATTCATTTGTATCATGAGAAGTAGCGTTGTGCCACTTCCAGTATTTCATCTTCTTAAGTTGACTGGCCGTAGGGATGGTGTGATGCTGAGACAGCTTAATCTGTTCTTCCTGAAGCAATAGATCAAAAATTTTATCAGCCTTTGACGTGTCAAAGCCGAAAGTCTCTGGCTCCTTCTTGCCAAAAGGGCATGATATCGTTTTTTTCCCCTTGACCCATTCTGCCAGGCCGATTTCCTCTTCCGCATCTGATTCAGATCCTTCCAAGTATGCCACCTTCTTTTGGAAGTTCCTCCGCTGTTCAAATGGTCGGACCTCTTGTCCTGACAATCGGTGGACGATTTGGCTCAGGCTTTCAAACTCTTGGGCAGCATATCTTTCTTTGATTTGTGGCAGGAGGCCTTGGAAGGCGATATCAGCCAACTGTGCGTCGGTCAGAGCCAGACTGTAGCATTTGTTCCTGATTTCTCTGAACCTCTGTATATATCCCATCACTGGTTCATCGCTCCTCTGCCTGAGGCTGGTCAAATCCGAGAGCTTCATCTCGTGTACTCCTGCGTAGAAGTACTTGTGGAATTGTTTCTCCAGATCGGCCCAAGTAACAATAGAATTTGGCGGTAAGGTGGTGAACCACTGGAAGGCCGATCCGGACAGAGATGACGAAAATAAACGCACCCTCAGAGCATCTTGCGTGGCAGCCTCTCCGCACTGGATGATGAATCGGTTGATGTGCTCCACAATGGATGTATCGTCCGTCCCTGAAAACTTGGTGAAATTAGGAACTTTGTAGCGGTGTGGGAACGGCAGCACGTCATAGGCCGATGGATACGGCGTCTTGTAGGTGTAAGTTTGCACTTTTGGCTTCAATCCAAACTGATCCTGGATCACTTCTGCTATTCTTGCTGTCCAGTTCACCTGTTGCTGATGAACAACTGTTCGCGGTGCAGGCATGTGCTGAAGAGCCGGCACAACTGGGTGATGAATCGGCGAACTCTGCTGAGCGGCCGATAGTTGATGGCGAAGTGAATCCGCCCCCCCATCGTATGTCATAATTGGCGCGGTGCCTCTGAATGCCTCTACAGCGCTTGCCCCCCTGCCGATTTCTGATGAGATCGGCTGATACTGGGGAACCGTCGGCCGGGCGGCCGATTGGTGTGGCACCTGGATTGAATAACTCCCATACCCGTTCGCCGGCTCGGGAAAATACGTCGCTGCCGGTGTTCCCCAAGGTGCTGAGTTTGTGAGGAGCGATTGCACAAAAGCAATCTGGCCGGGTTGAAGCGGTGCCTGTGATGGGAGACATGGTGCACCGCTGTACCTTGGAGACGCTGGGGGCAATGGAGAGTTGTACCCCTCGCGTTGCGTTAAAATCGGCTGAGGAGCCGATTGGGACGTGTATGGTAAGCTTCTGGCTGGCAGCGTGGTTGGCGGGGCATATGCTGGTCCCTGATAGCCTTGGACTGCTCCGCTGGCCAGAGAGCTGACGACGGCGTTATACACCGTGTTGGTCATCACTGAAGATTGGTCGATGAATGTCTGATAAACGGACTGTTGGATCATCTCTGACATCTTGCCCGAGTCTTCAGCAATGGTGATGTGGCGGGGAGCTAGAATAGAAGTCTTCTTGACCGCCTCCCCGCTTCTGGTGCGACTGAACGACTGGAGGTATATCTTTTTGTAATCTTCTAGATGTTTGGCCAATTCTTCCCTCTGGTCGTCCTTGAGATCCGCTTCTGTGACCTCAATGATGTTGCTGTCGGAGATTTCTGCATTCTTCGACATATCGGATCTTGGATGGTCCCACCGGGCGTGCCAAAAGTGTGTTGGCGCTAAAATCGGCCGGATAGGAATCGGCCGACGGTCTTCAGCGTCGGACACACGACCCGGGAGAATCTGCTTAGCTCCTGTTCGGGTTATCGCCCTGGTGCGGTTCGCGCGGCGTGCCAGTCAATCTGACCTGTTGATTGACAAGGAAATAGAGTATTAAATTCCAGGCGCGTCGATCGGCTGGGATTCCGATCTGTCCTGAGGAGCGCGTCGGTGGCAAATCGGCCGATTTGCTGTAGAGATGATCGGCTATGGATCAGCCGATAATCGTGTAGTAATCGTAAAGAAAACTGCTGGAGCGATCCAAACGATTACTACAGGGGCAACACTTGAAATAGATCTAATCGGCTGTGAGATGATAAATCGAAGAAGAACGATGACGAAGCCGATTACTCCAATCTCAAGCTGGATAACTGGTGATAATACTAGAATAACAGGTAAAACTTGCAATTCTAGTAAATATCGATAACTGGTGAATAAACCCAAACGAAACCACAGCGATGCGCCCGTAGTTAAAGCTCGGATACTACTCGGTAAGCGGAACCTACCAATTGGCCGGAGATCAGGTTGATGCAGCCCTGCCAATCCGTACGAACTCGTGAAAGAAGAAAAGTATTGGCGAAGTCGCCGACTTGAAAGTAAATTGCTGGAAAAGTAGAAGTATTATTGTTGATTGATGTGTTGATGATTTTTCAAGACCCTGACGACTCCTATTTATACCCTAAAGCTAGGACTCCTGGTCGATCACGACTTGTTACAACCTTATTTAAACTACTATATCTATAAGAACTTTAAAAGGAAACGGACTCCCGCAGAATCTTCCGCCGCCGTTCCCTAATCCAATCAGGATTTCCTTCAATTGCTCCCCGACCGACTTAGCGTGCCCCCTTTGACCAACTTTTGACCAGGACCCTCTGAAATAGTCCCATCCTGTTGGCGTAGGCTGTATCACCAATCGGCCGATTCCTTTCTGTAGCCTTCAGATCTGCCGCATCGGCCAATCTTCTCCTCCTGACGCCGATTCAACACGTGTCAAAATCTGGCGTCAACACATATTAACATCTTACATATTAACATCTTACATGGGGGAAAATGCAGCTTTGCTTTGTGCTGCGAAAAATACTATTATATTTGAAGGACCCTTGCAGTTGGTTTAGTTTTTTTGACCAACCAATAAAAAGGTTGAAGGGTGGCTTGTTACTTGCTTGTTTGACATGCTGTGGGCATCTCCATGAACCTTTTTGGTTTTCTTCAACCTTTGCAATCATTGTTAAGGAACAAATGCATGATTAGTCCTGGTTTGATCATTCAACATTTTCCCATATGCCCCTCTTAACGTGATAGTATATACTGATGTAATATTCAAACCTATCTATTTAAGTTACCATACTATACATATGCTAACCATCAGAGTGTCATGTTAACTGTATTTATTAAAGAGTCTTATTCCTAAACTTGATGGTGACTCAACTTTTCTTCATCGTATCAAAATTAGCTGCCCTTGCACTTTGTCTTCCAATGTTTTCGTCTATTTACTTTCAAGTGCATACCTGGCAACAGGAAAAAAAATCTGTGCATATTTGGTCATCTGTAGAACTCTTCACATAGGTTTTACTATTTTTATTTATACGCAGATAACCATGATGGCAGTATTGATGTTCCTGTTGAAGATGGTGATACTCTGCTTCACCTGGCATGCTTATATGGTCATCTTCCTTGTGTGCAGGTTGACATTTTTATCTTGTTTATTTCTCCCCTTTGATTATTGGCTTTATTTGTAACTAACTGTGGCCACCGGTCAGCTACTGTTGGAACGTGGGGCTAGCTTGGAATGCAAAGATGAAGAAGGTGCAATTCCTCTTCACGATGCTTGTGCTGGAGGTGTGTATTTTTTGACATAAGGAGCTTTATGCTTTTAGCCATTGTTCTAGTTTGTTTGCTTAACATCTTTCTATACAGGCTTCACTGAGATGGTCCAATATATGCTCAACTTCGCTGCTAACAGGAATGATTGCATAGTGCGAATGCTCAACACCGTTGATTCTGAAGGCGATACAGTAATCCCACAAACCTTTCCATCATTTCCAAACTGATATTATCATCTATATACCATCTGCATGGAAATTTAAATTCTGCATTTACCTTATGCAGCCGCTCCATCATGCTGCTAGAGGAGAACATTTGGATGTTGTCAAGCTTTTGCTCGAGGCCGGGGCATCTCCCAAGAAAGAGAACACTTATGGGCAGACACCCGCTGATATGGCTGACCAAGACACTGAAGTTCGAACCCTGTTGACTGCGAAGCAAATTGAGGCAAGCACACACATGAGTGATGATTAAGCACAGTAGAATTCTTGGTTGAAACTGGTGATATGGAGCAGTAGTTGAAATATATGCTATCTTGTCTGCCATCCACACTTCATCGAAACTGAAGTAATATTGTAGTCAAAATTTTATAGGATGAAGGGATTACACGACTGATGCTCCTTTTCCATATTGTTGCATTATGAGATAAATTTGAGCACCCTTCCATTTTGTTTTTTCCTTTTCTGATGCTCCTTGGAGATGCTATACGAGGCAATAGTGCCATGCTCACAATGTCTTCGGCTGATTAATCATTCAATTGATTTACTACCGGAGCGTCCGATCTGACAGTTCGGAAGCAAGTCAATGAAGCGCGTTCTCTCTGGGCGACTCCGGTTGCGTCTCGGACTCGAGTCCGACCGCCGTTCGCGTCGTTATGAAGCGAAGGATTTCATCTCCTTTTCGCGTCGTTATAAAGCGAAGGATCCATCTTCCTCCGATCGCGTCCGACACGGCCACACCCCTTCCGTTCAACTTTCCCCCCACCAAATCACCGACTTGATCGCCACCCCGATCACGATCATGACGGCGGCGGTCGCTCCTCCTCATCCGCGTCGCGGCAGCCTCCGTCCTCCCCGCGACATGCCGCCGCAGGTCTGCCGCTACTGGAAGTCCGGCCACTGCAACAGGAACCCCTGCCGGTTCCTCCACGCGGACGTGCCCCCGCCGCCGGCGCGGAACGCCAAGAAGCCCAACACCTGGGTCAACCCGTCCTGCGTCGCGAAGCCCGGTGGCGAGGCTACTAAGCTTCCTCCTGATCCGGCGCCGCCGTCGTCAACAAAGCGGCGGCAGGATGACGCGCCCCCGGTACGCCCAAGCTCCCCTGCGGCGGCCAGGGGCTCGGTGGTTGGTGCGTCGGCGACGGCTTCTGTGGCGTCGCTCATCTCAAGGGCCACGCCAAGGCGGTCACCGGCGTCGCGACGCCAGAAGGGTCTGACAAGCTATTCTCCGGCAGCATGGACGGCACGGTCCGCGTCTGGGACTGCAACACCGGACAGTGCGTCCACGTCGCGCCGATGGAAGAAGGGGAGGTGGCGAGCCTGGCCTCCATCGGCTCGTGGGTGGTCGTCGGGGTGCGCGGCGCCGGCCACACCGGAACCGGGAAGGAGCTGCGGCTGCGAGGACCCGCCGCTAGTCACCGCCTTGCTCGTTGAGGACGATGAGCACCTCTTCGCCGGCACAGAGGACGGCGCCATCTACATGTGGAGGATGAACCGATCCCGGCAATGCTTCGACGAGGTCGCGGCGTTCCGGGACCACGAGAAGGCCGTGGCGTCGCTGGCGCAGGGAAAGGGCACGCTCTACTCGGGCTCCGCAGATGGCAGCATCAGGGCCTGGGACCTCGAGAGCCGCCGGTGCGTCTGCACCCTCGCCGCCCACGCCGCGGCGGCGACCGCGCTGCTGTGCTGGGAGCAGTTCCTGCTCTCGTCGTCCGACGACGGCACCGTGAAGGTCTGGCGGGCGAAGCCGGACCGCGATGACCTCGACCTCGAGGTGCACTACGTCCACGAAGAAGGAGAACGCGTGGTCGCCGTAGATGGGGCGTACGATCCCAACAGGAGGCCCGTACTGATGGTGTCGCGCGGCGATGGCGTCGTGCGCGTCTACGACCTCCCGTCGCTGCAGAACAGAGGGCAGATTCGCTGCAACGGCGAGGCCAGGGCCGTTTCCCTCAGGTCGCCCGGCGTCGTCATCACCGGGGATGCGTCCGGCGAGTCAGAGTGGTGAAGTGAACTCCGCGCGCTGAAGCTGGAGTATGAAATCTTTGAAAGTTTGAACTGTAACTGTACATGATCTTTTGAGTCTGTCAATCATTGGCAGTTTTGCTTGAAGCCCGGAGTGCGTAACTTGTAAGACCGAACAAATTGCTCCTCTGCTTGTTACTGTCGTATTACTGAGAAGAAACAAAAAGATGTAATCATCAAAGCTTGTAATTCTACCTCTGATTAATATTGGCTCTTCTGATTTGCCCTCAAAAAAGAAACAACAGAAAGATGTAAGATTGTTGTTGGGCTTTGTGACGTTAGAGACATTCATGCTCTTCATCCAGCTAACTGTGAACTTTTTTTTGTAACTTGTTGCTTGCTGGCACGGTCCACGTTCATCAGAATGATGCCACGGTCCAGATTGCTGAGTGCTAATGGAATGCAAGGATTATCCTTTTTTCTGGCCCAAGCTAACTCTCGTGGGCCTTTTTTCGACCCACAGTATGGGCCAGATGTTCTCTAAGAGAGCAACATTTCTTTTCCTTTTGCATTCCTTTCGAGTAGAAAAGATAGAGGAAAAAATCTACGTAACCTCCTAAGGTGGAATACTTGAAACCGGGTATTCTACACCCTCAACACTACAGTGACTCACTCGCTCGTTTAAGTTCACCAAAACAAACGTTGTGAAGTGGACGGTGCTAGCTGAATCTGATGTTACCAGTCTGCTCCTAACCCCTTGTCCGGTTGCTGATGGCAAATTGGCAAGAAGATGCTCCACCGGAGTAGGCAAGATTCCCGATGGCTCGCTGCCGCTGGCTTGCCGCCGAGTGCTACAACTTTTAACCTCTGATCACCATTGATCGCGGACGCGATAGTTTCTCTGATTTGTTACCGATCAAAGTTCTGCGCGAGTTCTCGTATCGTAGCATGCTTCTGCTGTTCTGCATTCCACTTCTACAGCAAGTAACTGTATGTCCCTGCAAGGCTGCAAGCCTGTCGGTGTGTCGGGTCAAACAGGCAAAGACAGAGGCGGTAGCCGCGCGCCGGGCTGCCTGCCATGCACGACCTTGATCCTGAGGTCCTGTCGGTCATGGTTGGTCGTCGGCACGAAGCCGCTCCAGGTTCGTTCCCAACGCTGCAAGCCTGCAACCTGCAGGACGCAGCTGTACTCGGCTCGAACCTTCCATTTTTCTCCGCCCGTGAAGACCACGACACGCAACCGCGCCGGCAGCTGAAGAAAATGTGACCACCCCGGGCAAGAGGAAAGCCGCCTCTTTTGGTTTGGTACGGTCGCTGTTTCACATGATCCGGCCGTGTTGCAGGACACCCTCTCCTAAATCCTACCACGTAGTTTTTCTTTTTAAAAAATCCTACCGCGTAGTCTACCCTGAGATAACGGTGTCTTAAAGTGGCAATCGCTTCTCTAGCTTGGATTGTTCTCCTATTTTGCTCCTACGCGGAATATCACAATTTTTTAATCATATTTTGTACATACAGTCGCAAAAAGATGGTGCATCTTCTTTCAGCAGTTTTGAGAATACTCTTCTACTCCAAACAACCAATCGTCAAAATAAAAGTAAACTGTCAGAACTAAAATGCATTTGTTTGAAACTTTTGCTAATTTTTCACTAAAGAACTCATAAAAATGAGGTATTACGTTTGACCGGCAAGAACGCATCCCGTCCGCAGAAAAGGTCAAGCAAATTCATCCGCGCGCACACGCCGCGCGCACACGGAAGCAACTCAAATCCTGCCGGGCCCTGGATCCGAACCCACCTGTCAGTGACGATACGCAACAAGAGTTTATAACTGACTGGTGGTCCCGGGCCCCGCACCCCTACCACGTGCGGCCCTTTCTCAGTTCCTTTCCGCCGTACTTCTTTTTTGAATTATTTTTCCTATCTCCAGTTTCCGCTCATTTTTAGCCATTTATTATTCTTTCAACGATCTTGGCCGCCTCATCTTCCCCTTCCCGTTCCGTTGTTGTTTGATCCTTCGCACTAGATCGCTGCCGTGCCGCGACCTTCCGAATTCCAATTCGCGGCTGAGAGCTTCGATCCCGTGCGCGCATGGAGGAGCCCTCCGGCGAAGACGCCGCCTCGCTGGCGTCAGGGCCGCGCGGGCAGGCGGATGGAGAGGGGAGGTCGCCGCGGCAGCCGGAGGCCTCCGAGGACGCAATGGAAGAGGCGTCGACCGCCTCCGTGTTGCCGGTGGCGTGCCGCGAGGGCGATGGCGACGCCGCCGCGGAGGCTTCGCCGTCTTCGTCGCCGTCAGTGTGGAGATCGCAGGGCGACGGGCCGGCGGGTGCGGGGGAAGCGGAAACGTACGACTCGCCGTCGGCTTCATCATCGGGGCGTGCGGTGATGGAGGGTGAGGAGTCTACGTCGGTTTCTGAATCGCGAGAGGAGCCGGGGACGGTGGATACGGGAAGCGCCCTGTCTCCCTCGGAACCACGCGCGAGAGGAGTGGAGGAGCATGAGAGCCCGATGGCCACGCCGGGGGCAGGATCGCCGTTGAGGGAGGAGACGGATTCGAGTGTGCACTCGGCGCCATCGTCCCCGGCACGCTCAACCACGTCGACGTCGTCTTCGCCGTTGTTGCAGATCAAGCAGCAGGCCCGGCATGTGCGAACCAGCAGCTTCCAGCGGTTCAGGCAGCAGATGCAACGGGCTTGGAAGTGGGGGCCAATTGGAGGCGGAGGAGTTGGAGAGAGGAGCCCGAGGGAGCAGTTGCTGCGGACGACTATGAACATTGAAGCCATGACGAATCAGAAGCGGCAGTGGTATCAAATCCACTCCAAGGCGCAGGTACAGAGCTCACCTTTTTGCTCAATAGTAGGGATGATAATTGTGCATTTCTGTGCCAACTTTTGCTTAGCGGGACGATTCAATATTAATTTTAAAACTAAAGGGATGAATTAGAGAAAATAGCCTGAGAGTTTTAGCTTCACCTTGAAATTGGTAGGTTTTATCAATCACTTAAAAAATACATATATGGACGGAGTTCTTATTAGTGCCATTTCATACTTACTCATTGTTTAGCTTCCTTTGCTGATAGAGTTTGCATAACACTGTTTTAGCTTCTAATGCTCATCATTTAACTTCTATCGCAGTGTTTTGATATGTATGTAATATCAAGTGGCCCTTGTCAATAAGCTATTTCTCCCATCTCTTGCAGGACCAGTGTCAATATAAGGAACCAGCATCGCTCTTTGAACATTTTTTTGTAGTCGGTCTCCACTCTTATGCAAATGTTGGAGTGATTGAGGATGCTTTTGCGAAGAAGAAAGCATGGGAATCTAATGTAGCACGCTCAGAGATTGTAGATCTTAGAAAAATCCAGTATCATGGACCTATACCATCTATGGAACCCCAGGTACGCTGCTTTGATCTTGAGATGTAAATCTCTCTTCCAGTTTCAGATGCAGTGGTGTTATCTATGTTATTTTCTGGTGCAAAACTTCAGTTCAAGTACACTTACCTTTAGATGCCACCGGCAAGACAACTTTAAGTAGTTTTTGAAAGTTGATTAGGTTGTAGTCCATAATGATAGGTGCTTTGATTTTGTAGTCAGGTAGCTGAGAATTGTGACAATTTTATTTATTTTTTATACGATCTAATCCATAAGTGTAATAGCACATCACAAAAACATCTACATACAATTTCTCCCTGATGTTCAGGTGCTAATTACTAATAAATACAACATGTATGCATGATGCATGCAAATTTGCTCATCTGTGGGCATGATTATATACAAATATTTTGGTTCATTAAGTAAAAAGGATGCATCATCACTAGTTCACATTACTTAGTTGTTCTAGTATACATAGTTGATTCCCTTTCAGCTGTATGGCAACACTTATAGAGCGCCCGTACTATCTGTAGTATTGTACAACCTATAGGCATACAGTACTGCTTTTTTGAAGAAATTAAAAAACTCGACCAAGGGGGAGACTTCCCCCGGGCTTTGTTCTAAGAAGGCGCCGTGCTTCGAACCCGGGACGGGCAGGAGTTCAACGACTTTCGGAGTTCAACGCTCTGACCAGTCAACCGTGAGAAGCTTGGCTTCTTTTAACAAAATGAATGCTTCCTTTTCTATAATAGCTGCCGCTTGTGTTCAGATTCCTTTTTTTTGGATGGGAGGTAGGGATTCAACAGCTGGTTCTACTCAATTCAATCGAGCAGAAAAAGCTCACCTATGGTGCTTTTATTGAATCTTCATGCTTAAGCCTTATTTTAGGAGAAACCCATGAAATAAGTGTTGAACACAAATTTCATAGTAACAGCTGAGTTTCTCCATTAGAAATTTAATTCTAGTTGTCAGTAAAGTTGGCATTTAGTACCTCCATCTGATCTCATGTTAAATCCCATCTCTTGTGCCCTAGTATTTACCTTCCATCTGGTGAAACCTTCTTATTTGGACTCTAGGGCCTTGGCCTCTAGACTAATTTGCTTGTTTAGATAAATGCCATTTAGAACAAACTTGCTTATTACCCTTACATAGACTTACAAATTATAATGTTCTGTCCAATATAAGGCTGATAAGTGGAGCCAAGAGCCACATGTTGTTAACATTGGATATTATTTTTGAACTTAGTGACCTTTGTCATGGTAGTGACCATTATTACTCTATCTTGTATATTCCTTTCTTACTCTTCTTTCTCTGATAAAAACCGATCCAATTTTAAATTGCTTGCAGATTCTTTTCAAGTATCCACCTGGAAAGAGAGCGGAAGTTAGGGAAACTGATTTGCCCTCTTTCTGTTTTCCTGAAGGTGTAAAGGTTAGTTACATAAACTTCTTGGGTGAACTGGTGTATGAATAGATTTCCAACTCATTTTTATGTGCCATGGTATGTGTTTGTTGAGCTAATTTGAAGATGTTGTTGCTTCACATTTTAGTGGAATTGTCTTTTAATGTTCTGCCTGATAAGTTTTCACAATGTGTGACTTTGTAAAATGGCCAACTAAATTAAGGGTAATGTGATGAGCCAGCATCTTGTAATTCCTTTCTCAGAATTCGAGTAATGTATTACTAAGATCAATAGTTATTACTAGTAGCTTCAAACACGATTTTTGTACAACAGGGCTTATCCATTATCTGTGAGGGACTTTGCACATGATTGCATTGTAGACTGGGGTGCTATTTTTGTATATATAGAAAAAAAGGGATTAGATACTCTCTCTCCTCACTTCATGATAATATTGATGGCAGTTAGTGTTCTGTTACCGTGTTACCTTCTTACATGGATGTTTTTGCCATGTATTAAGTAGCTTCAAGAATGACGCCAACCAACCCTCTTACTGAGTTTGTCCCCCCTGGTCCATTCATTACTCAATTTTATATTCCAAATTTGCTATTTTCTTTCCTTTTTGTTCTGTTATGATACGTTCCACAGCAAATTTTGTGATTCTTCTATAATTCAAAATTTCAGGCTCGTTTAATAGAGAGGACTCCATCCATGAGTGACCTGAATGAAGTGATATTTGGGCAGGTGAGAATTAATTGTAGCAGGATTCAGAAAACATCCTGGAGTCCTGGTTATTGGTGGTTGTCTGTTTTACTGGCCACCAATGGTATTTAATAAACCTATTAGGCTTTAGGCTTGTGCTGAGGTAGTGACTAATGACATATTTAGTAATTCCACCTAACTTTTACAATTTTTTCCCTGCAAACAAAAATATACTTCAGAGCATTCTTTTGAGAAAATATGTGCAGAAAAATAGCATATGTTGTTCAAAGAATAATCTAACAGCTAGAGTATATCCCTTGGAATTTAATGCGCCTATGGAAAACTATCATTCCTGAATTTTGTCATGGAATGGGTTATGGGTATACGTCTTCTTCCCAATTGCACATGAGATTACAGCTTGAGTGTGTCAATTTTCATACTTACTGGCAGCTACTATCTCCATTGTTTGAGTACATTTCATAAACCTACCAATATTTTGGGCTTATAGTCACAGAGCTACAGCATTTTGTTCCCTTTTCACAAATCCACCACTATTTTGAGCTAGCTTCTCACAGAACTACAACTTTGTGACTTCATGACTAGCTAGGCCTACATGTCAGGGACAAATTCATGACTGGGCTTGGCCCACATATTAACTTCCACGGATGTGGTGCTGACATGTGGGCCCAACTAGTCATGAGTGGGGAATATTCATCAAGTTGTAGTTCTATGATAAACCAGCCCAAATGGTGGTGAGTTTATGGAAGGGCACAAAATGTGGTAGGTTATGACTATTATCCTGAAATAGCGGTAGGTTTGAAGTATTTCAACTTGCTAACTTGTACAACTATTTTACATAGGAACATTTGTCTCGAGATGATCTGTCTTTTATCTTCTCCCTTAAGGTTTGTTTATCTCTTCCTTTTTATAATGGTTGGATGTTAGTGCAAGTATCCAGATTATTCCAGTTACTATGTACTGATATTGCATTTTCCGACAGGCTTGTGAGTCTTATTACAACTCTTGTTTGATGTTTTTGGTGGTTGTTTATGAACCAGGTATCAGACAATGCACCACTATATGGTGTCTGTCTGCATGTCCAGGAAATAGTTCAAAAGGCACCAGGTATACTAGGAGCTGTCTCACCCCTAAACCCCTCTTCCTATAAGCCAAGTCGTTTCTTGGTTTCTGCACCACGTTGTTACTGTTTACTCACAAAGGTACCCTTTTTTGAGCTACACTATGAGATGTTAAACAGGTTTGTTTTCAGATCTAACATATATTTGATATATTTTGATCTGAGATTTCTTCAATTCAGTTCTAAGGATATGTTGGTGTGTCTATTCTATGAACAGCATAATTGCACAGGAGAGGCTTGACAGGATAACACAGTTTGCTAGTGAAGTTGCTCTAGCTGAGCCAGTTCCTCGTTCTGTGAAAGACCAAGATGGAGTAAAAGGGGATTTTGATTCCTCAAATGGGATTCCATACATTGACTGGACAGAATATGCTGTACCTGTCAATAGTATATCAGGTCTCATTTCTTCATCTGGTGTTTCATCGGAAAGGGACGTGTCTTCATATTTGTTCAGGAGCTTGGGGCCTAATTCTCCGGAAAGTATATCTGCTAGTGAGATTTCAGATTCTAGTTATGTAAGAGAAGTTGATAAGGAGGGAAGGCATAGTTTCCAGCAATATGAAGACTGTCTATCGGAGAACTTGGAATCCCGTTCTGATAGCTTTGGGAGAGCAAGTTGCATATATGATAATGGACATACTTCCCCAGATCTTCTTTCCATGCACTCTCCTATCTCTAGAAGATTAGAGCGTGCACAAAGTGTGGAGTCTTTTTTAGACAGGTAAACCTGAAATAAAGATTCTTCTATTGTGAAGTGCAATTTGACATTTTAGCCATCTCTGCTAGGAATTATGTGAAATCATTATATCTATTCTTTCTCTGAAATTGTTACCGATATGTTGGAATACACATTGTTGTGAACTGTGAACATATTGTATGACAGTTCAGTCAAAGGTGTTGGGTCAGATGAAGAAGATGAAGTGAATGTGAAGCATGAAATGATTGTTGATGATGAAAAAGTTATAGGATGGGCTAAGGTTTGTCTTAGATATTCAAGCTTCACAAATATCACCAGATGGCTCTGATTCTTATTGATCTTGATCATAGACATAATGTATTATTTAGGCACACAATAATGAGCCTGTACAAATTGTTTGTGGTTACCATGCTCTTCCTCTGCCACCTCGTGGTGGTGAACTTGTATTCCGTCCCCTTGAACATCTCCAACCTGTGAAATACTCCCGGCCTGGATTATACTTGTTGGGTTTTGGGGAGACAATTTTGGACAATGGTTTGACTTCGGCAGAAACAAATAAGGTAGATGCTTGGCTATCGCAACTATATTCTGCAGTATTGTTCCCCTACTTCCCTAATCGTAAAATTTGATTGTAGGTCAATGCACATTTGGCAGCTGCAGAAGAAGCTCTTGCGTTATCAATATGGACTACAGCTACAGTTTGTCGTGCTCTATCTCTGGAAAGTGTATGTTGTATTACTCCCATTTTTTCAGTTATTATGGAAGGCCTTAATGCTATATATCATGTTAAGACAAATATTAAGCTACATATACAACAAAGTGGAAGCAGCCCAGTAGGCAATAGCTCATTGATTCAGCGCTAAATTGAAACTACTACAAGCTCAGCCTTATACAGCTCAAATAATAGTTGCGATGAAGAAATTCTTATAGTTAACCACTTTGGTAAACAAAGATTCAGATTTAAGCAATTCTTCTTTTGGAAACAATTTTTAAAATATACTCCTGAACTTAGGAGTTCTTATATGAGCAGAAATTTTGCTCTTCAATTTAGTTGATACCTTTTCTCAAGATACTATCTAAGACCTTTATGCTTTAGCATACACTTGTTTTTCTTAACCTAGAGGAAGAAGTGAGAGATCTTCTGAAGAAACCCTTCTCTATTGGGAGGCCTGCGCACATTATACAAGTGATACTATCTTTTTTTTTTGCATAAATTTATTATTTTCTCCTGAAGGTGCTAGGATTATTTGCTGGAGTTCTGCTGGAGAAGCAAATTGTGGTAATATGCCCAAATCTGGTATGGTTTCATTTAAGCATTGTAACAATGTGCTTTAGTTTCATGCTTTCTTCCCACTGATTGTAGCACTTTTCAAATGCTTAACTGCAGGGTGTCTTGTCAGCAATTGTCTTATCAATTATACCGATGATAAGGCCATTCCAGTGGCAAAGTTTGTTGCTTCCCGTAAGTTTTACTATTTCCTGTAAGATTTAGGTTTCTATCTTAAAACATACCAACCTTGGAAGAACTAGGTGGGTGGCTTCTATTAAGAAGAAATAGGCATCCAAATGCACCTCAATGAGGATTTTAAACTTTGGTGGTCTGGGTGTACATCCACACTCTCTTATATCCATGTATTTTGAGGGAATCACACTGCTCATATGTATCGAATCATATCCTTTGCCATAAGCATAAAATTGTGTCTCTTTATGTGACTATAAATAATTGTATAAACCAGCAAGTATATATTGCCTTTGATCTAATCTTTAAGAGTTGTCTATGCATTTATTTTTATCTTTGTATTTCTATCAATTTGTAGATCCACCTCTTTTTAAAAATTAGAATAGACTACTGCCATGAGCAAGGGGCTTTCTAGATTTGCTCAATAGATGTGTTCTTTCTTTGTTTTAAACTTATAGATGGGTGGGCGTGGCATAGTGTTAGGGTCTACCCACCTGTGTCCTGGAGGTCCTGGGTTCGAATTAGCCTTCTTGCAAAGTAAGACGGTCAGGCTGCCTAGAAACTCCCTTCCCCAGAACCCACCTTATGTGAGCTCTCAGCACTGGGTACACACGTTATGACAACTTATAGCATGACACAATGTCTCACAGATGTTGTTTCGAAGTAATGTAATTGCGAATTGTGAAACATTCTTCCTTTAGGTTTTTAGCTCATTTGGATGTCTATTGCTTTTCAGGTTCTACCAAGGAAATTGATTGATTTTCTTGATGCACCTGTACCTTTCATTGTAAGCTTCTTGGCCCTTGAAGCTCATTTGTTTGGATGTTAATCTTAGCTAATTTATAGCCATATTTGCCAAATGTTAGTAACGCTGAACTATATTGTTATTGATTCTCAATAATAGCTGAACTGTGAATGATAATCCAATTTCTTCTATAGGCTGGTGTACAGCATAAACCCCCTGATATCAAGATGAAAGGATCTACTCTTGTCAGAATCAATGTACAGAAAGATCAGGCAAGTATTACATGCTATTTGCTGATAGTGAAAAAACATCTTGAGAAGGAACGTCTGAACTTTTTTTTTTGTTGAAGCAAAATCTTGTTTTTTCTCTATGCTTGCGGATTGTGTTCTTAATGTAATATTGTTGGTATGTAAATGTGTGTGAAGTTGTGAACTAAAAGTAAAATCGAGTGAACGTGATTAGAAGTAGTGGTTGATTTTGCCCACTAGTGTCTCTTTTACTTCTGCCAATCATGAATTCATTATCTGAAAAGATTCAAGCTAAATGTTATTTGTATTAAAAATATGCAGGTCAAATCATGTCCGTTGCCTCAACTTCCACGTTACAAGGAGCTTGTTTCTGATCTCGGTCCATTTCATTCTAGACTATCCTGTGAGAATGCTTTGGCTAAGAGACATCCCATCTATAAATGCAATGAAGTTCAGGTGCTAATTTTATTGACTACAGATTTATTGTTTTTGTAACCAGTTGTTTTTCTTTGAGAAGAAAGTTATATCTGCACTTGATCATTTAAACTTCTCTTAATTGTCCCAGTTAGTTTTTGAATGATAAACATGGATGATATTCTTGCAGGCTGAAGCAGCTTGGCAGTTCTTAAATGTAATGAGATCCTACTTGGAATCATTTTGCTCTGACTTGCGCCTTCATACCATCACAAATGTACAGTCCAACAATGACAGGGTTAGCAATACAAACAATATTCTCTACAATTGACAATGCTGCTGCTTGTTACTTATCGGGAATATCACAGAATCCAATGAGTAATGTTCCTATTTTGTATGATCAGGTTTCTTTGCTTCTGAAAGACAGTTTCATTGATTCTTTCCCCTCAATGGATCGCCCATTTGTAAAGGTACTTATCTAACTGGTTTACACAGCGGCTTCCTATGTTCATTTTCTGTAAAAAAAAAACACATATGGTTGATGAATTAGCAAACAGTAAACTGGTAATTTGGAGTATGCCACATATAGATTTCCAGTCTGTGCGAGGTGCAAAGTATCAATTATCAAAACATAAGAAAATCCTCAATAATTGGAATTTTCTTGATGAAACTCCTATGTATCTATGATGCTATTACACTATGCATGTATGATGAAAGGAATGGAGCTGGCTTCCTTATTTATTTTTTATGCTGTTGTTTGTCACTGTTTTACCTGTATATTCTCATAGTTTTTGATATTGTGCAGCTCTTTGTGGAGACGCAGATGTTCTCTGTTCTATCAGATTCTCGACTGTACAATTTTGAAAATGAACGGACATGAAGGCATTATTGCATCTGGAGATCAAACACAGTGATTCTTCCTGTTCTGGTTACAGTGGCTGCTTCCTGGCACTATTTTTACGTCATTTCCAATGTTCTGAAATGGGAGGATAAAAACAAGGCACATTAGTGGAGTGTGGATAGCGTGGATTTTGCTGAAGTCACAGCATTTAAGAAGTGTTCTTAAAAATGTCCAAGCATGTCTGTGTTGTAAGAATGCTCTAGACTGCCAGGATATAGGAAATAGACGCAGCCCTGTCTTCTAAACGGGATGAGGTACATACCCGTGTGGAAGAAAAAGAAACGGTGAATATAGTTGGGTTTCTGTTCCAGCTCTTGTTTTTTTTTTTCTGTAATACCAGTTAACGCATATAGTGAAATGAAGAATCATGTATATAAGGTGAGCTTATTCATTGTAGGTTCCTGATTCAATTCTGTAAATTATGGTTTCTGTTACTGGTGCATAAGAACGAGGATCAGTTTTGATGGGGTATACGATTTGCAGTTAGTGTGACTTACTTCTAAGGCCATCGGTTGTAAGCACTTGGAAGTTTTGGTGTTTTACTACTCTGTTTGTCTTCAATAAGGCATTCAAAAAGGTTGTTTGAACGAATATATGATTCTATTTCTCATGTTTACATTAATCATGTGTATATGAGGAATGCGGTGGCGATGGATCAGCCCATTCCATTTCTCAAACCAAATGAGGATCTGAGGAGATGACTTCATGGACTTGATCATGCAAATGAGGATGCTTGCTGTTTCGGTTCGAAATACTACTCCTTTTAGAAAGGACTCAAACGAGCGCCAATGGCTAGCACAGCAAGCAAGGGCAGAAGTAGCTCGAAATCTAGTAGTATCTGCAGCAGCCGCGCAACGCTCTCTAACCTCTCAACCTTCTTTTTTTTTGTTATTTTTGAAACGGTCTATAGGAGATCGGCCGAACTTCAATTGATATAGAGAAGAGAACTTCTCTCACCCAACCTTTTGTTGATCACAACTGCGGCGTGACTGATCGTGACAACGCACACGGATAATCATCATTGAACTACAGCCTGGTGATCATTAAAAATCAATGTGGTGACATCATCTGATTCATTCTCATTCCCAACTGGATGGTGAGTTTCACATGTTTTGGCTCCAAACCTTTGCAAGTTCTTGGAGTTAGAGACCATGGCAGGTCGTGCAAGCAAGGACGAACCGAGTACGAGATGGCAACCAGGGACCCCAACGCCCAGGGCATGGTTCGGCCATGTTGCCCCAGGCGGCAACCTCGCTTTGTAACAAGAAAAAAAGAAGAGAAAATCTCCTTCCCCTAAAGGCCTGAGGCCTCTCCGATACACGCAATGCAAGAAATCTGCCATGTCAATCAACGTGCGTACACACCTGCGCCAATGCCGCGTTGCAATTGCACCTGCACTTGTGTGCATATAAATAGCCGGCCGGTACACATGCTACTGTGCTAAGCCGGCCACCAGCTCAGTGGAGTACGTCGTGTCAGTGTGTGTCACCAGTCACTACACTATCTAGCAAGCAATCGGCCATGGATCGCCACGTGAGCCTGGACACCCGGAGCGTGCGCGTCCAGATCCCCGACCTGCTGCCGACGCTGTTCGAGCCGCAGAAGGCGGTGACCATGGCCCCGCGCATCCGCGCCAGCGTCGTCGTCGACGACGACGTCGACGTGCCGCTGCCGGAGCGGCGGCTCACCATGCTGGCGCTCCAGCTGGCGGTGCTGGAGAAGGCGGCCAGCCGGCTGGGCACGCTGGGCTTCATCTGGGCCACCGTGGTGCTGCTGGGCGGCTTCGCCATCACCCTGGGCCAGACCGACTTCTGGTGCATCACCACGCTGCTGCTGGTGGAGGGCGCCCGCATCCTGGGCCGCAGCCACGAGCTGGAGTGGCAGCACGAGGCCACGGGCCGCGAGCCCGTCATGTCCTTGGCCGCCGGCCGCGTCTTCTACTGGCTGCAGCTGCTGTCCGCGTCGGCCTGCGTCGCGCTCTCGCTCGTCCGCCTGGCCCACCAGCACTACGGCGGCAGCCCCGAGGCCCGCACCAACCGCCGCTCCGCGCTCGACATCTTCTACGGCCTCATGCTCGCCGAGGCGCTGCTCTTCCTCGTCGAGAAGGCGCTGTGGCAGTGGAGGCTGGGCCACCACCGCCTGCTCGAGCGCGTCGCCGAGGAGTGCCACCTCGCCACCGCCTGCGGCGAGGCCGCCGTCCGCCGCTTCTTCTACGACTCCTACTCGCGCTGCCTCGACGGCAGCATCTTCGACGGCCTGCACATGGACCTCGTGTCCTACGCCGACGACCTGCTCATCGCGGGCACGCACGACGAGCAGTGCCTCGGCGCCAGCGTCCTCGTCGCGCTCGTCGAGTCCAACCACTTCGCCGACGCCACGCTCCGCAGGATCGGCACGTCCGCGCCCACCATCGAGCGCCTCATCGAGATGCTCAGCTGGAAGAGCGCCTCGGAGAAGGACGTGCGCCGCTCCGCCGCGGTCGTCGTGTTCATGCTCACCGGGGGGAAGCTCAACGCGCTCCGCGTCACCGGCATCCCCGGCGCGATCGAGTCCGTGGCCTCCTTGCTCTACGCCGACCTCGACGAGCTCAACCTGCTCGGGCTGTCCATCCTCAACAAGCTGGCGCACGAGCACGACATCTGCGACAAGATCGGCAAGACCAGGGGCCTTCTCGACAAGATCATCTCCTACTCGAGCATAGCGAACGAGCAAGAGGCGCCGGCGCCGGCGGTCACGCGCCTCAAGGCGGTGAAGCAGTCGCTCCGCGTCGTGAAGAGGCTGGCGACCACGACGGGGACCACCGGAAAGCTGCTTCGGAGGGAGCTCTGCGACATTGTGTTCACGGTGAGCAACATCAGGGAGGTGCTGCAGCAGCACCATGAGAACGACCTGTCGGAGCTGCGCCTGCTGGCGATCGAGATACTGACGAGCCTCGCCATGGACGACGAATCGAGGGAGATGATCGGCGGGACGGGGGGTGTGGTCAGCGTGCTCTTGGCGATGTTCTTCCCGGGGAAGTCCGATGCGGCGCCCGACCGGCAGAAGGACGCGGTCCGGGTGGAGGCCGGCGAGGCTCTGGCGATGCTGGCGCTTGACAGCCGGGCCAACTGCGGCGCCATCATCATCGCGTGCGGCTGCGGGGTGGGGCGGCTCATCGAGGCGCTGAGTGATCCCGTCATCACCATCAGCGCCGCAAGGATCCTGCGCAACCTGTGCACCTACGCCGGCGAAGAGTGGCAGGTTGCACTGAGAGGAGTCACCGCCGGCGCCATTAAGGTATATAAGCTGTGTGAGCATGCGCATCTGCGCAGATTGCTTGCTTGGCCAACCACTTAATTTCCTGATGACTCGCACAGGTTCTTCGCAACATCATGGTGGAGAAGACGAAGCTCCTCAACATCTCCCTCGGCCTGGCGGCGCAGATGCTCCGGTTCATGCAGCCCGGGGAGCTCCGCGCGGGGCTCGCCACGGCGGGCGTCACGGACGTGGCGCTGGCGCGGACGCTGGTGCTGGTCCTGCGGGAGTACAGCCGCCCGTCCATGGTCGTGCCGCGCATCCGGCTGTACACGCTCGAGCTCGCCATCGCGCTGATGCGGTCGCCGGAGGGGCCGCGGTTCGTGGCGCACTTCGTGGAGCTCGAGATGGAGCGCGAGCTGAGGCGCGTCGCGGAGACCACCTCCGGCCTCGAGTGCTTCAACGTCTTCTCCGGCAGCGTCGGGCTCAACCGCCGCGCCGTCGGCGTCCGCTCGCTCGTCGACTCCGCCAGGGAGCTCATGAGGCGGGGCTGATGATGACACGTCACGATTCTCATCTGCATTACTTCTTTACTAATAGAAATGGCACACAATCTTGTGGTCGTTTGTTCAAAAAAGAAAACAATTCACATCTGCACTGAAAAATGAACCACTGCCGGTGTCTCACTCTCACCTCCTCGATTTATGTATTTGGGTGATTTTATCTGTACTGTGTGTGATTTATTCAGTCTGATTGCAATCTCTGTATGCCTATTATTTCTGTATCACCAGCATTTGTTGTTGTGTGAAAGTGAAATAAATATGCTATATGTTCGATTCTACTTTCGCCACAAAAGCTCAAAAGGTTGTTATATGCCTTTGAAAAATTGAACAAGCTAGCATATAAATAAAAAACGTTGGAACTGCATTAATTGATCTTAGACATAATGACAAACGGGGGATTCATTTTTCACCCATAAAAGCGCGTATTATGGTCCATATTACCAGTAATATGAAATGAAAAATCAAAGAATTTTGACAACAAAAATAGTAAAGGCAGCCGCTTATATAAGTGTTCCAATTTCCAAACGAGAATTTGCCTGGTCAACCGAAGGCGCTATCGAGGAGGCTCTCCATGGCGAGCACGGACGAGCCCTTCACCTCGCCGTCGGCTCGGACACTTACAGCCGCGCGCGCCAACTCCTTCAGCTCCGCGGCCTTCCGCCGCATGCCCCGCGCCTTCTCGCCGTCCCCGAGCGCCGCCTCCACGACGTCCCTCACGTGCTTCCACCCCTTGCCCAGCCCGCCGAACATCCTGCCGGACGCCACCTTCATGCCGACGCCGAGCTCCTCCAGCATGGCAGCATGCGGGAGTCGAACACCTGGTCGGCCATGAGCGGCCAGCCCACAACCGGCACGCCGTGCCACAGGCTCTCCAGCACCGAGTTCCACCCGCAGTGGCTCAGGAACGCGCCCGTGGACGCGTGCGCCAGGATGGACACCTGCGGCGCTCACCGCCGCACCACCACGCCCCGCGCCGTGGCCGCGACGCGCTCCTCGAAGCCGTCGGGGAGCCACTCGGCGCGGAACTCCTCCGTCCCGTCGAACTCCACCGGAGGCCGCACCGCCCAGATGAACGGCCGCCCGCTGGCCTCCAGCCCCCGCGCCAGCTCCATCATCTGCGACGCCGGGATCGAGTTCTGCGACCCGAACGACACGTACAGGACGGACGCCGGCGGCTTGGAGTCCAGGAACTTGATGCACGCGTCCCCGTCTCGTGCGGTGTCCTCCGACGAAGGTGTTCGGCCGCCGGTGAGGGGACCGACGGGGAACGTCGGCAGCCCGGAGAGCTTCCTGATGAGGTGGAGACCTTTCGGCTCGATCTCTTCGGAGGTGTTGATGACGAGACCGCCCGAGTGGCAGAAGTGGAGGCTGACCATCCGGCACAGGTACGCCAACATGGGGTTCGTCGCGTAGTCCTCCGTGACGACCACGTTCAGGAACTCCACGTACCGGACGCGCACGTCGGGGAAGTCCTGCAGCGCCCGCTCGTCGTCGGGGCCGGCGGGGCGCGGGAACGCCGGCGGGCGGAGCCAGAGGGAGAAGGTGACGGCGGAGGCATAGGCGCCGGAGGTGAGGAACACGCGGTGCTGGACGCCCAGCGCGCGGGCGCTCTCGGCCGTCCAGCCCAGGAAGATGTCCGCGAGGACGCACACGTTCTGGCGCCCTTCTCTCCCCGCGACCTCCGCCACGAGCTCCTCGAAGGACGGCCGGAGCAGCTCCGTGGCGAAGTAGAAGGCGGGGAAGGAACGGAGCGGGACGGCGTCGGTGCTCTCGTCGTCTGGCGGCAGGCCATGGTCCGACGGCGAGAACGGCAGCTCGGCGAATCCGATGGACGATCCGGCCGGCACCGCGCGCCGGAGGCCGGCGACGTTGCGGGGCGTGCTGACGATGGTGACATCGAGACGGCGCTGGCCGCTGCCGCCACGCCGCCCTAGGCTCTCGATGCGCCTGGTCAGGTTGAGGAACGGGATGAGGTGGCCTTGCGCCAGGAACGGGAGGAGGAGGAGGTGGCCGGCGCCGGGCTCTTGATCGTGACCCATGGCGGCGGACAGGGCGAGGACGGGCAGCTGCTTGTCCTGGTGTGTGATGGACTTGGTATGTTGTGTGAGTCCATCTACAGTATATAGACCTGCAGTATCATGACGTCGCCCGTGACGTTTGGCAATTGTATGCCTCCTCCTACGCTGCTAACGCTTGGCGTTTGTGCCGTGTAGCGTGGCAAGATGGTGAGCCGAAGTGGACAGGCACTCTCGACTCTGGAGACGCGCATCCGCTCAAAGCATCACAATGTGTGCCAATGGCCTGAGATGCACCCACCCATGCAGATGCAGTTGCACATATGGCTGGCTGTGGGTCAGGCAGAGACGCACTCGGTAGTCTTCTAATATTGCTAACGCAGTAAATCCGGTTGTTCTAGCCAGGTGGTAAAAACAAGACACGTCAGGCCGTCATACATCATGCCTGCGAGCGACTTTGTCGATGCTGTCCATCGGTCCATGGCCCGGCAGGCGGCGCTGGTTTAACCCAGCAGTAAATTATACATTTCGATCACACTGTCAGTCTTGAACTAGCTAGTCTCTGTAAATCTTCTCGTGTTCAGTTTGTCTTTACCGTCCCTGTTACGATCCTTGTCCGTCCCTGTTACGATCCTTGTCTTGTACTGTAGTGACCCAATGGTATTTTATAGATCAATTAGATATTACGGTAGCAAGTTCATTTCTCCTAAATTAATTACGTATAATGACATACTAATTTATTTTATTAAGTTTTAAGATCGATCCAATAACCCAAATAAATACAACTTGCATCCTTGCATCCCTAGTAGTGACATTACCGGAAAAAATTTCCCCAAGATTGTAGTAGATTTCAGCTATATATTGCATCAGTTTTTCTTTTTCTTCCTTTTGGCTCCCAAAGTGGTTTCGTGTCCACTCGCCAGCGTACCACCGATTGTTGCCGTTGCTTACAGAGGTTAGCCAAAGAAGCTTGAAAATATAAGGAACGTAATGCAACCATATTACGAGGTAAGCACGTACCGAGAATTCATTGTAAATTACAATCATCAATCCCATATACATTGTTGGGAATAAAAGCTCCGATATGACAGCCTTTCAGCAAGGAATTTCGCAACTCTTGCAGCTGCAGGCCCAGGTCTAAGCACATCTAGGTTGCCTGGAACATCGCACGGACTGTCATCCCCAACACCTATACACCACCCTCCTGTAACGAACTGTCCAGGTAGCCGGTGTAAAATTTCCGCATCGATGTGATCGAGAACAGGATCATCCTTGGGAAATCTAGTCCCAAAGGCTGCACCACTTTTGGTCATATTTTCTACATCAGCCATAGTCAGTAGTCCCGGCTCATTCTTGGAAGATGCGTCCCAAGTTGAATAGTGAAGGTCATGGTTAACTACAGTCCTGTTAAATTCAGGGGAGTTGCAAAGAACTGTCTGGAAATACTTCCTGTGTGGTAGGGGCATGTTAGTGTAGTACATCAGCAGAGTTCTCGGCAGATTATCCATACCGACGATACAATATTCAATAAATTTCCGAGAAAGGATAACAGATGAAGAACCTGCAAGGAAATAATAGACATTATAAAAACAGTTATAACTATCAATATAACCGAAGAGAAGCATGTCAAGTAGCAATAAACAATGATGCATAGCAGCTATACAGTGGAACCAGTGCCGTTTAATGAATAAGTAGAACATTTCCTCGACTCATTTATGTTTTAGAATCCTTTCACTAAAAACATTGCACTGTGATAAAATTCCATTACCGTTTTTTAGAACGGTAAGGAAGGACACCTACAGAATTATATCATCAGAGATATAATAATGGAGTATTATGCACAAATGTCCACAAGACCTGAGTAAACATATAATAAGAAATCCAAGAAATATAGGACTTTTCTGTAACAATGTCAATATAACCTTGCATTTTCTGAAATTTAATCTTAAGACATCACATTTTCTGTAACAATCTCAAGTTGCCTAGATTTGAAAAACAAAAATAACAGCACCAGAGAAAACTTAAATACAAAAGCAATATACAGAAAAGGACATTTTTTGTCAAGGGAATACAGAAATCGCAGCTAATGATGACATTAAACATAGCATATATTTCAGAAGACAATCAGGTTTTATGGTTGTTTAAGTCTTGCTGAAATTGGTGGATTTCCTGACTTAAAGTTAGGTAGCCGAAGGTCTTATGGTCATACAGTTCTAAAACCTGGCTGTAACCTAAGTATGCCAAGCCAGTTCTGACATTCCAGCCTGCCTCATCATTTTGGCGTCCACATTGACAGCAGGTGGGATAGCCACACCAGTCTTGGTGTACTTGGGATAGGGGAGAGCGTTTTTCAAACCATACAACCTGGAATTCCAGGGTTATGTGGCACAATCAAGAATATCACTATTAAAAGAATGATACTCAATATCTATAGACAGCAACAATCTGCTAAGATCTTGCAGAGAAAAGAAAAGTTGCTTAGATTTAAAATTGGTGATTAATGATGACATTAAAAACATCAAAATCAGAAGACGAAACAAAATCAAGGTTTTATGGTCCTCATTTAAGTCTTGTGGAAATTGGTGGATTTCTTGACTTATGCTACATGAACCTAAGTTTTATGGTCATAAAGTTTGAAACCCAGCCACAAAACAACAGCACCAAAGAGGTATGTCGTTCTGACCTGCGACACATTTTGTCATCCTCACTAGCCAGTCAACAATTTTATCAAGTAAGACAGTGGCAATGCTCGTGGGATTGCCAGACCACTAACTGTCGTAACGATGTGGCAGGGGTTTCAAATCATATGACCTGCACATTGTGACCTCTGATACATGGACACATTGGTCTGATGGCGTGTCGGTGTCCGACACCGACACGTCGCCGATTCCTCTTCGATACGTACCGAAGCAGTATCGGAAAAATAAGCGCTGAAAATAAATAAATTAACTCGCCGATACTTCGTTGACGCGGCCTAGACGCAGCCTTGACATGGCCCAGCCCAGCAAGCAACCCCTAGGGATAACCCTTATGTACAGTGTGCCTCATATGCAGCCCCCCAACCCTGACTCCCCCTAGAACTCACAGCCGCCTCTTCTCTCGCGTTGCGCCGTCACCGCTCCTCCTCAGATCCATGCACCGCCAGCACGGCATCGCTGCTCCTCGGCTCAGATCAACGCGCCTGCACCACCACTGATGCTGCTACTTCCAGTCAACGTGAGTTCCTTTTCTTTTTCTGCTGCTCCAGCTTCCCATCGCTTCGCTACTCTTTGTTGAGTCCACCCAGAATGCTTCATGAGTTCTTATTTGCTTTTTGTTTGCAGTTACGAATGGCATTGGGAAGTCTGAAAGAAGAGCACAGCAGCGTGGTTGCTGTGTGGTTGTCACTTGTTGCTGACATACTGTGTGGTTGTTTGAACTTAATTTAGAACCATGTTGACATGCTTTTAATTTGGTTTATGTGCTGGTGCTTTTTTTTCCTAGGTGATTATAAATATTAATCATTATTAAATTATATTTCCGTGTTGCCGTATCGGCATTTTGAGGAATATGGCGCATCCGCGTGTCCGATACGTGTCGTGTCGACACGTGTGTCGGAGTCAGTGCAACGTAGATTGTGACGTAGGCCAAGAAAAATAGATTTTGCTGTAACATTTTGTAACAGATTCTGGGAATATTCTGTATCAACTGTGCATCACTTAACCGTCGGAATCATAAACAATTTTATTCTATATTTTTCTAACATTATACAAGATAATACCCCCTCACCTGTAAATAGTTTATAAGCATTTGGTAGACTGCGCTTTTGGGTGGCATAAAATATGTCATTCCTGGATGAGAGATATAGACCAGGATCAACAATAATTGGCCTTATTTGTCTTGCCCTGGATGCAGAGACAGACAATGTCAATAATTTCCCACCCTAAATTCGTGAGAGAGAAATTAATATTAAAAATGATGAAATGCCCTTACTCCTTCCAACCAATGTAGCTGGTATGCTGAATGAAGTTGAGATCCTTTGGTAAGTATGACAAAACATGCAGGAGGTCTGCAAACAATTTGATAATCAAGTTACATTCATAAACCAATACCTTTACACTAACTGTCAACAATTAATGACAAATCAGTAAAGGAAGCACAATATGAAGCAGTTGCTACTATTCTGACATTTTCTAACTATGAGCTATTGTAAAACCATTAGATTAAAGTAGCAAGTTCCCGCCAGTTTGACCTCAATTCACAAATTTATGGGATGTGCATAGTACTCACCTAGGCAATACAGCATAAGATTAGAAAACTTAATCTGCTACCCAGCTCAATGAAAACCGATTCTCTCCAGACCAATGCAAAAGCAAAACATTGGTTGACGGAGACGACAAATATTTATTGTGGGACAAATTTGGTCACCATTTCACATAATAATTGCACTATTCCACAGACAAAAAAAATTGCTTCTAATTATGAATGCTAAACACCCTACCGAAGCTACATTTCATGCAAACACTAACGATCCATGAAAACAAAGTAAATATAGGCAAATACTCTTCTAATTACCGAAATACCTAGATCATTAAGAATACCTCAACCACGCTAGGGTCTATAACATGCACAAAAGCGTATTCGAATAGCTGCAGAGAGGAATGACCATCGGGGGTGACGAGCGGGTAGTCCGCGGCGTCGAGGTGCACGAACCAGTCCCATCCCTGGCCGACCCTCAGCAGCAGCGCGGCGCCGTGCAGCGTGGCGGCGAGCGCGGACGCGCTGCGCGGGTTGGCGAACCCGGGGTCCCCGACGACATGGACGTTGTCGCGGCCGGGGGCGGCGCGCGCATTCCGTGCGAGCCGCGCGCGGTCGGCGTCCGAGGCGGCGCGGTCGAGCAGGAGGAGGTAAGTGTTGCGGGGGTGGTAGGTGGCGAGCAGCAGCCGCAGGAGGCGGTCGGCGTCGCCCGCAGATCCCGCGAGGAGGAACGCGAGCGCGGGCGGGGCCGGGCCGGCGGAGGCGCCGGCGGCGGCGGTGGCCGGAAGCGGCGCGAGGCGGGGCGGTGGCGGTGGCGGCGGCGAGGCAGCGGGGGAGGAGGAGAGGAGGTGCAGGAGCAGCAGGAGGAGGAGGGAAGCGAGGAGGAGGCAGGGGAGCGGGCGGGAGTCCTTGGGGAAGACGCTGGAGGGCAGGGCGGAGGGCGCGGCCGCCGCGGCGGATTGCATGGGTAGGGGAGAGGAGAAATTTCTGGGGTCGTGCTCTCTGCTCTGCGCGGCGGGGGAGGGAGGGATCTCGCTCGGCCGGGAAGGGCGGAGACGCGGACGGCGGGGGAGGGAAGAAGAGTAAAGTCTGCCGTGTTTGGTGGGCGGCTGGTGCACTGGCGTGGAACTGATGAGACGGGTCTGTTCTTCGTTTGGTCGTCGGGTTTTGGCATCAGCCCTTTACGTGCGAGAGCCGAAACCTAAACCAGCTTTTTATTTTCCCTTTTGTTTCAAAATCACGTAAACGAAGTCTTTTTTCTCGCATTTATCTGCGTCTATAATGCGTTTCATATGAAAATAGGGCTTTGATCCTATTGAAATCATATGGCAATGCATGTTAAGGAACAAGTTATTTTACAGCATTTGATGGATGGACAAGCATTGTTTTGGTTAAAATCTTATTCCTTGTGCATTAAACATTCACTTGGTTTTAATTTCCGTCCTAAGTAAAAAACAAATACGACTTGTCAACTCCAACCATCAAGATCAGATAATAGTGCTATGTTGATTTTATATTCTATTTAGAGATAGATTTGTTTGAAATCCTAAATGAATTGATATATTCCCTATCACCATTTCTATGAGAACCAAAGTTGTTATGCAGTGGGAACGCATTAGTTTGGAAAGAGCAATGATAAGTAGGACAATATGATTATGCAGAGTCCGAAGTCCGAAGTTCTTCCACCGGACAATGCAAACACAGGGAACTTCTCCTTGATCCAGTGATGTCCTGCTAGGCCGCTTCTGCTGGTGCACACAATCCAAGCAAACGGCGAGCCCAAGCCCACCACCGCATCAGCCGTACCTCCCCTGCCGCCATAACCATAAAGACCCCCATCCCGTTCGATCCGATCCGAGCGCTGCTCGCAAAAGTAATGTCAGGGCCGTGCGCTGCAACGCCGGCAGAAACCTGCCCAGTACAGCCAGGATCCTCCGTTCGCTAGTATAATCCGTGACACTGACTGGTGCTGCGACGTGCGGAGCCACAACGGTTGCTCGCTTTTGCAATGCAACCGCCATGTGAGCATCCCAGCAACAAGCTTCGCCCAGTTTCAGGTCACGGTCACAGCATTCCTGCCCTTGGCACTTGGCAGGCTGCTAGCAGGATGCCACTTCAGGCTTCCGGGAAAGATGAATGCTAGGAAGCGCTGCACGGTCACTGAACATACTTATCCGCCGCGCACGGTGCCACGACGGCGGCCATCTTTTCCGGGTATGGCATGGACGAGGGAGTCTGATCTGCCGGCCTCAATCACGGCGAAATCAAAGGAAAACCTGTCAAAATCGTACGCGCCCAGCAGCATCTAGCCCGGTGAGTGGCGGACTTGTCCCTCTCCGAGTATGCTGATTGCTGAGTCCCATCCCATGCTCTTTGATTGACTCTCCTACTGCTGAGGACTAGGAGCAACAGGCGACCTGGTAAGCGCTCATCCCATTTGAGCCTGACAGACAAAGCTTATCACCATGACTCCATGAGTCTGTTACAGCAGCAGCTGCTGGGGCTGCAGGAAATTTGATCACGATTACACTCTCTTCTAGCTGCTGCAGTCTGCAGCTGCTTCTGAACCTCTAATCCTACAGTCCTAACAAAACTACCAAGAATTGCAAACGCAAACTACGCAGATAAGGTTGGAGCGAAGGTAATAATCATGATCCCCAATCATCTCCATCCTCCATCGCCGAGAAAGCAGAAGACCATTTCTCGCTTGGTGGAAGGCGGTTGCCGGTCGCATCACTTGCCGTGGGCGCCGGTGGCAGCGCGCGCCGCGGCGCGCTTGGCGCGGCGGGCCCTGGCGCCGGCGCGGCCGCCGCCGGCCGCGGCCTCCTCCTCCACGTGGCGGCGCATCTCCAGGACGCGGCGGTGGGAGTTGGAGTGCAGCAGCGGGGTGAAGGTGGGGCTGTTGATGGGGCGGTACTCCGGGAAGAGCCGCCCGGACTTGAACCGCACGCCGCACGCGTTGCACAGCGTGCTGGGGCCGGCGGGGCCCTGCCGCCACTGCGGCGTCTCCTCCGACGCGCAGTGCGTGCACCGGCGCCGCACGCCGGCGGGCGGGGGCGCGGGGGGCAGCACCGGCGGGAGGCTCCACGGCGCCGTCACCCGCCGCCGCCGCCGCAGCCCCTTGGTCCTCGGCCCCACCACATGGGGCAGCGCCCCCAGGCAGCCCAGCCCCGCCGACGGACGCGACGGCGCCGCCTCCACCTCCGCCGCCATGGTCTCCACCGAAGGGAACGCGTCCGTGTTCGAGAGCCACTCCAACTCCTCCTCTTCCTCCGCCCCCTGCCCCTCTCCGCCCGCCGCCAACTCCAATCCCTGCAAGAAACATCCCCCCAAAAAGGAAATTTCTTTAGCTCCTTTATCGCAAACGCAACCTCAGCCGCAGCCATGGAAGGAACAAGACAGGTACCGCGTGGTCAAAGAAGGCATTCAAGCTGGCGTCCGCGCCGCCGGCAAGCTCGTCCGCCGCCGCCGGGTTCTCCTCTGCCGCTTCGAGCCCAGCCATGGTCGCCGCCGCCGTCACGGCGCAGGGATAAAGAAACGAAATTTTTTATTCGAGATGATCCGGTGGCCTTTTATCATCTGCTTTTCGAACCCTTTTTTGGGAGGTTTTTGTTCCGACCTGTGCGGTTTCACAAGTTGAAGCAAGCGAGATTTTTGTCCGGGTTCTTGAGATGATGCTAGAAATCCATAGGTTTTAACGAGGGTAATAACCCCATGGCGTTCACGTGGGGGTGCGGTGGGGTGGCTCTCAAGTCTCCGTGCTGGCACTGTGGCTAGGGACGATTGGGATTTGTTTGGCTGCTAAAAACATCAAGGCTCCTCCGTTAGGGTTTGCTTCAGGGCTAAGCCCACGCAGTGGGGAAGAAGAGGTGAGCCTGCTGGCTCCCATTCAGGCCGTGGCGGCGCATGCATTTCGTGAGATGAGGTCCAAGCTTTTCTGATACAAGTATACAAATTACAACTGGGTCCCAGTTTTTACATGAACTGTTTCACTGTATGGCTGGAGAAGCTGTTTCCCATGACGCGAGTCATCTCAAAACATTTCGAGTTGCAACTGGGTTGTGAAAATTTGTACTAGTTATTCTCCACACGCTTCTTATCTGTGAAAAAATATGACTGTGGTAAAAGCTTTGTGCATTTTATTGCCGTGGATCCTTGTCGTTTTAGTGTTGTGGCACTGGCAACCTCTTATAGTCATATAGGAAGGCTAGACAATGCATCGACAACCAAAAATTACCATTGCAAGTGGTAATTTGAGGGGAGAATGTGCTACTCAATGGTAAACACCATTAATCATTTTCATCCTTTTATTAATGGTAAACACCAAAGCGTACCATACGGTATGCGTGCTAGTAGGAAACGTATTGCACACTGTTGTAGTCCATGAGGCCCATGTGCTAGTAGGAAGTGATCATGGCCTCATGGGCTCCAAACATGGATATTTGCAGCGTTTGCCTCGCAAACATTGATATGGGCTCCAAACATGTTCCTTACTCTTTTTTTTTCTAGCTGGGTGGGGCATATCCACATATACGGTCATGTCACCGGCCTTTGACGATCCACGATTGGTGGGCCAAGAAAACGGTTCCTTTCATTAGAGGCCCACCAGCCGCCGCCACCGGCCCACCCCGGCGAGGCTAGGCTCGCGGCACCGGGCGTGCGTTCGTTCCGGGCGTGTCGCCGTCGCCGCCGAGCGGGCGAGCGCGGCGAAACAGGCGCGGGCAGAGTGGGCACTGGCGCGGCGCGGGCTCCGACTTCTTCTTCTGCCATGTTTTTAACTGGGAAACTGGTGAACTGAGAACACGAGCCATAACCCGCAACCCGCGTGCAGATCAACGCCGAGGGAGGGACAGGTGCGCGTTCGCGCTGGGGATTACGCCAAACCATGTGCTTAAGCGGGCTTAATTACGGGATGGCAGTGTCCAATGATGCACGGGGGAGCCTCTCACGGTCACAGCCTAGTCTGCACCAAGTTGGCATTGGCACCGTTCAAAAAAAAAACGTCCAGGCTTTCACCACCGAACATATATTCTCTCCTCTCTCCTCCGGATACGCTGGCTCATACACCGCACGGCGATTACTTTATACACAAGGGGTGCCTGCGCCTAACCAAACAAGAGCGCTCGAAGCCATCTGCGAGTGTTTGTACGTACGCTGTCCCGCCGTTTAACTTTAGCCTTCGAGCGGGAGGAGGGGCTTCTCAGCCTTCCCACTCTATTTACCAATAATTATTCAGCGATTAGCAAAAAGCATTATGCCTGCCTGCATGTGGCGATGCAGTACGAAAGCGCATAGGAAATGTGCCAACCAGCAACCACTAAATCCCGCGCGATCCTCGGTTTCTGGCTATCGAACGCCAACTTGTTACTGATAGCAAATAAAAAACTGCCAATATTTTTTTTCACGAAACATTGCATTCTTTTTCTTGAAGGAAGAAACATTGCATTCACTGAAGACCTGAATTTCCAGAGAGGAGAAAAGTTGGGGAACGAAATTCTCTCCTTCAATGATAGAGATGCACGAGAGAGGGTATCAAGAGTGCTTGCGGATCAGTACCTCCAGAGCCATGTGGATTACTCTAAACACCAAGGAAAAACCACGCAACAGAGCAGAGACGCGTAATAATGCCGCAATAATGGCTGAATAATAATCCACCACCCTTCTTCCAAGGGAAGGGAATTTCAGAGGCTGGAGCCACAAAGCGAGGATGGGGCAGCTTCACATGGCCCCCATCTTAGCCCCACGCTGGCCCTTGCTGCCATGGGAGAATTAACAAAGGGGAAGGGGGTGAGAGGCGAGCGCAACCGTGGAGCTAGGCCATGTGTGCCTGCATGTGGGCTAGCGAAGCGGGGGTTACCGAGTTGGAAGGGATGCTAATCGCATGCCATTTGCAGTTGGTGGCCGCGTCTCTTGCATGATTGCGGTTGCTTGCAGGCAGCTCGTATGGGTCAGGTACCTTCCTGCCGCCTCCATCTTTCCCTGTGCCCGTTCAGCCAAAAACTTGCCACCCTCACCATGCTCGGCAGTTGGGCTTGCCTCTGTCTTTCACTGGGTTAGGAAAAGATGCATCTTTCGAACTGAATTCTTCGAGAAAACAGAAGTGTTGAATCAAAGGAATTAGCTTTTTTTTACATGATCTTTGGTTACTGAATGAAGTTGCTGAGACCGCAACTTAATTGAACTTGTGAAACTGAAATCACATATAAGGGTGACAAGACAAACCTTAGCAGTCACCGGAGCCGGACGGTGTGAAATGTAGCATGCATGTTCGGGGAGAGGATCCATGGGTGTATCATGTTCATGTTCGCCGGCAGCCAGGTGGGTCCAATAATGGCAGCCCATCTGTAACATGGGAAGGTTTTGAGAGGAAGCCAACCAGGGTGGGTGAGTATTTGGAGTTAGGGAGGGAAGGAGGGATCATATTATTTGTTGCGTAACTGGGCTACAAAAGGGAGGATTAGTTGTGCAGGATAGTGCACTTGATAAAGTGGAAACAGTTGAGTCAGTTGGGCTGACTTTTTGAGGGGAGGACAAGGGTCCTGTTGCTGCCTGTACTTTTCAGGGCTTGTTTATAACCTGGATGTTCCCCAGGGCAAAGAGAATCAATGGCTGCTACATTACAAACTTTTACTACTGCTACTACAAATTTAGCTGACAGGATGAAGATGAATATTGTGATGTAATGAACTAATATTGGTGTTAACCAGTATATATATTATGCATTGTTCTTGCAGTTTCTTATCTGTTTGGCATGCTCAAAATGTCAAGAAGTTGTGCGGAAACCGTTTGACGCACTGGTAATTGACACACAAGTGTTACATACAGTGTAATGCTGATATTAGCCAAAAATCTAGTTCCTCTTTGCGTGTAAAGCGGGAATTTGATCAATCTAATTGAGGTGATTTAGCAAATAGCCCATCCAACAATGACAGATTCATAGCTGTAAAACAGGGATATGCCATCAAATCAAGTTATCTGACCTAGACTTCCCAAGCATATAAAAAGAAGCATGCTCGTGAAAAGGAATACGCTGCATGATGACGCTGATTGAAGTTCTTGGACCTGCTTGGATGCTGGCTTTGCTTCAAACACGTGTTACTGCATTGGCAGTAGTTTACTCGGTGCTTCGTCATGACAGCTTTAATTCCAAGATTCAGATCTTTACGGGGCAGACCATTTACAACACACTCTATATGATTTCACATACTGTCTGTTCATGCAGATGACAGCTGTCTCATTCATAGGAACGTTATTAGAGTGCAACAATTGGAATTCTATGGAACTTATCTAAAATATCTACCGCTAATTAGTCCACACACTAAAGATCAATACATAGAAACATGCAAAAATAGGCTAATGTAATGAACTAATGAAGGCTGGCTAATTCATCTACTTTTCTGCTTTATATATTAGAAATGACATATTGCCATTAGGATATTTTTAAAAGTAGTCATATGAAAGGTCGACAATCAAATTTTTACATACCACACACACATAACCAATATATGGAGAACGTACAAAAAGGTCAAATCAGTACTTCTGCAGTTTTTAAATCTATATTTTTGGGATTTCTTTTTTTTTAAAAAAAAAGAAGTTCATCAAAGTGCATGGCAATGTCTTAAAGGTGAAGATTCCCTAATATTGACAATCTAGCACACCTATATGCTATTGCTACAGGAAACTAAAGGCTGACGTACTCAAGAATCTAATCAATAAGAGAGAGAGAAAAGGACTTTCATGTGATGGAAATAATTTAGCTTGGGCAAGTTGTGCATATGCTTCTGTACCATTATCGTTCAATAGCTAATTAGAAAATTCCTAAATCCCATGTCCTTCCATGCAACTTTTTTACATTTCGCAAAGAAGTGCAGTTTCGCTTGAAACATCTTACAGCTCAGATATAACATTGCAACAAGGGAAGCCTGTATAATCTGCTTTTCATTAGGTGGTGCGGAAATATTTCTTAGAGAGGTACCTGTCAAAAGTTCAGGGTCACTGTTATCATGAAACAAACAGGCCTGCACTTGGAATCTTTGTCATAGAACACTACATGTAATGTATTATGAATCACTGAAATGGTTCTGCAATGGATCGTTGCAACCTCACTTACACTGTTAGGTACTTAAAAGCACCATCGCTAATTAATTGATTTAGAACAAGAGCGTGATTCTTTCTTACCAGCAGGCAAGCCTAACCAGAAAAGAAGGATAGAAGATTCCTGCTCACTTTTCACTCCTTGTAAGCTTGTATAAGAAAATTTTAAAAATACGTGCCACTGATGACACCTGGAACAGAATCTTACAGTGCCTATAGATTTCCAACCTGCAAGGATCACTGACACAAGTTCCATTGTACATGCAAGATGAGATTAAAGTACTAGTTTTGGAATCAGTCATTTGTTAAACACCCACAGCACGCGTGCTGCTCCTCCTATGTAGCTTCGCCTCCTTCTAGTAGTACATTATGCTAACCAAGAGACAATTAAAGTAATCTTGGCGTTAACCATGCCTGTCCAGTTTAGTGAACTCCCATTGTTCAGATTGGCGGTGTGGATGACACTGCTTGCTTTATTTGTTTTCCCAAAATGATGATCGTGTTTCACTTGAGATCTTAATTTCCTCCGAAATGTTGATAGAATTAGTTTGTTGCCAATATCAGTACTTCAAAGTAGGCTAAATCTCGTGAAGAATTCAGTACCTTCCAAACTAAGAACATAGCATAACTACTTCATGATTTTTTTTGAATAAACTGAATTTTCACAAACTAGTCATTGCTAAAAAATCGCGTTTGCACTTCAGATCATCAGCAGAATTGAAGTGTACTCTCACATAGTTCAAAAAATAAAAATAAAAAGAACTGGACCCTCAAGCTAAATTATACTCCAATTCAACAGCATCCGTAGCTGAAAAACAACTATGCCTACAAGAACACAGTAGGGAATAAACTCCAATGGAAGCCCCCATGTTCTGCGTTACACAATGATTGCAATTCCTTTTGTTTAACCCATTTGTTTAACCCAGCAAGACAAATTTCTCTCTCCAATGACGAGTGACCAATCCGCCTTTCACACATTCCCTTCACCACATGGGCCATGTCTCCCCAAGCTCTCAATAATTCCAAGGGCATTTCCAGCCTATGTCCATGCCTCCTCCCAACCTTTACACTCTCATACCGAGCTGTTCTTGTGCTATCCCCAGGCCCCACAGAGGCTACTACTGAACCATGTACCTAACACTACACCAACACAGCAGTATACCAATGCAGTAGCATGCCGCCAAGTAGTATTTTTTTTATCATTCAACCCCTCTCCAAACACATAAATTAATGCATTAATCTGATCCTAATCATAGACATGGGCACAGGCTATATACTTTCCTGCGAGTTTCCCTCCATTTCTCTATTGCCTCAAACACGGCAATGAAAACACAATAATGCTAGTGAAGGAGAGCAGGAGACGGCGGCCGAGGAGTGGAGGAGAAGGCAAGAACTGAAGAACCAAGTATGACAAGTGCTACTCCAAGGCGTGGTAGCACTTCGCACCTGTTCTTCCCCTTGTCCTTCTCCTTGGCACTCCTGTGCTGCATTGCCGTGTCCAATGCCGCAGGCGACGAGGCCGCGGCGTTGCTGGCCATCAAGGTGTCGCTCGTCGACCCCTTGGAGAAGCTCGGCGGCTGGAATTCGGCGTCAGTCTCGTCACATTGTACCTGGAAGGGCGTGCGTTGCAATGCCCGCGGCGTGGTCACCGGCCTCAACCTCGCCGGCATGAACCTGAGCGGCTCCATCCCCGACGACATCCTCGGCCTCACTGGCCTCACCTCGATCATCCTGCAGAGCAATGCGTTTGAGCACGAGCTGCCGCTGGCGCTCGTGTCCATTCCGACGCTCCAGGAGCTCGACGTCAGCGACAACAACTTCGCCGGCCACTTCCCCGCCGGCCTCGGTGCATGCGCCTCGTTGACATACCTCAACGCGTCGGGCAACAATTTCGCCGGCCCGCTCCCGGCCGACATCGCCAATGCCTCCGCGCTCGAGTCGCTCGACTTCAGGGGCGGCTACTTCTCCGGCACGATCCCCAAGTCCTACGGCAAGCTCCAGAAGCTCAAGTTCTTGGGTCTCTCTGGCAACAACCTTGGCGGCGCCCTTCCAGCCGAGCTGTTCGATATGTCGGCATTGGAGCAGCTGCTTATTGGCTACAATGAGTTCTCCGGCGCGATCCCGGCTGCAATTGGAAAACTCGCCAACCTACAGTATCTCGACCTGGCGATCGGCAAATTGGAAGGCCCAATTCCGGCGGAGCTCGGCCGGCTGCCGTACCTCAACACCATCTACCTCTACAAGAACAACATTGGCGGCCCGATACCCAAGGAGATCGGCAACCTCACCTCCCTCGTCATGCTCGACCTCTCCGACAACGCGCTCACCGGCACCATCCCGGCGGAGCTGGGGCAGCTCACTAACCTGCAGCTGCTCAACCTCATGTGCAACAGGCTCAATGGCGGAATCCCAGCGAGCATCGGCGAGCTCCCCAAGCTGGAGGTGTTGGAGCTGTGGAACAACTCCCTCACCGGCCCATTGCCACCGTCGCTCGGGAGCGCGCAGCCGCTGGAGTGGCTCGACGTGTCCACGAACGCGTTGTCCGGGCCGGTGCCCGCCGGCCTCTGCGACAGCAGCAACCTGACGAAGCTGATCCTGTTCAACAATGTCTTCACAGGCCCGATCCCGGCGGGCCTGACCACGTGCTCGACGCTTGTCCGCGTGCGCGCGCACAACAACCGGCTCAACGGCACGGTGCCCGCGGGGCTCGGGCGGCTCCCGCGGCTGCAGCGTCTCGAGCTCGCCGGCAACGAGCTGTCCGGGGAGATCCCAGACGACTTGGCGCTCTCGACGTCGCTCTCCTTCATCGACCTCTCCCACAACCAGCTCCGATCCGCGCTGCCGTCGAACATCCTGTCGATCCCGACGCTCCAGACGTTCGCGGCCGCCGACAACGAGCTGGTCGGCGGCGTGCCGGACGAGATTGGCGACTGTCCGTCGCTGTCCGCCCTCGACCTGTCCAGCAACCGGCTGTCGGGTGCGATTCCGGCTAGCCTCGGGTCGTGCCAGAGGCTTGTCTCTCTCAGCCTGCGGAACAACAAGCTCACCGGTCAGATCCCAGGGGCGATCGCCAAGATGTCGACACTGTCTGTCCTCGATCTCTCCACCAACTTCTTCTCCGGCGAGATACCGAGCAACTTCGGCACCTCACCGGCGCTCGAAATGCTCAACCTGGCGTACAACAACCTCACTGGTCCCGTGCCAACAACGGGTCTTCTGAGGACAATTAACCCCGACGAGCTCGCCGGGAACCCGGGCCTGTGTGGTGGTGTCCTGCCGCCGTGCGGGGCTACCTCCCTGCGGGCCTCCTCGTATGAGGCGTCTGGCCTCCGGCGGTCACACATGAAGCACATCGCCGCTGGGTGGGCGATCGGAATCTCTGCCTTGATTGTGGTATGCGGCGTCGTCCTTGTCGGCAAGCAGCTGTACCAGCGGTGGTATGTCAATGGCGGGTGCTGCGACGATGCCGCCCTCGAGGAAGACGGGAGCGGTTCGTGGCCGTGGCGCCTGACGGCGTTCCAGCGGCTGAGCTTCACCAGCGCCGAGGTGCTCGCCTGCATCAAGGAGGACAACATCGTGGGGATGGGCGGCACGGGAGTGGTCTACCGCGCGGACATGCCACGGCACCATGCCGTCGTCGCCGTCAAGAAGCTGTGGCGCGCGGCCGGGTGCCCCGAGGAGGCCGCCACGGTCGACGGGCGGCAGGACGTGGAGGCGGGCGGCGAGTTTGCCGCCGAGGTGAAGCTCCTCGGCCGGCTCCGCCACCGCAACGTCGTGCGCATGCTGGGGTACGTGAGCAACAACCTGGACACCATGGTGCTGTACGAGTACATGGTGAACGGCAGCCTGTGGGAGGCGCTGCACGGGCTGGGGAAGGGCAAGATGCTGGTGGACTGGGTGTCACGGTACAACGTCGCGGCGGGCGTCGCCGCCGGGCTCGCGTACCTCCACCACGACTGCCGGCCGCCGGTCATCCACCGCGACGTCAAGTCGAGCAACGTGCTCCTCGACACCAACATGGACGCCAAGATCGCCGACTTCGGCCTCGCCCGCGTCATGGCGCGCGCCCACGAGACCGTGTCCGTCGTCGCCGGCTCCTTCGGCTACATCGCGCCAGGTCAGTAGCAACAGCAATGGCCACCGTCGCATGAGAGCGGCAAGTTAGCCTCGGGGCGCTCGTACTGATGATGTGTGATCTGGATGCTGTTGTTGCAGAGTACGGGTACACGCTGAAGGTGGATCAGAAGAGCGACATCTACAGCTTCGGCGTGGTCCTGATGGAGCTCCTCACGGGGCGGCGGCCGATCGAGCCGGAGTACGGCGACAGCACGGACATCGTCGGCTGGATCAGGGAACGGCTGCGCACCAACAGCGGCGTGGAGGAGCTGCTGGACGCCGGCATCGGCGGCCGCGTGGACCACGTCCGGGAGGAGATGCTGCTGGTGCTGCGCATCGCGGTGCTGTGCACGGCCAAGTCCCCCAAGGACCGGCCCACGATGCGGGACGTGGTGACCATGCTCGGCGAGGCCAAGCCGCGCCGCAAGAGCAGCAGCGCCACCGTGGCCGCCACCGTCGTGGACAAGGACAAGCCGGTGTTCACGACGTCGCCGGACTCCGGTTACCTATAGGCTGGGGGTGAGGCGGTGACCAAAAGACGACGCTGGCGTTAGCGGATCTGTATGTATGTAGTTCATGCCATGTACAATCTTTTACATAGTTCTGATTTTGATTCATACTTTGGTTATGTTCAGAGGGAAAAGGAGATTAATGTGTTTCTAAAAAAAAGGAGATTAATGTAACCAATGTTTATACGTTTACAATTTTAGGATGTAAAGCAATTGGTCCCTTTGAATAATAGAAAAACCATTTTTAGACTACTATACAAGCCGGTAACAGGCGCAACGGGGCCGATAGGCTCTGTACAAGGCTTCCACGTAGGAAAGAGAAGCGAGGAGAGAGAAACTGTTGCCGCTATGGCTGAGCGGGCCGCATAGTTTTTACATAGTTTTGATTCATATATACTTTTATTAAGTTCATAGAGAAAAGGAGATTAATGTAACCAATGTTTAGGTCTCGTTTGATTTTTTAAGTAGCTGTTACGTCGAATATTCGGATATCAATTTGAATATTCGGATGTCAACTTAATAAAAAAATAATTGCACATTAGAGTTCTAGAAGGATATATTAAGTATAATTAATACATGATTAGCGAATGATTACTGTAGCAGTTAGTTGTCAAATTATGAACTAATTATATTTAATAGATTCGTCTCGTGATTAAGTAAATTAATTTTTAATAAATCTATATTTAATATTTTTAATTAATATTTTAAATATGCGATGCGACACAACTTATGATTTAAACTGAAATAAAGCAAACAATACCTTATGCAATGCTTCCTCCCGTGCGTCCGGACGCATCGGAAGCAGGACGCTGAAAATATCTGGACGCTGGTCCGCGTTACTGACCACAACTTTAATTATGAGCCCCACACACACAACGTTGCCGTGTTTGTTTCTCCATCCACCGTTCCTTTTTCTCCCTCTATTATAATCCCAAGCTTACCTATTCTAAGGGCCAGTTTAGTTTTTAAGTTGCTGTCACAATGTTCGGATGTCAATTTGAATATTCAGATGCCAACTTAACATAAAACTAATCGCATAAACTGCAATTGGGACTCTAAAAAAATATATTAAGTATAATTAATGCACGATTAGCGGATGGTTACTGTAGTAATTAGTGATCAAATTATAAACTAATTAAATTTAATAGATTCATCTCGTGATTAAGTCACGACTTATGAAATTAGTTTCATAATAAGTCTATATTTAGTACTCCTAATTGGTGTTTAAACATGCGATATGATGGTACTTATGACTTAAATAAAAAAACCAAACTAGATCTAAACCATTGTGTGCCACGCCGCCATGCTGCCGTTGTGCCCAGGGGCCGCGACCGCTCCTCCTTCACCCGCACTCGCCGACGCAGCAGCAGCGACCTATCCCAACTGGAAGAAGAAATTGAAGAGAGTGATAGTGATAGCATCATTGTGGTGCAGATCATAGCCTCGGCCACATCGTTACATTGCAGGTGAAGACGGCGGACCGATCGCGGAGATGATGGAGGTGCCGCCGCTCCCCGCGGCGAGGGTGGGCCGAGACGGTCGCCGCTCCCCCGCAGCTTCCCCAGCGCCGGCCGTTGGAGGAGCTCCGGACAGCGGTCATGGTGGGCAGCTACGTGCGTCTGGAATGGAATTTCTAACCGTCAATCGAGTAAAAATTGTTTCCAATAGCAGTCAGCGCTTGTTTTCATTTTCTAAAAAAATTAGTTTCAGCACGTGTTTCCTGCGTGAAGGTTGAGGCCAATGGCCCCGCGGTTGTTGTGTCAGTTCACGATTCCTTTGTTTTTGGATTCGGGAAACTATCATGATGTTTTTGTGTGGCTCTGTTATTATTTTATTTGGTGGACCTGAAATTTTAAATTGTTTTGTATTTTATCGATGCGCGCACTGTAAATTCGCACCACCTCTTGCTGTTAGCCCGTCATCTTTCGGTCCATTTCTTATTTTTTCCTCGTAACGTACCAAACTTGCCGACGGCGTTGGGACTTCTTTAGCATGGTAGAGTTGTTTGGTCAGATAAAATTAGTGGAAGAATTTGTAATTTTCTGTTAGATCAAGGTATGTTTTAATTTTTGTTTGTCTCTATCCCTATAAGCTTTGCCATTCCTTTCATGTTGTTTTCATTTCTTTTTTTCTCGATGCCGTGCTGCCATCGCTGTCTTTTTCAGCAGCAAAAATTGGCTTAACCAATGCGAGCTGGCTGCTAGCATGTATATCTTCAGTCATACTTGCTGATTGCATTATACTGTTTTAGTTAGAGGTGCAAATTGGTGAACCCTAGATGCACCTTTAACCTTTTTAGTTCAAATATTTGTGCTATTTTTTTAAAATAGGATCTTACATATTTTGAAGAAATAATATAAATATTTAAAAAGGATTGGAGGTGCATCTAGAAGTCGTCAATTTACACCCTTAGTTTTAGTTCATTCACCAGTGTGTTGATGTACATGTGAATCTCTTTTTTGTTGCTGCCTGCTTCATCTCCTTGAAATTCTCCAACCACTTCGGATTCCCAAATAGAACATCATCTTGGTCCATACGGTTAGCAATATTTTTAAAAATCTCTGCATCTTCGGGCCCCAACATATCACCTTGCTCATCACCATCCTCATCATTGACTGCTATGTCTTGGAGAATTTCATCAATGTTGATGTAATCGCGATTCACACTATCGCCACCCGCTGTTGCTGCTGTTGATGAGGGTGGTTGTTCTCTTCCGTTCACCGTTGATGTCGTCGACGAGTTTCCTTCAGATGCAGCGGTAGCTCCTTTGCCGTGAAACTTCCAAACAGTATAATCCTTAACGAAACCATGCCGGATCAAGTGAGATTGCACCACGCTATCTTCGTGGAGAAGTTTGTTCTGACAACTGTTGCACGAACAAATAGTGCGCTCCCGACCCAGACTCACACGATGCTTTTTGCAGCGGCAATAAAATTTTTCACATATTGCAGGAAAGCCAAATCGTTGCCGATCCTCGATATCTTGTACATCCACTCTGCCCTGTCCATGAACGAGACTTTGCACATAGCGACAAACTAAAGTCAGATAGGCAGATCTAGATCCGGATCCGGATTTCTCTCTCCTCTATGCTCTAGATCTAGACCAAAAGCACCAAAATTAGGGAAATGAGGGAAGATAAGAGTAGTAGAGGTAAGAAATCAACCTCTTGCGGTGCTCTCGCTCACCAAATTTAAGGGCAAAACCTCCCCTCTCTAAAATAGTTAAGTTTGGGTGTTTTGAGCTCAAAACACCCAGAAATGGAGGAGCCGCGGGGAGGAAGAGTGGGGCTGGACTATTATATATAGGGTTCTTTACCGAAGCGGGCAAATAATAAAAAATTATCCCATTTAATTATCATTAACCAAGACAGTTGTGTTAAATGGGCCGTCTTGGATAATTCATTAACCGAGGCGGTAACGCAACCGTCTCGGTTAATCATCATTAATCGAGGCGGTTATGTTACGTTACCTGCCTCGGTTAACCCTTTAATCGAGGCGGTTGTACGGCCGGCGGTCCGATAACGAGGCATTTTCGAAACGTCGAGGTTAATGAGATTTTGCAGTAGTGTGCACAAATACCACCGAGGCAATATGTGAGATTGTTCGTGGAACAACCAGACTCTGCAGCCCATGCAAAGGTACGTCGGATGCCCCTACTGACGAGTGATGAGTGTTGAAATCTCATGTAGATGTAGTGGAGCTATGTTAAAAATAATCCGAGACCAAATCCCACGTTATTGGTGGTTGTACTAACAAACCCACGTATTCTAATGAATCTTCCTGACAACATGCGCTCGTGAACTTCCATTTTTCGGTTGATGCATGCCTAGTTTTTTCAGTCAATTTCCCCTGTCGGTGGTTGATTAGGAAAATCGATTGATTTTTAGCTTCTCGTCACTCACATCGTGTCATCTCGGCAGTTCCACGTCGCAATTCTTTATTGGAGAGAAAATCGATTGATGCAAAGAAACTTTTTTTACTCGACTGCCCACAGGCCACAAGTCGCCACTTCCCCTCCCCAAAACTCCGAGACGCTTTTATTTCAAAAATAAAAATTCCGACACGCTAACTCCAAAAAATCCCACGCTTTCCTCTTCGTTAGGTTTCCCCCAAATCGCCCCGGCTTCCCCGCCAGCCAAGGCGCCGACGATCCTCGCATTTCGCCGCCGTTCCGCCATCCGCCGCCCAAGCCTCTGCCCTTCGTCGCCCGCGGCCCCCGCCTCCGCCCCGCTCGTCGTCGCCCGCGGCCAACGCCCGTCATCACCCGTCGCCCCCGCCTCCGGCTCCACCCGTGGTCACGCGCTGCCTCCGCCCTGCCAGGTGCTTCTCTCCCTCGTCGTCGCCCGCGGCCAACGCCCGTCATCACCCGCCGCCCCCGCCCCCGCCCCCGCCCCCGGCTCCAGCTGTCGTCACACGCCGCCTCCGCCCTGCCCGGTGTTTCTCTCCCTCATCATCGCCCGCCGCCCCGCCCTCTCCCGCGGCCCCTTAGACCGTTTCCGAGCAACAAATGGCGTCCTCTAGGATTCAACTCAAGCGTATTCTGGAAATTCACTAGCTGGCGCAGATGCAAGAGGATCCTAAGGAGGCGGAGAGAGGTTTCAAGGATGCCCTGTCACAGATTACGGATTTGGTGATTCAGACCGATGCCAGTGCTATCACGTTTAATCTCGCCGGAGATCTGATGCTGGAGCAGCACGTGAGGCTGACAGATGCGTCTCTGCATCAGGCATTGAGGGATCATGGAGACAATGCAGCTGCAAAGAGGCTTAAAGACATGGCAGATCGTGCCATTCTTCAGGCAGTTGAGTACTTTCGTAGGTCGTCAGTGTCAGGCAGGGCTCGGGACTGTGTACTGACAGCAGCAAGTATGGGCAGGCACTTGTAGCAGCCAAGCTGCTGCATAAGGCCAAGAAGGAGCTTGAGAGGGGCAGGAGCATCAAATGTCCGGTTGACCCAAGGCTTTTTAACGTTGAAGTTACATTTGATGGTACAAACAAGCAGAAGCTCATTTCAGATACTCTGAAGCGTATGGAATCAGATATGTTATACATTGACATCAGCGAGCACGATGATGGGTTTGCCAAGATCCTGAAGCAGCTTGGCAACCCAATGGCTGAAGCTCGCTCACTCCTGAAATCTGCTGCAGAGCTCGCTGAGGCACAACCTTCTGCACGTGCAAGTCTCCTTTATCCATACATCATGGTTTGTCTCCTGAGCGAAGATCAAATCTTGAAGGACAGCAGGTGTGGCGAATTCCTTAGTTTGGCACTTGGTGTGCTAAAGGACCTCTCAAGTTCGATGCCAAGATCGTTGGTGATTGCTTTTGTTCACGCAAAATTTCTTGTAGCTTTGGGTTTTCTTGACAGTGCTGAGAAGGAATGCCAGAGGGCGCTGCTCATTGATAAGCCCGATGATCCCTGGTATCATGACATCCCCTTGGCGTCAACTGATGGGGAAACCTATGATGAAAGGGTGTATCTGAAAAAGAAACAGATTGCTGCTATTATTGATGCTGTTTTTAGGATGGTGAAGTCTGAATTTCAGAACCTTAATGAAGAGCAGAAGGTGTCATTTCTTTCAGTAAGGGTTGCCAACTTATTAGACCAGAATGGGAGCGTGTCAGAAAAAACTGTATCTATCATTGACGCAGTCAACCAATACAAATCACGCCAATCTTGGGTTCTGTGGAGATGCCCACATGAGGAACATTTTTGTCAGTTGTATGAGGCTCCTGATCCTGTTGCTCTACTCAGGCATGTGTGGGATCATGTCAACCCTGAAGAACGGGAAATTGAGGTATTTTATGGTGCTGTCCACAACCGGTTGAAATCATGCCATCAAGCCCCTCACGCTGAACATCTCGGCAATCTTTACCTTGCTGTAGATGATGAAGGAAAAGAGTGCTTGTGCCTCAGAAGTATCGAGGCTCTTTTCAATAGGATCTACAGTATTCTGCCAGTGCTTGAAAGAGATGATCAAAATGATGGCATTTCTGCTCTCGAAGCTCTCGATGCATTTTTGAATGTTGTCATATCTTTTGGTGAGGTCTATATCTGTTTTTCAATTGTTTCTTGGATTTCATTGTTTACAGTTGGTAATTATGGTCACTCAGGGTAATCTTTAAAGTTGTGCACTTGCAGGATGAAAATGATGACACCCTTCAAGTAACATGGTCTCAGTTGTTAGTCAGTTTTGCTGTTGATACTAGGGATGCACTCTTTGACTTGACAGCTACCATTAAATGGGTATGGTCAAGGCTTTTGCTTTGCCTGATTCTTATACTGCTATTAATTTACTGTATTCACATAATTTGCCAACCTTAAATTGCATACTGTTGGTAATCTAACAGCTCTCCATTAATCATTTTTGTAGAAGGAAATGAGGGAAATGGTAGATCAACAAATATCAAAACTGGAGGTTGATACATTTTTTCCTCTACACTTTACTAATAATCTTTTCTGTTTGTACTTAGTTGGAATTGTAGATATATGGTATTATTTTATTAATTGATCCGTTTAAATTGAATGGCCAACATCTTCAGTTTGCAGATTGCAAAGCAAGATTCAGTTGAAATGCCATTGGAGGAACATAATTCTGAATTGGATGTTAAAGGTGACATCCTCGATTTCAGCATCTTGTCCTAGAATTTGAGTAAACTAAAATTATTTTACATTGAGCGTCATTCCAGCGCTAGACGTGTCATATTAATTAGGTTTTGTGATGCAGATGATCGAAGGAATTCTGGAGCTTCACACTCCGAACATCACGCGTTCAAGTATGACTATGAAGCTCTCCACCGCAGGTTTGCAGTGGTGAATGCTCAGCCACCTGCTGTTGCCAAGGTTTGTTTTCCTTTTGTTATTAAGCTCGTAGAATGGAAATTTTTGGTGTTCTTTAGAGCATAGATCCCTTACCATTTCTTTATGACATATTGATGATCAGTGAACCAAATTGGCCAGGTAGCACCTAACTTGACTCTGTATGTAATTATGCAGACTGAAAACAAAGGTAGCTATGATCCATACGCAATTGAACAAGTTCATACCGATTATATGAAAGTCGTGTCTTCTGAGTGTTCCCACCAGGTGGTTTGTTCAGCATGTTTTATTGAGAGGTGTATTACCAGACGCTTCACGCAGGTATTAACCTCAATCCCAATAACTCATTTTAATTGAATCTCTTTGCGTCATATGACCCCCACCCCCAATTTTTATAAGCAGATCTTACACCACTTCTCAACAATACATGTGGTTGGCGTCAAGTGTCCAATCTGTTCGATAAGATTTGTCTCTGCGAGCGCTGTGTCATTTCATATGGACTTTTACCTTGGTGCAGGAAGCAAAAGGTAAATTTTTTGGTATGTCAAAACCTATATATGTATCAATGTTGCCTACCCTGACTCCGAAGTTATTTAAGTAACCATGGGAGGATAACAATAGATTTGAAATACAATTAAACCCAAAGCTCACTTTAATCTTATTTGTATGTGTTGTCATTTCAGGAGTGCTGAGCAAGTCCAGGAGCGTGGCTCCTAAGCCTGGCGCATCTTGGACTTCGGGTCCAATTTATTCAAAGATAAGCATATCACCGAAATAACTGTGCGGAGAATTCTCCAGAAAAAAATGCTTGTGCAGTTAAAAACAACTAAATAAGAAAGAGTTTAAGTGTAAAAAATTCTTGCTTAACCTTAATAGAAATTCTCTAATGCTTATGTATCTACAGAAGTTAGTTTGATGATGCACCTTTTTATACTTGAGAGGAACCCAACAAATTATTGAACTCTTACAAGTGAGTTGATACATAAAGTCCAAAAAACAATACAGCATATTTTTGTGCACAGTAAATACATAAAGTCCAAAAAAAATACTACACATATATTTATATAGAGAGAAATCTGAAATCAAAACATGTACACATCAAATCTGCATGCACACATTATTCAAAAAAAATCTGCATGCACATTCAAATTCCGTATACATGTTTTCTCTCTCTCCAGAAGCATCTAGCGGAATCAACTCTCGAGATCGCCGGGGTTCAAGGCTTCAAGCTGTCTGGCACAACAAACGACGTAAGAAATATTATTACTCCTACTCCATAGGAGTACCCAGCTGCTGGCAGAGCTGCACGTCACATGCAGTCGAGCGGGACTCGTGGCGCCGACCTCTGCCACGTCAGCGTCAGGTCAGCCCTGGGCCAAACAGCTCGGGGCCACGAGTCACGGCACGGAAACGTGTTATCTCGGATCCATGAGTCAGGATCAAAAATGTAATTTATTTTTTTAAGGGTTTAAATGTGAGATTCTTTCGTTCAAAGGGCTAAAAAGAAAAAATGTGATGACTTCCTGTACTTCCATTTTCTGTATCAATCAAGTGGGTTCGTAACAGGGCGACGCCCGCCGGTCCAACTTCTCCGTGCTCTCGGGGACATCGATGGCGGCCCCTCACGTGAGCGGCATCGCGGCGCTCATCCGGTCCGCGCACCCGTCCTGGAGCTCGGCGATGGTCCGGTCCGCGATCATGACATCGTCGGACATAACGGACCGGCAGGGCAGGGCAAGGCGATCATGGACGGCGACGGCGGCCGGGCCGACGTGTTCGCCATGGGCGCCGGGCGCGTGAACCCGGCGCGCGCCGTCGACCCCGGCCTCGTCTACGACATCCAGCCCGGCGACTACGTGACGCACCTGTGCACGCTCGGGTACACCAACATGGAGATCTTCAAGATCACCCACGCCGGCATCAATTGCAGCGCCGTGCTCCAGAAGAGCGGGGGCTTCAGCCTCAACTACCCCGCGATCGCCGTGGCGTTCAAGAACGGCGCCAAGTCGGCGGTGCTCCAGCGGACGGTGAACAACGTTGGCACTCCGAACTCGGCGTACACCGTGCAGGTCGCGGCGCCACCGGGAGTCAAGGTCAACGTGGCGCCCACGACGCTGGCGTTCGCGGAGTTCGGCGAGCAGAGGAGCTTCCGGTGGTGTTCGGCGACGCAGTCAAGGGAAGCACGTCGTGAGGAGCCCCATCGCCGCGAGCCCGTGACCTTGGTGGTGGAGTAGCAGAAGAGCCGCCGTCTTGCTGGCATCTGATGACGCTGTATCATGGATTTGTTGCCAACTTGCCATTGATGGATATTCCCTCCATCCACATTTATAAGGTGTCTCTCTCTAAACTCCTAATCCATACCCTGGGTATGGAATAGTTATTCCATACCCGAGCCAACCCACGACTCCACGAGCCACCCGCGGCGCCCTCTCCACCAGTGCCCGCGCCTGGTTTTTTTTTTCCGCAGGCGCATGGTTTTTTCCGCAGGCGGTTTTCCTCCCGTCCCCCGCCGCACGTTTCGCCAGCAGTTGAGGAGCTGCGCCGGCGGCGATTCTGGGAACGCGTGCTTCCTCGCCGGTGTCTGCAATCCGCTCGACTGAAGTCTGCGATCCCTGGCCGGGCGCCTGGCTTTTCCCCACCAGCGAGGCCGCCCCTGAATCCCTGACGAGGCTGCCGGAGTCCGCGTGCAGATACGGGAGTTACAGGAGTGCTAGATCCGCCGCCGGCGCTGCCAGACGGCGGTGGCGGAGGACAATCATTTTCTGAGTTGAGCTTGGCAGTGGCGGAGGACATAATCGTTTTCTGAGTTGAGCTCGGCATTCACGTGGATATGACTGCGCGTTGGATTGGAATCGTAGCTTTCAGCTTTGGAGAACCTGGAAATGCCAACTCGGCAACTTCACTTCGTGTCTCTCACACAATTCGCGCTAGAGTAACTTGATGGATTTTTTGTTCTTTCAAAGAAAAAAACAAATCCGATCCAAAAGTTCTTTCTCACATACATATATCGTTTTTGCAAGGAATTCAGTTTTAAACTACAGGTTTCCATATCCTGTAAATTTGAGCATCAGCACAGATTAAAATTTAAAGGAAAACTCGCATAGCACTTGAAACGACTAGAGGTTAAATTCAGATCGAGGAAACAGCAGAGTTTTTGAAACACATACAGAACATCTGGATCGCCAAAACAACAGGATCGAGAGGACAAACAAACAACCACCGGAATCCACAATGTTAAGAACTATATTTTTTTGCACCATTCTACAATTATAACACTCGATAAAATTCTCAAGGCCAAAGTAGCGAACTTAACTCTGGTTGAAAGAGTTTCCTAGACTACACTGATACCATGAAAGAGTACCAGCCTAACAGGTCAGATGTTAGCCATTGAAAGAACAAGTTCCAGAAAAATATGAGGTGGGCTGTCTGGTAAACAAACTGCCACCTCTCATATCTGTCGCAGCCTCAGGTCAGCATTGGACCTGGGGATCTGGACCCATACCGCCAAACCTCGCACCTGCACCAACCTCAGCATTGGGTGCCCGTGCCACAACAGCATTGTCATCAGAAAACAGAGCCTTGATGAAGGACGGAGTCTTCAGGGGTCGACGGCCAGTCATTCGTGGATACATCTTCCGGAAAGTAGTACACATGTCCAACACACATGAATCATGCTCTACAAAGAAATGTGATATTAGTTTATATCTGGATCACTGATTCCTACAAAAATAGAAAATGATGAAGATGATAGTCAGAACACGATACAGGCAAACTACACAACATTCCTCTGTCAGTTCAATCATTCATATGTGACTCAATTGAAGCTCATGATTCAGAACAGTGACAATTTGAATCAAGATAACCGTAGCCTGTCAAGAGTGCAAGAGGTAGATCTAGTGAGAGCTGTAGCTCCACTTACCTAACATCAATACAAGGTCTTGTGTCACATTGATTTAGTTTTCTGATTGCAGTCTATTTAAACAAATGAACAAACTGTACTGCACAGACCCTTTTTTCTGATTTAGTTTTCTGACCCCAACCTATGCAGAAAAGTGGACAAACTGTACTGCACAGACCCTAAATTACTGTACATTTTTTAGTAAAATGGAACCATTTTCTTATATAGATTTCAGATATGTGTTTACTGCTATGAGCATTTATTCCTCAATCAAATGCATTAAGACGTTATGGCATTCATTTATCTCACACCACAGGCACCTCTTGAAACAAATAAATAATAAAGTAAGCAAAACTTCTATAGAAGTTCAGTGTTCTTGTGCCAAAACCATACTTATTTATATTGTGGATGAAAACTAGTATTTTATAATGAAAGAAATAGAGAAATCCAATTAATACAAAAACCATCAGTAAGCTAGAACTCTTGCAAGCATATTTTTCGATCATTGGAATAAAAAAAAAATCATCAGGAATCACTAGATGTGAGAAAACTGGGATATGTAGCAGGTAGCGGATATTTTAAAGAAATGACAGTATGTAAGCATTTCCCCTATGTAGATATGCGCAACCAAAAGAAATTACATTATTTCACATATTGTGCAACAGTCAGGAGTGAGAAAGATGATTGATCTCATACAGATAGGGTCACCATAAAAATGATTTAAGATGAACATTAGGCGGGCTGCTGTAATGCTTTGGCATTCAGGAAATGGAGCAGGAGAACAATTACCCAAGGTAAGTAGGCTGAAGGTTAACAAGCCCAGAAAGCTCATGTGGATGAAGGGGTTGTGCTTGTCCAGACATAAACCTGCCATCACATATCAAAAGTCAAGGTGCATCTTTTTTGCTTCCATCCAGTTTCAACAGTTCGTTGACAACATGGGGGACGAAGCTCCACTGCTCCACCACTCCTTTGATATCCTGAAAACAGGTTTATCAGTATCAGCTGACGGTAAGATCCACAATGCCGGTAAGAAAAATAAGAAATTAACAAGGAGAAATTATTGAGGATCTCAAAGGAAGTACAATCGCAGTGACAATTAACCCAAATCAAGATGGGAATCTAGGCAGTATTTCAGTCTTTCAATATACGTACATAAGACCAGTGCCTCAGTCTACGTGTACTCCATTGTAAACCATTCATATAATGCACTATTATTGATGATCAGTACGTAGAAAATTAATGCGAATACAACACTTTGTGGATGAAAAGGGAGATATTGCATTGCTTACATTGCCTTGCTAAAGGGATTCTATGGCATCTTGCAGACAAGTAATAACCCCTTCAGCAGCTATTGCCTTCAGTTCACTTGGCTCTGGCTATCAGGAAAGAAGCAAGAAAGATAAGTCAGTCAGCAAGACAAGCTTTAGATTTATATCTCTTTTGTTATAAGTTCCAGATAACAACTTTCATATATTGGTTAAAAAAATGGTGTAGCAAAAACTGCTAACAATGGGCTACTCTGCCAAATAAATCAGATTCAAGGGAAAAATGACAGAAATTGTCAAAGGTTTATCAAAAAATGTACAAGCATTTAATCAACACAGTTCATGGTAAAAATTATACTCATGCAAAAAGGTACACATTTCATGCCTATCAATCACCATCATCTGACAGCTTATTTGGATGTCTTCCACAAGGCAAACAAAACTCAAGCTTGTTTGTTCTGACCAGTCTACTCTAGTGTGATCGTGGAGCTGCAGGAAGATGAAAATAGTTCAGAACAACCCATATTTATTTATAGCTAACGATTCGCCAGAATGGTCACGCACTGCATACTACAGGAGGCTCAATCATGTGGATGCAAAATCTAATAAGCTTTTGTCAGTTTACCAGGCTTCTTAACTGAATGGATCATAAATTAGTACCTTCTTAGGTAGGAGTTGCAGACTGGCAGAGCTAGATTGCAGACTGTTGGAACCAGCGAGCGCAAAGAAGTGCGAGTACACATAGACGTGAGATATGTGTTCAGGAGCTGATGAACTGAAATAAAACATGTAAGATTAAACTAGTCGCACCTTTGCAGATCCCATGTCGTTTCACTTGGCAACCTCCCTGATGGCCTTTCAACATTCTTCTCCTCGCTCTGCACATCTGTAGGTAATACTGAAATTAGTAATTTGATGACGAGAAAAACCTAAGCGATTTTGAGCCGTAGCAAGATTTCAGATTGGCACATCACAATAAACTCAAACAATTCTGTTTCAGACGTGATACTAGGATATTTTTTCTTGTCAAGAAAATATTGGGATTGCAAATCCCTGAAGTTCATAAACATTAGGAAAATCTGATCTGAATCATGGGTAGCGTGCTTGAAATCTTTTATTAGTAAACTGTCAACTAAAAATGATTGTTAAGAAGGAAAAATCGGCACAGTATAATCAGTACAAACTACATGAACATGAGGCAGAGCATGCAAAAGGCTTGGTTACGTCAAGATCACAATTCAATGCTCACAGTTGCTATTATCAAAAGCATCCAGGACATGAGATTTACCCAAAATAAGGTGCAGTTCATTTCAACAAAAGAACAGAGCTCACCTCTGGTGCCTAGCCAATCTCACCGAGGAACACCATGACAGCTGGACAGAAGGAGACATATCAGAAGATACTCGCAGTCGCAGTGACCTACCTACTCCCAGATGATAGATATCCACGCTATGGTACCAGCACCAGCAATGAGCCTCATTACCACACCAATGACGCTATGGAAGATTAGACCAGAAATAAACCAACACTCGGTGAGGAAAAGAATTAATCCAGCTTTCTATCAGATTATTACTTATCAACATTGCTGTGAAAAGCTGAATTCGTGATTGTTTGACTGACCTGCTAGCACAAATCCTCCACCCAGCATGTGTACTCGATCTCAATTGCAGACAAATCTATATGTGCATATGGAAGACAGAGAAGGAAAAGAGTTTTAAAATAAAACTAAGCTCATAAATATGTGAGATCAAGAATAGGCAAACTAGCAGGACGAAAAACCCATTTGAACCCGGTTGCAGACCATACCCTGCGTCTGTATGGTGCAGCTCCGTCCGTGAGTGTGGAGCATGCCGGGGATTCCCATGGCCGGCATCCTCACTGTCTTGCATTCCTACAAGGCCAATGCTGAAATCCAACTCGATCTGATACCTGCAGCGAGGGAGAGGTGCATCGTTAGAGATTTTTGATGCCAAAACCTCGAGAAATCAAGCACAAACATCGGGATTCGAAGGGGGTGGCGATGGAGGGGCACCTTATGCATCTGGAGAGGACATCCCCAAGGATTCTATAGCTCAGGTGAGGGTGAGCAAGCTTCGAGGCCGAGAATGGCCGCCGCCGTTCGCATCCCCGAGGAGGGGGAACCCCTGCTTGAGGAGGGTGCGGCAGCCGGGCGCGCCGGGAGGAGAGTGGCTTCGCGAGGAGGGTGCGGTGTCGAGCTGCGCAGGAAGACGAAGCCCCGTCGGGAGGAGGGTGCGGCGCCGGGCGCGCCGGGAGGATGAGAGCGGCGTCGCGAGGAGGGTGAAGCCTCACCGGGGCGGGAGGGTGGTGCGGCGCCGGGGCGTGGAAAACCGAGATCGCGAGGCGTCGGGGTGAGGAAGCGGCGATGGCAGGGTGGTGCGCCGCCGCCGGGGAACGGAACTGAGCTGGGCAGTTTTTGGTGGTGCGACGCCGGGAACGGGCTGGGCATAAAATCCGTCGTGGGTGTGGGGGGAGTGGGGAAGTGGACGGCGCGCGACGCAGACCGGGGCAAGCCCGGACGGGGAAAACCGGTAGCGGCGCTCGGGGACGGGGTGGACCGGACCGATTGCGCGGGGTGGTCCGGTCGGACCCTGCGTGGCTGGCTCGGGTACGGAAGAGCTATATATAGCCCCACGCTAAAGGAAGCCCGGGCTTTCCCAGGAGCCCGAGCCAAACCCTCGCACCCGGCCGGTCCCGCTGGGCCCCGCGCGCCCCGCGTCCGCGAGCCAGCCCCCCGCCCCGCGCTGATTTTTCGAGCCAGGCAGCCGCGCATGCATGCCCCGGGCCCCACCAGGAGAGAGGGAAAAAATTGACTGACGCATGCATGTGAACTATTTTTTATCTTTTTTCCGTGATAACTTTTCGCTCGAACCTTTAACGGTTTTCATCACTAGATTGCTAACATTTTCTGCACGATATGAGCTCCATTTTGAATATTTTTTTTGAAATTTTTTGAAATTTAAACCTAGGCATCATAGATATCCATTGAAATAGTCATAGATGCATCTGTCCTGAAACATGGCATAGAATTATATACTTGTAGTCATAGAAATATATGTGCAGAGGCACAAAATTCCCTCTGCAATTTTTTTAAAATGTTTTAAAATTTGAATCCAGCATCATAGATACCCATAGCTATATTTATAGATGCATCTGTCCTGGAAGATGACATAGAATCATATGCGTGCGGTCATAGAAATATATATGCAGAGGCACAAAATTCCCTCTGCAATGTTTTGAAAATTTTTGGAATTTAAATCTAGGCATCATAGATACCCATATTTATAGTCATAGATGCATCTTTCCTGGAACATTGCGTAGAATCATATGCGTGCAGTCATAGAAACATATGTGCAAAGGCACGAAATTCCCTCTATATTTTTCAAAAAAATTTAAAATTTGAATCTAGGCATCATAGATACCCATAGTTATAGTCATAGTTGCATCTGTCCTCAACATAGTGTAGAATCATATACGTGCAGTCATAGAAATATATGTGCAGAGGCACAAAATTCCTCCTGCATTTTTGAACTTCAAATTTTCTTGACCCATATAAATCACACTGTCATGCAGGTTATAGAAGGCAAATATAGAAATCCCACTAGCATGTCATAGACTTTACATCTAATAGCTTTTAAGGATTTTATACGTTCGAATTTGAATCAAACTAGCACAGATAGGTTGAAGCTATATAGTCATAGGAGGCAGCCATACAAATCATAGACAACAGATCATAGAAGGCAGCGATACATATTATCTGTACTCTATCATAGAAGACAGAGATACACACCATAGAAGGTCCGAGAAAAAGACAGTTTATACTCTACAAATATCATATGAGGTAACAATACATGTCATATCATAGAAGACAACGATACATATCATAAGCGGCATCGATGCAACGATACAGGTCTCGTAGAGAACGGACGTTGGCATATACACTCAAAACAATGTCATACAAGCCATGGACGAAGGTGAGGGCTAGGGTGCCGACGGAGTGGAGGAAGGGGAAACCGCCACTCCTCCTCCTCTGCTCCCGCGAGCGTGCTGCACGCCGCTGGGTGTCCTCCTGCAGACGCTGCCGACCACGTGCGTGCGGCTGCCGGGGAGCGGCACCGCCACGCCGCATGGGAGGGGGGCCCGCGTGCTTTCGGACCGAGTCGCTGCGCGTTGGCGGCGCCGCCGCCGCGCTGCTCCAGCGTCCTGGAGCCCGTGTGCAGCTCCTCGCCTACTGCAGCAGGCTGAACCTCCGCAGCTGCTGGCTTCTGGGCTGCTCGCGCCGCTGGTCCCTTGCGCAGCCGCGCCGGCCGCCGCAGATGCCGCCCGCACGCAGCTCTGCTGCGCGCCGAGCCGCTCCCACACACCCCACGCGCCGCCGCAGCTGGATCCGCTCGCCGCTGGCACCGCCCGCACCTGCGAGCACCCGTGCGCAGATCCCTACCGCGCCGCCGGGTCTCCAAGAGCGAGCCTGGCCCGCGCCGCCGCATCGTTGCCTGGCCGGCCGCCGGTCCCTGCCGCTGCCGCACGGAGGGAGGGCGCTGCCGCTGCTGGAACCGCGGCGCCGCTGGCATCGCCCGCGCCTGCGAGCACCCGCGCGCAGAGCCCTACCGCGCCGCCGGGTCTCCTAGCGTGAGCCATGCCCGCGCCGTCGCATCGTCGCCTGGCCGGCCGCCGATCGCTGCCGGCGCCGCATGAAGGGAGGGAGGCGGGGGAGGGAGCCGCTGGGTGGAGACGCCGGGAATCGGGATGAGGACGGTGCGCCGCCGCCAGGGACCTTCGCAGGTGGTGGCCGCCAGGGCAGGGGTCGGGGTGGGGGAGGCGGCCAGGGCGGGGTGGGGAGCTATGGTTTGGGGGTGGGCTGCCCGGTTTTTATAGAGTGAGCTGGTGGGCTGGGAACAGACTGGGCCGGCCCAATTGCAGCGCGGAGGGAGGGAGTCTGGTTCGGTTGGACCAGCTCGCGCGCGTAACTAAGGCTCTCTAGTGAGCCCAGGGCTCCCAATAGCGTGTGTGTATATATATAACTGACATAGCAAGTTTTTTAAATAAAACTTTGATCATTTATTTATTATATATTATATCACTTATGGTTATAAATTTATAATCATGATAAAATATATTTATTACGAATCCAATCATGTAAAGTTTACATTATAGAAATAGAAAATTAGGGAAAAGTCCGGTTTAAATCTCAAACTATTGCAAAGGTTCAATTTTCAACCTTCAACTACGAAACCGGATAACATAGGCATCCAACTGTCAAAACCGGGCAAATTTGGCCCTTTATGTGGTTTCAAAGGTGGTTTTTTATTTTATAAAAATTAAAAATATTTAAATTAAACTAAAAAAAATTATAATTAACTCATTTTAAATCAGAAAAATATGAAATGGGTATCAAAAGTTTTCTAAAAATGTAACCAATATATTGGCACTCTACTTGTCAGCTATTAGGATCCATTTTTTTTATGTTCATAGTATTTGTTTGCTTGTAGTTATGTCCAATGCTGCCGTAAACAACCGTGTAGCCCGTGTACACGCTGTGTACACGCTACTCGACAAGCTACCGTGCAGTTTAGGGCCTAAACGGTAATTACATGGTCCAACCATTTATATGATAAAAAATAGGGCTACACGATGTAAAAAACAGCAACTACACAGTTTTACACGATGAGTAGACCATTTAAAACAACGTTTAGGCTATAGATGGTATGCCTTACTTTTTAAATGGTATGGCATTTGTTATTTGTAAGTTGTGATTTGTCACGTAATATAAGAATGATCAATTGATAAGGATAATATGATTACATATTTGTCTATTTAACAGTTAAGCTTGGTAATTTGTAATGTTTAATTGATAGATATTAGATTTTCCGAAGTTTACTTGCATAAATATATGAATTTTACTTCTACCGTACAAATCGTGTAGCCCATGTACACACTGTTTACACGACGTGTACACGGCCTACTCGCTACTCGAGGGGTGACCGAACGACTACCATTTAGCGTTCAGGTGAACACTGTTTATGTCTATAGTTTTTGAATAAATAAGATTCAAATAGAGCAATATTAGATAGGTTATATTTTTAGAAAAATTTTGGTACTAGTTTCATATTTTTCAGATTTAAAATAAATTTATTTTGATTTTCTAGATCTAATTAGAATTTTTTTAATTTTTTAAAAATACAAAACCACCTTTGAAACCACTGAAAGGGCCAAATTTGCCCGGTTTCGATAGTTGGATGCCCTATGTTACCCGATTTTGTAGTTCAAGGTTGAAAATCGAACTTTTACGATAGTTCAAGGGTGTAAACCGGACCTATACCCAAAAATTAATAGTCAAATTATTGGTTAAAGATCGCTAAGTTTGAATGATGCACTGCACATCTGCCACCATTCCTACCTGTGGAGCATACAAGAGCTCAGGCTGCTCGGCCAAAGAACTTTTACGTGCCTGCTCGATTTGCTGCTACGAGGAAGAACAGAAGCACAGCAGAGAGACCTTTTGGGGGCATAACCAAACATGCATGGATACTGGATTATCTCCATGGTGAAGATTAAGAATTCCCACGACAATGAGCACAATCCGCATAAACCTGGGCAGCTCACTCGAATTTGCCCAAAACAAAAGTACCATACAACGATGGAGCAAGCAACTGCTAATTATAAATAACCCTAATAATTGTTAAAACAGAAGAAAATAGGGATGATACTTTGGATTTTACTACTAAGTTCTAATAGCAATTTATGCAAAAAGTAACCATCAGTTCTCACAATACAATGAGGACCTTACAAAACAATTGTTCAAACCAGAAGAGGCACAATACTTTGGATTTAGTAAACTCTGGCCTAAATCCTTCACAAGCAAGCTCCTTTTCAAAATAGGGCTCCATGGGCTGCCCGCCAGTACAGGGGGACAATAGAGCCCACCTAGATCCACCGCTGAATCCACCCCCTGGGGATGTTTTATTTACTGTGAAATGCAAAATCCATCTTTCCGGGGTTCAGTATGATCAGCAAGGGAGCCATGCAGTTGGACCATTCCCGTGGAGATACAATTTCATCCATGGTCTTGGTCTCTAAGTCAAGGATGCCAATAACAAGGCGGCAACGCAACTTGTGCTTCATAGATGCGGACTTAAGAGCCATCAGTGAGATAGACATGATTTGGTTTCACCTGCGGATATTCCTCAGCATGGAAACAAAGTGATTGGTTATGCCCAAGAAACAAGACATGATCGTGCAAGCTATTTATTTGCTGGATGCGATACAAACTTTATATATTGCAATTTTCCAGGTTCTGTTCTCAAATGCTGCCTGATCATTGCATGCATACCCATGCTCAGCCGGTGCTTCTTCTATCCACACTTCTGGTCTCCGAACTAGCAGCAAATCACCCCAAGGAGCCTGAACAATATAAACTCTCTCATTCCCATATCTATCCTTCCTGTTCATAATTATCTTTGTTGTGACCTGAGTACCACTGAGATCAAAGGCAATAATTTCACCAGGTAATGTCACTGCATATAATAGGCCATCCTTATAGATGCAGTCATCAAAATTTGCGTGTGGTGGCAGCCATGTCCACTTCTCATCCCCAAGCCTAGCAAATGAAAGCATCCCAAGTGGATTGTGGATCAATACTACGATAAAGCTTCTTGCAGATGCATCATAAAATAGAAATGCCTTATGAAAGAGGTAGTCCCGCAATTTGCTTAAAGAATGTGTTGAAGGTGGTCCAGCAACTGAGCCTGCCATTTGCCGTGAGAAATGATACTTACAAATTACACCGTTTTCATCAAAAAATGGGCGTCATCTGCTCAATGGTGATGACAGAAGGGAGAGCAATCTGTTCACTGGTGACCGGATTGACAAGGTGCATCTCAGAACGCTCATCAGCAGTAATCAACCATCCAAGTGACGATCCAATCAGGTACCTTCTGTGGATGGGTGGTTCTGGGAGAGTTAATTTGTAGGCCCGCTTTTCCGCAAGACTGTAGAGGATAGCAATATTATCACCAGCAGATTCAGAGGTGTAAATGAGGCAAGGCGTTTGAGGCCATTTATACTGCTGGAAGCTACATATGCTGGTATATGACGAGTTCCAGAAGCAGCAGACAGAGCCCACACGCACTAAATCAGGTGTCTCCAGAAGAGAAAATATATCCATCAGGATTTCCTGCGGCAACTCTGAAAAATCTCTGGCCGCAACCTCCATCTGTGGTTGTTGAAGACATTCATCTTTTCGGAAACAGCACAAATTTCTCGGATGCATAGCTAGGTTCCACGAGACCATTATCCAGCTTTTGCTCCTGCCATCCACTGGAGCAAAACCATGACTCTTGGAAGATGTGTTCCTTCTGCAGGAATACTTCCAGCCTTGCAAATTTGAATGGAACACAAAGAGGATCTTCCTGTGGCTATCGACCCCAGCTATTTGTTTAAATGGCATAAATCCAGCCATTTTATTTAGTTTTCTTAGGACATCTCGAGGTTTCTGTGAGGCATTTATGAAGAGTCCCGGAAAAACTACAGTGATGAAAGAATATCACATATCAGCCATATATAGTTACACGTGAGAGGATGATGAGAAGTCAACTGAAAATAGAGTACCCAAGTTTCTCCATATGGGGATCGTAGAGTTTGAAGAAAGGAAAATTATCTTTTTTGTTCATCTCAGGAGGGGCAGGCCACAAATCCTAAATGAGTAATTTAAAATAATTAAGAATTTTGCATCTGCAAACCATAACAGATGATTAAATAACAGGCATTCAGAAAAGAAACAAGTAAAGCACCAGCGTACCATTGCTGCTCCATGTTCAGCCTCAATAAAGAGTATGAATGCATTGTCAGCCTTATCTGATACCTCCCACAGCTGGCCATCCTGTGCAATAGAAAACTAGTAATAGGACTCCACAAAAAATAAAGTGCAGAGATATAGAAATACACAATTGACAAACAAAATATATTGTTTTTAACTGAGTCATTTAAAATGTTAAGCCCAATGTATTGCACAAGTAAGTTTTCTGGGAAGCAAAGAAATTTATATCATCTAAGCACAAACATTTTTCTAAAAATATTTATGGTATGATAAAACTTACTCAAAAGAGAAAACAAGGTGTGACTACTGACTATTTGACAAGAAATTACACCCGACGCATGCCAGCTATTTCTTGTCTCCGACGGCATTAGCGCTGTCGGATCTGCATACACCACCTACCAGCAAACACCTAACTCGCTCCCACTACCAGCACAAGCCATCACCTCCTACTTGACATGTGGCTCCAGCAGAGCCATTGCTGCACATCGCTATCTCTAAAGCTCCAGAAACTAAACATCCCAACCTTAACCTCACCGGCACCACCAAGTGTAATAATCAAATAAATTTTCAGTTGACTGACGAGTAGGAAACATGAGTAGATACAACGGCAAATACTCAACAGCTACAAATTAGATTTGTTACCTTAGCCTCTTTTGGTTTCTCCCATATAAATCCAGGAAGCCCTTGCACATCATACGGACATGTTTCCCATCCAAAAGCTGTTGTAAAAGCTTTTGCAACACCTCTACTGTTACTATACTAGAACTTGTAGATTTGGTTCTGCAATCCCAAGAAAACATTCTTGATGTGTGATGTGAGGTAGCGTGTCTGTAGACAACAGCCTGTACAGCTGCTATCTACTTCATTTGTTATACAAACTAAACTCGTCTCCTTTCTCGAGTCTGGCTCCCAATGATCAACCATTCTGCAAACACCAATCTCAGCCTACAATGCAGCAAAGCAAGATCACAGAGCTCACGATGTCAAACCCAATTGCTCAGCCTGCATGTGTCAAGTATGTGTTGGACAGACAATAACATGCATCAGTATGTGTGATGTGAGGTAGCGTGTCTGTAGACAACAGCCCGTACAGCTGCTATCTACTTCATTTGTTATACAAACTAAACTCGTCTCCTTTCTTGAGTCTGGCTCCCAATGATCAACCATTCTGCAAACACCAATCTCAGCCTACAATGCAGCAAAGCAAGATCACAGAGCTCACGATGTCAAACCCAATTGTTCAGCCTGCATGTGTCAAGTATGTGTTGGACAGACAATAACATGCATCAGTTCGTTTATCTCATAAAAAACATTGAGATACATCTGAACACATAAAGAAAATCATGGTTTAAGTGCTACTCATAGTAGATCAAGTGGCACTGCATCCTTTTAAATTAGAAAAAAAACGGGGGAACAAGGAAAATAATGTGGTATGGAACAATGGTGCCCCATTGAACAAACAGTAAAACCTAAACAAAAACAAAGCACAAAATAAAAAAGTCTGATATAATGATCCAGATAGGAATTCATCCTTGAGAGTGGTACAGAGAAACAAGGGTTTTACATGTGAGGAGAAACCTTATTTCTATTGAGAACGGAGCCAGTGAAACATCATGGATATGGCCTGTAAAGCCAAATAGGTGCCTACTAGAGTTTGCCGGAACTAATCAAACGAGATACGGAAAGAGACTAGTAGAATATCCAGCTCACTAGAGCTTGAGGTTTGGACACAGGTAGAAATTTTCTTTAAGTCAAGTGACATGTCAACAGCATAGCAATCCTTCCTTAACATTTACGTACTCAGCAAGCACTTCATCTTGCCAGGGCTAGATTTTGACCACAACTCGACATATAGATTAACGAAACAATCACATATATGGATAAAAAAAATAGATCTGAACATGGAATCGACAGAAAGATTAGATCTTGAACATGGAATCGACAGAAAGATTAGATCCTGAACATGGAATCGACAGAAAGATTAGATCCTGAACATGAGATCGACAGAAAAACATAGATTTTGTACACGGATACGATCAAGCCGAAACACAGTACATGAATCAAAGCGAACCAAAAAAAATCCAGGGTCGCCTTACCGAGGAAGAGAAAGGCCTTCCTGCACTCAACGGCAATCAATCCAAACACCGGATGGTAGAGGCGGCGGACGAGGCGCTAGGTTCCTGCTAAGGGGCGGGGATCCCGGCGGCACCCACGAGACGCTGGAAGGAGGAGCACGCTTCCGCACCGGATGTGGAGAGACCGAGAGAGGCCTCAAAAGATGGCTTTTGGGACTCGGGAGCCAGGTTGAGCGAGACAGAGAACGAGACGGGGTCGGGGAGAGATCAGCCGGGGGTGATTGGGTCATTGACTCATCTATATCTGTACCATAAGAGCCGTACTTTTTGCATTTTAATCTTTTTATTAAAAACAATTCACATTTGGGTCCCTGGATAACGAATTCTCAGTTTTGGATCCTCTGGGTCGGCGCCGTGAGCCATAGCGCCGAGGTAACACGTCTCGACGTCTCGGCGTCTCGACGTCTCGGCGCCAAGCTCACCTAGCTCTGATGTGGCATGAGCTCACCTAGCTCTGATGTGGCATGACGCTCGGCGCCGTACGGTCAATGGCGTCTCGAGTTCTGCTCTCCTTGCCAACGGCCAGCGACAGCCCCTCCACGTGAGCGGCGCTGAGCGTCCCGATCCTCCGGTACCCCTGGGCGCGGCTGGTCAAGTTGTCCGCCTTGACGCTGTTGACGTACACGCTGAGCCCCCTCTCCGGCGGCGCCGACGAACGCAGGCAGAGGAACACCACCTTGCCGATGACCAGCTCCCGGCTCGACCCGTACTAGACCTGATCATTCGTCGGGTTGGGTTCGGGTCGGGTCAGGTTTGGCCCGTTGCTTTTTTCCTTCAGCCCGTGCCCGACCCGACCATCGGGTAGGATTTTTCAGCCCGAGCCTGACCCGACACATGGTCGGTTCGGGTCAGGTCAGGTTTTTCATGTGTAATTTTCGGATTGGGTTGGATTTTTTCAGGTTTCGGGTCAAAAATTCCGGCCCGACTTTTATGGCGGGTTGGAAATTTGGGCCCGAGTCCGGCCCATTCATTCATTAGGTCGGATCGGGTCGGATTTTTTTCGGGCGGGTCGGGTCGGGTAGCGCATGATGAGGTCTAGCCCATACGAGTCGGCCACCACGTGCGACCTCACCGTGGCGCCGCCGCGCCCGGCCTTGCAGCTGAACCGCACTAGGGTCCACTGGCCCCGCGGCCCAGTCATCTCCGGCAACTCGTCGTCATCCAGGAACAGCTCCCCGGCCGCGGAGCCGCCCTCGCCTAGCGCCACCGGGAGGTGGAACACGGTCTGGCGCGCACGCGCTGTGTTCAGCGCCGGCTGCTGCAGCAGCAGGATGCTGCTGGTATGGAGGAAGAAAGGGGTTGAGCGAGAGAGAAGAGAGCAGAGCTCGAGCAATTCATCATCGTCGGCCAAATTCGCTTGATTCCCTCCATGGATTTCAAATCCCCCACACTCGAGGCTCACTCACCTCCCTAGCTCCCTCCCCAACCCCTCCAACACCAGCCCCGACCCCCACATCGCTGGGAATCAAAGGTCTTCCAGCCGCCGGCCTTCATTTCGTCCGAGATCCACGTCGTCGTCGAACTTGCACCTCTGGCCACCGTTTCCACTAATCAACAACTCAAATTTACTGTACGTGAGCCGGTGATGCTCGTGCTCCCCTCGTTCTTCCACGTTCGCGTTGTTTCCGCGCTCGTTCCCGAGCCTCGTCATCGGCCGGAGCTGCAGCTCGCCGTTGGCCATGGTCGGCTGGTTTTTCTCGTACATAACACCCATGGTTGGGTTCGTCTCTTCTCGTAGATCCCCGGCACTCATGCCCACGCCGCCGGAGCCGCCCCTCTCCACCTTGCCGCCGCCCTCCCATGGCCGCCGGCCAACTTGCCGCTGTCGTTGCTCAGGTTGGCGCCAAGCTCGGCGTCGTGGCCTATGACGCCGGGCGCCGTGGCACATCAGCGCTAGGTCAGCTTGGGGGCTGGGAACTCGGCGCCATGGCGCCGAGACGTGTAACCTCGGGGTCATGGCTCACGGCGTTGAGCAACGGGGTCTAAAATTGAGAATTTATTTTTTAGGGTCTAAATATGATTTTTTTTTCAATAAGCGGGCTAAAATATAAAAGGTATGGTTCTAAGAGCATCTCCAGCGATGTCCATTCAAATAATCTAATATTTATTATTGACACATATGTTTTTTATTTTTCTATTTAATTGTGTGTGTTCATAAATGTTATTATAATTTAATTGTGTCTGTACAATGAACCGTCAAATCTCATATTTGTTATTGAAATGTACTTTTTTTGTTTTTTTTCTATTTAATTGTGTGTGTTTGTAAATGTTCTTACAATTTAATTGTGTCTGTACAATGAACCGTTAAATTCAGATTTTTTTACCATGTTTGTTATGATGCTATCATATCGTTCTAGTTTTCCACTAAAAATTTTTCTGGTGATCTTGTTAGCAAATTTGGTATTTTTAATTACCCTTACTCAATTTTTGTTAATTAACGAACTAGTTCAGCTGGGTTCTTTGTGATGGAACTTGACTACCTGGGTCCAAGTGCTCAAATTTGTACATGCGTTCAAATTTTTCTTACCTTATTATTGCAGGATATAATGTCGATATTCTTCTGGTGGCAATTGACTCGATGACAGTGAGACGTACTTGGTAATTTTGTTAGTCTCAAGTGTTGGCCTACTCTCTCTGATATAGTCAAATGTATACGATTGCGTGTGTATATTTATAGGGATAAGTGTACCTGGATGGAATGAGCGGCTCGAATGTTATGTTTTGTTATCAAGTTTCCTTTTCCTTGGTCAACAAGATGGTGTGTGTAGCAGGCCTTCAAGTGGACGTGTATTTCATACGTTTTTGAAAGGATCTTGGTGATGTCTAGAGGAGGGATGCATAGGCGAACCTGCAAAACCTGAAAATTCTTCGCAGAAATTAAACCTGTCGGAACTTCCGATCAGGGATAGGAAGTGCCGATGGGTCGGAACTTCCGATGCCTGGTCGGAACTTCCGACAATACAATGAATTTACTACGAAATTTAAAAACTAAATTGAAACTGAGAAACATGGCTAAATCAAAAGTTGCGTAGTGATGCTAGGAACCTTCCGCAACCAATCCTAGCAAGCTCAACAACAAGAATACGTAGATCGGGACAAAACAAGGTCTAAGTCAACAAGAACTAGATATGAACAAAATGAGCAAGACACAAGTGATTTTATCCCGAAGTTCACTTCCACTAAGGAAGCTACGTCTCCGTTGAGGAGCTCACAAAGAGCCGGGTCTTCTCTAACTCTTTCCTCACTCGATCAAACACAAAGGAGGATTGAGTCACTTACTATCAAATCCACAAAGGATTGGGCAATACAAACTTTCCGGAACGCACACACACGAGAGTGCGCTCCACGGGCGACGCCGAACCGTCTAGAAGAAGCTTCAAGAGTAACAAACGTGAATCAATGCTTGAAGATGCTTCAAGTGCTCAAGGAGGAAGGGGGCTGCCCTCAAACACAAGGAGACAAGTCACACACACTTCAATCACTCTCTCACCCAAGCCCTAGCTCAAATCAATGCAAGGATTGGCTCAAGGAGGGAGTAGGGAGTGGATTTAATGCTCTAGTGGGTGTTTGTCTCGGGTTAGGTCAGCAGCAAATGAATGGGGTAAAGGGTATATATACCCGACCCCCAAAAACTAGCCGTTACTGTGCAGTTTATGTGCTTGTCGGAACTTCCGATCAGGGGTCGGAACTTCCGATCTTCACAAAAATATTTGGCCGAGTACCCCTGGTCGGAAGTCTGAGGAGACTTCCGACCCCAGGTCGGAACTTCCGACCACGCTGAAACTGCTGGCTTTGAGTTTTCTACAAATGGGTTTGGTCTCTCATTTGCATCTTGGTTTTTCTACTAAGCACTTTAGCATCTCTCTTAATTGTACGGTGTTTCTTATACTCAAATTCAAAATAGAAAATAAATAAAACGCTTCTTTGAGTTCCAACACCGTCCATTAAGCAATTTGGCATCTTTGTACGCGTATTTTTCATTTCATTGCATCATAACCTGTTCAAAACTCGATAAACGCATTAGTTCCTTAATTATGTATGTCATCAACACCAAAATCCACTTAGGGGGCCAAATGCACTTTCAATATTCCCCTTTTTGATGATTGATGACAACGCAATTAAGGCTCACAAGTCATAAATCGGTTTTGAACAAATCATATAGTTGAGCTCCCCCTTAATATGTGCAGTTTCACAATGAAATCAAGAATGGCCTCAAATGCCAATAGCACAAATTAAGAGTGCTCCCCCTATATCATTTAGTCCGTGGGATGCAAAGTGTGACAATAAATAACCGTGATGCATATGACAAGATATATCACAATCAACAAAGTGGAAATAAGCATTACACCAAGTCATGAGCATCACACACGCATTAAGTTCTTGAACCATACTAGCATAAGAGTCATGCATAAGTCTTACAAATTTAAAGTCTCATTTGGCACACCACACATAACACAAATAAATAATAATTGCCTTACAAGTCCACAAGCCATAAAAGTTCAAAGCTCACAAGCTACGAAAGATAGACAGATAAGGCAGCATCCCATCAATGGCCTATGGTGAGCTCACCCCCCCCTTGGCATCAAGCACCAAAAAGGAGAGGCCCTTCCAAAGCCATCACTCATCATCATTGTCGTCGTCGGAGTTTGCAGCGGGAACGTCTTCCTCTTCTTCTTCATCTATCTCCTCACGCCCACCCAAAACTTCCTCAAAGACACCACCATATTAAGAAGCATCGAACAACATAGATGGGTAGCTAATCCCCTCCCAAGGGTTGTAGAAGACGGGAGGAGGAGGAAAGTCCATAGGAGCACGAACCGGTGAGTGTGGAATGTCGCTTTTGGCCATAATGTCCTTTTGCCTTGATCCAATCTTGAGGAGCTGCTCGTCAACATATTTCTTGTGGGCATGAATTTCTTCGGCGTTGTGACATCCCACATTGAAACAAGCGAAAAGACCTTTGGAGATGAACCCAAGAATGCCCTTTTTCTTTGGAGCCCTAGAAGGTGAACCACGAGACATAGAAGGACCACGGGAAGAAGAAAGACCACGAGAGCTTGATGGAGCTTGAGAACTAGGTCCTTGAGATGATGCTGCGGCTCTTCCTTGAGGTGCATGCTTGCCAATCTTCACCAAGCGCGTAAGAGTATCTTTGCTTGGCCTATAGACTTGATGACCCTTGTCGGTGTAGATGTCGGCACCGGTCACCGCCTTGATCATAGCAAAGATATATGGGGCATAGTTGCAGCTCTTATTGGGTGACACAGAGCACACAATGATCTCTTCCCAAATGAAATCAAACACACTAAAGGCTTCACGATCCGGACCCATCCTTGCAAGCAAATTCCTTGACATATTTGAGATGTTGTCCGCATCTCCTCCCTTAGGGCATACCGTGTAGCGGAAAAGATTGTTGAGCAGCTTGTAATATGGAGTGAGTCCATTAACAGTCCCAAGCTTGATGCCACCATATGCACGGTCATACATGAAGGCCATCTCCTCATCACTAAGCACATTCTCTTCCCCATGAAGTTTGTCTCTAGTAAGATCAGCACTAGGGAAGCCGAGAATGCTAGCAAACTGAGCGTATCCAACTTGAAGACGTGGCTAACTGTTATCCAATGGAAGGTCTTGTCACGACAGTTCACATAAAGTGTTGCATAAAATTGAGCAATAACCTCTTCATTCCAATCACAAGAAAAAGACATGATGTCCATGAGATTCATCCTTCCACAGGTATCCACGACATCTTGTATAACGGGCAAGTCAATATCCGAGAGATGGCTCCAATCAATTGACTTCATCTCGATTGTTGGGTGGGACTTGGTCATGATGACGGATTCATACCAATCAACGTGAAACCAGGCAGGTCCAAAAGCGAGAATCGCCCTAATGCTCCTTGCCAAGAGTTGTCCAATCTTCATGTCTCAAATTGTATAGCTTGTGCTTGCCTTTGGTGTAGTTGACCATGCGATGACCGACATAGGAGGGATGAGTGAGACGCGTTGGCGGCCTCATCCTAATGGTATACGCCTCTAGAAAAGCGATATCCGGGTCTCTTCCATCATGTTCTTCATCAACATTGTCATCTTGAGGACGCGGGGCAGCACGCTTTGTACGTGTACCATGGCTAGAACCTTGACCTTGAGTGAGCCTTCCACGCCCACGAGCACTCTATTGTATCTTGGCAACGACCTTCCTTTTGCATTGAGGGACTGGTGAGGCATCGGCGGTGGCCTCGGAATCGGATGAAGGAGATTGGATTTCCGGAGATGATCCTTGACCCTTGCCTTTTTTTCCACGAGCCATCTGACAGATATGACAAGGGTATAAGGATGGATCGAGGGAACAGAACAAAGTTTGGTAAAAAGATAGGCTCATTGTGCCAAAACAGGCACTGGTCGGAACTTCCGACCCCAGGTCGGAAATTCCGACCTAGCCCGAGCCGGCCCAAAGAACCATGGAATCGAGGATTTAACCTACCAAACTTAACCAAACTCTAGGCATGTGTTCTATGAGCATCTAGAGCCTATCCCCTAAAGGAATCCATCTAACTCTTATGACATTGAGAGATTGGGCGACGGTGATTTCGAATGAAAAACCTTGAGCTTTTCCCGCGCGAATCAAAGGAGAGAAAGATGTAATCGGAAGTTCCGATGCTTGGGGAATCCAAATATCTTCACGGGAATGAAATCCCACGGTTGATCTTGGAGATCCCCTCAAGGGTTTGAGAGGAGAGAGAAGTAGCCGTCGGTGGGAAGAAATAAAAGAACCTAGGTTTTGAGGGGCTGCGAAGGGGTATTTATACTTCCAGGCGGATTGTCGGAACTTCCGATGACAGGCCGGAAGTTCCGATGAATTAAAAACCCGAAGCTGAGAGCCCTTTGTCGGAAGAAGCAAGTGACTTCCGACGCCGGTCGGAAGTTCCGATCAAAGATTGAAAATTCCGAGATATTAAAATGTTCTCCCGAGGACCCTTTGTTGGAGAAAACATGAGACTTCCGATGGCTATCGGAAGTTCCGAACTTGTGTCGGAAATTCCGATAAGAGCTGATTTTCTCCAGAAAAGCAGATTTTTATATGGAGTGAATTTGGAGATTTTAAGAGAATTAGCTTGTAGACATGGGACAACTTAATACTTGATGATCAAGCACAAACAACATTACATAACAATGATCACAAGTATCAAGTTTTGATCCAAGGATCAAAATCCAAATATTTTGAAGAACTCAACACAATAAAATTCATTTTCCCTATCTAGGCAACAATCAAGTATGTGCAACAAGTCAAGCCAAGTTACGAGAATCCAAGATATTTAGGTCACTCCTCAAAGCACAAAATCTTTGCTCATCTAGTGGCTTAGTTTAGATATCGGCAAGTTGCCGTTCGGTGCTCACATGACGTAAAGCAATATCTCTCTTAGCCTCATGATCCCGTAAGAAATGATGTCCTATATCTATGTGCTTTGTTCGAGAGTGTTGCACCGGATTGTTTGCTAGCTTGATGACGCTCTCATTGTCACACAAGAGCAGAATCTTACTAAACTCACAACCAAAGTCACTCAAGGTTTGCTTCATCCATAAAAGTTGGGCACAACATGCACCCGCGACAACATGGGCTAGTCTGCGATGCCAAAGCCAACCCAAGTCGGATTTTGCCACTAAACTAGTCTCGGGCTCAACTTTTTCCTTAGAAAAATCAACAAGATAAACTTTTCCCTTCAATTGACCCGTAAAAGCAATAGAGGAATCCTCCCTTGTAGTAACAGTCACACCCTCATTAGTAAAGAGACAATTGTAGCCCATCATTCAAATTTGTTAGACGGACAACAAATTGTATCCCAATTTTTCAACCGAATAGACATCATTAATTGAATTATTGTGAGCAAGAGAAATTTTACCCAAACCGATCACTTCTCCTTGGCTATTTTATCCAAAGACAATAGTTTCTTTAGGTATATCATTTGTAGCCAACGAAGTGAACAAGTCCTTCTCACCGGTCATATAATTTGAACATCCACTATCAAGCAACCATGCTATGCCACCGGAGGAGTAAGCCTACAAAACAAGTTAAGCTTTGAATTTAGGTAGCCAAAAAGATTTGGGTCCGTGAGAGTTAGACGGGTAAACTTTTGGAACCCACACATTCCTTAGGATAGCTTTCTTTGTGTAGGCCCCAACATACTTGACCACAATTTTACCCTTGTTGTCCATTGTCACCATGTAGTCGGTAGTGTAGCTAGGTGATGGCTCATGCTTCACTACCTTTGTGATGATGGGAGCCTCAACTTTCTTCTTAGCTTGAGGAGGAGTTGTGGTGGTCACACCATGTGCTATGTTCATCAAATCCTCAAGCTTTGCTCTCTTAGTGAACATCACACATTTCTTACCTTTGACCATCCTTCTATTATTTTCTTTGACACCATGATAGTGACCAAGCCCATCTATTTTGTGGGGACATCTCCCTTACTTGTATACAACCTTAGGCTCGAGCTTTAAATCACCTTCATATTCATTTATTACCAACTTGTTCAATCTCTGAAGTTGAGATCTTTTGCCTTGATGAGCTTCTCTAGCTTTGCCAAGTTAGTAACACAAGCTTGCGCATCAATTTTATAGCATTTGGAGAAACCTTCACTTGTGGAGACATTAGAATCATAGGTTGCCTTGGAATCGGCCTTGGTGCTTTTCGAAATAGCACTATAGTTAACTTCAAGGTCTTTGTATTTGACTGCCAACATGAGAACCTATCTTGAAGTTCACTATATGTGTTATTTAGAGAAGCTAAAGATTCATCTACCAAGGATTTCTCCTTAGATATCCTCTTGTTTGAATCATTGGCCAAAGACAAGTCAATAGCCAACTTACCAACCTTAATCTTTTCTTCGGCTAGAGATTTCTCCAAGGCAAGGTTTCTCTCCGTTTCAAGGATGAGCAAGTCCTCTTGCCTATTGAGAGTCTCTTTTTTCTTTTCTAATTTCTCCATAAGCTTTTTAATTTATTTAAAACCTTTCTTTCCAAATTCTTTAATCATAAATGCTCTATGTTCTTCTTCCTCATCTACCAAATTACTTTGTGCATTATCAAAAGTGGAAGTAGGTTGGAAAGAAGGTATTCATGTTTCTTGTATCTTGGTACCTCTTGCCATAAGGCAAAAGTGAGTATCATCCTCATCATCGGAGAAGTTCTTGAAGAGCTTCCTTGTGGGCTTGGGCATGGCTAGAGTTGCCATTCCTTCATGATCGGAGTCTTCACGGCTTGACTCCCATTCTTGCCCAACATGAGCTTAACCTTGATATTTCTTTTTGTAGTCCTTGCTCTTCTCCTTGTACTTATTTTCTTCTTTGGCCTTATTCTTCAATTGTGGACAATCGGCAATGTAATGGCCAACTTCCTTGCACTCATAGCACCTTCTTTGTTGTGGCCTTTTCTTGTCATCACCGTTTCTCTTGTAAGATCTCTTCTTCATGAAGTGCTTGAAATTCCTCAACACCAATGCCATTTCTTCATCGGTTGACCCTTCATCACTTGAATCTTCTTTTGTTGACTTGGGGGCTTTGGGGCTTGACTCAACTTTGTTGCTAGTGGTTGCATTGAGTGTTACACTCTTGTTGATCTTGTGGCTCATGGATTTAGCCACATCCCTCTCTACCAACTCTTGATGAAGGATTTCACCGAGAAGTTAATTTGGTGTCTTGGTCTTGAATTTCAGATCTCTTCTAATTATAGTTGCAAGAGTGGGGTTCCTTGGTGTGAAAGACCTCAGCAACTTCTTTGTCACTTTGTGATCTTCCCAATCTTCACATCCAAGTTCTCTAATATCCGATACAAGGATCATGAGCCTATCATACATTTGTCTCACGATTTCATTATCATTCATGACAAAGCACTCTAGCTCTCCTTGTATCAAGTCAATCTTCCCTTCTCTAACCTCATTGGTCCCCTCATGAGCTTCTTTCAAAGTATCCCATATCTTCTTGGCCACTTGAATGTTGCGGACCTTGTTGAACTCTTGACACAAAGGGAACTTATGATAACACTCACGGCTTGCGCATTGTGGAAGTAATCTTAAGCTTGTTCGGCCGTGGGTATCCCATTTGTGGGTGGAGTCACACCTACAACAACAACTTCCCAAACGGAAGGGTGAAGCGCATAGAGGTGTATTTGCATATCATAAGACCACTTGGAATAATCCGTTCCATCAAAGAAAGGGGCTTTTCCCAACTGGACCGATTGAAATTGAGAAGCGGGATATTAAGATTGAGAGTAGTTAGGTGGTACTTGGTGCATCCCAAAGAAAGGATGCTTCTCCATCTCTTGCTTGATTCTTTTCTTCACCATCTTGTTCGCTTTCTTCTCAATTTTGGCTTTCATCCTCTCTTTTCTTCTTTTTCTTGCCTCTACGTCCTCCCCTTCAAGTTCATCGCTTTCGCTTGTTTCTTCCCTTGAGGCGCAGTCGTAGACGGAAGGAGCGCGACTTCCATTCCCACACGGTCTTGCGGTTCCGGTTGCGGAGCCTCCCGGAATACGATCCAACGGTATGCGACCGGTGGCGTCTTCCGTGCGAGTGGCGCCATCCCCATCTTGAGATATCGCTAAATGTAACAGCCCGAGAATTCAAATTCATAAATCATCCGAATTCAAAACTATTTTCAAAACCTATTTGCAAAATTTATCTTTTGAGCTCAACTCCTTAGTCATCTAAACCCCATCTTGGACCTAATCACCATCCAATTAATATTTTCCTTCCAATCCATCGACGCAGCTAATCATCCTCCTGCTTTCCAAATCTCTCTTGCTCTCTCTCCACCCTGTCTACTCTCACGAACATACAGATCTCACACAGGAAAGCTCCACTCATGCACAAGCAGTCAATAAACTCTATAGCAGCACGCATGGTGCTACTGCTTCCTTGCAGCTCCACAGCGACCACGCTGCGTGCAAGCTCGCCAGGCCAGGCCCCCACTACCGTGCTTGCTCTGCTCCATTCTTGCGCAGCATCACGTGCGACACACCGACCCCGCGATGTGACCACACCCTGCCGCCGGCACCATGTCGTGCCGCCCACCGCCGCGTCCCCACCGTGCCCTTACCGCTGCAGCCGCCCTCGCCGGCTTTGTCTGCCGTCGCCTCAGTCGCACGTCGCCGAGCTTACCGGCCACCACCTCCCCCTCCGGCCCTTACCTGCTCTGCCGAGAGAGCCGTCAACGACGCCATCATCTCAGCTACAAGCTCGTCGCTTTTCACGTTGACGCCGACCCGCTGCAGAATGACGTGCTCGAGCTGAGCACCCATGTCGTCCTGGCCGGCGGCCCGTCCTTGCGCAACGCCACTTGCAGCCATGGCCTCCTCCCTCCGCCTATAAAAGGGCGAGGCTGTGCCAAGCTCCACCACCAGCCCAAGCTTGCCGAGCCGCCCTGCTTCGCCGTTGTATTCCTCCTCGCTCCAATTTCCTCTCTGTTTCTAAACACAGAAACACCACCTTGTTGATCTCCACCTACCAGCCACCACAGCCCGATTGCCTCGACGGTGAGCCCCTCCTGACCGTCCTCTACCAGGCCCAACTCACGCCCTTCACTCTCTCTGCCACCAGCGACCTACCCACGAGCTCCCATGGCCGCAACAATGGCTGCTCGGGGCGTACCTCCTTCCATCCTCTCTCCCATGCCCGGAGTCACCAGAATGAAACCCCCTTGCCCTCCTCTCTCCCCATACCCTCAGCTCCGAGAACGGAGGCCAGGAGCGCCGTTCCGGCGAAGCTCCGGTGAGCTGCCGCCGTAGGTGCTGGCGGCACAGAGGAGAACACGACCTGTGTTCTATCGTCTGTGTCTATCTCGTGAGCACATATGGGCTCGGTCCCTTGTGGACTAAAGTCACAGATGTTGGGCCGTCCCCAAGTGCACGACTCATGTCCAGACACAAATAGCCCGCGTAGTACCTATAGTTATGAGCACGTCGATCACTTACTCAATGTTAGTTCCCATTTTCAGAATTTAATTAGGAGCCCCAATTACAAAGCCACATATCTTGCCCCAGTTCCGATTCCCTTGATTATTTTTCCTAAATTCTATAAAATCATATCCTATTCATTCCTCCTATTTTCATCTCCTCTTGAGCTCATTTTATTTTGTGTTATGTTTGTTTGTGTTTGTTCCTCGTTGTGTCGTTGTCGCCGTAGCAGACGGAGTGATCGAGGAGGAGCACGTTGAGGAGCCCGAAGGCCAGTACCGCGAGCCGGAGCCGAAAGATCTGTACCACGAGCAGGAGTTACCTGAAGGCTTTGAAGATGGAAAGTCCAACATTTTCCCTTTTGATCATATTTATCCCTGTTTTCAAACACAACCCGTAGAAGCCTAATATTACTTGCATCCAATTATATATATATATATATATATATATATATATATATATATATATATATATATATATATATATATATGCTTGAATTATTTTACTGCTTGATTTAGTCATAAACCCGGTTGGATAGCCACTCCTTGTTTGCCATTACCTCGCTGATGATATATATAACTTAGGATTTATCGTTAGACATGATGCGCTTTGTTTATGCGATCCCCTTGATATTAGCTAAATGCTTAGGATCTATTATTCAACATTTCTACTACTCAAATACAATTGTTTTCAAACAAGAAAATGTGTTGAGTGTGTTGTTGGTGTAAACTTGGGTTGGGATTTTGGGAAAGTGCTAATGAACAACTAAGTGTGGTGATTACCTTGAGATGGGGCGGATCAGGGTTCCTTGTGTGGGACGCCTGGAGTTTGGCTCGTGCCTGTGTGGCTGAGTGTGGAAGATATCCGCCTTGTCTCATTTAAGGACCGAGTCGATGTGTCATCTTGCCTAACCCAATTTATCGTACAACCACTCGACCCTTATGTGTGGCAAGGGCTTAGTCTAAATCCCACTAGCTAGTCTGTTAGTCGTTTAGAGGCAGGTGTGTAGCGAGAGGCTAAGGAGCAGGCATAAGCAAGTGCAGGCTTATTCGTGGCTCGGTTGGAGACCTCATTCGAAGGTCATGAACCCCTTAGTCAGCTCTCGTGGTGACTATCGTGATGATGTTATGGTGGGTAATGGCTTTGATGGATCCGCACTAACACTAAGGTGATCGTGCTGCGGTACCCTACTCGTGGATAAAGTGTACACCTCTGCAGAGTTCAAAATCTATTCGAATAGCCGTGTCCACGGTCTTGGACAAGTTATGGTTTGGTCACTTTGACTAGTTTTTGGGAATTGGGAGAAACCATTGGCGTGAGTAAAGTGTGTGTTGATTTTGGAAATTCCGGCAAGTGTGTCGTGTGCTGTTGTGGACGGAGTATACGGTAGCAATTAAAATTTGGATCCTTTGTTTAGGATCACCCCACCCTTTCATAACTACTGTTATTATGGCAATAAACTTGTTTTGCAAAAATTAAAGTTACTAGACAAACCTTGCATGTGTATCAAAATTGGCTTTATGTAATATATTTGTATCAGCCTCCTGGGGCTGATATTTGTATGACATTTGGTCTCTACTTATGTGGGGACGTTTCACTAAATCCCATAGCGGTTAAGTCTTAATCAAGAGTTTAGGATCTGATACCAATTCAAAGGATCATGGCGATGCCTAGAGGGGAGGGTGAATAGGCGAAACTGCAAAACCTGAAAATTCTTCGTAGAAATTAAACCTGTCGGAACTTTCGATCAGGGATAGGAAGTTCCGATGGGTCGGAACTTCGGATGCCTGGTCGGAACTTCCGACAACACAATGAATTTACTACAAAATTGAAAAACTAAATTGAAACTGAGAAACGTGGCTAAATCAAAAGTTGCGTAGTGATGCTAGGAACCTTCGGCAACCAATCCTAGCAAGCTCAATAACAAGAATAGGTAGATCGGGACAAAACAAGGTCTAGGTCAACAAGAACTAGATATGAACAAAATGAGCAAGACACAAGTGATTTTATCCCGAAGTTCACTTCCACTAAGGAAGCTACGTCTCCGTTGAGGAGCTCTCAAAGAGCCGGGTCTTCTCTAACCCTTTCCTTACTCAATCAACCACAAAGGAGGATTGAGTCACTTACTATCAAATCCACAAAGAATTGGGCAATACAAACTTCCCGGAACACACACACACGAGAGTGCGCTCCACGGGCGATGCCGAACCGTCTAGAAGCAAGCTTCAAGAGTAACAAACGCGAATCAAGGCTTGGAGATGCTTCAAGTGCTCAAGGAGGAAGTGGGCTGCCCTCAAACACAAGGAGACAAGTCACACACACTTCAATCACTCTCTCACCCAAGCCCTAGCACAAATCAATGCAAGGATTGGCTCAAGGAGGGAGTAGGGAAGTGGATTTAATGCTCTAGTGGGTGTTTGTCTCGGGTTAGGTCAGCAGCAAATGAATGAGGGGGTGAAGGGGTATATATACCCGACCCCCAAAAACTAGCCGTTACTGTGCAGTTTATGTGCTTGTCGGAACTTCCGATCAGGGGTCGGAACTTCCGACCTTCACAAAAATATTTGGCCGAGGACCCCTGGTCGGAAGTCCCTAGACTTCCGACCCCAGGTCGGAACTTCCGACCACGCTGAAACTGCTGGTTTTGAGTTTTCTACAAAGGGGTGTTTGTCTCGGGTTAGGTAAGCAGCAAATGAATGAGGTGGTGAAGGGGTATATATATCCAACACCCAAAACCTAGCCATTACTGTGCAATTTATGTGCTTGTCGGAACTTCCGATCAGGGGTCGGAACTTCCGACCTTCACAAAAATATTTGGCCGAGGACCCCTGGTCGGAAGTCTTTTCCGACCCTGGTCGGAACTTCTGACGAGGCTGAAACTGCTGGTTTTGAGTTTTCTACAAAGGGGTTTGGTCTCTCATTTGTCTCTTGGTTTTTCTACTAAGCACTTTAGCATCTCCAGAACATTTTTTCGCATCCCTCTTAATAGTACGGTGTTTCTTATACTCAAATTATAAATGGAAAATAAATAAAACTCTTCTTTGAGTTCCGACACCATCCATTAAGCAATTTGGCATCTTTGTACGCGTATTTTTCATTTCATTGCATCATAACCTGTTCAAAACTCGATAAAAGCATTAGCTCCTTAATTATGTATGTCATCAACACCAAATCCCACTTAGGGGGCCAAATGCACTTTCAATTTTTCATATGCTCTCTCTTATTCCAATTGTTGCAGCTTCTTGATCTTTCACTTTTTTTATTCTAGCCCCCCACATTATTTTTCGATTGATTTGTCTATTTGTCGGGTTTTCCTTTTCTATTTCATTGTACATGGTATTTCTGTCCTTTTTGGTTGGCGCATGCTCAAGTTTTTTAGTTGATTCCTCTCAGGTGGTTGGTTGGTATATGTCGACCAGAGGCAGCGGGACTGCACACTTGGCGTACATATTCTTGTAGTAGGGGATGGCACATGGGCCATACCTTATCCTCATTATAACTAGTCGCATAGAACTAGGACTAGTCGGACGTAAGGAAACTACCCGACAACGTACTCGGGTAGGACTCCTCAGACCGTCCCCGACTAGGACTTCCATGTAACCCTGTCCCCCCAGGCTATATAAGGGCGGGCAGGGACCCCTCCAAAATATCTCATAACCTTTAAGGCAATACAAACCATACAGGATGTAGAGTATTACGCTCTCGGCGGCCCGAACCTGTCTAAACTTTGTGTTCCTTGCACCTTCGAGTTCCTAATCTCGGCGACACCCTACCTACAACCTACCACCTCGAGGGTATCCCTCGGTGGGCTTGGCGGTAAAACACTGACAGCCGGCGCACCAGGTAGGGGTGTTTATCGAGCATCCACCGGAGAACTTGATGGCATCATTCAACTTCACCAGTGCCGTGCTCAACAAGGGCACAACTTTCGTCTTTGGCTCCTGGATCTGCATCTCCAACGGCTCGGGCGGCTTTGACAGCCACCTTGCCAGCACCATGGTGCCCGAAACATCGAGCTGTTCGAGCGGACTCGATGAGTTCATCGACAGTCTCGACGAGATGCACCCGCTTCTCACCTCGGAGACCGAGGAGAATTCCGTCACTGACGTGTTTTTGACTCATGTCCCAACATGACTCTCCAGCTCAGTTTCGACCCGATCTGGGGAAGAGCGTACCCGATTCTGCTTCGGGGTACATAATGCAGCTTCCACCTTCGGGGAGGCCCTACGTTCTAAGTCCCTCTCCGACTTGGAAGCGGACTTAGATCTCCTACTCAAGCTCGGAGATGAGGATGCCACCGCTAGCCGGGAAGCTCCCGTTTTCGACGCCTTCTCGGATTCAGATGACGAGCTCGACTCCTCTGTGGTCAGTCATCTGGGTTTGAGCATCACGACTACTGCGCAGGGCAGATTCGTCTACTGGAAGGGCATGGAGCCCTCGGAACTACTAGATGATGACGCCCGCATGGTAGCCACCATCCAGCAATTGCCTTTTCAAAAGGGCAGACCTCTCTCTCCTATCCAAGAAGAGACATCCAGGACTACCACCTCGACTGTCCTGGCCACCGACTACTCTGGCGACTACTCGCCGGAGCGCAAAGTCTACATGGCTTCCATCCACGACCTCGGAGACGATGAGCCGGGCATCGAGTTCGACAACGAGCTCGAGGACGAGATCTCCGCCAACCAAGTCACCGCTGATGCTCCCCAGGATGAGATGGAGGAACAAAGGCAGACACGCAGGTGGAAGAGATGGAGGAACAAAGGCAGACACGCAGGAGGGCCAAACGCAGGCGCAATGCTCAGGAGCGTGCCCGCGATCCCCACTGGCGAAAACCTACGAAAGGATTTTGACGCAGCGGCGGACGAAGAATTTGTTACTCCCATGCAATGTTCAAAATAGTGGGCTATGAAGTTTAGCGGCAGCCTTCTTTAAAAGCTACAGAAAGCTATAGCAGGCTATAGCGAAAGCTAAATCATTTAGCGGAATAATAAAATAAAGAAGAATCACGTATAAAATGATAAACATTATTGTTCTAACACCAAAAAATAAACTCTGAACTGCCCAACGGTGCCCATGCTACGTTGTCTAGGGTCCACACTACATCCATTTAGTTGTATTGGTTCTCTTGACTACATCTTTGAGCGAATGCAACCACTAAAATCTACAAGCAACTTGACATTTAGCGCTGCTAAATCTCTCAAAGCAACTTTAGCAGACATTTAACACTGCTAAATCTCTTCAAACCCCATTTAGCAGATGTAGCGGATAAATGTTGCATAGCGTAGCGGTAGATCTCCTAAAAAGCTAATAGTGGGCTATTTCGAACATTGCTCCCATGGGTAACATCTACGAGGCGTCTCTACTCCTGCAGCAAATCTCACAAATGGGCGCAACCTAGCGGATCATGCGACTTGCCGAGCAAGCCGCAGTGCAACTCGATAGGTTGGACCCGCTGAAGTCCGTCCAGCACACACGTTCCAGGTTGGAACATCATGGCAGGTCTGTTCCCTAGGGCAGTCGTGCTGTCGAAGGTCATCCAAACCCCCACAACAATCGACAAGATGAACAGGAGGTACAACAGCAAGGCCCTAGGCCCAGGAAGGGGGGGGTGGGGGGTGGGGCAACCCGCGGGAGGCCAAGGCCACCAGGGTAACCAGCTTCCCCCACCTCCCGGCGACCTAAGGCAGCACATCAACAGCAACCGCGACGCGCGCACCATCATTTCCAATCGGCAACGCAAGCGGTTCGAGAACGCTGCTCGCGACAATAGTGACTGTTTCCCTACTTTCACGGAAAACATCACCAATCATGAGTACCCGAGGGACTTCAAACCCACGAACATCCCAAAGTACGACGGGAAACAGGATCCGTGGCAGTGGCTACGATGTTGCTCCGTGGCCTTCAAAGTGTGCTGGGGCTCTAACTCGACTAAAGCCGTCTACTTCCCGATGGCCCAAGAAACTGCACCTCTCACATGGCTGGAATCTCTCCGGCCAAACTCCATCGACTCCTGGGAGGCCCTGAAGTAGGTTTTCGTCGACAACTTCCAGGGCTCCATGATCCCGGCAGGCACTCGTCATGACTTGTCGTGGGTCAAGCAGGAGGAGAACAAGACCCTGAGGTTGTACGCGCGCCGCTTCTTCGACACCCGCGCAACCATCGTGAACATCGCTGACGAGGAGGTCATCCGCTGCTTCCGCAACGGACTGGCCACGAAGCAGACGCATCGCGAGTTTGGAAGAAACCTCCCGACTACCGTACTCGAGCTCCACGACATGATGCAGTGATGGGTGGATCAAGAAGACGAGGAGAACGCTTCCCCAAGCGCAAGAATGATAAAGGCAACAACAACAACTGCTCCGACAAGGGCCAGTACAACAACTTGGGCGCTACTCGCAAGCGGAAGCCGGAGGATCAGGTGGCCAATGTCGAGCACAACCCTCGCAGCAAGAAGTCGGGCAAGCTCCAGGATCAGTACGAGAAGATCTTCCACAAGCAATGCCCGATGCACCCGAAGGCCAAGCACCCAATGTTCCAGTGCACCATCCTCCGCAAAAGCCTCAACGCACCACCTCCTGCCGACGACGAGGAGAAGGACAAGGACAAGGCGGACGAGGGCAACGACAAGTCAGGGCCTCCGGGTTTCCAGCACCCGACTAACACCGTCAACGTCATCTTCAGAGGCGACGACGGCATACTCACCAATCGCGCGCAGAAGCTGTTTCGGCGTGAGATCATGTCAGTTGAGCCAGCAGTGCCGCGTCCTCTTAGACACAACGAGGTCCCGATCTCTTTCTCCAGAGAAGATGAGTGGACCAGCTTCTCCGAGCCAGGAAAACTTCCGCTCGTACTGGACCCAGTAGTCGCGGGCTCTACCCTGACCCGAGTACTCATCGACGACAGAAGCGGGCCAAACCTGCTCTTCCCGAGTACTCTAAAGAAAATGAGGTTGGACATCGCCAAGATGCTCACCCCCAGCAAGGCTCCGTTCAACGGGATCATTCCGGGTAACGCGGCTACACCGACCGGCTCGATTACACTGCCAGTTACCTTCGGGATAGGTGACAACTTCCGTACGGAGTACATAAAATTCAAAGTCGCAAACTTCGAATCTTCGTACCACGCCATCCTTGGCAGGCCTGCCCTGGCCAAATTCATGGTGGTACCCCATTACATCTACTTGGTCTTAAAAATGCCAGGTACCAACGGTGTACTCTCCCTCCACGGCGACATCGAGAAGTTCTACGACTGCGACCACGAGGCGATCAAGTATGTTGGTTCAACGCGCGCGCCAGAGCCTTCATCCGAAGTACTCGTGGTCGCACAGCAACTCTCCAAGACAAAGCTGAAGGTGGTGAACAAAAGGCCAAGCCAGTCGAGGGTGAAGCCAAACCCCGACGTCGGCATCAAGACCATCCAGCTCCAGGAGGGTGACCCTTCCAAGACCGCCCTGATCGGCGGGCACTTGGACAGCAAATAGGGACTCGTGCTCGTCAACTTTCTTAGGGCCAACCGAGACATTTTCGCATGGAAACCAACGGATATGCCAGGTGTGACCAAGGAGTTGATCGAGCATGCTTTGAAAGTTGATCCCAAGGCCACTGCAAGGAAGCAACGACTACGTCGTTTCTCTCCAGAAAAGAGGCAGACCATCAAAAAAGAGCTAGATAAACTACTTGCAACTGGTTTCATCAAAGAGGTGTACCACCCAGAGTGGCTACCCAACCCTGTACATGTTCTTAAAAAGAATAATAATGAATGGAGGATGTGTGTTGATTATACCGATCTCAATAGGCACTGCCCGAAAGATCCTTTCGCGCTTCCCCGCATCGATCAGGTTATCGACTCCACCGCCGGTTGCGTTCTGCTCTCCTTCCTTCATTGCTACTCAGGTTATCATCAGATCTCCCTCAAGGAAAAAGACCAGATCAAGATTGCTTTTATTACCCTGTCCGGTGCCTAGGCATACACGACTATGTCGTTCTGGCTGAAGAACGCGGGTGCAACTTACCAACGAGCCATACAGCTGTGCCTCGCTGACCAACTACACCGCAACGTTGAAGGCTACGTGGATGACGTGGTTGTCAAAACCAGAAATCCCGACGAGTTCATCTCTAATCTCGAGGAAACTTTAAACAGTCTGCGAAGATTTTAGTGGAAGCTCAACCCCACTAAGTGCGTCTTCGGCGTACCCCAAGGGAAACTCCTCGGTTTTATCGTCAGTCACCGAGGCATTGAGGCTAACCCTGAAAAGATAACCACCATCACAAGCATGGGGGCTCGACAACAGATTAAAGATGTGCAGAATCTCACCGGCTGCATGGCGGCATTAAACAGACTCATCTCCTAACTTGGAGAACGGGGCCTACCTTTCTTCAAGCTCCACAAGTGGCAGGAAAACTTTGTTTGGACCGAGGAAGCAGCGCAGGCATTGGAGGACCTTAAAGCCCACCTCAAATCGCCCCCCACCCTTACACCTCCAAACCCAGGCAACAACCTGTTACTTTACATCGCTGCGACTACTCACGTAGTCAGCATGGCCATTGTAGTGGAGAGGAACGAGGAGGGCCATGTGTTCGTTATCCTTCACTTCAGAAACTTCTCTACGCTATACTCATCACCTCCAGAAAGCTTCACCACTACTTCGACGAGTACAAGATCTCAGTCGTCACTGACTTCCCATAGGCGGATATACTCCACAACCGGGACGCCACTGAGCGTATCTCCAAGTGGGCAGTGGAACTGGGGGCACTCAACATCGACTTCAAGCCACGCACCGCCATCAAGTAGCAAGCTCAAGTCGATTTCCTGGCACAGTGGCAAGAAAACCAAGTACCAACTCCAGCTGACCAGCCAGAGCGTTGGGTCATGTACTTCGATGGCTCTCTCAAGCTCGAAGGCGGTGGCGCAGGAGTACTCTTCATCAGCCCGACTAGTGAACAACTTAAATACGTATTCCAAATACTTTTTAAGGTCTCCACCGCGGGCTACGCCTGGCTGTCTCCCTTGGCATCAAGTGAATACTCATTTTTGGCGACTCCTTACTGGTGGTCCAACAATGCAACAAAGTGTGGGATACCAACAAGGAGACTATGGACATTTACGTCGCACTAATCCGCGCGCTCGAGAACAGGTTCTCAGGGCTCGAGATTCGCCACGTGCTCCGCGACAATAATGTTGGGGCAGACGTACTCTCAAAGCTAGGCTCTGTACGAGCCAAAGTACCGGTTGGAGTCTTCATTCACGAACTCCATCACACATCTATCCCGAGGATAGAACATAGCACTACTGAACAGGGTCCTACGGACTTTCGTCAAAAGGTCTTCATGATCGACGTCGATTGGCGTTCTCAGTTCATCGACTTGATCAAGGAAAAGAAGCTGCCCCACAACGTTGACCCCAAGAGCGCCAAGGCTATCCGACTAGTCAGGCGAAGCAAGGGTTATGCTTTGGTGGGGGACAAGCTCTACAAGCGCGGATCAGCATCAGGGGTACTCATGAAGTGCATGACTACTGCTGAAAGGCGAGAAATCCTGGAAGAAAGTCATGAGGGCGCTTGCGGCAATCATGTAGCCTCCCGTACTCTAGTCGGGAAGGCCTTCAGGTCTAGGTTCTATTGGCCTACGGCTTTGGCTGACGCCGAAGATATCGTTCGCCGATGCACGAACTGTCAGTTCTTCGGCAAACAAGCTCACGTTCCTGCTCACAAGCTGATCATCATACCACCTTCTTGGCCATTCGTGTGTTGGAGCCTCGACATGATAAGTCCATTGACAACAGCGCCAGAAAGTTTTACTCATGTGTTGATGGCAATCGACAAGTTCACAAAGTGGATCGAGTACAAGGCAATCACAACACTAATGGCGGATCGAGTAGTCACCTTCATCTGTGACATCCTCCACCGCTTTGGGTTCCCTCATATAATCATCACTGATCTGGGATCCAATTTCACATCACACGAGTTCTGGGAGTTCTGCGAACGGAGTGGTATTGAGGTCAAGTACGTGTCGGTCGCTCAACTGAGGGCCAACGGCCAAGTCGAGCGTGCCAACGGCTTGATACTCGATGGACTCAAGAAAAGACTCTACGACGAGAATAGCAAAAAGGGAGGCAAGTGGATCTACGAGTTACCCACGGTCGTCTAGGGGCTTCATACTCAACCGAGTAAAGCCACAGGACAATCACCTTTCTTTCTCATCTACGGGTCAGAAGCAATTCTTCCAGCAGATATCAAGTGGGAATCACCCAGACTAGAGATGTATGAGGAAGGAGAAGCTGACGAGGCAAGGCACGTGGAACTCGACTGTGCTGAAGAAGTCAGATGCAACGCCCCGCTTTGGTCAGCCCGTTATCTACAAGGCGTTCGCCAGTATCAAGACCGCAACGTCCAGGAAAGATCCTTCAACGTTGGAGACTTGGTCCTATGCCGTATCCAAGATGAGATTGGGCTCCATAAGCTCAACTCTAGATGGAAAGGACCCTTCATCGTCATGAAAGTCACAAGGCCACGGTCGTATCGACTACAGTACTCTGATGGCCAGGAAGTTCCAAATTCATGGAACATCGAACACCTACGCCGTTTCTATGCCTAAGAAACTTGTACCAAACCTTTCAGCTCCAGCTCAGCTCAGTATAATAATACATGGTTGTTTTGGTTCTCAAAAAGACTACCGTATCTTTCCTAAGCAACATTGAGTAAACCCGAGGGTTGTCGCCACGAGTTATGTCAATACGCTACATCTCACTAATCTTCGGAAATACTCGGGGGCTACGCCACGAGTACCTTCCATCACGATTAACCAACATATAGCCTCTCAAGCTATCCTCTCGAACGTATTACGCGTTCTTTCCGACTACCTCCCTTCACAGCTTAGTCAACCTACGGGGTCAAGTCATACAGGGTAAAGTCGAAGAGGTTTCCACACCTATATACAGAGGTTCTACGAATGCAACTCTGTACAAAAGTACAATCTAGCACACAGTTCACCAACTGAAGCGATGCCTTCAGGGTAACTATACACTAGAACTAATGCACTAAAGTGCTTAACGATTACGTTTCAACACGCCACTTCACAAGTCGAGTGTAGCAAACAACGATCAAACAAGCATTAATATATTACAAGGTCAACTGTTGTTCTTCACAAGACATACACAGTTGTTTAAGCTTAGAAGAGCGGAAGGTCGTCAACGATCTGGTGAGCAACGTCTTGTACCTCGCTGCGGTACTCGGTGAACTGCTCTTCGGTGCACTCTCCAGAGATGCCTTCCGCAAATGGGCAAACATCAATGCCAGGGAAGTAAGACTTCACCACCGCCAGCGCATGAGTCAGCACGACCTTGGCGGTACCGGAAGCATACCCTGCAATACTCGTAGGAGCATCAACAAGGCGCTGCACTAGCGAACGCCGATCAGGTGTCGGGTCGACGAACTCGCACAACTAGTGTGCGGCAGTCCCGAGTTGATCTAGCTCCTTCTGCTGGCGCTCCTTGTCGCGGTTCAACGACCGGATCCGCTGCATGTCCGTCCTGAGTTGCTTGTCAGCATCCTTCAGTTGGTGGACTACAGTCTTGTGCTCCTCGTCCAGATCCGAGTACTTCAGTTGAAGCTCTTCCAGGGCTTTCTTCAGCTGCTCTTTCTCCTCTGTAAGTTCGTATATGTCACACTTCCAGTCAGTTAAGGCTCTTTCTATTCGAGCGTACTCTGGGAAAAAGGTACATGTATGCAATTCAGAAGAAAAGCATACAGACAACACTACTCGAGCGAGGGGAGCAGAATACATACTCTCTTTCTGGGCAGTCGGGTCCTTGACCTTCCTGATCGCCAGGTCATGCTTCCGCTGCTGATCGATCATGGCGTCCTGATGCGAGGTCTTCAGGGCCTCGAGTTCCTCCTGGAGCTTGAGGTTATTGGCCTTCTCAGCCTTCAGGCTATCCTCCGCATCGTGGGTATGCAGCAGCACGTCCCCGATCCGGCTCAGCAGGGCTGATTTCTCCCTAGAGCGCTCAATGAGGCTCTATATAAAGGAAGTCAACAACTCAATATACCTCTACAACAGGACATCAACCCTAGAGGAAATACTTGACTACATACCTTGGTATAATCGGTGAAGCGGCGCCCCAGCTCCAGCATGAGCGAGACGGTCTCCGGCGGTCCTCGAAGAGCTCAGTGCGTGGAGTAGTCCCAGGGGCTTCTGTCTCTGGCTCCACCTCTGGACTTGCTGGAAGCTCGAGATCTTTTCCTTCTGTAGCCGCCAGCACATCCTCGACGATCGGAGACTCAGCGGTACTCGTGGCCGCAAGTTCCTTTGGCAACGAGTCCTCACTCATGCCAACCTGGCCGGTGCTGGAGGTTGCCGGCTTGGGAGTCTCCGACTTCCTGAAAACAACTGTGTTAGTACTCAAGTATTAACGCAAACGCTGCAACTCAATACTTCTGCTCACCAACCTCGCGGGCTTCCTGAGGGGGAGTGCCGTAGGCACGACCAGCCCTCGCGGTGTTGTCTTACCACCGGTGCGGGTAAAGGTCGGCGGGCTAGTCGCGGCTGGTGATCGCCCTGCTGACGGACTCCTCTCCCCAGTCTCATCGACTACCCCTTGCCTTGGGGGCTCGAGGTTCTCCTCAGTGCCACTACAGGAGTAAATTACCTCAATACTTGTGGAAGAATAGCAAGATCAAGCAGCTAAAGAAGTACAGATTACTTACGTTGCCTGGCGACGGCTTGGTGTTGTTGCCGCTGCAGCGGCTCTTCATTTCCGCGACGCCACTCGTTGTGGGCATGGTGGATCGGCTGCAGCATCGCCCGCGTCTCTCGTAGCGGGCGGGTCTCGGGCTGGCTCCTCAAAAACTGGCTCAGGCGGGTCAGACTTGAACCGTTCCAAGTCGCCCTACAGACAAAAGCAAGTTGTCAATGACTACTCAGTCAACAAGACTACATCAAAAGGTACTCGGGTCCGTACTTACCGGGTTTGGCGAGTAGTCCGCGCCGAACAACCTTGGGATGTAAGGCTTCGAGTTCACCCCCATAAATAGGCGGATGACCCGGCGCATGATTTCTTCAATGGATGGCACATCCCTGGCCATCCGTGATCGGTCCCGAATACCTTGGTACTCGAAACCGAGGTGGACGTGTTGCTGGAGGGGCTGGATGTGCCGCTCGATGAACGAGTACGCCATAGACTCCCCAGTGATGCCCTTGTCCTTCAGGTGCTTGATCCGCTTCATCAACTTGGGGATGTCGCGGCATTCCTCCTCCGTCGACTTCTTCAGCCAACACTCCTGGCACTGGGGCGGGGAGTTGTCCCGTCCGGGGAGGCTGGGCTCGTGGTTCCCGATGTAGAACCACTGAGCGTGCCACCCGGATAGGCTACTCGGGGTTGTGTACTCAAGGTACAGCGCCTTGTTGCGCAGCTGTACCCCGGCACCCCCGACTAGCGCGGGGTTGTCCACGTTCGGCTGGGGTTTAAGGCGGAAGAGGTGGCGGAACAAATTGAAGTGCGGGTGAATTCCTAAGAATGCCTCGCAAAGATGCACAAAAATAGAAATGTGCAGAACGGAGTTCGGGGGAAGATGGTAATGCTTGATTTTGTAAAAACCAAGCAAACCGCGGAAGAATTCAGAAGTTGGAAGGGCGAGGCCGCGTTGGCAAAGGGGGCGAACATCATGGTCTCACCCGTGTTCTCCCATGGTGACAAGTCGGTGCCAGTGGGTCGCCACTGCACCACCCTCTCCTCTTGCAGCACCCGCTTGGCGACGAGCTGGAGCAGGTCCCTCCCGGATGGTCGAAGCCCTCCACGACGAGCCTTCCGCCACCGTCTTGGCGACCTTCGCCGATGGCGGCGATCCGCCTTCACCTTCGCCCTCCCTCTTCCTCCCGCGACCGGCGACGGACTTCTTCGGCATGGTGGGTCGAAATGTCACCCGAAGCTTCGTGCGCATGCCACAGGAAACCCACGCGGGTGTGGATGCGGATGGAGATCGAGGATTCAGACTAATCTCAGCTTGGATTTGGGCGGAGGAGTGGTCGATTTCGGAGCGGCGGCGGTGGCTAGGGTTCTTTGCTACACATCTATTTTTACTGCAGTGAAAACAGAGACGGGTAAAAACCGTAAGGGGTAACGCGGGGTTATTTATAACCAACGGCTCCCCATTTTTCCGTTGGAAGTCGAAAAGGCTTTATCGGGATAACGATTCGATTTGGAGCGATTTTTACGGTTTCTGTGCAAACGGATAATGGAAACTAACCGTTCCTCTGGGATAGGCTCCCGAGAATTCGGGCCTTTCAACTTCCAGTACAATTTAACCCTAAAAATCATCAAATTGAATTCAAAAACATGCATTCCATGTCACGATTCTTTAGATCCTTTTTTTCAAACAGTGGAATTTGGATTAAAGGCTCGAGGGCTGCGGGATACGTGTCATCAACGGCTTATTTTTCAAAAATTCTTGAAAGATACAGATGGGCGATTCAAGATTGGTTTGACCCTCAGCCTGATTCTTCGATTCAACCTAAGGCTCGGGGGCTACTTCATATGGAGTGCGAGTTCATCGCACCTCATATAAAACAATACTTGAAAACTACTCGGGGCTTGAGCACCTCACAGCCTCGATGCAGCCAGGACATTACTTGGAAGACACCTTCTCAAGGGGACTCAGCAGGGACTTGAAGACACCTTCCAGAAGTACTCGGAAGCCTACAGTACTCGGCTACGAAGAGCTCGGGGGCTTGTCAGACCCGGGGCAGCGGGACTGCACACTTGGCGTACATATTCTTGTAGTAGGGGATGGCACATGGGCCATACCTTATTCTCATTGTAACTAGTCGCATAGAACTAGGACTAGTCGGACGTAAGGAAACTACCCGACAACGTACTCGGGTAGTACTCTTCAGACCGTCCCCGACTAGGACTTCCATGTAACCCTGTCCCCCCAGACTATATAAGGGCGGGCAGGGACCCCTCCAAAACATCCCATAACCTCTAAGGCAATACAAACCATACAGGACGTAGGGTATTACGCTCTCGGCGGCCCGAACCTGTCTAAACTTTGTGTTTCTTGCACCTTCGAGTTCCTGATCTCGGTGACACCCTGCCTACAACCTACCATCTTGGGGGTATCCCTCGGTGGGCTTGACGGTAAAACACCGACAGTATAATCAATTGATTTTTGACTTGTCCTCACTCAAATTTGTCAACTAGCAATTGTCCACCTGGCACTATTTCATTGGCTTGGGAAATCGACTGATAAAAGGCAAATTTTACTTCATTGTTATGGAGTCATTCCTATCTTTTTAACCTCAATTTCAACACTGGCCTCTAAATCTCACCATCTTATTCTAATCTAAATGGTGGGGCTTATTTATCAGCGGATATAGAGCTCCCTAGAGACCCTCTAGGAATAGAGGATGGAGGAAGAGACTTCGAGACCTCCCTAAAATAGGCACTTTAGAGCATCTTCAAGAGATTAGCCAAATTATTTTGTAAAGATAAATTTAGCTATTATTAAACAAAAAACATCTCCAACAGACTCTATAAATGACTATTCAAATTTAGTGTCTCTTCATCCCACCTCATTCGCTCTCCATTTTTTAGATAGCCTACCTCATTAGCCATCTATACTCTATTATTTGTTTATCAAATCTAGGTTTGAGAATAGTTAAATTAGTAAATTTGGCTATTCTTTTTGGCTAATCTCTTGAAGATGCACATGCTTTTAGTAGAGGGTCTCTTGGAGATGCAGATGCTAAACGTACCGGTTATTTTTTTTTCTACGTCAACCCATCTTACTAGGATGGCAGGCGCGCAACACTGCGCCCGTTTCAAGAAATGCTTAGTCTGATTTTCGGGATACTTACACTTGCAAATAGTTAGAAAAGTAATAATGCATCAGATCTGTACTTTTTTCATTTATGTTTGCAAGGTCAGGTTGCAAGTAGACAACAAAGTTTTTAACTGGCAACCATTGGCATTATTTATGCAGTATTTTTTTAACTCGAATAAAAACAACTGATCAGCAATAGAGACTATAAACAGCGAGTCATCATCACACAAAATAAAACTCGAGCACAAAAAAACTGATATGTACGCTAGAAACTAAAAATACATCTTTATTTAACTGAAGCTTGCTATGTTCATTTCTAGAGAAATTGGATCATCACTGCAATCTGCATATGACAGGCAGCACTAACAACAACAGATCTACTAAGGAACAGATCACACACGGAGAACATATTGTAGTGTTTAGCATTTGCAGGTGGACAGCCGGTCACCAGAGAACTATATATGTTCGACAGATAACCATGAAAAAGGTGCACATTTTTTTTCTCAAGAAACACAGTGGTGCCACCAAATCCCTTTTTAGGAACTGATCTTCAAATTCACCATCCCCCAAGTTGTACTCAAGTCGTTGGCCTTCATCTGAAACCCATAGGTACAAAAGAAACAGAACCATGCAAAGTTAGAAAGGAAATAGGCTAGTTATCCTATTAATCCGGTCATTTCTCATCCACTAATCGCCTTATGACCGGTAAAAATAGAAAAAACCCTATTGTATACCTTTGCCTTGAGCATATCCCTTCATCATTGTCTTCAACTTTTTTTTTTAATACAACCAAATGCGCATCTTCTCATAAACCAACCTATACTCATTTCTTCTCCAAGAAATTGTTAGTCCATAAATATTATCATTAATTATTAGATGCTTTCAAGGAGCTGGCTAAACTTAACGGGCTGGCTCGGTCCACGGCTCAGGCTCGACTCCTCGCAGCAAGCCGACTCATCTCCTCGGCTGATTGGCCCATGAGCGATGGCGTCCCTCCCCTTCTCTTCTTGGGCCAGCGTCCACTGGCGAAGCCCATCTTGGTCCAGCTCGGTTCCTCCTTCTTGCAGCTGACAGGCAGGGCCTGCTGGCCAGCTGCCGCTTCCACCTCTAGCTGGTGGGTCCCTCCTGTCAGTGGTACCGGGATCCACTGCGGTGGACCAGATCCGGTGTGGATTGGCGCGGTGTGGCCACGTGTGAGTGCGGGCGAGGGTGCGTGTGTGTGTGTGCGCGCGCAGGGCGCTCGGGGAAATGCCCCCAAGGCCAGGGCGCACGCTGCGACGTGACGTCGCGGGCGTGTCCGCGGCTACCATGGCTGTGGAGTGGCCATGGCGAGCTCGTGGCAGTCCGACGAGGTGGAAGGCGCTGGCTTGGCTCGGTTCGTGCGTAGGCGTGCGTGTTCCTGTGCGCCTGGGCGCTCGCGGCGTACTGGCAGTCTAGGGCCGCGGCGCATCGCCGGCGAGCGGCGTGGCGATGGGAGTCTGGCAAGGTACGGGCCAACAGGGCAAGGTACGCACGCGCGGCACCCTGGGAACCCAGGGCCGCAACTTGGCTGCCCGTGCGTGTGGGGTCCCAGCTTCATGGGCCCGCAGCAACGGAGCAGCGGTGGGTCGGGGTCTGTCGACGGCGGGCTGCAGGCAAGGTCGCGGCGGCGGCGTCAGGTCCCTGCAAACGAGCGGCCCGAAGGCCGGGCACAAGGGTAGGATGCTAGGGTGTTCCTAGAGACGGCTCATCGGCGGTGCCGGCAGCATGGAGGGGATGGGTGCGGCGGCGAGATCCTACCGGCTCGGGTTGAGGAAGAGGGGGTCGGCGTCATGTCGAGTCGGAGCAGTGGAGGGGCGACGCAGCGCCGTGCCGCGCGGCTTCATCGATGTAGTCGTGCGGGCGGCGGCTCGGTGAAGCTTCGGTCAGCGGCGGCGCTCCTCCCTTTCTCCTCCTCCTTTCCCCCTTCCTGGCCCTCTCTCTTGAACTGGTGGCGGTGGCGCAAAGGGGAAAGGAAAACCCCGGGCGGTCTAGGGTTTCACGAGGCGGTGCAGGGGTTTTGTAGGCGCGGCTAGGGCTTGCGGTGGAGCGCGTGGCGAGGCCATTGCCGGCCCTTTCCGCGGGGCGGAGCGGGGCAGCGATGCGCGGTGAGGCGAGGCTGAGAGAGGCGATGGGGAGTGGTTGAGAGGTAGGGAATAAAGCTGACAAGTGACCCTGGGTGAAGAGAGGTGGGGGTGGCGTGCGTGTACAGGGGCAGGCCAGCGTGGGCGGGCTGGACTGGGCCGGTGCTAGGCGTGCGGTGCGCTCGGGTGGCAGGCCGGGCCAGAAGCTAGGTGGGTTAGGTTGAGGGGCTTAGGTGGGTTTGGGTCCAAGTTAGATAGGTTAGATTGGTTAGTTTTGATTTTGAATTGAATGGCCCAATTCAATTCAAAATCCACTCAATTCAAACAATCAAAATCCAAATTAAATTCCAAAGAATTATAAATAATGAAGTTCAATAACACCAAATAGATCCAAAGAGACCAAACTAACATTATGAGACTTATGTTTAAGGAAATTTTATTGCTAAGATAAAGATAGGTAGAGCTTTGTCCTTAAGTTGTCTAGCTAGTTGCACATCCACACAAAAAGTTTTAAAAATTTCACATTTTTGCTGTTTATAACATTCCAGTAAAAACTGGGATGTTACAATCAAGATCTTAAAGGCTGTAATCAAACGGAATGCAAGGCACAAACAACATGGTAAACAAGGCATGAGTCATTATCTTTTTCTGTCACCGGGTCACCCTGGACGTGCAAATTACTACCTTGTGCCTGATTAGTGTTGTCTGCCTCATTGGTGCCTATATCGCAAGGTTAGGGCAAAGAAGCTTTGCGGCCAAACCACGGAGAACTATAGCAAAAAAAATTCCACGTGTGTCCTGTGCAGGAATATTTTCTTTGTTTGAGGACACTGTTTTCCTCCTCATATAAGCCTCCCGGCGCTTCTTGTTCATCTCTTGCCGTTGCTCATCGGTCATGGCAGCTAATCGGGCTCTATCCCTCTGTCTCTTAGCCTCTTTTGAATGATCTCTAGCTGCAAGCCGAATGGAGTAATCAGCATTACATAAAGATACCCCCCATCAATTTGCAGCAACAGCTTCACTTACCTTTAGAAATTTGGTTGGTCAGATCACCAAGGGGCGGTCTACCACGTTTCCTGCCACCAGAATACATCGGCTCACGGCGACAAATTGAAGGCGGACACGGCCGATCAAGGCAACGGAGGTTTACCAGGGACCTCGACGGGGCCTCAACGTCGGATGGCTAAGAGGCCTAAATAGTCATTTCTCTTCTGTATTTGAAACATGTCATGTCAGTTTTACATTCCTATATTTGAAGCCGTTATAGTACAGGAAATCCATATAGTTCATAACAATGGAATTTGAAATGTAAAGTCCTTTTTCATTGATTTTTGTGGAAGACTAAGCCGGCTAATGAAGCAAAAATATTGTCTCCTGTTTACCATGTTCTTTTCAATCTGAATCAGGTTTGCTAGTTTATTTGCTACTCCAATCTGGGTATTTAAGCTAGCAATCCTAAGACTCTATTGCCACTGTGCTCCATCTCCTTTGTCTTGTACAATGACTTGCCATGTCGAACGGGAACCTCAAAATCTGCTTTCCTCTTCTCAAGATGTATGTAGCAAAATAGCTAAGTTCTCAATGGCAAATAGGCAAAGGGGATAAAAATTGAACAAATGCCAGGAATTTTGTTACTGCCATTTTTATTGGACTTCTCGCTTCCAATATTTACAGTTTCACTTGGTGCAATACGAAAAGTATAAATTGGAAATTTCTTTAAAATATCTAAACAGAAATTAACTTCATTGGAACATACAAGTAAATTGAGTCATGGAAAATATTTGAACAATTTTTCAGGCTCTAACTTGCTGACGTGCTTGGTTACCCCAGATCACTCACCCTACATACATGCAGGATACCGAAACAAGCTAAGCTGCAGTTCCCTATAGGCATATAACATGAACGTGCAAATCAACACACCATTTAATCTCAAGTATATGTGATGTGTGTTTCTTGTCTGACTGAATTTGGTTGGTCAGCTTGTCTCAAGTCTGAATATTTCAGAAAGCTAGCAGAATTCGGTTGGTCAGCCTGTCTGAAGTCTGAATATTTCAGAAAGCTAGCAGATTTTTCTGCATGAATCGATGATTCACCATGGATTCATGCCTCTCTGACTTGCTCATAGTTGCCATGGTGAAGTGTTCATCAATCAGCCATCAATATCGAACTATTCTAGATCAGAGAAAGATTCAGAACCTAACCGTCCTCATGATGATCGCCGGCGGCCAGTTAGTGGACTGCTTGCAGCGGCGGCGTTCCGGCGGACGTCAGGCGACGGCGCACTGCAAAACGGATTCGTCTAGTCGAGGGGATCATCGTAGAGGACTGCTTGCAGCGGCGGCGTTCCGGCGGACGTCAGGCGACGGCGCAGTGCAAAACGGATTCGTCTCGTCGAGGGGATCGTCGTAGTGGTGCTGATCGATCTGGCAAGGTGATCGCGCCACCGTCTTCACGGCGACGCCCTGCTCATCTCCCCACGGCTGTGATCGAGCAAGGCGTGGTGATCGCGCCGCCGTCCCCACGGCGCCAGATCGCGTATCGCTTCTCGTGATGATCGCGCCGCCGTGGTCAAGGCGCCGCCCTGCTGATCGTGATGTAGGGTCGGTGACGGTTTCCTCGGCCAGTCGGCGGTGCGAAAGCGATCGCAGGAACGAAGGCGAGGCAGCCGATCGAATCGGACGGCTCGGTGTTTGTCGGGGGAAGCGATCAAATCGGACGGCGCGCTGATTTTTTTGGCGAGGCGACGGTTTTGGTGGACTGTCGGTCGCACGAACGAAAACTTTTTCGCCACTTGAGTTTTTTTAGTTGTATAAGATATAAGATAGATAGAAGAAGAAGATAGAAGATAGAGATAGAGATACATAGGCTGACTGCTGCACATGAATTCCTTTAATCCGATTTTTTTTTGTTTTACTACCATCAATTTGAAGCTTATATGCTAGAAGTAAACATGGTGGTACCGAGGCAAAGAAGCCGATGGACCCATGCATGTTCATATATAAGGGAATATGCTTATTGCATAAATGGACAATTACAACATTGTTGAACTATCCCAAACACATGAGAATATTAAGAGCAAATGGAGTACCCAAAGAATTTTCTTATGTCTTCAACAAAATTGAAGCACATGCTAACTAAACATGGCACCAATGTGAAAGAACCTAACAGGCAATGGGATGTATTGCCAAGCAATATCTAATAGTAAAATTGTACATATCCTATTTAAATCTATTTTCACAATCTCATAACTATAAATTATATGAAACTGAACTGTATTGCAAATATTTTTAAAAAAATTACCAAACATTGGCGCATAAGGATTGGGTTAACTGCATTAGAGACTGAATATATGTATCTGTCATGGCTAATATTTGATTCGTACGTTACTTCACAAGGGGATGCATGTGATAAGAGATAAATTTATAGAGGATCACGTATTTGAGGCCGACCATACACACATCGCAGGTTAATCATATACAACAGCTAATTAGCATAATCTAGTGAAATGTGCCTCTATATCTAACGAACCAATGTCTGTTAGAAAACGGGAAGAATTGATAAATTGAACCAAAATTCTTGGTAATATTTATTGAAACACAATAATACCTCAAGGATTTGTCAAATGTGTTGGTAGATTAGAAAAACTTAAACTGAATAGTTAGCCTATGGAAGAGCAATTGGTATAATGAATAATGATACCCTGTTTGTAGAGGCCACTCATTCTGCAGATCAGCTCCAAACGTGGCATTGGATTCCCATTGGTTCACATACATCCCTGATATCTCACGTGGAGTTCTGAACTGATGAAGGAACAAAATAAACTTGTTGACGCAAGATATCATGGAGGCATGTTACCATAAGCCCTTCATTAGGCATTCCCCATTTCCATGTACTTCCCTGCTTCAAAATTGTTGCCATTTGTACCCTACGAAGCTACAGCTGCCAGCTTTCGAGATATGTACCACCTTATGTACCTAAGTTAGGAAGCAACAGTTGTTCGGGCCTAAATTATATCAACGTTAAATCGCATGAACAGACCGAACCAAATATGCTGCACCCAAATACCCACCCGCACATGATGAAATCGCTGGGATAAACAATTTAGCGGCAACGATACTGCATCTTACCCACCAGAAACGGTAAAGCCCGCATCTTACCATGTACCGCCTAAAAACCATGGGGAAGGAAAGGCAAAAATGTGGGAGGCGCAAGGAGGCGAACCTGGTATCCATGCAAATGCTTCTACTTTTTCAATTTTCATGCTGTATGGTTTTGATGCTTAATTCTTTAATTTGAATCAGAGGAATAGAGGATGCTTCTTGTGTGTTCTCTCCAACTCTCCCACTAATATTATTCCAATTCTAAATGCCTAATCCTTAACAGGCCACATCACGAGTTCATAACTGCTACATGTTGACTTCCAGTGACTGAAGAATCTGAACACAAATGATTGCTGCGGAAAGACAATGCTCATGGGAAAGTATAAATTCCTGCATCTTAGAGCTTATGCAAGTTCTGAACCAACCTTATCTCATCCGAGTTTTTGCATTTTTACAACTCAGTTCTTCGTGCTTTGAATTAATGTCTGGAATGAGGATCAACTATGACAAGAGTGAGATGGTTCATTTGGAGGATCAGGAAGTAGAGAGCTTGAAAGAGGTGTTTAGTTGCCCTGTGGGGACCTTCCCTATCAAGTATCTTAGGATTCCTTTGCATTACCAAAAGCTTAGGAGAGAGAACCTTCAACCGTTAATTGATAAGATATTTAAATAGATAACTGGTTGGAGGGGCAAGCTACTATCCTATGCAGGGCATTTAGTGTTGATTAAAACTTGTCTGGCAAGTTACCTATTTATCTAATGGCTTTCCTTAAATTTCCCAAGTGGGCTCTTGATCTCATTAATACTCACATGGCAAATTGCCTGTGAAATGGCTATAAAGGCCATGGGAAAATACATCTAGCTAATTGGAATGTGGTGATATGTAGAAACAACATGAGGAACTAGGAGTCCCACATATGAGAGACCTCAATATGGTCCTCCTTGGCTCTTGGGTGAAAAGGTTTTTTAAAGATGAAGGGAAACTGTAGAGAGATATCATGACCTAGAAATATATGAGGAATGCAACAAATATCTTTACCTTACCTCACTCTCAACCTTCTACCTTCTGGAGAGGTGTCCTTTGGGCAGCAAAGGCTTTGAAATTTGGTTATAGATGGGTAGTGGGTGATGGAACAAAGATTAGATTTTGGGAAGACATTGGTTTTGCCCCCTTGGCAACCCAGTTCTGGGACCTGTTTTGCATCTGCAACCAAACTGGGATCTCGCTTGCTAATGTGTGGGATGGTATATAACTGAAACTTACCTTTAGAAGAAATTTCAGTGAGGAAATGATGGATAGATGGTTTGAGCTTGCTGAGATTACTTCTCTGTGATGTTTAATAATGATGGGGATGCCTTAGTCTGGCAGTATGATTAGCAAGGGGGGTACTCCACGCAATCCTTATATGCTATAATTAATTTTAGAGGAGTTGTTCCTGTTTATATTCCCTCTGTGTGTTAGAGCGCACAGCGGAAACCAGACCGACCCGCTATACCCACGAGTCGGCACCCTACCAGGCCTAGGTCCACCGGAACCAATAACACCCAAGGCATCGGGCCTAACTCAACCCAAAAGACTAGCCTGATGGGTGAGGATTGCCCTCACCTTATATGTTGTGCTCCCCCACCATCAACTTCCGATGTAGGACTAAATCTAACAGTGTGGAAGATCAAAACTCCACTAAGGGTTCAGGTTTTTCTATGGCTCTTATCCAATAACAAGCTGATGACCGTGGATAATTTAGGTAGAAAAGGTGTGACTAAACCTCAGTTTCAGTTCTGTCTAGAATGTGAATCGATTAATCATCTGTTCTTTGATTGTGTGGTAGCCAAGTATGTTTGGAACCTTTTCTACTCCTTTTCTGCTGGAATATTGTGGGGTATTTGGCTAACAAGAAATGATTTCGTGTTTAATAACCAGGTTTGACGAGATGTGAAAACAGTCTTAGGAGAATATAGCTAAGTATGGTGGACTGGAAGCGAAGGGCGGGCCTGGTGCAAGTGGTAGAGTCTTACCGTCTTTGACCGGAAGGTCCCGGGTTCGAGTCGCAGTCTCCTCGCATTGCACAGGCGAGGGTAAGACTTGCCACTGACACCCCTTCCTCAGAACCGGCATAGAGCGGGAGCTCTCTGCACTGGGTACGCCCTTTTATGGTGGACTGGAAACCAATGTTCCAGGGGGATTTGGCGCAAGTCTTGGAGCAGTGGTGCACCTTCTTGGAGGTGGCCGTCAAGACGCCGCTGGTAATCGACTCCTCGTCAAGAAGCTGAAGAAATGCGACTGGAAGAATGGAGCGCACTGGACTTTGTAGAGTTTTTTTTTCCTTTTTCCAGTCTTGTTTTGTTTTCTGAGATTTGCTGTTTGGCCAGCTTCGTCCTGTAGGGTGTAAGCGCTCTGCGAGCCGGTGCTGAGTCACTGTGGGTGACATGCTTTTGACGTTTTTTCTGTTTTCCCTGAACCAACATGCTGTATAACTGTTGCTTCATCTTATGAGAAGATGGGGCAGGGCGTTTTGCCTGTTCCTCTAAAAAATTGTATTCCCTCTATTATTCTTCATTGCCTCAAAGATCAGCTTCTGTGTATGCAATGAAGACTTTGATTCTGCAGCGTAAAACCGTACTTCTAGAGGTATGGAAGTTTTTTTTTCACATGGAACTTGCACTATGGACGCACATTCTAACTGGTTACATATGAAAATGTCATAATCCTTTTCCCTTCCTATTGAATTATAGCAGGATTTTTATAGTTATATGTAAACATCATCTCTTCTCATTTTCTGTTAGCAGCCGATTACCATTACGAATAGAACTGGTTATGGGCTATAATTCTCCTGATTTCTTATGGAGCAGTGCTCCTGAATATTGTTGATTTAATGGTTGAAGAATCCACTTTTTTTTCTTATGATCTTTGTTGCGAATTAATTTATTCCTAATCTGTATTTATTCCACATAGAAATTCATGACAAGATGTGAGCAGAGCAACCATGGTTGTATTCAATTCTTTCTATCTCATGTTTCTGGTGTGCCTTGAAATCATGGTAAGATGCTTGATTCATATGCTATTGGGAAAACATGATTTGGTTCCATCTGATTTTGAACTATCAATCAAATGGCATGATGTATTTACAGGCAGCAAATTATCACGGAAATGTGCTCCCTGTTCACTTGAAGGAGCCACCGGGTTTCAAGTACTGAGACTGGGTGCAGGATGCCTGAACTTGGTGGTCATATAGATTTGATTGTCATTCAAAAATCACATTGAAACTGTATTGTGTAGCCTACATGCCCAAAATATGGAGAAAGACTGATGAGACCGCATAGAGATTTCCAGAAAGAGATCAGCATAAGACATTCTCCTTTTTCCCTTTATTTTTGAATCCAATTCTTGTTTGATAGTCATTGTTCAGATCAATGCGGTGGACTCTTAACTTTGCACGCCTGTGTAAGTCATCAAGTTGTCTCTTTCTTGAATTTGTGCGCAGATTTCAAAACTGCTGAGGACCCCTACTTCTAGATTGGCGGTGTATTTGCACCATTTTTCTACCTGGTGCATTTCACTAACACGCCCTGCTACCTCCGTAGCGTTAGCAACTAGTGGCAAAAAGCTGTGCACTGAGGCCAGGATTGTATATGTAGAAAAAGTCCGAGACCCGACAGCTCAGCACGAGGCATCATTTTCTAGCCCGGCTCAAGCACGGCTCGGATTACCATGGCACGACATGCAGCATGGCTCGGAACGGATTTTAAGCATCTCCAGCGGATCCTTGTTCCCCGATCCAACTACCATATTAGCAGAGTTTGTCTAAAATTATGCCCCACAGATTCCTTTTATCTTTCCCTTTTTCCAATAATTATTGGGATAAATCAATAATTCACCCCAACTTTCCAACTTTCCCCAAATATAGAGAGAGTTGGCTTCGGATGAGATTATTAGAGAACTGCAAAAGCCACTTTTCTAATAATGAAAGAATTATTGGGACATCCCCATTAAATGATTATTGGGAAAGATTTATTAAGTAACTGTTGGAGGTGCTTTTAGAGTGTGGCTTGAAATGGCCGTTAACTCCACCTCCACTTCGGCCCATATATGATCTTTCTTCTACTTCATCCTTCAGTCCTTGTGACTCCTAGGAGGCCATCATGTGCACATCGACCAACCACGCATTCACAAAGAAGAGTTAAAAGTCTGTACCCAACTTATTTGAAGAAGGGGCATCTTGGTGAAACAAATTCAATTCATAACAAGATAACTGGTATCGATACATGCTTCTATTCTCCAGTTATATGAAAGCACAATTTGAAGAAAAGATATAGTTTCAGATGAGATTTGGTCCAACATGGTCACATAAATATTGCATGATCAAATCAGACAAAGGAACTCATTGACAAATGATGGAAGTTGGTTCACTCTTACCAACAAAAACAACCTAGACCAACCTAGGAGAAACTAGGTGGTTTTATATTAAGAAGAAACCCACTCTTACCACTTATCAGCCCCAATTAACAATACCAAGTCGTCAGTACTTACAGAACTAGCATAGAATCATCAATCTGGGCACACTACAGGGCCACTAGGCCTGTTAAGCAGATGAGATTAACAAGAATAATCAACTACATAGGCTGGCAAGGTTATAAGGTGAATAGTGATATAAGCTACTACAAAAAAAAGAAAGAAATGAGCTGCCATTTTGTGAAGTAGGCAGAGTTATCCAAATCTCATATTTGTAAAACACTTAATTCTGACTGGATATCAGAGCATCTTGTATGAGGAAATTATCTCCATGTGTCCCTCTTTGATCGATTACATACTAACTTGAACATATGAACAGATGGTAATAGTATCCACAGATCTAAAACATATAGCTCTAAACACAACAAAACAAACAAGGTAATACAATAACAAAATCGATATACCTCTAAATCCTGTAAAGGCTTACAAAGGATTATTGCCCAAAAACATCAAACAAAAATTAGTGTGGAAAATGATATTTATAGGGGTAAGCAAACGCTGTGTGCCAAATTTCCCCAAAGCAGTTTTGGTGGAATGGCTTCGTACAACTGTAGGGTGAACTAGATCATCAATGATGTCCATGATCACCATAACTACTAGATCTTGACCTATGTGCAATGTATTTGCATCAGAGCATCTTCAGAGAGTGTAGCTAACTCTGCTCCCTTGATCACATCTCCAAGATGATATACCTTGTGCTTTAATTCTGTCCTCTTTGTTCACTTTTCCAAGAATTCTTGGCAGCTTCAGCAGATGAGCTACTAGGATCTCCACCTTTTTCTTTGGGTTTCGAGAAGAATGGATCCCATTCGTGAGGTCCAATTGTCCACTGTCCATCTTCTAACAGACTATACTTCCAGCTATTCTCTTCGATAAAATCTTTATCTTCTTGGCCTGTGATGATATCCCTTCTCAACTTTGTCACTTTGTTAATGATTGCCTCTATGGAAACATCAAATGCATCTTTCAAGGTTTCCAGTTTCGATCTTGGATCAGCATATATCACCCTTGGTATTAGATTGATGACCTCTTCTCTCATGTTCTTGACCACATCTGGGTGAATACCTTTTAGCCTCTCCTCAATGCTGACATTTCTCGTACGGATGTCATCTTCAGGGATGAAGACGGAGTACCTTGTATAGTTCTTTGGAAGATGCCGTGTATATTGGACATACGCTGAACCAGGATGGAAGAAAACAGGTATGCAGCCAGCCAACATGGAGTCAAAGGCGGATCGTCTTGTGTAGGAGTCACCCTGAGGCTGCAAGCAGAACAAAGAACTCTGAAACATTTTCATGATTGTGCTCGGGGAGTGGCACTTGCTCTCCCCAAGGTCACACTCCAACAACTTACAAACACTTGAGCTCCTGCATTGATCTATGAGTTGCCCTCTGATGGACATTGGATCACCAGGACGCGGAGCACCTGCAAATGAGAAGAGCCATGGGCGCTCCAAGCTCCTCATTCTATCTTGCCAGAGGAAAACATCAACATCCTTTGCAGGGTGGAAGTATGTAGGATATGGTATTCCAAAATCATTTGAATTCCACGGGCTTGACTCCACCACAAGCATCGACATGTTCTTTGCAGCCGGCAAGAAGAGCAGCTTGCTTCCCCAATCCGACTCTTCCTCCGTCAACCTTCTGAAATCCCAAGTGATCCTCCCTGCAACTAAGAAATGGTCACGCCCGCCCATCACATTCCACTCAGGCTTCTTCATCAACCAATCCACCAAATCAAGCGATGCGGCGTCCCTCGTCGAGATATTATAACCCCAGAGATACCTTGCAATATCAAACCCAGCATAGAATGGCACAAAGACCGCTGCGGCAATGGACGAGTCCTTGGTCAGGCACTCGTACTGCTTCATCCTGTTGCCGAAAATAACATCCACGGAGAATTGGTTGGTGCCATACCACCCGGTGCTGGAGAAGACACCCTCCTCGTCGCTCAACGGCGGGCCAAGCCCGTCGTTGCTCATGAACCTGCACATGTTGGTCCACACGCTGAGCTTCTCGCAGTCCCGGAGCATGTCCTCGTTGAACCGCGGCGGCAGCTCGTGCACGTAGATGTACCGGCCGCCGCAGGGGTCGCTCTTGTTCTCCGCCGTCTTGAGCGCCCGCTCGAACGGGTACGACGCCACCACCTTGGGCGGCGCGTCCTCCTCGCGGGCTCCGGCGGCAGGCTTCTCCTCCACCACCACCTCCTCGGGGCGCGCGACAGGCGGCGGAGGCTCCAATGCACGGGCGGGCGACGCGAGGGGCAGGTCGCGGCGGGCGGCGCCGTCAGGTTCGGGGAGCTGGAGGCGGGCGCGGGCAATGCGCACCCTGCCAGCCTGCGCCGCGGAGGCTTCGGGCTCGTTGGAGACGACGGCGAAGTGGAAGTAGAAGATGAGGACCCAGAACATGGCGCAGAGCGTGGCGAGGAAGCAGAGGCGCGACGACGCCGGCTTCCCGCCGCCCTTCTCCATGTCGTCGTGGTGGGACGGCAGGACCGGCCGCCGCCTCATGGGGGGCCGCCGCGCCCGCGCCAACACCGCCACCGACAGCTCCAAATCACAACCCGGGGCCCGAACCGCGCCGCATCAACGACGCCGATTACCCAGAAGAAACGGCGGAATCGGGACGGGGTTCGCGACCGGGCGCGGAGAAACCGGATCGGCGGATCGCGCGAGAGGAGGAAGGGAGGAGCGGGGAGCGGAACGGAGGGGAAAAGGGAGGTTTTGGTTTGGCTTTACGGGGGGTCCGGACGGAGGCTTATGACGAGCGCGCAAGGCTTTCGTTAGCGTCCGGCGTGGTATTTTGTAACTTTCTCGGGTTTTGGAAGAACACGGGGGGCGTTTATTATTTGCCTGCCGGAGGTAGGGGACGGAGGGTGATGGCGTTGTGGGGGACGGCCGTCCTGGGTTGGGTCGCGCGGGGACGTGGGGCAGGAGTGGCGTGCGCGTCGCCGTGGCCGTGGCCGCGCTGGACGTGGCGGTGGGGGAAAGACGACAGGAGGACGCAACGAATATGTGCGGGCGCAGCCCAGGTGGTCGTGGAACTGGAAATGTGCAGCTGCTGTTAAAATTTCCAGTCACCTGCGTGAAACTTTTGCTCCAGGATACTGTGTGCGTCTGGTGCTCTGCAGCTGTGACATGCGAACGGACCTCATGTATTGTCAGTTTTGTGACGAAATGTGCCGACGGAAATTGACGGCCGCCATCGGAATTTGGAAACGGATTTTTCGGCATGGAAGTCCTTGTTTGCGTGACCAAAGGCTTGCGAGGTGGTGGAGTGGAGTCATGGGACGAGGGGAAAGTCAACCGTATTGTCGTTGCAACGTATTGAGGGGCATGTCCTGCTTCAGTGTACCCGCGAGCATGACATACCAAATGTCAACTGGTTAGGACCTTCTTCAGCTTGAATTTGAGTTAGCTCGGGTCTCGTTCTGTGAGTGTGAGGTAGCAAATCTCATGGGCAGCAGGTGGGATGTGGCTCACCAGACTTGTGGAAAAAGTTGGTGCGGAGCAGATTCGTCACCTCTTCGTTACGCTTCTCATAGGCAACTTTTTTTTTTGCGGGTATCTCATAAGCAACTTTTGATATGTGAAGTGCTGCATGTAACATGAGATATTGAGATGGGACAACTAGCTGGCCACCACAATGCACGCATAGTTTAGCAGCATCTGTACGTTGTGGTGGTCAAGTTAATGACAACAAACCCAATAATAGAGGTTCTACAAACAAGAATGTTTTCGTTGTCAAACCTTGCTAATCCCGCTGGAAACCTACGCATGACGCATCATCCAGTTGACCTAGAAATTAAGCGAAATAAAATTGTACAAACCAAGTAGTATTATTGATGGACTTTCAACGACCTACATTCTGCCTTGGGCTTTGCCGTACGAAGAGAAAAGAAACAATCGATGACTTCTATCATTGTGGATGCGGCTTTGTTTACACCCGTTGAGGTCATCATCAGCCGGAGGGGGCAAACAGGCGAGCAGGTCACATGGTCCAAGGGACAGGTGCGCGGAAAACACAGGCTCGCGCGATCCGGCGACCCCGACCGACAAATAAACTGGGAGTGGGCCGGCGCTCCCAGCGCAGACAAACGTGCGGGGCGCCGGCGGAATCGTCGGTGGCCGCTGGCCGGTCACAGCCGCGTGGCCGCGGCGGGCGGTGACGTGCCGGTCGCCGCGCTGCAGGAGGCTGGACCCGGTGTCCTGGTGTGCCTGGACTGGAGAGCAGGCAGAGGTCACGCCCACGCCGTTCCGGATCGGCCGCAGCAGATCCCAAAAGGAAATGGGGGCGAACACGACGCTGTTCTGCCGACACTGGCTTCGATGATTCCTGCTCTTTTTTGGGGTAGAAAATTAGAAATAGAGTAGCTTTAGTTTTTTTTGACCGTCGAATTTTTTGGCCCCGGTGCAAGGCCTGCCGCACTTGACCCGGGTCGGGGACCGTCCGGTCGGAGCTCGTAAACCGGGAGAAAATTCCAACAGCGAAAAGCCAAAAACGCATGTGGGCCCTGGAGTCCCGAGGGCCAAATCGGCAAATGACGTGTGGGTAATTGTAAACTCATACTGATCACGTAGCCGCGTAGGCTTCAGGTCTGAACCCTGATACGCAATTTGATTGTTTTGGACTCAACTGCTGATGCTCTGTCAGTCTGTCTTCATTTTTGAAAATCAAAAAGGGAAAAGGAAAAAAAGAAAGTAAGATCCTCCACGCAGATGGCCCCTGCCCTACTGAAGGATGCATTCTTTGTGTTCTTGGGATGAACGTCGCAATCGGCGAGATACCGGCATCAATGCCTCATGACGGGACGAAAACCGCTTGGGTTACTAGGTTAGTTGATCGAAGATCCAAATCCAAATCACCAGGACACCGTAGCAAATTAGCAATGCATGAGCGTGACGCGGTGACGCATCGCGCTTCAATGCGGCGGCCATCTTCCCCCATCATTTCCGGTCCCCGGGACTGTCCCTACCCCCTACCCCTGGGCCTGGAGCCCCCAGTGCATTTATCGTTTCAGAGATCCGTGGCAATCTCGTCGCTCGGGAGTCAGGAGTAGTGGGCCTCACGTACGTACGTCTTCGTCCTCCATGTGTCTGCGTAAAGCGAGTCTCAGGGGTTGTTGCCCTAATATAATTGCGCGGGGAGCCGCCATTTGTCAACCCTGGAGCCTCCAAACGGGAAGGGTTAGGCGCATAGAAAAATTGTCAGCAGGTGCGGACCTGCCGGAAGCGAGAAAAACAATGGCGCATCATCTGTTGGGTGCACGATCACCGGCGCGCCTATGGGCGCCTGGCAGCGACTTCAAAGCCACAGGGGGGCCATGTTAGCGTGTCGAGGCGCGACAAAGATGTTTCGGATTTGACGGGATTCTAGATAGGATGTGGCTGCCCGTACTATACCCAACCCGTGCCTCGAGATCTGGTTGGGGAGATGCCTCCAAACCCTCCTGTTTATTTCCTTTTGATTGGATGATAGTACTTTGTTGCCTCTGCGTAGCCTGTAGCCATCGACGGCTAGCTAGCAAGCTTGGTTGGTGACTCGTCTCTTCGAATGTGTTTATATATAGCGATAATAAGATGTGCGTGTATGTATGTTTCGCAAAAAAAAATGTGAGTGTATGTATATGTGTATAACGTTTGCAAGTCTCTTAACTGTTTCTTAGAATTTTTTTTTACAGTATAAGGTTTTGTAATTCTTAAGTGACCAGCAAACCTGACCGTGTACGCGCAGAGTACGTCTGCTACTAGAGTACCAAACAAACGTTGATGGTTACTACTGCAAGACAACTGCTACATAGCATCACCGCAGCCAGCCTGCCTGCTGCAGTGTGTGCCCTCTGCCCCCGTTGTAGTTCAAATCCTATTGCTCACAGCCGTGCCTCGTCTGCGCTAACTGTTGCCTAAGAGTGAAGCAATCAATCACATCACAGCTTTCTTTTTGGAGCGAAAAGGCAGGAATTGATTCATCACTTAAAACATTTACATGTGGGTCGATGTTGCATGTAGGTTCCAGCATCCTACATTGCGACCTGGACTGGAAGCTTGCACTTTGGTTTTTCTCTTATGCTGTTAACTTTTTGAGGGGTCTTTTATGCTGTTAATTACCTCCAGGCAATCTGAGGCCAGACAGAAACTGGTCATGTTACGGTCTCCTGATAAACACATACTAGCTTCATTGCACGCCTAATCTACCAAAGTGGCAGGATCTGTGAGACAATTAGGAAGGAACGCGCGCTAAATAAAAAGAAGAAAGTTGATTACTTGCACGCCTAATCGCATCAGTGCATCACAGGCACAGCGCACAGCAGCTGACTTGAATGGTCCGTCGCGCCTCGTGGGCTGCGGGCAGTGTTTATTTGGGCCTCCACGTTCTGTCCTCCGAAGTCGGCCCTGCGTTGTTGAGCGGGGGGGCAGCAGGAGAGCTGGGCCTTCTACGTGCGTACTGAAGTGGACTGGGCCAAGTAGACTTATCTGGCACTAGGCCCACTGGACTCACTATTTACGCTAAGTTGCTCTGCCATCATCATGGGCTATACATCACTGATCTGCCATTATTATGGGCTATACACATACACTGACCGATCTGCCCAGTATACCGTCGCAGTCCACTTTTTTTTTTCTTTGGAGCAACACTCACGACGATCCGACACGGTGTTGGAATCAACCTTTTGATAAGTTCTTGTTCGTACTAGGTCTTCATCCGGTTTTCATTTTGCAATGCGACGACGGTAAGTTCGTATTTTACTCGCGTAACTCGCCAGTGGGTTTTTATCCAGCCTGTATCGTACAGATCAGTGTATCACCTGTCATCGAGTAATTATAAACATAATACAGAGAAGATCCAAAAATTGCTTCAGCCATTCACGCCAATATCAGTGCGACAGCACGCCTCTGCAGATTGACAGAAACACACTGAAAACTTGCGTCCTATTCCTATACGGCTATAGCCGTCGTCGGGGACTCGATCACTTTTTTCTCCTCCTAAAGGTACTACTAGTACATCGCCATCAGCTAATAATCTGTCCCTAATTTTCTGATCTAACTTTGCTGGGCACCTCCGCCGCCGGTTTGTTGCTGCTGCAGGTGCCCTCGGCCGCCGACCATCTCCTCCCTCAGCTTGTTGACCTTCTCGATGATCGCGTCCACCGTCACGTCCACGGCGTCCTTCAGGGTCTCCAGCCTCGACCTCGGGTCCGCGTACACCAGCCTCGGTATCAGCCCGATCACCGTCTCCGTCATCCGCTCCGCGACGTCCGGCGGGATCCGCCGGAGCGTCTCCTCGATGCTGACGTTGCCGGCGCGCACGTCGGCCTCGGGGATGAGCACCGAGTACGTCTCGTGCGCCTCGGGGAGGTGCCACCTGTACTGCGTGTAGGCGGAGTCCGGGTGGAAGAACACCGGCACGCAGCCGGCCATGATGGCGTCGAACGCCGACCGCCGCGTCATCGTGTCCCCCGTCGGCTGCAGGCAGAAACGCGTTCCCTGGAACACGCGCATGAAGGTGCTCGGGATGAGGCAGTTGCGCTCGTTCTTCCGGCACTGGACCAGCTTGCAGAAGCTCGACGAGCCGCACTGCCTGATGAGGTGGTGCCGGATCGAGTACGGGTCGTTCCGCGCGCCGCCGGCGAAGGAGAAGAGCCACTCGCGCTTCATGGCGCGCATCCGCTGCTGCCACTCGAGGATCTGGGCGTCCTTGCCGGGGTGGAAGTAGGTCGGGTACGGTATGGCGAAGTCGAAGCTCGTCCAGGGGAGCTTCTCCACGAAGAGCACCGTCATGTTCTGCACGGCCGGCAGGTGGAGGAGCTTGTTCCCCCACTCCGAGTCGCTGTCCGTCTGCCTCTGGTGGTCGTACGCCGTCCTGCCGGAGAGGAAGAAGTGGTCGCGGCCGCCCATGGCGCGCCACTCGGGGCGGCGCGTGAGCCAGTCCACGAGGTCGAGCGATAGGGCGTCCTTCTCCCTGGCCGTGGAGTTGACGCCCCACAGGTGCTGCACGATGTCGAAGCCGGCGTAGAACGGCACGAAGACGACGGCGGCGCGGGAGGAGTCGTCGGTGAGGCAGTCGTACTGCTTGATGCGGCGGTGGAAGATGATGTCGAGGCCGAAGTGGTCCGTGGCGTACCACCCCTGGTCGCCGAACACGCCGTCCGCGTTGTCCACCGGCTCGCCGAGGCCGCCGTTCTCGAGGTACCCGCACATGTTGTGCCACGGGTACCAGTTGTGGCAGTTGCCCAGGATGTCCGCGTTGAACCGCGGCGGTAGGTCGTGGATGTACACGTACCGCCCGCGGCAGGAGGCGTCGCCGCCGCCGCGCGGGCGCAGCTCCGCCGCCGCCGCTGGGAGCGCGCCGCCGCTGGCTGACCCGATCTTCTTGAGCTGCTCCTCTTGCCGGAGGCGGAAACGCTGCCCGTCCTCGCCGTCCAACGGGACGGCGACGAGGGACGCGTGCGGCGCGCTCACCGGCGGGGTGCGGAACACGGCGAGGTGGAAGTAGACCATGAGGAGCCACGACATGGCAGCGAGCAGGAGGAGACGCGGCAGCCACCGCTTGCCGCCGCCGTGGGCGGCGCCGGGCTTCTCCATGCTTACCGCTAGCTAGTCTGCTACGCCGTGTCGTGAAGGGCTTTGGGAACCTACTATTAGAGTGTAATAGCTTAAGCATGCGGCTAGCCCGAAATGGCAACGCATGTGCAGGAGCAGGCTGCTGTCTGTGCAGCGCAGACCAGATGTGAGAGTCGAATGGAATCGCGCGTCAGGAACGGAGACTGCACGAGCCACGAACCATAGGATCCCCAATCGAAGACGACGGAAATTGGAAAAAAAAATAATGCAAGATTGTACTAATCTGATGGAGCAGAACGGACAGAGGAATGGCGATTTCTGCTGCCTGCAGCCCTGCACTGCCAGGAGAATCGACCGTGGAGATCGCCGCGTCGGCGTCGCACTGGACTGATCGGCCAGCGATCCCGAGCCGACGACTCTGGTGGCTGCCATGGTCACCATCGCGAGGGCTGCCGGCTGCATGCACATGGGTTTGCAGCAGGCGCGCTGCTTGAGGAGTTGACGCGGGGGTTAAAATTTTCCATTAGCGGATCGTGGATCAAGGTCAGTAATGGCTACTAAGCCTGCTCGGTCCTCGGGGCGCGCGGGATCGAACGTTGGATCGCCGGCGTGGCCGCGTGATGCTGAAGCAATGGAAGAACGGCGCCGACGCGAGACAGCAGCATGCACCGTGAATCAAATTTTTGCATCCTCATGTCATTGGTAATGCAGGCACCCAACTACTGGGTAAACAACTAATGTCACTACCGTTCGTGAACTGCACAAACAGCTACCACCCCGGAAAATTCTGCTTGCAGCAGCTGACGTTCTTTCGCTCTGGGCACACCGATCTGATCCAAGACTCCGAGTCCCTCTTCCTTAACGAGTTATGCACCCTTTTATGTAATATACCACTATATGCTAGCGAGGCGAACTCCCCAAAACTCCATGTTAAAAAATCTTGTATATCCAAACTTTCGTACGAATACAACCGTTCAGGCCGGCATCTTTGCCTGCCTGCTGTAGTTTCTCAAAAACTAACATTTTCGTGTACTGATTTGGCTGTCCAGCATTTCCCTTTACTTTCTTTTTGTCACACCGCCAGAGTTAACGACGTCCTTCAATAATCCATTGTTTAAGCCTCGTCATCATTCTTGAGACGACGGATTTAGGCCGGAACCTTGACTCTGTCGAGACGTACAGGTTCGGTGGGTCCTCGCTGACTGGCCGGCCACTGTCCACGTACTCACCTTTCTTGATCCGCGCCACCGTGTCGAGGACCCCCTCGACGGCAATGTCGACCGCGTCCTTGATAGTCCCCAACCTCGACCTGGGGTCGGCGTACAGAACCCTCGGGATGAGCTTGATCACCTCCTCCCGCATGCGCTCCACCGTGGCCGGAGGGATCGACCGGAGCACGGCCTCGATGCTCACGTTGCGCCGCCGGACGTCCGCGTCCGGGTACACCGAGTAGTGGTGGTCCTTGCTGGGGAGGTGCCACCGGTACTGCTTGTACGCCGACGCCGTGTGGAAGAACACCGGGATGCGGCCGGCCACCATGGAGTCGAACACCGACCGCCGCGTGCACGAGTCCCCCGGCGGCTGCAGGCAGAAGATCGTCTTCTGGAACAGCCGCATGATGTCGCCGGAGGCGTGGCACTGGGGGCTGCCGGGGGAGCGCGCGCACCCCAGCACGGCGCAGGCGCTGGACGCCTTGCACTGCGCGATGACGTGGTCCCGGACCCGGATGTTCACGGGAGTGTCCGGCCGCGGCGCGCCCACGAACGCCATGAGCCACGCCCGCCGCTGGCCGCGCACCCGGTCCTGCCACCGGAGCACGTCAGCGTCCGACCTGGGGTGGAAGTAGGTTGGGTACGGCACGGAGTAGTCGCTGCCGTGCAGCAGCGTGGACTCCAGCACTAGCACGGACGTGTTCCGGCCGGCCGGCATGGCGAGGAGGTCGTTGCCCCAGTCCGGGTCGACGTTGTTGCTCCTCCGGAAGTCCCACCCCGTCCGCCCGGCGACGAGGAAGTGGTCGCGTCCCCACATCCGCCGCCACTGGGGCCGCGCCATGAGCCACTCCGCCAAGTCCACGGACGCGGCGTACCTGGTGAGTGTTGTCGTAGCCCCAGTGGTAGCGGGCGAAGTCGAAGCCGGCGTAGAACGGGACGAACACGGCGTTCGCCACGGCGGAGTGGTTAGTCAGGCACTCGTACTGCTTCATCCGGCTGTGGAAGATGGCGTCGAGCGCGAACTGGTGCGTGCCGTACCACCCGACCTCGCCGGTGATGACGCCGTCGGCGCGGTCGGCGAGCGGCCGGCCGAGGCCGGCGTTGCTGACGACCCCGCACATGCCCCCCAGTGGTCTTCGTACTTGCGGCAGTCGCGGATGATGTCGGCGTTGAAGCGCGGCGGCAGGTTGTGCACGTAGACGTAGCGCCCCCGGCACGGGTCGGCGCTGCCAGCCCCATCATCGCTCACCTCCACCTCCACCGCGGCGCTGAGCACGGAGAATTGCACGTAGAGGAACAAGGTCCATGCTATCACGGCGAGGATGGCGAGGAGCTGCAGCGGCGGCAGCGCGTTCGCCGCGGCCTTCTCCGCTCCCTTCGCTCCGACGGCCCGGCGCCACCGGGCACCGCCGCCTTTCGCTGCAGATTTGGACAGCTGCCGAATCAAGAAGCACAAGCACCATCAGAAACAACCGGTGCTGATAAAATGCATTGCAACCATGGTGGTGTCACCGACTCGAAAAGGAAGAAAGCTCAGGCAAGATCGGAGGATGGAAATCTATGCGTGTCTCACCAGTTGTACGATGATGTTGGCCACGCTTAGCTGCATGTCTGAGTGTAACTACTAGAATCAGGCACGGTATACTTAACAACGCATTGGACTGGATGATTTAATTTGAGGATGGGAGAAACAGAGGAAGACGAAGGCTCTAGTCTGTTCAGATAGATGCAGGCGAGGGATGGACACCCTATGGAAGGCCTACACCCGTGCTCTGGAGTTTCTGAAACTGGAATTCGACGGGAATACCACCAGTACAGATCGGCCCGCGCTTCAGAGCAGCGTTGACAGCGGAGTGACATTAAATGCACCGCTGTTCCTTGTTTAGTTAATTTTTTTGATAATTGATTGGCCAATGGTGACTTGTACTCCCGTGGATTCCTGCAGAAAGGCAGCATAGCGTATAGATTTTTTTTGAGGGGTGAGTATGCGTATAGATGAACATGAACGATGTGAGCTTCTGAATATGTATGCTACCTTTAGGCCCACTGGTTGTTAGTTTTGCGTTAGCGATCGTCGACGGGCTTTACTGGTTTAGATTGAGCGTTGCTGCTGTGCCTGCATTGATGAACGGTAGGAAGGTCAGCAGGTCACTTCTAAAGAAAGCTTTTTTTTTTTTTGAGAAATCTAAAGAAAGCTTTGGAACGTGAGAACGACAACTACATTTTGATAAACAATTTGAATACTAGAACAACAACCTTTCTAAAACGGAGGGGGATATATTCTCATTGCATTTAATTGTGTGACAAATTACGACTTCAAAACAGTGTTGATGCTGTTTCATTCATGCTCCCTCCGTGCTGTTAGTTCTCGACTTCAAAACAGTGTCGGCGGACTTGGGCCCGAACGGACTGGCCAACCTCTCTTGTAGGAGTAGTAGATTCCTAAGGCCCATAAGTATACTTCGGCCCGCTCGAACCCCCCGACCCTGTCCTGTCCGTCCTTGCCGCAACGCCTAGCCCAGACTGAGAAATTGGCGAACGGCCCGCGCAGCCGAGCAGAGAGGCGGGAAACGGCAAAAACAGCACGCGCCCTCCCGGGCCCCGAGGGAGCCAGCAATGGAGGTCGGCGGCGACGGCGGCGGCTTGCCGGAGGCGAGGAGTGGCGAGCTGGAGTCCCTCCTCGAGGCGATCAAATCCTCCGAGGTACGTCATCATCTGCGCGCGTCTCATCAATTTTTTCGACCCCGTTTCGTCCGTCCCGTCCCGCCCACTCCCCACTCCCTAGGGTTTGATCTGGTTATGGTTCCATGTGTTAGCGGCGGTGCCTGGTTGGGTGCGCGCTCGTAAATCTTCGGGATTGGTTGCATTGCCAATTAATAGATGTCAGCAAACGGGTTTTTGTGAGGGTAGGAGTAGTGTTTTCCGAGCTCAGTGTCAGTGGTAAGCTCCCGATTTGTATTGGGGTCTCATGTCTGATTGAGTGATTGTTGTAATGATAATTACCGGTTAATTATGCTGTTCATTTCCATTTTCTCTCAGAGCTCAGACATGTTAGCTGAAGGCTGATGCTCGTGCGATGAAGTCAAATGTAGCGTCCTAACTTTACATTATCTGTAACAGGTGCTGGAGAATAGAATTGCACTTACCAACCAACTCGAGAGTTCCTTTCAGTACTCTCCAGATGATCTGAGCCTAATACTTGACAGCCTTACTGTATCCTTGTCCCCTCGTCATTGTTCTTTCATTTAATTGTTTAACATTTATTATGTGCAAATAGAGATTGGATGAAGTATCACCAGCTAGAAGCTTCTGCTGATTCAGTTCTCCCTAGTTGATGCTCTGAATATTTGGTGTTACTGTGTTTCACTGTATTACCTTCACAATATTTTAGGTATCTTGGGATGATTCTGGATGTTCAGGTGTATCCCACTGCATGCTACACAAGTCAATTTTGCAGGTTGCTCTGAAATGCTCATGTATAGATATGACTGATTGTCTGGGGCAATTTCTTGCTCTTGGTGCAAAGGTAATTCTTACATTCTCGAAGTGGAGTTTGTTAGGGGCCTCGGGAGGTGTTTGCCAACTGTAGTGGGTTATCGGCAATCTTGCTCAAGTGCTCAACCAATGAAACTAAATTTAATTGCTGGTATATCTATAATAGGCCAGCTCATGATGTCGAAAACATATCTTGTGGTCTGTCGAATCTATTGAGGAATCTGAAGAGGTCCAAGAGGAAGAGCACTCCAGAATTCTCCCAGAGGTCATTGCAAATGTGGAACTGTGCCTTTGACATTGCTTAAATTGTTTGTGTTCATTTCTATGGATTATCACAACTATACAATGATGAGTATCATCTGCTACCCTTTTCCTCTGCCTGCTTCTGTAAGCTTGTAGCCTAAAGCAGACCATAGATCCATACATATTTTATGATATAAAGTGAAATCTTATACCAATACTCCTTTATTATTTGTGATTCCACTTTATTCCCAAGAGTTCCAGAGAAAATCATTATAAGGACAGTGGATGGTAGAACCTTGCAATTAGCACGCGTCAAGTTTCTTTGTAGCTTTTAATGTGGGTTGTACAGTACGAGACATGAATTTGGTTACAACAGAACGTGTGGACAGAATCTTCACAAGGCAAAATAAGTGTCTATGAGAAAAAAAATGGAAGTTAGCAGTGTAGTAGTACTATAAATTGGCATATTTCTTCACTGAATTGTCCATTTTGAGTTTATACTTATTGCAACATCTAGAGTGCTATTAATCATTTATCCATTTCTGGTAGTGATTCTTCTCATGAGAAATCTAATAGAAACTCAATTTGTTGACTCCAGATAATTTCAATGACCTTAAATATCTCGATCAAGCTCCTTCCTTCCGCGGCAAAATGCATTACCGTTGATATGGTGCATACCATTGGTGATTTTATTTCAGAGTTGCTAAGTTTGCCAGAAAGCTCAATAGTTGACAACAAGGTAAACTTTTATCTTGTACGGTGGTAGAATTAGCTTGTCGAACTGGTAAAGCCAGTGACATACTGGCAATATGTCCTGTATGAGTCAAAGATCAATTTATTGATAAATAATCCTTTTTTAACACCTTTGGCTAATCAGTTCTTTAGCTGCAGTATCGGCATATGTGTATAATTTTAGTCACACCTTGCTCAATCTTGTATTTCAGTAGGTTATTATATGTGTTACCTTTTCATAGATATTCCCCCCTTTCCTAAAAGTAGTTTAAATGTTAAATCAAATAGAAAGTTAAAGTAAAAGATGTAAATGATGCACTGGTTATTGAGTTAAATTTGTTACGTTTCATATGATGCCCATATTCAAATTACTTCATATCTTTTTGCAATTTCAAATGGGATGCTACACGGAATATGAAAATTTCATCATTGAAATGAGCTTCCTAGTCTTGATTCTTGACATATCTTATCAGCATGCTCTGATCATATCAATATGAGATAGCGGGTGTTCCTTTCAGACTCTCGTAGTGTTAATCTTGCAGAATGATGCCATTGTATAATCTCTCTGATGGATATATGATCGCAGAAAATTCACGGAGCTGCGACGATATCGCTAGGGCTGCACCTATTTTTCTGGACGAAACAGCTAAGCTGTGCCGGATATACTCTGAGGCCGCAAAAGCAGGTGACTGCAAAATGAGCATACCTGATGAAGATACTACTGTCAAACACAGCGAACGAGGTATTGCTAGTGAGGTGACCAGGATTACATCATCCACTATTCAGACTTTGTGTAAATTGGGAACCTATGCAGCATCCAGTGGTGGAAGCCAGGTGGCTTTACTGAATGCATCGTGGAAAGGCACAGTCTCCTTACTGCAAAGTGGTAAAGGAATGATTGAAGAAAAGGTAAATGTCAGAGAAATCATCTTAACCCTTCTCTCTCTGTCCATCGTATCTCTGAGAGTTTCTACCGAAACATGGTGCACGCCATTACTAGAAACCCTTGGTACCTCTGAAGCCAGAAGGGCATTCCTACCAATCAAGTTTTTCTTAATAAATGCTGTAAGGATTTGTTCAGCATATCCATCTGAAGCGATGGCTATATACAAGAATATAATCAGGTGTGCACTAGTGATCACATCGGCAAGCATTTTGTTCAGCAAGAAGCCACAGTTGAAAGCAGCAAATGAGGCACTTGTTGAATTATTGGAGCCAACTTTATTTGTTTTACTAGATACACTTATGAAGTCGTCTGAAGTTACACCAGAGTCCAAATGTCAGCTTGCACGTTACTTTTTTGAAAATGAAGAAGCTAATGGTTCAGATCACATGGGACAAGCTAATCAGGGAGAGATAAATCTGGCCTCACTGGATTGCATTTTCTCTATGGATTCAGATGTTGATCATAGAAATAGAGCACTTTTACCTGCTGAGTTAATTGTGTTTTTGCACTTTCTCAATGCTTCCCCGTGATTGACAGAAGAGGTGGTGATCGAGTTATCTAAAAAGCTACAGAGTCTTCTTAATATCTTAACATCGGAAGACATCTACTCATATGTCCTTGGCTTCGAAATCCCCGCCTTATATGGTGCAGGCCATTCTCCTTCTGTTGTTTGGCAACCTGTGTATAGTTATCTCATACAAGCCATGAAGACTTTTATGCTTTCTGCTGTTGCTTCGAGTGCTACTTGGAATGAGTTGGAAGCTTTCTTACTTGAAAACCTTTTCCATCCCCATTTCCTTTGCTTGGAAATTGTTACAGAGCTATGGTGTTTCTTCATGCGTTACACAGGAACTGAGACTTCAATTAATATAGTAAATCAACTATTCCTTCTATTAAAGATTGTTGCATCACCAGATGAAGTTCTTGTGCCTCTCAGTGCTCTGCGGAAGGTTGCACATTCAGTGTGCATAATCTTGAGCTATGCATCTTCTGCAACTGTTGATCAAGTATATACTTCTATGTTGAATGATGAAAACCCTTCCAAGTCTTCGATCTTCCACTTAGCATTAGTGATGGAAGGATTTCCTTTCGATTGATTATCTGGTGGTATAAAGGAGCTTGCCGTGAAGAAAATGTTTACTTCTTTTGCTGGTTATCTGGAGAGCTACTCCAAGAATCATCGAGCAATCAATGTGCCAACTTCAAGCTGGGGTGTGATAGGATTTCCTGTACATGCTCTAGCCTCTGCATTGCAGCGTTGGTAAGTCCTTTCTGCTACTAGTAGTATTTTTTTAAGTCAGATGATGATGGCTTTCTTTTACACCCGAGCCGCTTTTTTACAGTGAAATAAAGGATGATAGTATCATAGATGAGAAGAGCATCACCGCTATGTTTAAGTTCACCATCTCTCTCATAAACATGTATGGAACCGCACCAGATAGCGGTAAGGATCACCTTGCCAAGCACATTAGCTCCATGCTGGATATTATCTCAAACACGAGGCATCTTTGCGCATTCAGTGAGATGGAGAGGTTGACTTTGCAGTTGCACACTCTGTTCTTGTCCACTTCGGGTAATTCAAATGCAGTGCTGTCTCAGTGCAAACCGTCGATGGCTTCCTTCATGGCAATTCTCGGTCACTTGAATGTTACCGAAGACGATGCTAATGAACTTTCTTCTGCAATGTGGGATCTGTACCATCTCCTGCTGAAGGAATGACACTGGGCACTGATTCACCTTGTAATGGGTTCCTTTGGGTGCTTTGCTGCACGCACATCCTTCACACAGCTCTGGAAATTTATTCCTGGAGATGCCGCCCTTTCATACAATGCAAGCACAGGGACAAGCGTAGATGAGAATGGATTCATGCTGGAGCTGAGAGCATATCTCCAGAAAGAGGCTGCCTTGCACACTGACAGATGGTCTGAAGAGCAATTCCAGCTCCTAGTCTCAGAGGGGAGAGCGCTGAAGAAACTGGTTGAAGCGTACTCTGAAATTCCAGTAGTCTCCGAGCCCGAGAAAGTGGTGATCACGAAGGATTCCAGCACGAAGAAGAGGAAGGTGCCGGATGACATCTGTGAAGGGATGGTGCTGCTGCAGAATGGTCTCAAGGCCATGCGAGGCGCCTTTGCTGAAGCGGATTTTGCAGAGCTGAAGGATAGATTTACTGCACACTTGTCTCGCCTTGAGGATGCAGTTTCCCAGATTGCTAGCTTGTCTGACGAAATCTGATGTGGAAGCGTGCTGTCGTTAGATGGCATTCGTTGCCGCGCTGTAAAAATGAACTCCCTGTGGTAAATGTGACTGAAAATGCAGTTTCTTAATTTGTTTTGGTCTCCATTCGATCCACACAAATGCAACACAGCAACAGGCATCATCGTCCACTAGCTGACAAGCCAAACTGCGAATGTTCGTTGTTCAATTGCCTGGGCGAGAGGCCTCTGCAAAAACTACTCTGGAGTCCAGTACAAAAAGGGATGGATGTTGCTCTTTTTTTTTGAGGGGGTAGGGAACTAGGGATGGATGTTGCTGGGTGCATAGACGGGTCGGAAAGCTGAATGTGCAATTTGCTGCAAAATCGTTCACCGGTTCTACCGCGGGAGGAGTGCGGCGGCTACCAGCGCGCGAGGCCCACCTGTCGGTGCTGTCGAGTTGCAGCATGAGAGGAGCCGCATCTATCCTCGATCAAAATAGACGAAACATGCAATAGAACAAGTAACAATTTTCTTTTTGGGCATTCGGTCGAATAGGTCGAGGGCGTCCCCAAGCCTCCCGGAGGACTTCATCGGGCTGTCCAACCATTTGCCGTCGAGAACGACACCAGGCGGCTCGGCGGCGTGGGGAGGTGTCGAGGCCATTCCCCGTGGGCAGGCAGGGGGGCTAACCGGAGGAGCGGGGGAGACGAATGGGTCAGATTACTGCCCGCTTCCCGTGCTCTCCAACTGACGATGCCTGCACCCTGCAGATCAAGTGGTACATGAAGCAGCTGCTGGCAGGGCTGCATCACTGTCGCGAGCGCGGCATCAAGCACTCCAACATGCTCATCCACCGCCATGGCATCGCCGCGTCGGTATCGACCCCTGCAGCGCCGGGTCCCTCCTCGCGGAGATGTTCTTCGGCAAACTAGCCCCTCTTGTGCCATGATCGAGGTGAGCTCGTCTCGTCGCCTTCTCCCTCCTCGTCGGCTCGTCCATCGGGGACTCGCGGGCGGTTGTGCGGCGCTGGAGGCGGCGGAGCGAAGGCCGAGCGCGACGGAGCCTGCAACGGGTGTGTTTGGTTTACAGATACCAGCGCAAATGCACGACGGCGGCCGGCGGCGGCGGCGCGGCCTCCACAGTGTCTTCATTTTCGCGATCGGTATTTTTCAAATACCCCCCTCAATTGGATCGCGGTTATTAATCGCGATCCGAGTTTTTACAAATACCCCCCTAATTCGGATCGCGATTACTATTCGCGATCCGACTATTTTCACATACCCCCTGATTTGATCGCGACTATTAATCGCGATCCGATGTTTTGCAGAAGCGCCCCTAAGTACTTACATATAGGTCCTCGCCCCTGTACGACGGCTCATCTCGCTCGCTCTCCCCTCCTCTCGCGGATCCGTCGGCGCCGATGGCGGCCGCGCCTCCCCGCCGCAAACCCTAGCACCTTCCTTTCGCCCTTCCCGTCCAAAGGAGATTCGCCCTCCGTCCTCGCCTCCTCGGCCGTGGCTACGTCGATGCGGACGGCTGCTGTGCGGAATCAGAGGCGGCGGAGGATCAGCCAGCAGCGTCCGCCGACCGCGAAGAGTGGCGGCAGCGGCCGGTTGACAGGGTAGGATCCCGCGTCTTTCACTTCTTCACAGAACATGTCCTGCAGGATTGAATTCTTACGAAATGGTAGTTTCGACGAGATTCCTGCATTCCAAACAGAGCGCGGATGGCCGGATGGGAAGGTGGATCATCATTAACCGTTGCTCTGATAATTTTCAGGTGGAGCAGCTGTTCAAGATCTTCTAGGAGAGCTCCAATGGAGGCTTGGCAGAGGCACTTTCCACTGCTTCTGCAACCGCGAGCAACGACGTCGGACGGACATGGTATGGCAACCGGCGGCGCGCACTGGGGCTGCCCGTGCAGTAGTGGCATGGCCGCCGAGCCCTGCTGCTCCATGGCGAACCGGCGGGCGGCGGCGTGGGCACATCGGCGGCCAGGCCGAGCTTTTGGACCTTGAGGCAGTACTTCTGCACGTGCCTCCGTATCCGCACATTGTGACGACGTTGCCAGTACGATTCAGGCTCAGCTTCCTCGTGGAAGTACTTGCTGGATCCAAAAATGCAAGTACCATACACACACTGACACACCCATTCGATCTGTTAATATACCTGTACACGGTGGTCTTGGTACCGACGCCTCGATCGTCTTCCAATCGCGGCCGAGCCTGAACAGAGAGTAACAATCATGAGCATCAGTCCATTTCCTGGTCGTCACTGAAAGAAACAAAGATTCAGACTTATTCAGAGCTCCCAATCTCTGAATGCTGAACAGCAGCAGAGCTAGTTCTGAATCTCACATGACCAGCGCGTCGAGGAACCGCCCGTGCTCCTCGGTGCTCCAGGGAAAGGTGCCGGGACTTGTTGATGGTGTAGGTCTTCCTGGCCTAGCTTCTTCCCTAGTTCCCTGGCATCTCGGATCGGCGCCCGGGCCATTTCCCGTGGCGTGGGCAGGGAGACGAATGGGTCCAGAGCTCTTTTTTAACGGCGGAGATTGATTCACAGAGCTTAACACAGACAGGGGATTGCCAGATGGGTTCATGTTTGACATGCATGTAGCAAGCAGGTGCGCGCGAGATCTGATCTTTTGTACAAGCAACCACACAACATTTTGTTTTACTGCTTTCACAATTCGTACGCCCTGCAGACACAAATACGTACACACTTGCAGTTACAGCATCATCCGATCGATCCACGAGACGCGAACACCACATGCATGCACCGATGACAAGTCCGAAACAACCAACCCAGCTAGGCCAGCTCAACGGCTACTTAAGCGAGATGGACGGTGATCCTCAGCAGCGTCTCCGCGCCGTCGGTGACGTGCTGGCCGGAGGCGATGAGCGGGCGCACCTCGGCGAACCCGCATGCGCCCTTGAACTTGCCGGTGCCGCCGGTGATGGAGAGCCGGCACAGCGGGGTGCCCACCTTGTACACCCCGAAGAAGTTGATGGTGTCGCCGTACTCGCCGCCCTCCATCATGGCCGTGAACGCCATCATCTGCGACGTCCCGTCGGCGGAGCTCGCCACGTACACGCCCTGCACGCGCCCGAGCGGCTGCGCGCCGAGGTCCGGCCCGCTCGTCAGCACGTCGTCGATGACCGTAATGGTGCCGAACCCGAGGCTGAGGCCGTCGGGGCCGAGCTGCACCTGCGCCGGGGCCGCGGCCGCGCCGCCGCTCCCGGGCTGCAGGAAGCCGGCGCCGGACAGGCCGGTGTCCAGCGGGATGCCGTTGTTGCCGTTGACCGTGGGCACCTGGCCGTTGGCGTTGGGGATCGCCACGCCGTTCCTCGGCGCGCTGAAGCCGATGGGGCGCGCGAAGGGGACCTGCCCGTTGTAGATGTTGCCAAGCAAGCCCGTGATGGGTCGCGCCGTCGGGCTCGAGCCGCCGAGGATGTCGTGCATGTAGAGCTCCAGCGGCGCGTCGGGGCCGCCGGCGCCTAAGCCGCCGACACCGCCGCCGCTGCCTGACTGCGGGTTTGTCGCGGCGACCGCGGTGCCGGTCGTTGTCGCGGCAGGTATCTGTGCATGGCTGGCGGCGACGTGGAGCGCCGCGATGAGAAGAACGGTGAGAGGAACGGCTGGTGATGGGAAGCTAAACATCTTGGGTTTTGGTTGTTGGATACTTGGATTGGAGGTGCTCGTTTCTGGAGCTCAGCTGTGTGTATTTCTTTGTGTTTCTGAGTGGTTAACGATTGGTAAGAGAAGGGTTTTATATACATTGAAGAATGTTTGCATGCAGGTATGCATCTGAAGGCATGAATGGGTGCAGTAGTTGTGTGTTCTGACCCAGGACATCTGGAGCAAGAAAGAGTGAAGCAGTTGAGTTGTGATGAAGTGGGTCTATCTGAACCAACGAGCTTGAAATAGTATCTTAATTGTCGCATCTCAAATAAAAAAAACACTGAAATAGTAGCTGTGAAACACATGCTGACTTCAACCGCTTGGTGAAGCGCTGAATGCTGAGGCTTTAGCTTGGGCCCAGAGCTCACTTGTTAGTGACCGCGATTTCGCCTGACGACTGAAACTGGAATCCTTGGCGAGATTAGACTTTAGAGCCGTCGTGAACTCGTGATTGGGTGCTATGCCAATCTAGATAAGTCCTTAAATGAGGATACATGGCTAAGATACATAACTTCGCTAGCAATGGAAATCTTAACATGACCTGAATCCGTCAGGTGCAATATGACAATAAAGATCCCTTATCTGTCATGAGCAAAATTTTGCTCTCGATGTGCGGCGATACTGACATTATTCTGCTAAAATTTTAGCAGCAAAGATACAGTATGTATTTGATCAGCATCGACCTGTTTAATAAAAAATGATGCGAAGAGAGAGCATCCCAAGTATAAGGAAGATGGGGTAGTACTTCAGAATGAAAAAAAATGCACGTCTGAAGAGATAAATACAATTTGAGAGCAGATTGAGAAATACACAAATAACAATAATAGTGAACTAGCAGTGATTCTTCTGGCTCAGCTCTTCATCTGTGTACATTTCGGTTCAGTGAAGTAAAATCTCAAATTTCATGGTTAAACTAGCGAATTCTGGATCAAGTTTTCTTGAGGCTAACACAGACCCTAATTCAGATATACAGCAAGCGAGCACGTTCTTTTATTCAAGTTCATGTCCAGGGTTCACAGTTCATGACCGCAACTACATAATTTACAAATAGCTTACAACAACATAGCATATAACTCGCATACAAGAGTACATCTGCCTGGAAGCCCGTCAGGTGGCTCTTTGTGGCAATGTCTCGAATGCAGAAACGGTGTTCATAAACTTCATACGGTGAAGAGGTGCCCCACTTGGCTTGATGGCACACGCAACCTTGTCCTCAAGGGGGCAGCGTGCCCTCAACATGGAGAAAACATGGTTATTGAGCCTCCTCGCCTTCCTCATCGCTTCAAGGATGCCCTCATAGCCCTTCTCACACACATCATATGTACAGCAATAAATTTCCAAATCAAAATGTGATGAAGTATTCAATAAATTTTCTATTTCAACGGGCATAAAAAATGACAAATTAAGTACCAATGTGAGAGATGACCTGTTACCTATGGGGCATATGCTCTGTTAACAATATCTAATGTGGCTTTTGGACACCCGTGGAACCGAGTGTCAAGTATATAAAAAAAATTTCTAAAAAAAACTATCAGGCATAGAGCAGGGCATGATCCACATCCACTAAAAATTTTCAGGTGGAAATTCAGTAGCATTTGGAGGATATGAAAAAGACAAAGGATTATTATTCGTGTATTATTTGGCTTTTCAAAACCTTGCAAATGTAGATGAATCCACCTACATGTCCACCCTACATCTGGTAGTTTATTTTTTTGAGAAATTCTTAACACTCGCACCTGGTTTTGCAAAGGATATGTCCTTATTACCTATATCACGGCCTCATGGAAGCACAGAAAAGTTTAAAATGAAATTACATGACTACAGAAAAGTAGCAAGTCTAAACCAATAAAATGGAAGTTCCAAAATAAGTACAATAAGAAATGATCTCACTTGCAAGAAATTTGGACTTTTAGTCCTCTCTGAAGATTGATAATGTGAAACAGTCACACTTTCTACTTCTGCCACATTGAGGAATTGATAGGAGAAATCAAAAAGCTCGAAGTGCTGCTGCTGTCCCAGTAAGTACATGATCGTACAACCAGCCCATGCTACAGAATCGCCCAGCATTTCTTGTTTCTTTGAAGGATTGTTAATGCTCTCTTCTAAGTAACTCTGGAGGGCCGATAAAGGAAAATCCATCAATTCAAAGCATGCGGAAGAAGCACTAAAAGTTTTACACTTACTGGAACATATAAAAGCATAAGTAGCGCTAAAGCTAAATTATATGCCCAAAAAAAGAATTGCTAAATGGATGAGGATTTTCTTTTAAAAAAATGGACGAAGATTGGAGAATAAGAATCAATGTGTTCATGATGAAAGCAAAGACTTTGAATAAAAATATCTAAATTCCTGAAACCCTTGTTGACACATCCACCAGCAGCCTGCTCCCTAACAGTTAGGTGATCAATTAGCAAGTATCATACTCCACAATAAAAAACAAGCAGAATGACTGGAATCATGGTAGAATCAACGATAGATTCAGGTTGCCAATATTTCTTAATTCAACAGCTTACGGGATCCTAGTTTCCGAATAAATACAGAACTTAAATTAATCTAAGAAACCAATAACGGAATTATTCTCTAATGAAAATATTTCTATTCTTTTTTTTTTAAATCAAATTTCCCCATACACATGAACTGAAGAAAAGGTTCATTGGTGAACAAAAGAACCCATGCAATAGAAAACAAATAAAATAGCATGTTTTCGTCATGTTGATTGGTCAATCTATATTCATATGAACAACAATAAATGTGAAATCAGAGTCTTTTTAATGAGACATAGTGAGTAGCTGAAAAGGTATAGTAGAATAAGTCTTCCTGAGTTTACTTACATACTGAAGACCACTAAAAATGCGATAGAAGTCCTTTGAAGTCGTTATGTCAATAAAACCCGTCTTTGGAGTTGCACTCCATTTGCTGTAGTGTCTATCCAGGGCAGCACTTGTGAAAGCAAGAGCATACTCCAGCACGCTACCAGAGTTGAGATTTGATTTATACAGTAGACCTGTCGAAACATTTGTGTTATCCAAACTGATAACAGGGTACAACAGTGAAAAGGAAATCGCAAGTTTGAACACTTCGAGGAGTCATTTGTATGGGCCAGCATGGTGGGGTTTCAACCCAGTCCATTGTTATAAAAAAAAGTCCATTTGGATCTTAGGTTTTCCACAACGTTAGGCTGGGATCCCATCCATTCTGAACATCCAGGTAAGGCCTAACTATGCACAATTGATTTCATCAAAGGTAACACCATTCTTCCTACAAAATAAAACAAAATAACAAGTGCCATTCACAACTGAGACAGTCATTCGTTTCAGATCTACAACCTGGAAGCCATCAGCCACAAATAACTATTGACTTTTCTGAAAAATTCAGTCAGCGTGCAAATCACTAGAAACACAACACAGTAAGTTATCTATGGACTTACTAGCAGCTTCAGCTTGCTTTGACATCACAAGAAACGTAGATGGATTTGGGCATGCAGGGCTTGATGTGACAGCATTGGTGGCGGCGCTCAAAAGTGCGGTAAATGGAGTACTATCAGAGTAGGCATGCTTCACTTGCCCATCATTTCCTGGAACCAGTCCCAGCCACGGAGCTGACTGCATGAACTGTGTAGTGTCGATTTGTCTCTATTGGAGAAAAAAACATGCATATAAGTATTTAGTAAGATAAAGAGAACGCATCGTAACAATACACTATGAGAAAGGAAGAAAAACGTGACTGAGTCTAGAGGGAAAATCCATAACTGAAAGACTGAAGATTTTTAAGTATACACAAAATATACTAACAAAGATCAGCAATATATTATGCTATTGACAGAGAGCATCATAAAAGTGCAGAGGACAAAGAACATTAACATGTGCAACAGTTCTGGCACTGAGGGGAGTGCAAAATGGATTCTCCCAGAGAAACCTTCTGCTCCTTGTTTAGCCAACTAAAGTAACATTCAGTAAAGTAAAGGATTCAATGGATTCTAAACCTCTAACTCAAACCAGATAAAAAACGAAATATAAATACAGGATATATTGAGAAAAAAAAAGAACAAGGCAGAAACAGAAGAAAATAGAGACCGTTAGCATCTCCATGACTGGGATGAAAACAACATTTGTTTTACTGTCCTACAGCACGACACAGTTAAAACTACTCACTTCAGTGGATCTGAATTCTGTATTTGGCATCCTTATGTGCAAAACTTCTCTACAACGGTACTTTTCAACTGCTTTACTAGAGTACCTAAAAGTTTGCAAGATAGCAGAAGAAACAGAGTACCACACCACAACTGAACAATTTAAGAAACTAATAAAGCTCCGTGTGAACATACATATGCTTACCAAAACAATGTCTAGAATGCTCATCCAGTACAAAGCACTTCCAATTTCCTTAAGATCATGAAGAACTTCAGTTTTCACTTCTGATTTTGCTTCCCATGTCAATATTTCATGAATTATTTTCTGGCAACCTACAATAAAGGCAGCACACAATTCATCCTTCTTAGAATTTAAATTAGAGATGTTTTGTTGGCTTGGAACTACTGCATGCTGGTGTATGTACTAAATACACTGGAAATTATGGCTACACAAGCATGGTAGCTGAGGCCAAGCTGTACATGATGGCTAAGAGAATGTCTTACCTAACATGATCAATGAACTTGCGGATGGTACAAACTCTAAAATGGATTTACCAAATATACCCCAATGTTCAAATTATAACCTAATATTGTAGCTAATAGCCTAAGGCCATTCTCAAAGGGAGTTTCATTCTCACCAAACAGAGTGACATGTCAGCGTTTTTGATGATGGTGCAAACAATTAATGAAGAGAGGAGAAATGAGTTTCATCTAGATGAAACCCTGTGTACACTGTTTCCAAGATAGCTTGTGTCTTGCACGTTGCCTAGGAAACAACAAAATATGAAAGTATTTCAACTATGAACCAAATGCTCTATTGCTTATGTGGCAGTCTTGGAAACATAAATATGAAATCTCCATTGAGAATGGCCTAACACTGCCCACCACACTGACACCAATAAAAGAAAATATACTGCAAATATAGCTCTGCTCTGAAGGAGAGATGCTCATGACTAGCACATAACAAAAAAATGGAACTTCTGTAAACATATAATTTCTCCCTTGTAAACAAACAAAAGTAGATAGGTTGATTGAACAATGAATGGGGGCAATAAATGACAGTGTAGTAGTAATGGGATGTTAGGCGACATTCACAATGGGATTTAGAACCATGATCACCACCAGCTGACATTACCTGCTATACCACCATCAAATGAAAGAAGTCCAATAGATTTTGGCAATGCTTCTTGCAGTGCAGTTATTTTTGGCACCATACCTGTAATCTGAAAAGGAAGAAACGTAGTTAGTTCCTTAACAATTTTGATTATTTCTAGGTATGTCTCCTTCTTAGGCAAATCATACTTACTACTCACCTTACTTGATATATGATCCAGTAAAGCACGGATGATTGCAGGCAATGATCTGGAACCAAGTAGTTTAACAACTGCAAACATATGAGGAACTCCAAAAAAGTCACGGCACAACCCAGCAAGACCCTGGTATGCCATGTTCAAATCCTACAACGAAAATGAGAGCACACAGTAGTACAAATTAAGGTATAGCTTATTGGCGGGTACAGATTGTAAACTCGGTAAAAATGGAAGAGTTGGTAAAGTCCAAGATGCGTATTATAATATCTTGCAAATTGCCATATGTAGAAATTAACAGTTCCCAGGAAAAGAAATAGAAGTGGCTCTGCTCATTAGTCCATAACAGTATTTTTCCATCAGAATTCATGGTATACAACTCCTAAACTTTGAAGCATGAGTTTCAAAAAAATATCGTGTGTGGTTAACCATATCCGTGGAACCAAGAACATTATAGAAGTACTTGTGGACCCAAGAAATAGATGCTCAAGATCAGCATTAGAGTAAGTAAGGCTTGATCAGTGATATGTTGCATTGATTGTTGCATTACCAAGACTTTGAATTCACGAGTTGACAACTGTTATAGCAACTTGCCTACTTAATAAAAAATGCTTACATGTGATCCACAATAGAAGTAGGGCTTCCCAATAGAAGCACTTGATCTCTGAGAAGAGTGGTGAGTTCCTTTTATGGATCTAACAAACCGTTGTGTGGTATTACATAAGATGAAATTGGGCAAGAAATCTGTCTGCATCTCACTCCATATCTGGATACCAGAAAAAATATCAAATTAGAATAAAAATTTAATTAGATGAAACAGCAAACCTTGCAGGAATAAGCACAAAGATGCATTTCATAATGCAATGCAACCCTTTATAATGTGATTTCTGAGTAAGACTTTGCTATCAAATTGTCTCTTTTTCATAACTAAATTTCCAACAAACTATAAATCATCACTGATTGCACAATAAAGAATTGAAAAACCATCAATGATCGATATTTTTCCTACCAACCAAAGAAACTACAAGCTGATACAATCAAATTATAGAACATGACCACCAGAAGTGTCGAGATGACAACATTATCACATGTATTATGATTGAAAATCAGAATCAAGAAAGGAACATGATAGGGTCCCAAACCTGAGAAGAGATGCGACTTGAATAAGAAACCAGCGAAAGATTCTCTTGCATCTCGCTAAGCATGAGGGAGTAAGAATCCAGTTCAAGAAATCTTGATATTGATTGGTGTGTAAGCTCCAAAATATCCAATAGTTGTTGCAGTTCCTAATTTGAAAAGACATAACGAGGGGTCCAAAAATTAATTTACCAGACCAGCATGTAGATTACTTAAGAAAATTAACTATAGTAGACTACAGACTGTATAGATCACAGTTAAAACATTCTTACCACAACACCACATAGATCTCCATTATCAAAGCGCTCAAGTAGAAAATCAATATTTTCCCGGAATATTTTGTTCATTCTCTGAGTAATTAGGCTTCTTAGGTCAATTGTCCTCCCCAAAACCTGAGGTATAAAATGAAATCCTTCAGCAATAATGCAATAATCTAGAGGCCAAATGTTATAAATCTTCATAGGAGGGTAATTGCATACATTTAGAAGAGAATAAATTGAGCTTATAATCAAACAACTTTGTTTCCTTAACAAAGAATAAAAAAGGAACCAAATGCTCGCTTATGATTCAGATTTCAGAGGCTGCAGCAAAGCTAACAGTAATAAAAGGCCAAACTTAGGCTGAAGCTAGACATAATGGTCCAAATTCAAGAACGCACAGCATAATCATGATACAAGGAACCGAATTATGACATCCAACAAGGGTACCTTGGTCCTAGTTTCGTCACAGTCAGTAAGGTATGGGCTAGTTTTGAAATACAATTTTGGAAACAGAAGTGTTATTGTTGCACTCAGATTATAGAAGAGTAATGTAACTACACAAGCTCTTTAGAAGCATATCAACGGACTAGATTACAGAAAACTAAACTCTTGGAAAAACTACATATTGTTCTTTCCAAGCACAAGGAAAAATTTGTTCTTGATAAAAGAATACCAACATAATATCAGGATACTTTTGCTTTTGCTATAAGGTGACCCCTAATTTTACTTCTGCCATCTATTTCAGTCGCCTTTCGGATTTTCCACTTGCTTCATTAAATGTTTGCATGGAATGTTCGCAGTCCAACTGACAACGATGACAAAAAAACAAACAAGCACCTACTGGGAAGATCCAAAAACAAAATACCCTGAACCATATCGTATGAGCTAAGCCCTTACCATTACTCTTCTTAACTTGAAAATTGCGTCGAACCGCAAAGGTTTGACAAAGTACTTCTCACCATCATCGCATGCATATGTAAATGAACAATCAAGAAGAGTACTGCATAAAAAGGTGAAAGATCAGTAATTCAGTACAGAGACATTTAGACTCAAATCAAATCTTTATACAAAATTCTTGATCCCATTTTTATATCATGTTGAAGTACAACTCCTTTGTGTACATACAAATAGATGAAACAGATGAAAAGGTTGATACCTTGCTGCACAGCTCTTGTAATATGTAAATATTATCTCATTAAGCTTCTGAGCAAGAAGATCGAAACAAAGATCAACCTACAAGTCAGCACATAAGTAGTACAGGTTAGATGTTTACAAATGCAAAACAGCAGAATTTTTTTCTTGAACACACAGGAGAGCTGTGTATCGTTTCATTAAGAAGGAAGGTTATAATAAAAGGATTAGGGTTTGGACTCCCTCGGCCCACACACACACCGCACACTCAAAAGAAACTAGAGAGGCATCTCAGCAGTTGCTGAAGAAACACAATCCGACCACCCACTAATCAGGACCAAGTGCCTGGGATGAGCGACCTTACAAGTAGTTCGTGGAGCCCTAACGCTCCAGCAGAACACCACAAAGCACTCACATCCGCTTAAAATGGTCCAAGATGGTGATTTATATGCAACTAGACTATGTAGGACTTCAAACAACCACTACCAGCCCCATCATGTATTGAATCGGGTCTGGATGCTACATAGCCAAGTGGACTAATATTGTTCAAATTGGTTGAATATGTTCAGCTATAAAAACAATAATGGAGAACGCAGTCAAGAGGGAGAACATGTTTGGCGCCTTCCAAAATGTGGCAGTGCAAGAATGGATAGGATAAGTGTGAACCGTAATTGCCTACCTCAGCTTCTATTTCATCATAAAGAAATCTCTGCTTGAGACAAGTTAGTGCATGTTGAGCAGAGTCATTGTAAAGGTCAAATGGTATCAAAATGCTTTCGAGAAGACCGGCATCTTGTGATTCAATGACATGGTCCACCAGCATCCATGGGAGCGAGCATTCAATTGGAAACTGTCACCAAGACATAAATTAGTATCGGCCTGCAATATAATTTACAGAAGTGGCATAAACATAAATTCTACATTCAAAATATCACAAATAGTTCCTCCCGTCTAGAATTTCATTATACTTCGCAAAAAAATACAAAAATGCTCCACCTGAATGACACGGGAAGATTCCAGGTAAAATTCTCTGAACCAAAGAAACCCAAGATCAGTTAGAGTACCAATAGTCGCTGCATGCACCCCCAAAAAAGGTAGCAGTTAATTTCACAATCCGAAGGAACGAAATAAACAAACTGTAAATATGAATTTCTGAAATCCAGGTTGGTAACTTTAGAGTAGTGAAATGAAGGAAGGTTGAATATTTCCACAAGAGCAAAATATGAAACATATGAAATGTATGCAGAACTCTAAGTGCATGCAAATTGCTATTTCTAAGGTTGACAAAGCTTAAGTAGGCACCTGTATAATCCAAAATATGCAAGAAAAAACTGAGTTTGTAGAAAAATGTCTCTAGTTGTTTAAGATCTTCCACAGGTATCCCAGAGCCACTATTCCCAAATAGTCCTCCAGGTTTTCTCATGTTACCACCAGATACAAGCTCACAGATAAGAAATTGCAAACAATGAATCTGTAAAGATATTGGTAACAACAATATTAGTTAAGTCAGTAATACAGTGAACAGAAGATATCTTAAGAAGAATAAATAAGTACAACAAATGTTACAGCAATATACTGTAAAATAAAATAAATGAAAGTTTACAGTTGCTATACTCATGGGAATCTCATCATGTCCTATTCCGTTTATTTGTTAAAATGCACTACTTTCCTACTTAAAATACTGGTGCCACATGAATCACCGAAACATATAGATTCAAAGCGTAAACATAATATACCAAACCTGTAACACCCTGCTCCAAAATCTGCTTACGGCCCTGCTCCTCACGTGGAGCGAGCCCGCATACACATAGCACCTCTCTTACACTTTCGGCCTCGCTTCATGTAAAAGGTCAACCCGGAGGTGCTATGTTTGGAACAACCAGGATTATAAGCTGACCCTCACCCCCCTAAACTTCCAAGGTGGTACTAAGCCACCAACACACTACAACCACAATTGGGCCACATAGGCCATACTACTAAGGGATATTGGGCTGGGGTATTACAAAACCTTTTAATATACTTTTCCAGAACTGAAAAAAAGACTCAGTCAATTCTAGATGCTTACGCCCTTCTGTTGTTTTTCCATTTTATACCAGTCAATTCTAGATGCTTACATCCTTCTGTTGTTTTTCCATTTTATACCAGTCAATTCTAGATGCTTACATCCTTCTGTTGTTTTTCCATTTTATACTACTGAAATAAATAAAACAATAATGCTGTTTCGAAAAATCATTGCCACCTGGGCACCTACAAAGTTGAAATCTCGGATTGTATTAACATTGGAAAGAACACAAACTTTGCCAGGCAATCTCTACTACTAATAAGCGCGTAGCGTCAGCGTCGCCTCCCCGTGCCTCTGCCGGCAGAACCACGGGCGGCCTTCCCACCGACCTACCCCATCACTGCGCTGCGCACGACCCGCCTCGCGACTCCAGCGGCCCAACGCCCGCGCCACGGAGCCGCGGATCCACCATCCCCGCCTCGCCGCCGCTGCTCTCGCCTCCCCCTCGCGCTCGCCGCCACCGTCACGCCGCCTCTCTCGCGACTGCCCTCCCCCTCCTCTCCGTCTCTCGCCTCCCCCTCCTCTCCGTCTGCCGCCCTCCCCCTCCTCTCCATCGGCCTCGCCACTTCCCGCCGCTGCCGCGTGCAGAGCGCCGCGCGAACCTCGTCGGGTCAACGTCGAGCGCCGCCCCGAGCACCCAGATCCTGAGGACTTCGGTCAATTCTACCCATTCCTCCCCATCGCGTCGACCTCCCTGACCCCTCCCCCTCCTCGCGCTGACCTCCCCGGGCCCTCCCCCATGATACGGAAGTCTTCCCCCTAGCGGAGCGCGCCGCCGGCTCGGGACGCTGCCGCGTCCCCTCAGGACTGCTGCAACCTCGCCGCGGCGGATGTGGAGTCCGTGGTCGCCGTGACCGAGGATCCGGCCCGGCACGCCAACCTCCTCACCCCCAACCGCACGCTGAAGTGCATTGTGGCGGAGGTGCGTCCCCATCCACCTCGGCGACGACGCATGGACAACGAAAAGGAGGTAGCACTCCAATCCGTCCGCCTGGACGTGGATCGACGGCGCTCTGGACGCAGGCATGACGATGGGCAGCGCTCCCATCCATTCCGGCGACGGCGCCCAGGCAGCAGGTTCATCTCGACACCCAATCCCGCACAGCATCTTCATTACCGATTGACGATGTCGATCGCATGTTCAGTCGAACCACCGATCTTGGCACCTTATCCCATTCTGCCCAACTGCCCCTCCCGTGTCGCCAACCTTTCACGGGAAAACGCCGAGGAATTGGCCGCATGCAGCTCCATCGGCATGCCTGCACTAGCGCGGGGTGGAGCTATCCAGAGAAGAGGAAATCAAGGCTACGAGCACTATTTTTGTATGTGGCGAATTGCATAACACTGCTCGGCGTGACTTTATTGGGATCATAGGTGAATTCTTCCGTCACTATGTCTTCCAATAGCTGGCATACTCTTAGGACACTACCATCTAATGCATTATTTAACTGTCCGTTCGTGGCCATGGAACAAACAGAAAATATCAGTTTGTGACTCAAGAAAGGGCCAACTGATTTGCTGCACTTGTAGCGCCTGTGTGCATTTGTGGGCTTATTCTATTTTCTTAAAAGGATTAGGAAAACAACATTAATGTTCAGTCCTTATCATGCCAATCCAGATTAGTTCCCTCCGATGTATCCTATACAACAGGCTAATTGTTTGGGTTCTGAAGATACAAAAACATAGCTCTGAACCTCTGAAGATAATTATCTTGGCCACGAGTTCTGCGTGACTTCTAATTTGTTAAGGCAATCCATTCCTGGGTGCGAAATATTAACTTTAGCACTTGTGCTGCACTTCATTCATTGATCATCTGGCTCTTGCTTGTGCAGAGATGCCTCAATTGTCTGGTGGCCAGCTGTGTGCTTAATACAAAGTAGCTAGGTACAATGATCTCTTTGACTGAATGACTGTAAGTTACACACCTCCTTATTGAAGATTTCTTTGCTTCTCTTAAGCTATTATTTGTGGTACATGAGTCCTGAAATAATGTTTCTTCCTTAGTAGTAGTTTTGCATACATCAAGCAGAATATACAAGTCCCGTGCGTTGTCCAATTGCAGTATTCAGTTACATGTTAGATATGGTTCTCATATTCCCAAAATCGTAATATCTGCATTTTCCATTTTAGATCCTTTGCTGGAAATGGGTATAATCATTGGCTTACTGAATATGAGAAGGATGTGGAGACTGGAGAGAAAATACATGCTTGTTGTGCATGTTTTCACCATCCTGCCAGGTACAGCTATATTGAATAAGAGCAAAGGTCTATGATCCTCTGTACTTCTTTGACAACTTGAAGTGATGTTTGCGACTTTGCCTTGAAAATAAAATATAGATACAATCTGAATATTACTTGCAATTAATATGCTTGATCAGTAATTTGTTGCCTTTTCTACCAAACCTATTTTATATTCCTATTCAAGCAGACCTTTTTTGCAGTTCTATGGTTCACTCTAATTTCAGCCATGTTAAAAGGACTTGGAGCAAAATATTGTGTTTTAAATTTACTCTGATCAAACATAGACACCTATATCCAATTTTGTACCTTTCCAGTCATAAGTAATAATATAGATAAAAATGGTTAAATGACTTGAGGTAGCCTGTCCTGCTTCCCTTCTTTTATGCACAGTGCTTGATGACTTATTACCTTCTTATTTGTTTGTCATAGAGCCATGGCTTCATGACAGGAAAGATGCAGTTAAGCTACTAATCAGTGGTCAGTTTAGCAGTTTGGTCATGTCTGATGACCTATGCTTTGTACCATGTAAACTAACTGATAAATGTTGATTGCTTGTTTTGAAGCAGAATTCTGTTGTTCAGATTACAACTGGGAGCTAGGTACCTGACGAGTTGCTTTGTTGTATTTTTGCTAGGGTTTGAATTCCACCGGGTGTAAGCTGAACTCATCTATCCTTTGTGCTATATTCAGTTGTCTTTGGTTTTCGATTGTGTAATTCAGATGCACCTTCTATTTTCCTGGATGAACGTGAGTATTTTCGACTTGATAACTGGATGCGTGAATCAGTGATATACTGAATCATTCTGAACTGGATATCGTTACTACACACTTACAGATTTGCGATGGTGCAGTGCTGCTTTGTCCGTGAGCCATTGCTTTTCCTAAGATATCTACTACGATTTGTGTCTGATGTGTATAGTTTAGTTTAGTATATCTCTCAAGATACACGTATATGCTCACAAATAATATTTGCCTCAGCAGATCGAAGCTCGTGCAGTGGTCCATCAGCCCATCGCTCTACCGTTCGCCTCCGTAGCAGGTAATAGGACAGGCTCTGGTCTCTTATTCTGCGTGCATGTGTTTGGGTTTCCTAATTGAACAATCAATTGCAGTCAGTTTTTTTATGATGCTAATAAGAACCCGACATAAAAGAGCCCGTGGTGACCTTAGACCTTCTGTTACTTTGGAATACAAAGCAGGTAGTATGTGATTCTCAACTATCAGAACCACTTTGAAGAGACATGACAATTCACAGCTTGTGGGTTTAATTGATGTGCTGTATAATCTGCACTCTGCAGAACTAAACCAGGAAGGCAAATTAATTGATCTGCTTCCAAAAATAACATAAGATCGGAAGAAAAAACAACATAAGATTTCAAGTGTGGATAGTTGTACTCGTAGATGCAAAAGCCATTCTGAATTAGACTTTTTTAATTGCATTGAGCTAACATACACATACCATTTGTGAGTAGCCGAGTACAATTATAATTTATACCTCAAGTCAATTCATAAGAATGTATGTATATTTAAGATGGCATCTCTAAAAATTTTGAGTACCTAACCTGACCAGTTACTAGATTAGATTGTTCTAATTCTTCGACCAATTGAATAAACGTTTATATTGGGAAAGTCAGATTATTCTAATTCTTTGACCGAGTGAACAGACTTTTATAATGTCAAAATCAGTGCTAGGAACTGTTTGCCCTCTGCTAATATTGCAGTTCCTAATTTGATCAATTCATGGTTGTGCCATGGTGCCATATTGATGAATGAGTACAACAGATCCTTGGTGTTTACACATATACTTATGTAGAGGACTAATTTGCTTAACTGGTTTGCTATTTCTTTTATTTTCAGATAACTGGTTTGATGTTGTCTGTTGGCATGATTAAAATTGCAGTGTTTTACTTTGCAGGCTGGGCAAACACCCCCACTGTTGCGGTACTTGGGTGCAGTGATACAAACTTTAGTCTCTGCTGTATGACCAAATTGGAGATGCATGTATGCCTTGGACTACAATGTTACCTGAATATGATCATATAAGTTTACCTTAACATATGATCATATATAAGTTCACCTGTGGATACAATGTGTCACAGATCGTGGGAAAAACAATTTCCGTAACTCTGAATGCATATGTAGTAGTTAACAGCAAAGCAAAAGTTGTAGTGGTTGCAGTGTTTTGAATCATATTCATTTGTAAGCATATTGTTCTGAGGATTCTCTAAATTACTGTGACAGTGATTCACACATTTATGAGATGTTTTTAGATAGTTCAAATTATGTGTACTTGGCATAGCAAAAGGACTTACATACGATATATGATGCTTGAGAAATACAATAGATCTTTTGTCAATGCTAAATTTTGAGTACTGCTTGTCATCCACTGGCCACTGCCCATAAGTGCAAAAAGTTCTGTTTTATCCAAGTGAAAACATGGTGGAACAGTTGCTGCTTAAGCATGCTTGCTGCGTATATAGTTATGTTTGAAACCTGTGTTGTCTCACGCTTCTTGGGTCCATAGAACCCACTGTGATCATCAAGTGCATCATCATCCCATCTCGTAAGGAATAAATCCATTCTTAATGTGGAGAGGGCTAAATAACTACCAGTTAGAACATGTTTAGAACGTAACCATATCGGTAGTGAGCAGTCTTCGCAAATATAGTAAACAGATACATGAGTTAGGCAACCGTTTCCCATGAACTTGATCGATTTTGTATGGTTATTACTTGATGTCTGTCTGAGCTTATTTTTTTTATTAATTTGTTAATATTTTTATCTAATCTAAATAGGCGCCAACAATTTAAACTATGCACGTCTTGTCCGTAGCAACGCACGGGTACGAACCTAGTACAAGAGCTAAGAACATAAATTGATAGATAATTGCATACTAAAAAACATGAATAAAACCTGTGCAGCTGTTGGTGCAACTGGTCTAGGGTAAAATGTGTTTTGTCTCATTTCCTCAGTTTCTTGGTGTAGCGAGTGCTGCTCTGGGTCTGCCTTGCTAGTGTTGGCCATCCAATCTGCTGAAAGGGTTCGCATATCCGAGAGAATCCTGAAATAATACAAAGGAAAATGAGAAACTTTTTCGTTTCCAAATCTGTTCTCAAAATAGGAGTACAATGTCACACAAGATTCAATTCAGATACAGTCAATCACAAATTATATTAAGAAGAAAATAGGCACCCAAATTTGCCTCAACGAGGACTTTGGATTTGGGTGGTCTGGCATACATTCACATCAACAACAAACTGAGCTAGGCCAAGTTCCTCATCTGGCATCATATTTTTACTATTTTTTGGATATTAAAAATATGATGTCAACAGTCAAGTAAAAAGGGATGTTGCAAGAGCAAGTGAGTTACCGAGAAAGGTCCTTCTTCTTTCTAAATGTTGTACGAAGCATAGTATCTAGTTTATCCTGCACAAAATCTTGGACCTCCATATGTATTGTTTCCCACAAAGCTTCAGACACTAGAGTATCACAATGTTGCATCATCAATCCAATACTCTTTATGTAACCAATTAATTCAAGCAGAGCCCTTCGTTCTTCCGCAGTAAAGTTCCAGCGTACTACCTGCATTGCAAATAAGCAATAAATATGAAGCCACGAGCCCACGAACACAAATAGTTGAAAACACATATTGTTATTATGAATTGTGAGGTCATAAGGGAACAATTTAACACATCGCAAAAATAAATCAAGAAAACAAAAGAGAATAGTGCAACTCTAATGGATTTCTAACATAACTTCTCCTTGAAGATGCATGTTTAAATAACAAAGCCCACATTGGAATGGAGTAAACTTAAGCAGCAGAACGACAGAACTTAAGATGCTATCAGGGCCCCATCAAAGTGAAAACACAACAACAGGAGGGTTATTAAAGACAAAATCATTCATGTACACAAATCCCAAGGTTCATAAAAAATTGTTTGAGGAGTCAAGCATGTTTTCAAAGGAAGAGAGACACATATATTGGGATAAAAGAACTAAAAGGATTGAAACATAGCAAATAAAAGAGAAGGATTTCTTCCTCGATTCTAATGGAATGCTATCCCTTCATAGGGATGGCTTGATTTGGACCTCAATTAATAATAACTAAACTTAGGAAACTTGGAATTATTTACAAGGGAACAACCCCAATAAATAATGAAATTATTCACTGCTGGTACGTCCCAAATGAACATTAGAGGGGTGCCATAGTCCCTCAGAGCAGCAATTAACTACAAGGAAAGGGAATGGCTAAAGTACACCATTGTTTTCCTACAAAAGTTTTCCACTTAAGCATCCTTCACTTAAACAAGCAGCAATGCAAGGAAATGAAAGTGCTGTAAATTGCACTAAATGACAACACAGTCATTCTGGAAACTTGGGAATGAAATCTTCAATAGTCAAATCATAAGTTGTAGTAAAAAAGTGAGAACTGCTTGCAGTGAAGACTGAAGAGGGGAAGACCTTTTCATAGTCAAAAAATGTCGTTGTGTTTTGTTGAGAATCTGAAATAGGTGGTTCTTTACAGGGGCGAGAGAATTTCCAAGCACACTGTTCCCAAATCCTGCCAGTCCAACGACTAAGAAGCTGGAAGCCTTCAACGACAATATCATACATGTTCCCTTTAATATCTCTAGACCAGTCATTATCTACACTATCTGATGACTTGAGCATTATCATCTGAAAGAAAAGATCAATGTCAATGCATGCAACAGTGAACCAAAGAAAAACAAGTGCCATTATTTTAGAGTTAAATGAAAGTTTTTTTAAAAGTTTCTTTTCCTTTTTGACTCAATGAACATGGTATAATGCAAATATATGTTTCGTCAACCCAAAGGTAGAAAATACAATTGGAAGGAATATTTGAAACAATGTTCTAACAGTGATTACTATGCCAAAGGACAGCAATCATGGCTTGTAGATATCAGTTTTACTGTTATTATAGAAAAGACTAACAAAGTAACGGAATGAAAATTTATATCTTCAGTTTTACCTGATTCATAGCAGAGGCAAAACGTATAGAGAAATCATCATGCTCAGCTCTGATAGTTCCCATGTGATTCAAAATCAAGTAATGCCTCTGATAAGTGGTTCAGTTAAGGAATTTCAAGCATGTGATGACCTGCCATATGCAGATTTAGTTCATTCTGATCATGCTTTTTGCTCTAACAAAATCCCATTTGCCTTTATGTGGAATAAATCATTAGAACCTGTTGTTCGTAAGTAAATAAATAAATAATAATGCTTCTGTTCAAAACCAACGTTTATTTGAACCCATTTGTGAAAAAATGCTTAGAAAATTTAGCAGAAAGGATATTCTTGTAGCTCTCGGGGAGGAATTTCATGAGGTGCTGGAAGACTAAGGAGACGAGTTTGACTAGAAAATTTTTGAAAATATGATGATAGTTCCTTCAAAATTGCCGCGGGAGAGAGATGCAGATCTGGAAATGCTGGGATAACTGGGTCATTCTGTACAAAAAGAAGGTAAGAGCAATAGAAAATTAATGAGATAAACATCAACTCCCAATATTTAACAAGTAGAGTTAAGTGGATATACAAGGAGATAATCAAACCTTAAAAATGTTGAGAAGACGATTTATCTTCACCCTCTTATAAAGTGTCTCGCTCTCCTTCTCTGATGAGGTTGCTAGAACAACCAAAACTGGGAGGACGCGAAGCAGGGTATGACGCTCAGGGAAAAGAAGAGCAAAATCCAACTCCAATGACTCCACGCAAAATACTATAAGAACCTGTAGGATATCCTCTACGCTATTGTTTTGAGTTAAGAAAATCAATAGCAGAAGGACAAATAAAGTGAAGCAACCATGGATGGGAACATTACTTTGTTCTAGCGTAGAAGGTGCACAGTAACATGCAGAATCTATAGCCATATGAAATTTAACATAACTAACAATCAGCTACTCAGACAGCTCAAGTGCAAGTCCATGTGCACAATCAACTAACAATCAGCTACTCAGACAGCTCAAGTGAAAGTCCAAGTGCACAATCTATGATACTGGTGTGCAGATTTGTTTATCGATGTGAGCTTTCAGTAACAATTTCAAGTGCAGCATTGTGTTGCTAAATTCTCATCATGACCTGAACAAAAATAACATATTTACCTTCAATCCATCATACAAAGTAACTTGTACTTTCACCTATAGCAGGAAAAGTTATAGGAGACATGATCTCTGTCGTAAACAAATCAAAATCTATCAATTTTGGAATTGCATTTTTTTCCTACTACTAGCAACAAAATCATCTCAAATAGATCATGTTGAATGTTTATAAAAAGCAAACAATTGTGATATTCAAACACAGATAGTGGGATACGTATTCATCCGAAACATCTCAGCATGCAAGTTTAACAAGATGGCCCATCTGGTGCTCAGAAAAATCTGCAGATGCAAGCGAGAAATCAATTTAAAAATATGCATACATAAATAATATATATAACAGATACCATGATAAAACTTGCATATGTCACGATTCAACGAGAGGCATTTGTGTGGTCCATTTCCATCCGTTGAAAATTTGAAGAGTTTTTCTATAAGTATGTTTATAAAATTTATTATTCTACTAAAGTACTGCACAAACATTTAATCCATTCAATGGACCAGTAAACAATAGCATCAGCTACACAGTCAAGAGAACATCGCACTGCAGTTCCTGTAATGCATGTCCATACATCATATTCCTATAAATTCTACTGTTTTTACTGCCTTAGACGTGTATTAATTGTTGAGCTTAACACAGTTGAACTTAACTTTGTAGAAGTACACTGACAAGGAAAATGGTGCATAAGATTCTTGAGTCCTGTTATCATATCTGATTGGCATACTGGTGTAGAAGTGGGGAATAAGTTCATTAAAAGGATGCACAAATAACCAGGAAGAATTTAAAAGTTCCAATATAATAAGAAACTGTAATATTGAGATATGACAAAACAGAAACCTGAAGATCATCTAGTTCTTCTCTCATGGTGTCAGTATCCTGCCACTGGCGGCTTACTTGAGTAAATGTTCTGCATGAATTCTAGAATCCATAAATCAAAAGAAAATAGGACCATCAAAATATCAGGATGTTGATACATGACCATGCTCTAATAATTAAGTTGCAAAGTTGTAAAAGTGACAGTGTATTCATTACTATATGTTATCCCTTTTAGGCCTCTACTGGAAAGTATAGCATATCCATTTATGTTGCAAGTGAATTAGTAACTTTATAGCATCTATAATAAATTTAGTCCACTGAAAGTTGTACGGGTTACTCTACACAACTTAAAACAGTGCCAAGAAGTCATGTAGGTTCCTAACCAGTTATTTTGGAGAGCAAATATTTGGCTCATCCAAAGGTTAATGTCATAGCAACATGAGGCAATACTTTCAATGCAACTGCATACAAACATCATATCACACTACAGTCACAAAAACATGGACATAAGAGCATGCCATTCTTTATGGTAGTTTGTGAAAAAAGTAAAGGGGAATGTTGAATCCAGCTATACTCCTTGGATTCCAAAAAAAACAAAAACAAAAGGACAAGAAATATAGTTTCGAGGCATGAAAACTTTGGAAAACAACTTGGTGCACAACTGTAGAATAACAAGGTAATCAACTGGCAATCAGCAAATTTTAGACCAGCCACAGTTCCATGCTCATTTCCGTCCCTCTGATATAGATACTCAAAAAGACAAGGTGTGACCATGTACCTCTTGTACCATGAAAAATCATTAGGTATGCTTGCTTTTGCATTCTTGAGATGATCAAGCTGCAGTAGGACATCAAGCAACTTCAGCATAGACCTGCATTCAAATCACAAAAACAACAACAACAATAAGCCTTTTATTCCCAAGAAAGTTGGGGTAGGCTCAAGAGTAAACCCAACTCACCAACAAAAAAAGAGGGTAAAAACTAGCAAATAGAAGCATCTCTTATGGAGATGTAATCAGATAAGTGACATCAATATAAAATCATACATCTCATTCTCAACTTGAAAAAGAAAAGGTCAAACAATATATCAAACTAGAACATGAGAGAATATAGGTTGGCATCAAAGCTATGTATTCCTATACAATCTGAGACAACATCTCGAAAAAACATAAGCTAAGCAATGGTCACCAGGCAAAAGAACAAACCAAAAATGAGTGATTGTGGGTCCATTAACCAGTCTCTCTGGCCTTGAGAATCTCTGCATGTCAGCTGCCAACTGCACCAGATGATACAATGGTGTGAAAATCAACAAGAGGTGCTGAAGAAGTGCCTTATGAAGGAAAATACATTCTAGTAGAAGAGACAAGTATCTTAAAGAGATCCACAATGCAATCTCTGGAGCTATTACCTTAGAAGCAGCCGATGCTTGCCATCTCTGAATTTCACGTAAACGACTCATTTCCAAGTCAAGAACTTGATAAGTTTCCAGATACAAGTCGGCTTGGCTATGCTTCATTGAATCAGGCAGCTGCATTCAAGGTTCTATAATATATTATTCTCATGGCCATAGAAACTGATAGGGAATTATGTGCTTCATCCATGTTGGAGAATTCGACCATCTCTAGAAGATACCAGATAACCGTTTGGCATCAACAATAGAGATAGTTAGAAATAACAGATGTTCTGAAACACATTTAGTTAGAAAGAAGAAATCTAGCTCCAACACCAACAAGGTGGCACTTCAGAAGAATAATAAACTCAAATCAGAACCAGCGAACACCTCACAGAGGATGCGATTCAATCAACAAAAAATAAGCTGATCACCCAAATTTTGATTGATTGGCATGGAAGGTGGGAAAAAGAGACTAGTTGTATGCATGTAAAATGACTTCATATAATTCATGAAGGAAAACTGGCATTGGGATAAGAGAATCACATTAACAAAAAAAAGAAAAGGTAGAAGACATTGTTACCCTCGTTACAAGAAATATACACACTTATGTGTCATATCAGTATGCTGCAGAATTGGAAGGGAACAGGGCATGTCAAGTGATGTATTTACATAATAAACAGGATAATGGCATAATGCAACTCAGACACAATAAATGACCAGAGAGTTAACTAAAGCTAACCTGAGGTAGGGCTTTTACACAGCTACGGTATGTGTACAGCAAAGAAGCCATTTCTTTTCCCTCTTGAATCAGCGTATTCTGCAATTCATTTTTCCAGCCACAAGAAAGTGGAAGATAGTAAACATGTCTCATTTAATGAAAGATGAAGAAGTTTGATTACACAAAGCAGAGGGGATAAGAATTAAAAGAGAAAAAAGGGACGTGCATATGCCTCAAAAATTCATGAAATGAGGTCAGTAAAGCATTGCACTGCGAAAAAAAATCAAAATATACAATCTTTTCAATATGTATTTATTCCTTCAAATGGTCAGACCACACAAGGTTTTTCTGATAAAAGAGGGACAATTTGGAATGCAAGACATCCACAGGAGAGTTATATTCCCACAGGAATGGGAAATAAAATAACTCACACATTCCATATTTCGTCAAAAGGTGGTAAGGGCAAGGCACTTGCTAACCATTTCTACAGAAATTAAGCCTAGTCCTGAGACCCAGATAAACTTAAAAGTCCCAATCATAAAAGAGAACAAACAATGCAAGCAGTGTTCATACAAGTGGCATTAGACTTGTTGAATTGCTGTAAATGATGCTGTGAAATAGTGATTACTTTTTTTTTGCGAAGAGAAATAGTGGTTACATGAAGCAGGTACAATGGAACATTGTCGAAAATCATGATGGAGACCAAGGGCAGATAGTATATAATAAAATTAGCCCATATATTCACAACTCACAAGGAACTGGTTATCATAGAAGGAAAGTTTGTGTCTGCATGCTTGGGTGCAAATTCGTAAATGTGTCTCTGTTATGTGCTCTAACAGGAGGACGCAATCCAACAAGAAATAAAGTGGTTTTATCAAGGAGGGACATCCTTTGGGTGCCTTGGGTAGGCAACAGGAGCATAGATTATAATGAGTCAATGACTGACATTGCCTCCTCGATTAAAACTTCATATTTCATCTAGACCATTAGCAGCGTAGTTATCAGTTCACAAGTACATCTCATAATGACATTGCTTCCCAAGCAGGATCAAAACAGTTATGGGTGGAGACAAAAAGAGGATGTGCAATGCAACCGCAGAGACAACAAGGAGCTATATACCAGCTGGTTGATTGCTTTTGTGTCTTCTCCAAGTGATAGACGATAAGCAGCAACATCGCTGTACTCTGAACACAAAATTACAAACTTCAGATGAAAACAGGGAAGTATGAAACTGTGGCAAAAGTTAATACCAATTCAAGTACCCAAGTTTTGCTTCGATACTATAATAATATTTCTATAAGCTTAGCACAAGGAAAAGAAATTCCATCAGCCTATCAGATATCACCATGACAACCATGTAGAATAATGTATTTAAAACCAACAGCATCAAAGGCATTAGTATGTTTATGTCACATACCAATAGGACTGTTAGTAGCATATCTTTCACTAGACAGGAGCACGGCTAACCCCTGCACATCTGGTTGCTCATCCTGAAATTTGAAATATAGCTAATTAATTTAAAACCTGAATCCAGCAAATGCAACACATTTGTACCGATGCAGAGAATGCAAACCACATACAGGATACCGATCACAGGAGGTTAGAAAATGCATGACCAAACATGCAAGTGGGAATGCAAACACACTCCCAATCAGTTCAGAGAACCATCAATCAAAGTTCTCCATAACCCAGTTCAAACCACTGGAAATCTGGAATACACCTAATAGGTGCTTGGCTTGACAATGAGGAGCTCGACAACCACTAGAGTTGGCAGGCGTCACAACTCTATATAACAGCCTTCTACTTTTCAACTATACAGTGCACTTAAAGTAAATCATTAATGCCCGATATTTTACTAGGGACGGATATTAGCAATAATTCAAGAGTGTGCGCCCCTCTCTTTTTTTCCCCTCACAACACCTCGACAGTATGATTAAATCTAAGAAAGTGCAACAATGCACAGCAAGCCTCCTGGGGATTCAGACCAAGCATCTCGGTCAAAAAACTGCAAGCCATTCGTCCAATTATCCCCGCATATTCACGTAAACGACCACCAGGCACCCCTCATTATTCCATTCCGACTTTGCGCTAACCCAATTTTGGTACCAAAATCCCTCCCACTTCACCAAGCGTTCGAAACTTTGAAGACATGCAAACAAGCAAAGCAATAAGCTACCCGGGCCAATTCGCGGACCCCGCGGCTGGAGGAGACGCGCGAGCGCCGCATTTCGCCTACGCATTACTTGGTCGCGCAGATCAGGCGCGAAATTGAGGCGGGGGCGGGAGGAGGGGCCGGGCGCGCGTACCTCGAGGGAGAAGGTGGAGAGGGCGGCGATGGCCTCCTCCACGGGGATGGCCATGTCGCCGGCGCCTGTGCCGGCGCGGCGGAGGCCGCCAGGGAGGAGGCGCAGGGGCGCAGGCGAGGCAGTAGTGGCTGAGTGGTTGGGAGTGGGAGCGAAGTGGTGGTACCGACCGTGCAGCCGTGCTAGAGAGAGACGAAAACGAGTTCGTGCAGAGAGAGGGAGAGGGAGGGAGTCAGGGAGACAAGGAGATACACCAACTCGTCCTCTCCCCGTGAGGCGTGAGCTGTGGGCAGCGGTGGGCCAGTGTAGAGGGGTGAAGAAGAGTAGAAGACGTGGAGTGCACTCGAAGTGAAAGGGGCGAAGAGAAAGTTACCATATGATCCCGGGCCGGTGTACCGTCTAACCCTAATCTTCAACTTTTTTTTCATGCACTATTAATAGTAGTGTTTTGCGAAACGTACAACCCCAAACTCCAGAGTCTATGGTTAATTTCATATAGACCCTTGAAACCATTAGAAGCTTATAGATTTCATGTTCCAGCTCCGTTTAGATTCGTTCTTTTGCATTAGTCTTCTAGACTAAGCTATAGTCCAGTAGTGTGGCTTTATAGTGATTATTGTTTTTAAAACGAAATAAAATATTATTTGACTAATATTTTTAAAATAGGTTTTCTACTTAAAAGCTAAATAGAGTTATACCTCAATATTTTATAACTAAATATTAATTTGATTTATAGCAACATAAATGTGTTTTAAATAACTTGTCAAGTCTAATTGGTCGCATAAAGTTAATCGATTAAATGCCATCACATGTCTTATTTGCAAGTTAGATAATTAGTTGGCATAGTTTATATATAAATATTTTTTTGAAAACTATATATCAATATTTATAAATCAAAATTTTCGACTACGGGCCTACGGCGCCGGAGGGCTTCGAGATCAGCTCCTTGCTCCCAGCGACGCCATTCGACCACGGCGCAGGGCTCGTGAACCCAGCCGGCGCGCTCGACCCCGGGCTGGTCGTCGCGCCAGAGCCCCACGACTACGTCGGCTTTCTCTGCTCCTTGCCGCAGCTTAGCCCCGACGACGTCCGGGCCGTCACCGGCCGCTTGGCGTGCCAGGCGGACCTCAACGCGCCGTCCGTCACAGTGTCCGCGCTGTGGGGTCCCTGTCTGTCCGGCGCAGGGTGACGAACGTCACGAACCGAGCGACACCGAGACGTACCTCTGCTCCACGCTGCCGCCGGCCGGGGTGGACGTCGCCGTGCGGCCAGGGTGGTTCGAGGTGGCACCGGGGGAAACGCGGGAGCTGGCGAAGTGGCGATCGAGCTCCGTGTGACCCGCGGGCGTCTGGGGCGTTCAGCTTTGATGAGATCGTTCTTACCGGGAGCTTGGGTCACCTGGTGAGGCTGCCGCTGGCCGTGCGGCCCCTTGCGACGACATGACAGAAATGCAGCCGTTCAGGTGGGCAGGTGATTAAGTCGGGCTCTAATGAACCGACGAATTAGTCTTGCAAAAATCCAAGTTATTTTTTTGAAAATACAGAAGGAAAAAAAATCAGAGCTGTGTGCTACGTTACATATATTGATGTAAAGGAGACAGCATATACTAGATCCATTACATTCTTGAATTTCTTTTATAAACTTCTTTGCTGGAACTTCTACATCCATCTCGGGTGTGCTTGATACTCGAAGCATTTGCGAGCTTACAACGTCCAGCAAACTAGCCAAATATCACTCTATATATCTTTTGTTTTGGCTACCTACTCCACAAGGTCTACCAAACTAGCCAAATCACACTTTTCACATCCTATTAACCTGTATTTACACTCTGCAGAAGCATGATTTTCTCGGTTTGCAGCTTAAAATGGCGATGGCAAGCAGGTCAGTTTGCTAGATGTCTGTCTGCCAGAGATACTCCAGGATCGGGGTCTAGGGATGGTAGGACCGGATTCCTCGTGCCCCTTGGGCTCAGCGAATGCTTCTCATTCTGGCCATTTGTGCTCATGTTTCACACTGAAGCAGCATATGAAGCAAGGCCAAAACTGCCACACTGTTCGAACTGCCACACTGTCCGTTTCCATTATGAACCCGAAGCTCATACCAGAGTTAGCAGAGATCTCATGAATGTTAAAGTTGCAACAAAGTACTGTCAAACATGAGTACGTCTTTACAACACCAGACCGTTCTACTTCTAACTTACAAGCTTTCATCCAGGCCCCTTGGTTGTTGATGACCCTAGAACCCAACAAGACAGCGCAGCATGCATGAAACTGATGATGCATCATGTATCCAAGTTAATTGCTGTCCACAGATCGTTCGCTGTCAAACAACCTGCAAAAGTGAAGAGCCTGGATATGTTAGGAACTCAGTAATATGATAGCCGACCTGCAATAATATAATGAAAAGTTAATAAGAACCATTGACCTCCCATGCGGCCATGCACATTACAGTTTAAACCAAATGCCTAATTTGTCGGGCTCATCATACTTGGGTTGTTTCCTTATGTCTAATGCATAATCAAGTATCCCGTGTCAAACAGGAAACATGTGCTCCACAATAAAGTGGGACTGATAATATGTGGTTTCGAACAACGTCCTTGAATATGGTTTGCAAGAATCAAGAATCAGGGGCCATGCCATGAAAAGACACCACAATTCTTTATAATGTATGGCATAAATGTTAACATATAAGTTGGCATTCAACATTTAAATAACATGCATTTAAAATGCATAGAACACAGAGAGAGAGCACCTGCTATATGTTGTAGTAGCACATTACTTGCGCCTGAAGAAAGTAGGAATCCTTATATTTTCTGCCACTCCCAATGTGAACACCATTTTTAATCCAATCTTCTCTATGAATCCAAGCATCCCTACCAGTATCCAGGACGCCCAAAATCTGCACCAAAGTAAAGATCCGGGAATATGGAACACAGGACAACAAAAAGGGGAAACAAAGCACAAGATGCATCACTAATTTCAATCTTACTGCTAACAGTCCATTACCCAGTTTCTCAAATCAGTCAGATCCTCTTCTTTTTAGCAAAAGTTTTGGTGCCCACAACAAAGTTTATACAAAAACTGTTAGCTACATCAAGAGTAACACATGGATCATGTTATTCTCAGTTCATGCATCGTCAGTGGTTCCATTTTCTATTTAATTATTAAATGGACTGGAAGTTCCAACAAATCCCATAACTTCCACTTTTCCACCATTGGGTTGGTGTGGAAGAATGTATAGTATACCACCCATAAGCAAAGCAACAGTCGCAATGGGAGCAGTCAAATTCCAATTTTTGTATATCATTGTAATAAGTGGACTGACCGACTGAATAATTTTTAGAAATGGATTCCCTCTTGCGCTCATAAGTGCCAGGTCATCAGACCCAGCCCAGATATCAATCATCAGTCCAATTTGGTGATATTGTCTAAATATAGAATAAGGCACTTTAATCAAATAAAATGCACTAGTTGTAGCAGCAGCACCTCAAAATATTAGTTATAACAGTTATATACATTTGAAACTACCAACCAGTTATGCAAGAAATTTCCACAAAGCAGCAATGAGGAATGACAAACAACAACAAAAATCAGAGAACATGGTAAAACATTTTAAAGGTGTAAATTCAAATATAGGTTCTGCAGCTGGCAGCCAGACATGGCCTGATACTCAAGAATACTTGAATTGTCAGCACAGAGGGTTTTTTTTTTACAAGGAGCACAGAGGGGTTTAAGGAGGCAGTGATCATCAAGGCACAAGAGATGCACTCAAAAAAAGAGGCACCGGATAGCAATTTTGGATGCAAACTGCCAAAATCCTTCTGTTCATGGTTGAGAAATCCCTTGCTTTGGCACATGATATGGTACCTAAACTATTAAAGTCAAATTGTCAAGCTTCTAATGTGAATTTGGTTGTTTCCTTGAACAGGATGGTCAGTTGTTTCCAGGTCAATGTCATCTGGTTGCTTGTCCTATCTATGAAGATGCCTGACTGAGTGGCCGAGTAAGTTCCTGGGCTTGGGTTTCACTGGTCCAGCTGCCATTGTCCTCCATGTGTATGCTTAAGGTAGAGTCCAAACATGCATGTTCATTCCTCAAGAGTCCTAGTTACATCTGAAATTACACTATGTTCTTGCTTACCTTAATAAGGAGTACTCCTTCCGTTCAAAAATACACGATGCGCTTATTTTCGGAACTTTGTATGTTAAGTGTGTAAAAACTATACAGCTAAATTTATACTTCAAAGTGCTTTTATGCTATATTAATTTCATAGCTGCAAGTGATATATTGTGCAGAAAACACTAGTTGAAATCTAGTTTTGAAGATAGAGCCAAAATAAATTAACCTTACATTCTTGCGTTAAGGAAGCAAAAGACAAAAATGTGATTTTCCTAAAAAGGAAAATTCTATTCTCAAAAAACTTGCATCAGTTTATCTTATTAGCACACAGTATGGAGAACATGTTACTACTATTTCCGGAGGATGACAACAGAGCAGAGCCTAAGCTTATATTAAGCATAAAAAATAAAGTATTTTACATGAACTATTTACAAGGGAAAAGAAGAAACTAAACCAGCCACAGAGAAACTGACTTCTTCAAAACTCTAGTCTGAAGCAAACAGTACACAAGAAAACATATTACTAGAACACTAGGTACTGGACCAGCGCCAGCCTGAGAATATTGATGACTTTGATCCACCAAACAGTTTACCCAAAAGCTTAATTTGTTAAATGTGTAATATGCACTTCAGCACACAATAAGCTTTCAAAAATCATTTTGAAATTTTCCATACGTTAACCAAAAGAGTTGGTTATGCATTTCATTTTTCTCATTTTTTTATCTGAAACTCCCAATATTCTTCAACTTCTAGCATGGCATGCTCTCAATGGGTTCACTTTCTCTCAATATCCGCCAGGATTTTCCAGTTCATGGAGGTAGCCAGTTACTGCTAGGATTTGGAAAATACTATTACCCTTTGCCCCTCTGGGCACCGTCAAGCCTAGTGCGGACTAGAAGGATCACAGATATTTATTAAAATTTTGTTAGCACGGCTCAAAACCTCAAACTCATGTCATGACCTATAAGATCTGATGCCATATTGAGTTTGCTACACCAAAATTTCGCACAAGCTATATAGGATAAATTGGCAGCATACTTTTCAGTTGAGAAGAGATGTAACTTACCACTCCACCTTTCCATGGAACAAATAACGGATAAGTCCTTGACTGCAGCACCTACAATTTCAAATGAGGGGTTAAGAAACAATAAACTAAAGATCGATGATGTACATTATGGACTCACAACAACATCAATCTCTAATAGATTGAATGTAAATCCAGGAACAAACCTATCACGTAACTTCAGTCAATAATCTCAAGAGATAGAGCATGCATTGCTAAAGAAAGAGAAAAGAATCAATCCATCTCTTTAAGTTTACAGGACACACCTCAACTCTCTCAACAGATTGGTTTGCTGGAATTTTATTAAGAATCCTGCAAATAAAAATTTAGTAGATAAATAAACCTTTGAAGGTCAGGAAATAGCATATGTTGATAAAAGTTTGCATTTTACTTTTTTGTCCAAAAATGGGGTAATGTTAGCCAATTGCAATGGCATCCGAATGTTCATTTTAGCGGAGCTTAAATTTTTAAAAAAGGCACTACCTCCAGACACAAATAAATAACATTTTGTGAGGAAATGCAGTCAAAGCACATAAATTCTGCTACAACTTGTAGAAACATTGAAGGAGAGACTAGTGATCAAGCATACATTTTAAGGGCCGTGCCGATGTCCAAAGTCAATTTGTGACTGGAGGGGAAAATTAATACTCCCTCCGTTTCACAATAGTTGTCCATTATACTTGTGAAACGGAGGGACTACAAAATATATATAAAAAAACGGAGGGACTATTTACATATAGTATCACGTTAGATTTTGCAAACTTATTCCAAAGCTTTTGCAAAGTTAGTCCAACATTCTTCCATTAAACAATGATAGGACAAGCGACATTTAACAAACCTTTGCTCCAGAACTGGTGCAAGGCCAGCTGTAGAAGCTGCACCACCAACCTGAAAGGCACAGATTAGAGTAATCCCTCTAACGAGTCATAGACAATAAGCCTGATATTTTACCAGCTGAATGCTACAGAAAAGCTTCCTTTGAAGGTCAACACGTCCTGTAATCAGTAGTTGTTACTGTTAAAAAAGTTTCTTTCAGGTAAGCAATATATCAAGAAAGAATGAAAGATATTACCTGTCGAAAGAACGCTACTAACAATGGCCTCTACAAGGCCAATGTTATCAAATTTCTTTAATCTAGTGGGAAACATCGGGTAATTGTCCCACATGCCATACCCACCATTCCCACTAGGGTAAAGACTGTCACTTGTTTGCCAAGTATCTTCCAGCATGTCATCATAGTCATGGAACCTGGGAGCATACACAACTCGTATGAAGCAATCATATAATATTCAAAAGCATAATCACCAAACTAAGAAAAACAAAATCTCACCAAGATCGAGGAGGTGGAGGGTACTCTTCTGGAACAAGAACCCTTGGGTAAAGAAGCCCCATAGGAGGAACCTATTTTAGCACAATTTACTGTAATTTAAATTTCATATATGTTACATATATATAATTCATATAAGAGAAACACCTGCAGAATTTTGCCTACAATTGTTCAACACCCTTTTCAAGGAGATGGAAAAATGCTGGGATATCAATTGCAACAATTAAATAAGCAGTTTAAATGGATAAATCCAGTTTGTGTGTGCACACTTCTGCATGCATGAGAGAGAACTTATCTACAGTTCTACACATGCCAGGCATGAGTACAATGCTCACTTCTGTAAGACAATGCATTCTGAAAAAAACATAATCTTATGTGTGGTTTTAAAAGACAGCAGCAGCAAGGAAATAAAGGGGAAGACCAAAAGATTGTGTACGTGTTCAAGGAATTACATTAAGAGCTGATAGTCTTGTCTTCTGATGACCAGCAGATCTTTCATTATCGTATGAATGAACAAGGGTAACTGCATCAAAAGTCCCACTCTGAAAAAATGAAAAAATATGTACTAGAATAAGTATGATGGAAAATACCACCTCAACAGTACTGAAAACAACAGAACTGGCCAAAGAAAGTTTTAAGGAAAAATACAGGTTTGTCATTTTTTTATCATTTTCACATAAATCATGGTAGCACATAGCCTGATGTAGAAAAGGAAATAAATACAAATTTAAAACGGTATCTTCAGCAAAACATTACCTTACGCTACTGGAATTCTTTTTCTATTTACTGTACTAATAAGCATGATGCAATAAAAAATGAGCACGCTATATGAAATGATTCATCTTCCTAAGGGCCATTTATAAACCATGTTTGGAAGATGGGGATTAGTCTAGGAATTTTAGGAGTGATTTCGCATTCATACTAAATCCTAGGCATTTGGATCCCAACCTCAAAGTACAAGGTCCTAAATGCCAGTTACTAGGATTTCATTACATATATCAGGTAAACCAATATATCATAATGGAGCAGTCAGTCAGTTACAGCTCAAATAGCACAAAAAAGGGAGGGAGGGAGGGAGGGAGGGAGGTTTTAACTTGGAAAAAGAAAAGGAAGTAGATTTTGTTGGTTTTCAACATGCTGGATTTACTAGTCAACATACACTTGAGAAACTTCATGATAATACAATCGTTAACAGAAGACGCACACAGTTTTTTTTTTCATTTGCATGTGTCTATGGTTTCCGTATTTCAGATGCGTTAATCAATTCAATAATCTCGTGATAGAATTGTTTAGAAGATTTACATGTTTATTTTCACATCAAAATGATCATAACTGAAACAAAAATAGTCAACTGTAACATGTGGTCCAACATGGAAAAACTTCTAAACGGTTACCTTTTTAAGAATTAGCAAGCCAAGAATAAGCAACTTACCCTTATTTGGCTATATGACTCTTTTATTTTGTTGAGCATTAGCATATCTATAGGCTTGCTCACTGGATCAGTTTGAAAGTTCGGCCATGTGTGATGGCGACGTTGAACCCAAAGCAGGCACCTAGAGATGTCCTACAATACAATGAAGTTAACAGAGGACACATTATTGAGAAAGAAATAGTGCATAATGAAAGAATGATATACATATATACAACACAAAGAGATAGTGCTTTAAGCATCCGTAAAAGTAATTCATGCAGTTAAAGGATTAAAATGTAAGTACTATTTACCCAAGGAGATGACCACATCATTTTGAAGACTAACAGTAATGCCATCCAGGAATCAATTTATCACTAGCTCAGGATCAGATTATAAAACCACAAAACTATGTAATAGTATGTTATACAATAAGCGTTATTCAGAGTTCGCATATATTATGCTAGAGGGCCATAATAATATAACTTCCCCTAATCCCACCTTGTGTGGGAGCTTTCAGCATTGGGTGCGCCCCTTTATACTATCAAATTTCCTAAATTCATCACTAATTGAAATGAAAAAGAATATTACAGAATGCATCAAATAACAAAGGTATACAGAACACTTAGGAAATGCCTAGATAAACAGGACATGGACCAAACAACATATAACACAGAAATATGGAACATAAAAGGGCACACATTTAGCAGCATGTCATCTAAAACCAAAAATGAGGAATAGATAAGTGTTTCACATTACCTTATAATGCTAATATTAAGGATTTGTCTGATATAGTAAAATATTGATCAAAATAAAACAATTCTAGACATAACTTGTTTGTAGTGTTCTAATTCTACAATAATCAAGTTCATCCTTCCCATTACAAAACTGAAGAGAGATATACAAATCAAATAAATTGCAGCTCAAAATTTTGGTCAGCTATAGAATTGTTACTCATATCTCTGATCGGCTTTGTAAAATATGTTGAAAAACCTAAATCTACACTGTGTATTAACAGTAATTCATTTTGTCAGGACTTCTTTAAGGAACCAAAGCTACTCTTTTCTTAATTTTTATACATACTTTTAGCACTAGAGTAACCGCAGAAGCAGATCTTCTGCTGAGGGAGCTATCCACAAAGCAGAAGTTGCTGCATTCCTAAGTAATATGTTATGAACAGGATGATGAATTACAAGATACATCAATACTACAATCACATTGTACCAAATAAAAGGAAGATCATGATGCCATATGGACAAAATGACCGAAGTAATGAAAATCTGTTGTGCAGGTAAACATACATCTCCACCATATGGAAGCGCCAATGCTGTGTGGGGCAAAGCTACTCCATCCTGCAAACATTGGGGGAAGATGATGTGTTGATATCTAATTAGTGTTTTCCAGAAAAATGCCCTGGCACTAAAATAAGACCTGCATTCCTAGTAGTTAATGCAATAATTAAAAAAACACATGGGTCGTTACCTCTACACAAACTACTTGTGTAACTTGAGCGCCAATGTTGACAACACAAGCTGTAGACAAACCATTTCCAAACGCTGCAGCTAGAGCTTCCTAACAAAACATAAACACAGAATATGTTGGATGCCATTTTGTGAATCATCAAATATAAAAGCATGGCCAAGTCTCTTCAATTCTGCCAGCACATATATTCTGAGCCCAACAAAGGCATTAAGTGATCAATTTGTAGTTTACCCAAGCAGGAAAATTTCAACACCATATGAACCACATTTAATTTAAAGCCTTTGGGTGCAAGTTGCTCCGTCTAATTGTCCACTAGCAAGACTCATGCCTTCACAAGGATCTGATTTATGGCTACAAAACATTGAGCAAGTGGCTAGACTTAATCACATAATCGAGAGCAGCTAGCACTAGCAAAAAATATGTCGACTGTTCTTCTAGAGCAACAGTATAGTAGACCATGTAGTTACATTATTTTGGCAGTGGAGTGAACTTCCACTCTAGCACAAATACCAACAGTTATACTGCACTGCTACCTAAGTCTCAGCTTGGCAAATCGACGTACCCTCTCCAGCATAGTTACTTAATAACAAATAGAAGGATCATAAACATACTAGCGAAGTACCGCATGTTGACTGAACTGCTGATTTAGAACATGCTCTCTCCGTCCCGTGAAGAGTGTAATCCTACGTTTGAAAAAAATCCCACAAAGAGTGCAATCCTAGAAATTGGATCTCAACTACCTGCCTAATTAAGTGGTCGGATTTAATTTGCATGCCAAAACTAACCGCATGTGGCAAACAAATGAGGGCATGAGAGTCTTTTCACACCACCACTAATCTGTCTGAAAAAAACTAGAATTGCACTCTTCATGGGACGGAGGGAGTAACCCATTAGGTGAATTAGTAAATTTAATCATTCAGTAGTTCCAGGAAAACAATAATATCAGAAATGAGGAAATTATTACAGCACCATTGGAGTGCAATTACATACAGTAAAAAAAGCTATCCCCATCTTGACTGACAGATCCAATTAACTGGGATACAATCACAGGGAAAGAAAAAAAGACTCTTTATGTGATAAATGCTAGGAGGATTGGAGACAAAGACAAACCTGATGTACCACTGCTGTGCTAAACCCCAAATCCTGGAGGACGATGGACATCATCTCTTTTATTTCTGGCATAGTGAGTAAATTAGCATTCTTCACCAGAAAAAAAAAGTAACAGAATATGCCATATCAAACATAGTACATACTTTGCAGTGTAGGATAGCGCAAAAGATAAAACAAAATGGAAAAGCGAACAGCTGACTGTTACTCAAAACACACACAAAAAAATCTACTAATAATGTTTTATCAATTTAAGATCCCTTAACAATATGGATAACAGATATATACAAATTTAAAGCATTGGAGAAGGAAATAAGTTGAATTGATGATTGATGGCCAACAACCAAAGGATAGAGATTTGAAAACCAAACAAGGGATAACATCAGGTACACCATCACGATACAAATAAAATGTGCCACTGGACAAAGATCATGTACAAAGAGACAAATCCCAATGAAGCGAAACAGACAACCACATAGTATGTGAACATGTACTGCTGGAAATAATCTATCTATTAGAAAACTATGTGCTTGTCCAAACTGTCTTGCTAAGAAACTGTATTCAGTGACTTAACACTTAATTACAATGTCGACTGAAAAAAAATGCTAGGATGTTAAACTGAAAGAAAATAAATATCACCTTAGCTTCAAAACCAGTCAAATACAAACAGAACGCCCCCATGTAACACAATGACATCAAATCAGATGTTAGAAAATCAATGAGCCCACCCACCTCACATATAACAATAATGGTGTCTGCATTTTTCTTCATTTGTTGTTGACACTCTAAAATTACCATGTAATCTAGATGTCTATTAAAGTAATTCACTAAGTACTGGCAACACGACACAGAAAGTGATATCAGGTCTCACCCAAACCCAAGAAAAAGATCTATTATGACAAGAAATTCGATAAACCTTTATATATTGCATATCATCCTAATATTCTATTGTATGAAAGGAGAAATACCTCGGTTGTCAAATGTCTCCCCAAGAACAAGAATCGCAGAATATAAACCTCTGTCTCTTGGGTTGATATGCAACTTTTCTGTCAGTATCCAGTTCCAAATAGTGCGTAAATCTTCTAAAACCTGCAACATAATGATCAACAAAATTAAAATCAGTAGGATGATACATACATAAGAATGACAGGGCATAGCCACATAAGTATGACGACCAATGCAAAACGATGTCATTCTTAGCTTATCTTTTCCCCACCCCTTTTGGGAGCCACATACCGCCTGTTGCTAGCATCCAGTTCAGGTCTTTTCAAAATGCAAACTCACTATTTTGAAGACCAGAGTTCTACTCATTGTATCAAAATGAATTACTTTTAAAGCCAAAACACTCCTACTCAACCATTATAGAACTAACAAGAGAAATCTCAGCAAATGAAATGAAATGAAACTCCATGATCTAGGCTGTGTTGTCAAGTACACACTAAGTGAAGCATACTACAGTTGAACTATCTTTAAGAAAAGAAACGTGCACTGATCTGGTTTCCCACCTGATGCAGGGAATAATTATCAGACACGTTGAAATGGCCTCTCCTGATAGGACGACTCAAACAGTACGACTCAGACGGAGGGATTTTCAAAGCATCTTCTCCAAATATCATTTCCTTATACTTGTTCTCTTCAAAGTCATGCCCATTACCATCACCGGATGTGCTTGGCGGAGTATCTTCCTCAGCATCCTTGTATACTGACCTATCTGGTCAATTTGGAGGGTCCGGCAAAACAGTTATAAGAAGGAAACATTGTTACTTGTTTCCTGTTAACTACAGAAGAATTGAACAAACTGGGTAACTGTTACGACAAATATCAGCAGGTACCAAATTATCTCCAGCTGTTTCATATGGGTCAGGTCACTACTAACCAGGCAGGTGTTTAAACAGAAGTCATAACAAGCTATCACAATGTCAAAAAAATATAACCATATCACGTAAAACCGATGTACAACATCCAAAAAGTAAACAAATCTATAGGGCAGTACCCTAAACACAAAATATGCGGTGTAACTTCTGTTAACAACAGCAAATCTGGAATGAATAAGGAATTACTTCAATGAATGGAGTGTAATGATCAGAAATTACCAATTGATGTGGATGGCTTGATACTTCTCTCTGTCACATTTGTCCAGGTGAATTTACTATCATCTCTGCTTTGCTGTGAGGAAAAGCCATCGACACGTCCCATCTGAAGAGGTCAACATAACCACATCAGTATGCAGAGATTATGCTGGAACATTTCCTAAACAATCAAAACAAATCTGAATCTTGTGATGCCAAACTATCTAATATATCTGGATTGCAAACATCAATTAGTCTTAAATATTTGAAACTGCATTCAGGAGAGCTGAAAAGCTGCCGAATCATTTACAAAACCATGATTGGAAAATAACAGGAAGTTCCACAGTTAGATATAATTTAGAACTAACTCTACACCTTCAGGAGAGCTGAAAAGCTGCTGAGACATTCAAGGACATTTTAGAAACTTCATGTCCAACTGCATGCTATGATGCTAATATACTGCCTTCTAATGCTTTGTTCAACACTTCCATCGTAAGAACATATTTTAACATTTAAAAATGACATTAGTGAAAAAGTTCGGTTAATTTACGTGCTTGCTTGTAGATATTATATTTCATAAACAAGGAGATTCATTATATGGCACTGAATAACACCTTATTGCACAATTTGACATAAAATAAGGGTGGCCATTTTCTGAGGGTATGGCATTTTGGGCCCACAAAGGATAGGATGGTAAACGGCAAGCCACAAACAGGAGGAAATAATGATGGGATGGAATGACAACCTAAAAACAATGGCATAAAAGGAATTGAACAATTATTTAGTGGAAGACTGCAGGGTTTCCCTATATAATAAATTAGCTTATTGTACATGTCCTGAATCCTATCTAGCTACTGTTCAGCTTATTAGCAACTTAGAACCTTATAAGCCCAAATGCACAACAAGCAACTCCCGCTGAGCTCAGTTGCACTGTAAGGGATTGGCCATATCATTATGACATGAGCTGATGAGCCTAAGAAACCAGTTTAAGCCTTGTTTGGGGCGGGGAGTATCATACTTCCAAACAAGGCCTTAACAGGATATTATGACCAAGGTGTCTTCCTCCCTACCCTTACGGTCTTTGGTGGGAACGGGTATCCTTTTTTGTATCCAATGGTGGTGTGTGTGTGGTGGTGTAAAAGCTGAAGCATGAGTAACATGGCATAAGGTAAAGGCATGTGGTCACAATACACAATACCTTTGGAGGAAGGGGTTGGTTCGGTGAAGGCATTTCTTCATCCAAAAATGGTATTTTCATCAGTGCTGCAATCTGTAAGAGTAACAACTCATTAGCTACAGAGACAAACATAGTCCAAAAGGAAAATGACTGGAATCTTTTCTTTTACAATATCATATGCGCTCTCGCGCTCTGCATTCTGTGATGAAGAAGCACGGCAATTGAGCATCTGCAAACAAGCATAACTCTTGTTCAGTAAAGATATATTGAAATTACAATGCAAGTATGCAACAAACACTATAGGAAGGCCTCCCTCTTATTTGCATTACCTGATCCCGAACAGAGAACTTTGGTTCTTTGCCCTCCTGTGGATTGATGTGTCGCGCAATGCAGTGCGGTATATTGAATGGCACATCCTGACTAGCAAACCCCATGCGCACGTTTGCAGATCCTACAAATGATGTGCAGTTGCTTAAATGACTAGCAACCATGAATTACATTCATGTAGGGAAACCAGCAATGCACTTCTCACTGTCAGCACGGTAGGTTACAAATCATGTAATGCACTTCTATTAGAAGTTAACTTCGTTCCTGCACTTAAGCAATCGATTCAACCAAGCAAAGGAGAAAACATGGCTTGATTCCCATTTTGAATTATCAAAATTAACCTGAGGTTCAGAATTCCGATCACATTGGAACCCATAAGGCGTGAATCACGAATAGAGCGACGAAGAACCACTTCAGAAAAAAAATAGGCCGAGAAAAGTAGTGATGCACACGTGCGAGCACTAGGTTTTCGGCAGGGGCGCACCTGGATTGATGACTACGAGGTTGGAGCCACGCTCGGCCATGAGCTGCGACGGAACCACCGTCTTGAGGTAGTCCTGCGCGACGGGGCGGCACAGAATCAAACGCCAGTCGACACTCGCTAGGGTTTCTCGGGGGTTTATGGGGGCAGGAGGAACAAGCCAGATTTGGTGCGGAGGAGGATAAGCAAGGGAGAGGGGCCAATAGAGCTTACCATCTCGGCGGCGGCGTCCGCGGCGGAGCGGGGCGCTGGGGTTGGAGGAGAAGTCTCTGTTCCTCTTCCACTAGGAGCGGGTTTGCTCGCCCGCTTTTTCTCTACAACTAAATTGTTTCCCCCGCGACCCCGTACCACCGCTAAAAAAAATCCGCGCGCGCGGGAGGGCGACGGCAGCGCGAGTGGGGGAGAGCGGCGGCGCCGAGCGCGGGGGTGGGGGCGAGCCGCGCCGCGACGAGCGCGCAGGAGGGCGACGAGCAGCGCGGGTAGGGGAGAGAGGCGGCTTGACGGCTTGACGGCGAGCGCCGAGGCCACGGCGAGCGCGCGGGAGGGCGAATGCCTCCCAAGGTTTTGTCAAATGCTTATCTTTGATGACAAATTTGTGAGACTGAGGATTTGTTCGGTCCCTTCAAAAATTTTACACATCAATTACATTAATATTTAGACACATATATGGTATATTAAATATAGTTATCAATTACATTAATATTTGAACACATATATGGTATATTAAATATAGTTAAAAAAGAAATCGCATTATATAAATAACCTATAAATCTCGAGACGAATGTAATGAACTAATTAGGTCATGATTAGATAATAAATTGCTACAGTGTTGCTACAGTAAACGTATGCTAATGACGGACTAATTAGACTCATTAGATTCGTCTCACGATTCACGGACGGAATCTACAATTAGTTTTTTAATTAGTCTATATCTAGTACTTCAAACGCGTTTGAAAATATTTTATTTCAAAAACTTTACACCAGATCTAGACGAGTCCTGAATGCTGCGGCTACAAAAAATTTTCTCACCCCTGATGTGTCGGTATGACATTACATTCCGCTCATTTACTTCTAGTCATAATTTTTTTTGTGATAATTGGCACAACTTGAACTGTAATGTATTTAGATCGCAAAAAAAAAAGAACTGTAATGTATTTTTCTTTGCTATAGATGGTATGCCTACCATAAATCTATAGAAAATTCTGTTCCAAAAGTCGTTCTACAACCATCCGAATCTCACCCTAGCGTACTAATACATACCTTTTATGAATTTTTTTTCCAGTCTTTCACCGTGACCATTGGTCTGTCTATTGCATCAACCTTGGTCAGATACGGATTGATGTACTCGACTCCATGAATTATAATTTCAAAGGTGGAACCACGTGGGATATGCATAATTCTCCAATGAAAAAAAATCGCCATACAATGAGTCACTGACTATTTGATGCCTTATGAAAAGCTGCACCCCGCAAATTCAAATGTTTCAAGAACTGGAGGCATGCTAGTGGAGGTTCGGTCAAGAAGTCTCTAATGACTGCGCTTTCTTCACAATTAAATTTCTAGAATACTATGATGGTGAAGGCCATGGCTGCCTAAAAACTACTATATACTCCGATTTTCCTGTTTCATTATTTTATAGTTAGGAAAAGTCCGGTTTACACCCTTGAACTATCGCAAAAGTCTGATTTTCAATTTTAAACTACAAAACCGGATAAGAAAGGCCATCCAACTATCGAAAACGGACAAACTTGGCCCTTAGGGTGATTTTGAAGGTGGTTTTGTATTTTTTAAAAAAATTAAAAAATTCTAATTAGATCTAAAAAATTAAAACTAATTTATTTTAAATCAAAATAAATTGAAACTAGTACCAAAAGTTTTTAAAAAATGTGACCTATCTATTTTTGCCCTATTTGAATCTTATTTATTCAAAAATAAAAGGCAAAACTACAAGCAAACAAATATTATGAACATGAAAAATAGATCCGAATAACTGACAAGGATAGTTCCAATAGAGAGATTACATTTTTAGAAAAATTTTGGTACTCATTTCATATTTTTTGATTTATAATGAATTACTTATGAATTTTTTAGTTTAAATTTGAATACTTTTAATTTTCACAAAATGAAAAATCGCCTTTGAAACCAGCCTAAGGGTCAAATTTGCCCGGATTTAACAGTTGGATGGCCTTTCTTATTCGGTTTTATAGTTTAAGGTTGAAAATCGGACTTTTGCGATAGTTCGAAGGTGTAAATTGAACTTTTCCCTTTTAGTTACACTTTCTTGCAAGCTCGATCAGCTGAGATGAGGGCATTTGAAATTCAGATGTTGCATTACTTTTACTTTTCACACGATAAATATGATGGACAAGTCATCCGATGAACTTCTCCAGTTTAATATTGACCATAAATACTTATTTTTTTTTAGTAAAGATTAGTTACACACCGGCCTCTCTGCACGGCCCACTTCCATCTATCGGTCCTGTTTGGATCCATGGTTATTTTTAGCCCACCCGTCTTTAATCCAAATAGCTCAAGAGGAGCTAAACGGGTGGCCCTCTCTGCTTCATCTTGTGAGGCTTGGGATCCCCTTGCGGAGATTTCTCCATTGATTTTCTACGTGCCAATGTTAGCATTTTTTTAACCAATGCTTATAGTGGGAAAGTTGGAAATCAATGCTTGTCTCTGGTCACCTCTCACCTCGCCATTTATCTGAATGTTCAAGCTCGCAGCCTAACGAGCTACTAGCTCCAACTGCTAGCAAGTTTAAAAATTGATAGTCATAATAGGAAAGTAGGATTCTAGAAAAATTGCAAATTGTTATGTGAGTGCGTTTGTATTGTAAGTTCGCACTTTGCATTTGTAATTGTAACATTAAAAAAATATCTTATTGGCCCACCCTAAGTTGAAGAGCTAGATACGCCATGGCTGGATGACTGGATCACATTGCCTGCCTCTGCCGCAGTGCCGCTCCTTTCCTGACCCGGTGTCGCTGCGTCCCTGTCCTGCAGCCAATTGATGCGCACGCAGTGACGCCGGCCGGGCCGGTCCGCCGGTGGCAGCGGCGCTGCGCTGCATGCAGTGTGGCGGTGGCCCCGTTCCCGCTCCGGCCTCCGGGCCATCCAACATCCATGATTTGTGTCGAGTGTCGATCGATGCCGCTGTCGGCTGTAGGCTCCTGAAGCCGGATGCACGGCCAGGGCATTCAACGCGGGCCCGGCGCAGGCTCTACAGTTTCTTCCTGGATGGTCCTGAGCAGGTGGCTCGTCTGGACCAACAGATTAGTGCTAGTTAAAGACGCGTAGTGCTGATGTTCCCCACTGAAACACAGGTTTTATTATAGATTTCATGGAGTGCAGTTGTCCACAGCGACTGTTGATCCATGACTTCACCTGATTGCTGGATCAAAATAATGCGCAAAGCTTTACAATTGATCCTTTGCTTGCACAGAAATTATAACGCCATATCCTTTCTGTGAGGTATGAACTTCAAAAGAACACGCTGTATATTTTTCAGTCATTTCCCAAGCTTTCCAAAAAAAATTCAGTCAGGTTGTAGGATGGACGAGACAAGTTCTTTCCAGTAGTGATCCTGTCTAACCAAGGAGCTGCTGATAGCTGATAAAGTGTTGGTTCAGAAAAGAATTCTCCACGCACTCGGTTTCACAGCTCAGAACGGCACAGCGGTTGGATGGGCTCGTGGAGACACACCGGGCACCCACCGGAGGACATTGCCACAACTGTGCAGCGAGCGCGTCCTGACGAACACGCTGCAGCGGACGGAGACAGGAGGTGGAATCTTCAACGGCATGCCAACGAAGAACGAGCCGTTGTAATCAGAAGAGGCAGGAGCAGCCCCAGACGGAACATGGAAGAGGAAGAGAGCATGCAGCGTCCCGTCCAGCGTCCAGGTCACTGTCCCCGGGGAAAGAGAGCATTGATGCCTCATTTCTGGGTAAGATGTACAGTGGCAGCACCGCAACAGCAAGGGTGTGGAATCTTCAACGGCATGCCAACCGAGGATGAGACAAAGCGGAATGAACCGTTGTAATCACAGCAGCAGTCCCAGAGAGGGACCTGGAAGGAAGACGACGATGTTTTATCATCGAAAGCTACAGTTCAGCAGGTCCCTCTGATTCCTCATTTTCTGGCAGCAGCAAAAGCTAAACACAAGTCAAGGTTAACTCACAGGCATAAAGCCAGCCATTGATAACTGCATGTTCCTGCTTCAGATAAAAACCTCGAAATATTCTCACGCCCAGATCGACATCAACTGACACCAAGTAACGACCCGGTAATTCGTTTGGAGTAACGCGGTAAGAAACACTACAAAGCAAAGCACCTGCAGTTGGTGTCATTTTCCTTTGCTGGATGCTTCCACGAAACATGCATTAAGTGGTTCATAAATTGCTTCACGCGAGTGGCATGGCCGCATGGGTCGAACGGAACCACAACCCACTATCCACAGTTCTGTACTTGCAGCCACATCAAACTTCTGAACAGAATACAGTAGCTCATTAATTGCTAGTCAATAGTCATGTAGGTAGTGAAAGAGCCCATAACCTGAGGGTTATATTTATATAGACTTGTAGCCAATCCAGTTACAACTGCAGAGTAAAACTATGACAGACAAAAGGAGCGTTGCTGTTGAGTCTTATCGAAAACAACATTCAGGTAAGCCAAAAATTAGCAGGTGAAAGTTGAAGCTAACCGTGAGCCAGCTAACCACCGTCATCAAGTGATCAGGCCACCACGCAAGGTAACCAGTTAACCACCGTCGTCCTCTACAATAATTCTGCCTGGAAGGGACTGAGAACTTATCCAGCACATAGATAATGAATTGTTATAGCCCGGCATGGTTAGTTGCAGCAACTAAAAAGATTCAGAAAGTTGACCGACAGCACAGCATGTACAACAGAGAACTGGGAGAAGTCCTGCATCTTTCATGGACCGCGAGGCCCGGCGACCAGCGCCTGACAGATCACAACACTTGCGCATCGCCGGACCACACCACGACAAGCAATGGCGCCGAGCAGGCACGCAAGTAACAGCACTTAGAAGAAGGCAAACAAAGCACTCACTAGCCTAAAAGATGCTACTCAAACAAAACACAAGCCTAAAAGATGCTACTACTTGATCAAGGCAAAAAAGTAACTGAAAACCACATCTGGGAGGGCAACCATTGGATCCACAAAACAATGCAATGATTCCCCTCTCACCAGCAAAAAGGCTGTTATTCCCCAGAATGTCAATGGATTTTGCTGCCAGCATGCCCTTTTTAATTCTCCTCCTCAAGAACTTGCAGCTTCTAACCTTGCTGCAAGTTGGATTAACAAAGTGATCAAAGGCAGAAGAGGACAGGGGGGTCAGTAAAGAAATGCACTGAAAGGTGGTGCTTTGGTTGGACTGCTGTAGGCTTTCAAAGAAGGAGGCACATGGCCTCTAATCATACTTGCTTGGAAGTGATATACTGAGGTAATTATCCCCTAGGAGCCTGCAATTAGCACTAAGGCTGCACAGCACAACACTTGAGGCCTCCAGCTTTACAGACATCTATCTTTTGTCACCTAGCAGAGAACATAACATGTGGCCAAAAATAATTTTAAATGCAGCAGTTGTATTCATAAAAATCATTACTGTGAATGTATCAATGGTGGTGAGGAATATTTGAGCACCATACATAACAGTTACGAGGGCAATATACACAGGAGAACAGCTCTGGGTAGTGCAGATCAGCCTCAGGGGACGGTCTCCACCATATTGGAATTAAAAGCAACAGGTGGACGCCACAAGCAGGGAAAATAAAGCAGCTTCAATGGCACCCAGCATCAGCAAGCTCTGAAAATGCCTCCCAAACCAACTTGCTCAGGACATCCCCGCATATCTCCTTGCTGATTTCATCCACCTCCAACCTCAGCATTTCGGACCACCCTTTGCCATGAATCTCCTTACCGACAACCCAATCCACTGCAAGGCCTGCATGGTCTCCCAAACCGGCAATATCGTTCTCATCATAGAGGAGCCAACTTTTTACTAACCTCCATGCTTCATCGGTTACTAACCCATCACATGTAGCAACTCTCGATGCATTGGAATACCGTGCAGTGCAAGGGTATGCACCCCAAAGTTTACTTTGACCAATGTCTAGTAGGGCAACATTGACAGAATCAATGAGGAGCCTCTGGTTTGACCGTCTCTCTCTGCACTTGGCATCTTCCACTTTGCGTTCCAACAGTTGGTCAAACACAACTGGGTCCAAAGGGCAGTCAAGTGAATGCCACCGAACAAAGATGTCTTTGGCCTTCTCATTACAGAAGCCAGCCGACGTTAGAATCTTCTCAACAAACTCATATTGTTCTTGCTCATGGCTATCATCTTGGGTACAGCACAATGGAGCCTCTTGAGAAGCATCATCCCATGATAAGGTCCTTGCAATCGATCCGGATAGAGGTTCTGCAAGCAAGATAATTGCACTTATTGACCTAGCCAACAATAATTAAGCACACATTATTGGTACTACAGCCCTAGCTTCATGCTCAAAATAAAACAACTCATGGTCACACCAATAGAGTTAATCATGGCTTTCAACAGTTAGTATGCTAGAAGAGCTGACATGATGCTTTACCTTGTTTAACAGTAATTGCGCTCTTTGATGAAATGGGAGATTTCTCATTGACATCCTCAAATTGTGCATCAAGAACTGATGTAGGGCTAGGCTGATCGAAGTGAGAATTGTGAATCTCAAATGACAGTGCCTTTTCAAGGGAAACTGGAGACTGCAAAGGCAAACACAAGCATCCAAGTTAAGAAATATGAATCACATTCCAGATTGAAGAAAGCTAAACTTAAAGGAGAGGGTAAGGAAATGTACCTTAGAAGTAGAGGGTGCTTCGAGTTCATGAACCGGAACTACAGTTTGTCCATTCTCGAACTGCTCTTCCAAATAGCGCAAAGCAACCTCATCTTGTAAGCTAGTACAAGCATGTTCTGGAACATCTGATCTATCAATTTCCGCAGTACTGGCCAACAAAACTTGATTATTCGGGGTTCCCATGGGAGACGGGCTAACCTTCTCTTTTTCTGCTTTCCTACGTTTTGAGAAGAGACTTGAGATCTTTCCCTTCAGAGATGACTTCCCATTCTTAGGTTTGACCTCCTTCGTCATTGTAGATTCTTTATGTTGAGAATCTGAACATCCACCATCTAACCTCAGGCTGTCAAAAGCTAATGAAGAGATTGGAACAGATCTTGACCTTGAGATCTTCCGTAGGGAGCTTCCTCCCTCACCATCGTCAACAACACAATTAGATGATACACCAACTGTTGGCTCATTGCTGCACAACTGTTTGGTAGCATCCGGAGATGCTTGATCAGCAACCTCTTCTTTCTTCATATCAGGCATAGCAAGCATTTCACCAAGTGTGCTCAAACTTCTTCGCACTGGCACCTTTTCCTGGGTTATCTCACTGGATGGAACAATTGCCCATCTGTCAGAAGTATATTTCTTAGCCTCCCTAGTCACATGTGATTCGGGGGAACAAGAAGCATGGCTCAAAGATGAGCCAAAGTAAGGATTGCTAAACCGGTAGATGTAATCCCAAGAATGACGCGATGTTGGAGTTCCGATATTTGAGTCACATAAGCTAGTGCCCTCTTCTTCAGCATATTGATCATATGGTCTACCTGCGGTAATAGTATTTGACTGTATGCAACCTGGCAAAGATTCATAGTGGTGTCGATGCATTCCGTGCATTGACCAATCTATCTCATCACTCAAACGCCTTGATACAGTAGGTGCTTCAGAATCATCCAGATCGGCATGATAATATTGCTCAAATTGCTCCATAGAAGCAATAGTTGAGGTAGGTTTCAAGACCACTATCCGGGTGTGTTTCGGAAGCCTTTCAACTTTCAAATGAGCAGCATCAGACTTGAAATTATTGCTCCTTTCTGCTCTGTTCCCGTCAACTGCATGGTTTTTTTGCCTTTTAATTGCTTTGTCACCATTTCTGTCCACTGATTTCGAGGGCTTCAACACAGTAATGCGTTTTCTCTGAGGTGATGTTGGTGCAGAATGAAGTTCTCCAGATTGCTTTGCAAAGAGAGAGTTAGGTTCTTCAAGAAATTTGAGAAACAAATCTTTGTTTGAATTCAGGACTTCAAGAGCATCATGAAATTCCTTTGACTGGAGGATATTATCATGTGATGCTAGCCGCTTTGCTTCGACAAATTTCTGCCGGACAAGATCCATCCTTCGCTTGTCATGATCTTCATACAGCCTCCTTCTTGGAGATTCACTGCTCTGACATTCACCTCTTGGTGGCTGGTATCCAACTTCATAGACATCCTTGTACTCCACATCTTCAATTGAACTTGCACGCTTCTCAAATGACATTTGGTTGATAACTCTTGCCGATGTAGCAGATAAATGGCCATCCGGAAAACTCCTCCTGTTAGAAGGTGGATGCTTAGGAAGATCCATATTATCATCAAGCCCCATCAGCCTTGCCACAACATTAGCTGTCTTCTGACTTGTGTCACCCTCCTTAGCCATTTCCTGAGCTATCAGCATTTTCATTGGCGTACCAACTGATCTATCCGACGAGCTCCTCCTTGGGTAGCCAGTCACCTGCTGACATGGATCATGTTGTGATCAGCAGGTGGACAACATTTGACAGACAGCGCTGTCAGGCGCATGGTCGATAAAAACCAGCAACAGTAAAACAAATTGCACTTACTGTCTCTGATCCAGCGTACTCCTTCCGTTCTGATTGAGTTCCTCTCACCGGAGAGCCTGTCAGGAGAAGATAAGATCCATAATTAGGACGTTCATATCTCCATAACTGAAGAATTATCACGGGGCTAATCATATGGGCAACTGCTGGAAGCAAAATATAATTGTGACTCAGTTCGGCAGTTGCATAATAATACCATCTCTTGAGGCGACCTTGGCGCTGGCTCCAACGCTCAAATCAAAGAGGTTGATCATTCTTTATTCCCTCAATCCATCACCCCGGAAACAACTGCAACGAAAATTGCCTCCACTAAATCATGGCAAATCCCTGAGGAAAAAACGAGTAAACAAGTTAACACTCAAACCAAAGAACAGAGCGGCTTAAAAACGGAAAGGGGGAATTGAAATGGCCATCAAAACAGAGAGGGTGGGACTGAACACGAACGAGCTGAGCAGAGTGGATGCAGAAGAGAATTTGAAAGGCATCAACGCCCGTGAAGCGGTCGAAGCAAAAAGCAAAAAAAGGCAGTAATTTTACCGCAAAAAAGTGTCCAAACGGGTGTCAGAATGGCAAGATCTCATCCCCTCTCGCGCCAATTCGCCCCAATTCCGCACGGAGAAGCCCCGAACCACAATCCCATGCGGAAGCAACACAGCTCAGCGAACAACGCGCAGCCAAATCGGATCAAGCGTCCGTAGGAAGGGCGAACGGAAAGAGGCCGAGAAAAAGGAAAAACTGAAAAGGCTAAGAGGCACGGCACGCACCAGTCCGAGAATGCGGGGCGGCGAGGATGACAACGGCGGCGGCGGCGCCTGGTCGCCGGCAGCCGCAGGCCCCCCCACCGGCGCTGTAGCGGGAGGTGGGGTGGGGAGAGCGAGACGTGGGGTGGGTGGGGTGCGCGCGGTGTGCGGTTATAGGTCACTTAAAAGCGACAAAATTTCTTATTATCATCTGAAATCAGTCCCACAGACGACAGACATGCAATGCATGTAAAAACTCTACTGCAAATGATGAGCACACACAGCGTATGCATAACACAATAAAAACAACATGTTACCAAAAGAAAAAAAATCAAGTGATGATGTTACCTTGCATGCAAGAGATGTTGAAAACTAAAAAGGAATCGTAAATCTCAAATCAAGTATCTAAATTAAATTTCAATTTTACCATAATAATTCTTATGACAAGATCCACAAATTAAGATCACACTTAACAATGTTTAAAATATTTTTTAAAAAACATTTCTTTTTAGTACAGGATAATCACCGTTCATCAGGGATGCGAGCGCTGTGCAGGTGGCTGTTTGATGAGGGGCAACGTAAAATTTCCAAGCGCATTCGTAATAAACGATGACGTCGCTGTAGCTTAGCCAGGCAGCCCCAGCAGCATGTGGATCAACTAGGCAGCCAAGCAACGTGTGGATTTCGAGCATGGGTGACGGTGTCTGGTGAGGGACGCAGCTCATCCGATCGGTACCGTCAAAATGTACTTGAAACCACAACGAACTGAATTTCCATGCGCCACGAAAAAGAAACACAGCGCTAACGCTAAGGCCTCAAATTTTGGAGGAGGAATTTCGTGGGAAGTAAATGAAAATCCATCCAAAATTCGCGTGATGATTGGTGAAATCTCGTCGTATCCGGCACGACCCGGAGTGGCGTCTGCCGCCAGGAGTTGCGTTGCGTGACAGGTTAGTCAGCGATGTGGATCACCTGTCTCCATCGTACGCAGAACGAAATTGGCGTGTTGTCCGTTTGTTAGCCTATCTAGCAAGGCCCCAGGGTGGTTTGTTGGCTGGTTAATCGCTCACCGCCTGCGTCTGCCGGCATGCCATGCCACTCTCGCTAAACAAAGCGCCTTCCTTTGGCATTACGTGAGCGGCAATTGCATTTTTTTTCTGCACTATATTATACATACACAAGCGCACAGCGCGTGAGCGCTGCACGGAGCGAGCATCACAGATCGGGAATATCTTGACGGTGACCGAACGCTTGTAGACTCGTGATCGCTGCGCGGCGAATAGCTCCATCACTCCATGGAGGAGAGACGAGGGGCAATGCTTATTCTGCAACGCTGCGGGCCTTGCTGTTGGCTGTTGCAGGCTTGCAGCGCTGCTGCACACGAGCCGGGCGAGCCGATGCGTTCGAATTGGCTGCTGTCCCTGCCCGCTGCAATTTTCCTGGGGTGGTGTCGGGTGCTGGCCTGCGGCCTGCCCGCACGCTACAGAGAGGGGTGGGGTGGGTACCTTTTCGCTTGCGTCGACTACCGCTGGCCTCGTCTGTGTTTTGCTCCATGCCGTCGTTGCAGCGAGACAGAGACAGCAATGCTCCGGAGGCCAGAGCCATCTTTTTGCAGAGTGCCCCACCACGAGACGAGAGAGCTATCTTTTTGGTCGCTCCCCTCCCGAGATGACAGGGCAAAAGGGCAGCTCTTTTACCTGCGCTTTTACTTCTCTTTTTTCCGTGAGAGACGATTATTATGGTAGAGTGCTTAAATATAGTGAAATTATCACACCACTAAGCACATGTCAAGCACGAGCATATGAAATAACGAAGAGACTAGTTTTGTTTTTACCTATAAGCACTACTTTTTTAAGTACCTATATGCACTATATAAAGCTATAAGCACCTCCATTGTACATATCGTATAGCCTGGCCCAGCTCTTTTTAGCCCAAAAATAAGCCCGGCCTTTCTCCTTCCCGCCCAAATCCGGTCCATGTTCAAGTCCAGTCCAGGCGGAAGATGCCATCTTCAACACAATGGATGTTCCTTATCAAAAAAAAAAAAAAGATGTTCACAACAGCTCGCGGAAATTCAATGGAATGGTATGTTCAACCTGGAAGGCAGACAGTCATCACAAATAAAACCATTAGTCCGCAGTACACCAGAATTCACCCTTTCCGCAGACACCAGTAAAGAGATCTGATCGTACATAGCATGACTGAAACCCATACACTGCAAGGCGCAAGAGCGAAAACCGAGTCCCAGACTACTCAATCCGCCTACATTGCAGGTCCTAACTCTAGCAGGTCGAGGGCACTCCTCGACACCATAGGAGTAACATGTACAGATCACTGGCTCTACAATGGTATGCACTGTCGCAACTAAGAGCAACATTCGTTACCCAACAACAACAACGTTCAACAACCAAGGCCTACACACTAGCAGAGCAGCATGAGGATGGAGTATCATTTGCCTTTTCGCTTCTTCTGGAATCCAACGCAACTTGGACAATACCACTTTCCCTTGGGCAGCTCCTTCACCCCCACACAGCCAATGTGATACCACTCGATCTTGCACTGCCAAATGGATATGAATGTGAATATGTGATATAAACCAAGTCCGAGCATGAAAATGAATCGCAAACGAACAGGAGTACATCAGTGAAACAAAGGAGGTGTTACATACATTAGGATTGTCACATGCAACCATCTCACCATAGCTGACTTGGTTGCAGAAGCAGTATGTCGGTTCATTAGGATCCACAGGCAATTCTAAATCAATAGCCGGTGCTGGTAGCTCAGTGGGTACCTTAGCCCTGAAATGTGAGTTGGTCTGTAACACCGAGAAACCATTGCTGGATTGAACTTATTCTAGATGCAAAAACATACTTCTTACGACCCCCTCTGCCTCTTTCGCCAGATCTTCCAGTTTTTGGAGTGGCATCAGCAGTTGACGCTCCGGCACTTGCAGCTGGAGTAGCAGCAGCGGCAGCAACAGCAACAGCAGTGCCTGCAGCAACAGCTGCTGCTGCCTCCTTTTCTGTTATTCAGACCACATGGTATAGTGGTAATCAGTAATTTCTTTCTGAAAAGGTAATTGATAAGTCATGCAACTCGAAAGGGAAAATGTACAGAACGCAAAATTCGAAAATAACCACTGTTATGCAACAGGTAATCCATACCCTGTCGAATTTCTTCAAGCTTCCTCAAAAATTGATCTAGCTGTTGGATATGAGCATCAACCTATAGATCAGCACAATCAAAATCCCGCACATTCACAATTTAGGAACATCGCAGAGGTGTCATGAGACATGTTTATGCAGCAGAACCTAGCAAAGCATAAACTAGTGATGTAAAATTATTGACAAATCTATTAAAATGGTGTATACATGGAACCTGAAGTGCTACCACAGGACAAATGACAAATATGTTTTATATGGATGAGATAAAGAAAATGAACAAAACTTGGTAGCCTATATTTTCCATTTTATAGTTATCTCTCAGAATGGCGAAAGGAGAAAGAGGTGAGGAAAAAAAATTATAACGAGCTCTCCAGTTCGGGAAAGCAAGTAATTGATTAATTGTACCACTTTCCATTTCTTCTACACAACTAAAAGAGGAGAGAATTAAGTTTATATGTGTTCTCTCCAATTCCTCCTCCAAAATATAGAGCGAGAACTAGTGCTCCTGGTGCAGTGGATTTATCTGCAAGCGAAAGAGACACTTACCAGGTCATAAGTCTGAGTGGCTAAAGCCACCTTCTCGTCAGCAATTCTAACACAATGTTTCTGCTCCTCGATTGCTTCTTCAGAAAATTTCAGTTTTGCTGGGTCATATGTGATACTTCCAGATTCAAGTCCATGCTTAATGTCCTCTATTTCTTGCTGACAGCGCTGTTCATTTTCTAGTTGCACACCTAATGAGAAGCACAAAAGGGAGGCCTATTTTCAGGGCAAAAAGCTGAGGAACTTTAGTTACAAAACAATGCAGTTTCTATTCAGAGACCTATGACTCGCAACAACATATATAACTGTGAAGCTAGTGCCTTAGTCTGGACAATGCTATGTGTATTGACTTCTCAAAATATCTCATAGAAAGTTTATTTGCCACGAATTGTAGGTTGGCATCCCTTTGCCACAGCCCATATAAACACTACATTCATCAAATATTGAGAAATGGATCATAAATAACAGTCATTTAACATGATGTGCAAATGACAAGCGGTTCAAGTAATCCGAAATCCTAATCCATTTGAAAGGAAAAGGTACACATGTAATCACAAAGAAATCAGTATACTGAGCATTCTTCTAGCAAACGAAAACTTACACCCGAAAGTGGGATAACATTTGTATCTGGGGCACTAAACCTTCACTGTGCTTGGATTTAGTTTGCTGTGTATATTTTAAGAGATGAAGAAAGAACAATGCGTACCTTGCAAACTTTTATCTAACTCTCGCATTAATGAATAGTTCCGGTGCAGCATAGATGGCAATGATTCAACACCTGAGAGTAATCAAACAAGGTAAGTCGAATCAAGAAAACGAAATAATAATTACAAGATATGCAAAACAATACTCCCTACTACCAACAGTCCAGCTATAATATCCGCATTTCAAATTATCAATAGGCACAAGGAAACATGGACTATACATGTAGAAACATAATAGAATACTGGTGAATGGTGACATAGAGCATAAACCAGGGCTGCTTATGCCATGTTGCAATAATTAATCAAATCTAGCAAGTTCATATTTAACAGCTAATGATAACCGTTTGTCAGGGCACATACAGCGATTCCCATCAAGGAAAGCTAATTGATGTACAGGTTGCCAACTAAAAATAGAAACGACTTGAAATTCTAACAAGAGAGAAATTGCATAACCACTATGATGCAGGTAGGCTAGTCTTAGGGCTCATTTAGCACGCCCTTAAGTACTGACATGGCAGTGTCATCTAATCATGAAACCCTAAAACACCCGTGCATGCCCAATCAGCAAACATCCGGAATTTCTACGCTAAATCCCGGTTGGATTTTTCTTAAAAAAATACGGGAGGCAGAGGAAGCTCGCAACCTACGCAGGCGTGCGTGCGTGCCCTAGCGGGGAGAAGAACACTCACTGGCTTGGAAGTCCTCGAGGAACCCCATGGCGCCGGAGATGGGTTGCCGCGACCCAGATCTCCCGAAGGCCCTCCAAACACAACCAGAAAATCGATGCGATGTGAAGGGGAAAGACCGGAGGAAGAGGAAGAGGCTCGCCGGCCGGCGCGATTCGGAGATTCCTTTTTCCAGATAAGCCCTCGACGTGAAAAGGTAATTTCAGAGGCTCCGCGTGGTGGCATTTTTCTCAGGCGAGCCCATGGGTCGACACCAAGTGGCCCATGACGTACGGCCCATTTTGACTGCTTGGCAGCCCAGAGCCCACGAGCCACGGCATGATTAAAACCCTATAAACCCCTGCCAAACAAATGCCTCCGTCCTCTCCAATTCTTTCCTCTTCTCCAAGGAGCTCCACTCCCCTCTCCTCCGCCTCGCCGTCTCCCTCTCTTCCACAGAACCAGCCCGAGGGCTAGAAGCAAAAGCCTTCGCCGGTCGCCATGTACCGCGCGGCCGCCAGCCTCGCCTCCAAGGCCCGGTGAGTGTATTGGCCGATTCGTTTCTTCCTTGTTCTGCGCACGTTCTCTATTGTTCCGCATTGGGGTTTTTTGAGTAATCAATCGTGTCGCTGAAATGTGCGGTTTGCCTTTTGGTGCAGGCAAGCCGGGAGCAGCGCTCGCCAGGTGAGAAGATTTCTTTGGCAGTGATTTGTTAGTGCGGTTCTAGTTTGGCTCGGGCCTTGTGGGTTAGAGCGTCCTAGTCCTGTTCAGTTCAGTGATGGGAAACGCTAACCTGCTGAAATGTTCTTCTTTTTCAGGGATTTCCCGTTCGATTCAGATTTGGTTTTGTGACTGACTTGTGCGCACAATTGATTTGCATGTGATGCGATGCTGATCAGGTGGGGAGCAGGTTGGCCTGGAGCAGAAACTATGCTGCCAAGGACATCAAGTTTGGCGTCCAAGCCCGGGCCTTGATGCTGAGGGGTGTTGAGGAATTGGCTGATGCGGTCAAAGTTACAATGGGCCCCAAGGTACCATTGTGCAGAGTTCATGGTCCTCACATTTGACTGTAGCTTGCAAATGCTGTTTGTCTGAGTTCATATAGTTATGTTTTGTATTATCTGAAAAGCTGGGACGCGGCCCTAAAATTCAAAAAAAAATGTTTTGTATTATCGCTCATGGTGGCACAAATCGTAACTACCACACTCATTGGAGTGTTTTCTATGCCTATTTTTATAGCCAATATGGTGGTACAAACTTTTTCATGCCCAAAAACTTTACATGTGGGAATTATCGAGATCTAAGTGACGTTGAAGATGATAGTGTATGCAGTTAGCTTACTTGGATGATTTTATCTTTATTAGCTCTTTACACGCCATGTTCCCATGGTAGGACTTCCCTGTATTTTTCTTAGTAATCATATTGACATTGTCAGGTTCAATCTTTTTATGCTACAGGGCCGTACTGTCATTATTGAGCAAAGCTTTGGCGCTCCTAAAGTTACAAAGGATGGAGTGACCGTTGCCAAGAGCATTGAATTCAGTGACAGAGTAAAGAATGCTGGTGCAAGCCTTGTAAAGCAGGTTGCTAATGCTACTAATGATAAAGCTGGAGATGGTATGCCATATTCCTGTCAATCTTTCAACTACTTAAGTTTGTATATCAGCGTGTCTTCTGAATGTATTATAGGTAATGTACAAATTTAAGATAAACTTAAGATTAGCAATATTCCGTGCTAATATGTGAAAGTTCTTTCACTCAAAGCTCCGCTTGTGGTGTGTGTTTCAACCTTTTTGTTAGACATGTATTTTTGACAGGTTTACAATGCTGTTTGTATCTTTTATTTCTAAGAACCAACTTGTAACACATGTTTCTTTTGACTGTATGATTGATGTATTTTGCACAATGAATGGGTCTTGATCCTAGGGTTACTACATTGTTAAGGCAAAGTCCTGCTGTCATGTCATAGTATATGGTTTCCTTTAAGTAACTGCCAGTATTGTTATTTTGTGATAATTGGTGAATGGTTTCTAAGTTCCCTATTCCTGTGCTCAAATGCTTTCAGGTACTACATGTGCTGCTGTTCTGACAAAGGCTATATTCACCGAGGGTTGCAAGTCCGTAGCTGCTGGAATGAATGTCATGGATCTGAGACGTGGTATCTCAATGGCTGTTGATGCCGTGGTCACAAACCTAAAAGGCACGGCGAGAATGATCAGCACATCAGAGGAAATTGCACAGGTAACTGTTGAACTGCAACAAACCAAGAAGCTAGAGCGCATTTTTATTTGTTTCTATTTTTGTTGTCCCAAAGGCATATGTGCTAATTTATTTATTACTCAAGGTGGCTACTATATCAGCCAATGGGGAAAGGGAAATTGGTGAGCTAATTGCAAAGGCTATGGAGAAGGTCGGTAAAGAGGGAGTTATCACCATTTCGGTAAGTGAAAACACTCTGAAGAACTTATCTCAGTATAATGAATCTTGTCACTTCATTATTTTTGGCGGTTCCAAGGGTTCCAAATATAATTTACACGCTCCCATTACTTGTCACTTAGGTTGTTTATATGCCCAATTTGGAACATATTTGCATTTTCTGTACACCACAAGGGATTGTTGTCATCAATTTTTCTCTCTCTCTTTAGTAGCTTTGCTGGGAGAAGATTTCTATGTCAACTTTTCTCCTCTAGGGGTTTGTTTCTAGTGTACTATATTTTGATTTTTGAGCCATGAAATCTTGATAGGATGGCAACACCTCTCTATAATGAGCTTGAAGTTGTGGAAGGCATGAAGCTTGACAGAGGTTACATTTCTCCATACTTTATTACCAACCAAAAGAACCAGAAATGTGTAAGTATTTCCTTTGCTTTCTTGTTAGTATACCGCAGTAACTTTTGTTTTGTTATATCATAATTTATTTTATTTGTTATAGGAATTAAATGAACCCTTGATCTTGATACACAACAAGAAAATATCAAACGTGCAAGCAATGGTCAAAGTGATGGAGTTAGCTCTACAGGTATTTCTTTAATTGTTTATTATCATAGGTTGGCTGATGTTGGCATGTACTGACCTCAATTGCAGTCTGTTTATTCTTGTGGGCTCATGGCTGATGTTTGTTTGTGATGGCTTCAATTACATTCTGATGTCAATGATTTATTTTCGATTCTTTTCTTTAGACTCTTCTTTCTGCATCTCTTTTCTTTCCATTATGAGTAAAAGGGAACAGCAGTGGCTCACCTGTCGCAGCAGCTGCGGATTCCACACAAAAAAAAAGACTTAGTAGTATCCCGCAAAATAAACCCGAAGATTCCAATCACTCGTTTTATTTCTTTTTCTGACAAGCGTTTTCAGGCTCCGCTAGCTAGCGTACTCTTCTGCTATCAATGAAACCGAAAGAAAAAACCTGTGCCCTTTCGTTTCTGCTTCAACAGAAGCAAAAACCTCTGCTTATTGTTGCAGAAGATTTACAGAGTGAAGCATTGGGTTCCCTGATTCTTAACAAGCTTCGTGCAGGAGTTAAGGTTGGCTCTGTCTCTCTATATCCTTTTGTTACTAGGACTTTCTTCAGCTTTTTCTAATTGACATTAAATGTAGGTCTGTGCGGTCAAAGCTCCTGGTTTCGGGGATACCAAGAAAGCTAACTTACAGGACCTTGCTATCCTTACCGGGGCAGAAGTATATAGCTCTATTACTTTGCCTATGTTATAGTTATCAGATACTCATGTCCTCATTTACTTTGATTTGTTTTCACACCTTCATTGAACTAGGTCATAACTGAAGAACTTGGGATGAACCTTGAGAACTTTAGTCTCAGATGTTTGGCACTTGCAAGAAGGTAAAATATTATGTGCCTGTTGATGACTGTACACTTTGTTTGAAATCCTATCAAACTGAACTGTTCTAAAATATAAAATAATCGCCTGTTTTTGAAGTAGTTATGTTTTAGATTATGTGATTGAACAATAATTGTGAACTTTTAATGGCTTCAGCAGATTATTTTGCACATTCTATTCCTGCTTCGGAGGGAACAATTTTTTTATTAAATGAAGTGATTGAAATGCAGGTTACAATATCGAAGGATGACACTGTCATCCTGGATGGAGCTGGAGATAAGAAAGCAATTGAAGAGAGAGCTGAGCAGGTTCTTTTTGTCAGTTTAGTTTCCATAGACAATCTGGAATCTTATGTGCTTATTGCAATAAAATACTGTTTTCAACAGCTGAGATCAGCGATTGAGCAATGCACTTCTGACTTTGATAAGGAAAAGCTACAGGAGCGATTGGCAAAGCTTTCTGGTGGTGTTGCTGTTCTAAAGGTGAAAAACTATTATCCACGTCAAATGATGTAACTCCTGAATTTTGATGGCAGTATTAAACTGATCGTAAACAACTGGAATCGTACTCAACTGACAGATTAGTTAATGTGTCAATTAGCATACATGTATGGAATATTCAGTAGGTACTTGGTATAGTTTCTCGTAAGAGAATTGGCATGACATTTTGTATTGATGAATGCCCTGGGTTAGTGAGAACATTCTTTATTTTAATCTTTCTTTTAGATTGGTGGAGCGAGTGAAACAGAAGTTGGTGAGAAGAAGGATAGAGTGACTGATGCACTGAATGCAACCAAAGCTGCAGTTGAGGACGGCATTGTGCCAGGTACGGTGCTGTAGGTTCACTGTTGAGTTCTCTGGTGTAAGCATGTATCAGTATTCAGTAGCATGGCAGAAAATTTTATTTTTTTATGATACACATGCATAGGTGGTGGCGTTGCCCTTCTCTATGCGTCAAAAGACCTGGATAAATTGCAGACTGCAAACTTTGACCAAAAGATTGGTGTCCAAATCATCCAAAATGCTTTGAAGGTTGGAACAGGTTGATTCCCTTTTTAGATAATCCTCTCATGTTTGCCTTATCTGACAATTGGAGGATTTTGCAGGCCCCAGTGCAGACTATTGATCACCTTGACCCTTGCGGGCTCAGGTTAAATTATGTTTCTAACTTCCGGTTATGCAACCTGTCCTCCAACATAGGTGAATATGTGGACATGGTGAAGGCTGGTATCATTGACCCACTTAAGGTGATCAGGACAGCTCTGATGGATGCTGCAAGGTCCTCTCTCTAATTTCATACTTGATTTTTTTTTTGTCAAATACACGTGGGGTTGGGGTTAAACCATTTAAGTGTATATTAGTACATATGAAAGGTAGTGAAGCTGCATTAGCTGAACCAGATTAATATCCTCTTGAAGCTCTCGTGGCTTTGACTGAATTGTCATTAATCAGCTCCAATTTTTAGATTGTTCCATACATATTCAAGCAATTCCTGAATCTTGGCCGTCAAGAATCTATGTCTGCTATGATATATTGAGGTATACTTCTCCTGTTTTATGTCCGCAGGACCATGACACATTCTTGCCTTCTGTTTTCTGTTGCAGTGTGTCATCTCTGATGGCTACCACAGAATCTATCATCGATGAGACCCCGAAGGAAGAGAGCGATGCACCAGCAATGGAATACTGACATGCCAAAGAAATGTGATAGTGAAATATTAGTAGTAGATTCATCACTCTGTCTGATGAGGAAGCTGTCTAGATTTTGATCCTCCTGCAAAAGAGGATATCTAACTTTAGTTAGTGTTGGAAATTGGGATGAACAGAACCCTCTTCTACACGTCACTGAGTTAAAATTTTCGTTCGAATGGCGGTCGGTCTTAACTGGACGGTTTAGTAACTTCTCCCGAGAAGGTAACTTGGTTACTGGATCAGGTGTGGCACTGGTTTAAGATGAATGCGAATGTTAGATGTTGACTTGAAACTTGATGGGGTGAGATCTGGCTTTCCTCTTGGTGATGGTTGGTTATGCTTCATGCTTTCCGTTTTGTTTTACATGTTAATTACTCATGGAAACTGTACGTTCTCGATCGAATGTGCTGTGAGAAAATGTCTATAAAATTTAAGGGTTCTCTTGGCAAATTTTGTGAATTTTCCCAACTCCGCAGATTGAATGCAGGGTCTCCAGCGCGAAATTACATCTGGCCTCTGCTAACCAGCCGCCGTGGCTTAAACACACAAAAGTTCCCGGTACGAGGAACAGGAACGTGGGACGTGGATCAGATCAACAATTTTAAGTTCCCGGTTCATGAGGGAGTATACCTCTTCGGCACGGTTGGTTCGAAGATGGAAACGTGATCCCTAGATGATTGTGGAACGTAGCGAGGTTCGTGACCCGGGATATTTGTTTACATAAAAGTTTACTACTATGATTTAGATTGTATGGATAATATTAACGTCTATACTTTGATAAAAGAAACTTGAATGCATTTGAGGGTGTGGGCTGCAGGCCCATTCCCATCCGACTACAATTAGCATGCCCATTTGACTCTCTACTCTCTTATCCGATCTCTTCTTCCTCTCTCAAAAAAAAACTCTCTTATTCGATGAAATCAGCGCCCCGCCGCCAGCACCCCGCGCCAGCGTCCAGTCGCCCCACCACCAGCGCCCGGCACAAGCGTCGCGCCGCTCCACCGCCAGCACCCGGCTCCGGCACAGCGCCGCCGCCGGCACCTGGTCCCAGCGCCTCACAGCTGCTTCCCAGCGCCAGAGTAGCAGCGCCCAGTGCCGCACCGTCGATTTCCGATGCTCCGCTTTGCATTGGGACGTCCAGTGCTACTGATTTATGCCAGCGCCCATGCTATAAATCCAGTGTGTTTTGGATCGTTGTCCCAAATCGCGTCCCCGCCGTCGACCCGTCGACGTACCGCGGCGTCCCCGAACCGCGTTCCGGAACGGCCGATCCAGGAACGTGGAACGCGGCTACGACCCGCGTTGCCTGTGACTTTCAACCCTCTCCCCTTCATCCTCCCACCATGTCGAAGCCGCCGCCGCCGCTGAAGCTCTTCAACTCGATGACGAAGATGAAGGAGCCCTTCAAGCCGCTGGTGGAGGGCAAGGTCAGCATGTACGTCTGCGGCATCACGCCCTACGATTTCAGCCACGTCGGACACGCCCGGGCCTAGTTGCCTTCGACGTGCTGCACAGGTACCAATCTCGGATCTTGCGGGTCTTGCTAGATGCGAAATTGGTTTCTGTAACGCGATGCGTTTTGCTTCTGGGGCTTTTTAAGCTGTGAGCACCTCGAGTTTGGTAATTGAGTGGACTTATATATATTGCTCTCGCTGCTTGTATGCGGCATTGTTCGATATGTTCAGGCAATTGGGAAATTGTCCAGTGGTGTGATTCATGGCGGCTCCAGTGTGGTGTTGTGGGTTTATGTTTTGTCTGCGGCACTCAGGTTGGGTGCTGAGTACCTCAATCGGGTGTTTTTTTTTGAAACGGAGGATCGGGTGATGTTTGACTGCATTAGTTCCTAGTCGCCTCTGATACAATACATAGATTGGTGTTGCCATGCTGGTGCATGCGAGGAGTAAACCGTTTGCATCCAGCCCTGAATTTTCCGTTCAGTCAGCAGCATAAATTTCAACCATATATTCAGCATGTGTTCTGCCTAACTTGGAACATGTTGAGATCAGCTAACGGGCATAACAGTGATACAATAGTTTTATTGTTGTTCAAATCAAACGGTTTCAATGAACAGCCAAATTTCCATATGTTAAGGTTGAGTTAAAATGTCGTATAAAGCTTTCAGTACTTCTACTTTTGCTTTTTAGGCTTTCAAAATAATATTGTCCTGTAATTGGTCTCATACTCCATGCAGGTATCTTAAATTCTTGGGAAATGAAGTTGAATATGTTCGTAATTTTACAGACATCGATGACAAGGTAAATGCACAGATCAATTTGGAAGTCCACTTTAATAATTGATAAATGAAAGGCTAATTTTCTTATTTATACTGATTTGCTGTGGGGTTCAACAAATTATGTATGGCTTCCTTTTAACCAAAGAGTGCATTCCCTTTTTTTGCAATATAAAAGATAAAAAACAATCCATCATTTTCACCAGTGCCAAAGTTGTCCTGTTTTGTTGAATGTGTGCATGGTTTGAAGAGGAAAGAATGTGTGCATGGTTTGAAGAGGAAACCTTAGATTTTTTTATGTGTTTCTTTGCTTTCAAGTTAAGAGTACTCCCTCCATTTGTTTTATAGGGAATATTAGGAATTGAAAATATAAACTTGATAAACTAACAATTTGTGAAATAACATGCATGCTTAGTTTACAAAAGTTGTACCAATGGAGTCATTTTTTATTGATCTTGTATGGCGACATTGACTTTTTAGCGAATCATAATATATTGGAAGAGGAATTCGTGGTCAAAATATGCTTCTACAGACTTTTCCAAATCTTAATACGTCCTATAACTATAAAAATAAACAGAGGGAGTATATAGGAATTGCATGGTGCTGTAAAATTACTCTTTCTATTCAGATGCTCTCTATTGTCTTTATATTTGCAGTGTGTTTTCCTAACTTTTAATGCTATATTGACCCCAGAGCTCGCTTTGATTGTACAGATTATTAGGCGGGCTAATGAAGCTGGCGAAACAGTTGAAAGTTTGAGTAGCCGGTTTATCAATGAATTCAGTCTTGATATGGATGAGCTCCAGTGCTTGCCTCCTACTCGCGAGCCACGTGTTACAGAACACATTGAGCACATTATAGAGTTGATAACCAAGGTATGTTCAAGTATTGTGGTAAATAATACCAACTCGGTAGGCTTACTGTTCTTTTCATAACACTATGCGTATGTTGCAAAAAAAGCGATTGGGTGATTACATTATCTCATCACCTTAAAAATTAATGCAGAACAAGGCTAGATTCTTGCGTGTCATATCTGCTTCCAGCATAGCAATCGTGCTTAATTTACTGTATATCGTACTGGCCCTACAAAATTGCACTGTGATCCCTTTTATCTCTTATATCACAAGAAATTCTTTACTCAGCAATCACGATATTTCCGCTTTGTGTCTGTTTCTGGACAGATAATGGAGAATGGGCATGCCTATGCTATAGAAGGGGATGTTTACTTTTCAGTTGATAGTTTCCCTGAATATCTCCAATTATCTGGAAGGATGTTGGATCAAAATCGTGCGGGTGAACGTGTCGCTGTCGATACAAGAAAGCGTAATCCTGCAGACTTTGCCTTGTGGAAGGTAATTTCAGTGCATTGATACTTCTAGCTTAGGAATAATTTCATACAAACCAAGGTGTATCTTTCATCTATACCACCTGTCTGTCAATTATTTATAGGACTAGACCCCACATATCATTGACATGGCCTGTTGGTATAGGTGAAATGGATGAATTACCCTCTAGCTTACTCTTGTGTGTTTCCACTTTATTCTCATCCTTTGTGAATCATTGTGTGCAGTCTGCTAAAGAGGGTGAGCCCTTCTGGGAAAGCCCTTGGGGCCGTGGAAGACCAGGATGGCATATTGAATGCAGTGCAATGAGTGCTCACTATTTAGGACATGTGTTTGATATTCACGGTGGAGGGAAAGATTTGATTTTTCCTCACCATGAAAATGAAGTAGCACAAAGCCAGGCGGCTTATCCAGAGAGTGAGGTAAAATGCTGGATGCATAATGGCTTAGTGAACAAGGATGACCAGAAAATGTCAAAATCAGAGAATAACTTCTTCACAATCAGAGATGTATGGAGTGAGCACGTGGCTATTTTAACATATTGTCCAGTTCAACTTTACAGTTTTAGCTGATCTTGAGACCTCTAACAGTTATTTTCTTTCAGATTATTTCTCTATACCATCCAATGGCCTTACGGTTTTTCCTTATACACACACATTATAGATCCGATGTGAATCATTCTGATAAAGGAATTGAGAATGCATCACAGCGTGTGTACTATATTTATCAGGTGCTTCAGTTCAAATATTGGTTTGAGTTAACATCCAACCAATTTAATGGATTTGGTAATTAATTATCTTTTTCTTGTCTAAATTTGCTCAATTTGAATTCTATGTAGACGTTGTATGACTGCGAAGAAGTGTTGTCTAAATATCGCCAAGAGGACATCTCTATCCCAGTACCAGATAAGAAGCACGATATGGTCGAAAAGCACCATTTAGATTTCTTTAAATATATGTCAGATGATCTTAAAACCACAAAAGTTCTGGATGAAAGCTTCATGAAACTGCTGAGGACCATAAACAGCGATTTGGATGATTTGAAGGTATGTTGGCACTGTTTCTTGTGCTTCCAATTTCCAAGTTTTGGTTGTTTCGGAATCGTATCTGGCACTATCCTTTTCTTTTGATTTTGTGGTTGATATGACGCCTTTTCTATTTTCAGAAGCTGCAACAAAAATTGGAACGGCAGAAGAAGAAGAAGCAGCAGCAGCAGCAGCAACCACAGAAACAACCGGAAGATTACATCCAAGATCTTAACGCTATGGTGATAGAAATTAAAGAGAAACTATCAGTACTTGGTCTGATGCCACCTTCATCTTTGGCAGAGGTACGAGAGCCACTGTGCCTCTTAATAAATAAGTAAAATCCAACTGTCTAGAGTTGTCGTCCAATCATGGTTTTTACATTTTTAATGATCAAAATTCTGATCCAACAGGTGCTGCAGCAACTAAAGGGCAAGACATTAAAGCGAGCATGCTTGACTGAAGAGCAATTGCAAGAGCAGATTGAGCAGAGAACTGCCGCAAGGAAGAACAAGCAGTTTGAGGTGTCTGACGGGATCAGGATGCATCTTGCCTCTCTAGGCATTTCCCTGATGGATGAGCCCAGCGGTACAATATGGAGACCGTGCGAACCAGAGTGGCCTGAAGAATCGGGATCAGCGATTAATGATGGTGCTAGTGGAAGCTCTCAGGCCCGGCCTGAAGAGTTAGGGTCTATAACAAGTGATAGTGTAGCTGAAACATTAGCTGAAGCTCAGGTGCTGCCTTGATGTACATCAACCCAGAGTGTCATTTTTGGATGTGGTGTTCTGTAGGGGTTCACCTACCAGTTAAAGCTCTGTTTCTGGCTGTGCAAGGAGCAATCTGTGTCCTCGATTTAGATATAGGATTTGGTAAAACCATTCTGAATGAATAGCAGGGTTATTTGGTACCATGTACTTCCTCTTGTGTCTAGTTGGGTGTTCGTGTTTCGATGCTCATGGCCTTCCCATCCGGCACGTCGGATCTCTTGCTCGTCGGCGTCGGGCCAGAGGGAGGACTCCATGAGCACCGTTTCTTGGTGCCCTCGTCTAGTCGCGGCCTCACCAATCACACACCAAATTAAATCACGCTCGATAATACAGCCTTTAGTCTCTCAAAAAAAAATAATACAGCATTTACACGCAAATACAGTCAGTGATAGAACCTTTTACCCTCGTGACAGGAGGAGAAAAAAAGGGAGAGAGACTTCTGTTCGCAAGCAATACAGAGATTTTTTTCTTTTTCAGGAAGAGAAAATCTGAAGATAATCGAATAGCCAAGAACTAGACTTGCCTATAGTTGCTGCAACGATCCATCGGCTAGCTCTTGCCTCTCTTGTAATAACTCACTGCACCACCTTCTGATTCTGCAGCGATGGCCTCCACGCAAGACGATTCCCGGCAGCAGCGATGATGATCTTGGCACCTACCCAACGACGCCGGAGCTGACACCGCCGATGCCATTGACCAGGATCAGCGAACAGACAGAGAGGGAGTCTTCAGAGAACTCGGGGTAGAGAGCAGGAGGTGGCCTCTTTCTCGTTTTCCTCGAGTGCCGCGGCGTGCTCTCATGCCAGAAGTGACGGCCACATCCACTTCTCATTGGTTCAGAAGCAAGGGGAGTGGAGATGAAGAGAGGGAAAGAGGGAGAGGAACAAGTGAGGGTCACACATCAGGACTACAATTTAAGGGCAACACATCACATCATCTACTGTAACTGAATCAGATATTCAGCACTGGCATTTCTGTCAACATGCATGGCAGTGATGTTGTTTAAAGAGCCATAATGGGTAGAGAGCGAGGTCACCAAACTTCTCCACTACCTGCTCCTGCTTTTGGAATTGTCAAAGCTGCTGTTCTTCAGCTCAAGGTACTCGATGAAGATTCTTTCGTTGGCCAAATGGCGATCTTGAATAATGTCTCATGTCTGAGTCCTCTCCTCTGCGCTCTGCGTTCCGTACAGTCAAGCCAGTGAGAAATAATATTGACCTAAAAAACAGGCTGGCTTAATAATGAAGTACAAGTATTTAAAAAACAGGCTGGCTTGACCTAAAATGTTGTGACCCGTACTGAAATTACAAAACATAGGTGATGTCATGTCCTTGTTTGGTCCTCAAAAGTTAAATGCAACAGTACCGGTTACTCAGAGTAGTAGCTGAGCTGGGCATTTGGCTGAATATGTGTATGTGCCAATCTCGTAATACAGGGCTACCCTCATGTGGACATGTGCTCCACTACATGCTTACCAAAAGATCTGGAGCTCAAGATGAAAAAAGGTTTATATTGCCATCAGCTCCTTTTGAACTTGCTTACCAAAGAACAGATCGACACTACTATTAGGAAGATTCTAAGCAAAGGATGGCCTCTGCTTCAACTTGCATTGTTATCGATGGGCATTGCAGAAAGACGGTGCAAAGGCACTTATTAGTTACTACTTTTAGCATGTTTTTTTAGGGCATTTGGCACGGTCTTTTAGCATAAAACCACCATCATAATGCAGAACTTGTAGGGTTTTCTGCAACATGAAGATTTAATAGAACAGAAAAGGTGGGATTAGTGGACTAGGGCCGAGCGTTACTGAAAAGGGATTTTTGTAACCTTTGGAAAAAGGCATAAGCGTTCACAAAAAGAATGGATGGAATGGCAAGGATCCCATACTCACAGAGGGAACCTAGAATCTGGGATTGAATTCTCATCAGCTAGAAAAAAAAACAGAGAACTCGATACCCTTGGGCATGAGCAGGTTATCATTTCATTCCCACTTCAGAAATAAAGCCGGACTAACCGGTGAAGAAACCAGGTGCTAAAGCTGCTGGATTACTACACCAGGAAAGAACAAAGCGAACAATCCCGGTTTGTAATCGCATAGCCTAACCAAAGTTTTTCTCTTTCGGCAAATCTCTGCCGATGTAGGGTCCGTTTCTGATCTCTTGTTGATTCTGCGTGGGTCATCCTCTGAACTGTGTGGCGCCAGCTGCAGGGAGAACAATGACGTGTGTGTGTCAGCGTGTGTAACTTTTTCATCCTTTTTTTAAGTGCGGAAAACAAGTGAGGGTCATCGAGGCAAAGTGCCGCGCATTTTATGCTGTTCAGCCTACTGCTGTCCTTTTGCCTTTGGCTGCACCAATAGCCAGCTTCTTCTGAACCCTGGTTGGCAAAGAATGGGTGGTTGTACCTGTCAGAAAATTCCGAGATCAGGGTGATACATGTTTGCAACACATTTTGCAAGCTCCTTCGATCCCATCAGAAGCAGGCGTAGCTAGGAAATGAAAATGGCAAAGATGGCTCTCTGTCTCTGAAACTCCATATGCACAGCCTGATTGCCTGAACCTGGTTTCAGCTAGCAACTCCTCCGTAGTGAAGGCAGAATGTGGGCAGCTCCATCAGCGACTAGTCGTCGTCGTCGTCGTCGTGAGGGATATAAACGCACTTGAAGTTCCATATCATGCTGTCCCGTCATCGCTGTAGAAATCCAAATGACGGCCCGGGACCCTCCATGACGACTGACGGGTCGGCAACCTCGCATTCCCCGTCCTCTTTTTTCACGCCGATCCTTGTCAGGAACACGAGGAACGCCAGGGTTTCCGCTGTGCTATACACTGTCGCTGAGGGCCGAGCTGACGGAATCCGGCGCGCGAGGACGATCCGAAGATCCGTGCGACCGTATGGCGCTTGCCTGGCACTCGCATGGCATGATCCTTATCCGAATTATGGCGCGTGCATTGCCTGATCCTTGTTGTCCGACGTGCGAGGACGATTTAAAAGTGAGAAATGAAATGAAAACATGAAACTAACTTGGATCTCGATCGCGTTACATAGAAACTGACGACCAGTCGACCCTGTCAGGTATGGCCTTGCTTGAAGTGATTTGTAGCCGCGAAGAAGAAAGGACAGAAGGCGGAGAGTATTCAAGCAAAGGGCATTTCGCCGTCATTTGGCCCAACTAACTGACGATCAGCGAGTTTTGGCCCAGTAATCCTGGGCTATTATCGTCTTATGTGTTGCTGGGCCGAGCCCAGTGGTAAGGCCCGTGCGCTACAATTCGATTTCCAACTGTTCGTTCACCCACTTTTCAGCCGTCCCGTCCCGTCTCAAAATCTCAACCCATCCTGCAATTCGCCAATTCTGCAGCGTCCAGGAGCACAATCATCTCCCTCGCCTTTTATCAGTCGGTGAGAATAGCGGGGAAGAGGAAGTGTACGAACTGAGTTACTGTGAATGATGAGCGCAGGAAAAGATTCACCTGAGAAAGTAATCTTTGTGTTCTACACCATACAAGCACATCCTGTAAATTTTTTGACAAAATTCACTGTAGCAATTTTCAACCAAAGATTAAAAGGATTAAACATGATCTAATTATAAAACTAATTACACGGATGAACCAAAAATCGCAAGACAAATCTATTAAGACTAATTAATCCATTATTAGAGTTTGTTTACTGTAGCACAATATTATCTAATTATAGTCCAAATAAGATTAAAAAATTCATCTTGCAATTATACCCGGGGTTATGAAATAGATTTTATCAGTTATCCATATTTAATACTACTATGTGAATATCCGTGCATTGCAACGGACAATAATTAATAATGTACGGATGACTCGTCCAAGCCAGGCTATCAAAAATAAACTTAACCATTTATTAAACATGGTACCGCACCATGTGTGTATATTTATTTCAATAGAAATGCTTAGACAACAAATTATTTTTTTAACATTTGATATTGACTGAATCAAGCTGCCCATAATAAGGAGATGAACAGTATTGCAATTGACTGAATTCAAATCATAAATAAGCACGTATAGTTTCTTTATCTGATAAAAAATAATGTCCCGCACCTCAAAGTGCAACAATGTTGAGTTCAAACTTCACGATCAACGTCGCATTTCACACCACACAACTGATATACCAGAAATTATCACCAGCCAATCAGCATCGTGTGTGGTGTAAAAGTCATAAACTTAGCCTATATTTGTTACACCCAAAAGCTTATTAGGGAGAAAAATTATCACCATAAATTGCCTCCTGTTAAAACACTGTAGCCAACAAAATTCGAACAATGTTATTGCTTATCATTGCTATTGCAACCTAGATTTATCCCAAATGATCACATGATCTGAAGTCATTACATGTTTTCTCCTACAAAGATAGATCATCTAATCGCCTAAACTACAGTATAGTTTCACAGATTCTCCTCCTATCAGTGGATCATCATGCTTGACATCCCTTGTTGGTTTGGATCCTCCTTCTATCGGTGGATCAAGAGGGAGCCGTAAATGTGTAGTGACCAAATTTTCAGTGCTCCTGCCGGGTTTTCTAAAAAAAAAACATAGATCTGCAGATGTATTGGAAACGAAGCTTACGTTGCACTATATGATGAAGCCGAATTGAGCAATCACTAACCAGGATATAAAAAGTGCATTCAATTGTCCTTTGAAAAATAGGCTATCGTAGTAAATAGAACCACCCTAACAAATAACTGATGAATCCCATTCTAATAAAAGATAAGAAAAACTAACATTAAGCCAAAAGAGGAAAGATATAATGGGAATAACCCTGAACTTTGGAGAGAAACTGTGCACTCACAAGTTACTACTGTTGTCCTGCAAAATCCAAGCAAAACAAAACTAGATTTCTAAATCTAGATCTAGGCAGAGGGAGGGGAGGGGGGAGTCGTATGCATCCCTGCTGTGTACGGTAACCATGCTGTCGAACTGTCGGTTGCGCATGCTCATACACCTTGGATTGGAAGCTGCATTAGGGAGTCTCCTAACGTCTCGCAGATCCATCAATAGCTGCAGCCTAAACCGTCTCACCTACCAGCCACTGAGCCACCCAAAATGAAACCTGCTGGCAGACACAAAATTTTTTTAATCCTGCATAGGCATCATCATGTTGAATGCAAATGGCATTGAGCATGTAATGTTCTAGTGGTCTGGCCTGTATTTTGTTGAGGCGAATCAATCAACAGTGTCACTAAATAAAGTAGAAACAAACTGAGAAAACAACCAAAAACTAACATCACAAGATGATCATCATAGACAAGAAAATGTTTGAACAAGCGCATTAATGTAAATGAGAACATATCCAACAATCGCCTTTTGGATTTCACTGGACTCATGAAGGGAACAAAATAAACTCATGACACAGTAAAAGGGGCATATAACCATAGGTCCTTTCGTAGCCATTTCCCGTTCATGCCTTCTGTGCCTAAAATATATATTTATTTGTCGCCCTCTTAATTATATCTGCATATAGCCACCTTATCCGTAGCAAACAACAACTGATCAGGCATAGAGTGGCCAGCTAGCACATAGTGGGAAAAATCTTATATTTTGTCCATGGAGAAAAGAAAAAGATATTAGGTACACAAACAGGAATTCTTGCAGGCCTAGAGTATCCCACTCGCTCGCTTGTGTTTCAGGTGACATTGACTTTCAACATATCTGCAAATTTAGAGTCACTATTCACTTGGAACAAAAAACAGGATAATTTCATTTTGATGGGATGTGCAGCAAGCTATCTTTTCAGTGTGGAGCCTTTTCTCTGTATGCCTGCTAACAATGATATGCGTATATCACAATTAAAAATCAGAGACATGTCTAAGATATTTCAGAACCATTTTAACAGTGAATACAATGGATGCATATCGAAACTAAATGTTGTTCAAGTGACATACATATATGGAAAGAGAATTCCGGTGTTTAATTATGTGAGTTACTAATTGTTATTCTACATCAGTGTCACCAATTTGTCATGCATACTCAACTATATTCACCATAGATATTTCCACTATATTAAGATCTTGTGAAGTTAAGCATTAGGCATCAGTAATCAAGTGCTCAAATGCCGGAGGGAGCATCATATTAAGAAACGAAGAAAAATACTCCTGTGGTCTTTCCATAACTGGTTGTGGTGCAGATATGAGCCCTTTTTTTCATCTTGATTCGTCCCACCAGGAATGTTAGCAACTCGTCAACAAAAACCTGGAAGTGCCAGGGGCAAGCTCCTTCACACGATCAATCAGGAAAAATAGAACAGTTTCCAACTCGGTCATTTTAAATGTAAACTTTACCTGCTCATTGAACATTGCATTAGCAACGACGGCTACTTCTCCACAATCTCCCTGCACTCCAAGATCCAGCGACTGCTGCGAGGGGGCAGCGCGGCCAGCCACAACTTCACACTGCTGATTGAGATTGGGCATCTGGACTTCCTGCCCGTTCCCCTGCCCTTGGTTCTGATGAAAAGTCGGAACCTGCAGCGGCGATCAGGGCACTGTGAGCCCCTTGTGGCGTCATCCTCCTCGGCCACCACCAGTTGCAGCAGCCGAAGCGTCTCGGACGGCGGATCCGAGGCCTCCCTGTTGTTCTCCTGCGAGTTCTGCGCTGCACCACCACGGCCAGTCAGCACCAATCTGCCGCACAGGAAAAGGGAAGTGGGGAGGGCCAGGGTTCGGCGTACTTGCTTGGAGGGAGGAGGCGGGGGTGGGGACGCTGAGCTCGGCGCGCCACTCGCGGAGCATCTGGTGGACCTACTCCTCGAGAACGGCGGCGTCGGCGGAGCGGCTCTCCTTGCGCGCGGACTGGAGGCCGGAGAACATCTCCTGGAGGTCGTCCACGCGGTCGCGGAACTGCCGGTGCCGCGTCGACGAGCGGGAGCCCTTGCCGCCCGACACGGGGTGGGCGACGCTGCCGCCACCGACGGTCGGATCTCCCGCCATCGTGTTGATCAAGGCGGCGCTGGTGGCGTGTGCTGCGGAAAGTGATGACCGGCGTGGGTTGGGCCTTCCGGCCGGCGTAGTCGAGCGTGGGGGAGGGCGGCGGCGGCAGCGGCAGCGAGGGGGAGAGAGAGGGCGTCGGGGCGAGTGGGGGCCAGGTGGGGAGCGAGGTGAGGGGGGAGACGGCGTTGCGGGGGAGGTCGCGGCGGGCGAGACGGCGCGGTGGCGGGCGGCGTGCGTCGCTCGCCGGGGAGCTTTGGGCGGGGGGCGACGTACGACGAAGGATCGCACCAGGGGTGTGTAGAGCAAGAAAACGTCACGCTTAGCAGATTTTTAGTAGGAAAGACTAGTGGTTAAACGTTCAAAGCTACTGTAGGGCTGAAAAAATTTTAGAATCTAAACACACCCGCATCCAAGCTACTCGCGGTAAAACAATCAGGTCTGCGGCTTGCTGCAGGCGCAGGGGCAAGATCTCCCTGCTCTTCTTACTACTCCTACTACCCATCAATGGCGACCAACCCTTGATACAGAGTCGTCAGATGCCAGCAAGACGTCGGCTATTCTGCTACTCCACCACCCAGGACACGGCGATGGGGCTCCTCACGACGTGCTTCCCTTGCCCGCCGCTCTGCTTCCACACCAGGTACCCCTCGGCGCTGTCCGTGGCTGCGGGCGGCGACAGCGCCTCCACGGTCACCAGGAAGCTCCTCTGCTCGCCGAACTCCGTGAACGACAGCGTCGTGGGCGCCACGCTGACCTTGACTCCCGGTGGCGCCGCGACCTGCACGGTGTACGCCGAGTTCGGCGTGCCGACGTTGGTCACCGTCCGCTGGAGCACCGCGGACTTGGCCCCGTTCTTGAACGCCACGGCGATCGAGGGGTAGTTGAGGCTGAAGCCCCTGTTCTTCTGGAGCACGGCGCTGCAGTTGACGCCGGTGTGGGTGATCTTGAAGATCTCCATGTGGGTGTACCCGAGCGTGCACAGGTGCGTCACGTAGTCGCCGGGCTGGATGTCGTAGACGAGGCCGGGGTCGACGGCGCGCGCCGGGTTCACGTGCCCGGCGCCCATGGCGAACACGTCGGCCCGGCCGCCGTCGCCGTCCAGGATTGCCTTGCCCTGCCGGTCCGTTATGTCGGCCGATGTCATGATCGCGGACCGGACCATCGCCGGGCTCCAGGACGGGTGCGCCGACCGGATGAGCGCCGCGATGCCGCTCACGTGAGGGGCCGCCATCGATGTCCCGGAGAGCACGCTGAAGTTGGACCGGCGGGCGTCGCCCTCGAGCCCCGACGGACCGAGGTTACCGGGCCAGGCGGCGATGATGTTCACCCCGGGGGCGATCACGTCGGGCTTGAGCACCGACGGGTTCGTCAGGCTCGGTCCGCGCGCGGAGAACAGCGCGACCGCCGGCGCCCGCGCTCGCCCGAGCCGCGTGCCGCCGAATACTATCCTCGCCACCGGCTGCAGCGTAGAGCTGATGTACTTCTTGAGCTCGACGGCCTCCCTGTAGCCGACGAGTGTTGCGGGCAGAACGTGCACGTCGATGGAGTCCTCCTGCCGGTTTACCTCGGTGTTCGCAAGAATCATGGCCGCGCCCCCGGCTTCTTTTACCGCCTCGCCTTTGTCGGCGCGGCCCGTGATGCCGCGGTCGCATACCACCATCTTCCCGGCGACGGCGGCTTTATCCAGGGCCCCCTTGAGACAGTACTCCGACTCCCGGGTCCCACCGACGGCGTACACCAGCTCGAGCTCCTTCCCGCCTTTTTTCAAACCGATTTCCCCGGGGTACATGGACTCGCCGTACAACACCCGGCCGTTGCCGAGCCGGACGTATACCGGGAAGCGGCGGTCCAGGGTGGCGGCGCCGACGGTCAGCACCCATGGCGCCTCGTTGGCCACGGAGCTCCGCGCCGGCCCGTTGTTCCCGGCGGCGCACACGACGGAGACGCCACGCGCCTTGGCACGGAAGCTGCCGATGGCGATGCTGTACTCGAAGAGCGGGATGGGGAAGCCGCCGAGGGAGAGGGAGAGCACGTCGACGCCGTCGCGCACGGCGTCATTCATCCCTGCGAGGATGTCCGAGCTGTAGCACCCGTTGAACCAGCACACCTTGTAGGCCGCGACGTGCGCGCCGGGCACCGGGCCCCGGCGCCCAGGACGCTGGCACCGGGCACCGCCTCGGACGGGTTGGTCGGGTAGTTGGCGCGGTGGCCCTTGGAGTAGAACCGCGCGCCGATGAGCTTCCGGTTGCAGTTGGAGACGTTGAAGCGCTCCCCGCCCTGGCACACCCCGGTCCACCGCACGGGCACCGGCGGCATCCCACGGTCGTCGAAGCTCGGGCTCTCCGGCCACACGCCGGTGTCGAGCACCCCGACGATGGTGCCGCGGCCGTACCCGGACCGCGCCCACGCGCCGGCGGCGCAGGAGTTGAGCCCCAGGAATCTGTACGAGTAGGTGGTGTGCAGCTCCACCCGGCGGTCGGCGCGCACGGACGCGACCCCCGGCAGCGCCCGCAGCGTCGCGGCCTCGGCGTCCGCGAGCTGCGCCGCGAAGCCGTCGAAGACGGTGTGGTAGGAGTAGAGGAGGCGCGAGGAGGGCCGCTTCTCCTGCTCCCACGCCACGGACCTCTCGAGGAAGGAGCGATGCCAGCCGAGCCTGGACCCGGCGGCGGACACGGCCTCGCTGCCGCCCTCGTGCGGGTGCAGCTGCACGATGTAGGTCTGGAGGAGCGTCCCCGCGGCGCCGAGGACCGGAAGCGGCAGGAGGAGGAGGAACGAGTGGCGGATCATCAACAGCCTGACGACCTCCATTGCCGCCGCTCGATCGAATCTTGATGTTCAATTAATTGGCTTTGGTCTGCGATGGTTGGGACTTGGGAGAGGAACGAAGCAGTGGGATCCGGCGTGGTATTTGAAGCGGGGGTGGGAGAGCGCGGGAGGAGGCGTGAGAATTTGAGACGGGGAGGGAAGTCTCGTGAGGAGCAGGCTCGCCGGTCACACGGGATGAAGTGGAGGGTGTAAATTGGGTTGCCCGCCTCGGTCACTGCGCTCCAGTCCTCCGTGGCTCCATCGGCTCGGCTCCTCCCCTCAGGCTCTGACTGAGTTCCATAATTACGGAGGCACGGGTGGAGAGAGACGGGACGGGTAGCGAATCCGCAGTAATGGATGGACCAGAACCAGCGCGCAAAACGGATAGATACTGTACTCGCTAGTCGCTGCTGAGCAGAGTAGCGAGGGATGTTTGGATCGATCACATCGGACGTTTGGAAGTCAATTAGATATAATAAATATGATCTAATTATAAAATTAATTATATAAATAAAGATTAATTTACGAGATGAATTTATTAAGCTTAATTAATTCATCAGCAACACATGTTTACTGTAGCACAACATTAGCAAATCATGAACTAATTAGGTTTAATAGATTCGTCTCATGAATTAGTATTCATTTATAAATGAATTTTATAATTAATCTATATTTAATATTATTAATTGGTGTTTAAATATTCTATGTGACCAAACAGGCCTGACTCGTCTGCGGTGGGTGCACGTCGGAATCCGCTGCTTGGCCTTGGCATTGGCAAGAGGGCGGCGGCGGCGTCCCCGGAAGCCAGGAGACTAGGAGAGACAGGCTGACCTCCGGCTTGCTCTCCGTCTCGTCGGTCTGCCGTCTCTCACGACGTCGCACGCCTCGCTGCACCGGCCAAGGGGATTGCAGCGGACGGGAGCTCGGAGCGGGGGATGCATGAGCAGGCCGGTGGTGTGCGTGCGCAACGCTCGCGGTTCATTGAATGGCGCGCTCGCACGGTGGCCGGCCACGGTCACAGGAACTATTTACGCCCTGCCCCAGGCGCGGGCGGCACGGGTGGCGGGGTTGGGGGAGAGCCGAGCGCCTCTCCAATGTCATGGGTGAGCAGGCCCGGCCCTGACGGGGGGCGAGCGGGGCGACCGCCCCGGCCCCCGATTCCCAGGGGCCCCGCCAGGTATGTACCGCGAGTATACACACCGCTAGATATCGTATAGCCAGCAAATCGTACGTCGGTCAAAGTTTTTCTTAGGCAAATCATCCGTCAAATTGGCAACTGGCGATTCTTGTTCCCAATTCACGCCGTAGTTGGATCGTCTTTTCAATTTTTCGCCCGGGCCCCGTGAGGGAGGTGCTTACGTCGCCGCCACACACCATAAGTTCGCGACCGGCCGCCGGCGACTTACGCGGACGTCCTACGCCTTCATGCTGCTACGCCGGGACGGTGAATCGACGATTCACAAGGACACTGTCTCCTTGTGGTTCCGTTATTGTAAGCCTCTCTGTCGTCCGTGATGTCGTGAGTTTGTTTTTGAATCAGCGATCACCGTCTTCCATCTCTATCATTGTTGGCAATCAGCTGATCAACCAATTCCAACTCGTTTTTTATTTAATTTTCAGCACGACAGGACACAGGGCACAGCTAGAGAAATAGACTAGGGTATTAGGAGACTAGAGCATGAAGGAATTGAGAAAATCAATCAACCATGCTTTGGAGATTCTGAAGCCGGTAAAAAGAATCCAGCCTTGCAAACAAAATAGGATCCTCACGAATCAGGATAAATCATAATACTTCATTATGCAGGGATATACATGTATTATTTTTCAATAATGTTATGTCTGGCTAATCTTTATGCTTTCTATCCTCAGATTAGTCATGGTTCTCGTGGCGATCTTACTGTACTGGCTACACTTGTCAATAACAGACAATACAGAGGTATGGCTAGTATCATCATATACATTCTTTCTTACATAACAATTGTTTTATATTATTTTTAAACTTACCTTAAGGTTATCTGGAAAAAAGGTTTTGTGCTAGTATCATTATAACAAAAAATATGTTTATATAAAAGGGCCCTATATTTCAAATCCCGCCCCGGCCCCTAAAACCCCATCAGCACTAGCCGCGCACGCTCCTCGCCGACGCTGACCGTGTGTTGCGATGCCGCGGCTCCGGTTGCTCGTGCGCGCCTCATCCCCAGTAAGGATGGGAAACGGATAGCAAATATCCGAATTATCCGATATCCATATCCATTTAAATATCCGAATTATCCGATATCCGTATCCATTTAAATATTCGAATTATCCGATATCCGTATCCGTTTAAACATCAATATGGATATCCGTATTCATATTCGAATTTAATGCGGTAGGAAAGTGGATACATCCGAATCCGATTTCCATTGATTTCTTCTATCCGATTTCACATCTGTATTTAACAATATCCGACACTATCCGTATCCGTATTGACTGAAACTATTTAAAAGTCATCTCCATTTCCTATAACCAATGTTATATTAACTTTTATAATAAAAATATAAGAAGATTAAGTTTACTTTTAAATATTTTATTATTTTCTCTATTTATATGTGAAACTACTTTTATAATTTTTATTTATATATTAATAAAAATTATCTATACATTTATTTAAATATATTTTTATTTTTATTTTTATTTTTTTGTATGTTTATTTATTAAATATTGTTTAAATGTATTATTTTTAACTAGTTATCTTTGTTATGTTATTAAACTTTAGTTTCTACATGTGTAACGATTTTATATTCTAAAACTACCAATAAAGAAAATAAATAAACGTTATCTTATACGGTGAGTAAATATCCGAATGCGAATCTGTATCCGAGATATCCGTTTTGCGTTCGTATCCAAGAATATTCGAATCCGTATCCGTATTAAAATATGGTGAATAGTGCTATTCGGATCCGATTCTATGCGAATCCGATCTGTTTATATGCTTAGTCGCGAGGCCATGGGTCTGTGCTTCCGCTCCTCATGGGACTGTAGTGCTCGGCATCTCCACGTCGTCGGAACTGTGATGGCTCGTGACTCGTGAGGCTGTCCTCGAGTCCACAGTGGCGTGGGTACGAACGAGTGTACATGTTCTTTGCAACCTGGCGCCAATGTTCTTTCCATTTCGGAAGCAAGATGGAAGAAGACTTGTAACCTGTAAGTTGTAACAATTCCCAGGAAATCTTACTGGAGAAACAAATGGATTTCCGCCGAAAGCTTTACGGCAGCCTCGACGATCCTCTCGTCTCGGCCGCGGGATATCATCATCACTTCATCAGCATGGCGCATTGGCGTGCCTGGAGGTCTCGCGGGCCGTGGCTAAATAGCTCGGCGATTTTTTTTAGAAAATGTTGGCCCAAGCTCACCATAAGAAGATGGGCTAAATTATATCCACGAAAGGCTTAGACGGGCCGCTTTTCTGTCCCACTGCTCAAATTTCCCAGTCCAGCACCAGCGGCAGCAGCGGGCTTGTCGTCTGAAGTCTCTGTGGCCAAAGGCGGCCGAAGCCCCGCGACGAGTCGATCCGGCAGACCGCCGCCGCCGCCACTTCTCCTCGTTCCGGCCGATTTGAAGCGAGCGCCATGGCCGCGGGCGAGCAGCAACCGCAACTCGGCGCCACGCGGGTCTCCTCCTCGTCCTCCACCGGCTCGGGGAGGCTCGTCACTCCCTTCTGGAGAGGTTCGCCGCGAAACTCAAACCACCCCTTCTGATGTGGGAACTGCTTCGTCGCTGTGTTTACATGCTGTTTTTCCCCAACGCAGAGAAGTACGAGAGGGATGCGAGGAGGTACTGGGACATCTTCTACAAGCGCCACGAGGACAAGGTTACACTCCTCCCATGTTCGCAGTTCCTTAATGTAGCTAAAGCTTTAGCTCGTTATGGAGATTTGGAATCTAGAGTCTTATTGGGTTGGGTCAGCCGAGGTGTTAGGAAGGATGTACTTGGGGAAAGTCACTTCAATTTTTTGGGTTTGAGCTAACCGATACTACTGCTACTTATTTATGCTGTAACTAAATTAATTGTGTCTGTGGACTACTGGGCTGTATTTTTTTGTACACAAAATGTCGTCCTTGATGAAATCAATCTAGTCCTGCTTTCATATTGATTCTAGTGACTGAACAAACTTTCCCCCTCTATGTTCAGGATATATCTCCCAATGCTGAATTTTGTTTGATGAAATGTTATCTAGAAAAATCATGTGTATCTTTGGAACTTGGTTCAAGTTCTCTGTAGCTATATATTTATATTTTCATTTTCTACTTCAAATAATTTCTCATGAACTTGTCCTTCATTACATCTGTTATGTCATGTATTTGATTTGTGTCCTTGTTTTTGTGCAGTTCTTCAAGGATAGACACTACCTGGATAAAGAATGGGGGAAATACTTTGAGGTAAACATAAGAAACAACAGTTTGCTCCCTAATCTTGACGTAAAGCACATAATATACATGAAGCTGATATAAGTTTGATGTAAACAGGGACAAGATGGAGAGAAGATGGTGCTGCTAGAGGTATGGTCGCGTTCTTGTTGAACTGTTGGTAATATCAGTGATCCTGCAAGATTGTTTTATGTAATTATCTGATAATCGAACTGTGCAGAAATTTGAGTATCATCATCAAGAAAGTAAGAAACGAATAAATTTGAATATGAACACTCCTTAGTATAAACAGTTTGGAATCTGAGTGTCTGAATCTTTAAGGCATTCCACATTCAAAGCAGCGTTGTACCTATGACTTCTTATTTCATAATCGCAAGTACCAAATTTTCTAGTGTTAATTTCTTGCTTGCATCCATAAGAAACTCGTTGGGGCGTAACCCTCTTAGCGACGTGCTACATCGGAACCCGGGTGTGGTGTTAAATGGGCAAGGGCCGGGTCGCCATCCCTCCAAGGGCGCGTCGTATCGTGACCTGGGTACGATGAAAAGTGAGCAAGGGTCAGGTCGTCGCAGCCTGAGTGGCGCGCTACATCTGCGCTCGGGTGTAGTGGAAAATGAGCAAGGGTCTTCGCACTTCCCTCGACGGGTGCGAAGGGTAAGGAAGTTAGCCGAGACAACTAGGATTCGCATAGGTAGCTGGAACGTAGGATCCCTAACAGGTAAGTTACAGGAGCTAGTTGATGCAGCAATTAGGAGGCGTGTAAATATTCTATGCTTTCAGGAAACTAAATGGAAGGGTCAAAAGGTGGAAGGGTCAAAAGGCGAAGGAGGTTGAGGATACTGGCTTCAAGCTTTAGTACACGGGGCAACATCGGGTAGGAATGGTGTAGGTATCTTGATCGATAGGAGCCTTAAGGATGGAGTCGTAGACTTAAGGATGGAGTCGTAGAGGTTAGGAGGCGAGGCGATCGGATTATCCTGGTCCGGATGGTAGTTGGAGACTCAGCCCTGAATGTAATCAGTGCCTATGCCTCTCAGGTAAGTCTCAGTGAGAGCACCAAGAGACAGTTCTGGGAAGACCTAGATAGCATGGATAGTACCGTTCCTAGCAGCGAGAAACTCTTCATAGCAGGAGATCTCAATGGCCATGTGGGTGCGACTAATGTAGGGTTCGAGCGAGTGTACGAGGGCTTTGGGTATGGTCGCAAGAGTTAAGAGGGGGAGGATATTTTGAACTTTGCGTTGGCCTACGACTTGTTGATAGTGAATATCCCTTTTAGGAAGAGAGAATCCCATCTTGTGACCTTTCATAGTGGACAACACTCGAGCCAGATCGACTTTATCCTTGCTAGGAGGGAGGATCGACGGGATTGCTTACATTGTAAGGTAATACCCGGGTAGTGTTTTGTACTTCAACACAAGCTTGTGGTGGCGGACTTTCATTTTCGGGTACGTGTCCATCGAGATAAACGCGCCAAGATTGCGAGAACGAAGTGGTGGAAGCTTAGAGGGGAAGCGGCGTAAACGTTCAAGGAGAGAATGCTAGGTGAGGGGCCCTGGGAGGAAGGAGAAGATGCAGAAGACATGTGGCTAAAGATGGCAACATGTGTTCGGAAGGTGGCCTCAGAGGTGTTTGGCGTGAGTAGGGGAGGCAAACAGGAAGGGAAAGACACCTGGTGGTGGAATGACGAGGTGCAAAGGGCTATTAAGGAGAAGGAGTGTTTCAAGCGCCTCCACCTTGATAAGAGTGCAGCCAACATCGAGAGCTATAATTTAGCGAAGAGGGTTGCAAAGCGAGCTGTGAGCGTAGCAAAGGGTAAAGCGTATGATGACCTGTATCAGCGGCTAGCCACGAAGGAAGGGGAGAAGGACATCTATAGGATGGCTAGGATCCGCGAGCGTAAGACAAGAGATATCAACCGAATCAAATGCATCAAGGATGAGACAGATCGACTTCTAGTGAAGGATGAGGAGATCAAGGACAGATGGCGAGAGTATTTTGATAAGTTGTTTAATGGGGAGAATGAGGGCCCTACCCTTGAGTTAGATGACTCTTTTGATAACACCAACAGACGTTTTGTGAGGAGAATTCAGGAGGCTGAGATCGGGGAGGCGTTGATGAGGATGAAGAGGGGTAAAGCGATGGGCCGTGATGGTATCCCCATTGAGGTGTGGAGATGCCTAGGTGACAAAGCGATAGTATGGTTAACTAAGCTTTTTAACCTTATTTTTCAGTCCAGCAGGATGTCTGAAGAATGGAGGAGAAATATATTAGTACCAATCTTCAAGAACAAAGGAGATGTTCAAAGTTGTACTAACTACCGTGGGATTAAGCTGCTGAGCCATATGATGAAGCTTTGGGAGAGGGTTATTGAGCACTGTTTAAGAAGAGTGACAAGTGTGACCCAAAACCAGTTTGGGTTCATGCCTGGAAGGTCGACCATGGAGGCGATTTTCTTAATCTGACAATTGATGGAGAGATATAGAGAGCAGAAGAAGGATTTGCATATGGTTTTTATTGACCTTAAGAAGGCGTATGATAAAATACCGAGAAATGTCATGTGGTGGGTCTTGGAGAAGCACAAAGTCCCAACTAAGTACATTACCCTTATCAAGGATATGTATAAGGATGCGATGACATTTGTCCGGACATGTGATGGTGACACCACTGACTTTCCTATTAACATAGGCCTACATCAGGGGTCAGCATTGAGTCCTTATTTATTTGCCTTGGTGATGGATGAGGTCACAAGGGATATACAAGATGATATCCCTTGGTGTATGCTCTTTGCTGATGATGTGGTGCTGGTGGACGAGAGTAGAGAAGGGGTTAATAGGAAGTTAGAGCTGTGGAGACGCACGTTAGAGTCGAAAGGGTTCAGACTTAGTAGGACCAAGACCGAGTACATGATGTGCGATTTCAGCGCGACTAGGCATAAGGATGGAGATGTTAGCCTCGATGGGCAAGTGGTGGCCCAGAAGGATACTTTTCGGTATTTAGGATCAATGCTTCAAAAGGATGACGACATTGATTAAGATGTTAGATATAGAATCTCAGCTGCCTGGTTGAAGTGGCGTCAAGCTTCTGGCGTCCTATGTGATAGAAGGGTGCCACAAAAGTTAAAAGTTAAGTTGTATAAGACAACGATTCGTCCGGCGATGTTATATGGTGCTGAATGTTGGCCTACAAAAAGACGACATGTTCAACAACTGAGTGTAGTAGAGATGCGGATGTTGCGGTGGTTTTGCGGGCACACACGAAGGGATAGAGTACAAAACAAAGTTATTCGGGATAGAGTCGGGGTGGTACCAATTGAGGAGAAACTTACCCAACATCGATTGAGATGGTTTGGACATGTCCAACGGAGATCCCCTGAGGCGCCGGTGCGTAGTGGGGTTCTAAAGCAGGCCGAAAATGTGAAGAGAGGTAGAGGTAGATCTAAACTGACTTGGGACGAGTCGGTGAAGAGAGACCTTAAGGAGTGGAATATCTCCAAAGAGGTAGATTTGGATAGGAGCGCTTGGAGACTCGCCATCCAAGTACTTGAAGATCCGTGATCTTTGTTTTTTTATGGGTTTCATCTCTAGCCTACCCCAACTTGCTTGGGACAAAAGGCTATGTTGTTGTTGTTGTTGTTGTAATTTCTTGCTTGCATAGAATGTTAGCATGACTAGTGTGAAGTTCAGTGCAGGTGGGTTGTGGAGCTGGAAACACAATCTTTCCGTTGCTGTCCACATATCCCGATATATTTGCTCATGCCTGTGATTTTTCTCCACGAGCTGTTGACTTGGTCAAGGTATTTGTTTATCTAATTCACATTAAGAGCTGAAGCGCTGAACAATTGAGTCATGTGCTTAGTGCTGTTTAGCCTATTTGATGTTATGTCACCATTTGCTGAATGGTATCTGCAGAAGCACAAGGACTTCAGACCTGACCGGTTAAATGCATTTGTTTGTGATATTACATCAGAACAACTAACTGAGAACATGGAACCTTCTTCCGCTGATATTGTAACAATGGTAATATGCTATGCTCTGATAATATGTCTATTTTAAATAATATATTGGACATTTATAACCCTTTTTTGCATTATTTCAGTATTCATGATTGCACGAAATACAAACAACTAACATATTAAGCAGATATTTGTGCTCTCTGCAGTTGCACCAGATAAAATGCCTTTAGTTCTGCAGAACGTTAGAAGTGTCCTAAAGGTAAGTACTACTTTTACTTTTAGGTCTTAACCTTTCATTTCTCAGAAGCTGTCGTCGACCTAGGGAACTGAACTGCTGTCTTCTGTATCAGCATGGTGGCCGTGTTCTCTTTCGGGACTATGCCTTTGGGGACCTTGCACAGGTTTAATCTCTTGTGTGTTTCTTGAGATCTTGATATTAGAATTTTATGACTTTGAAAAATCCTGTTCTTCTCCTGCTCTTGGCTCTGTACATTTGTATAGCATCCAGAATTACGTATTCAAGAAGAATGTTTGGAAATATCAAAAGTATAAGCCTACTTATCGATATGTTATTTTCAGATAGACTTGTTAGCAACATGCTTAAAACACAGGAGCTATCTTAATTTTTTATTTGTAACCAAGGTGTCCATTATATGCAGCTTGCCTCTTTTATTTTGTTTTCTTTCTCCCCCTTCCTGTAACCTATTCCTTCCCTTAGGTAATCATAAATTCATTAAAAAAATGTTGATGCATCTACTTGTTTTCAACCATACTTTTAAAGGCCATTTTTTATGTAGTTAGTCTACCCCAAGTTGCTTGGGACTAAAATGCTTTGTTGTTGTGTGTCAAATTTAAACTCATTATGCATTTATAATATTTATTGTCATCTTGTAAACCAAAATGTAGGAAAGGCTTATGTCAAAAGGCCAGCAAATAAGTGAGAACTTCTATGTCAGAGGTGATGGTACGGTGAGTGGATCGCCTATGAACATTATACAAGGAAATTCAGTCACATCAATACATTTAATGCAGCATGTATACTAATTTACAAATGATTACCTGAATTGTTGCAACACATGTTCTATGCAGCGTGCCTATTACTTTTCAAATGAATATCTGGTCGACTTATTCTCAAAATGTGGATTTACTCTCGAGGAAATATGTGTGCACAACAAGCAAGTTGAAAATCGTTCACTTGACTTGGTGATGAACAGGTGGTTTTTTTGGCCAGCGTCGCTAATGATTTTTACTATATATCTTCACTTGCAATAAACTTGTACAGAAATGAGTTAGCTGTAACATTGTTATCTCTGTAACATTTTCAAAATAGAAAGTTCAATGAGGACCAGAGTTGCTGATAGTATATGCATTTCAATATGATAGATTTGGGATTGATGAATTCAAGTATCTAGTATAATGTATTGTGCTGGATCCTAGCTTGCTTACATTTAATGATTTAAATAGGTCAAGTACCCTTCAATTGATAGTAGATAGCATGTACTCGGTTCCTTTGTTGTCCTGCATTCGCCAGTCTTTTCATGCGCCACTATTATTTTTCTTTATATCTATATTCACAGGTAGTTGTATTAACTCTTTCTCGCGAATGCCTGAAATTTTCCGTATTGTTTATCTTACTTAGGAATTGGATCCAAGCTACTTTTGCCCTCGATTCGTCTGGTTCTCAAAGTCTGAATGGTCAACGTGACTTCCATGTGTGTGAAGGAAAAGAGGATAAGCTAGTTGCTGACTCTTCTAAGAATAAAAGTAGTAGAGAAGAAATTGATCTTTCTGAGGATTTTTGCAACATGTTTGGGACATCACACAACCTTAATGAGGTAACAGTGCCTATGCATCCTATGCTTTATTGTCGTCAAATTCAACCTTGTACTGCAATGAAATGATTAAATTGCACGAACCAACTATTAGAAGGCCATTTAGTTAGCATTATATTGGTCCCGTTTAGACTAAATATTTGAAGTCAAAACAAAGAGCTTACTAGGAATACTTTGCCTGGAAAAATGATAATTCCAGTAGTAAAGAAGCATAACAAGAGGAATGTTCAGTCAGAAAAAAAAAAGAATGTTCAGTTGTTTCTGATCGAAGTTCATCTCCATAAACATAACGTTTGAATATCCTTTTTTGCCATAAAATTCTGACTTATTGTTCACTTCGCTTTTCCAGGTTTAACATTGTTATTGTCTTTTGAAGTTGTTTCACATGGCCTGTTGGTTTGTAGGTACAAATCATTGGAATTAAAGCAAAAGGTCACGACTTCAAAATAAAAATGCTCACGAAGGAATACCAGCACACCTGCAAATTAACTGGCTTAATGCTTTGGGAATCAGCTCAACTCATGTGCAGTCTGTTAGCAGAGAATCCTTCCATTGTTGCAGGCAAAAGGGTCCTGGAGCTGGGCTGTGGCTCGGCTGGCATCTGCTCAATGGTTGCTGCAAGTTCCGCTCAGTTTGTTGTAGCTACAGATGGGGATGCAGAATCACTGGACCTCCTTAGACAGAATACCTCCTCAAATTTGGATCCTAATTTGCTCGACAGAATTATGATTAGGAAGTTATTTTGGGGCAACAAAGATGATGTGAGGGAAGTCAGAGAGCTTTCTGGCAATGACACAGGTTTTGATTGCATAATAGGCACCGATGTGACTTACAATCCTGATGCTATACTTCCTCTCTTCAAGACTGCCAGGGAACTCATTTCTGAAAAAGCTAACAAGGATGCAAGGGCAGTTTTTATTCTTAGCTACATTCAGCGCCGTGTTGATGAGAACTCTATCCTTTCTAATGCAATGGCCCAGGGTTTCAGGCTTGTGGACAAATGGATAAATGGAGTTCATGACAGTAATGGTATTATTAGCTCTTGGTTCTCTGGTAATGATGTTTGCAGCACGTACCGGAACACAACACTTTCGATATTGTATTTTGAATTGTGAGAAAAATGATGTCTACCAAGATTTCATGTTCCTGTGTGAACAGAAGAATATTTTGTACCAATTGTACTAAGCCAAGGGGGGGAAACGTTTTGCGAATAGTTCAAACAACTGGATTTTACTGTTAATCTGTTATTCTTTTCTCTGTTTCTGTTAAGGTTACCTGGATTTATGAACTTTTTTGTAACTGCCGTGTTTGTATGAAATAATTTCTATGTAGTTTGATTTTACCAAATTGTTTTTCAATAACGTTCAGGTAGCATACTGTCAAGGACACAAGGTAGCGCAATATTAGAAGACCATATATATGCTGAATCTGTGTTTTCAAGTGATATATTCAGCATCAGCTTCCTGTAAAAGCCTAGGACTCTGGAATCCTATGTTAAGGTGTTTTACGAGAGGTGTGTGGAGTTCAGAAAAAACTTGTAACGTTACGGGTCCACGGTCCAGAAAGGCTAGAAAAGGAACTTGAAGCTCCAGCGCCAAAAACACACGGAGGCATTGATGTTTCATACTTCCATGATTTTTTTATCGAAAGGAAATTATTGCAGCGAAAAGGAATTGACGGAGGTAATGAAATACGATAACGAAAATGATTACAGAAAGATATCAATACGTTACAGCCAGAAAAAAAGGGAAAAAAAATAGCAGTGCTACTTGCGAGCCGATCAGTTGTAGAGATCATCCTCGTCGTCGGCGTTGGCCGTCGCAGCAGGCTCCGCCGCCTGGGGCTGCTTGGAGAAGCGGAACTCGCTGCCGAAGCCCCAAAACTGCTGCAGCGTCTGCGCGAACGCCTGGTACTTGCGGATGTCCGCGTCGCTGACGCTCCTCCGCGCGAACCTCATCGACTCTTCAAAGTGGACGGCCTTGATCTGCGCCGGCTCCTCGGCGCAGTCCACCGCCATGTCCTCCGTCCTCTCCTTCGCCTGCCTCTCCCGCTCGATGTCCTCGCGGATGGCGTACTTGCACGCCCTCTGGCAAATCTCCGTGATGTCGGCGCCGCTGAAGCCCGCCGTGAACCTGGCCAGCGCGCCCAGGTCGACGTCGCTGGCGATGGGGGACCTCCTCAGGCACGCCTTGAAGATCTGGTGCCGCGAGGCCTCGTCCGGCACCGGGATGTAGATGAGCTGGTCCAGGCGGCCGGGGCGGAGCAGCGCCGAGTCTATGATGTCCGGCCGGTTGGTCGCGCCGATGATGAACACCGTCTTCTTCGCTGTCATGCCGTCCATCTCGGTGAGCAACTGGTTGAGGACCCTGTCCCCGGCGCCGCCGGCGTCCCCCGCCCTGCCGCCCCTCTGCGTCGCGATCGAGTCGAGCTCGTCGAAGAAGAGGACGCACGGCGCGGACTGGCGCGCCTTGCCGAAGATCTCGCGGACGTTGGCCTCGCTCTCGCCGAACCACTTGGTCAGCAGCTCGGGGCCCTTGACGCTGATGAAGTTGGCCTGGCACTCGTTCGCGATCGCCTTCGCGAGCAGCGTCTTGCCGCAGCCGGGGGGCCCGTAGAAGAGCACGCCCTTGGAAGGGGACATGCCGAAATTCTCGAACTTGTCCGGGTGCTCCACGGGGTACTGCACGGTTTCTTGCAGCTCCCGCTTGACGCCCTCGAGGCCGCCAATGTCCGCCCAGCTGACATTGGGCACCTCGACCATGGTCTCGCGTAGAGCCGACGGATTGGTGCCGGCGAGGGCAGTCTTGAGGTGGTCGTTGGTGATGGCCATGGAGCTGAGAACCTCAGCGTCAATTGTCTCGTCCTCGAGGTCGATCACGTCCATCTTCTCCCTGATGCATTGCAGGGCAGCCTCGGTGCACAGGGCGGCCAGGTCGGCGCCGACGTAGCCGTGCGTGTCCTTGGCGACGACGTCCAGGTCGACGTCGTCGGCGAGCTTCATGTTTTTGGTGTGGACGCGCAGCACTTCGAGGCGGCCGACCTCGTCCGGCACGCCGATGTCGATCTCTCGGTCGAACCTCCCGAACCGCCGCAGAGCAGGGTCGATGCTGTTGGGGCGGTTGGTGGCGCCCATGACGATGACGTGGGCGCGCGCCTTGAGCCCGTCCATGAGCGTCAGCAGCTGGGAGACAATGCGCCTCTCGACCTCGCCGTGGGTCTTCTCCCTGTTGGGCGCGATGGAGTCGATCTCGTCGATGAAGACGATGGAGGGCGCGTTCTTCTCGGCCTCCTCGAACGCCTTCCTAAGGTTGCTCTCGCTCTCCCCGGCCATCTTGGACATGATCTCGGGGCCGTTGATGCAGAAGAAGAAGGCCCCGGTCTCGTTGGCCACGGCACGGGCGATCAAGGTCTTGCCGGAGCCCGGCGGCCCGTACAGAAGGATGCCCTTGGGCGGCTTCACGCCGATGGACTTGAACAGCTGCGGGTGCCTGAGTGGCAGCTCGACCAGCTCCCTGATCTGCGCCAGCTGCTTGCGCATCCCGCCGACGTCATCGTAGCCGACGCCGTCGAGCCTCTCCTCGTCCTCGCGCCTGACGGGCTCGCCGTCGCAGAAGATCTCCGTGTCGTTGGCGACGATGCAGTACTCGACGGCGGGGTGGATGTCGACGACCTTGAACTCGACGCTCCTCATGCCACCGCTCACGAGGAAGAGGTCGCCCTTGCGGACGGGGCGGTACGCGTCGACGAAGTAGGGCTTGAGGTAGGCCTCGAAGAGGTCCCCCGAGAGGCCCTCGACGGTGTCGTCGAGGGGGAGGACGTGGACGCGCGCCCCGTACTGGGCGTCGTGGCACGGGTGCACGGACACGACGTCGGCGAGGCGCACCCGGAGGTTGGAGCGGAGCACCTTGCCGATCAGAATCTTGCCCTCGCCGCACTCCTCGTCCGGCAGGGCCACGCAGACCGTGTCGCGGCGGCGCTTGCCCTTGAGCAGGACGACGTCGCCGCGGTAGATGGAGAGCTTCTCCATGGTGGCCGGGTGGAGCGTGCAGATGGAGTTGTACTTGTCGGTGGTCGCCTTGGCCTCCTCCACCACCAGCCGGTTCTCTGCTCTCTTCCTCGTGCCGGTAGGGCACGACGCGGCGGCTGCGTCGTCGGCCATGGCGATGGCGTTAGCAACAGGCTCTGTTTCTGGAATCAGGTGCTCTCTTTCTCGGCGGAATCAGGTGGTGATTGGCGATGGCTGATGCGCGCGCCTCTCGATTCTGGCTGTTCGCTTGCGTTTTTTGGTGGGGAGAAGCCGGGGGCTCGGCCCCTTTTTATTGGGCCGCGGCCCGCCGAGTCCGAGACGTATCGTATCGACGAGTCCGATAGGGAGGAGGGGGAGACGCTCCTTCCGATTCTTCTACCGGCCAGCCAATTACGGCCCGTGCAGATGTGCAGTCCAACTCACCCACGACAGGCCAGCCTATCAGGGCCCAAAGGACGTACTAAAAGATCTTGGCCCAACATCGTCTCCAGCCAATCAGGGCCCAAAGGGGAAGAAGGCCTACTAAGAAATCGGCCCAACATCGTGGAGAAAGAGAGATTCCTCGCGAAAAAAAAAGAAATTAACGTACGTGTACGTATTTAGCCCTCCTTGATGATAACGATTTGGCATGTGCCCGCGCGCGCGAAATGGTGGGTGCCCGGTCGACGACAGCGTGAAACACGAAGGGATTGTGCGACACGGGCTCGTTCCCAACTCAACTCCCAAGGGGGGGATCGGAATCGAACACGAGCTGACGCCGACTAGCGAAAAATCTCCGGTGGCGTCGACGTCACACTATCGCCCGCGGGCCAGGCAGAGTCTCCCGTGCGGCACGCGGGAGCATATTCCCCCCACCCAACCGCATGCCCAAGGCTGAACTAGACGGCGGCGTCCTTTTCGCGGAGCCCCACAGCCGAGCCTGACCCGCCGCGACAGCGACGCCCCGCCGGCGTCGCCATCGACCCCGCGGAAGCCGCGGGCTCCCAACCAATGGAGCAGTCCCTCTCGCTGGACCGGAACTCGGGGGCGCCCAGCCAGCCGCCGCCGGTTTGACCTGTGAAAATACAGCGAGGAGAGGAGAGCTTCGGGTCAAAAAATAAGAAGGGGAGCAGGGGGTGGAGTGGTGGACTTGGAGAGGGGAAAGAAGGAAGGAGGAATCTGCGATGGGCGGGTGGAGCTGGCTCTGCTGCGGCCGATCCAACGCCGGATGCGCCGCCGTCCAGCTCCCCGAGCCGTTCCACCTGCCGGCGCCCTTGCCCGAGTGGCCTCAAGGTTCGGGACTTCCTCCCTGCGCCTCTCCCTTGCCTGCTTTCATTCACTGTTCGTGCTGATTGTTTGTGGAACCAGTTGCACTGTTGCTGCGCGTTGGGTTGGGTGGTGTTTCGTGGTTGACCTGTAGCTGATCCGTATGAAATTGCTGCTAGATTTGTTGCGGCCGTTGATGATCGCCCGATTTTGTTTGTTCGTTTTCCCTGTTGCTCACCGGGAGCTTTTTCCATGATAACCGGTAGGATTGATAGTTGCTTCAAATTCTTCCGATCTGACTGCAGTTGTATGAAATCCAATTATCGACAAGTTCTTCGAAGTTAAGAGTGTTTGACTTAACTATAGTTGAACCTAGATTAATAAAATAAAACAAAATAAAATCCCACAGAACATGGAAATCGTGGCGATTTGAGTGTGCTATACTGGCTGCTCGCGCCGCCAATTACTTCAATCCACGAGCTTAGCACATGAATTTGCTTGCATTTTGACTGTCCTGTGCCTTTTGCTCTCCCATGGTACTGCCTTGCTCTGTTATTTCGTGTTGGCAAGTGGCGAAGAAATTAAATAACTGAATGTGTTGAGAACTAATTTTCAAGGTGGTATACCTTTAGGTTTAAAGGTGTCTGTCTTCTCTAGGCGTTTTTTTGATCATATAGCATTGCTTTATAAGAAATATCTGCCTGTTTACTTATTTGCAGGGAGCAAAATCTGTAAAAAAATTTCTCGAATACGCAGGAGAGCTGCGTATCATTGTATTAATAGAAGAAGAAAAGAGTCATACATAGACCTGAACACACCCTGGAAAAACTCAAAACCTGTAATTAATTTACTTTGCACAGGCAAATAAAAATTAGTTATTTTGTTTTCATGGATTTAAAAATGGAATCCTATTCCTGGTTGGGCAACGAGTAAAAAATAGATGCATGTATTGCAATATTTACCTGGCTTTTTTTTTGCCAAATGGGTGGCTTTCCTGAATACTCGAATCTTTTACTGACTTTCTTCAGCAACTCCTTAACAGGAGGGAGTTTTGCTAAGGGCACAATATGCATAGGAGAGCTTGATGTTGTCAATATTACCAAGTTCCGGAGTATATGGAGCTGCTCAGGAGCTTCATTTTATGAGCCAGAAGGAGTTCCTGATGGTTTCCACTGCCTCGGGCACTATGCCCAACAGAATAACCGCCCCTTACAGGGATTTCTTATTGTGGCAAGGGAAGTGGCTAGGCACCAGCAGATTAATAGCAAGCCCGCCCTTGAGAAACCATTGGATTACTCTCTTGTTTGGACCAATGCTAACTTAAATGAAGATGAGAACAGCCAATGTGGTTGCTTCTGGTTGCCATCTCCACCGAATGGGTATAAAGCCCTTGGCTATGTGGTTACTAAAGGACCAAAGAAGCCCTCACTGGAGTCAGTTCGATGTGTGCGAGATGACCTAACAGCCACATGTTCGTTCAATTGTAAATATCGAAAATGCATGCCAAATTTGGAAGACAAGGCCTTGCCACCGAGGGGTGAGAGGACATGGTATACCAGTTGGCACATTCTCCTGTGAAACTGATTCAACAGACAGTAAGAAATCAAGAGTTCCCTGCTTGAAAAACTTCGAATCGAATTTGAGAGCCATGCCTAATTTGGAGCAGATCAATGCTCTGATCAAGCACTATGGCCCAACTGTTTTCTTCCACCCACAAGAGACCTACTTACCATCATCAGTTTCTTGGTTCTTTAAGAATGGAGCTACACTGCACAAGAAAGATATAAAAATGGGAGATGCCATACTCCCTGGTGGCTCGAACCTGCCTGCTGGTGGATCAAATGATGGTGAGTATTGGATTGATCTCCCTGATGATGATAGGAAAGAACATGTCAAAGTTGGCAATCTGAAGAGTGCTGAGCTATATGCTCATGTGAAGCCAGCTCATGGAGGGACCTTCACTGACATTGCAATGTGGGTATTCTGCCCATTCAACGGGCCTGCAACGATCAAGGTTGGGTTTGCAAGCTTCGCTCTACAGAAAGTTGGTAGGCATATTGGAGACTGGGAGCATTACACCCTCCGAGTGAGCTGTCATCTATCTACTTCTCGCAGCACAGCGGGGGTGAATGGGTAGATGCTTGCGATTTGGAATTCATCTCAGGAAACAAAGCAATTGTGTACTCGTCCAGGAATGGACATGCAAGCTACCCCCACCCAGGCTGTTATCTGATGGGGTCTGAGAAGCTTGGTGTCGGAGTAAGAAACGATGTGGCTCGAAGTAATTTTTCAGTTGATTCAAGCATGCACTATAAAATCATCTCTGCAGGACATCTGGGAGGTGTTGTTGTGGAACCATGCTGGCTGCAGTACATGAGGGAGTGGGGCCCGACCATAACATACAACTCACGTTCTGAGATAGACACGGTGCTTAGCTTCTTGCCGTTCTTTCTCCGGTTCACAGCGGAAGCAATATTCAACAGCCTTCCGGGAGAATTGTACGAGGAGGAAGGTCCTACAGGACCCAAGGAGAAGAACAACTGAGATCCTAGGCTTCATCGCCTTCATTATTTATCCCAGCTACTTTTATCTGTACCATAAAGCTGTATTTGATGAAAGATTGCTATGCTATGCCATGTGTTGACGCTAGATTTTGACATGTGTTGAATCGGCGTCGGGAGGAGAAGATTGGCCCATGCGGCAGATCTGAGGGTTACAGTGAGGAATCGGCCGATTGAGGTAACAGTTGGAAATCGGCCGATTGGTGATGCAGCTTGCGCCAACAGGATGGGACTACTTCGGAGGGTCCCGGTCAAAAGTTGGTCAACAGTGCTATGCTAAGTCGGTCAGGAAACAATTGAAAAGTCTTGATTGGATTAGGAGACGGCGGCGGAAGATTCTGCGGGAGTCCGTTTTCTTTTTAAAAGATGTTATAGATATAGTAGTTTTCCTATTTTTAAATAAGGTTCTAACAAGTCATGATCGACCGGGAGTCCTAGTTTTAGGGTATAAATAGGAGTCTTCAGGGCTTTGCAACATCAATCAACAACAATACTTCTACTTTTTCCAGCAATTTACTTTCAAGTCGGCGACTTCGCCAATACTTTTCTTCTTTCACGAGTTCGTACGGATTGGCAGGGCTGCATCAACTTGATCTCCAGCCAATTGGTAGGTTCCGCTTATCGAGTAATATCCGAGCTTTAACTACGGGCGCATCGCTGTGGTTTCGTTTGGATTTATTCACCAGCTATCGATATTTACTAGAATTGCAAGTTTTACCTGTTGTTCTAGTATTATCACCAGTTATCCAGCTTGAGATCAGAGTAATCGGCTTCGTTATCGTTCTTCTTCGATTTATTATCTTACAGCCGATTAGATCTATTTCAAGTGTTGCATCCGTAATAATTGTTTAGATCGCTCCAGCAGTCTTCTTTACAATTATTACGCGATTATCGGCTAATCCATAGCCGATCATCTTTACAGCAAATCGGCCGATTCGCCGACGCGCTCTTCAGGACAGATCGGAACTCCAGCCGATCGGAGCGTCTTGAATTTAATACTCTTATTTCCTTGTCAATCAACAGGTCAGATTGACTGGCACGCAGCGCGAACCGTACCAGGGCGATAACCCGAACAGGAGCTAAGCAGATTCTCCCGGGTCGTGTGTCCGACGCTGAAGACCATCGGCCGATTCCTGTGTGGCCGATTTTAGCGCCAACACACTTTTGGCACGCCTAGTGGGACAAACTTCAAGATCCGATATGTCGAAGAACGCGGAAATTTCCGACGGCAACATCATTGAGGTCACAGAAGCGGATCTCAAAGACGACCAGAGGGAAGAGCTAGCTAAACATCTAGAAGATTACAAGAAGATGTATCTGCAGTCGTTTAGTCGTACCAGAAGCGGGGAGGCTGTCAAGAAAGCTCCTATTCCCGTTCCCCGCCATATCACCATTGCTGAGGATTCGGGCAAGATGTCCGATATGATCCAACAGTCCGTCTACCAGGCGTTCATCGACCAGTCCTCGGTGATGACCAACATGGTGTACAACGCCGTCATCAGCTCTCTGGCCAGCGGAGCAGTTCAAGGCTATCAGGGGCCGGCGTATGCCCCGCCGATTACGCTTCCAGCCAGAAGCAGAAGACTCCTAGACGCCGAAACAAGATATTCCCCAGTGGAGCGGCTGTGCTTGTGTTTATACTTCTTGTGTACCAAGCTCAGGTACTATTTGCTATCGGCAGAATGCATAGTTGTATGCAAGGATGATGTGGTGAAGTATATGCTATCATTGCCGATTTTGAAAGGGCGGATTGGAAAATGGATCCTGGCTCTATCAGAATTCGACATAAGGTACGAATCGGCCAAAGCTATCAAAGGTCAAGTAATGGCCGATTTCGTAGCTCAGCATTGTGGACCAGAGATTGTCGTCGTTGAACCGGTTCCATGGACTCTATATTTTGATGTTTTTTCGTGTGGGGTCGGATCAGGAATCGGCATCGTTCTTGTGTCGCCTCGGGGGGCAAGTTATGATTTCTCTCTGCCGATAGAAGCTTCCGCAACTAATAATCAAGAGGAGTATCGGGCCGTTCTTAAGGGCATCCAGTTATTAAGGGAAGTCAAAACTGATGCAGTCGAAATTTTTGGAGATTCTATGCTCATTGTGGATCAATTGACGGGGCGATCTGAGTGCAAGGATGATATCTTGAGGATTTATTATGAAGATTGCCTTCAGCTTTTAAAAGAGTTCAAATCTGTAATAATTGAGCATATCCCCAAAAATTATAATGAAGAGGCCAACAGGCTGGCCCAACATGCCTCCGGCTATCGGCCGATTCAGGGAGCGATGATGCTAGAGCTCGCGGCCGATGACTGGCGATAGGAAATTGCCGATTACTTGAAAGATCCATCCCGAAAAGTGGATCGGCGAATACGTTTTCAAGCTACAAAATATGTGTTGCTTGAGGATGATTTATTTTACCGGACGATTGATGGAGTTCTTCTCAAGTGCCTGGGAACAAAAGAGGCAAAGGTTCTGATGGGAGAAATCCATGAGGCGTGTGTGGAGCCTATCAATCGGCTCACAAAATGAAATGGATGATCCGGAACAATGGGTATTATTGGCCAACTATTCTTGAAGATTGTTTCAAATATTACAAAGGATGCCAAGACTGCCAGAGGTTTGGCAATGTACAGCGCGCGCCAGCATCGGCTATGAATCCAATAATTAAGCCGTGGCCATTCAGAGGTTGGGGAATAGATCTCATCGGACAGATTCATCCTCCATCAAGCAAAGGGCATAAGTTCATATTGGTAGCCATAGATTATTTTACCAAGTGGGTGGAGGCAGTTCCTTTAAGGAACGTGACATCGGCCGATATGATTGAATTTGTTAAAAGCCATATTATCTATCGATTTGGTATTCCTCAAACCATCACAACTGACCAAGGAACAATGTTTACTTCTGGAGAATTCGAAGAGTTTGCCGCCGATATGGGGATTAGATTATTAAATTTTTCTCCATACTATGCTCAAGCCAATGGCCAAGCAGAATCGTCCAATAAAGGGATAATCAAACTAATCAAGAGGAAGATAGAAGAGCAACCCAAAAGGTGGCATATGTCTTTGGCTGAATCTTTATGGGCTTATGGGATGGCTTGTCATGGAACTACTAAGATATCCCCTTATCAGTTGGTTTATGGTCATGAGGCAGTCTTGCCTTGGGAGATAAGGACGGGGTCAAGACGTACATCGTTTCAAGATCAGTTAACGGCCGATGACTATTCCTTCCTCATGAAGGACGAACTCGATGACTCGGCAAGTTTACGGTTGAGAGCCCTGATTAGTATAGAAGAAAATAAGAAAAGGGTGGCCAGATGGTATGACAAAAAGGTCAAAGTTAAACAATTCTCTCAGGGAGATTTGGTGTGAAAGTTGGTGTTGCCGATGGGATCCAAAGATCCCAAATTCGGTAAATGGTCACCCACTTGGGAAGGGTCGTACAGAATCGGCCGATGTGCCCCTGGAAATGCATATATTCTGGAAACAATTGAAGGGGAGGAATTCTCAAGAGCTTCATACGGACGATATCTGAAGAGGTACTATCCAAGCATTTGGGTAGATGCATAACTTGCAGTAAAATATATCAAGACAATATGGCCGATTTTTCATCGGTTTTCGTCTACATATCTGATGCAGAGATGACGTCGCCTGAAGAAAAAACATTGGGATTCATTTTGACTAGTTCATTATTGAATGAAAATGACAGAGTACATGGCCGACATGGTACAAGTCGCCCTTATAATAAAAATACCGATACGTCTATTGATTACGCCTACGCTGGATTTCTCTCTCAACGCGACCCAGCTCTATCATAAGGTGGAACCTTTTCTCCTTCGGGTCCTCTGCAGTGGCTCCAGTCTCAGCTTGGTTGCAAAGTTCTATCAGGAGGTGGGTCTTCTTCTCCTCCAAATCCTCCATGGCAACTTCGGTCTTAACTTTACAAGGAAGTGGAGGATTTTTTTCAGAAGATGGTCGCTTACGGACCAAATAGTGAGCATCTATGAGGTCCCAGCATTCTTAGACAACAGCGGGGACATGATCTCTGAGTTCCTCAGCACGAGCTCTTATTAGATCTTTGTCTGCCTGTGACAGTGGTTCGTCTGAATGCATGATTTCAATCGCTCGTTCTAGACCAGGGCTGAGACGTTTTGGCTAAACAGAGATAAAAGGGATTACCCAACATCAGAGCGATTGAGATGCTTAGGGGAAAGGCAGAGAAGAGTTCATACCTGGTTGACAGAGGAAGAAGATGAAGAGGATGAAGAAGACATCTTGCCGTTCAGTTTGGGGCAGTAAAGAGAGAAAGAGAAGATAAGTAATGTGTATGCCTCTGGAGACTGTGAAGGGTCTACTTATAAAGGAAAGAGAGGTAGAAGGATGGTGAGATATGTCCTATCGGAGTAAAAGCGTACATAAATGCAAAGCTGACTAAAGGAAAAGTTCAGGATCAAATCGGCATTGTAGCATTGAAGGAGCAATAAATGTTTACAGTATTCTTTACAGCCTAAGGAAAGCATCTATGGCCTCAATAGCTCCTCGCCTAATTTGATCGGCCGAGTCTAGTACTCTCTGGTCATCATCGGCCGATCCTGGGACTTCTGACACACGGCGATGAAGCCTTATCATTTCACGGGCCAAGTGCTGCCTCTCTTGCTTCAGCTCACTGATGATGGATGGGAGTTCTTGAAGTTTCTTTTCTTCAGCGGCTATCTCTTTGGTTATCTGCTCCATCTCCTTGGCCAGCTCCGCTCTTCTCCGTTTGAGCCGATCTATCGTGCCGACGATGTCCGGACGGCAGCTTTCGAGGAAGTTGATCTTTTGGTGTACCTCTTGAGTCCGGTGCTTGTATGAATCGGCCTCTTCTCGGGTTTTTGCCATCTGGGCACGATCGGCCATGTGGCGCAGCGCCCTGGAAACCGGAATATGCATATGCTCTATATAAGCAGCATGCGTCAGGTTTTCTGATGTCTCTTTCGGGATTCGACTCTTGATATCGTTGAAAAGTCGTCGAATCGGCGAAGCGTCTTCTACCAATCGGCCAATGTCGTCTTGAAGGAGAATACGCATGCTTTCGAGCTTGGCGCGGACATCATCGGAGGCAGAGCTCGACGAAATTGGGTGTGAAGCAATTTCCTCGTCATCAGGCAAGGAGACGGCAAAGGAGAAGATGCTGTTGTTAGGGGTGTCTTGCTCCTGTGAGGAAGTAAAGAGAAGGGTTGGCAAGCAGTAAAGGGGAATCGACCCATTCCAATGGTAAGTTTGTTACCTCCTTAAAACGAATTTCTCTTGCCTGCGCCGGTGTGAGTGTCTCCCTTGTCTCAGGGGCTGGTGCAGTTGGCTCGTCGGAAGAAGAAAATTCAACGATTATCAGTGCTCCGCTTGGACCAGCTTCCTGAAAAGACATGAAAACAGATCCTGTAAGTATGCTATGGGAAATTGAAATAAGATGGCGTGAGAAATTTGCCATGCCTCTGTTGATCTTCCGGCCGATGTTTGTTGTGGGGTTATAGCCAGCATACCCAAATCGGCCTGCATCAGGATAGATTAAGTTCTCTGAAAATTAAGAGATCAAGGTAAGAGATCATTTACCTCGACGGGAGGAGCTGCTGGAGTTTCGGCTTCCACTTGGGACGTAGCCAATTACTGCGGAGACTGCGGTGGAATAGCTTGTGCAGCCTATCAGAGGGAAAGAGTTAATGTCAGTGGAAGATTTGAAGAATATATGAGATGAGTAAGATTACCTGAACAGCTTCTACTAGTAGTGATGCCGCAGCTGCCCCGACTTCGGCGGTGACTTGAGGATCGGCTATCTTGGCAACCGGCAAGGGTGAAGAGATTGGAGTCTCGGTCGATGCCACCGCCGTCTGGTCAGCCGATCCGATACGGGGAGTCTCAGCCGATGCTATCGCTGTCTGATTGGCCGATCCGATGCGGGCTCGCACTCGACGGCTGGTTATCTTCGAGGTTGGCCTTTTCGGTGCTCGTTTCGATCGGCCAGTAGAGATATCCTTGATAGTTGGAGCATGGAAACCGATAAGTGGATATGGCGTATATGGATGGTGACTATCTATCGGCTGCCGCTTCGGCTCCGCATCGGAGGGACCTGGCTTTCAGACTGAGAAGATGAATGTGGGTTAATAACAAAATGAAAGTATGGAAAGGAATAGCACTGGAATCGGCTGGGAGAAAGGACACACCGCTGCGTTTGGGTCGATATTTTCTGGATCCAAAATGTTGCAATAAGTTGATGGAGACTTGCAGAAAAGGTATTGCTTCCATTCTGCCCACCATAATTTAAATTGTTGGGTGGCAAAAGAGGCAACTGACCAATTATTCAGATCAATAGTGCTGGAATCTGGTACTAGATCGCACAGCCGATTGTAGTCAAGACTTGAAGTCAGCCCATCTCTGAATTTCGCTTGACCGGCGAAGTAGACCCGAATCGGCAGTTGGCCAAAACCCAGTTGCCTTGCTGCAGCCGATGGGTGGTAGAACTCATAGGTGGGAGAGTCCTTTCCTGAGAAGAAATTGGCTGGCAGAATCCCTGGCTTGATCAAGATATCCATAAGCTCCCTGTCAAAGGTATGGGTGGAGAAGTCGTAGCTCATGGGTAGTTCGAAAATCGGCTCCACTGCTTGATACGGATACCAGCTGACGGTCTCTTCACTAAGGCCATTGTAAAGGCATATGAAGTACTCAGCTGTACGGGTAGCAGTAAACTGACAGCCAGGGAAAGCCGATGCCGCCTCTCCAAAAGATCTGCAGCGTCGTCGGACGGATGGATTCTCCTCTGACTCAATGTTAGGAAAAGTTTTGGTCTCTATCCGTTGCTGAGAGACCTTGCTCATGTATAAATTGAGCCAGAGGGTGATGAACCACCAGGGACCGCCAGGGTTCCCAATCGGCTCCCCCTTCAACAGCTTGGTGCCGATTTGGTGCATCAGGTGATAGGCCGATCCCAGCAAATATTTTCCAAGGGGGATGGCCGATCCTTGTGACAAAGCCTCCGCTAAAGCTTGGGTGTTTGAAGAGGGTCCAACTGCTCTGCCACAGAAAAAGTGCTTTTCTAGCCACATCATCAGAAAAGCAGTATGCTCCCTCTCTGAAACTATCCCGATTTTCATATTTTTGCTAATATACCCCTTCCACCCGCCGATTCCTTTGGTCTCTAGCCGATGTGATGGTTTAAACAGATAGTTAAAAGGGATATCGGCGGAGGAGATGTCGAGGCCAGTCAACAGCAGAACATCGGCCAAGGTCGGGGTCATGGGTCCATGTCCAAAGAGGAACGCATTAAGTGCATCGGACAAAAAATAAGAAGCTGCCATTGCCAGAGGTTCATTTCTTTCCATCTGAGACAGAGATAAGTCTATGCACTGGCCGATTTTTTGTTCCTCCCACTGAACCTTCCTAGATCTGGCTATTCTCTGGTACCATTCTCTCCAGCCGAGGGTTTCATTTAGCCAGGATCTAAAGGTACCTACCCACTGATCTAGGTTCATAGGCGATTGCTTGAAAGAGACTCTGTGAGTCTCTAGACTGATCAAGTCAGTTGGATCGGGGTTCCCCATAGGGCCTAAGCAGATAAGGTCAGGGGATTCTGAGAGGGGATGGTGATTTGGTGCCTAAGTGCCTAAAAAAGGGAGAAAAGGGGAAGAAACTGAGAAAAGATCCGGAAAGTACTGAAGCAGTAGAAAAACGAAAGGGGAAAAAATTGCAAGCATTTACCTCTGCGATGGAGATCATCGTCGCCGATGGGGCTGCCAGAGGAGCCGCCGATTGGGCCGCCGCCGCTGAAGGGGTTGCCGATGGAGCTTCAGTGGATGGAGCGGTCGCCGATGGTGACGCCATTGGAAGGTTGGAGCAGGTCGCGGATGAGATCGCCGGAAGGGGGAAAACGTTTGGAGATCGAGAGAGCTCAGAGGAAGACGAACAGTGGTTCGCTAGAAGAAAATGCTAGATTTGTGGGGAAAAGTAGGCGGAGAAGGCCAGCACTTAAGGAAAATCGGGAGGGCAAGGGTAAAAATGGTATTCTTGCCGCGCCGTCTACACGAATTCCAGGGGAGCGGTCGTTTCGCGCGCTCGGTCCGAGGAAATTGCAATCATTGTGCCGCGGAACGGAAGGAGATTTTTACTGCGCCCGTTTCGGAGGAAAGGATTAAAGAAAGAGTTTCGAAGAAAAAAGTTATGTTTTATTCCGAAACTGGGGGGCATGTGTTGACGCCAGATTTTGACACATGTTAAATCGGCGTCAGGAGGTGAAGATTGGCCGATGCAACAGGAGACGGCGGCGGAAGATTCTGCGGGAGTCCGTTTCCTTTAAGAAAAATATTATAGATATAGTAGTTTTCCCCTTTTTTAAATAAGGTTGTAACAAGTCGTAATCGACCAGGAGTCCTAGTCTTAGGGTATAAATAGGAGTCGTCAGGGTCTTGCAAGGGGATCAACACATCAATCAACAACAATACTTCTACTTTTTCAGCAATTTACTTTCAAGTCGGTGACTTCGCCAATACTTTTCTTCTTTCACGAGTTCGTACGGATTGGCAGGGCTGCATCAACTTGATCTCCGGCCAATTGGTAGGTTCCGCTTATCGAGTAATATCCGAGCTTTAACTACGGGCGCATCGCTGTGGTTTCGTTTGGATTTATTCACCAGTTATCGATATTTACTAGAATTGCAAGTTTTACCTGTTATTCTAGTATTATCACCAGTTATCCAGCTTGAGATCAGAGTAATCGGCTTCGTCATCGTTCTTCTTCGATTTATCATCTCACAGCCGATTAGATCTATTTCAAGTGTTGCCTCTGTAGTAATTGTTTAGATCGCTCCAGCAGTTTTCTTTACAATTACCACACGATTATCGGCTGATCCATAGCCGATCATCTCTACAGCAAATCGGCCGATTCGCCGCCGATGCGCTCCTCAGGACAGATCGGAACTCCAGCCGATCGGAGCGCCTGGAATTTAATACTTTATTTCCTTGTCAATCAACAGGTCAGATTGACTGGCACGCCGCGCGAACCGTACCAGGGCGATAACCCGAACAGGAGCTAAGCAGATTCTCCCGGGTCGTGTGTCCGACGCTGAAGACCATCGGCCGATTCCTGTCTGGCCGATTCTAGCGCCAACAAGTCCGTTTTCTTTTTAAAAGATGTTATAGATATAGTAGTTTTTCTGTTTTTAAATAAGGTTGTAACAAGTCGTGATCGACCAGGAGTCCTAGTTTTTAGGGTATAAATAGGAGTCGTCAGGGCTTGGCAAGGAATCAACACATCAATCAACAATAATACTTCTACTTTTTTCAGCAATTTACTTTCAAGTCGGCGACTTCGCCAATACATTTCTTCTTTCACGAGTTCGTACGGATTGGCAGGGCTGCATCAACTTGATCTCCAGCCAATTGGTAGGTTCGGCTTATCGAGTAATATCCGAGCTTTAACTGCGGGCGCATCGCTGTGGTTTCGTTTGGATTTATTCACCAGCTATCGATATTTACTAGAATTGCAAGTTTTACCTGTTGTTCTAGTATTATCACCAGTTATCGAGCTTGAGATCAGAGTAATCGGCTTCGTTATCGTTCTTCTTCGATTTATTATCTTACAGCCGATTAGATCTATTTCAAGTGTTGCATCCGTAATAATTATTTACATCGCTCCAGCAGTCTTCTTTACAATTATTACGCGATTATCGGCTGATCCATAGCCGATCATCTTTACAGCAAATCGGCCGATTCGCCGACGCGCTCTTCAGGACAGATCGGAACTCCAGCCGATCGGAGCGCCTGGAATTTAATACTCTTATTTACTTATCAATCAACAGGTCAGATTGACTGGCACGCCGCGCGAACCGTACCAGGGCGATAACCCGAACAGGAGCTAAGTAGATTCTCCCGGATCGTGTGTCCGACGCTGAAGACCATCGGCCGATTCCTGTCTGGCCGATTTTAGCGCCAACACCATGATAGAACGATTTAGTTTGAGATATTTTAGATAAATGCTGGTGAAAGCTTGAACACTCGGTGCACGTGTCAGCTTTAGAGACATTGCACTGTTTACTTAGTTCGATGCAGTGGTGCCTGCCTACTTGTCCTTGCGTGACTGCAAAATTGCGCCTTGTATTGTACCAGACATACTTCAATTTGGCTGGAGCTACAAATATAGTTCAAAAATCAAAATAAATGATCTTGTGAGTTCCTTTTGAGTAAAACATTTGCAGAGCCTTTTTTCCGATGCATCATTTTTTTACAGGACAGGTAAATAAACAATGTATAGACTTAGGGCTCTAATTTGAAATTTCAAAGGCATCGTAATAGATCGGAAAAAAACGATGATGCGTTCTCCGTGGATTGCCTCGTCTGCCAGGCCAGCAAAAACTGCCAGCAGGTTCGACGGGCCTCCTGAGTTGGTACTCTTCTGTGATTTCCTGACTCCGAAAAGGGCGTGTGTGCTGTACTGAATCTTTTTTTAAGGAAGTTTCTTTTCGCATCTGACAAGGGCAGAGGTGCTTGCTTCGAATTCATGTCGTCATCCCAGTGCATCCTGATCTGTGCACTTGATGCTGTTCTTGCTAGCATTTTTTGCAGGCTGTAAGCCTGTCAAGGCTGTAACCTGGTTCCTGCGCGATCCCAGTCAGAAGTGAAAGTGTCTCTACAGAACATTCGTGGATTCCTACAACTCTAGCACTAGTGTCGCTTCTAACTTCACCAGGTGATTTGGTTTACAAAAGGAGAGGTGATTAGCAACAGAGTCCACCCGTCGGCTGCACAGGAAGCACTGTTTTCAGGTCATGATACTGAACCTGACATTGGTGATGGCTCGATTTTACACTGGATGAGCTACTAACCTCTGAGTCAACTGCTGATTCCTGAGCCCATTTACCTTCTGGGTGCTGAACCTCTGGTGCAAGGATAGTGCATTGATCACAGTAAAATTCAGCAGTGAAATACAGTAATGGACACAGAGAACAGGCACCCGAATCTGACGCCAAAAAGGAAAATTTCCCCACTCTTATTACGCACGTTATTCCCTTCATTCTCCACTTTGCAAGGGAGAAAGCAGTATGCATTGTTGTTATACATACATACATACGCATCTCTTCGGGTAATGTACTGGTGTCGCCAACTTCTCCTGTTCGTACCAACTATGTTCCCTCATAGATTCCATGGTTGTTCAGGTCAGGGAACACCCAGTGTTCCTCCCACTCATATACACGTGGTTTTCTATCTCGCCTATGCTGTCGGTGTGAACCTCTATGGTGTAAGTACACTGGCAGATACGGCTATTTTACCTCCCAGAGTCTATTGCTTGGTTTGGGGGTGGATTTAAGCTAAGCCTCCCTCTATATACAGCTCGATCGAGTAGAGTATTCAGATACTAGCTGCATGAACATAGATGACTTGTCCTCTAAAAGCTTCTGGGGCGTGTCGAACTCTGCAACTTTACCTGAAATCAAGACATTGAGATTAGTTATTTGCAAAGACTTCTATTTCGAATTCTAGAATTTGATGTACAAGTGGGAAAGAAGTTGGCTCAGAAAATCTAGCTGTGGGCAAGAAAGGAAGCATGGTTAATTCGTGAAAGAGCTCGTACCATCACTAAGGACCAGGACAAGGTCACTGTCAATAACAGTGGGAATACGATGAGCAATGGTACAGACTGTGCAGTCCTTGAATTCACTGCGAATGATCTTTTGGATAAGATTGTCTGTTGCTGTGTCAACAGATGCCGTTGCCTCATCAAGCACCAAAATTTTTGCCTGCTTGAGCAGCGCCCTACCCAGCGCGATGAGTTGGCGCTGTCCCACACTCCAGTTATCCCCATTTTCTAGCACTGCAAAAGCAAACATCAGTCCAGGAAGAACAAATTTTGCATGAAACACCCACATTCTCACTCTTCAAAGAATCGCTTGGCAACTGAAAATATCAAACCGACCTGGACTGTCAAGTTTTTCTTCCTTGGAACGAATAACCTCTCCTAGCTGACACTTTTCTAGCGCCTGAAACAGAAGATGTTTCTTGATACGAATCACATATGTTTAACATGAGTATAGCATCAAAGTGACCAGGATTTACCTCCCAAATTTCTTGATCAGGACGCTCTTCAAGAGGATCAAGATTCATTCTGATAGTGCCCTCAAACAATGTAGGGTCTTGGGGGATGATGCTCAACCGTGACCGTAAATCATGAAGGCCGATGGCAGAAATGTCAATGTTGTCAATTATAATCTTCCCTCCGGTGGGTTCAATTAGGCGGAAAAGGGCCTGAATAAGAGTAGATTTACCACTTCCAGTCCGCCCTACAATCCCAATCTTTTTCCCACCAGGGAACATACAGCTTACACCATGAAGAACTAATGGTAGATCATCCTTGTAGCGTACCTTTCATATTCACAAAAAAGCAAAGTTAGATGCCAAAACTAAATAGATCATAAATTATATGCATGTTCACAAAAATCAATATTAGAATATACAAAAATTTGCACGCTGGAAACACCAAGCAGCTTTAAAACAATGCTAAGGAAAGCCTTGTCATAAACTGCAATCACTACTAAAGCGCACCTTGAGATCAATCAGTTCAATGTTTCCGTTCTCAGGCCATGATGATGGTGGACGGCGATTCTCAATAACCAGTGGTGCTTCACTAGGAATCTTACAGTATTGATAAATGCGCTCAACAGAGATTATCCTGTTCTCTAGTTTACAGAAGCTCAATATCCACCTTGACATGCGAGCATTTAAATTAAGTCCATATGTCACAGCGAGCCCAGCCATGCCTGTCGATTTGAAAGTCCATTTAGATGCTGGATAAATTTTGCCTCATAAGAGGATGCAAGTTTTCTACCGCACACAACAAAGATATTGTAGTATAAAGCAAGATCACAAAACACAGCAGAAGCATGTGAAACATAAAACATACTTGGTTCAATTGTGCCAGGAGGAAAGCTCACAAGTATTGCCATGCAAAAAGCAAAGACAAAAGTCGAGAGCAATTCCATTCGCAGGCAGAGCCACTCAATCGCAGCAAGGCTGGAAAATAAAGGCCGAGCAAAACAGTCAAGAAGGTATAGATTCCTTTTCATGAATCTTTTCTCTTGACCAAAGCCCCTTATTGTAGCAGCACCAGCAATTGATTCACTAAACAAATGTATCACCGGAGACTTCTGGACACTCAAAATCCTAGTCAGTTCCCTTGATGAAGCAATATAATACCTCTGCAAAGGTGATGGTAGTTGCAGGTGTTAGTAAAACCTCACACCAATTTACCAGAAAACAGATCCTTCTAAATAGGTAATTACTTATCACTGAGATAGTTGAACAAAAATTTAAGAAAATAGAGCTAGAAATATCTCATTTAATAAACATTAAAAACCAACCAATGACATGTTAAACATACAATGGGAAACATGCTGTGCCTATGTCCAGCGATCAATACCCTTCTGTTAAGGACCAGTTAGGCGAAAGTAAACTCTGTTTATACTACCCATCATGCCAAAGGTGATTGGAGTTCTCAAAATCTACAGGCTGTCCTATAACAATTTTCTAAATGTCATGAAAAAGGAGCTGGTGATATTAAATTTCCAATATAGATAAAACTTAATATCTGGTGATTACAATATTTACCTGCATCCACATGCATGCAATAGCCATGGGAACTATAAGAATCAGAACTTGCCATGTGACTTTGCTCATCACAGCAACAATTCCGAGGAGTTGAATTGTTGTCGATGCAAATCCACCAAGCCTGAACGCTATATCAAGGTCCACAACACTTTGATCTACAGAAACCTGATATAAAGTATGAATAAGGGAACTTAGGAAGTACATATTATAAACTTCTACTAGCATGGGTAAGAGCAAGACTTACTCGGTTCAAAATCCTCCCAGATGGCGTGGTGTCAAAGAATGACATCGGAGCTCGAAAGACACACCTAAGCATTTTCACAAAAAGCTTCTGTGCAGCTGCTAAACCAAACGTAGCCACAAGAAGGCTTCTCACGAACACAAACAAAGAACTCCCAAAAGCAAGGGACATATAAACAACAAGGAGGACCACACTATCTGTTTTGGGTGCATCTCCTTCTGTTTGTGGGTTTGCCCAGGCCATCCACCAGTTGCTCGCAATCTGAAGCACTTGGAACAGGGTTTGAGCCAGGATAATTAGTGGTATCAGTGTACCTTTGTAGGCTTCCCCCATGTACGACAGATAAACATTTAAGCTAACTCTTCCTCGTTCCCTTTCCTCCTCTTGGAGAGTACGCTTCTTCTTACGCTCTTCATTCTTCTTTTTTTCCTTTATTCCCCGTGTATTAGATGGTTGACCATTTTCACGCACCTTGTTTTTCAGGTTATCAATATTACTAATACTTGGTGTCAATCTTTTGTTAGGAATAGAAGATGAAACTGTATCTCCATCAGAATCTTCAAAAATGTCCATGGTTTCAATAGCTTCTTTATGAGCGGAAACCAAAGCATTGAAGTCAGTTCCACCTTGCAGAAGATCATCATACTTTCCAGCTTGGGTGATATGGCCATCCTTAAGAACCTGTACCATGACAGAAGCATAAAAGAGATATTAATACAGGTTCATTAGACCATGTACAGTCCCTGAAGAAAGCTAGCCCTCGTGTAGAGATGGAAATTGAAACGGCATGCCCATGTGCATTAGTCATCATAATATACATAATTATATGAAAATACAGCTACCACTTACCAGTATCAGGTCAGCAGCTGGTAGAAACTCAACTTGATGGGTTACATAAATTACTGTTTTGGCTCCTAATGCACTCAATATATACTCCTGCAACACAGAAGGAGAGGCGTTATGCAATAGAAGCAGCTTCGGAAACAACTAGAATAAGGCGACAGTGGTACCAACCTGAAATAGTTCACTCCCAGTATGAGCATCAACAGCACTGAAGGGATCATCAAGCAAATAAATATCAGCATCTTGGTAGAGTGCTCTAGCAAGCTGGACTCTTTGTTTCTGACCTCCACTCAAATTAATGCCTCTATCACCAATAATAGTCTGGTCTCCGTATTGGAGCAACTCAAGATCTTTCTTCAGAGAGCAAGCCGTGATGACTCTCTTGTAACGTTGTCTATCCATTGGACTGCCGAACAGAATATTTTCCTCAATGTTTCCAGATTGTATCCAGGCAGTCTGAGGAACATACGCTGCTGTGCCACTTATCCTGACCTGAAAAGGAGGAGGGGGGAAGGTAAATGTAACAGAACTGGCATATGAGTTACATCATTTTTTTTGTATTTATACTTACATGACCACACAATTTTGGTATCTCCCCAAGTATAGATGATAGTAGACTTGATTTTCCGGAGCCAATGACACCACAGACTGCCACTCTCATACCTCTCACTACACTAAGGTGGATACCAGAAAGTGTAGGGGTTGGAGAGTATGGGTTCCAAGAGAATGTACCATCCTTAATATCAATTGCCTTGTCTGTACTACTTTGCGGAACATTTATAGTCGCATCATCTGGCAGTTCTTCTTGCTGCAGAAAATGAGCCAAACGATCCAAAGACACCCTTGTCTGCGCCATCATAGAGATGAGATCCGGGAAGTTCCTCAGAGGTTCTTGAAGGATCCGGAACGTTGCTAAAGCAGAAAGAACCCCTCCTGCAGTGAGCTGGCCACCGAGCAATATGCAAGTCCCAAAAGTTATGACTGAGACAAAGATGGGCGAACTCCAGAAAACAAACGTAACTGCAGCCTGTGAGTACAGAGCCCATCGAAGCCACCTGCATTCCACATTCCTCATCTCTTCCAACTGCAGGCGGTACCGATCCTCCCATGCCTGCAGCTTCAGAATTCTCATATTCTTCAAGCACTCTGAAGTCTTGCGCATGCGCTCATCCTTTGATGCCATCAACTTATCTTGGTAGTGCTCCTGCAGCTTTGCCACAGGAACAGAGGCTGCGATCGATAGCACAGTCGCTATCAGTGTTGAAACCATGGCAATCCCAACGTTCTTGTACAGGATGGCGAGCGCAAGAATGATCTGCAGTGGAAGCATCCAGATGTCATGAAAGTACCATGCATAGTCCCCCACACGCTGCACATCGACGGCCATGTAATTCACAATCTCACCACTGGTGTGGCTCTGGCGTGAGGCGTTCGACAGTCGGAGACCCTTCCTATACACCATGGCAGTGAGCCCAGACTTGACATGGATTCCCATGATGTCCACACCCAGGTACCACTGTCGAGCAGTGAGTGTCTCAAGCAATTTTGCTACGAAAAATATGGAGGCAAGGATGTAACCTTCATGGGGGAAAGCAATGTTGCCACTGAGGTAGTCCACAAAGTAGCTGATCAGGTAAGGACCAACATATGACACAATTGTGTTGACAGCAGCAAATGCACCGTTGATCGCAGCCTCACGCCAGAATGACTTCAGTATTGCCCATGTCAGCGACGGCTCGCTGTCAGGATGTTCTAGCCGCTGGCGCTCGTAGTGAGCGCTCATGGCCTTGTAGCATGATTTTGCTCGGTCCTTGTGAGCCAGCAGGGGTATGTCAGCCAACTCCAGTGGCCGCTGCGCACCAATTGAGAGCAAGGGGCTAAGCCATGACAATGTTGCAAGGCTGAGGATCCCAGCATCACCGTAGGGAGTGACCCTCAGGCACCCGGGCTCCTCCTCTACCTCTCTTCGCTGCCTACCGAGCAACAGCGGCTCATGCACACCGTTCTCGTCCGTAAACTCGAATTCCAAACCTGTGGATCCCATGACACCAACCAAGCACAGGAAGCCGAGGGCCGGCACTGACGCGAAGTTGGCAACCATGTGTGCGTAATCCACAGTGCGCGGCTCGTCGCCTATCAGGCGCCTGGAGTCGTCGTACGCAATGCCAACGCAGAGCGCGAAGGAGACCACCCACCAGACCCGCACCAGCGCCGGGAAGCTGGCCCAGCCGAGGGCGCGGGCCTGCAGCGCGAGCGCCAGCAGCGCCGCCCATGCCACCGCCTGCACCGCCGGCAGCAGCAGCGCTCCCGCCGCGACACGCGAGCCGGCCACGGCCACCTCGTAGCTCAGCGCGGCGACCTGCAGGAGCAGCGCGTACGCGCAGGACGCCAACACGGCCCTGTGCCACGCGCCCGCGGTCGCGGTGAGGGCCCCGGCGCCGCCCGCGGCGACGACGGCGGCGCGGCCCCGTCGGGGCGCGGCCTTGAGGCATGAGGCGCAGCGGGACGCGAGCGCGCGCGCGGCGCGGAGGAGGAGTAGCAGGGCGGCGAGCGCGAGCAGCGCGGCGTGCGCGGCGGCGGCGGCGGCCTCCGGGAGCGGGAGGGAGGGGAAGGAGGGCGGCATTGGGAGGCGGTGGGGATCAGGAGCGGAGAGGGGAGAGGTTTAAAAGGCATTGGGTTGGGGCGCAGCGGCCTCGCCACGGCAGGGCAGCGGGGGGCGGCGCGAGCGGGGAGAGCTTTGGGCGGCGGATTACGGCATCGGCGGATGGCAACAAACGAGGCCCTTGGTCGCTAGCTCCCCCTCTCCCCTCCCCTTGGCGGTAGCACCAGGCTCACCCGCGCCTGCGCCTGGTTCGAGGAGGGCAGAGAGAGAGACAGAGAGAGAGGGACAAAGGCTCGCTGGGGATTCCGGCTAATGAGATGCGCTAATGCTCGCCGCTCCGGGTTACGTCCGGCTCCTCTGATCTCCCTCACCAACTCTCTCTCTCTCTCTCGTGTTCGGAGTCACCTCTCCGCGCCCGCCCGTGGGGACGGCCGGCCGGCCGGCGACGTGGGAGTGGGAGGTGGTGGTGGTGGTGGTGGCGGCGGCAGTAGGTGGAGTGCGGAGCCGAGAGGTGGGATTGGGGGGACGGATCGGCGGAGCGAATCGGCGTGGGCGGTGGTGGGAGACGAGGCGGAGGCGGGGGACGAGACGATGCGCGAGGGAGTACTTGTCGTTGAGAGGCAGGAGAGGGTTAGGGGGGCGTACTAGTGGTAGTAGTGATTTTCGTTTTCCTTTTTCTTTTCTACTCCACCGTCTGGTTCTGGCTTGCAAACAGGTGGACGCACGTTAACCGGGGCACGCCGATGATGGTTTATAAAGAGGAGAGTTTGTAGCCGCCTTCGCCTTCCCCATAGCTGCTGCTACCACACTACCGTACCATTCTTTTGAAAAAGGAAAACACTAGAGTGCATTTATTGGTAGCCTACAAGATTGTTCGCCGGCCTGCCAGGAAAACGGAATTTTTGCCTTTCGCAAAGCTCCTTTGGCCATCTATATTAAAAGAACTTGTTGCAATTCACATGACAGATTTCGGGATAAAGAAAAAGCATTTCGGGCATCAGGAATAACGTGCGGAGCGGGGAGAAAGGGACTGCTTCGTGCCTTCGTACGCGGGAGGGAACGCGATAGTGGGTTGGGTGCTGCACGGTAATCCGGTTTCACATTACTGCTGCTTAGGGGTACATCGTGATGCTTTGCGCTTTGCCTAAGAACTAGTGCATTCTGGTCTCGATTCGAAGGACGAAAGAGCCTGACCTCTGCCGGCACCAAACTCTCGGAACTTGCTTTGTGTGCGTGGCAATGATTGGCGACACGCCGAGGGAGGGAGATCATCGCCGTGCCATGCGTTCGGGTGCCGGTAACTGAACACGGAGCAGTGACGACGAGCGTCCTCGGATCACAGTCCGCGTGCGCGTGGAAACGTTCGACCGCGTCGTGGAGCACAGACGGGCGCCAAAAAGCCCCCCCTCCACCTTTTCTGTCCTCCGAGCCGGAAGGAAAAGATGCCGTTTCGGTGACGGTGAAGCCGACACAACAAACGCCGGCGCAGGAGCAGCAGAGTGCTAGCAGAATACCAGTCAGTACGCGGCACATGCATGTGCACCAGCTGCGAGCGTAGATGCCCAGGTGGGCGCACGCAGCGCGGCGGCGGCACGAGGGGGGAGGGGGAGCGGACGCGCCGGGATATCCTATGATATCTCCCGCGGGCGGGCGGGCACCGCGCCGGAGTTTATTCTCGGCAGGGATCGGCGGCGCATGTGTGCGCGAGGTTTATTCCGGGGAATGTCTTGAGCTGGCGCGGACTCTCGCACTACGAAAAGGTTCCTGGCGATGGTCTTGAGGGGGCAGGGGTGCTCTGATGGCGACCAACCGTGAGCAAGTGGCCGCCAGCCTTGCCGTAGCATGCCGGCGGCCTCGGTATGGGCGGTGTGTGATCTCCGACGTGGATCCGCCCCACGGTTTCTCTTACGATTGGATGACCATAAATAATAATCCTACACCTGAGCCTCTTCGACCGTGCATTTTACAAAAGGGATAAAAGGACGTACTAGTACTGATGGGGTTTTTTATTGACCTTTTTCGTTTTTTAAAAACTGATCCTCCTGCATCGTGTTTGCTAAAGCGAAACTGCGAGGGGGAAACGAGTGGTACGCGTGAGCCCTGCTGTTGCTGCTGGCGAGGATGCACGGCATTGTCAACGCAGTGGCTGAGCCCTGAGCCTGAGCGCTTTGGTGCGTGGGGGGTGACGGAGCAGGCACGCTGCCGCCCGGGCAATCGGTCCGTGGCAGCTGGATCCATCAGCTGATGAGATAAGATTATCGCATAAAATGCCTTTGCCTGAAGTGGTCGGTTACGTAACCCGCGCGAGCGATCACCTTGTCCACTGCCGTAATTGTATTGACCTGGAGAATGGTGCCTTTGCCCGCATCATTTTTTTTCCCCATTGCGCCGGCCTTGGTTGATGCCATGACGTGGCACTAACCCAAAAGGAAAGGTTTTGCCGATGAGCCAATGCGGCACCGATTGTAGGAGTATATAGTAGTATCCGGCTATCCGCTCGAATGGCACTTGTCCTCCGTGCGGGCGTGCCCTGGCACGCAACGCAACTCTCCGTGCACCTGACGAATGGGAGTGCTCGCCAGAACCAGAATTCAGGCCTCCTGTCCTGTCCGTCCCCTCCGGGTGCGGCCACCACAGCACCGTCGAGTTGAGCCGACGCGTAGCGTCCAACCACCGCCGCGGCGGCGGCAGTCACTGGCAGCGTCGTCGGCCGCTTGATCGACCGGTTCGTCGCCACTCCCCGCCCACTCGGGCCAATCCAGCCGCACCAGCTCCGATCCATCCACCGGCTTCGGCGGCGCACCCATTTTACAGTGCCAGTACAGTACTGTGCAGTCTCTCTGTACAGAGCACGCCCAGACCAGAGACTGACCTCCAGTGGAACTGTGGAAGAATCAAGATGTGGAGTGCAGGCAGCTGGGATGTGGTAGTCAGGGCCCGATGAAAATAAATATCTTCTCTAGTAGACACTAGAGGCGGCTATATATATATGCCGTATGTGTCATGTACTGTAACCATTCACTCACCGCCCCCGGAGTACACCACACCATACTGGAAAAGTGGAAACAAACAGAGTGCGTGCCGTGGCCTCATGTGCAGCCGCACCATGCAGGAACGGACGGACGGAGCCGGCCTGTGGGAGCTCCAGGAAAAGCTGGCTCGCTCTGTTCTTCCTTACAGCAGACACCTTTTTGCATTTACCAAACTTCACGACGGTGCGAGTGCTCACTGTCACGCACGCAGCTGATGTTCCAGACGATCGAGAATAATACCCACCCTTTTCCTCCATGCCTAAGCAACTTGATTAACACCCTGGGACGACGGAAATAAAGGTCGAGGGATATAAAGCTCGTGGCGCCTTTACCCGTTTCTTCTTCGCAAAGGCAATGCGCAGCCAGAGAGGAGGATCGGATCGGAGATTCCCGTTCGGCCGGCCGACCAGCGAAACGGGCGTGTTTTTTTTCCGGCGGTGGCGGCGTGGACGGATGAGCGCCGACATGGATGAGGCGGCAAGCATGCTCGTGCTGCGTTTTCTCTCGATCTGCTATTGGCTTGTTGATGACTGCCAGCCACCAACGGAGCCGGAAGAGGAAGCTCCGATCCGCACTCGCACAGAGTGTCGGGGCAGAGGCTGGGGTGCCGGGCATGACTGCCAGCCACCAACGGAGTCCTGCCTGTATCGCTGGGTCGTCGGAGGGAGAGAGACGGGCCGGCCGTGTGCGCGCCGGGAACCCAACAGAGAGACCTGTACCGTGCAGAGGTTGCGAAGCCTGACACATGCATGCGTTACATCCACCTATAATTATTTGAAATCAAAAGAAATGTTGCATGCACTGCATCCGGGGTTAGTGGCCGGACGGAGTTTGTTTGCAAGCAAAGGGCGGGGCGGGTTACTGTCAGCCACGTACGAGTACGACTACCGGCCGGGCCACCTGCTTTGAAACGAAACCGATAGCTACACTTACCTAGAAAATGACTGCATTCTTCCGGCATACTACCTGTATATACAGCATCTTCAGCAGTCTCCCAATAATCTTTTCCCAATAATTAGTATTAGGAGATGTCCTAATACCAGTTTTTAGGTTGGGGGAGTTGCTTTTGTAGTCTCCCAATACTGTTTTCCCAATAATCTATTATTTCTTATTTCTCTACACACATGTGCATAAATACTATAGATATTCCACTCAGATATCCAATTACTTAAAAATAGTATGTCAACACCTCACACAAGTGATAAATATTTTAAATCTATAAATTTAACTTTAAATTCGAATTTAAATACCAGGTCTAATTGTATCAAATAGTCCAAACTAAATATTAATAAAAACGTAGAGCCTCACACACTCTCATTTCCACTCCCTCCCATCCTAGATGCTAGAATTTGCATACGCATTTGCTGCACATATGCCTTTTGAGTTTCATCAAGCACACTGACATCCATAAACATGATCTTGCACTCTTGCTCCATTTTTTTTGCCTGCACCTCCTCTTCATGTAGGTTCAACCTCTTCTCTTAGATTGCCACCTTGCGCTCCTCCATGGCCTTAACTTGTATCCACTTTGTTTCCTTATCTTGCTTCCTCTCGGCCTCTATCTTCTTCCTTGTTGCAATCATCTCTTGTACTGCACATTGAAACATAACACCATCTCCTCCTTTCTTGATCCTCTCCTTCTCTTGATCCTCTCCTTCTCTTGCTTCCTCCCTGAAAGTTAGGCGGTCCTAATCTTGGACTGCCACTCTCCTCCTCATCCTCATTGCCATCTCCCTCATTCTCAAACTCTGTAAAAGAGGAATTGCCTGCTCTCTTTTTCAGTGGATGACAATCATTATCCCGATTGTTCCACTTCTCATTGTGTTCGAGCAATGTCCAACAATGCAACATCACAAATGGCCTGTTCTTCGACTCCTTCAGCTTGTATAGCTTTTGAACGTGGAAAAGCTGTTAAATAAAAAAATAACTATACAGATCAGGATGGAACATTTAATAAGCAACTAACAATGCATTATTTGGATATATGTACTCACTCTATCAATTATTTCATTAGTCTCTTGAATATCCAACTGCCAATAAGGTTTAGTATTTTTCTCTGCATCAAGATAAAACCATCCATGATTGAAATAGCCAGGGGAAAAAATCTCACTGAAATATGGATGCGGACCTACTACATGCTGAATCAACTAATAAACAACAAATTCATATAGGCTAAATCAACTAATAAACAATGGATTCATACAGGCTGAATCAACTAATAAACAACAAATTCATTTCAACAAGTGTTTGCAGAATATATATATTTCATCACCTTGAAGGCATTTCATCAAATATGTTGAGGCCGCCATCCATGTCGAGCTCACCAGCAGCCTGGGAGGCCGTGGTGTTCAGTGACGGAGTGGCGAGAGGGGCAGGAGGTTGCTGGGCCGCCAAGGAGGGTGTGCTCCTTGCCTGCGACGCTCGGGGAGGTCGGCCACGGCCATAGGTGAGCCCTAGGGCATGGGGCTGCTGCCTGCCCACTGAGGACGCCGGCGGCGGACGAACTGCTGCTGCAGCCTCAGGAGCGGGCGTCGCCGCGGTTGGGGCTGCAGCCGACTGGGGCAGCAGCCCAACGCCGGATTGGAGAGCCACGGCGGAGTCCTGCTCCATTTGGTTGGTGTGATGCGATGGGGATGGGCGACCGGCGGTCATTTGGGCGGCGGCGGGGGAAGATGCGACGGGCAGAGTCTGCGCGCGGCGGGAATGTCCGCGAGGGGAAAAAAGAAGCGCGCGCACCACAACTGATTTATTGGTGCGGGGTGAAATCTCCCTCCATTTGGGGAGAGTTGGGATGGAGTATTGGGACAAACCAAAAAAATATTGGGGAAAGAACTTTTAAGAGACTAGTTGAGCACATTTTCCCTCAATACTAGCAGTTTATTGGGGATTAGAGTACTGCTGGAGGTGCTCTAACGATACTTACTAATAAATGGGTCAAAAGTGCTACTACTCACTTCAATTAAATCCAACAATCCCTCTCGGATCGGCTATTTAATGCCGCGCAGTAACACATATGCTTGCGCCTGAGATCCACGGAGGATAGTGCTATTGGCTTGGAAGGATGGGCAACATCACCCAGCTCGTGCGAGCTGCAGCGTTGAGACAAGACCCGTAACGGAACGCCTGTGGGTGCGGCACGCACGAGCCGAGCCACCGGGTCTCTCTGGACTCTGGGCGCGGGGCACACGTGTGCGGCTGCATGGTGGCGAGCGTGTACCAGCGCTCCCGCCTCGCGAGGCCGGCCGCCTGGGTGGGTGGGCCCTAGCTATACGGAGGCGAGCGGTCGTGGTCTCGGCTGCGGCCCACGCGGGCGGCGTCGCGAGGGAACGGGCCAAAAAGCGGCACTGCACGAACCGAACAGAGAGGGACGCGGGTGGCGCCGGCGTCCGACGTGTGTCTGACGTGGATCCCTGGTTAAAGAAAGGAAACGGGGATGTTAGCGACGGGACTGACGGGGATCAAATCAATTGTTCCTGATGGTTCCCTAACCATGCGCTAATAATTCGCCAGCGACGTGACATGTACTACCTCAAGTACGCTATTATTAGGAATTTCTTTAGGTATAATATGTTGGAGTATTAGGAATTTATTAGGATTTGTAAAATTCATACTTCACAATTTTTACCAGCAATTACTCATCTACTTATAATGCATATGGCATTGATCTTGAGACAATTATTACAAGAGAAATCAATAATCAAAGCTCATCTTTATAGCGGAGAGGCTATGAATCAGCACATCCCAAAGGTAAGGTGCTAGAGAATTTCCCCTCCGCCATCTCTATCCTAGGAGCGAATTATTAGCTCTAGCTGCTAGCTGGAATTCCTCTTGATCAGGAGAGTTCGTATGCAAGTTCGGCTTTGTTCTTGACCGTATGCCGACGAGGCTTCCGTCACCAGCTTTGGTTGTCCGGTTTCAACTTTCAACGCCCACGTACCCATCGTGACGTACGCAATACTGCTGCCAGCCAAAAACGAGACTCCAAACGTAACATTTTTCTACGAAACCTTTCAAATCATTGTCGTATCCTTCAGTTTGCATCAGCTGTTTCGATCGATTTCACTATATATACAAATAATACAATGCCGCTGCTTTCATCTAGTCCATCTTTTACTTATAATTTTTATTTTTCTTAAAAAAAAGAAAGAAGGCCGCTGTCTTGATTCGGTCCGTCGAAGCAATGCATGCATGCATGTGTATGTTTGCAAGTTGTTGGACCCGTGTCGTCCGCGTTGTTTATTGTTACATCTGGATCGACCGCGCAGCGCAGGCTGCCAGCAGCAGTCAGTCTCCCTCCCCGGCCATGCATGTGGCAGCGACGATTCCGGCATGGGGTAGGCGCACGCCGTGCTATGTATGTGTGTGTGTGTGTGTGTGTGTGTGTGTGTGTGTGTGTGTGTGTGTGTACAGGCACGCATACATGCATGTACAATACGAAGACGATGTCCGTCAGGAATGGGGGGCGTTTATTTGCTTCTCTGAACATGATGCGCCCATGTGGCGTGATGATGAGGTAATTGGTGTGCACTTCGATCAATCAACTGCAACTGAAGCATCTAATGCCTGTGCTAAAAGCCTGATGAAACAGATGATCGTGATCACCAGGTGTCCAGCCTCGCAGCGAGATCAGGTTCAGTGGAAGTACAGATACACACAGCATCTGGAATCTGGATGCAGGCAAGCTCTGGAATGCAGAGTAGCTGGCCTTATTCTCTCTGTGCTCATCCTGATCTAGAAGAGAACAAACGAAGATGCCATGACACTGAACAAGCTGATCGGTGGCTCCATCTGCAAGCAACACCATGTGGAGCTTCTGCGTTTCCCCCTTTCTGAAACACCATCATTGCATTCCTGATTCTCCCCAAATCCCAATTCCCACCCAGCGAGGCAGCGAGTGGCCCAGCGGGGGTACTCTCATCATCAGCATCACAGGAAAAGAGCTAGGGCGCTTGGCGGGTTCTTCAGAGTTCTTTCAGACACGGGGAAGCTACACAGGGCGCTTTGCCTGGAGATGCCCAGGCAACCGGGGGAAACGGTGGACGCTCGTGTTCCGGGAAAGCGTGGCATTCTGTGCCCGGCGGCGGCTTCTGTCTGTCTGCAGGGCCCCTTCTTGGTAATGGTAACGACTCCCTACTCCCTACCAGGCCTAGCCAGTCTTGTCACTTGTACGAGGATGCTCGGCAACGGCCAAGCTGCCTGCGGCGGCGAGCGGTGGCGTCACTTTCACGTCCCATGTGTGGCTTCAGGTCTCTCCGTCTCTGTTTCACTGTCTGCCTGGTCCCCAGCTGATCAATGGACTGCTCGTCTGAACCTGAGAAGTGAGAACCCAGGGCAATTTTATTTCAAAAAAAAAGAACCCAGGGCAATAATTCAGCAGAGGGAATATGCATGTATGGGCCACTGATGCATCAGATGCACTTTAGGCCCGGAAAAACAGAGGCTGACTGACCATTACCCAGGTAGGCGCTGATAAAGTCTTGGGCCTTTACCGGATAATGAATGCTGGGCTGGACGCAGCCCAAACGCTTTCCGGCCTCCCTTCCTGAGTTCCTCCCCACATCGCGTCACCGCCTCCCCTTCAGGAGTTTAACATCACAATGTTTTGATGAGATAAATGTTCATAGATTCTGACTTTAACGTTGCATGAAACATGACCCCAGTCAGTTAGTAGTTTGCAAAAATTACCACATAGCTACTCAGCGAACTCGAGATTTCGTCAAAATGCTGGGATCAAACAGAATCTCACGCACCGGCCACTGGTTTTGTGCATCTTCTATTTGTTCAGTATCCCAAGCAGCAGTCCGTCTGCCACTAGACTGAAGCTGGACTCAGTCTGATACTGCATGCTAGACTGCTAGCAGAGGATCCTGAAGATCTACTACATACAGTAGGGGTATGTCTTTAAGACTCAACTATGAACCAAATAACCAATCCATCTGCCAACAGTAGTAGACTCTTTCAAACTGCAGCCTGAAGCTGCTATACTGAATCATCAAAATATTGATCTGAAGCCTACAGACTATAGACCTAGACAGCCGTACAGCTACATGCATCCATACGCTTTTATGTTTTCCCTTTTCCTTTCTGTGATGCTATCCACATTGACATTGATCATAAATCTTGGATAACCTTTTACCTTAATTAAATAATCAAACCAATCGACTAACTTAACAAATAATTAACATATATTACACGAGTAAATTACGATGCTGCTGTGCAAAATGATCTTTGTAACCTACTCCCTGCAAAATGATCTTTGTAACCTACTCCCCCCTTCCTGAAATGTAAGGGATCAGAGGGTTCAAAATTTGTACCCAAATGTAAAGTATCCTAAGATGTTTTGGAAACTAATTATTCTCAACTGGTTATAAAATTAGTAAAATGACAACCAAATAAGGCAACAAATAGAGGTATATCATGTTATTTCTTCATCTCCTTATTCTGTTATAAAAATGTTAGGATCCATAAAAATGTTAGGATCCAGGACGGAGGGAGTAAATGAGCTAAGCAGTGGCAGATGGTTTTTGACCGGACCTAAATGAATAAGACACCTAGTGTTTCATATTTGGGAAGTGAGACCAACACGGCATTTCAGTTATCTTTCATGATCACCTTCCAATTCCAATGGGCGGTCCAGGCTGCTTCTTCCAAGAAGCTCGCTAGTCCTACTCCAAGTTCCCTTCTAGAAATCAAAGAGCGGACAGTACACTTCCCAAACATGTACATAAAACAATTCAAGGCTCACCAATCCTTGCTCAAATGAATGCTGCATGCATTACACGTCTTCAGACTTTGGTCTTTCCGAGAGCCGTCCTAGCTGCGCCAGATACTTGCATCCTCCGTCAGCCTATCGCCATTTGTTTATTCAGATTTCAGGCAAAACTGATTGTACCAACCCAAAGCAAAGCATGCATGATTACCAGGCCGTGTTGCCACAATTAGCATTCGGGCCTATTTAAACAATGGTGGATCCAGTTTTTTTGCTGCGTGGGATCGATGGATCAGGAAAGTTCTGGCGTCGCAACTGTCCAACGATGCAGTGGGAGAGTTATCTATGCATATACGAGCATGGTGGTGGGGTCAGCACACCCCTCTCTGATTACAGCAGGTAGGGATGGAGCCATCGATGGAGCTTGCGGTTCGTGTGAGCCTCCAGTTCCATTAAAGTGAAAGAGATGGAACTCTTTTGGAACTGCTTTCTCAAGTCCAAAATCTAGCTTGGATGGTAGTAGAGACAGAGAAATGGCCAAATGGGTTCTGCTCATCTGCCATTTATGTCACCAGTTTTTGGTTAGGAGGAAAGCTCTTCTTTCAGTACAGTGAAAAAATTGTTTTGGCAGAAAATGCTGCCTTTTTGTCCCCATCAGAGTACCTACACTAGACTCGTGTGTAAAGAAAAAAAAAGAACATGTCTACTACTAGCTAACATCAAATTAGAAAGATTTTTTTGGTCCCCAGAAGATCTTCAAGTCTAAATAAAAATGTCTTCAAAATTCAACAATTTCATTACTGAATGCAAACAAGCGCTATATACGCATGTCAAGGGTTATGCTACTGTTGTTAACAGCTATTTAATATCAAACCCTAAAATATTGGTTACTCGTGATATATTACTCTATTTGAGTTAGTAGTTAGATCTCAAACCCTAAAACATTATTAGGTATCAATAATAATATTAGGAAACACCATAATTTTATTTTTTGAATGTCCTTAGTCACCATATATTTTCAGTGTAAAATATAAAGAGGACCTGAGTGTATGAGATCCAGGCTTTCATTTTACTTAACCAAGTTTTACTATAGTTCTATGTTTTTTCTACATAATAGCGTATCTTTTGTTCATTCAGCCTATATTCCATGAAAATTTCTTTAAACCAAATAATTATGTCATCGTCATTTTTAGCTCTAGCACAAACAAAAAGATTGCTTCGGAAAACAAAAGAATTGCTGACACATGAGCTACTCAATATTCCATTTGCAACTTTTGTTTAATATAATGCTACCAAAATAACACATTATATCACAACAGTGTCTATATTTGAAGTGTAATAATGCCAGTTTTGGTAGCTGCTTTAGCTGGTTGCTTGCCATCTGTCGACATTCCCTTTCATTTTGCGCGAGTACTAGGATTGCATACGTGTGCCAAGGACAGCTCTTCGCATATGATGCGCATGGAGTATTCCCAACAGGCACTAATTCTTTTTTACGCATAATATCATTAATAAAACCAAGTACCAGTGGCATTATTAATTAGCAATGGCATCAGCACCCGCTTAAACTAATGTAGAACCAAGCACAGACAGGGACCAATCGAGTTGTATGTGGTGAGAGATCATAGGCCATGTGGCCGTTGTCAAGCCACCACTTAGCCGGACCTCGCAACCAGCTTGGACAATATCTCCTGGTGATGCTCCAGCTACATATTTTAACTCCTGTGCCGCCGCAGCTAAGCGCCACCTGGAGCCCTGGTGATGAAACGGTGTGATCGTCTCGAGATTTTTTTGACAGTCGATCGGACTTTTTCAGATCGATCTTCAGTTTGTTTTATGCTTGGGTTCTTGCTCCCTATCTCTTCCTCATTGGGAATAAAGGGGAGCACCAAAAGGTGCACTTTACAGCAGATAGATCACCTCGAATGGGGAACGAAATCTTGAAATCAATTTACTAATCAGGCGAGGATCTATCTGAATTTACTACAAGGTTCGGTGTTTAACTATCGCGAAGGGCCAAATTAATAAACATGCAGTTAGCCACAGATACATCAAGACAATATGCATAGCATGAGATGAAGATTATTTTCTTTTCGGCGTGTCGATGTGGTAATTGCATTGGGTTGTATGATATTCATGCATGCATATCCTCTTTTTCTGTGACCTCAGTCACTGTATTGTCCAGCCATAATGAAGATAAGTTTTAATTTGCTGGAGACCTGCATTCAAATAGAGAGTTTTCGGTTAAATATTTACAATCTAGTTCTGAACTTCTGATACATAATTATATCCCCAACATAATTAAGGTTTTTTAATCACCTTGATATAATGATTTTGAAATTGATAAAACCTCTCATCTCCAACAACAAACAAACTATCTTACTATTACTAATTGGAGGCTCCTTTTAAAACCTCCACGTGAAGTCATCTAGGATCCTAAGTGGACACTCTAAAAACTTAGAAAAATTCTAAAAATTCTTAAAAAAATAAAAAATATCTGACCATCAATCCAACAACTCTAATCATAGCCATTGGATCTGCTATCTTTTTCATTAAATTACTTACCTCTGCCATTATAAAAATAATCTAAAGTAACCCCCTAGTCTTCATGTAAATTACCCACCTATGCCATTATAAGAATAATGCAAATAACCCCCTAAATTTATATATAAGTACAATTATATTATTATTAAAAGCTAAAGTAACCCATAATCTGAATCTAAATTATATAATTATAATAAAAAATTAAAGTGCACCAATATAAAATTATAAATTACTACTACTATTATTAATATATTATTTATGTTATAATTTATATAAAAATATTACTCATGATGTGTGTCACCATGTATGAGGAAAGAGATAAGAATACTAATTTTCATGTTGTTCATATAGTTCAAACAACGGGTTCAATTAAATACATATTAAACACATATGGAGATGTGATGGTAAAGTAAAAAAAATTACTAAATAAACCTATTGCAATCAGATAATGATAAATATTTATTTTTTAGAGTATTATGTTAGAATATTTAATAGATGATGAAAGAGAGTACGGGATAGATAACTATAACTATTATAGCTATTAGCTATAATTCTTACTTTTATATTAATTCTAACTACTTTTATATCCAGCCGCAGTAGCTCTTCCAAGCAAACACTCTAATCGGGTACGACGGTGTTAGGATGTTAAGAATCTCCACACACTTCATTCAGAAGACTATTATAGCAACGTCGAGCGGGGAAAAAAAGTCGGAGGGGCAACACTTGGCTACTTACCTTTGGAGATGAACGAAAAGACCCTTTCTTCTTCTAGACATGGCCATGCACAAGTACACATACCACATACACACATTCGTAGTATACACAAATGGCATAAAAATAAACAAAAAATAATCTAATCTGTCGCTCTTTGCCTGAAACTGATTAAAGTTCCTAATGCACCTTATAAAGCTTGGAGGTGATAGCTAGGGCTGACGCCGATGGAGCCAGTCAGGCTGACTCGAGCACAAACATGTTAAAAAGCAGGGAGCTGCTACATCAACGATCGCCAGATAAATCGGCCGATCACGAGGAGTTAGGCCCGGCTCCGGCCTCTGATCCGCGGCCAGGTGTGCGGTCAAACAACAGTAGCATCGAACGCTTTCCAGTTTCAGTTCAGTTCAATTCAATTCCCCCGTCGTCTCTCCCTCTCCCTCCTCGCGTTCGCGTCTCCCTGCATGCTTCGCTTTCGGAGGATGTGGACGCGCACGTCCGCGCGCATCTGTACGAGCTCGCCATTTTTAATCCGCTAAAGCGAGCGGATGCCGTGTTGCGCTGGACACCAGCGGGCCTAACAATGGCGCTGCGCCTGCGCTGCAACCACCACTGCCGCCGGCCGCCCGGCCCCGGCCGTCGTCAGGCGAAGCGAAAGCCTCTCCCCGGCCCGGCCGGGGAAGAAATAAAGGAAATCGCTTGTTTAATCGGGCCCTTTTCGAGGCCATATTCGCCTGTCTGGGAGCTCCCTTTTTCGCTGTACGTTTATCTGATTATCTTCAGTGCAGCCGTGGTGATCGATCCTGCGCACGCAGAGCTAGCGGACGGGGGTGCATGAATGTACGATAGATTTGGTCCAGATCACAAGGATTGGTGGAGGTGCTGATTGCCTGATATGGCTGATATCTTCTGCACATGATATTCTCTAGAGAGCTTAGCTGTAACCTGCGCTACGTGGCACTACTTCTGCTGGATGCATGCGAGCGACATGTACGACTTGCCTTTGTATCAGTTTATTTAGTTCCATGAGAAATCTTAGTGGTCATTAGCTTGACATCTACTATTTGGGTGCTGTATAAGTGTATATACAGTGAAAAATAGCTTGGCTGAAAAGGGACTGAAAATGGTCTACAGAGATTCAGCTTATTTTTGTCAAAATCTCAAGCCCTGCCAAGCAGGGTCGTTTTCGATCGATAGACCCCCTCACTTCATGTAGAGTGTTCCATTGTGAAGAGTGTCCCTAGCTCGCTGACTTTAACAGCACTGTTCTGAAGTCTACTCTGAAATAGGCTCAGCTCTGAAAGTCCAACTACGCGGTTAGGTCCACTTTCGGTCACTGGTAATAACCCATTTGATTTGACTCTGAATTAAATGGCCATTAACCACGAGTAGCAAGCATTAGTAGCATCCGGTCATGCAAGGCTTTAACCGCTCCGACTCCTACGTTGGTGGAAAAGAGAGATTATCCACTCCACTCGCAATAATGATGCTTAGCGAGTACCTTTTCCTTTGACTACCACTGACCAGTTTCAGTATAAGTTCAGTCATCACTCATCAGTCGTCCATATTACAATGTGTTTGGGCGTCGAGTTTGCTTGCAAAGTGGCACGCACGCGTAGAAAACAATATGCCTGTGCCGGCAATCCAGCATCCGTGCAGCTCGACGTTGATAGTGTTCACAGCCCATGGTAATCAGCCAAGTGATTCAGCAGGAACAGCGACAGGCAATCGATCGATCTCACCACGATTAAACAACCTGTAGTACCCTGCACATGGTAATCGCTATCTGATTCGTCAGGAACAGGGGACAAGCAATCTCACCACGATTAAACTAACAGTACTGGATATGTTCCCTGCAACATCAGAGCAAGGTTAATAATTCAGCCAGCTGCTGGTTGTAAGGATACTCATACAACAATTAAGTCTTCCCCGCAAAGATAGAGAGTCTTTGACAGACAAAGGAAAAAAAAAACCATTCCAGCTTCTGTGGGGCCCACTGCCCAATGACTTGCACATATATAGAACGTATATATACTGGCTAGTTCTACTTTACTACGTGTAGCATGACTTGACTGCTATTTTAGGCCACCAGCAACGCCATTTCTAAATACAGTCTACGCCTAGTTTATATATATACTGTTACTACTAGCTACCACCAGCAGCAGGTACACGAGGAAAGGCTTAGATGTAGTTGTGATAGATAACCATCACGCAAGCTAGGGATGATTGCTGAGGAATTTCGGAATAAAATAAGCTAGCTATTGCTGATGAGGCACCACGCTAAAGATGCTTTAGCTGCAGCGAGACTATCTTGGCTCGCTGCATCTGCATTTGCATTGCATTGCATCACCACACAACATTCTAGTAGGGCGAGTCCTTTTTCCGGGGGCGAAACAATAAAATACTCGCCGTGAAGCTTAGCCAAGTGGGAGTGGAATTGCTACTCCCCGGCCGCGAAAATGACGTGACGTCGATCGCCTCCGCGGCAAGCTCCCCCAACTTGCGAGCTCGTATAAATGGCGAGCATGGCCGCCCAGATTCTAGCTGTCATACAAGCCGGGAACCAGAGCCCAGCGCCAGCTGCATAGCTACATACTAGAGAGATACATCGATCGACCAGCGCTAGCTGCAGCAGCAGCTCTAACAGTCGTCGGCTGCTGGTTGATTAGTAGATAGCTGTAGGCAACAAAGGCATGGAGGCGATCAGCAGCCTGATGCTGCAGGAGGGGTGGAGGAAGGGGCCATGGACGGCGCTGGAGGACAGGCTGCTCACCGAGTACGTGCAGCAGCACGGCGAGGGCAGCTGGAACTCTGTTGCCAAGCTCACAGGTATGTATACAGTTGATTTGTGGTAAGATTTGGTTTGGGGTTTAATCGTGCTGTAATAATTCAGTGGTGGTATTGAAATGAACTAACCGGTGGCTGGCGATGACACTGCAGGGCTGCGGCGGAGCGGGAAGAGCTGCCGGCTGCGGTGGGTGAACTACCTCCGGCCGGACCTGAAGCGGGGCAAGATCACCCCCGACGAGGAGACCGTCATCCTCCAGCTCCATGCCATGCTCGGCAACAGGTACTGTCAATCTGCCCATCTACTGTACGTGCAAGCCACGCAAAGTCGTGCATGTACACGTACGCAAACGACACACTGAGAGCATCCATCACTCAGTAGTGATCGATCAGCAGATGCATGTACGTGCAAAGATGCAGCCTAGAGTGTGGGCTACACTGTAGTAGATTAGATTAGATTCCCCTAGCTACACTGTTGACGATGATCTCTTCTTTCCGTCGTGTTGGGTTCGGGTGGTGGGCGGCGCCTAACCGGGATCGATCGGGACCCGTGTCGTCTTGACGCGTGCAGGTGGTCGGCGATCGCGCGGTGCCTGCCGGGGCGGACGGACAACGAGATCAAGAACTACTGGCGGACGCACTTCAAGAAGGCCCGGCCGTCGCGCCGCGCCCGGGCGCAGCTGCTCCACCAGTACCAGCTCCAGCAGCAGGAGCAGCGCCGCCAGTACCTCCAGAGCCTGCACCTCCTGCAGCAACAGCAGCAGCTGCAGCTGCTCCAGCAGCAGAACCAGCAGCTGCTGATGAGCCAGCAGCAGAGCCCGCCGGAGCCCGACCACCAGGCCGTGATGGCGACGGTGAGCAACGACAGCCTGCAGGACTGCAGCCCGGCGTCGACGGCCGAGCACTGCACGCTCCCGGACGACGACGACGCGCTGCTGTGGGACAGCCTGTGGAGGCTGGTCGACGGCGATGGCTCCAGCGGCGGCGAGTACTAGACGCCGTGTATGCATGCCAGTGTAAAGGGAAAGGAGGAGGAGGTACATACTGAAGGCTTCAGGCTTTCAGTTGCAGCCACTGCAAGGATACTGCTAGCGGTAGTTGTAGTAGAGACTTGCTAATTTCCAGTGCGAATAGTTGATCATGCTTCATGTTTTTATTTTACCCATGAGCCGTGAGAAAGTGGCATTGTATGAAGGAAGCCTCTGTTTATCTAGTCCCGTTACAAGGATGTAATTTTGGTTCCGAAATCATGTTTACTAAGGATTTTACCTGCATGAGTTTCTTCAGGCCATACTTTGTCAAGGAAAAACTGCTGACAGGTTGACCCCCTACCTGGCGAACTCATATGGGGAAGTAAGTATTTTTTTAATGACCTCGTCAGTGCGGTTCCTAAACAAAATCTGCATAGCAGAGTATCATTAAGGACAGTGTGCCTACTGGCAACTTAACATCACTTGCAGCAGCATCTTTTGCAGGTTCAGATGCTGCTCTACTTCTACATCTTTTCCAGCAGTTTTTAGCATCAAGGGTTCCCTCTAGGATTTGGACAAGTACGTGGTTTAATATTCCAGAATATGGATAGACTGAGCAAGATTTGCAGCAGGTCTTTGAACGGGTGAACCAGGCAAACACATGACTCAAATGAGGCTATCAAATTCAGACTTCCTATTCATAAAGAAGTTCCATTCCCAAAGCTTATGCTAGCTCATTGACATGGAATTTTTGTACAGACCAAACAAACGACAGTGAAAAATATCAAGGAATAATACCTAAATCCTTTCACTTCTGTTGATATGTGCCATTTATCATTCCCAAAGCTAATGCTCACTGGCATCATTCAAGGGAGATGTTTATGTACAGAACAAACCAGAAAACTGTAGAAAAAAAGGGAATCACACCTAAATCCTTTCATTCCATTGATATGCCATTTATCATTCCCAAAGATAATGCTCACTGAAATCATTCAAGGGATATGTTTATGTACAGAACAAACAGACAACTATAAAAATATATATATACATAAATCCTCTTCACTTCTATCAGTTAATGCCATTTATAAATCCTTTCCAAATTTCAACCATGTACACCAAACCAGCATATATCTCAAGACTTCTAGTCCCATGCCTACTATAGAATAAATCTTAGTAAGAGCTGCAGTACAACAAACTAAAGAATAAATAATTTACTTTGTCGTAATACTTCAATAGTCAATGCTAGAACTGCATCATGATCAGGCAGCATCACAGGGGCCGACCGGAGAAGGATTTTGTTGACCTGGTTGGCCGTCTGAACCTATATGGAGACCTGTCTGAAGGAGCCATAGTTGGGGAGCGGTTCAGCGTGTCAACACCAGGGACAGCAAGAGTCTGAGAGCGCTGAAGCATGTCAACCATGGATGGCGTCTGATAGGTGTGAATAGTGGTAGTGAGATCAGTCGAGTCACCACGTGCGGTTGCTCTCTGCCATGTGTGCGAGCTCAGGCCAGCCAGCATGAACGCCCTGCCTGATTCCTCGTACCTTTGCCGGCTCTCCACCCTATCCTGCATCTCCCTCAGCTCTGTTATCAATGACAAGCATTGGTTATCTGAAGATTGGGCAGCTTGTGATTCCAGTATCCTCCTACGGCCTTCGAGAATCGCCACGGCCTGAGAAAAAGCGCCCCCCTCAGCTGCAGCCTGTGCGGCAGACATGTCCTCTGTGGCTTGAACACGGTGCAACTCACGCTCAACCTCAGGAGACATTTTGCAGTCCACAAAATGTGCAGGACGCTGAACGCTCACTTCTTCACCCTGTACTTCGATATTCTCAGTGGTGATAGCGTCTTCGTATGTGCAGGTTGGTTTGATCAGAAGAGCCTTCCCCTTCGCAGCTGGGACATGTAAAGTGACCAGAAACCCCCGCTCTTCATCTGCATACAGGTCTCCAATATCAACTGAACCACTACGGCCATTTTCAGCAACCTGACTTGCATAGCCGCCTGACTTGATGGACGTCAGCAGCACACCGTCATCGACACATTCAATGCTCAAACGCATCTCCTTAATAACTACACTCAGAAGCCCACCAATACACTGAGCAAACCCATCTTGGATCGAGCCTTCAGCATCAATAAATGAAAATGTGCCACTAGATATATCAGCAATAGCATGCATGGCAGCAGAATCATGATCTGAGCCAAAACCAAAAGTGTGGATCTGGACATGATGACCTGTTCCAGGAAGAATTGAAGGTGGGACAAGGGCGCTGTAATTTAGCAAACCCCTGTCAGAAAGGAGGGTATGTGTGTCTTGACCATCAGAGAGAAGAATGATGCTACAGACTGGGTTCTTCAACTGACGATCCTCGATCACTTTAGCACCTCTCTTTAGCCCATCAGCAATGTTTGTGCCACCACTTGCAACAAGTGAACTGACATCTTGCAAGGCTCGCTGCTTACCAGTTGATGTCATTCGGCGAAGAGGGAAGAGTCTCCGTGCTGTGGAGGAGAAGGCAATGACAGACAGGCGGTCGTTGGGTCCAAGGGTTTGTATGACAAAGCTCATGGCACGCTTCAGAAGTGCAAGCTTGGTCCCTGCCATGCTACCGCTGACATCAAGAACAGTGACAAGGTCAAGAGGTGCACGGGAGCATGCTGAGTGCGAGGATTTTGGAGCCTTGAGATGGATCAATACAGCAAAGACCTCCTGGGCCACTGACTGTTGTATAGCAGAAAATTCTGAATATGTCTTGATTTCAACTGAATCAGTGACTGCATCATGTTCATTTGTTGTATCAGACTGAAGATCTATGTGCTCATCATCATTGAAGATGCCTGCCTCTGGAGTACGGAAGAAAGGAAGGTGCCCCTGCAGGCTTCCACTGTATGTATGGGAAAGCCTGCGGACAACAGCCATGTGCCCTTCATCCTGGGGCCAGTTTAGTGGGCTTACTCTAGCTCTTCCATAATTGGCATCTGCAGGTTGAGCGCCTGGGAGTTCTTTCCACTTAGCACGGCATATCGGGCAGATAAGGTTGCCATGCTTGACATTTGAAGATATGCAATGAAAATGGAACTTGTGGGAGCATTCAGCCGTGAACAAGGCCTGTCCAATCCCTGATCTCATGCCTCCAAGGCAAATTGAACATATCTTCAGAAACCAAGAAAGTCAAAGAAATGTAAGGTGTCAATATCAGAACTTGCTAACTTAACAAAAAGCATATACTTTGCTATGACTTGTGAATAATATCTGCATATCTAACAAATCACGGTACTTAAAACGGCCATGTGGTTTTAGGAATTTACAAGACACTAAGCTCACCTAATCAGAGTATTGAAAAATTGTTATAAAACTTGGTGGGAACAGAAAGATGGTCTGAAAATGGATATCACATCTCAAAGTTTAAAAGGTTGTGAAACACAAGTTTGGCAACCACAAGTTTCCTGATGCTATCATAGGAATGTCTGCTTGTAAAACTTGCTCTACAAGTGTAGCATGCTCAGGTACAGTTAGCTATCATGGTTGCTCAAAAGGCTACGACCTACGATGCGAGGATTTGAGTTTAAATTACAGTATGCACCGGAACTGCTGATATTCACATGCATCCTACTTAAAAAAACATTGAAATAAGAGGTGACTAGTTTATCATCTCTGCAGATAAAGAAAACTAGATTGAATTGACGTACGGAAGTTCATTTCCCAGTTTCAAATATATCAGGATCAGAAGGAAACTACTCTTTACAGGTCAACGAAATCTGTCAAGCGGTATAACAATAAGTACATATCGGAGTATCCTAGTTCTTTGTTTCACTTTATCTAGCAGCTGGGGGTCAAATAAGATGCACTACCTACCAGCCAAGGAGGACATGTGGAAAGACAAAAGCAGCTACGTCATATTCAAACTCTTTCCCTTTCAGTAGATGGGGAGAAAATTAGGGGAAGATCTCATGAATAGGAACACGTTTTTCCATGATTTATTTGAAATTGTGCCAAAATTTTTAGTATGGACTCGTGCAACTTTCTTCAAAGTTCAGCTCTGACAAACTTGCAGGGGAAAAAACGTAAGACCAACCGAAATTCAATGTATTTAATCGCAAGTGTCTGATTTTAAAATTCAATCCAGTAACCGCTCCAAGAATTCTCTAGTTGCATCATCATACCTCACATTAATTGGCAATGCTTGCCCTGTTTAATTTGATTTTTCTTCTTGTACCCTACTACTACCCTTAAAATTTCTTTAGAAAAAATAGCGCAAATGCCTAAAATTAACGATTCCAGATGAAAAAGGGAGCATATGCCATTTGATCAACCTTAGAAACGACAGCAATGGCTCAACTCGACAGGCCTGGTTTGCAAATTGCTACCAAGATGGTGCATACTCAAAAGTTAATAGTAGTCAACGGGGGTCCTTGACCAACATGGATGCAAAATCGGCATCTTTTTGTCTGGAAATGAAAACGACGAATTTTCCGAAAAATCGAATGTAATCCAACGCCAAAACCGCAATTTCCCCACATCTCCACACCCCATTCAAAATTTCATCAAAAAAATATGCCAAAACCTTAAAATTTCTTTAGAAAAAATAGCGCAATTGAGTAGAATTAACGATTCCAGATTGAAAAGGGAGCATATGCCATTCGATCAACCTTACAAACGACAGCACGGACTCAACTCGACAGGCCTGGTTTGCCAATTGCAACCGAGATGGTGCATACTCCAAAGTTAATAGTAGCCAACGGGGATATTTGACTAACATGAAAGCAAACCCGCCATCTTTTTGTTTGGAGATTAAAACAATGAAATTTTCCACACAAAAAATCGCAAGAAATCCAACGCCAAAACCGCCATTTCCCCACATCTCCACACCCCATTCGACACCCTACATGAATGATGAATCAAACCAAGAACATGAAAGAAAAACGAAAAATGATTCCCCCACCTGCGAGCTCCTGCTCCCAAAGCTTGCCAGCCGCCGCAGAGACACGGAGGCGGACTCCGCCTTCTCCTGGGCCAAAGAAGACGACGCCTCAGCCGCCCCCGCCTCCGGCGGCAAGTCCTCGATGGCCATCTGGCGCGCGGGCACGCTGATGCAGAGGCTGGTGGCGAGCGCGCGCTTGGCGCGGCCCCAGGCCGCCGCCATTGCTCCCCTTCCGATCCTCAAAGGCGGCTTCTTTCGAGCGCACGAAATGCTGGTGCTGCTCGGCGGCGGACTTGGTTTCGGGATCAGAAGCGCAGGGTTTGGGGCCGAACGGCTCTCGCCATCGCGGTTGAAGGGAGAAGATCTTGCGGTGGGCGCGGGCGCGTGGTGGTTCGGTTTGTGGGTTTTGGTCGTTGTGGGGAGAGCAGTGGATGTGGATGTGGAGGAATATAAAGCGGGCAAAGACCGGAGGAGGAAGCCGAGAGAGATGGAGGGAGGAGGGAAACGGAAGGGCAGCCATTAGTGTTGTCTTTGACTTCCCGTAATGCCCCTGGCCCTATGGAAAGTCTAGTAAAGTATATTATCTTCTTCAAATTCAGCATAAATCCTTACAAAAAAATCTGCATATAAATTTAGAGTTTGATTCGTCAATCATTGTCCCATACTCCCTTCAGTCCTAGATAAACGATGTGTTATTTGTAATCAAATCGTTCCAAACTTTAACTGTATAATATCTGTCCGTCTTTAAATATACACATGTTTAAACTAATTAACTTGTCATAAATGTTGGATATAAAACAGAGGTAATCTATCTTTTTATGTTGAGTTTGTATATATGTTCGAAAAGGACGCAAGTAGATTTGTTTTGAAATATAGTGTGAAATATAGTTTGTACATAAAACAGAGTTTTTATGTTGAGTTTGTATATATCTTTTTAAGTGTAGAATATATCTGCCAGGTGTTTAACTGGTTAATGAAGGAAGATAAGCTGCGCATTCGTCAGGAAGGCAACAAGGTCGTTGTCGTCCCTGCGGTGGAGCGGTGGCAATGCAACCCGCTGGAAGGAAGGGTACTAATAGCGCCGGAAGCAATTGATCCCGTGGACCTGGCGTTAGCGTTACCAGCTAGCTGTGCTGCACGTTTCCGAAGAAGGGAAGAAGTTTCAAGTAACACGACGCAGCGAGCGGATGGATGGATGGACATGGACGGAACAGGGTTGCGAATGCCTGGGTCTGCGTCTGGGTTACAGCAAACAAACTCAGCGGCAGCCGTCGGCCAGCGTCACGTCGGACGACGCCCCGCTGCTGCTGCTAGCGCCCCAGATCATCATCCGTCCACTGCGTACGCAAGGCAAAAGGTTCCGCGGACGCCGTCGATCCGTGCACACCGATCTAGCTCGGCTGGTTGGTCGGGTCGCTTATTCGCTTTGACCGGACACGTGCGCGCGACGGTGGAAACTAAAAACTTGGTGGCCTCTTTGAAATGTCCATCTCGTCTTTTCTCTGCTGTATGTATGTATGTATGTATGTACTTTTTTTTATACAAGGAAAAGAAAAGGATGAGATGGAGATGCCCATGGCGGAACCTTGCTCCATTATTAACCATTGACCACGTTGCTGGCGGTGCCTTGTCGGCTCATTGGATTGGATCCGATTAAATTAGATGCTAATCCTGTTACGATCAGAGTGAACGTGATCCATGTTTACTCGGAGATTTGACGTTGCCGCGTACCGTACCGGTCAAGATTTGGGTGCTATACCAAACGGACCCCCCCCAAGAAAAGCACGGTTGCATGGAGCCGCTAGCTAAATATATCCCAAAGCATCGCGCACATCCTGCGCCGCTCGTAGCTAGCTAGAAAACTTGAGCCGCATCAGCAGTACCAGGTTCCAAATTGTCGCCTCGGCAAATTCGAGCATCATCGATGAGGATCGTGTCACATCTCACTACGGATTCAACTTGCTACCTATTTGTGGTTTCTTGTGTTGTGTCCAATTCACAACACAGTGCGTCGCTGCTGACGACCTTATCGGAAAACCGTACCAAAAAAAAAAGAAAAAGAAAAACTGTCAACCAGCATCTGCCCATCCGTACCACCATCATCAAGAAATCAACTGCTCGTGTTTCGTGTTAATGAGCCTCGCGTCGGGGCGAAGGATTATCTGTCCGAGCCGATGAGTTGTCGACGACTTTGATCCATTCCTATTTCCTAATGATGCAAACCAACGAACCGTCGAGGAGATATAAATATATAGACCAACACTACAAATGTCAAAGGCTGAGAGGGACCTGCCACGACGACAGGAACGGCGGGCTGATCGAACAAGCAAATGGATCGGAAGACCGCTCCTTTTGCCGCTAGCTGGCTGGCTGGCCATTCCCCCTGATCCATCTGCAGCACAACGACAACGAGAATCATTCAATGGCGACCATGTGCCGTACGTGGCCTAGCTAGCGATCGGTGGAGAGCCCGTTCAAACCTGGCGACTCTGGAGCCGGAGAAAGATCGTCCAGCACAACTAGAATGCAGCCACCACCTCTCCAAATTAAAAGCGCCCCCATGGCGACGACGGCGCCGGCCCGGATGAATCACTGAACTTTGTCTCTTGCGTGGAAAAGTAGGGGCGGCCGGGCGGGACTCGTAGCCGCAGCGCTCTGCCCGGCGGCGACCAAACCAACCACGCCCGGTCCGGCCACATGTTTTCCGGCGCGGGGGTTGGTCGGATCGGATTATTGGAGATTGGACGGACGACGACTGGGTGCTTTAATTTGGATGAGCACGGATCGGGGGCGGCGTTCGGACTCCTCCGATCCGTTGATCATCTCCGACCTTGATCGGTGGCGGGGATGGAGGCCGCCGTGAGGGTTAAGAGCTAGCGGTGTACGAGCATGGACAGGCGGCTGGCTCCGCCTTGGCCGGAGAATGTTCCATCGCGGCTGCAATGCGGTACTGGTTATCACCAACCGGCTGCTGACCTCGGCGCGGCTCGTCGGCGCGCAAGTCTGCAGCTGCGAGCATTTGTGAGGATGACACTTTTTCAACGCACTGCATTAACCGGGGGGTTTTGACTTTGTTTTTCCTCTCGAGGTGACGGGTTAAGAGTTCAGATACAGGAAGAGATGGAGCAGTAGCATTGAGCAACAATCAGCTCGTCAGCCGCACAGCAGAAAGTCTTCAGTGAAATGGACCAAATAACTAGCAACCCGTGGGCTCAAGATGGCCCATCAGGAACGATACTGGCCTGTTTATAAAAGCCCATGTTTAAGAGGCTGGTGTTTTCTGTTCTCAATCTTGGGCTCAGATTTGACGTATTGAATTGGGCTCGGTACAGTAGTTATTCATCTCCCAATTCCAAGCCAGGCAATCAAACTGGTAGAGTGATTTTTGCGGTTAAAAAGCCGATGTTCTTTCAGCAGTTGCTAGATCTCGTTGTAAGCAGCGAGTGATTTTTGCGGTTCAAAATCTTGTGTGGCGATGGCGTATGCAGGTGTCCCTCTCCCTTGCTGCCTTTCCAGTGCATTTTTCAAGCCTCAGTGGACGAGGAACAATCGAACGAAGAAGACGACCAGAGAACTCTTCGATGTAGTTTTATTTTCTTTACGTAGTTTTGTATCAAGTTGTCCGGCTTTTGTACCACCAATTATGAATCAGATATGAGACATCTTTTTGGTGTCTTTCTAAAAAAATTATCATCAGAAGGATAAAACACACCGAAAGCTGCTGTACCAATTCTAGTTAGTTCAGAAGAAAAACTACCTCAAAAAAAAGGTTCAGAAGAAAAACTATCAGCACGACACAAGTAGTACAACGACAAGTAGGTTTTCCACCACGTTTGTTTATTCAGAACAGAAACAAACTCCCAGTCCAAACTCCAAACACTCACGACGATCAGTTCCTCTCTACAGGCCTGTCAGTTCCTTTGATTCAGAGCCGCCCGCTTCGTCTGCAGCTTTCGGTTGCTGGTCCTGCTGCTGCTGCTCAGACGACGCCTCCCGCGCCCTCCGCGACCGCAACAGCATGGCGCGCATGGCTGGCGTCAGGTACGACGACGTCCCCTCCGGCTCGTTCTCCGGCACCCCTTCAATCGCCGCCGCGCTGGACGCCCCTGCCTCGCCGCCCGGTCCACCGCCACCGAGATAGTCCATCAAGTACGTCACCTCCATATCGCCAGCACCAACCGCCGGAGGCGCCTGCGCGAACGCGGCTGCCACCGAGTTCATCGCCTCCCCACCGCCACCGTCGCTACCAGCCAAGGGTTGCCGCAGGGATCGCAGCTGCCTCGAGGTCGCGCGCTGCTGCTCGTGCGAGCTCAGGCCGGCGAGCACGTACGCGCGCCCCGACTCCCTGTAGCTCTCCCGGGTTGCCACGCGCTTGCACATGAACCGCAGCTCGGTCCCAAGCGCCGCGCTCGTGGGGTCGCCGCCTCGTGCCGCGGCCGTCCGCGCCACGGCTCGCCGCCGGTTCCCGAGAATCCCCACCGCCTCCTGGTGCGCGCCCCGCTCCGCCGCCGCCCGGGCCGCCGCGATGTCCTCGATCGCTTCCACGCGGACGCGCTCCCGTTCCACCTCCGCTGACCGTTCCGCGTCCACGGCGTGCTCCGGCCTCGCCACCACCGCGTCCTCGGCCGTCACGTCGACGTGCGCGCCACCAGCCGCTTCTCGGTAACCGCAACTCACCTTGATCAGAGTAGTCTCGCTGTCGCCGTCCGCTGCTGGAACGGCTAGGAACAACAAGAAGCGCCGCTCCTCGTCCGCGTAGAGCTCGCCGACGGCGACCGAGGCGGAGCGGCCATCCTCGTCGACGCGGCTCTCGTATCGCCCGGACTTGACCGAGGTGATGCGAACTCCAGGATGCCCGGAAGCGATGGCAATGCGTGCCTCCTGGGCCACGACGGTGAGCAGCCCGCCGATGCACTGCGCGAACGCGTCCTGGATGACCGCCTCGTTCTCGATGTACGAGAACGTCCCGCCGGTGGCCTCGGCGATGACGTGCATGGCGGTCGCGTCGTGGTTGTGGCCGAAGCCAAACGTGTGGATGGGCGCCGACTGATCGCCGGTGCCAGCTGGAACGAAGGACGGCGGCACCAGCGCCTCGTAGTTGGGCACACTGCCCCGCGTTCGCCGCACGGTGTAGTTGTCCTGGCCGTCAGAGAGGAGTATGACGCTGGAGACGGCGTTCCTGTACCGGCGCTCGCCGAGCACCTTGGCGGCCGTCCGGAGCCCCTCGGCGATGTTGGTGCAGCCGCCCGCTGTGAGGGACTCCACGGCCTCCGAGGCGACACCCTTCCCGATGTCCGACATGCGCAGGAGCCTGGTCACGCGGCGCGCCCCGGAGGAAAAGGACACCACGCTGAGGCGGTCGTCGGGGCCGAGGTTGTCGATGACGAACCCCATGGCCTGCTTCACCAGGGCAAGCTTGTCCCGGCGGCGCATGCTTCCGCTCACGTCGAGCACCGTCACGAGATCGAGAGGAGCGCGTGGCGCCTCGTCGCTGGCCGCTGCCTCGCCGTCGACGATCCCCGGAGCCTTGACGTGCACGAGGACGGCGAAGTTGTCGTGAGACGAGTCCCTGGCGACAGCCGAGTACTCGGCGTGCGTCTTGACGGCCAAAAGTCCGCTGGATGCAGCAGCTGCTTCGCGCCGCTGGCCGTCGTGGCCAGAAGGCGGATCCACCTGGTCGTCGTCGTCGAACACCTCCGGGTCCGCGGGCCGGAGCGGCGGTGGCTGAAATCCGTGTATGGCCTCCATGTGGGGAAATGGCTGCCGCGGTAGCGTCGGTGGCATCGCCGACGGCTGTGATGGCAACGGCCGCACGACCGGCAGCTCGCGCCACTGCGCGTTGCAGAGCGGGCAGACGAGGCGGCCGTGCGCGACGCTCGTGGAGATGCAGTGGAAGTGGAACGTGTGGGAGCACTCGGCCGTGAAGATGGCCTGCCCGCCGCCGGCGTCCATGCCGCCGGTGCATATGGGGCAGGGGTTGCTCTGCATCCAAAGCAAAAATGATATGTTCACGATGGACATCAGCGTACCTATATGTGGAATGTCAAAAATACATTCTAAGATCATCTTGAGCCCAGGAAAAAAATACTGTCTGCTGTGTGATGCCTAAAACGATGTGGCAGATCTTCTCTAAACCAACCGAAAATTTTGAAGTTTGAAGACGCAGTACAGACGAAATTCAAATACTGATATACGTAGCAGAGAAGTTCTTCACCTGTTCAGGACGTTCCATCTCGGCGAGGCGAGCTGCTCTGAGAACTGATAGGACAGAATTGGTGAGATGGCAGCTGGTATAAAAACAACCGGATGCTTCGTCTAAAAGGAAAGGATGAGGATATTGGATATACTATCGTAGCTGCCACGGTATGCTGATAGTGACTTCAAATCTTAAACAAAAAATGGATTCCTCAATTTGTGACCTGCACTGATTTTGTCCGTAATCGTCATTAGTCATCAGTCATCACGTCCTCTTGCGCATGTCTTGAGGATTAAATTGTTGGTTCTACCGCCTGTTGGAGTAAACAAGAATGCTTAACGAAAAGGTTATCTTTGACAGATCAGGATGTCTCAGACATCACAGACTTGAGACTTTAGCATGGATTTTTTTTTTGGCGTTATTCCGTTATTGAGGTTAAGTTGGTCGGATCTGTATTGCGCGTTTGAACTTGGACGTTTTAGATGAATGATTGGCTTATGTCTAGCTAAATACCGATGCACTTAGCGTCCGTGCCTTTATATAAGAATAAAATGTAAAAATAAATAAGGATCTGTCTATACAGAACCCGGGTATTTCAGAAGTCTTCAACGCTCGGGTGATTTGATCGGTGAAAACGCGTGATTGGCTCGAACAAGAAAAATCGAGTGCCGCAACAGGATCTGACACACGATTTTCACACCGTCAGATTTAAATCTAACGATGGAGATTAAAAAAGGCTTAAAAGGAGAAAAAAAAGATGGCTGGCGAATAGAAAAGGTGTACTGATCCAAGTCTGCATAGGAAATACAGAGCTGAGTAGAATATGTGTACTAACATATTCGAGAGACAGACAAATTGCAAATTTCATCACATTTGCATCAAACAAAACGAGGTCTGATAAGAAATATCATACTTCTGCAAAAGTGATTCACCAGAAAAATCACATATATTGAGCTGAATAGGTACAACACACATTCATATATAAAAAATGTGAAAGAAATACATGCCACAATATTAGAAGTTAAGATCTGGCATACAAAAATTCATATAATACTATGAGCAATATTTCAGCTATTACATAGCCAAATGTACCAAGTGTTGACATCCAGTTTATAAAAGTTGAAAGCTAAAGCATAACATAGCAAACTGAACATTAAGATCGAAAGGCATGAACTGAACCATGTGAACAAAGTCGATGAAGATCTTCTCTTCTCGGCCTTTGTAATGACCATGCAGAAACTGAGCCACTCGAGGCTAGGGTAAAGGATCAATCTATAGGTACACAATGGACAGCAACAATATGGAAGGAATAAACACTCTTTGAACGAACAAGCTTTTCCAAAGCACAAAATAGTAACCATGAAACAGTTATTGTTTGCATCAGTTGTGGACCAAGCTTAAGACAAGGCAACTCTCAACACCACCTTCTGTTCCAAAGTAAGTACAATTATCATGGCTAATAGAAACCAAAGGTGTTACAAATACTTGTGAAGAAAATAAAATAAAACAGAATAAACTATATATGCAAAACATAGGCAAATACAAACAAAAGAAAATGAAATCATAATAAAACAATTAAGAGGATACCTAACATTAAGTTAGTAAAAACCTACATATGCAAAACAAAATCATATAAACATAAACTATATACAAAGAAACAGATTAATTCTATGATCAGTAAAATGACAAATGTTCTGGACAATTAGTGGAACCCGGAAGATGAAAACAAAGACATAAACAAATAAAGAGTACCATGTAACAGATAATTTATATGGCAGCAAACTGAAAAATGTGTTGAGTTATGTGTTGAAAAAGCACTTATGGAAATGTTACATAATTATTGTTCAAAAACACAAAATTGACAATGCCACTACCACTGTAAATTCAGATCAAGTTAACTGCATCTGAACCTATATGTATCGAATACAAGTAATACCAAGAAAAGCAAATGTTTAACAGAAAGATCAAAACTTACCAGTGCAGAAATTCCAAATCATGCAGGATTTACACCTTCATTCCATAGGAATGACAGTACTATGAGTACTGGAAATTTAGAGTCAAGAAAGTGGAAGTACTCCAGGATTATTAGATCTGAACATATTCAACAAATTTTGGTTTGTTATAATTCAAATGATGGTACAAGCACCCTTGGACCAAATCAAGATGATGCTGTAAGCATTGAAGAAAAAGAAAAAAAATAGAAGAAACATAGTAGGAAGAAAAACATAATATTCATACTTTATCTGTAGAGATACCTAAATATACAGACCTTCATATATGCAAAAATATCCCAAAAATCATATATTATTTCTTATTGTTCTGATAAATGAATTCCTTCAATACTTTGTACTTGATGTATATACCACAGCATTTTCATTTGCTGGGTCAAAGCATACAAGAATATTAAGGAATCAATGTAGGGGCCTTATGCACATTATCATCAATGAAGAGAATTTCATTGATGCTATATGATGCTAGGAACCACAAAATAAAATGAACAGGAATTTCAGATCACGAATCCTCCAATGATCAAATAGGTCATCTTCCCCTCCGGTCAGTCACTAGTTGTTTTATTGATCTATCAAGTTGATGGCTGCAAACTATCCTCACAACTATGTTAAAAAATATCAACTCGAAATGGGTGCAGCGTGGAGGGAAACTAGTGCAGATTTGATACGAACCAGAGCAAAATCTAAAAAGGTGAGTTCCAGCTAAACCTGATACAACAAATTAACCAACGAAGCTAGCAAATCAACAAATGTGTATCTCGAAATAGGAAAAGCAAAATATAGATATAGTCTGCGCCTTTCTACACAAACATGTGTAGATGCTGGAAGAGTTAGGCCTTGTTTAGATACAAAAACCTTACACCCAAAAATATCACATCGAATATTTTCGCACATGCATAGTATATTAAATGGATATGAAAAAAACTTTATCACAGATTGGGTGTATTTTGCGAGACGAATCTAATAAGCCTAATTAGTCCGTAATTAGACAATGTTGTGCTACAGTAAATATGTGCTAATGATGAATTAATTAGGCTTAATAGATTCGTCTCGCAGTTTTACAGGCGAGTTCTGTAATTAGTTTTTTAATTAGTCTATATTCAATACTTCAAATGCGTGTCGATATTCTTCAAAAATTTTACAACCTTACATCTAAACAAGGCCTTACAAAATAATGGATAGGCATGTCAGAAATAATTCAAATACACAAACACAAGCAACAAAAGAAGGGAACTAGAGAGAAAGGGGACAATAGAAGAATCCTAGAGTAGCCGGAAGCAAATCCAATAATCAGATGTGTGCTAACCTTGGTCAATAATTCGAAATGAAAGGATTCAAAGCCACAACCAAACACAGAAGAAGATCGGACAGGTAATAGGAAAAATCAACTAGAGCATCCAACAAATAGGATGAACCACATGCGCACTTGGCCCGACCGAATCAAATCCACAAAGGGAAAACGGAAGTAAATTAGATGGGAAAAGGGGGGAAATCAGAGGGTAAGAGGGAAGTCGAAGAACCCTAGCGCAGCCAACATATTGAGTGAACCAGATGCATACTTTCCCCACTATTCACAACAAAACGAGTCAAATCAACGAGGGAAAGCAGAAGTAAATCAGAAGGGGAAAGGAAAAATTACGTGACCATAAATCCCCTCAACTGGCTTACCTTGAATATGGGGGGAGAGGGATTGGAAATGTGGAATAAGAAATGGGGATAAAAAACCAAACCAGAGTGCCGTGGAGAAGAGAGGATAGAATGAAAGGTGGGACCCATAAATCTATACTATAAAAGTTGAAATAATTGAAATTTTTTTTCATCAAGATTAGATCCATCCTACTCTGGGTATTTGTTTGACAGTCCCTAGCCAGACCGAAAAAAACGAGAGAAGAAAAATCATTCCGCCCTATTGGAAAAGATTTTGACACCCAGGTTCTCTTCTTTACCCGCGTGACGTACCCACCCTCTCTCCTTCCCCGCCTCGCCCCACCGTTCACAGATTTGCCTTCCTTTCTCTCCCTGCGCCAGTCACGGTTTCCTTCCTTTTCGATCGTCGATCTTCTTCTCCCATGCCAGCTACTCTCCATACACCTCGCCTCCCCGTTGTGGCTCCCCGAGATCCGGTTCAAGACGTCCTCTGATGAGATCGCCCTCGCGGTGGTTATCGCCCAACACGCCCCTGCTTCTCCGCCCTCGCGGCCCCCGTCGCCGCGCCACTCCTCCTCCGCCCCCGCGGCCCCGTCGCCGCGCCACTCCTCCGCTCCAGGCCCGCACCGCCGCCCCCGGGGACGAGGCCGCCTCCCTCCGCGCGCGCCTCGCCGACGACGAGGCCGACGCCGCCACGCTGTGTGCCCGCGCCGAGCGACTCGAGTGCGCGGCCGCCGACCAGGATGAGCTGCTCACCACGCTCCTCGTGGCCACCTCACGCGCCAGGGACTCCGGCGCTGGCGGCGGGCCCCTGCTCCGAGGCCGCGACAAGGAGGAGGAGGAGCAGGCGCCCACGACGCGTGTGGGGAGTAGGAGCAGGACGCTTGTGGGGAGCAGTTGGACCACGCCTCTGACACCAACGCCGCCGAGGCCCTCGCGGCCGCCGCCGCGCTCTATTCTCAGCGGCGCCAGACGCACGATGATGACTTCTACACGGCTAGCTGCACCTCCTCCACCTTTGACTGCCACCAAGATTAATCCCATGTGCCCTCTCTTTTTTTTCCCATGGTGAATCCCTAAATCCCTAGATGCTGGTGTTTTTTTATTTTTGTTGCATCTGATCTGAAAATGAATGTAAAACATGCATGTTTGTACATTGGAGAATATGCAGGGTTTTCATCTAGACATGGCGACAGTAGAGTGTGCTAATGAATGCACATCTCCTATATCTTGTATGTAGAGATTTGCTCTCTGGTGCTTATAAGAAATTAGAGTAAAGAGAGAAATTCACATTTTTGTCGATGTTACCACTCAGTGTTAATTGATTGATGAGATCTCTATGTGCTTACAAGAATTCAAAGTACTGTGAGTGCACAAGATACTATGAGAAGTATCTCAGGCAAAGATTTAGTTGCCCATAGCAAAGATCATATTTTAGAACAGTAGCTTAATTAGATGATTTCATATGTATCACAACACGTGTCCTCTGAAAATTATATGTGCAGTTAACCTCATGACCAGGCTAGATAAAACTTCAGCCTATTTTTCTTATACTGACCAAAATATCATATTTTCTTATTTATTTTTGTTGGACTGTAGATTTCAGGGTCAACCGGCCGGGCAAGTGATATATGTGGGAAGTGGCTGACTGGCAGTAGCTCAATTTATAATTACCCTTTTTTGCCATAAGCTAGAACTAAAGGTATTGAGCTTGTTTCATTCATGCTTGTTTCAATTTCCTTTTCTTTGTGTGACTCAAAACAGCTTGTTTCTAAGTTTAGATAAATGTAGAGTATAGTGATCTCAAATAACTTTTTTACATGGAGCCTTGAGCAGCGTTTTGCTTAGCTGTCATGTAGGGGAGAATAAAAAACCCGCTTGCACTTTGCTTAGGTGAACATGGTTAGAATCAGAAGATTGCATATTATCCATGAATGCCTGGGGTTCTTTAATGTTGGCAAATTGATTTGTTTCATGTGAAATTGATTTACTTAATGTGGCCCGTAGCGTTAGCACTTAGCACGGATAATATACTATGTTGCCTCTGCCTCGCGACGGCCTGCTGCCGAAGATTGAGCCGGTCCGCCTCCTCCTCCGCCCCTATCGGTGGTTCGCGTGGAAGGACAATCTCGAGGGCCCCAACTGAAACCCTAGGCGGGGCCGGCGGATCCAGCAGCGGTGGCGGCGGCGGCGGGGCCGCCATCGCTGGAGCTCGGGACCGGCACATTGACTGCCATCGGCCTCTATCCCTGCGCTCCCCATCTTCGTATTCGAGCATAGCTCTCCTACCAGCCAAGGTGACCATTTTCCCCTTATTTCTTGAATCGAAGCAACATGTTTTTGTGCTTGTGCGTGACAATTGGATATGAGTACATCTCAGAGTGCTTGGGTGACACAATTGGATGGGAATAGATCACACAATTTCCCTTCTAAACGCTTCAGTTCTCCTTAACTCTGCAGCTTGCATACATAGGTAGTGGTGATAACACTCTTGTTTGTTTACATTCAATTTTGGTAACCATATCTAATTTGTAGGATAAATGGTTGTAGTCGTGAATTGTTATCTTTGTACTCTGAATTTTCTGAAGGTGGTCACTTATAGTCGTGGATTGCATGTTTTGATGACTGGCTTTTATATCTGCCAAAATCTGTCCTGGACTCCTGGTGCTTGTGATTTATGTGGACACACCAGGTGAGGCCTCGGTCCTCCCACATGGTGGATGCATAGCTTGTGTATGATTATTCTTTTGATTTCCAATGCATAAGTGTTGTGTTGTTGGAGAGAAAAGTAGAAATCCTTTTTTTTCTACATCAATGCTTTTAAACGATCCCATGTAGTTGACCTGATACTGATCTTTTTAGTCTTTATGTTGATCTCATGTTCACTATAACATGCCAATGTTGTCAATCACAATGTTTTTTGTTTTATTCTTTCTGATTCCTACCTTGAGATGTTCACTATAACATGCCAATGTCGTCAATCACAATGTTTTTTGTTTTATTCTTTCTGATTCCTACCTTGAGTTTAATTATTTGTGCGCCCTAGAGTTTTTTAGAGAACAAAGGGTGAGAACTAAGGAATTAGGAAAGGGATTCTAGAGATTTTAGGAAAAAAGGCTGACAACTCAGGAATTAAGAAGGGTAATCACTGCAGTCAGGTACAACCAAATTGCTTAGCTAGCATTTTTAGAAAGATTTGATAAATGTTAATTTCACTGCCTTCAAGTTTATGCATGACACATCATGGGGTGTCTGGATTGAGTCTTTATGACATGAATTTTCCCTATGCGAGCATTCATGAATTTTACTATTTTTTAGAAGCTGGTATTGAACATTTTTTAGTGGATGAATACAACAAAATGCACAGTTAGTAAATAATGAAACCCTGGACAAATAATATTTGTCCTTTTGTCAGGATTGAGATAAGGAAATAAAATAATGGATTAGTGTTTGGGTGTTATCTATTTTGTCGAAAGTTTTCCCACGCTTACATACTCCATGATCCAAACTTTTATGGGTGTTACATACAAAGATAGGAAAATTGAATCCGATTGGCAGCAATGCTAGGAGGAATTAGTTTATTGGGGGAAACAGATATATCCTATAGACCTTATTACCAGCAATGTTCTTCTATCTATTTCATGCTTGTCCCTATCCACCTAAACTAATTTTGTTAAACCCGTGGCTGATGATAATTTGGTTAGGCTATCCTAACTAACCATCGTGTATATGGGATGCGCGAGGATATCTTCGCTACTCATCAATAGTAGAACTCATCAATGTATTTCATGATTCCAGATCTATCTTCTATTTTTACACTCATATGGCAGTAACAGCATGCTATTTTTGTTCCAGGATGCTACCTGAGTGCTTCAGTTCCAGCTCAATCTGCATACACGACTCTTTTCCAAGAAGTCCTTATGGTCATTGTGCCTGTCTAACCAAAGACGAGTCAAGGTACATACCATGCTTCTTGATCAACTATTTTATTTGTGTACACATAGCTTGGAAAAATCTGTCGTATAGTATTTTATTCTAAGTTGGGGTAAGACTGTTTTACTCAAATATATGCCTGGTGTGAGTTTATGCTAATTGATTAATGGAATTTTCTACTGTAAAATTAAGCTATTTGATTTCAAGCAAATATTATATATGAACAAATTGTGCTATAAATATTTTAGTAATTTCATATGCAGATTAATTTTGGAGGAAAAGATATAATACTGTTTGGTTTCAGTTCTTATTTGTGTAAAGTGTTTCTTGTCAAGATAAAATTGTGTAAACATGGCCTTGACATTTATAATTTTCTAATTCTCACTGGCAACGGAGGATACTGCACTACTGGGTGCTATACCGCTAGCTGCTACAATATGGGCTTCTCTCAGACAGACTTCAAAGCTCACTCATGAGGAATTTTGTAATACATGGTAAAGTAATTATGCAGTGACATAATTTTATAAACTAATTTCAGTTGGACATAGAGACGAACTTGCTAAGAATAGTAGCTAACATGTCATGGCTGGCCACTTTCAGTTTGAATGCTTTTGTTCCATTTTTATTACTGCTAACAAATCGTAAGCTGGCCACTATATTTTAATCTCTTGGGTGGTTGATGCAGGTGCCCCCTATGAATGAACTGTTATTTTACTACCTGCCATCTGTCAAGAGAGTCTTGCTTCAAATTTTACATCTAAGAATTGGTGAGAAAGGTAACCGTTTGTTAATTTTTAATTTATGGACTGTGAAGCATGATGTTCTTGTCGATCCTCCTTTCTTAGATTGAGATCCATTGTGCAAGAGGCCTCGGTGACATTCCTGAGTCATCGGCTGTTGTTGTCCTTAGTGGTGCACCATGATGATACATGGGAGAGATATTCTATACTCATTAATTTGAAAGGGATCACATAGAGTTCATTCCATGACAGTTGACAAATTCATACTGTGAACCTCCTACAAGAGTTGGAGGTAGTCCCACTTATGTGTCTATTTAATGAAAAAATGAAGTCTTTGTGTCATTGCTTTTTTTCGGTGAATCTTAATTATGTCATAAATGAGGCGTGCAAGCTGAAGCTAAAAGAATACAGAGAAGAAGAGAAACTCATCACAAAGGTATTGTATACAAAAATTTATGTTTTGCCCCTTGCAATGTTCTCTTGATTTGTAAGCACTGTAACTGACCATGAGCTCCGCCATCCAGGTTCTGGATCTTGAGTGCACTAATGTTAAGGCCCTGTACATAAGGGCACAAGCCTACATCGAACTTGTTGACCTGGATCTAGCAGAGCTGGATAGTCTATGTTCCACTTTGATAGGAGTTAAAATAGTTGTCTCCAGAAATCTTTAATATCTACTATAATAATGTGAAATGGTTTATTGCCTTTGGTGACTAATTGTTTTTCTTTGCCAAAGTCAGATTACTAATGAATGCCTATTTTAGGGAGTATTAAATCTTGCTTGTGGTTACTAATGAATTTCATTTTTTTTCTTAGAAGGCAGAGCCTTGGTTGACTGCTAAGATTGCTTGAAGCATCAGAGAGATGCTCTGAAGAGACATACATACAGGTTTGTGACTAATAAAATCCCATTTATCTTTACAAATGAATTTCTATTTTAATTGAAAAGCACATCAGGCTGATTACTCATAAGGCTTAGCCCATTTGAGAGATAGTGTCATCATAGAGCAGTTCAAATTTCCATTTTTGCGTAGTTTTTCCTTTCATCATTGAGAATTATTACATGTATTTAGTTCCTAAATAATGATAATTCGGTTTGAATTCTAATGAACGAGAATTAAAGGGGTCAACATATCATAACAATAACTTAATAATTTGATTATTGATTTATCATATCTAGCCAAGATGAATCTAACAATAATTTTATACTTTTTTTAAGATGAACACAATGCTTCTGCCACTAATCTTCAGGTGGGCATCTAAAAGTTGTACTCTCCAAAAAAAATAATCATTCTGTCAATGTCGGTAAATACCCCCTCCAGTGTGCATCATAAACATTGTAGTGCCATTTTTTTTAATTGACGTCGTTTCCTGTTGATGCTTTAGAATATATCTTATATTTAGAGCAATTTTGGAAGCCTAAAAGTTCTTGGAATTCTGTGTTGCTAATGAGAACATAAAACTGCAGACACTAAGATCGAACTGCTAAGTGGTCAAAGGAAGAGAAAGAAAAGACAACATAAGATGTAGGGTTCATTCTTGAACAATAATGGCATTCAGGCATTAAACAGGTAGCGATTTTTATGCTTTGTATTGAGGAAAAACTTTGCCAAATGCTATATGCATCCTATTCCATTTATTTTACTGAAGATGGCTTTGCTACCTCTGTTTCGAGGCCTCAATCACTATGCAGAATGGAAACAGAGCTGTTTATTTTTCCTTATGACAACTATATAGAGACTCCATTCTTTGGAAGAATATTTGCTAGTTTATTTGGCCTTAAATAATTCGAGTTATTTTGAAGCGTGGTAGGATAGTAAAAGTTGTTATGGCAGCTTCCCTGCACAGTATTCACAATGTTCCCCTGCTATATATATGGTTGATATAGTGAAACGCATGATCAACTAGACAGTTTTGCAAAGTGCAAATTATATGTAAGAGGCATATGTTCTAAGCTGGATTTTTCTAATCTTTGTTAAGTCGATTCCTGAAATTTTATCCTACTTATACTGGAATCTTAGGATTGAATCTTAAACTGGAATCGGGCCTATTAACTGAGCAACTCCTCTCTCTTCCTCCTCCACCCCCTGTACCCTCTCCCACCATTTCAGATATATATAAATGCTTAATCAAGATAGAGAACATACCTGTAATTATTGGATGGTATCTTTTCAGATTTCTATATGATTGTAATGGGATGGTGTGTGCAGGTTTTTCCATCAGTAATGCTACTGAGTAAGCAGTTGGGTTGTATAAATTTTATGCATTTGATCCATCAATCTCGCACCGTAATGACAAAAATAAACACATGAAATTCTGCTATGACACCTGATAATTTATTAGTGTTTTAACACTTTGATGGAGGGTAAGAGATTGCTTCTGTCATGGTAGCGGATAAGATTATTTTCTGTCAGTGAGATACCCATACAAATGAAGATCAATAGATCATTGTGGCCTAGAAGACTTCTTGACGCCCCTTACTTAGTGGTTGAGTGAGAAAGATATCATTGTCTATGCATCCCTCAATAAGAAGTCTGGTTCCTGTAGAGATGACATACAGTTAAACATGGCTTGTGTATGTTGCCATTTTCTTCCCTGCTTGGCTCGTTTTGGTGGCTAATTCCAAGGAATCTTTCCATTTTCGAGAGCTTAGTTAGAGGCTTGGGCAAACTCTGATGGAACCTTTATTACCTGTTGAATACAATATATAGTGTAGCTGATTGACTAGGCTAGCCAATTATACCTGATTGGATATAGAGTGTCATAATCTTTTCTGTTTCCAGGTTGCAGAAGTAGGCTTGTATGCCCGAGGAACCGAGGTGGAAAGTTGCGCTTGACATAGTTGTTATGGCGTCGCCATATCGTCGCCATAATGTCGCCATATCGTCGTGGCGGTTTTTTCCCTCTCGCCACGGCGACGCCACGAGTTTGACGCGTATGGCGTCCGCCACAGAGCCATGGTGTCCCCGTGGCGCCGATATGGCGTCCTGTGGCGGCTTTGTGGCGGGCGCCATACACGGTGGTCTGGCCATCTAGGCGCCCGGGTGAGGAGGGGGGCAGGAAGAGGAGAGCCAGGGGATCTCGTTTGTGTCCTCACCGGGCACGGGGACGAAGAACTCCGGCTGGAATTTGGTCGGCGGCCGGCGAAGAGCTCCACAGGGGCGGCTTGGGACTTCGTCTGGCGGAGGCGCTCCAGGCTGAGGGACGGGCGGCGAGGACCGGCGGGGCAGGAGCGTCTTGGCTACGAGGAATTCGTGGCTGTGGCGACTTCTCCCGGTGGGGGGAGGCCGGAGAGGGGAGAAGAGGGGGGGGGGGGGGGGGTGGGCGGGGCGACGGCGGCGGCTAGCGCGGGGGGTGAGAGAGGGCGGGGTGACTAGAAGGGGACAAAGTACTGAATGTAAATAAAGAAAATATGGATGGGGATCTGAATCTGAATTGCCTGTTAATGGTCGGAATTGACCAAATGATTGTCTTCTTTTGCAGCGAATGTCTCATCCCTTTATTGTTACTCTAATTAAATGTCCATGTATTTCATTAATTCTTGCCATATTTGATTTGATTCAAATTCATTCGCTAATATATAAGGAAATGTAAAGATTCATTCACTAATTCCATAAAAACTTGCTGATGTTCAACCGGGTTCGTTATATAAAAATATGCGGCCCTCTAATTTTTTTTTTGCTTTCCAGTTTTTATCCACATGTCATCTGTAGCCTCGGATGACCTGAGGATCTATTTCCATTTTCTGCAATCCAATTATTTTTAATTAATTATTCTTTTGATCTATTTCCATTTTCTGCAATCCAATTATTTTTAATTAATTATTCTTAGCACGTGCATCTCCACTAGTAAGTAGAAAAAAAACAAAAGAATACAGAAGAGAATCAGACGGGAGAAACAACTGCGTGCGGCCGATCAGATGGACCAAAAATCGAGCGCCGGCTCCCCGAGAAACTCTCGAGCAACGTTTTAGCTTTTCACATAAATAAAGGACAAAATGATGACACGGTTACACCAAGTTTCCCCATTCTGAATAAACTCGCTAGAGAGACAAAAAGAAGAGAATCCGGCAGCATAAATTTGTGCGTTTAGGCTACAAAACTTTTACAGCACACGATACAACCATATAATAAAAGGACTCGTACGTAAATATCTGACGGTTGAGATTTTTCTATACCACTAAAATATTAATTAGTAGTATGAAGTAGTATATCTAGGTAGTATAAGAATAATATGGGGAAAATCATTTCACTACAAGGTTTCGACCCTGATGCAACGGCCTAAAATTGTTGCAATATGATAAAAATGGTTGGAATAGATAAAATTGCAAAAAATTATAAAAATTATCCTTATTTTTTATTAAGTTACTAATGACAATCTTACCGCTTCTATTGGACGGTTGGATATTTTTTATACTACATACTACCAAATGGAAGCATTGTGCCATGTAGATTGTCATGCTCCATCAAGATCCTTTGTATTCTTTCCACATTTCCCTTCAAAAAGATGTACAATGACCTGAATGTCATTACTTTTCTTATAACCTGAAAAATTCTCAAACTAAACATTATAAGATCAGTAATTTTTGTCAAAAAAAAGCAAGGGTTTTACCGTGAGTTTTATTAGAAAGAAAAAAAGAGGGTGGGGGTACAACGAGTCAACGACAACGCTGGCTACACCTGGCAAAAGACCCCTCCGGTGAGCACACCACTTCCAAAGACAGCCTGGTCACTCCTTGTTGGCGTTGTGAGGATGGGGGTCCCCACCCCACCCGCTACACCTGGCAAAAGACCCCTCCGGTGAGCACACCACTTCCAAAGACAGCCTGGTCACTCCTTGTTGGCGTTGTGAGGATGGGGGTCCCCACCCCACCCGACAAGTCGAAGGTTAGATGGGCTAAAAAGGTCCACCACGGGCGTCAAGGCCCAGCCCGGCACGACGGCCTCCAGAGGATGCCAAGCTTGGCGAGGGTGTGGGCAGCCCCACCGGTTAGGGCGGTTTCTTAACCTATAAGGAATTCCCCCTGGCAGGAGATCTTTTACCGCATCGACGCGGAGCAGGAGCGGGGTCCACCACGGCGCGGCTTCCCCGTAATACAGCATAATTACGGAGAGGCGTGCGATCAGACGGTGCTCTGACCGGAGCAGGGGGAGTCCCCTCCCCCGGTCACTTCTTGTCAACCCAGCAGAGGATGGTGCAGGCGGAGCCCCTCGCCTGGGCCCCGATCACATCAATTAAACCACCGGAAAGACCGGACGGCCCGAGGGCGCGCCCCAAGGACCTTGTGGGCCCCTCAAACACCCCGGGCGTCGGCCTGACCGCCCCAGGGTGTCCAGGATGACCCCGGGAACCGACCGGACGGAGCCCACGGGATAAGATAGCGTCAGAAGAGCGGCACCACCTGCAGGGAGGCGCCCCAGCACGGCGCCACGTTCACACCCAAAGACGGTAAATCCCTTCCATGGGCCCAGGGGAGGGGCTATAAATAAAACATCAGGACAGCAACATGTAAGGGACAGACAAAAATCCCACAACTCATTTGCTACAAGCTCACTCGAGTAGAGAACAAGAACACCACACATAGGACGTAGGGTCTTACGCTTCCGAGCGGCCCGAACCTGTCTAAATCCTTTGTCCCACGGTTGGAATTTCACTGCGTGTTACACCCCTGGCTGAATGTCTAAACGGGGGTTTCCAAGAATCCCTGCTGGTGGTCCTCAGCCACCGTCACTCCTATACGCCACTATCAAAACACTGTGAGTAACTTCAGAAATAGCTCCTAAATCAGACCCTTTGAATGCTAAATGAAATCTGAATCTATTTTTTAGGCTTTCAAATTTGCTTCGACTCCAGCAACAACTCCCTAGAGATCCCTAGGAATAAAGGGTGAGGAGGGAATTTGGAGGCCTTACTAAAATAGGTGGCCTAATAGAGGATCTATTGAAGTATATTTTTTATTTAACCCTCTAAATTTAAGATAGGGGATCTGTAGTAGTACATTTTTTGGTTTAACGCAACAGCACTACCAGAAACTACAAAATCCACAGCACGCCCGGGGGAGAGAACACTGCACAACAGAAAAAGGGAAAAATAACAACTAGGCTTGCAAAGGTCTTGACCTCGTTTGTCTCCCGAAGGCGATTTTGTACCGGAGATAGAACAGGTTTCAATGATCATTCTCGTTTCCACAAAACAACGGTGATCAGTGTACATTTTTTTTAAGTTTTAGGGCATAGCCCCAGCCTTAACATTGAAGAAAAGACCGTTTAACAGTTTACAGCATCGGGGAGCAGCAACTCCAAACATTCAGAGTTTAGCTCAAGAAACCCACAGAAAAATCCAACACCTATTACAGGGAAGGACAAAGCACTTCCTAAGCTATTTTGCTCACAACACCGGTCTGACGAGAACAGCACTGATCAGTGTACATTTTACAAGGGTAGCGAGCCAAAAAAAGAATTAAAATCGCAGCACTTATACCACACAAAATAGCACAAAAGGAAGATAATGGACAGAGTGACATATATGCATAGAGGCCGAGCAAATTAAAATCTTGCTCCACAAACGAATTCATTCAGTCCTCTCACAAATCTGAACATATAAAATCAAAGGCAAAATTACGATCTTATTTTCCATGACATGATTCAGTGAATTTAGATAACTAGTCTACTTGGTTACTTCTTCCGTTGGCCCAGAGCTTGCAGTTTCTTCTCCTACCTCGGGCTGCTGCTGCCCGGCCGATGCCTCCCGCGCCTTCCGCGACCGCAGCAGCATGGCGCGCATGGCAGGCGTCGCGAACGACGCATCGTGCGCCGTCCCTCCCGCCGGTGCCGCTGCCGCATAAGAAGACACCCTTGACACGCCTGCCATCGAGTTCACGGACGCGGATAGCGCCTGCATGCCGCCCGTTGCTGCGCTTTGATGCTCCACCGACCTCCAGTTTGCGCGCTGCTGCGCGTGGAAGCTGATGCCGGCGAGCGCGTACGCGCGCCCCGACCGGCGGTAGCTCGCCGGGCTCGCCAAGCGCAGGCACATCTCGCGCAGCTCGCCCCCGAGAGCCGCGCTCGTGGGGTCGCCGCGCCGCGCCGCCTCCGACTGCTCCACCGCTCGCTGCCTGTTCTCGAGTATGCCCACCGCCTCCTGGTGCGCTCCCCGCTCTGCGGCAGCCCTCGCCGCCGCGATGTCCTCGCTCGCCTCAACCCTGACGCGCTCCCGGTCTACCTCCCTGGAGCGTTCCGCGTCCGCCACGTGCTCTGGCCTCGCCAGCACCGTGTCCTCCGCCGTCACGTTGACGTCGGCGCCACCCGCCGCGTCTCGGTAACCGCAACTCACCTTGATCAGAGTAGTCTCAGTGTCGCCGTCCGCTGCTGGAACGGCTAGGAACAGCAAGAAGCGCCTCTCCTCGTCCGCGTAGAGCTCGCCAACGGCGATCGACGCAGAGCGGCCGTCCTCGTCAACGCGGCTCTCGTAACGGCCGGACTTGATCGAGCTGATGCGGACTCCAGGGTGCCCACAAGCGATGGCAACGCGCGCCTCTTGGACCACCACGGTGAGCAGCCCTCCGATGCACTGCGCGAACGCATCCTGGATGACGGCCTCGTTCTCGATGTAGGAGAACGTCCCGCCGGTGGCCTCGGCGATGACGTGCATCGCCGCCGCGTCGTGGTCGTTGCCGAAGCCAAACGTGTGGATGGGCGCGGACCAGTCGCCCGTGCCAGTGCGCATGAACGCCGGCGGAACGAGGTCCTCGTAGTTGGGGATGCTGCCCAGCCCCCGTCGCGTCATGGTGTAGTTGTCCTGGCCGTCAGAGAGGAGTATGACGCTGGAGACGGGGTTCCTGTGCCGGCGCTCGTCGAGCACCTTGCGGGCCTTCCGGAGCCCCTCGGCGATGTTTGTGCCGCCGCGCGCGACGAGGGACGCCACGGCGCTCCTGGCGAGACCCTTCCCGGCGTCCGACATCCGCAGGAGCCTGGTCACGCGGTGCGCCCCGTTGGAGAAGGACACGACGCTGAGGCGGTCGTGGGGCCCGAGGTTGTCGATGACGAACCCCATGGCCTGCTTCAGAAGCGCGAGCTTTTCCCCGCTCATGCTGCCGCTGACGTCGAGTACCGTCACGAGGTCGAGAGGCGCGCGTGTCGCGTCGCCGGCCGACCCTTCGCCGTCAATTATCCCGGGAGCCTTGACGTGCACGAGGACGGCGAAGTTGTCGTGAGACGAGTCCCTTGCTACGGCGGAGTACTCGGTGTGCGTCTCGACGACCATAGATCCACCGGATGCAGCCGCTGCCTGTCGCTGGCCGTCGGCGCCAGAGCGCGGCTCCACCTGCTCGTCGTCGTCGAACACTTCTGGCTCCGCAGACTGGAGCGGTGGCTGCACGCCGTGCATCGGCCGACGCCTGATCGGCGGCGGCTGTACGTGGTGGATGGGCTCATGCCGTGGCATCGGCGGCTGCTGCGGCAGCGCTGGCGGCACCGGCGCCGGCTGTTCCGGCCGCACGAACGGGAGCTCGCGCCACTGCGAGTTGCAGAGCGGGCAGACGAGGTGGCCGTGCGCGACACTGGCGGAGATGCAGTGGAAGTGGAACGTGTGGGAGCACTCGGCCGTGAAGATGGCCTGCCCACCGCCGGCGCCCATGCCGCCGAGGCATATGGCGCAAGGATTGCTCTGCACCCAACGCAAGAAACGACGTCAGATTTCTTCGATCAACAACCGTGCTGAGTACAATCGATATGCTGAATCCACAAGCCTGGAACCAATCGGTATTAAATTTTTGATAGAGAAATGCGCCAAATTCAGAGGAGAATTTCTTTACCTGGTCGGAACCTTCCATGTAAAGGTTTGCGAGATAGCTGTTGAGGGTTTCTTCACCTGGAGAGTGAGTATATGTCGAGCTGCTATGGATGCTGATATATGGTAGCAACAATGTTGTGAGGATATATAACGGGCTACGCGGTTGCTTCGACTGAAAGGCTTCCTAAGATATGCTGATACCGACATGAATACCGGAACAGAAACGGAATTTCTTAGCACTGGGGTTCAGACCTGGCATGGTCCATTTCCTTTACGTGTAAGCCAGCTTGAGGATTAAGTTTTTGTTTCTGCGGTCTTTGAACAGCGGAGTAAACAAGGATCTTTGTAAATAGTAATGCTCGGTGTACAATGATTTGTGCACATACAACCTATGTAATGCAACAATTACTCTGTCTGATTCCGTGAAATGTTTATTAAAAAATAATCCCACCGAATCGGCTGACTACTATTTTTCTCTGCTAAATTATAGCACTCCCGTTCCCTATTACTCTCTCCGTTCTAAATTATTAGTCGTTTTAGCTTTTCTAGGTGCATAATTTTTATTATCCATCTAGATATATCTTAGACTGCATTTTTTTAAAAGTAAGCTGGTTCCAAATAAAGTGGTTGCCTCATCAAAACTAACTACATGAAAATGGCATCACTTATCCCTCATCAAAATACTCCCATAGTGTATTTTATTTGAATTAACATATTTTGTATAGATTGATAATGAAAATGTTGTATCATAATATTGTCGAGATAAGTGCTTGTACTCCCATCAACAGCATGTGGGGGGTGCTAGAGTCGCCCGCGTGACTGGGAGAGGTGATATCACATAAGCCATCGGAGGCTACGCACACAGCCCAAGAAGAAAAAAAAAAGAACGTAGCAAGTAAAAAGGTCATATTTTTCAAATCATATATTCAAATTAAAATCCGACTGTACAACTGTATTTTTTACCATGAAATCTTCAAAATAAGATCACACTTAAATATATTTGAATAATTTTTTTGGTGGAACAATTTTTTTAGTGCAGAATAATTTTATTATGAAGTAGGAACCATTGTTCTTCTTGTGAAAAAAAGTTGTTCCATGCTCATAAAAAAATATTCTGAAAAAATAATTATCAAAATATAGTTATGTGTGATCTAGTTTTGAAGATCATGTTGTAACGAACACAACGGTGCAACTAGAATTTTATTTGAACATCTGATTCAAAAGTTATGAACTTTTCTCTTTGCATCTCGTTTGCATGTGCACGTCAGCTTTATTGGGCAATTATCGATTATGGGCCAGCCGGCGCTAATCGCGCTCCCACCCGCGCCTCGAATATTAGCGAGTAGCGACAATACTTCTACGGGCGAACTCAGGGAAGGGAACCGGCTTAAGCCCAAACGTGCTTGTAGGCCCAATCATCCTGTTGATGCAAATATGTTCCTTCTTATGCCTGAAGAAATCCGCGTCACAGCAGTGCCTCTCCCGTTTTAATCTGTCACTGGATAACACGTGTACCCTGTCTTACTTTTCTACTGGCCGTTGCCAATATCACATGTTTCCTTCCGGCATGCTGCCAGGTTGTTCGTACCTTCCAGCTTCAATCCGTTTCCGGCCCACTCATTCTGACATTCGATCCTGATGGACTTGGCCTACCGTGCGCACCGTTCGTGTCCCACCAAAATTTCACCCAACAGCTGTCGTTGGCCCAAAAGCCAGCCGCTGCTGTGCTGGTGCTTCTCCTAGGCTTATATATATACTGCTACTTGATTTTTCCAACAGATGAAGTAAACTGTTTGACTCTACAGTGGTGGGTTCATTGCAGGCCTCAAGTAGTCCTACGTGTTCATACACATGTTGTTTTTAGCCGGCCTCATTGGAGCAGGTTTCAACAAGCAAAACTAAAGGTATATTGTTAGATACAAAAATGTAATAGTATGATTTGATGAATGTTATAAGAATATTGCTACTCCTTTTAAAATTAAGAAACCATGATCGGGGGTGTTCATGAAAAAACTAGGAACCATTGAAACAAATTTGTTAGTTTAGATAAGCTTTCAAACCCATCGCTAACTTGCTCTTAATGCATGAGACAAATGAATCATTAAAAAAATCGTTTGTTTAAATAAGATTTCAAACACATCACTAACTTGCTCTTTGATTAATAGATGACAAATATTAAAGCAAGGTAAAATGTCACTGACACAAGGTCGAAGCTCTCCGTGAAGATTTGTTGTGTCGACGGACAATGAAGCTACCTCTTGCTACTATCCAAGAAGAAATATCGTACTTCTGTCACGAAAGTTTATAACGTGTTGGATCATCTTGGTTCAGGATTTCATGCAGTTTAGGTCATCCCGGTCTACCTGGCACTACAGTTATTTACATATTGATATATTTCGGTTAATTTAGTATTTTTTTAGATCATATAATTATGATAATTTTGTACTCCAGGTCTCCAGCATAGATTACTACCTCACTTTTTTATTGCTCCTATTCTGTGGTATAAAAGAATAAAATTTACACGTAAACTAATGTGCTTATGATAATTCCTCCGACGGAGAAATTAGCATTATTCCTATAGGCAGGCGCGGCGAAGCGCGCAGCTCATCCTAGTTTACAAGAGCCCACAACAATTCTCTTCGCGCGCACAGAACCCATCCGCAACAACACGCACAGAGGGCCCACGCAGAGCCCGCAACACAAACGTTCACACCGTCATCCCACCAGACCCGGCGGTAGCGGTACACATGCCGCCGCCGCCGCCTTGACCGTTGTTATCTTCTCCGTTAGGCGCGGCATCGGCGGCGGCTGACGCACCCGAGAACTTGTCGTCGATGCCCGCGTGATAGAGGAGCGCCCACAGGTGCGTGATGAACTCGCCGCCCTTGCCGAGCTCCTTCTGGTGCGCGCCGATGTTCCCGTGCGGCGCCGTCGATACGATCAGCTCGCACCACAGCTCCGCCAGCGCCTTCCAGAATTCGTCGCGCTGCGCCGGTACGTGTCCCAGAAGATCTCCCGCGAGCGCCTGGCCTCTCGAAACTATGCCGGCCTCTCGGTGGCTGCCACTTCTCTCCTGCTTGCCATTGGCTTCCTTGTCGCCGCCGCCGTCGTTGGCTACCTCCTCTCCGTCGATCGCTTTTGCCTCGTCGACGAGGATCTTGCACATGAACCGCACGGAGTTGCTGGCGACGGGGAGCAGCTTCGGCTTGTAGAACAGCAGGTAGGCGCAGTACTTCGACAGTGTGGTCGCCACAAGTTTGTAGTCCAAATCGCTCGATTTATTCGATCCTTCACCGCTCCGCCCCTTCTCCAGATCGTTGCTTCCTTCACTGCTCCGGACGCCGCCGTTCGCCAAGCCGCTCGATCCACCGATGCTCAGGTCGTCCTCCAGTTTGCTAGTCGCGACGTGACACACCATGATCGCCTCGATGTCGATCGGCGCCTTGCAGTAATCTGACAGCATCGCTCTGTAGGATTGTTCCTGATCGGTTCTCTGCCGCGGCCGCTCCTGACCCGCCGTGAAACGCTCCCTGTTGTCCCGGAGCGTCCGGCATATCATGTCCATGATGGCGTCAGGGACCGGCCGGAGTGTCTTGCACTTGTAGGTGCGGAAACCCTCGTCGCCGGTCAGAAGGACGAACGACCTCGCGGTGTGGAACGACTTGACGATGATCTCCGGGAGGCATGTCTGCTGCTTGGTCGCCTTGAACAGATCGAACTGCCCGAGGGAGCTGCCGATGGGCTCCGCGATTTTGCCGCAGCAGATGAAGCGCAGTATGCAGTTAAGGAAACGGCAGTTGAGCCACGGTTTCTGGACGTATTCAGAGATCACCATAACCTGAAAACAGATCCAGGAGACCCATCAATTCACTAACAAAGCGTAAATCTTGAGGTGTTCATGGTTTATTAACTGCTTCAATAATTGAAAGGGACATTCTGTTCGGCCTGTCTGCTTTCGACTTCTTTCGGCTTATTCTCTCTTCTCAACCAAAATTTGCCGAAATCTGTCCGCCAAACAGAATGTTGATTGGCAAGGCACACTTTGTTAGATACTTCCTCCCTCCATGTTTAGATTCCATGTATGTACAATTAATTTATTTTAAATAGAAAAAATTGCATGTCATGGTAGTTTGTTGCATGATGCATTGACAATCTTTATTTAATCAAAGTCCAAAACAATTTGACTTAACAATCGTATTGGAAGGAGGGCAGTAAAAGATTAGTAGGTCTAACTAACGCCTGACTCGGTCATTTTTTTTTTGGAAGAAACCTGACGGTCAGTTTAAAGTTTGGACGAACACGAACTCGCCTAGTGTTCAGTTCATAGCTAGGACATGAACTCCGTAGGTTCCACTTTCACAGTGATCCGGTACACTTCAACTGCAGTCTAGTACAGCAGAAAACTTATTGTCAATTCAATACTCGCAGATACGTCGCCGGCTTGCAACTGGACCAGAAGCCCAACAACGCAAACGAGAAACACACTACTACTATAGTACTGTATTTGGTCAGTCAACCGTAGTGTCAGAATTTAGTAAAAACATGGACCCACACATATGAATTTTTTGACAGTGAGAGCTGCAGAATTCACTGTCGAAATAAATTAGCTCCCCTGCTGTAATTTTTATAGCCATTAGCCAGAGCGGTAAGTAGATCTCCTTGGTTGACGACCGAGGAGACTGAATCGAAACGAGTGGTTTTCTTTTTTTCTTTTTTTCTTTTTTTTTAAAGAACGAGTGGTTTCCTTAGCAGAAGCTTGTTTGGTTTCACGCGTGTGTACCTTAGTCCAGTCGGAGAAGAGGTGGATGAAGAACTCGCAGATCTCCATCCCCGTCACCATGCCCACGATGACGAAGGTGATGAGCAGGTCCACGTTCCTGCCATGGACGACATTGGACGTGCTCCAGTGGGGAAGCCGGTAGTGCCGGACCGCCGACACGGTGATCCACACGGACACGCCGACCGTCACGGCGAACAGCACGGTGCTCACCACCGGGAAGCCGGAGCTGAACAGGATGGGGTACTTGGTGTAGAGCAGGTCCCTCGCGAAGCCGAGCTCCGTCCTGACCACCCGGAACGTCCGTCGCCAGCCGCTGCGGATGAGGTTGTCAAAGACCAGCCTCTGCGCCTTTGGCCTCTCGCTCTCGGCCGTCGCGACGCCGGCGAACTTCCGCCTCAGCAGCTTGCACAGCGCGAAGGAGAGGCAGACATCCTTCAGCTCGTCCTCGTCGCCGGGTACATTTGAATTCGGTGTCAGGAGCTCCCCCTCGCACTTCCAGACCTTGGCGACGGTGACGGTGCCGTCCGCCGGCTTGTACTTGGCCTCGTACTCGCTCCCGACCCTCTCGGGTTTCGCCTTGGACATGGAGTCGCCGACGACGAGGTAGTTGCAATCTTCCATGGAGAATCTGCTGGTTGTGGATTTTTTGGTGACCTCGACCTTGTCCTCGTGCTTCATGTACTCGGCGACGAAGCTGGTGTTGGCGTCGCCGTACCTGGCGTTGGCGATCTTGAAGCGGACGATGCGCTCGAGGAACTTGGCGACCATGAGCGCCCAGAGCGCCCAGAGCGGGTCGCGGAACTGGGAGGCTCGCGAGTAGTAGCGCACGTAGAGGCCGAGCGTGACGATGTTGTAGGCGCGCGCGAACTCGTGGACGGCGAGGTCGGAGCGGCGCGCGGAGACGCAGTAGCCGGAGATGGTGTAGACGCCCTCGTAGCCGGCGAGGAGGAGGATGCCCCAGAGGAGGTAGAGGTCGTTGCGGAAGGGCATGGCGAGCAGCATGGTGAACATGCCGACCAGGAAGCGCGTGACGGGCTGCGTGACGGCGAAGAGGAAGCCCTTGACGAGGTGGCTGGAGCTCCACAGCCGGTGCTGCGACGCCGTCAGGAAGTAGGCCAGCGCCAGCGCCAGCGCCACGAAGCACGCCTTGGCCTCCACGATGATGCGCAGCGCCTCCTCCGAGACAAGCCCGTCGGGGTTGTGGCACGGGCGGTACTTGAGCGGCGGCGGCGCCATGGCTGCCATTGTCGGGACCGATCAGCTCAAGGAGACTGTGTGTGTATCGAGAGAGGGGCTTGAGCTCAGATAAGCCGAGTGGTGCGAGGAATTGGAGCAATTGTGGCGCCAGTAGACCGTGGGTGTGCCTGACGGCCTGTATATACACCATCCAAGTGCCTTTAGGATTCGTGCAAGTGAGGTGCTGCCGCGCATGCCGATCAGTGGAGCTCTCTGAGCAGAAGCTTAACCTCAGTCAACACCAACGATTAACACGAGTCAACGGTGCCACATTGCCCCAACTCCTTCCTGTTCGTGTTTTAACTACGCAGGTAGGTCGAGTTGTGTGAATACGACCGGCTCGGTCCTGGGTGCAGAGAAGCTTCCGACGTTTTGTCTGCTAAGCTAGTACTGGATACTTTATGAAGACTTGGAGGTCTTCATACTGTTTACTCTCTGAACTAGGTCTGATCTTCATTGGTCGGGCAAGGTTAAGTTCGGGTCGGGTTCTTTTAGATTGTCGGGTTGAAACTCTTGGCCCGCGCGTGACCATCACATAGTTGGGTTGGGTAGGGTTCGGACTTTTACATTTAATTTTCAGGTTGGGTCAGGTTTTGATAAAAAATTTAGTCGGTACCCGACCCGTCGCTTGGTCGGGTAGAGTTTTTTTGGCGGATTGAATCGGATTTGTCGGATCGGGCGGCCCATGATCACCTCTAGGTCCTGTTTGTTTTTGCTTATCTGGAGCTCGCTTTTCTGAGAAGCAAGATTCTGAGATAAGGCAGCTATTTGGAAAATCGGCTGCCTGAATAAGCTGAGTGTTTGACAATTCTGATTATTTTCGGTTAATTCTCTGAGGTGAGTGGTAAAATATGTGAATATGTGAAGTGCCCACGAGGATGATGATTATCTCATTTTTTATTGAATACAAGGAGACATCAATAATTCCTTTATTTTTTGTGTCTCTTGAATAAATATAATTGTATTACAATTACAAGAAATTAAAACAACAATTTACAGCCAATCCATACATCAACTTTGCACTAATGGTCCATTAACATATTTAAATTCTAATGAATCTTTACAATACCAATAAAATGCAATAATTGCACCACAACATTGCTTGTATTATCTGTTCATCAGGGAGGGGCAACCAAGGCGTGTCGGTGTTCAGGTGGGTGAGCGGTCACAGCAGGGCTGGGAGAGGGCCTATCCCACGCTCGGGCGAGCGGCGTTGCTGCCAGTTCCGCAGGCGCATAGATCAATCGGTGGGAAAAATCCGGGGGCGGGGAGGCAGCGGTGATGATAGAAGCGGCGGCGTGCAGCAGATCACATCAGGCAGCGGCTCCGTTCCGAGGGCAGGCGAGATGGGTAGCACGGCTCCTCGTATGCGGTGGCCGCCGGCGGGGCGACATAGATCCGGCGGGGGCTGGCTGCGGTGGGTGCGGACGGAGGACGGAGCAGCGGCGGCGAGCCTCGTCGTCCGGGATCGAGGGAGGTGTCGGGTAGGGAGGGGTACCGGTGGGAAAATGCCTACGATTATTTGATAAGCGGAAAGGAGGACGCGGTGGAGATAGCAGGCTCTCCATCGTTTCCTCGCTGGTCGCTGCTGTGCTAAGCGGCTTCTCCCCTAAGCGAATAATTTGGGTGGGCTTTTCGCTTTTTTCCACTAATAAGCGGCTTATAATCGAAAACAAACAGGGCCCTACTCTAAACTCGATTTGGAGGAGCTTGTGATCTTCTCATGTTATCTGGAAGCAAGGCAACACAACAAAGTGAGGCACGCCAAACACAGGCTCTCCAACTGCAGCATTCAGCATTCAGCAGCCTCTTCGGCTGGGATGGTGAGGCTGGGCTGGAGCCCCAGCTGGCTGGCAGCTCCAGCCAGCAGCCAGCCCCAGCTGGTTGCCCAGCAGGCAGCAGCCAGCCGCAGCCTAGTCGAGGATTTGGGAGTGCGGTAGACGCCGACTCCTTCCAGCCCGAGGCAGCGGCCAGCGGCTTATCCACCAGCCGTTCGGCTGGACCTGGGCCGCCGAATGGTTCAGCCCAGCCAAACCAGCCCAGCCGGTGCTTATCAGCCATCCGAACGAGCCGCAGGTTTGCAGCGCTACAAATAGGAAGGAACAAACTGCAGACTCCGAGCTGTCAGCGAGAAACCTGCACATTGACTATGCTTTTTTTTCTTTTATGAGGAAATCTGGACAAAATCACTCGCACTCGCACCATCACATCCACTCCCTTTGAAGTTGGAACTGCAAGGAGTTTTTTTTTATGGGAGAACATCAAGGAGGTTGGTTGGAATGAACCTACCAGCTAAGCACGCCTCCAGCTAGCACGCCCAGCCGTGAGCCCGTGAAGAAGGTGCCATGCTAGCTCAAGGCATTTGTATCGAGGGCTTCAGCTCAGCACGCCTCAGCCTGTAAACTGCCTCAGATGCTGAGAGCCTGTCGTTTACAAACCTGCTCGAGTCGTGTGAATACGACAAGCCAGGTATTCTTAACCTTAGTTGTGGTGCAAGGAAGCTTCGAAGTACTTAATGTCACGAGAGACTTGACTTTTAAGAGGTCTTCATACTTTGTTTCTTTTTTTGCGAGATCTTCATACTTCTTTCTGTCGAGTTCTCTGAACTTCTCAAGAGCTATGGGGTGTTTATATGCATTCTGTAAAAATTTTGAAATAAAATCTTTTCACATTTGAAATATTAAACATAGACTAACTAAAAAAATAATTGCAGATTTCGTCCGTAAATCGCGAGACAAACCTAATAAATTTAATTAATTCGTTAATAGCATATATTTATTATAGTATTACTGTAGCAATTTATTATCTAATCACGATATAATTAGATTCATTAGATTCATCTCGAGATTTACGGACCATCTGTGTAATACAATTTTTTTTCAACTACATTTAATACGCCGTATGCAAATATTTATTTAAAATTTGAAATTTTGGATCTAAACACCTCCTCTTAGGCTGAACGCACTGGATCCTGTAAAAACACCCGCTACACCATCCTGCAGTATGGAAAACGCTGCAGCGGCGTACTGTAAACCTCCGCTATCGGTAGCGGAGGCGTCCCGTTCCGCCAAATCCAGCGCAGGGAGAGGAGCAACGCTATGCGCCACGTCGGCCTGCTCCCGCCGCCGCGCCCAACTTCCCCTGCTCGCCCATGGAGCCGCCGTCCCGCCGGGCGCCCATGGCCGCCGCGAGGCCCGCTGCCGCCGCCGGGAACGAGCTCGAGGAGGGCGAGCCGGCGCGGCGTGGCTGGAGGAGAGCGGCGGGGCCACGCCCGGCGCGCGAGCTCTGCTCCGCCGCGGCCAGCGCGCGCGAGGAGGAGCTGCTGCTTCGCCGGCAGCCGGGCCGCTCGAGGAGGAGGAGGGGAGGGAAGCGCCGGGCCGCGGGAGGAGGAGGCAGAGGGGGTGCGGGAGGAGGGGAGGGGAAGGGGGAGGGAGGGAAGGAGGGAAGGAGGGGGAGGAGGGGTCGCGCCGCCGGGGTCCCGTCGCGCAGGGCCGCCCCGCCGCCGCGCTCACGGGGCTGCTCGAGCTCCGCTCGGCTCTGCTCGAGGAAGAAGGGAGAAGCAGGGAGAGGGGGCGGCGCGCCTGCGCCCCGCCCGCTGGCCCTGCCCAGCCGCGGCGCGCGCGGGCCTCCGCCGCCGCTCCTAGCGAAGCCCCGCCGCGCCTCACCAGATCCGAGCCCCGAATCCGCCGTCACGCCCTTCTCCGCCGCCGACGAGCGCGGCTCCCCGCCGGCCACCCGCGACGAGGGCCACCTCCTCCCGCGCTCGACCGCTGGTCCTGGACCCGCGCCTTCCTCCGCCGGCCGCCGTGCCTCCACTGGAGGCCGCGCCCCTGCTGCGCGCCGCGGACCGCTCGCCAGAGGCCGACGCCCCGCTCGCCCCGGCCGGCACGCAGCTCGCCCGCCGCCGCAGGGAGGGAGGGGGGCCGGCGGAGGGAGGGAGGCCGGCGGGAAGAGGGAGGGAGGGAGGGAGAGAGGGGGGGAGAGGGGTCAAAAAAATAAAAAGAAAATCTGACGTGTGGGCCCCACGTCCTAATGGTTGATATAGAGGATGAGATACAAAGACGATGAGTGCGGAAAAACTGAATACAGAGGAGAAAATACTTATGATCAGAATGAAATATTCGTTTTAAAGATGAATTTAAAGTATGACGAGTGCGGATAGCTTGATTTAAAGTACGACGAGTGCGGATAGCTTTAAGCCAAGTAAGCTAAGTAAGTGTAAATTGTCTGTGATCTGCAATATGATATGATCTGTCAGATTTCTTCCCTCGCCTTTAGAAAATCGCAGGACCTATTGCCTAGAACTAGCAAAGAGATTGGAAGCACGGAATTGTTCTCATCTCCTGACCTCTCCCTACTCCTTCGACTCAACTGATTGAGTGACTACTGTAACAATGAGACTTAGTCGGCCTCGAGGTCCCACACGTTAAGAACAGATCCCGCTAGGGATCCCGCTAGCGACATCCATGGTGGCGTGTGTAATGACGCTATTAACATGACACTATCTGACGAACGGAGAACAACGGTCGTATCATGCGCTGCCCCATCCATGACTAATTACTCATGGCTGCAGGTTGGTCAACTGCTAGCCTCCGGACCTACTAACCTGCAGGCTGCCGGGTTCCCTTTATTTTGCAACTGTCTATATGCAACTGTCATAGTTATTCACGAGGGACTAGTCAAGGATTTGCCCATCAAAAAAAGAAAAAAATGACTAGTCAAGGATTTTCCTGGTCCACATGGAGCGTTCACACAAGCTGATCCATATATTCATCGGAGCTGCAACAGTGCGATATGTGCTTGGCTGATCGAGTTTATTTCATCGCACCAAATGGCAAAAAGAAAAAAAGAACCGGAACTAGCAATCAAGATATCTGCCTTGCCGGAACTCCGGATACAAGCTCGGCCCATGCGGTGTGACCGTGTGAGACAGAGAGACGAGATTTCAGCAAGAGAGCCCACTTAGATGTTTATGGGGCAGACCATTTGTTTGGGCTAACCTTGCGGCGGTGGAAGGGGGAGGAGGTGAGGTCAGAGGGCGAGGCACAACGCAGCCGCAGTCGGCTCTTTCTCCGGCGACGATCGGCGTCCTCACTCCTGAGCTTTTTTTTTTTTGAAATAAACACTCCTGAGCTTTGCATGGAGCGCAACCCCTCCATGCCTACATCACCAGCCCCTTCCAGCAATCGGAATGCACTGACGCACGCACAGCACAGCCAAGTGCGTGCAACAGGTGCTACAAAGTTACTTTTTCCATTGTACCGTAGCAGTACAGATACAGCGTAGGTTTTCTTCATAATTTTGTAGGATAGTAGCGTCAGTAGCATCGCTGTGTTAGAGAGCTGAGAAACCAAATCTCATTTTACGGGCAGACTAATGTGATTCTAACCACCACTCGGTTTTCTGAACACCAATGATCTCTTCTCAAGGAGATTGGGGTGCATGAGTTTCAGAAAACAGTGAACGCAAGCAATGACGCCGGACCGCGGGCACCTTCTGAACTCTGAAGAACGACAATGGCCAGACACCCAGCACCGGAGCAACATGGACTTGCAGAAAAGTTTGTGTTCTTTCTTCATGAAATCGTAGCAGTACATATCGTGAGTATATCCGTACGTTTTTAGTAGGATATCAACAGTACTAGCAGCAGCAGAGCTTTCAGACTCGTATCTCCCTGCCAAGCTCGAGAACGTGGCAACTACGTACCATTACCCAGTCACCCCACCCAACCTCGCAGCTTCCTTTTTTTTTTTTGAAAAGTACAGCTTCCTTTCCCCTGTTACACTTTCGAGCGGTACACGCGCCGGCACGAGCACACGGCACGGCCGGCGCCGCAGCCTACGACTCGTATAGTAGTAGTAGCGTATCCACCGCCGTCCAGCGATCGTATCTCGTTGGATGGATGGGTGATCAGTTGGTGAGCGCGACGGCGGCCTCCTGCACGAGCGGCTGGGTGGCGTGCGCGACGCCGGAGGCCTCCCGCTCCACCTGCTCCCTGCACATGTCCCGCTTGCCGGCGCCGGACATGCGCTTCACGAACGCGGCGAAGCGGCGCCAGTTGTCGGGCTGGAACAGGTCGGGGCCCATGCGGAGGTACGTGAACGCCACCATCCGCTCCTCCTCGGCCTTCTCCGCCGCCGTCGCCACCACCTGGTCGTGCGCCGTCTCGTCGTACCGGGGCAGCGCGTTCTCGCCGGCGAGCCCGATGCCGGCCTCCCGCGCCGCCGCCGCCACCTGCTGCACCAGCCCCTCGGGCCGGCACTGCGCGTCCTGCGGCTGCTCGTGGTCCCGCATCTCCACGCACGTGAAGTTGAGCACGGCGCCGTGACGACCCAGCATCCGCGCGATCGGCTGGTACCCGTCGTGGTGCCGGGTGTTGTAGTACCCCGCCGTCAGCTCCGCCGCGTGGGAACGGGTTCCGTAGTGCCAGTGGATCCCGGCGACCTTCACGGAGATCTTCACGCCCGGGGAGGCCGTGAACACGCCGGTGGCCGCCGACAGGATGCGCTCGCCGTGCTCCAGGAGCATCTGCGAGTACCAGCTCATGAAGAACTGTCCGTACTCCGTGTTCCACCCGCCCTCGCGGCGGAAGAAGGGGGTGTCCTCCGGCCACTCCTTGTAGCTGCCGGCATCGCTCGGCCCGGCGTTGCCCCACTCCGGCTTGCCCACGGCCTCAGCCGCCGCTTTCAAGCTGCTCAGCATGTACTGCAGGCACACATCAACAAACAATAGACGCGACCATGTCAGTAACATCAAGGAAGGATGTTTTGTCGCCGATAGATACATGCCCAGGGGAGGTGAAGACGAATTGAAACGAGGAGGTTGCGTACCCTGTCGTAGCACTGGAACTCGCCGATGCCCGGGAAGCACCAGGTGCCATTGCTCTCCGGGTAGGACGGGTAGCGGAGCTCGCCGGCCGGGCCCATGCCGACCTGGATCTCGACGATGGTGTTGCCCATGTAGGTGGCGAAGTGGTCGCGGAAGGCGCGCATGAAGTCGGCGTAGCACTGGATGGGGGTGCGGCCCTTGAGCACGGGCAACGCGTCGCAGCCCAGCGATACGTACTCGTAGTTCCGGCGGCCGCTCCGGTCGGTGTAGGCCAGGTCCTGGTCCTTGTCCATCTCCTCCAAAACCCATTTCGGAAGTGGTATGCTGCAAACATTATTTGCACAATCGCAACCTCATCAGTCGTCAGATGTCCTAAAAGTTCATCAAGGTTTGACTGACAAATCAGGTCCCTGGTCCCTAGATGTTGGCACGAACTGAAGCACCTAATAACTTACTTAAAACGGCATCAAGGATCCACATAATACTAATTTCGTCGTGAGTATCTACTATCTAGGCAGGATCACATGGCAGGGAACTAATAAAAAAAAGCATTGCTTCAGGCTATGGGCTCCGGATCCTGAACTTCTGACCTCAGATCTCGCGGCAAGTCACATGCAGGGCCGGCAGGAAGATAGGGAAAGCCACCGTGGCACCGTCCAAAGAGAAAAAAGAGGATTTCTTTTAGATTATCTAGGGATATGAAAGTTCAACTTGCGGTTCTACTAGTAGTTCACTGAGTCACGGGACAATTTTTTTCAGGCTCGAAATTGATGCAATTTTTCAGGGGCTCAGTGCAAAGTTCAGTTAAAAAAAAAGTGCAGATCTTTTTGAGACGTACAGGGCCCGGTGACTTGGACAGTTCTAAACACGGGAGGTCCGTTGTTACCTACCTAAAATCCAAACCAAATGGACGGTCAGCCAGGAGATCCGTGAAGGCGTGAAACAATGTGAAGAACAGATCAGACACACAAAAACGGAGCTTCAGATTACTGATCCTGTCAGTGATTTGATCAGCTCTATATATTTGCCTAAACGCGTCTAGCAAATTTGCGTTTAATCCAGAGGAGCAACGTTGGAAATAAAAAAAAAAGCAGGAGAAGAGATGTACGTACGTGACTGAGTCGCCGACGTTGCCGCCGCACTGGTGGAAGGACATGACGGCCTGCACCTTGAGCCCATTCTTCCTGGCCATCTCCATGAGCTCCATGTAGCCGTTGAAGTTGTACTGGGCGGGGCCCTCGGCCTCGGCGATACCCCACCACACGTCCACCATGATGCCCTCAACGCCGGCGCTCTTGAGCGCCGCCATGCTGGCCTCCACCGCCCTCCGCCGGTTCAGGCTGTTGCCGTCCTTGCGCACCGTGTCGAGCGGCATCATCACGAACACCGGCACGCCCTCCTTGCTCTTCACCTCGGCGGCCACGTCCGCGTGCTCCGCCTCCGGCTTGCCGTCCACCAGCGCCTGGCACACCATGGCGAGGTCCGGCTTCACCGAGTCCTGCCCCTGAGCCGGGGCCGGGTCCACCGTCACCGTCCGCGCCTGGAGCGCGGGCGCCGACGAGGGCGCCGTCGAGGACGGCGCGACGGTGGAGGCCGCCGCGACGACCGCCGAGCGCGGCGCCGCCGGGGCCGCCGTCACGGCCGCCGCCGCGCCGGTCTGGTGCGCAAGGTTGAGCGCCATTGCACGCTACGACGAGATGACCACAGGCTCGCTGCTAAGGTCCGCCGCTGCTAGGATTATAGGACGCGAACGGGGCGGCTAGATCAGATCACCAAGAAGAAGAAAAAAAAGGGAAAGAAAGCTCTACGAAATGGATCGTGGCCTCGTGGCCGGAAATGGAGTCGGTCCGGGACCCCGGGATTCCTCTGCTGCGACGATCTGGACTGGGATCGAGTCTTATTATTGTTCCGGGGAGCGGAGGGGATCCCTTTCGCCGCGGGGTTAAATAGGGCGGGGGCGGGGGGCGGCCGCGGGCGCGCGGAGCGACGTGGCGCGCGGTGCGCCGGTGAGCGGAACGTGAGGCGAGAGAGAGCTGCCTGCAAATGGGCGATGGGTGGGGGCTTCGCGCGGACGCGTGAACCGGCCTCGAAGCGTCGTCGTCCCTCGTCCTTGGGGGGGGGGGGGGGGGGGGGGGGGGGGGGGGACGGCGACGTGTTTTGGCGCGGGCGGCGCGCCGGGCCACGTTGCGGTCAGCGTGGAGATAGGGCGCCCGGATGAGCGGCACGTGTCCAGAGGAACAGGACATGGACGGTTTGGCCGTGCTTGTATGGGATGAACCGCAGCCACCGCCCAAGTTACTGTAACCTCCGTACGCGCACATGAAAATGCCGTGGTCTTGGAGGGTGAAGTTTAAACTCATGTAGCGTCTTCTCGACCTTCTCGATCACGGATGGCTCGCCATGGACCATGGCTGGTCGGCTGGGCCAGTTAGCTTTCTGAAACTCTCACGCGGTGTCACATGCCTGCAATTCTGAACACAGATGGCGATCACTCTGAAATCTGAAGAGCACTGGTCTTTTGCAACTGGGGCCTGTTGCTTTGTATGATAGTGTGAGCAACACCGGACCGTGATTGCGATGGAGCCATGGAGCTACTACTTACACAGATTAAATCTTTACAAAAAAAAAATCATGGGCACGATTCAGAGCTCGATTTCGGTACGTGGCTGATGGATGGAACTGCGCAAAAGATCACATGACATTTGAGGACAGGTTCTTCGTACTAGCAGCCATGGCCCACGGAGCTCGAATGAAAGTTCTAGACGCTTCAGTCGATTTTCGTCCTTTGAGTATTTCTCCTTACGTTATCTTCCTCATCAGATCAGGACTCAAAAGAGGATAAGGCTCGGTCTGTGGTGGACGTTAGAATTGGATTTTTCATGGCTCCCTAAAAATAACCAGAAATTTTAGTGTGTCAAATTTCCTCTGGCTCGAGCGAGATGTGCGCCGCACGCACGCTCTGGAACCGAACACCCACCGCCTGCTGCAATGGCGACAAGCATACGCCTCTGAAAATAGCAAGAATGCGAGCAAACGGAGCCGAAGAAGGCGTAGAAAAAGGAGCACGGCTAAATTGGGCTTTGGGCGGCCTCGCCTCTTCGCACGAAATGTGGGAGCCTGGGAGAGCAACCCGGTGGAAAATATCCAGGCGTCCCTGTCGCCTCCTCGCAATCCACCTGGTGCTATCGCGTCCTCAACCTCAGAGGCTTTGGCCTCAACCCAAACTGGATGTGCCTACCTGTTTGTGCTCCAGGCTCTGTGATTTTTGAATTCCATTTAGGCTCACTGCGTCCAGTGGGAACAAATCGGCAAATCGCTGGTTCCCAGGTGTACGTACGATATTGAAAACGTCTTTGTATTTCGTAGTCGCTGTTGCTTTCGTCTGAATTGGAAGCGAGGGGGGCGTACACTTTCACCTTTCCAAGCTATCAGGAAATGGACCCAGCAATGACTATCCTACGCAGTTGTGCAGCCGCACCCTGCAAGTTTGCAACTGGAAGTTCGCTTACTCCGAGCGACAGTAATCCATAAAAAATGACCGTCTCTTCTAATGGGGCATCGAAGTGCTGATTTACATACGCCTAAAATAAGTTCATCACCAAGTACTACTTTTCGGCCCTAAACTTCTATACCCAAACGGAATTCAAACAGCTCGGGGGGACATTGTTCAAACCAAACAGAAAACAAGGTGCATTGAGCAAAATACTTCAGGGATAGTCATAATGTGAAGGTATCTGAAAATGCAGCACAACATTTCCAGAACTATACTACAGAGATATAGACAAGACTATCATGGTAGACGCACAATTACACTATGAAAGCAACCATGATAGACCATTGATTTAACCAGTAACTCTGCACAGGAGGCTAATAGCATACTCCATGGGCCCAACAGCAAAACAGAACGAATCGGTACCAAGAACATTCAAATAAGCCATTGAGCTAGTTAGCAATGGACATGCAGACTATAAAACAAACTAAGATGATCCAGTCAGGGCAGCTGGGGAGCAACCGGACGAAATCAACCATAGCAAAATCTTTAATGTTAACCAGTAATAACCACATAAACCAGTTCATAACAGCAGCGAACAAAAAAAGAACTAGCCAGTACCAAAAGGATTCAGATAAGCATTGATGCTAGGTCGCTTGAACTGATCAAGATACAACCATTCTCTCTAGTAACCACCCTTGAGGTCATTGACCACATCATAAGGAATAGGAGTGACTGTCTCAATTGTAGCACCCTCGACCATGAAGCCAGGCTTAGGACCCAAGGGCTGCCTCTTGGTGCTGATCACCTCACCACGGGCCTTGGCATCCGCCTTGAGCTGGTCGTTCTTGGCTTTCCGCAGGCGGAACTCTTCCGTGCAACGTGATGGCTGCACATGCTCCACACGGACATGGATCCGTTTGCTGATGATGCGGCCATTAACCTAACAACCACCAAAAGTTATGTCAAGTATTACCATGACAGATCACTCCAATTAGATGCACCTGTGTCTAGTCAAAACAATGCTACCTCTATGCAAATTTGCAAAACAATGAACCATACCATTGTACATACACATGTGAAAATACAGGACCAATTTGCACTATGTAAAAGAAACAGATAACAAAAGGGCAGAATGAATTTATGTATGTACCATCCAAACAGGCTTTCCTAACTGCTACTGCTAGTACAGAATGGAAGCCAGAATGATATGTTTGATGTATGCCCATCACACGTATAACGTGCGCCACAACAACCTTTTCTCGTGGAATACCACGCCACCCCATGGCTTAAGAGGTTAGCGCTCGGCCTAGGGCAGACAGAACAAGGAGAATCATACAGTCCTTACACAAACATTTAATGTTAAGTAAGAAAACAATTGATGAAAAAAAATTCACCACAATAAAACTTGACAAAGTATATGTTCTGACCTTCCAATAGCTTTAAATAAACAACTAGTAACAGACGAATGTGAAATGCAAATGACAATTACAGTAAGCTGATGATAATCAATACGAATTCGAGAATGAGAGCAAGTATAGCACGCTCAAAACATCAGTGACTTGACGGACATCACAAGAGATAAGAGACGTTTGATCCTATTTCAGTGTAGTTCAAAATTCCTTATTCAATCAGCGGCAAGGAACAATCCAGGGATTCTGCAAAGAGTAGAATTTCAAACTAGTGGAAACATCATTGGGCTAAACATTCGCTAACGGACGACTCCGCCTTCGTCCCATCATAATGGTTTCAGATGCACTACTGAGCTTTATACTACATCGACATGAACACGGATCTACCGAACCGGCCGCGGATACAGAACAAATGATAACAGTGTAGCTGCTGCGGGCGTGATACCTGCTTGTTGATCTCGACGCCGATGGCGCGCTTGGTGACGTTCCAGACGCGCCCGGTGCGGCCGTGGTAGAACTTGTGCGGCATGCCCTTGTGCACGGCGCCGTTCACCTTGACGTCGACGTAGTCGCCGATCTTGTAGGTGCGGAGGTAGGTCGTGAGCGGGATGTACCCCTTCTTGCGGAACGGCCGCGCGAACAGGTCGCGGGTCCGCGACCGCAGCCCGTGCCCCGCCGGCATCTTCCTCCTGCTGCTCCTCCTCCTCCTTCCTGCGGCTGGGCGGCGGCGGGAGTGTGCGGGTGCGGCGCTAGGGTTCGCGAGGGATGGAGCCGACACACATTTATAGGTGCTCTTTGGGCCGTAGCCTGGCAGCGATGATGATGACTCTGTGCTATTTTTCAAGGATGGGCCGTCATAGGCTGGCGCTGGACCTTCTGGGTTATTGAGCTGGGCTTTCGATAGTGGCGAACAAATCGGACTCCTCGATCCATCAAACCCAACAACCTGCCTGCTCTGCTTTCCTCCTCGGACTCGAGCGTGCGAGTCCGACTCGTTCGCCACTCTCCAAAGCCCACCCAATAAAGAGGGGCCGAGGCCCCGGCCTTTCTCCTCACCAAACCACGACGAACTGCGCGGAAACCGCCAGCAGCAGCGAGAACCGAGGAAGCCGAAGGCGATCGCAGCAAAACCCCACCTGTTTTCGAGTTTCGGCAAGGAGAGCGATGGCCGACGACAGAGCTGCGTCCTGTCCTGCTACCGCCGCCGCGAAGGAGGCCGCAAGCCGGCTGGTGGTGGAGGAAGCTACCACCGGCGGCAAGCCTGACATCCACCCGGGCACCGTGGACGAGCCCTCGACCTCTGGCGGCGACGTCGTCCCGCTCAACGGCAAGCGCCAACGCGACGAAGCAGCCTGCGTGCCCATGCCGGGCGACGAGTGCAAGGAGAAAAAGGTTAAGACCGATGAGCCGGCGGCCTCCGGGGGGCTCCTGGCGCGCCGTGCCGGCTTCGTGCCACACCTCACGATTCGTGTTCCAGAATATAAGATTCGCCATATCTGTGACTTCGATTGCGAGCCAACATGAACCAGATGTTCGGAATTCAAATCAAGTCCAGAATTTGATTGCTTTTTTATTGTTTGGTGTCGAACTTTGTGGTGAAATCGAAGTGTAAAATAGAGTCACCAAGCTTAAGGAGGTTAGCCAATGTTCAGTTTAGGAACCTGGGATGGAATCTAAAGTTTCATGACCTGTTAGTGTGGTGTTTACTTGAGGGGCTTTGGCTGACGGCCAACGCCGGCGAGGATGATGATCTTTAAACTGATCTGATTCGCATAGATGCTTCTTTAGATTTTAAGTGTAGTCCGTTTCATCCTGCTCGTTATCTCAGTGAATTCCATTCCCTTTTTTTCGAAGAACCTCGGTGTATTTCTTTTCGATGTAATAATTTCCATAATTCCATTGTATAAAAGCTCGTGAAGTATGAAACATCTACGGCTCCATGTGTTTCTTCCTTGCGGTGTGCTGGTGGGCACGAAGATTGAGCTTGTGCAATCTGACATCTCATTCCAACAAGAGAGAGAACCATTGTACTGTTTTTTTTTTTTTGACTCGATAACCATTGTACTGTTACAAGCACGTAAAAGCATCAACCGAGCAAGCATTAGTACTCGTAAAGTTCATATGAACTGAAGGGAGGCCACCCAGGGGTCATCTCGATTGAACGAGCAACTGTTTTACACTTTTACAAGTGGTGCTCCAACTTCTATGTAAAGCATGACTTCCAGAAATTAGCAACTAAATATCTGAGATATATCACCGGATTTTAGTATTTTTACGTCAAAGAAAGATGCCTTGCCAGAAAACATATATCCAGCTGACAAAATATGCAAAATTTGAACTTTTGAGACTGCAGTTCTGCAATGAACGGAGCAATAAAACAAAGGGGAAAGCAAATTATAGTTGGTATAAACAGGAAAACGCGGCAAGTCCTTTTTCTGTCTCTTCCGTTTTCCCTTTTCTTTCTTTTCATCATTGCAATGCAAGTTTTGACCATTAATCCACCGCTTTAACCAAGCCATTACACTGAAAGATCAGGTCCGAGCTCTCTACTACAGGAGCGACCTTTCTACTCTCCTACGGCAGCATACCAGGAAGTTTGTCTGATAACCTATCTATCTATAATATAAAAGACTACAAGCATAGCAAAAAAGGATAATAATCTAATGATGAGAACAAGGCAGTGATCACTTCCCATCAAGCAAATTACTCGGAGTAACACTGCTCTGAGAATTCAATTGGCACGAAGGCTGCTGGACCGGAACTGAACCAGATGAAAGAACAGTACTCCCCGATGCATGATTTGACAAATTATGCCCACTGGAAGGCCTCACTTGTGAAGTTGCTGGAACATATCTTTTATTAACTTGAGCCCATTGGCTAGCCTTAGCTTGAGCAAGTAGCTGACTAGGATGCAGAGATTGAGGTGTGCTCACTGACTGCTGACCTAGTGGTTGGTTGGAATTATAATCAGGTACTCCCATTTTACGTGCCAAACTAGCAATTGCTTCCTTCTCCTTCAGTCTTGCATCTGCCAATGGGACTTGCTGGTGTTGTGTTCCCTGAGTGGCTAGAGAGGTGTACCGTGTGAGCGGCACTCCAGTACCAACTACCATGTTTGCAAGCTGAGTGTATGATGGTGGTCGATATCGGTGTCCCTGTGATCCAATTGGTGCACTAGAATGTTGTGGGTGCTGACTCTGAGAAGTTCCAGCACTAACACGACCTCCTGGGGGAACTTGTGCTCTCTGAAATGCATGAGGCTGTGCTGGCTGCATTGGGACATAGGTAGGAACAGAAGGCTGCAAAGTGTTAGCATTTGAGGGTGCATAAACTGTAGGAGCAACCCGAGCAGTTTTGGACCCGTAGCTCGAGATTGTAGCTCTCGGCATAGGAGATGGTGCTCTCAGCAGACTAACACCCTGCATCATATTCCGTGGAGCCATAATGCAGGGATCCACCAGTTGATTTTGGGCCAGAATATTTGAAACAGGCAATCCTCCAGTAGAACTGTTCACATTTACAAAAGACTGTAAGGATGGTCCTGTTGCGCTTGAGTGAGAGAAATTCTGAATACTTCTTCGTTTAGGCAGCGGCTGGCTTTTGTTCTTGGATGATTGCCTAAGTTTCTTCCACTTAGCATCCTTATCCGTAGCATGACAATGATCAGTATGTGCGGTGCCTTTGCCCCAGAAGGCACAGGGAGCAGGAGAATCACAGACATAACAGTGGCACTGCATTTAAGAAATAAGCACATGTATGAAAATGTGTCCATGTTGCAGGAATTGAATACAGATTATGTAATACAAACAGAAAAAAGGGAGTTAACTACTGACCATACTGCAATGGCTTGCATGAGAACTGGTGCTGAACGGCAAGGCAGCACATAGATGGCGTGGATGAGGAAAATCCCTGCATGCTAACTGAAAAAAGGAATGTGCAACTGTTAGACCACTCTATTGAAGTTGGAGCTCTGAGATAGCTCCTGAATGCATAAGCATAGCAATTCATTAGAAGATCATAGGAGGGAACTCACTAAGGACATGGACATCCATAATGTGCAGCATAACAAGGAGGCAGCATGAGACTCAAATATACAGGTAGATCGTCTAATTTCAACCTAAACTTTTTGGATGAGCTAGTGGATACATTAGACTAGGCAGAGTCTTGCAACGGTGATAATTTCAAAGAGTTCCTCATAAGCAACACTAGCCATCATTAACAGCATATGCGCCCATGCAAATGTTAACTTTTTACCAAAATATAAGATACCGTGAACAAAAGAGATAAATTAAACTTTGGCTCAACAGCTGCATTCCTAAAACAAATCCATCGCTAGTGAGATATAGATCCTCATATACATTAATTACATAACAAGAATACAATGTGTAAAGATACACCAACCCAGTCCAAATCTGTTTCAGCATTAAAACAATGATGGCGTATGCGTATAACTTTGGATTCAATCTCTAGTGATTCACAATGACGACAATGTGCAAACCGTAACCGTAACGGAAGCCGACAAAGTAAGGAAGTGAGCAAGCGTGCAATACCTGTCCTTTCTCCGCGACTATCTGCAGTTCATCCTCAGCGGCATCTCGCCGGGGTCCCTCCTCCTTGGCAAAGGCAACCGGCTTATCAGGGTCGCCGTCCAGGATGACGCAATCATCATCGTCGTCGTCACCGCTGCTGCCACAAGCATCACGAACGGTGTTCTTGTCGTCCACCACACCCTCCTTGTCACCCACCACAATCCCCGTCGTGTCCATCAGAGAATCCAGCAACTCCTGCATCGCCGCGGAGTCAAGCAGGCCCTCCCCAACTGCGCCGAAGTCCTCTTCGGCCAGCATTTTCTCGGCCCAGTCGAGGGGGCCTTCCGGTGATTTGCGCTTGCGTGCAGCGGCGGCGGGCGTCTTCACGCCGTCCTCCTCGTCGGAACTGATCTCAATAGGCACCGCCGCCGCCGCCGCCGCCTCCGACCCCATCCGGCACAGAACCCTCGGCAGAGCGCGCTCCGAGCAGGGGAAAAACCGCAGCCGCGCAGAGCCCCAAGAAACGCAACGAGCACGGACCTGGACGCCGGGCGCTTCACTAGCCGATCACCGGGGAAGCCTGGACGCCGGGCGCGGACACGGACGCGTCATGGAGGATGCCGAGCGCCCCGGCCGACTGAACCTCGCTATCCGGGCCAGGAAACACCAGGGTTTCGCGAGGGACGGCGGCGCCTGGCAGAAGAATCAAATAATGCGGGTAAACAAAAACCCAAGGGTGGGGATAAAAGTCACGAAATTGGAAATTTCGCCGGACTCTACAGCTTCCAGGGCCCGGAAACCTTGGCCCGAACAGAACACCGCCATATACTGCTAGTTCTAGAATCAAGAAACGAAACAGAAAACGTGCTAGTATGACTAGTACTCTAGTAGTAGATTGATAGAGAAAACAGTAGGACGGAACAGAGGCGCGAGGAGCGAGCTGTTGTTACCTCGGGGGCTCCTTGGGTGTCTCCGTGACGGGCGAGGCCGAGCAGCAGACGAGCAGAGGAGACGACGCCCGGGGCGAGATGGCTTCGTTGTTTGGTGGGGAGCGTCGCGGGGAAGGAGGGAGGGAGGAAATATGATGGGACTTGAGGAGACGGAGGGAGCAACTGCACCCCCCCCCCCCCCCCCCCCCCCGGGGGCTCGCTTTCGTAAGGTTTTGTGGGTCCCCGCGCGCCCCTCCTCCCTGCCTGCGCGCTGCCGCTCCCCCAATCTCCCCCTCCACGCCTCGCCCCTCGCCCCAGCGCAGGCGCGCGGCGCAGCGACCAGCGCGGGGCGTGGTGGCGGTGGCCGCGGCAGAGTGGCAGAAGTGGAAGAGGTTTGGGATTGGGAATCCTACTAGTACTGGGGGGCTTCTGGTAATTTGCTCCCCTAGGGCTGCACATCACGTCGCAATCGCATCCGTAACTAATGGACGCGTACACTTTCTTCTTCTTGCTCCCCGGTTATAAGTTGCCGTCCAGCACATGACGACCCTTTTATGTCTTCCTTCTCGGAGGAGATAACGGAGATTTGCATTCCATAGGCCGGGTGTCATTCCTTTTATTATTACTGATACGACAAATGAGGTACCTAGCCTCCTGATAGATCATGGTGTTCCAATTCCAAACCCCACTTACCGTGTTGCAGTTAAACTGCAGCGTCGTATCATTGGCTAATCAAGTGAAGTCGACAAACTTCTTTCCAAAATTCGATATAGTCCAGTAACTCATCAAAAAAATATACTCATGTATATCACGGAAGCAATAATAAAATACCGAAATGACGGCATTATTTCCGGTTACATTGTTCAACTAAACTTTCTTGCAATCTAAATCTAAACGTTATAAATGATTACTCGAATACATATTCATCCGGTAAACACATACTCATGTGAATATCCATCCGGAGACTAAATTAAACCAGTAGATCTTGATTGCCGAAGGGAGTGCAGCAACTTAGCCAGGGTTTGATCGCTGATCGGTAGAAGGTACAACTAACACTTGATTGGACGAATTTGCAGCGGTGGACACAGAGGGGTAAAAGGAAAAAGAAGGAAAGACTCTGGAGTCAGGGACTAAAGCAGCAGGATTGCTCGTTGACGCGGGCGCATCGTTGCGCACTGGAGGGGGAGATTCTCCGCAAATGCCAGGAAAAACCGTCGAAAACGACGTGTCCCGACGGGAAGGTTTCCTCCCTCCAAAACGCTAGCTGCTGGTACGCGACGCGCGCCGTACCTTCTCCTCCTGCCGCCGCAGGCCGCGGGCGTGACCGAACTTGGATGTGCGCGAAGTTTCACGGCAAGGCTGGAGTTGCTAGTGGAGGCCGCCGGCATTTCCGTGGCGTGGCAACAACGTTCAAGACTTGAAGCCAGCCAGACGGCATCGCAACCGCAAGCAGCAGGATGGGTTTCGCCGTTTCGGGATAGCAGCGGTTGAGGTCCAGTCTGGACGGGATAAGCGGGTCTATTGGCTTGAGAGTCCAGACGCTAGGTAGACGAGACGAGCAAAGGCGAAGGCACGATGCCCCCAGTTTGACCGATGGATGGGGAGCCAGGAGGCGAACCGCTCCTTGAGTCCTTGTGGTACTTCGCAGCTAAGCAACCAGGCCAGCTAAGCTGCACATATACGGCCACGTCTCTCGCTTATATATCTTTGATTGCGGTTAGCGACTTAGCGTTACTCGCCAGAACATTATTAGTACCACACCGTGCGGCGAGATTGGCAGGGCATGTCAGGCGCGTATAAAACAAGGGGCACTCCATCCTTCCAAGGCATACCTTTCTCGGCCTTTTGGCTAAGATCAAGTGTAGTATCTGTTCTTATCAGTTTAATATCTGATATGTGGGCCATGTGTCCACTTTGATATTAAATTTTTTTTTGGGAGGACCTACTACAATGGCTTGCCATTGGGGTTCTTGAGCGTTGCCTAGCTGTTGCACTGCTGGCAGGGCTTGGCGCACCCCAATCAATCTAAAATCAAATTTTTATATACTAATATAATACTACTATCAGATAAGTTGAAGATTGAGATGATAAAAATTTCATTATGCACAATGAAGCCATATTGGAATACATAAATACAAAGCTATGGTCAGCAAAGCAGTTAGAATAATAAACTCTAAAATTTACAGGTTAGGGATGAAAGAGTGATTGATAATCCCCCTGATTCTATTTGATTATTTCTGCATTCCGGAACTTGTGCGTACTACAAAGTTTCACAGCAAGCGCACGGGTGGAAGGAACAACGAAGGTCGGTCATGCCATTGCCTAGAGGCACTGATCAATCTGGCCACCCGCTGCGACGCAACCGAGCTGGAAAATGGAAAGCTTGCACGCCGCCTTTCATAAATGGCAACGTCCATAGCGAGGCCGAGACCAGACTGTTAAAGTTGAAGCTGAGCTACATGTGACTACCGGACTGTCATTACAAACTTCAACTTCAGTCGATAAATACGCTGACCACCAGGTTAATTTTCCTCAAAACATTCATTTACCGAGTAACAAGATTCTGGTTGGTCAAAAACAAAGTCAACAAGCTACAGCAGGGGTCCCTTAAAGCCCAGTTGTAGAGTACAGTGTGAATTTACTTTTTTTTTTCTTGACCCATTGTTCGGACATGAATCCTCCTGACAGCCGATAGAAGTATGAAGGGTATGAAGACACAAACACATGAGAAAAGTGAGGAGAGCTCAGGGTGGAGTCCTCAAGTGACCCCTTGGGCCCTTTATATAGAGAGGATGGGGGTGACAATTTGCCTCCAGGCTCCTGGCGAATACAGAATTTACATTTAGGCCCATTTGCTTAGGAGGGCTGGGCTATTCCCCAACAGTAGCTCCTCAGCTACTGCAGCTTGGCTGGTACAACAAAACACAATAGCTGAATATACAGGAGATGGCCCAGACCTATCTATGACTTCGACTGTGAGGATAGCCCTCAGGACCACCCGCTTGTGCGCCTCGCTAAAAACTCCATCCGAAAACCCAGTGGGACAAAACAGATGAAGAAAAGAGCACGCACATCTAGCGGGTCCACATATACATGACAACAATGACCCATCTAGTGATTGACTTCGGTCTTGATGACGACGTGGGTCTTCGGCGATGACGAAGGCGGAAGCTTCGTCACTTGACTTCGTCGCGTAGACTTCAGAGCCTTGGTTCCCGAGCGCTCACACCCTCGGAGCCGGTTGAGCCTCGTCGTCTCCTTGGATCGCTCTTCGTCGTAGTCGGTGTAGTCGAAGTAGGGGATGCAGCACCTTCGGATCTCCGCTCACGAGCGCCGAACAAGACTTGATGCGCCAGGTGATGCTTCTCCGCCATGACCCTACCATAGCCCCTCTTGGCCGGGGTTCGTAGCAGGGATGTAGTCGAAGTAGTCGATGTCGTGGATGAAGTTGAAGTAGTCGTCGCCGAAGCGGTCAGCGAGCCCCTTGAGTCGAACCGTGTTGACGAGGGAGAATCGAAGCAGTCGTTGCCGAAGAGGTCGGCGAGCACCTCAACTCGAATCGTGTTGACGAGGGCGAGCCGAAGCAGTCGTCGCCGAAGAGGTCGGCGAGCACCTCAAGTCCAATCGTGTTGACGAGGGAAAACCGAAGGAGTTGTCGCCGAAGAGGTCGGCGAGCAACTCGAGTCGAACCGTGTCAATGAGGGCGAACTGAAGGAGTCGTCGCCGAAGAGGTCGGTGAGCCCCTCGAGTCGAACCATGTCGATGAGGGCGAGCTAAACCAGTTGTCGCCGAAGAGGTCGGCGAGCCCCTCGAGTCGAACAGTGTCGACGAGGGCAAGACGAAGCAGTCGTCGCCGAAGAGGTCGGCGAGCCCCTCGAGTCGAACCGTGTCGATAAGGGCGAGCCGAAGTAGTCGTCGCCGAAGAGGTCGACGAGCCCCTCGAGTCGAACCATGTCGACGAGGGCGAGCCGAAGCAGTCATCGCCGAAGTAGACGGCGTCGAAGCAGTCGACGAGCCCCTAAGTTTGTGGACTCGTCTCATTGACGTCCCATGACCAACAAAATCAATATTCAGACGAAGGCCAATCACCAATGAAATCTCATAAGTAATGAAGTCCATTTCTGATAAAGGCGAATCACCGATGAAATCCAGTAAGCAATAAAGTCTATTTTTCTGACGAAGGTCATGATGCTGACAACTTGGTGTTTTTCAACAATAAAATGAAGGCCAGAGATGGAATTTCATCATTCTGTAGCCGATAGACAATAAACCTGCAAAACCCTCAGCCTTTCGCTCGAGGGGGTTAGTTTTTCATTTCTATGATGGTTCTGCGGATGCCTTTGGCTCTTGGCTAGAGAGGGCTTCGTCTTTCTGTAGTGCGAGTGCCTTCAGCTTTTCGCCGAGAGGGCCCCGTCTTTCTGTAGTGCGAGTGCCTTCAGCTTTCCGACGAGAGGGCCCCATCTTTCTGCGGAGGCCTACGTCTTCTCTTCAGCGCGAGCTCTCTTGGCTCCACGCTTCAATGCAATGCAACTTGATGCAAAGATTGCAGTATGAGATGAATGAATGAAAATGAATGGATGGATGAATGCCTTTTGCACTGAAAGTAAAAACGAAGGGTTAGCCTGACAGACAAGGCTTGCCCTTCAGTTGAATCCCATTCTCTTATGTGATGAAAATTTCATAAATTTACTACAATGCAGCAGCGCTGAAGGCCCAATAGAATTCCATGACACCAATTTGATGAACGATTGATATGGCATTGTCATTTCCGAGCCAAATAACGGCCTGAGATAACCAAAGGTTCCATGTAGAGACGACATTGCTTCCGGTGAAAACAGTATCCCAAAGGTAGAGTCCTGCATAGGACTTAGATAATCGAAGCTTCACATAGGACTTCTTTGCTTCGGGGTGAAAACCAATACTCCGAAGGCAGTATCGTGCATAAATGTGAGCATGTGCATATACGGTGTGTGATAATTGAATTATAAACATATAGCGCAATTGAGATGAAAACGTGCCAACATACTGAAAACCGAAGGCAAAAAATAGAGTTTCTTACCTTGGTGAGGAACCTGCAAAATAGATAAGTGAGGTCCTTCCGCACAAAGAGTTAGCGTAAGTATATAATCAAGCGGGTAAGGTTTTACGAAGGGTAAAGCGCAGGACATTAAGCAGGGCACTAGACGTCGTTATCATACAAATAAAGATGGACTGTGCCCGCTTATCCTGGGTGTTTTAGCTCCTCGAGCCGATGACAACACCCCTTTGAACTGAAGAGGTAGGTTGCTTCGGCGGTACAAACTATTTTGTAGAAAATGATAATCGAACAGACCTTCGGCAAAAGGCGAAGGGTAAGCAGTTAATTTGTATATGGCGTTAATAATCATGAAAATGAAGAGAAAAAAGCCTTGCACAAATTATTTGATGCTAAAAAATAAGATGGGACATCCCTATTTGTTCTAAACGACGAGTGTTGGAGCAACAAGTGCTTCGCTACCTTAACCAGCTTGAGCTCATGCTCATTGGAGAGTACTTGTTTCAAAACCTGAGTGGCCGAAGCCTTTTCTTTATTTTTACCGAAGGAATTTTGAGCGGAAAGCAAAGTTGATGCTCAGTAAAAGGTGAGCTACCGAAGCCCAATAACATTAAAGACATAGTACAACATGTTTTATTTCATATGCAGAAATATATAGGAGAATCGAGCTTCGGATTAGATCGAAGGCGGTACACTGAAAACGTAAAACTCCGAAGGTAGGCGAGCCATCGTTTATGAGGCGACACGAACCAACGTGTACCAAAAGACATGAAGCGGCCCAGTTGGTTATGTGGGTTACCTCCGAAGTGGGGATCCCAGGTTCTCGAAGCCTGGTCGGTCCGGCCGCGTTGGTCTGGGCCGGCGGGGGCAGTTAGGCCGAACTGCGGTTGTGTGCCAGTCGGAGAAGGCCGCGCCGAGGGCCGAAGGCCTGGGCGCGCGCGCTTCGGGGGCCGTAGGAGGATGCCCCTGCCTGGAGGCTGCAGGCGGCAATCCGTGCTGGGCTGCCTTCTCCTGGCGGGCCGATGTCGAGGCGCGCGGTACTGGGCCGAAGGAGGGGCCCGCTGTGGCTGGGTCGCGCTTGACGAACCGAAGCCCCCGGTGACATGCCGAAGCTGGCGCGGATGTCGAGACGGTCGAGAAAAGCGGCGCCTCGGCTCAACAAGAGCCGTTTCGACTGCCTGAACATCTGGTCAGTGGTGACAGTAACATCTTGGAGTGTTGCGCTATAATACATGCCTACATGGCTTGGAGAGGCGATAAGCAGAGTGATGGGCAACACCCAAGGAGGATAAGAACGGACCTTTCAGCTAATGTGGTATGGCCCATTGATCACGGGGGATTTCTAAAGGTACTGTACTTGTCTACTTGAGGATGTACTGAAGAGTTCCATTACGTTTCCGTCAGTGATGTTTTCCGTCAGTAGCTCGGTTTATTTGGAACTTTGAAATGTTCCATGCGTAATAGCTGTAGGTAGTAGTCAGCTGCTGATTTGAACCAATCTAGTAGACCGAAGTGATATTGCACAAAATAAATGCATCGGTGATGGGTGTGTTAGTTGAAACGAAGCTAGCCAGCAAACCCACATAACCAACTGAGCTGCGAAACGAAGCTAATATTGAAACGTGCCAGGAAATATGCAGCAGCGCAGCCCTCTGAAGTTGTCACCGAAGGGTAAAATTCAAGTGAGGTACCGCTGAATGATGAAAATTTTTTACTCCGAAGGGCCCACACTGAACCAATCGAGTTACCACAAAAGGGTTATAAACTTATTCCGAAAGGTAAAAGATCGAACCTGAGTCACCGATGAAGGGTGAAATTTGACACCGAGGGGGAGAAATCTAAGTCTTTATCACCGGAAAAGGGTAAAAAAACGGAGGGTAACAATTAATCCGGAACCATTGACGAAGGGTGAAAATCAACTGAGTCACCACCGAAGGTTGAAAGATGAAGGGGTAACAATTAATCCGGAGCCACCGACGAAGGGTGAAAATCAACTACGTCACCGTCGAAGGGTGAAAAACGAAGGGGTAACAATTAATCCGGAGTCACCGACGAAGGGTGAAATTCAACTGCGTCACCACCGAAAGGCGAAAAAATTAATTCCGAAAGGTAAACACAGACCCAAGTCACCACCGAAAGGTGAACAATTAATTTTGAAGGATAAAAATGCAGCTGCTGCTGACCGAAGGTGAAGAACATGCTACAGCTAAAAACCGAAGCTCAAGGACCACATAGTTAAAAGTAGAAGCATTGATTTCAAATCAGGAGCTCTTTCACGCTTCGGTGTTCCGAAGTAGCATTGAGCAGTTAGTGTCATAAATGCATATTTAAAGAGAAGTTTCGTCTATGACACAAGAGCCAGTCATGCTCTGGCCCTCCGAAGTAGCTGCTGCTGTGTTTTAGCCCTTCGGTAGCCCATCTTTGCAAAGCGAATTAAAGAAAACCGAGATAAGGCCGAGGACCCTCGAAGCTCGAGGCTCAATTCATGAACCGAAGGTGTTTTAAACAGTCTAACAAAAGAAACGGGAATGAAGGTATTTTCAAAATCAGCTAAAACCTGAAGGTCAAACTACCAATGGGGGTACTTTCCCATCGGCTTCAAATCATTTTAATGTGTAAAAAACCAACCCCGAGATACGACCGAAGGGTGAAAATTATATTTCAAAGGGGTAAATCGTTTGGGGCGAAGGCAAATGAAGGCCATAACGCGGTCATTTTGACCAATAAATGAAGATTAAAGAATAAACTTATCTGGAGACGCTGGTCCGAAGCCATGGAAATGCTGCTGCGGATCTATTGTTCCAGCCCGAACGAAGCATATTTCCTCTTGCGTGGTTCCCTACTTGAAGCAGACCGAAGGGCCATCCTTGCCTGCTGACAAAAATTTGTACTTGCATGTGTTTAACGATGCATGGTATGCAAGCTAATACCGTGGTGTGCTGGGTCAACTTGGGTGCATAGCAAGCAAAAGTGGACCGAAGACCATTATCTAATCCCAAAGCACAATATAAACAGACCGGAGCTAGCTAACGGCCCGTTAACGTTAGCGTGCTACGAAACTTCCGAAGATTAGAATTCTACAAAGCTCCTGAATAAATGCTTGAAGATAACAAGTGTTATATCATGCCTAACTGAAGGGGCGTAGAGCCGAAGTGGCCGCCGGGCTGAATGCTGGGCCGAAGGGGCGCACCTGCCAGGGCCGAAGGGTCGCGGGGTCCTTCGGTTTGGGCCGAAGTTGTCGCGGGCGACGAAGTTGCTGGGCCAAAGGGGCGCGCCGATCCGGAGGTTGTCGCCCCGAAGGGGCTGATGGCTCGATGCTCGTTGCTTCGTGGGCCGAACGAAGTCCTGCCGCCGGTTGAACCGAAGGCCGCGGTCCGAAGGTTGGCTGCTGGGCCGCGCGTGGCCGCCTTTGCCGCGGACCGAAGCCGAAGCGTGAAGGATCTCAGCTCTTTCGTGTGGCAAACGTGGGCCTTGGTTTCGTGCCCAGACAGCCGATAGAAGTACGAAGGGTACTGAGACACAAACACACGTAAGCAAAATGAGAAGAGCTTAAGGAGGAGTCGTCCTTTGGGTCTGTTTGGCATAGCTCCACTCCACAACTCCAGCGACTCCAGAAAAAAAATAGCCAAACACCCCAACTCCAAATCTCCATGGAGCTGCCAACTCCATGGAGCTGTAGTGCAAATGGGGGTGGAGTTTTGGAGCACCTCTTTTGCTGCTCCAAAACCCCCACTTTTGAACCTCCTCGTGGAGTTCGTGGGTAATTACCCACCACTGCCATCGATTACACAGAAAAACGGTTCGTTTTCTTTTATTTCTCCCCTCCCGAACGCGCCCCTCTCCTTGGCCGCCATTGTCCTCCCTTCCCGTCGCGATGCCGCCCTCCCCTCCCTCCCCGCCGGTCCCCGCAAGCGCCACCCGCGCCGGTCCCGCCAGCCCCACCCTCCTCGCCGGTCCCCGCAGGCGCCACCCGCCGTCGCCCCCACCAGACGCCGCCCTCCCCTCCCTCCCTGCCAGTCCAACCCTCCCCTCCCTCCCCGCTGGCCGGGACGAGGGGCAGCGCGCAAGGGATGGGTGGCGGTGGAGCGGTGCGCGCAGGCACGGGTCGGCCCCCCTCCTCCCCCTGCTGCTGGGGGCGCCGCTGAGGGCTGCATCGCCGCTGCTGGCCGCCACTTCCATTGTGCCCCTCCTCGACCTGCAAGATCTGCCGACGGGTGGGCTCCTCCTCCCCCCGCTCCCTCCACCGCCGCCGGCCAGGACGCGCCACCCCCCTGCCCACCTTCCGCCGCCGTACCTCCTCCCCCTCGCCTTCACCTCCAACTCCTCCCCCCTTTCCTCCCCATCTGGCGCCGCCCCTGCCATGCCCGACGGCCGCCACTCCTCCCCAGCCGTGCGCCGCTGCCTCCCTCCTCTTTCCCCTCCGCCGTGCGCCGCTGCCGTCTCCCTGGACGGGCGCGCGCGCAGCTTGAGCAGGGGCATCCTCCCCTCCGTCGCGCGGCCCTGAAGGCGGGGGCCAGACGGCTGTGGCGGAGTAGGGGGCCGCCGCGGCCCCAAGGCGCGCTCCCGGCCCAGCCGTCGTGGCCCCAAGGTGCGCCGCCGGTGGCCACCCTCCCCTCCTTGCATCTCGTTGCCACCGCCGCCGGTGGCCCCTTCCTCCCTAGCTGCGCCACCACGCCGTCCTCACCACCAGCGGCTACGGCTCCGCCCTCCCCTCCCCGCAACTTGCAGCCGCCGCCGGCCCCTTCCCCGCAGCTCGCCGCCACCACCGGCGTGGTTAGCCACACCGCCTCCACCATCCATGAGAGAGAGGAGGAAGACAATTGCATGTGAGAGAATGACATGTGGGGCCACTGATAGGGGCAACAATGTCAATCCAATCTGAAAAATCTCTTTTCCGGAGTTAGAAGTACTAATGTAGCCAAACATGTTATTCCAACAGCTCCAATTCCATCTGGAGTCAACTCCACCTGGAGTTCTGGAGTGGAGCAGCTCCACCTAGAGTTGGAGTCATGCCAAACAGGCTCTTTATATAGAGAGGATGGGGTGGCAATTTACCTCCAGACCTCTGCCGAATACAGAATTTACATTTAGACCCATTTTCTTAGGTGGGCTGGGCTATGTATACTCTGTTAGCGATTTGATGGTAGCCCATCTGTTTACTTGGGCCATGAAGAGCAAGGCCCGTCCCCCTTGTGCCCTTGTGCGCTTCGCTGTTGCCGAAATGGATGATGGGGTGAGGAAGACAAGGGAGTGGTCGCCGCCGCCGCCGGCGTCGCCGTCGCTGGTGGTTCACAGCCCCAGGCAGACGGTCAGCCGCCTCCGCAGACGCCGACCCCACCGCGACTGGGATCCCTCCTCGGGGTCCCCCTCCTTCGCCGCCCGCGACCACGGCCCCAAGCCGTCGGAGGTGTACGGCTTCGTCGGATCCATCACCACCGTCATCGCCACCGCCGTCTACCTCGCCTGGGCATACACGCCCGAACCCTGCCTCCGCTCCCTCGGCATCACCTACTACCCTAGCAAGTAAGTGTGTGCTGATTGTCTGCTCACCCTCTCCGTGATCTTTTCTGTGCATTTGGTTGTAGCTCGTTCTGAATTTTGTGCCGTCACCCGTCAGCAGTCAGCACTGGATTAGGCACCAAATTGAATGATCTTCGTTTTTAAAAAATGAACGATCAAATTCAGATAAAATGAAATGAAACATGAAGTTTCGGATCGATGCGTCTCAGTAGCTTATTGCAGGCATGCTTGGTTGCTGTGTTTCCTGTCGTTCAGGTACTGGGCACTGGCAGTGCCATCGTTCGTGATCGTTGCGGTGGCACTGTCCATGGTCATCTACATGGGTCTCAACTTCCTCGCCACTCCTCCCCCGACTTCCTTCAGCGCCATCTTCGGTGACACTCAATTCCTTTCCTCCTTCATGTGGTCCTACTGTTCTGCAACTTCCTGTTCCTAGATATAGACCCTCTTTGGTTCCTGGGGCTAAACAATAGCCCCGTCACATCAAATATTTTGATAATTATTAGGAGTATTAAACATAGATTAATGATAAAATTCATTCCATAACTCATAGGCTATTTCGCGAGACGAATCTATTAAGCCTAATTAATCCATAATTAGCCCATATGATAATTAGGCTTAATAGATTTGTCTCGCGAAATAGACCGAGGGTTCTGAACTTAGTTTTACGAGCAGCTTATATTTAATTCCTCTAAATATCTAAAAATATTCGATGTGACAGGGCTAAACTTTTGCCCCTAGAATCCAAACAAGCCCATAGTTAACGTGTTCTGCGTTCTTGCTTCTCTTTAGCTATTCAGTGTTGGTTTTCCTCAGGTACTGCAAGGCCATCATAATGATTCTTACCTTTTTCAATTCACAGACGAAAATAATCGGGAGCGCATCATATTTTCGCCTGCAATGGAAGAGGAGAGGCCCATCGAGCCCATTTCAGACATTAGTGTTGTTCAGACTAACAATCTTATGTTTGGTGATACCTGATTGCTCAGAAGATTGGAGTACCAAGATCGAGAAAGACGTCAAGTGAACTTTCAGGCTTCATAAGCAATCGGGGAACCTTCAGCAATTTTTTTTTTCGAAAGAACCCCCATGCTTTCCCAGTTCCCCCTTGTACAACTTCACCTGTATCTTGTGCCGTAATGCAATGTACTGTAATAGAATTTTTTTTGTCTGTATCCTAACCACAGTTTACCTCTTTGTAAACCATTTGCCATCGGCTTGTTAAATTGGTGGCTTGATGGGTCGCTAATAGGTGGATGATCTGTTTAGTTCTATGCTTCTCTTTATGGCTTCTTTCATCTATCTGCCATTCTCGGTTCTATGCTCAGTATTTAAGGAAACATTATCTTTAGTCCTCATTTCTCTCTTCTATTGGATGTCACGGATCCTTGCTGCAACATATTTGTAATTTGTGTGAGATTTGTAATGTTGACACCATGGTCAGAGCTTGCCATGTCTCCCTTCTCTCATTTGAGGTTTCAGAGAGCATTTTGTGGACAACTGCTTTTGAAGTTCAGATTAATGCTGGAGAAGCACCGCTTGGTTAGGCTATTGGTAGATGGAGGAATGTAGTACAAACTACAGAAGTAACCAAGGCTAACAAACCAAATACAAAAGTAAGGCAGATAGTCTGGATACTAATACTATTACCACCACTCGATTTTGTCGCTCCTCGTTCCGTCGTGGGCTGTGGCTCCAAGCTCTCTCTAGACTCCTTCAGGACCGGCAATCCCTGAAGCCCAAAAGTCCGGAACACTAACCCCGATGGTCCGAACCCCGGCGGCGGACCGCGGACTCCATCTCCGGACTCCGGCGAGGCCGCGACAGCAGGTGCGGTGAGCTTTCGTTTTTTCCTACAAATCTTCCTCCGATAGGGAATCACCCCACCGTTTTATAGCAATTGCCGCCAAACTGGGCCCTGCTGATTGACGCGTACGAATTGTGGCCCGTGGGCCTGTCCTAAGTGACTGCTGCCTGTTCCGTCCGGCTCTCTCTTGTCCTCCCACGCCTTCGTTCACTCTCTTGGTCTCGTCCTTCCTTTCCTAGCGGCGGCGACAGGGCGAGTGGTGCCGCCCGCCAGTTCTGCGTCGGGCGCTTCGCTGGCGACGAGCATCCGACAGGGGTATGCCCGCCCATCCCCTTCCCTTCCCGTCCTGCTGCGCGAAATCGAACACCCAAATCCTAACGTATGGTATTTGTATTCGGATCTGATAGGAGATTATGACGGTTGCATGCGTAAACACGGAAGATCTCCCTTCTATGAAAATTTCGGTTGTTACCTCCATTCAATCATGCCCTTTCTGCGTTCACATGATTTATATGCTTGCACAAATAATTGTCTACTATGTATTTGTTTTGTTCAAGTCTTAAGTATCCTGAAGTCCAATTCGTTACCTGGTTCCACAGTGAGAATCGGATGTTTTTTTTTGGCCTATTAAGAGATAAGAATATGTTGGAATTGAATTGAAGCTACGGAGGATTTTTGACAGCTCTGTTGTTTGTCACGACGTGATACTGCATTTCTTACCTGTAGGCTGTTCATGTACGTTTAAAGTTAAATCCTGTTTGTGGTCATATCTGAAAACATTTTCTGCGACTGTCCAACTTGGCTGCAAGAATATCACAAACCTATAGCCATGACAAAATTCTCTGTGGCTGTGCCTGTACGTTTAAACTTGGTATTGCAGTGTTTTCAAGGTAAGAATGTCACAAGCCTATAGCCATGAAAAGTGACCTAGTATCATTGCGAACCTATGTTTACCGTATGGCTATTTCAGCTTTAGAGCAATGATTGGGGGCCTGTAAGTCTGTACTCTGTACTTGTCATTTTGGAACATATCTTGTTACCTAGCTTTTTTTCACTGAAGTTAAAAAAAGATAATTGTCCAAGAGGCATGCTTGGTCTTTATTTATCGGTATCCATGCAATTTAAGATGAATGGTAGTCTCTCTGACATTTAGTTCACGTCAAGTAACCCGCTTCATGTGAACAAAGCATCCAAGAAGGTGAAGAAAAACATTGAATTTATACAGAACACTCTTGTATTGCTGAGAGCACTTTGTTGTAATGGTCATAGTTTATGCTTCATTTAAATTACTCTGTGCAAGTGCAACTGTTGGTAATTTGAAACATAACTTTTATTGCAGTTTTATAAAGCAGTAACATGGCAACCCTCAAAGATGCAGCGGCAAGAAAACCAATTTTAGCAACAATCCGTCTTCTAGTTCCTGCTGGCGCTGCACGTCCCGCACCACCAGTTGGACCAGCTCTGGGTTTCTATAGGCTTAATTTGATGGCATTCTGCAAAGATTTCAATGCCAGGACACAGAAGTACAAGGCAGATACTCCGATGCAAGTTACTTTGACTGCCTACAAGGATAGTACTTTCGAGTTTGTAGTCAAATCACCTTCAGTTTCATGGTTTCTGAAGAAAGCTGCAGGCATTGAGACTGCCAGCAGCCGTCCAGGCCACAACGCAGTGTCGTCCCTGACTCTTCGCCATGTGTATGAGATTGCAAAACTGAAGCAGTCTGATCCATTTTGCAAGCACATGTCAATTGAGGCGTTGTGCAAATCCATCATTGGGACGGCTAACTCCATGGGCATTGAAATTGTTAAAGACCTTTGAGTGGGCTGTCAGTCTAATCTCAAGCACAATTCACCGGACCAATTTCAAGCACATTTTGCTTTCTCATCTGTATGAGTTTGGTTTTGTTTGATCCGGACGAAATAGACATTTGATTAGTGTAGGAAGTATCGTGTGCTTCTTCTGTATCAGTTTTGTCTGCACCTTCTCTCAGATGCAGATGCAGCAACTACTATGTTTCTTCCTATGTCTTGCACTTTCAAACAGAGGCTTTTCACTGAATATATTGCCCAGAACCCTACAGTTGCGAAACATTGCCTTTGTGAAGACATTTGCAACAGAATTGAGCACTGTGGTGAATATGTTTTGATTGCCATGTATTTTACTGTGGGCTTTTGCACATCTATGCCACCTGTGTCTAACTGTCTGTCCATTTGCAACCTTCATCGATCATTCTTATTTCTTTTTTTCTGGAATCTATATCGTCTATGTGACTATGTCGTTATATCAGCAAAGGAATTCAGAATGCATGGGAGTTAACCTGAAGAAACATCAGTCGGGAACGTAGGGAGCAATGAGATGTTTGCGTTCTAAAGGTCGCCAATTTTCTTCTGAAAATTATGAACTGAAATTTCATTTGGGATTGAACGGATTGGAATAGGTGTCCATAGCATTGTTAGTACTATTGCAACCACATCCATCAGACCATATCAACGAACACAGCACGACATTAACAACTGAACCTTATCTGTATAGCAGCAGGCTAGTTTTGCATCTTGACATAAGCATATAGAAGTTAACAGATCAAGGTGAAGCTCCGAAAGAAAACCTGGGATCTTCTAGCACATTGTTGAAGCTAAACAAGTACACAGACAGGCCGCACCAGCCTATGTTGACTATATTATTAGTAAGCTACTGAAACAAACACAGACTGCTATCATGCTACCTTCATTCGGTAATTCGGAGATGACAGAGAGACTGTTCAGGTTGCCGAAGCCAGAGAAGAGTGCGCAGGAGCGAACCCCGCATAGCCAAGCGCGCCGCTGCCGGTCTCCTCAGGCCCGTCGGCGTTCTCTGTGCCCCACAGGAATGCGGCGGCAAGAACATGGCTGCCAAGGGGTACTCAGTTCTAATAGCAATTGATGCAACAACTAACAAGTCGGTTCTCACAATACAAAGAGGGCACTACCAAACAATTGCTCAACCCGGAAGAGGAACAATACTTTGGATCAGTACAAACTCTGAACTAAATCCTTCACAAGCAAGTTCCGTTTCGAAAAGGCCCAATACTATAAGGGATGTTGTATTTAACTATGAAATGCAAGCCATCTTTCCGGGGTTCGGTATGATCAGCAAAGGAGCCATGCAGTTGGACCATGGCCGAGGGGATATAATTTCATCCATGATCTTGGTCTCTAAGCTAAGGATGCCAATAACAAGGCAGCAACGCAACTTGCGCTTCATAGATGCGGACTTAGAGTCATCAGTGAGATAGACATGATTTGGTTTCACATGCAGATATTCCTCAGCATGGAAACAAAGTGATTGGTTATGCCCGAGAAACAAGACATGATCGTGCAAGCTATTTATTTGCACGAGTTTACTGGATGCAATACAAATTTTATATATTGCAATTTTCCAGGTTCTGTTCTCAAATGCTGCCTGATCGTTGGATGCATGCCCATGCTCAGTCGGTGCTTCTTCTATCCACACTTCTGGTCTCCGAACTAGCAGCAAATCACCCCATGGAGCCTGAACAATATAAACTCTCTCAGTCCCATATGTATCCCTCCTGTTCATAATTATCTTTGTTGTGACCACAGTCCCAGTGAGATCAAAGGCGATAATTTGTCCAAGCAATGTCACTGCATATAACAGACCATCCTTATAGATGCAGTCATCAAAATTTGCGTGTGGTGGCAGCCATGTCCACTTTTCATCCCCTAACCAAGCAAATGAAAGCTGCCCAAGTGGATTGTGGATCAACACTACGATATATCTTCTTGCAGATGCATCATAAATTAGAAATGCCTTGTGAAAGAGGTAGTCCCTCAATCTGCTTAAAGAATGTGTTGAAGGTGGTCCAGTAACTGAGCCTGCCATGAGCCGTGAGAAACGATACTTCCAAATTACACCGTTTTCGTCAAAAATGGGCGTCACCTGCACACAATGGTTATGACAGAAGGGAGAGAAATCTGTTCGCTAGTGACCGGATTGACAAGGTGCATCTCAGAACGCTCATCAGCAGTAACCAACCATCCAAGTGACGATCCAATCAGGTACCTTCTGTGGATGGGTGGCTCTGGGAGAGTTAATTTGTAGGCCCTCTTCTCCACGATGCTGTAGAGGAAAGCAACACTATCACCAGCAGATTCAGAGGTGTAGAAGGGGCAAGGTGTTTGGGGCCATTTGTAAAGCCCAAAGCTACATATGCTAGTATACGCCGAGTTCCAAGAGCAGTAGACAGAGCCCGCACACACTAAATCAGGTGTCTCCAGAAGAGAAAACATATCCATCAGAATATCCTGTGGCAGCTCTGCAAAATCTCTGGCCACAACCTCCATCGGTGGTTGTTGAAGACGTTCATTTTTTTGGAGCATTATCCAGCTTTTGCTACTGGCATCCATTGAAGCAAACATTCCTGAAGTATGATGTGAGGTAGCGTGCTTGTAGACGAGAGTCCATATAATTGCTATCTACTTCATTTCTTATGCAGACAAAACTCATCTCCTTTCTTGAATCAGGCTCCCAATTGATCGACCATTCAGCGGACACCAACCTGCTGACTGCAGCAGAGCTTGGATCGCAGAGTTCACTATGAAACCCAATTGCTCATCCTGCATGTGTCGAGTATGTGTTGAACAGACAAATTACACCATCAGTTATAGGTTTATCCCATGAAAACTATTGAGATACATCTGAACACATAAAGAAGGTCATGTTTTAAGTACTACTCATGGTAGATCAAGTGGCACCACGCATCCTTTTAAATTAACCAGAAAAAAGGAACAAGGAAACCAATGTGTATGGATCCAGCCATCAACCATCGAGCCCAGACTTCATCTTAGGGAATGAAGAGTGTTTAACCAGTTTGTAATCATGGTGCACATTGAATAGACAGCAAAACTAAACAAAAACAAATTACATACATATAAAAACTTCTGGTATGACGATCCTAATTCATCCTTGAGCGTGGTTGGTACATAGATATGTTGGGTTTTCATGTGTGGAGAAACCTTATTTCTGTAAGAGAAAAGAGCCTGTGTATACAAATCATGGATGCAAAAGGCCTATGGAGCCAAGTGCCTACTACTCTACTAGAGTTGGCCGAACCTAATCAAAAGAGAAAGAAAAGAGACCAGTAGAATATCCAGGTGACTATGGCTTGAGGTTTGGGCACACATAGGAATTTCCTGAAGTCAAGTGACATGTCAACAGCTTAAGTATCCTTCCATAGCATTTATTAGTGCTCAGCGAGCCATTCATCTTGCCAGGGTTAGATTTTGACCAACTATGTACAACTCGACATATAGAATAACGAAATAATCACATATGTACACATACATTCACACACACAATTTTTTTTCCGAACATAGATTCGAATCGACAGAAAAAATACATCTGAACATGAATTAGACAGAAAAAAGTAGATTTTGTACATGGAATCGATCAAGCCGAAACACAAACACATGAATCAAAGCTAGCGAAAAAGCCAGGATCGCCTTACCAAGAAGTCGAATCGGCCAAGATGGACTCCTGCACTTGACGCCAATCAATCCAAACAACAAGGTGCGCTGTGGACTTGTGGTGGTAGGCGGTGGAGGACAGGAGGCGATGGGTTCCTGCTCAGTAGTGTCCAGAATCAGGTCATCAGGTGGCAAGGCCAACTAGAAGGAGGCGATGATGGCACGGAGAACCAACTGAGGGCGTCGATCTACGCTTCCGCACCGGATGTGGACAGCGACGCCTCGGTTTCTTATCTGAGTTAGGAGGCAAGCCGCAAGCGGCGGAGCAATGCCCGATTTTCTTTCTTTTTATTGAGAGGGGGAGAGAGGGGGAGAGAGACGAGGCCGATTTCCCTTTTCTTTTGGATGCCAGGGAGGGAAGCCGGGCCGGGGGGTTGGAAAGAGTCATCATAGCCCAATATATATATAGCCAGGATAGATTAATGGGCCGGGCCGGCTTCACAGCCCAATAGTACGGCCGCATCACCCGCTGAAACTATGAACCGCGAGTTCATTTGATATTTTGAGGTCGAACCAACAGATTGGCATCATCAGCATGTTAGTTCTACTGTCTGTCGCGATCACATCCAGCAGACCATCAACATTCAACAAACACGGCACGACAGTGAACGCAGTCTGATCATCACATGGCTACACCGCCATTCTATATGTAGCAGCAGGCTAGCTCTGCATCCTCACTTCAGGATACAGAAGTTTAGCAGAAATTTGGGATCTCCTCCTTGCTCACTTGTATTATTACCAAGCTACTACTGAAACTGAAACGAACACAGACTAGCAAGCACTGTATTATGCTAGCTTCATTCAGGGACAGATAGAGAGGCTGTTCAAATCATATTGCTGCCGAAGCCAGGGAGGAATGCGCGGGAGCGAACCCCGCGTAGCCAAGCGCGCCGCTGCCGCTGCCGCTGCCTTGAGGCCCGTCGGCGTCCTCCATGTCCCACAGGAACGCGGCGTGCGCGGCGAGGACGTGGCTGCATCATCCGTGGACGGAAACGATGATCAGAGCTCATGCCGCCGGTGATGTGGAATGGAACAGATCGAAGCGAGGGGGTAAAGGGATTACCTGTCCTCCGGGGAAGCCTTGGCTGCCCGCTCGAAGTAGCTGGAGGCGCGCTCCTCGTCGCGGTGCACGTCCCAGACCAGCTTGGCGTACTCCGACAGGAGCTCGCCGTCGTCCGGGTCGGCGAGGATCGCGCGGGAGTAGTACTCCTCTGCCCTCCGGTAATCCCCCTTCACCTGAAACCGATTGATTGTTCAGGTTCCGTGAGAACAAATGAGATTGTTGCTCGGTTTTTCTGCAAGATCCGGATGCCCAAATTGGCAGCAGAGCAGATGGGACTGCCTGCTGCTTACCTGGTACAGGAACTGCGCGTAGTTCCTCAGGAAGAGGCCGTTGCAGGGGTCCTCCTCGATCATCTTCTTGTAATGCATCTCGATGCCGGACCGGTCCCCTCCGTTGCCAGACGTGACCAGGTTGCTGCCACCGCCGTCGCTGCCGCCGAACCCGCCGTCGGCGCCCAGGAGGCCCGAGCCGAGGCGGTCGATCCCGAGGCCCCTGGCCAGGAACAGCGGGTGCTCCTGCGAGTACGTGCTGCCGCCGACAAAGCTGAACTGCCCGAAGCTCATCTCGCGGTCCGCCTCGAAGCAGTCGTCGCCGTCCTCCTCCTTCTCGTCCTCGTCGTCCGTGGACGCCCGCCGGTCCGTGAACGACTGGATGGTCTCGAGCGGCACCGGCCGCGCCCGCGGCGCGCACTTGCCGGACGGCGGGAGGAGGTGGTGGTGGTCGTCCGCGCCCGCGCGGCCGGCCAGGGAGGCCAGGTTGCCCTCCGAGCTGGTGCGGCGCATGCCGGCGCCGAGCCCGCGCGAGCGCTCGTGGTCGGATCCGGAGCCGGCGAGGTGGCAGGAGATGGCCGGCGGGTGGTAGGCGGCCGCGGGCGAGTCGGCGAAGTGGACGGCCGGGGAGGTGACCGCCGGCGACTGGCAGCCCGGCGGGAGGAGCGCGCCGAGGACCGGCGTGGAGGCGCTCCTCACGAGCATAGTTGCTACTGGCAATCACAATCCAAGCCCCTCCTCCTCAGCGCAACCGCCGAACACCGCGACGCCTTGCGGAGCAGAGATCCGGAGCTCAGCTTGCAGAAGGGCTCTTGCTAGATGCTGCTGCTGCTGTTGCGGCGTTGATGGAAGCATGTGCTTTTAAGGGCCCGCGGTAGCTGCATGCGTGACGGGAACAGTGCCGAGGCCGCGTCTGGGAGGTCGGGCCACGGGTGGATGGGCTCGCCTACGGTGGAGGGCGGGCGACTTGGCCGTGTGGGGCAAGCGTTGGGATTGGACGGGCTCGGCGACGGCGGCCCTCACGTCACGTTCTCGTGCGGCATGGCGGTGACTCGCCGTCGCCGAACCCTTTCCAGCTCGGTCTCGTGTGTTTTTTCCCTCTGGCCTTTTCGTTTTCTTTTGGAAGCGGCTGCCGTGCGATTCCGGCGGGCCGCGACCGCGATGGGATACACATTACACATGGGCTGGGGAGTCACGTGATTTACGCCGGCGAGGGGTCGGCTCGCTTCCTCCGCGGCTGGTCCGCTGGTGCCTGGTGGAAGCTGGGCCTTGGGAACCCCAACCGCGTCTGCCGTGGCCCAACACGTGTTCAAGGAGGACATGAGGAAGGTACACGTGTGCTAGCTTCTGTACGCTGCTGATTTTTTTTTCTAGAGCCACCATTTTGAACTTTTGATATTTTGCCGCACGTTAGAGCGTGCGATGTCGCTCAAAAAGAGCGTGCGATGTGCAAAAGTGAGAAATAATAAAATGGGGGAACAGGAATGACTTACGTACAGATCACATATTTCCGTAAAAAAGAAAAAAAAAACAGATCACAGATGGCTAACATACCGTTTTCTTCACATGGACCTGAACTGTGAAAACAGCCAATTAAGCCCAAAGACTTGTACAACCACAAAAAGCCTGAGGTGCCCAATCCGGTCCAGCCCAAATGCACTTCGGGCCACGCCGAGGAAGAGGGCCGACGGCTAAAATCCACCCAACCGAGCACTTTCCCCCCCACTTTGCCGCCACTCCGGAACGGCCGATCCCCCGACACCGTCGGCTCGCGACCCCCGACCCCACACCCCAGCATGCCGCCGCCGCCGCACGCGGCGCCACCCATGCTCGCCGCGGCCGCGTCCCTCAGAGCCGCGGCCTCCGCGGTGGTCGAAGCGGGCGGCGACCCGGCCGTCCTCCACGCGGTCCTCGTCAAGACCGCCTCGTCCTCCCGCGCCGCATACAGCTTCCTCCTCTCCCGCTACCCGCCGTCGCTCTCGCTGCACCTCCTCTCCCGCCTCCCGTTCCGCCCCGCCGCCGGATCTCTCACCACCTCCCTCGCCTCCGCCTCATCTTCCTCCCCGTCCTCCGCGCTCTCGCTCCTACGCGGCGTCCTCGGCGTGTCGCCGGCCTTTCTCGCCGACGGCCCGCTCTCCTCCCTCCTCCGCTCCATGCCGCCGATCCTCGCGCCACACCTGCACGCCCTCGCCTTCAAGCTCGCCCTCTCCTCGTCCCCCTACTCCGCCTCTTGCCTTATTACTCTGTATGCCCGATCCCGGTCCCCCACGGCCGCGCTCCACCTGTTCGATGAAATCCCCGTTCCAAGTCGGGACCCTGTCTGCTACTCTTCCACAATTGTTGGGCTCGCGCAGAATGGGCAATACGAAGAATCTCTCTCTGTGTTCGCGGATATGCGCTCAAAGGCTGTTGATTCGACCATGTATGCACTGTCCGGTGCTCTCCGAGCGGCAGCGGGGCTTGCTGCGCTGGAGCAAACTTGTGGGATTCATGCGCATGCTGTGGTGGTCGGGCTTGATGGAAATGTGGCTGTTGGGACTGCTCTGGTGGATGCTTATGGTAAGGCAGGAGTTGTGGACGACGCAGCGAAGGTGTTTGAGGGGTTGGGCAGTGACCGGAACTTGATCACGTGGAATGCGGTGCTGTCAGCGCACACTCAGCAGGGAGATGTGCAAGCAGTTGTTGGGCTGTTTGACCAGATGATAGAGCTGGGCTTTGCCCCTGATGGGCTAACGTTCCTTGCTGTTCTCACAGCATGTAGTAATGCTGGAGCGGCCGCTGAGGCTGAATTTTGGTTGGAAGCAATGCAGTCCAAGTACAATACGAAGCCTGGCCTTGAGCATTATACTTGTGTGGTGGGTGCAATGGCACGGGTTGGGCGTCTAGAGGATGCAGAGAGTGTTGCTTGTACAATGCCATGCAAGCCGGATGCAGCGGTGTGGCGGACGCTTCTAATGGGCTGTGTGGTCCACCGCAAGGTTGACATGGCAGAATCCATGGGACAACGGCTTTTGGCCATTAATCCCAAGGATGACTCAACTTATGTCATGCTTGCCAATGTCTACTCAGCAGCAGGGAAAAAGGATGAGGAGGCTGCGTCATGGACTGCAATGAGGGACTGTGGAGTCAGGAAGGAAGGTGGTCGGAGTTGGATTGAGGTTAGAGGGCACGTACATGTTTTTGTCGCGAATGAAAGAAGGCACCAACAACTTCTGGAGATATATGACAAGCTGAATGAATTGATTCAAGAGGTAGAGAAGTTAGGGTACAAGGAGGTGGATGAGGGGTTATGGCATCATAGCGAAAGGTTGGCCCTCGCTTATGGGTTGATCAGTGGTGCTGTACCATCAGGAAAAGTGTTGAGAATAGTTAAGAACTTGAGAATATGTGCTCATTGTCATGAATTCTTCAAGTATGCAAGCATGGTGGTCGACAGAGTAATTGTAGTAAGGGATGTCAATAGGTACCACACTATTAAAAAAGGTGCTTGCAGCTGCAGAGACTACTGGTGAGGTACTTAATCCTGAGGATAAACTATGGTCCCAGAACCATTTGTGTGGTTTTTCGGATAGAGCATGTGAGTCCAGAAGAACTTACTGTAGAGTTTATTGGAAGCTTGCTTGTGCTGGTTACCATAGTCCGTAGGGTCAGTCCCTTCATTACATGATTGAAATTTTGAAGAGAACTGTGGTTTCATGGTGTTTCTCAGACACCATACCATCTTGTGATTCATGAAGCATGAATCTGGATGACAGCGATGCTCTTTATATGCAATCACTTTGGGAACCATTTTGCCTGCTAATTAACAGTTTGGGGTCTCTCAGATGCCCCAGTTCAGTCGTGTCTAATAGTTGCCAGTTGTTTTCATCCTGGAGCTGGTATGCTCTTCTCTTTCTGGCAATATAAACTGCTGAGAGGAAGTAGCATTCCTCAGTTTGTCTGTAGCATCCCATTTGATGACTGTTGAAAGCAATTAACTCCACAGAAGAAGACTTGTCGATTTGAGGGAACAAGGGAACAAGAGTAGTGCAAAAAATGCACTATCGGAACACCGAACATGTGAGATTTCGATCAATGTCTCTCTCAATTCATTTTTTGTTGTTTAGCTTTTATACTCTACTGAATTTTCTCAACATTAATCCTGTCGTGGCATTGTACTATACTTACATAGAGCAATATCAAGCCAAGCTACATAGTTGTATGATTATCACCAGCTAATTATGTTAAACGTTCTTTATAGAATCCACCTTCAGCCTAAACATGATTACCTGATATATGTTAATTTCCTTTTTTCAATAATCACCTTAATTTGATCATAGTTGTTAAATGTGAAATTACCTCTCATGCAATATATTCTACTTAAACTTGCTGGTATTAATATTTATTCTATTTGTTGACATGAGTGAAGGGTTAATTCTCAGTGTGCTTGTTGTTTCAAATCCAGTTGGTGCCTCTGCATAAGTCCTCTTGAATTTGCAGAGGTGTATTGCAGTGCTAATTTTATGGGGACCTGGAGTATAAGTGTATAACATTTACGGCATTTTGGTTCTATGCATTTTGAAACACTTGTTCAAGGATTGCGCATACATTTTATCATGAGACAGCATTGGTGGTTGGACTCCAATGTTGCTATTTGACTGAAAAGTTGCATTATTCAGAGAAGTTTTAGAGCTTTGGTCTTGCAAAGTACTGTTGCAGCTATCCAGTTGGGTGTATCATTGTGGCACAAGGTGCTGCTAGTTTTATAGAAAATGTGTTCTTTTCTAATGAGTATTTGATACCTTGATCTGCCATGTTCCACTCTAGCTTAATAGGTTGCATGCGCATGCTAAATTACCATGTCTGCTGGAGTCTGAAAGCTTCAGCTCTTTACCGTGCAATTGTTTTGCTGCTGTTGAATTCTGCCACCTAGAACAGGAAGAGATGGCGGTGCGATAGTTGAAAATTTTAGTGATTCGCACATATGATCCTTGTCTCATTGCAAACGTGCTGTCACGAGTGAAGATTCTTGTCTGCAATAAAGAATATCCAAGGGAATTTGCGCTAACAGTTCCTTTTCTGTGCATGTGCGAGGGAGCAGGACAAGTTGACTATTATTTAAGACTCGGAAAATCGTTTCCAGATGCAAAAAACTGCGATCTGATCTCAAGAACTGCACTGCAAGCTTTATAAGTTATGGGCCCCGAAGTCAGTCATTATTCATCCAAGCTGCAAAGGGAAACAAGGGTTTTTTTTAGGACTAAAGGGAAACAGGACTGAAAGAAGGAACCTGCAGAGACCAAGCATGAGGGCTACAGGTATGTGTGATTACATTCACATCAAAGGTCGTCTAGAAAAGATCATGTTCTTTCCCTTTCAACTAGATGGTCAGTGTTTGTTTCAAATTGCAATGAGGGTGGGCACCAATTACATTGGATCCCAAGCACTTGCACCAGAAGCTGAACTGGACAAGTAGAAGAGTCCAGCTGTTTAGGTAGCATGCCAATGTCATAATATGATAATAATTTACCAGCATGCAAGAGCAGCCGAGCAGGCCAGATTTTTGGGCAACGTGTGTATTTTCCGTCCTCCTAACAATATAATTTAATAGTTGCATAAAGCTGTTATACCATACTGTACTGTACCCTGTAGCTGTAGGACACCAAGCTTGATGAGCCCTTCTTTACTTTCTCCAACATTCTTTAGTTCGCAGCATTGTACTTGAATATTGACTGCTTCCCCTCTTTCAGACGAGAACGCTCGTTGCAAGCTGGGGGATGAGCTCTTCTTCAGGCAACCTGGCTCGGGCTCAAGCATTCGCAAACCAGTGGCTTCTTCAGTGGTCAACAGGAGCGCAGGACAAATCTTTGATCAGATCAAACTCCGTTGCAACTGCCCTGCAAAAAGCCGTCGTACACGTCTGCCAAGGTTGCCGTGAACCTCTGAAAGTCTGAATCCGCATTGAAAGGGACCAATGCACTGTGGAACGGAGAAAAGGGTCTTGTCACAGCGGTGCTCCCTCTCGTTCCTCTGGAGGAAAACTGGCAGAGCATGGCGCGCTGATGGAGGTGGACATTTTCACCCGGGTCGGCTTAAATGTGCAACGAAGCAGCCAGCGGGTCTTCCCCTCGCTTTTCACCTACTCGTTGGCAGTTTCAGTGATGGACGAGCAGGCGAGCAGCGAATCCTGAAGCCCCCTACCCCAAGGCGACCTTGTGGTGTGGTGTGTTGTGGCCGTCTGTGGGTCATGCCTGAATCTGAGCTGCCGAGCAAATCATTTGCCACCACACCCCGCACTGCAGCAGCGCGGCTCGACTCCATCGTTGCCAACCTGTGGTCTATGAAATGTGAGTCTGTGACCCGCAAGGCTCTCGCCGACCATGTCCAGGTAAACGAAACCCTGTTCAAACTTGCTTGATGCTGCGGTTGACCAAAAAAAAGGCTCAGTCCTAGTGTGCTGCTATTGCCGGCCATGTAGGCAGCTTTGCAGTTGTCAATGTCATGATACTTAACAAACATCTTAATTCCCTCTTGCTGCAGTGCCCGGAGACACTACCTCATTAGTGGAGATCATTAGCAGCTGCTGCTCCAATTATAATGCTGGACCATGGCCCATGCATGGACGACGCATGTGTCCCCGACAGTGTGCACATACGATACGCACACTTTTACCGGGGACCCTGGAATCTCGTGGGAGCGATTTGTCCCACTAGGGCGGCACACCCTTGCGCTCATCCAGGCCAAATGCATGGTGGCAAAAGGTACAATGATAGTGGCGAGTGGTGGAAAGACCTATAAATGTGCATCGCAAGTTACCACCACCGCCGTGAAAGTTCCATGGCCAAAAGCTACGGGGTGGTGGTGGTGCCCCCAAATGCCCTAGACGAACCGAGCACGCCGGCCAGCTGACCATCTGGTCCGGCCCCCTAGCTTGGTCGCTTAGCACACTTACCTTGCTTTAATGTGATGGTGTTAGCACTACTAGCACTGGAGTGACAGGAAAAGTGAGGGGAAGTGACTGGGATTAGCCAAGGTGAATCTGTGTTGGGGTACACTGGTGGAAAGTGAAAGAAAAGGGCCTTGCACCTGGTGAGAAGCAATCATCCAAAGGGGAGGAAAGGCGATCAAAGTGAGGGGAAGTTTCGTGCTTTGATACCTCTCCCCCAGTCTCCCCTGTTGTTTTTGTTTTTGTTTTTTCACTTTGCTCAAAGGATGCATGCAAGTAGTAAAAGGAGCTCAGTGATCTGCTGTGCTGGGGGAAAAACTGCTTTTTGTGGCGCACAAAAGCGTCGGGGGGCCTTGTGGCCATGAGCCCATGACCGTCTGAGCAAGTTATTCCGTAGAGTTGAAATGTATCGTGCAGCTTTATTCATCTCAAGGTACCGCAGCAATGGCACGTCAGGAGCCCATCCTGCCTGCTGCGTCCATCAAAGGTGCCAGATGTCGCAGAGTGTTTTACCAAATACGGAGTATGTTAAACCTCTCAATGTGCAATCTACAAAGCCATGTCAATCACTGATCACATCCGTCAGCCCGTTGGGCGGGATGATGAGATATGATCACGAACGCCCCGGAGCACTACAGATCTCCTAACGAAAAAGGAAGGAGAAAACTAGCAAGCACCAATTTAACTATAATTTTCAATGCATGTGGTGCAACATCACATAAAAGTACAGTTATTAAGCTTGCAAACAAAAGGTATAATGAGCGAGTTTTGCTAACACGACACACCTGCTTTAAAACAGTTCAGTTTATAACATACTTTACACAGACTGATAGCCGTTAAGAAGCCACTTTGTTTGAAAGTGATGGGGAAAACTGGCACCGTACATCCAAAATCTGTTAAGAAGCTCCAAGCCCTACATCTGGATGCACCGTGCATCCAAAATCTGCACCCCATTGGCCTCACGAACGCGCCTAATTAAATTACTCCAAATTTGCAAGGCTTACCGCCAAGCAAGTCCAACACACCAAGCATGGATCTATAAATAACTGAAGTTCTCGACCGTCTTAGGATTTTATTTGAATGCGAGTAAACTAACAACGAGAGCGTGAGGCAGTGTCGAGTTGATGAAGTCACTCTCCTACCCAAGAGCGACAAAATTATTTGAAAGTGTCCCCTTGTAACAAGCCCTATAACCTAATATCAAACAAAGGAAGATTACGAGTCTCTTTCTTGAAAATAACATCTAGTATATCCTCTTTAAGTCTTTATCTTTGTCCTATCTAGACGTTAGACCAATTTTCTTTTGAAATAATAGTCCCTTTTGTGACCAAAGCTGATCGGTCATGAGGAAGAAAGCTCACGCCACGTCCATTTGCCTAGCCTAGATGCACCAATTTTGCCAAGGTGGTTTTGGATTTCCGACCAGTTTTTCCTCCTCAGCTCTTCACTTCATCACACTAGAAAAATGCTTGCTTTCCCGTCCTCTTTCCCCCCATTAACTGCGTCATTAAACGACTGCGCAAGAAACCCAGCCAGGGGGTTGAAACGGAAGAAGAAAACAAAGCACCTGATCTGACCGGTGGGGGTGGTGTGGTGGGCGAGAGCGGGGCGGAGCGGAGGCAACCCACCCAGCAGGCGAGCCGCGAGCGAGGCGACGCCAGTAGAGCTAGAGCCAGCCAGTACACTCCACGCCACCACCACCACCACCGCGGCGAGGCAGAGCGGTGGAGAGCAGAGAGAGGGGTGCGAGAGATCCCGAGGACCCTGAGATTCTCGATGGGCAGGGCGCGCCGGTTTCAGCTGCTGGCCGCCGCCGCCGCCGTCTTCCTCCTCCTCCACGCGCCGCTGCTGGTGTCGTGCGCCGACCTCGACGCGCTCATCTACAAGGGCTGCGCCAATCAGAGCTTCCCGGGCGGCGCGCTGCCCCCGACCGTGGCCGCCCTCTCCAGCGCGCTCTCCGCGCAGGCCGGCTCCACCAAGTTCTACAAGACCTCCTCCCCCTCCTCGGCGGGCTCCTCCACCTCCGTCTTCGGGCTCTTCCAGTGCCGCGGGGACCTCTCCGGCTCCGACTGCGCCTCCTGCGTCTCCCGCGCCATGTCCTCCTGGCGCGACGTCTGCGGGGCCTCCGTCGCGGCGCGGGTCCAGCTCGCCGGCTGCCTCGCGCTCTACGAGGTCTCCAGCTTCCCCCAGGTCTCGGGCGTCCAGATGCTCTTCAAGACCTGCGGCACCGGCAGCGGCGGCGGGGGCGACTTCGAGGTGCGCCGGGACACGGCCTTCGACGCGCTCGAGGGCAGCGTCGCAACAAGCTCCGGCGGCTTCGTCGCCACCAGCTACCAGGCAGTCTACGCCATGGCGCAGTGCGAGGGCGACCTCTCCACGGGGGACTGCGGCCAGTGCGTCACCCAGGCCGTGCAGCACGTCGAAGTCGAGTGCGGCGGTGCCCCCTCCGGCCAGGTCTACCTCGACAAGTGCTACATTAGCTACAGCTACTACCCCCACGGCGTGCCCCATGGCGGAGGCATGGGAGGTCAGTTCCTTTTCCTCTCCTGGCTTACCTGCTAATCACTTCAATCCCGCAAATTGGGTGCATTTGCCGTGCTTGCAAGTTTCCTTGCATTCAGCATTCCGATTCAATTGCTTGTTGATCCGTCCACGGATAGATTGGTTAAATTGATGAACTGACAACTGAGCAAATGCAACATTCTGAACTAGTAACATTTTAAGATTCGCGTGGTGTCTAATCTCTGATTGTAAAATTGTTGTTGGTGGATTTGTTTGTATGTGCGCAGCCATTGTAGGTGAGATCTTGCCAGGCTCTTTGTTCAGTTGTGCTAGCTTTAGAATTGATTGATAGCGATTGTTGGGGTGCCTTTTTGGTTGTTGCTTTGGTGGACTCTGGTTGTTTTGGGCATGTTTGTGTAGATTAGTCCCCTCTCAGGTGCTCATTGTATAGATTACTAGAACCCATGTGGTCCAGAACTATAGATAGGTGGCTACATCCTTGAAGTGGAACTGTGATAGAGATATGGCATGGTCTTGCTCCTATCTTGTTTGGTTAATTTACGTATTGACAGGCATGGATGCGCCTGTTCTCCATGCCATATCCTCCCTCTTTCTTTGGTGCATTCTACATATTGCTGGGGCTAATTAGTTCAACTTAGGAGATGTTCATTACTGAACCTCAGTGAGCCCCAATTGTTTGGCTCAAGCTTTCTCTGGGTACTATATGGCAGTAGCTTAGTGCAGTTCCATTTTGCGGCCTTGTTTATGCATCTGTCTATTCAAGCTTTGGTAAAAGTTGTGTTCATTGCCTTTCGCCTTTCTTTCTGGATTTACCGGAGATATGCATCTATGATTGTTCCCATGATTAGACGTGTTGGCCCTAGTCTGATCCAATCGATTTGCCTCTTCCCCTTGTGGTTCTCAGGGCAGCAGACAGCGAAGACTGTAGCCATTGTGCTCGGCGGAGCGGTAGGCGTAGGTTTCCTGGTCATCTGCTTGCTTTTCGCCCGGAGCCTGGTCAAGAAGAAGGATGGTGAGTTGGTGGAAATATGAGCACGGGCAGCACCATGGCCGTCTTTGTGCTATTGCCATATGTGCCCCACTGTTCCTCCTTACCAAATCTGTGTTCATCTCGTCCTGTGCTTGCAGATTACTGATGCGAAAGCATGGTGGAAGCGTGTGGACAAAGGCATTGGGGCATGGTGTGGCATTTTGATGGTAGGGGGTGTATGTTTGTTTCTTCAAGGTGGTGAGTGGAATACAGAGGGGATTGTTTTTTGGCTCTTCTTCCTCTGGCCATGTGAGGGTGGCATCCCCCATGATGAGAGAGGAAAAGAGGTGGCGACCTGTTCAGGAAAGAAACTGTCCGGTTCTGGGTGCTATTTTGATTCTCGGTTGGAATTGGTAGATGATCTGTGGGCTGTCACCTTAGCCTCTCCTGCTTAGGGTTCTAGGAGTACATTAATTCTCTTGTAATTTTTTCCCCAAAGGAAAATACTTTTAGGTCTAGTGGGCACGTATTTAGTTTCTCATTCAAGGTTTGCAGGAGCAGGTTGGGTGTCATTTGGTTGGATTTAATGTGGAAAATTTAACTTTCCATATGCTCTAGAACCAGATCTTAACTCTAGGGTTTGGTGGTAGCTGGTGGTAGTACCATTGGTTGGTTAATTGGTGTCTAGCTTTGCTGATGGACATTGCTGACCTGAAAACCACAGCTGTGCTGTGCAGCTGTTCTCTTTTGACTTGTTGTTAAGCTATTAGCCGTACATTTCTGAATGTTTGCTAGAAAACCTGCTGCTCTAGCGCCCAACAAGGGCCATGTCAAACTTGTGATGGTCGCGACATGTCGCGCTATTGTTCCTTGAAGAACTGTCCTGACATCAGATGAGATTCGAGTACTTGGCAGAGGCGCAGCCGCAGTCAGTCAGAGATCCGTTTATCTTTATCTGAATGGGAAAACGGGCTGCAAAGGATAGTCGTCCTGTACATTTTTCTTTGGTAAACTGCCGAGCGTGGTTACTTATTCACTGTTGACCATAAGAAACTAATATACAGCTATAAGAATCCAAGCTCTACTGTGCAAATAGCATTTTTGCAGAGTTACTGTGCATTGCGGTGAACGAGATAAGGTTGAGTGCGACGACGAGAGCCTTGGCGCCGGGCGCGCCTCGCCGCCGCTGCGGCCCGCTTACGCAGCGACCAAAAGTACGCAGGCTGGGCTGGATGGAAGTTTCATATCGGAAACCAAGCCAGCAGCAAGCTAGCTGCGGGCCATCGTGCTCGGCCCAATAGCAAGATGGTTGCCAGGACGAGTCCAATACGGGGAAAAACTCAATGGTCGACCCGGATTCTGTACAGTGCACGGCGGACTCAGGCCGATACAAAGGGACCCGGCCCAGCCGCCCAGGCCGGTGGAGTAAGCAGGCTAGCAGAGCCTTCCGCGAATTCTCAAAAAAAAAAAAAAGCAGAGCCTTCCGCGTCCCTCTTCGCCGCCCGCGTAATCTGCAGACCAAGTGCGTGCTCGACAGATCGCCAACGCCAAGGAGTTGAGCAACCGTACCCGACGGATGGACATCGACGACGTGCTCGCGGTCGTCCTCCAGCGCCTCGCGCCGCGCAGCCTCGCCGTGTCGCGCTGCGTCTGCCGGGCGTGGCGCGCCACCATCGACGCGCGCCGCATGCTGCGCGGGGACCTCCTCCCCGTCTCGCTGGGCGGCATCTTCATCAGCCCGAGCAACGAGCCGGCGCCGCCAGAGTTCTTCGCCCGGCCCTCGGCGGGGCCCCGGATCGCGCCGAGGCTCCAGGATTACGCGGAGACTTCGGACTGGCCGCACTACATCAACCAGTGCTGCAACGGGCTCCTCCTGCTCGAGGGCCGCGTCGTCAACCCGTCGACACGGCGGTGCGTGCGCCTGCCCCCCCAGCCCTAGCTGGTTGGATAGCGTCGACTTCGGCTGGCGCGAGGAGTACCTCGCGTTCGACCCCACGGTGTCGCCGCACTACCAGGTGCTCCTCATCCCTACCTACTTGGTTGACCAAGCATCGGAGGGATCGGAGTTGGAGTGGCCGCCGTCGCCGTACACCATACCTGTCTACTCATCGAGGACGGGAGCGTGGGAAGCAAGGCCCTTTGTCAGGGAAGGGGCCGCCGCAGGGACCGCGCCGGCGTGCGGTCTGCCACGGAGCCTCTATACCGCCACGCTGTCTGCCGGCACGAAACGCTATACGTGCACTGCAGCGGTGATTTTGTTATGCGGTAAGCACTTGTTTCTCACTACTTCAATTTCTTTTCCTTTAATTTGATTGTTAGTTCTTCAACAAAAATTTGATTGTTTGTTCAAACAAATTATGTGATTTTTACTGACGACATTCTCCCAACGACTTCATCTTTGCAGGATAGACTTGTCAGATAACAAGTACCAAGTAATAAAATTGCCGGCGGGTATTGATGCGAGCGTGTATGATGAAATGTATCTTGGGAAATCAGAGAAAGGGGTGTACTCGCGGTAGTTGAGAATGAGGATTACCGGCTTCAGGTTCTGTTTCTCGATGAATCTGGTGGCAGGATGGAATGGGTTTTCAAGTACGACATCAACTTAGCGCCTTTGGTGGTGCATCTCTCTCGCAACCGTGATGGCAGAACCGACAGACCTTGGACTTTACAGGATGGTAACCGGCAAAACGATGATGACCAAGGGGTGAAGGTGCAGGAGGATTTGCAGTGGGATTCCGATGATGATAACGTTCTTGACATTGAAGACAGGGGTGACAAGTACCGCTACGCCTATATCTCTTTGTTTGGGTTTCACCCCTTTAAAGAGGTGGTCTTCTTGTTTCTATCGAATGAAAGAGTTGTGGCTTGCCATTTGAAGAGCTCAAAGATTCAAGATTTGGGCCCACTGAGAGTACCATATCTTGGTGATGTTATAGATACTGCTTTTGTTTACACACTTTGTCGGATGGGAGACTTGTGTTAATACAGCGTAACTCTTTTGTGTAGAGTACTATGCATACGATACATGGAAATCAATTGTTATTTCAGTGCTACGAGTCGCCACTTTTGCCACTATGAAAATAGTCTAAAGTAGCCTCTAAATTTATATCTATATTGCCCATCTGCATTATTATAAAAAATCTAGAGTAGATTGCGCCCACTGTACAACAGTTGTATAGTTTGTATCACTTTGGTCTAAATGTAGCAAAACGTGCAAATGGATATATAAACTTGTTAAATGTGTGCATATACGGTCACTTGTATTCTTTGTAGCTGTATTTTGACACCTTGGCAAGTGATGCGGATGTTTTTATGCGCATCACCCCCTATCTTTGTCCTCTCTTTCCATCAAAATCTTAACTATGTGTGCAACATCTTTATTCAAAAAAAAATCCTCCACGTACAGGGCTACACAGAGGGGTCTGAGCAAAAAGGAAATTGGAGGCCCCTATTAGACACAAATTAAATTATTTATAAATTAGTTGCGCTGCTAATTAGTTTATTATAAAATATTCTCGCCACTATTAGTGCCAAGGGAAACGGATGTGAATTTTTTTTTTAAATGCTAAAAAACTAGTGCACATCTCCAAAACAATTAAAATATAAGTGGCTTTCACTGTACGCCTATGCTCTGAAGCACCCATCTATATCCATGGCTATTTGCTTAACGTTGCTTTATATCGTTTGTTTCATGTTAGCACTTATATGTACTTGGATTTGATCTGTAGTGATGTAGCAAGTAGACTTTCTAGTATACTGAGTACATGCTAATAGATGCATGCTGATCAGGAGCTATCAGAATTTTGTTGGTCTAGATGCCATCACTACGGGATCATATGCCCTTGTCAAACCGAATATGAATTATTGCCGCTCATTCATATGTCATATTTTTCTAATTCAATAAAAAACTTAAATAACATATCTTCACAGTGAAAACAAAATCATACGATGAACCTGCCTAACACAACACATAGCATATATACATGTCAGAACTTTTAGTAACAAATATTACCTAAATATCATAAAAATAATTAAAGTTGGATACGTAGTGAAAAAAACTGTTGAAAGCATAAAGTTTCAGTAGAAACCTCAAAATGATGGCTACCTGCCTGCCTCAAAATGATCAAAACGGAAGCAGAAGCTTTGGACGGAACAACAAAATAGATGTAGAGGCTACATGCATAAAATCATCTACATGACGTTTGATATGTTCGTGGATCCATTCACACGTTTTGCTACTTGTTGGACTAAAGAGATATAAAGATACAAGGTGTTGTATGATGAGTGTAATTTACTCAAAAATCTAAATTAACCTCTTAACCTTGGTCTAAATTAGCTTAGAAGAGGGGGACGGCACTAGCCGGCTGGGAAAATACGCGGACGAGAACGAGACTAGTGCAGTGAGGATGGGCCGGGCCGGGCGTCAGCAACCGCGCCAGGGCCCGCCTGCTGTGTGCCTTCGGTGGGCTACGGCCTCGTACAACCCGGATCAAGTCTCTCTCTCTCTCTCTACCGTGGGCTGGGTCAGCGTGGAGTGGTTATACTGAGTGTGCGTGCTCTCAGCCTCTCACGAGGAGATTTCAGATTTGCTATGATCCAGTCGAGCGAGTAGAGTAGTTAGGCCCTATTTGTTCACGGGATTAATGCATTAGTCCTGCACTTTAATCCCTAAAACAAACAGGAGGGATTAAAATGAACTAAAAGCGCTTATTGAGACTAAATTCTATTAGTCCCTCTTGAAGGTGCTTACTGGGACTAAAGTCTCACTTCTCACCCCGCGCCTCCCACCAGCCCTATCCAATACGCCCTCCCCACGCTCGCTCCCCGCGCTCCTCTGCTCCTGCCACCGCCGCTCGCCGTCCCAGCCCCTCGCGACCTTCCCCCACCCTGGCCCCCATTGCTCCTCGCCCCCGCCGCACCTCGCCACCCGACGCCGCCGCCGCTCCGCTCTAGCTGTTTTCACCGCCTCCCTCCACCTCTGGTTCTCCTCATTGACGGCCACCACACGGTCCTCGCCACCGCTGCACTGCTCGGTGGAGATGCGCACCTGGGCGGCCGCGAGGTCGCCGCGGAGCAGGTTGCGAACGCGCTAGCCGTCTCGCCAGGCAGCGCCCACCTCGCTCCAGGGGCCTGAGTGGAGCTGCTCCTCGCCCTCGCCGCCGGCGGACATCAGGGACAGACGGGGCGGCGTCGTGCTGGTGCGGTTGGGGGTGGGGAGGAGAAGAAAAGGCCACAAAAGCATAGGACGGAGGCGGCGGCGTCCAGTTCGGCGCAGGGGGCAGCAGAACAAGGGTATCATGATCTTTTTGTTAGTGTTTTAATGACCTTTAGTCCCTCCTACACGTCGGCGCAGGAAATCTAATCCCAGGCAACCGTACGGGAAAAAAATTAGGTGGGGACGGTCCCCAAACGCTCTCCCGTGCGGACCCGACACCAATTCCTGACGCGTGGACAGTCTGAGCATCTCACGGCCGCGGGCCGCCTGGTGGAGCGCATCTCCTCCGCAGCAAAGCTCGCTTCCTCGGCTCCGCTCTCAGCCGGCAACGGCTCGGCTCCCACGCGCTGGTCGCCTGATGCCCAGACCTCCGCCACCCTCCTACACCTTGGCCTGTCGAGTAATCTCCGCTGGTGTCTGTGGGATCTTTATTCAATGCTCGTTTGTTCAACTTGATTCATGGAGGCATGTCTGAGTGTTTGAGTTTAGTCGGCTTAGTAAATTTGCTCATTATGGCTCCACAATTTCAGATAACAAAGTTCCAAGTCATTCGTGGTACAGGTTGTATTTCACATGCTTTGGTATAAAGCAAAATCCAAATAAACTATTTGGCAGTCGTTGTTGGGGAAGTTGAGATCTATTTGCTCCCAGAGTAGAGGTCTGAAGGATGGCCTACTCCCAAATATTCAAAAACCAATGGATTACGGTAGCTTCAAGCAACGAATGGTGCAATTATTTGACTCACGGGCACCTCCTTCCTCCTCCGCCCTCAAAGGATTCCTTGCCGACTCCTCAGATGGGGGAGGGGAAAGCAGTGGCAGATATCTGGAACCCGCACCTGGAGTCGATCAAGCAAATTGAGCGGTTCCACATGGCACGCGCTTTTCTTCCGCGAATCCGAGCCAAGCCAACGAGCGAAATGAGGTGGAAGCTGAGCCGAGCGAAACGAGGAGCCAAGAGCTCTCCCAGAGTCCCAAGGCAGCCGTCAGATCCACTGGATGCCTACGCGGCGTTCATCCAGCGCTGGTCCGCACGGGAGGGTATTGGGGGACCGTCCCCACCTAGTTTTTTTTCCACCGTACGACACGAACAAAAGGTACCTGGAAATCGTTCTGTCGGCCAGGCTCCGAGACGAGATATGTGAAATGCGAACCCGTGCGGCGTCGAGTTGATCACGTGCGCACATGTGAAATGCGCGTGCTAAAAATCTGCAATAATTCTCCGGCAAGCTCACGAGATACTGTAGTAGACAGGGGAGGCGGGCCATCGATCGGACTCGGACGTGACCGCGCGCGCTCGGTCACTCGATGGCTTGCCGGAGAGGATCGGAGAATCGATAATTTGTTAGCTCGAGCTCGAGGGAATGAAGAGCTGAGCTCCTTCCTAAAGCTGCTGCTATGCTATGCTACGCTACGCGCGCGCGCGCTGCATTGATGGGTGCCCTGCCCCCTGCTCATCACCGGCTACCGGCGCGCCACATCGCCGCCTCGCGCTCCGGCCCGGCGTCGCGTGCTCTCCTCTCTCCATCCTGTGCCTGCACAGTGCCACCAGCTTATACTACAATCCCCGCTGTGCAGCAAGCAGCATGGTCCAGCCTGCCCCGCTTGCCCCAGAACTCTCTCTCTCTCTCTCTCTCTCTCTCCCCCTCCCTCTTCTTTTTCTTTTTGAAAGAGTTGCCCCAGAATTCCACCGTGAAGTTGCATTGGCGTGCCACCAGCCAGCAGAGCTTACATGGAGTGGAGCATCGATTGACTACTGTATTTGTTCGCTGCTACAGTAGTATCTGTGATTACAAGTTACAGGGATTGATGCTTTAGCAGGGGGTTTGCTTTGTACAACGCTGACTTCCCGGGTCGTCACATGACCAATGGAATCCGCGTGCCGCAGTCTTTCTCGACATCATTAGCATGATCTGACAATCCTGGCTTATTTTAATTTTGTGCTTCACTTCTGTCGATCTGTTGCAGTGTATATACTCCTACTTGAAAAGAAGGATACAGGCTACAGACTCAATAAATTACAATGGAACAACTAAAAGAAATAATATAACAATGCTGCCTGAGCAAATTTGTAGTCCAATCACCTTGAAAAGACGAGGAAAATGACACCTAAACATCCTTAAAGAAGAAGAAAAGGGGCAGTACGTTTGTAAACGTTTTAACCAAAAAAGTTTTATTTGTGTGTGGAAACAAATTGCAAGTGCTATGGACCCACATAACTAATATCCATCCATTATTGTTGCAAAGGGGCCAGTAGTACTGATGATGGAACAGCAGGATCAATTTAGAAAAACTAGATTCTCAAACTATTAATTTGCAAATCTAGCTAGGCCTCCAAGCTTACAAAATAGTTCACTTAAGGTCTAAACCATTGATCCGTCTGGCATCCATCCAAATTTTTTTCCCCAACACATCGTTCACATCATTATTATCTTGTTAGCCTCATGTGACAATGAATTAAAACAATAAAACTCCATTATGAACAAATTGTCATCCAACATCTTTTCCATTCTCATGGTCCAGCCGAGGGCTTTAATGGACAAGCGTATGCTAGCTAATTACCAATATGTGGATCCAAAAATAAGTTATAAGATACTACAGACAAAGGTAATGCACTAATGTAAGAGAAGGTTCGTGGCAGCAAAGAAGCGGGAGTACCGAAGTAGTTAGGATGGTTACTGGTTCTATCTAGGGGTGGTCGTAATGGATCGTAACATTAGTGCTCTCTTCACAATTCAATTTAATTCTTATATATTTTTAGTTTAAAATTGAATAAGACTGGAACCCGGCTCTTAAATTATATAGGCTAAAATTTAAAGCCCTTTTACCACCAAATTCTATCATCTACTCGCTGCCACTAATTGAGATCAAACATCATATTTGACGTCATATATGTCTCACTGATGCGGTTATTTATTCAATGACAAACGGTGAGATGATACACGTGTCTATGAGCATGTGCGTTTACATTGTATTTATTTATACTCGAGCAAAGACAGCTTCAGGAAAGAAATGCATGCATGTTTGCCAAATGAGAGTTTTCTAGAAGGCAAAATGAAAGCAAGTTTGCATGGGGATGATCGGATCACTCTCACATAAAGAACACTGGTACAATCACACGTCACATGACTGAACTGAAGCAATATATAATATAAAGAACATCGCAACCTACGGATGTATGCTGGCCTACGGTGTAGATGGAAGCTCCGATCCGTATTTTCAGCTAGTGTAAATTAAAGACACCAAAGTAGCATACGCATGCACGTACGTAGATGCTACGGACACATGCGCGCTGATACGTGTCACGCACTCACGCAACGTGCTGCTGGGTAGATTATTGTTGGATTCTAGCCGGGTATGTAGTAGCTAACACACTAGCTAGCGCTCACATGGCCGACTGCCCGAGGAGACGTGATGTGCTTCGTGATGAGCGCGGCTAGAAGCTAGCCGTGACGCGCGACGCCGCCGTCCCTTCTCCTGACCCTGACGGCGAGCCCGTTCTTCATGTGGAGTATGATGGACAGCTTGGGCTCCACGACGTGCCCCGGCACGAGCTCGACGGCGAAGTTCCACAGCACGGCCGCCGCCGCGGTCTTCATCTGCACGAACGCCATCTCCTTGCCCAGGCACGTCCGCGGCCCGGCGTTGAAGGAGATGAACTTGTACGACGGCTCGTACCGCAGCTTCAGCTTCTTCTTCGTCCCTGCACCAGCCTCCTCGCTGATGAGCCACCTCTCGGGCCGGAACTCCGCGCAGTCCTTGCCCCACACGCCCTCCATCCTGCCCATGGAGTAGCTGAACACCAGCACCTTGTCGCCCGCCTTCATCTCCTTCCCGCTCGGCAGCACGTCGTCGGCGACCACCGCCTTGTGCTCGAACGGGACCGACGGGTACAGCCTCAGGCATTCGCACAGGGCGGCGTGCAGGTACACCAGGTTGCCCAGCTCGCTCGCGTCGAAGGTCACCATGCCGCCGCTGGCCGCGCCGTCAGCGGCACCCTTCCGCGAGGCGACGGGCACGAGCTCGTCCAGTAGTTTCTGCTCGACGCGTGGGTTCGTGGAGACGAGGTAGAAGAACCACGACAGCGCCGCGCCCGTCGTGTCGCGGCCGGCGAGCAAGAGGTTCACCGTCGTGTCACGCAAGAACACGTCATCGTTGTCGCTGGAATCCTCGTTGCAGATGAAGGACGACAGCAGGTCGGCCGAGTCGCCGATGCCTTGCTCGAGCTTGTCGGCCCGGCGTTTCGCGACGGTGTCGGCGACGAAGCGGTCGATCGTCCTCCGAGCGGCGGCCATCTTCTTCTCCTGGCCTATTTCCAGCCTGCTCATCAGCTTCCAGCATGGCGTGATGTGCCGGAGGAAAAGCGTCTCCAGCGCGTCGTCCATGGCGCACGCGAAGGGAACCACGGGCAGGCCGATCGCCAGGCACCCAGGGTCGACGCCGAACACGAGGGCGCACGTGATGTCGAACGTGAGCCTCAGGAACACGTCGTGCAGGTCGCACGGCGTCCCCTCGTCGGCGGCGTGGGCGAGGAAAGGCAGGAGGCTCTTCCCCACCTTGTCGCGGCTGAACCGCGCCGTGAAGGTCCGGAACCGCGGGACGGCCATGAGCATCTGGGCCTTCACCCGCTGCCGCCGCCACGACTCCCCGTCGGCGTTGAAGATGCCACCGCCGAGGACGTCGAAGATCACGGCGAACTCGTCGCCCTTAGGGTAGTTGGCGAAGTTGGACGTGAAGATGTGGCGCACGTTGGAGGGGTCGCAGGTGATGAAGTAGCCCAAGCCGGTGAGCCCCCCGCGGGCTTCGAAGTTGTAGCTGGCGCCGGTGAGGATGCCGGTGGCCCAGTCGTGGAAGTGGTGGATGTTGGCGACCAGGCCGGGGAGATGCCCCACGATCGGCCATTCGGTCGGCTCTAAAGGGCTCGTTTTCTTGGATTGCAGGCGGTGGTGGTACAGGAAGAGGAAACAGAGGACAGGGAGCAGCTCTATGAACAGGAACAGCGGATCCATGTCTGGGGAGAGATGGTTCGGAGGTCGTGGTGCAACATGGCTATTTGTAAGCGATGAGTTCTGAGCAGGAAGGTGAGATGTCTGCCATCAAGTGACAGTATCATTGACGCATGATTGGCCTTATCGTTTCCCCCTTTGTATTTTGCTTCTTCCTTCGACCCAAATGGAGAATCCACCATCCAATCCATCCAAATATATATGCTTTGAGACTTTGTAACCTTGTCTAGCGAACAGAATATGGTTTGACTTTGTAACCTTGTCTAGCGAACAGAATATGGGTTTGGTTGGTTAATTTGAACTTCTAAAAGTTGCATGAATATAATAATCTCGAGATAGATTACTGTACGTCGTTGACAGGTACGATTGTAAAATCCACGTTCGACCCAATTGCAGAAGTCCGGAACAAGTCTTTTTATATATTTCTGATCGGTATGGAGCTACGGATGGATGTGGTTTCACCAATATTCTCTCCATCTATTGTGAATCTAGGAAGAAAATATCTATAAAGAATGATTATTGATGGTGTTTCTTTTAGAAAAGCAGCTTTCACCTGCATAAATATGGTCACAGGAAATTGTAATCTCACTAAAATATTGTATATATGTGTACTAAAATATAATCATTTTTTTTCTTTATTTCACATCTATTCTAATTGATTCCTTGAAAGTGACATTAACATTGATTTTTCCAAAAGGCATGGCATATACTTTGACAATTCAACAATATCCTAAGAAATGTTTATCAACATTAAGATTTATCAACCAGTATCTGCGCGCGCGCACTTTCATAGGGACGAGTGTGTGTATGTGGGGGTACCTACAATGTAATGGGTTTCAGAAAAAAAGGGTTAAATGATAACCATGGTTCACAGGTTTGGATGTGATAATGAATCCAATAGGGGCATGGAAATTGACTAGAGACAGTGAATTCATGCGTATCCATCATGGCAATAAGCTAGTGGACAAGTGTGTGGAAAGCATGACAACACGGAGGAGTAGCTATGGGACTACGGTGATGGATGCTCCCGACGAGCCTTCGTTGATCGGATCTTCATCATCAGTTGGGAGAAAAAGCGAACAATTTTGAGGCAAAGGTTTTTTTTAGGCAAAGAAATTAGTCACATGATAATTAGTACCAGTAAATTTAATTTTTTGCGTTTATGCTGTTGTCACACGATTTGAAATTATCAAATGGTATGAATATCTTACTGCGCGCTTGTCTTCCTGTTATGGAAGGGATGATTCCATTATTACAAGGGAAAGTAGGGAGATGGAAGAGAAATGGGACTGACTATTATAAGCTACCGATTTTTTACTGCATTTGCTGATTGAAATTAAGACGGGTGCAAGTGTCAGGAGTATAAATTATTTAAGGCAGACAAGAAAGGTGACCAGTTTGATATATAGTGCACAGCGAACGTTGTCAGTGGCTTGTTCGTGAAGCTAATTGATGAGGAAATTGCATTCTGAACCAGTGGATCACAGTCAGCTGAACACGTCAGCCAATCGAATGGTTACAACTTACAAGAATGACCTACTTAATTTTATTACAAAAATAAATAAATTGTGCAACTTATACTGTCCTAGCCGTGATGATAAAATAGAGAGCCAAAGAGCAGAAGAGACCACAAAAGATAATGCGGAAATCAAGCAAGGCAACAGAAACATTGTTGCCAGGACCATTGGCTTACTTGTGGGCCGAATGTTGGTTGATCCGTGGACCCAACACTTATCAGGTGACAAAATAGAGGGGTTCACATGAATTTATTGTGCAGACAACTCTGAGATCCGTTCACGCGGACACGTGGTGTTGGCAAAACAACTGGCCGCGCCCAACTGCTGGTGCGCAGGCGCCGTGCGCAGAATCTTCAGGTCACCGTACCTCTTTTAATTGGGACACCAATCCTCCGGCTCCAGGCCACCTTGCTCCAGGCCTGTTTGATGCAACGCAATTATGCAGAGCTTCTCCAGGCATCCAGTGGCAGAACTTGCAATGGGAACCTGAGCGCCCCCAACGCGCTGACGCTTCCACACAGCGGCCGGCGTGCGAGCGACAGGGACGCGGCACCGCCTGGCGTGGCGTCCTGCCCGGCGAAGGCGAGGCATGGTGTCCCGGGCGCGAAAGACCCGCGCCGCCTAACTCGTCATGGGTCGCACGCTAACCAACAACGAGCACGCTTGGGCGGCGTGGCTCCGCTCGCGGCGCCTCACCTCTCCGGCTCTCCCTGCTAGCTAGCCGCCGCCCGGGTGCCTGCCCGCGCGTGGTGACCTGGTGGGGATCGACGGATCGGTACGCCCCAACCGCTCACGAAACGCAACACCAGCCAGCTTCGTTGTAGATAAGCAAGCAAGGACGACATCGACGGAGCGTACACGTACGCAACACGAGACTACGTACGTACGCGTGCTTCCACCTTCTTCTAGCACATACATACTTACATACATGTCAGCTAACGTACCGACTGGTGGTCACGCGCTACTGATTGAGCACGTACGTACTACCGACCACCACTGACAGCCGCCGATCGATCTCACCCAGCCCATCATCACATCAGGCAAGTGCCGCCGCCGGAGCCTGCCGCCTTCTCTTGACGGTCGCCATGAACCCGTTCTTCATGTGGAGTATGATGGACAGCTTGGGCTCCACGACGTGCCCCGGCACCGCCTCCACCTCGAAGTTCCGCACCACGGCGGCCGCCGCGGCCTTGAGCTGCACGAACGCCACGTCCTTGCCGAGGCAGGTCCGGGGCCCCGAGTTGAAGGACATGAACCGGTACGACGGCACGTACCGCACCCGCCCCTCCTCCGCCGACACCCACCGCTCCGGCCGGAACTCCCGGCAGTCGCCGCCCCACACGTCCTCCATCCGCCCCATCGCGTACACCCACACCAGGACCTTGTCACCGGCACGCACCTCGTGCCCGCTCGGCAGCACGTCGGCGGCCGCCGCCTCCTTCAGCTCCTGCGGCACCGGCGGGTACAGCCGGAGCGACTCGCACAGCGCCGCGTGCAGGTACGTCAGCCGCCCGAGCTCGTCCGGGTCGAAGGTCACCATTGTGTCCGGGGTGGTGGAGGTGCCCTTCACGGTCTCGAGCTCCTGCAGGATCTTGCCCACAACGCGCGGGTTCTGCGTCAGGAGGTAGAAGAACCAGGACAGCGCCGAGCCCGTCGTGTCGCGCCCGGCCAGCATCAGGTTGATGGTCGTGTCGCGCAGGAACGCGTCCACGGTGGTGCCCGCGCCGCCCTCCTCCTCGTCGTCGTCGATGTAGGAGGAGAGCAGGTCCGCCGAGCCGTCGATGCCGCCCCTCGCCTTCTCGGCCCGCCGCCTCGCGATCGTGTCGGCGACGAACTGGTCGATGGTGCGCCGGGCCGCCGCCATCGTCCGCTCGTACCCGATCCGCAGCCGCCTCGCCAGCTTCCACCACGTCATCGGGACGACGTGGCGGAGCAGGAGCACGTGCATCGCGTCGTCCATGGCGCGCGCGAACGGCACCTCCGGCAGGCCGACGGACAGGCACCCCGGGTCGACGCCAAACACCAGCGTGGTCGTCGTGTCGAAGGTCAGCCTGAGGAACACGTCCTGCAGGTCGAACGCCTCCCCGGTGCCGGCGAAGTGGGCGAGCAGCGGGAGCAGGGCGTTCCCGACCTTGTCGCGGCTGTAGCGGGACACGAACGCCCGGAACGGGGCTCCGGACATGAGCAGCTGCGCCTTGGCGCGCTGGCGGCGCCACGACTCGCCATCGACGTTGAAGATGCCGCCGCCGAGGATGTCGAAGATCTCCTCGAACTCGGGGCCCTTGGGGTAGTTGGCGAAGTTGGAGGTGAAGACGTGGCGGACGTTGGCCGGGTCGGCGGTGACGAAGAACTGCATGCCGGAGCGCGGCGGGCCCGTGAAGAGGAAGTTGAGGGGGCTGGCGACGAGGATGGAGGTGATCCACTCGTGGAGGTGGTGGAGGTTGGTGAGGAGGGCGGGGAGCATGCCCACCAATGGCCAGTCCAGAGGGACCGCGGGGTTCTTCCGCTTGGACCTGATGTGGAAGTAGTAGAAGACCACGAAGCAGAGGAGGGAGAGGGAGAGCTCGAGGAAGGAGACCCAAGGCGCCATTTGTTGCCTTGCCTCTGTCTTGCCTATGCTGCTGCACAAGGTGTAGTGCAGACGGAGCAGCTGAGGCCTGGATATAGTGGCTTTCAGGTTACACCTTCATGCAAGCATGTGAAAGAAAACTCTACTAGTTGATTGCTCTCTGTCAGAGCGTCACCACCACACTGCAATTGTCTACAGAAGTGTAGTACTCCTTTGCCCGCGTGCCATTCCAAAACCAGCACATCATACGATTGCCTGCTTAAAGGGACAAGTTTCACAGTTTCATACGATAAGCTCAATCATGGAAGCAAGTGAAGGATCGGAGCTGGCCTACGTGCGCGCCATGCGTCCGTGCATCGGTCGTGGTTGGTTGCGCCGTCTTTTCCAACGCATGTCCCGGGCCCCCTTCTTGCTCGCTTGCTCTGTCTTGGTAGCAAGCTTGCTAGCTAGCTAGGCAGCATCACGCATGCGCGAACTGTTTGGAGAAGTACGCACGCGCGACCTGGACAGGAGTAGTGCTGCAGTGGGGCGATAACGTGATCCCGGTGGCCAGATGATGCCAGAGACGTGGCGCGCCTTGTGAATCGTTCAGCCATACAGCTGCGCTGCGTCCGCCGGCCGGTATGGGCTGGCATGTCGTGGGGCTCAACAATATAATTGGAGCCTTTTTTTTTTTATAACAACGTGTACAAAAGTTCCAATCTTTGTTGATAAGTTTTCTTATGAGTGGCTGACAGTTTTAGTAGATCTTATCAGCATTTTCTCGAGTGACAGGATAGTCTTTTAAGCATGCATATTACTCTTGTCTTTCCCAACAGTTTTGACAAATTCGAAACAGCATCGTTCCTAGCAAGCTATGATCTAATTAACGTAAGACTGTTTGGGGAGATGCATGTGAGTCAGTGGTGCATATATTGTTTCTCTGGTGTTGTTGCAGATTTGCTCTTAGATGTTCTCTGAAATTCGCAGACGTTGTTTTTCAATGCCTCTTCGTTCAAACGTTCACTTTCGACTTTGCAACCCGGCCGTCGCCTGAAGATTATTCGATTCTTTTGACACTTGAAAAATGTACTAATAATATATTAATAACTCCCTTAACTTTCTTTCAGCAGTAGTACTAGCTAGTGATTGTTAATTTTTCACTACGTGTGGTGTGAAACAATGACTGCCTCGAATATCTCTGTACGTAGCTAGTAGCTGTCCAAATCAGCAGCTCTAACTCAAAGCAACTGCAAGCGGATAGTGTAGAAGCAGTCGCTAGAAAAATTAAAGCACCGCACTGCGGACGTAGCTGCTAGTAGGACCATATGCGATGATGCAACTTATGAATTTAACTGGGAAGAACCAGATTGTTCACATGCATGCATGGCCGGCTCGCTCCGATCTCCTGGGACCCGAAACCACGGCCGAGCAATCTGTACCTGCGTGGGCTTCTCCATGCAGCACTGCTGTACGTGTATCAGCAGTGATCATGCGCCTCGCCATTCGCCTTGCACTGCGGCCTTGGTAAGTGATTTCAGCAATGTGTGTCGTACGGTACCTTCAGTCCTTCACCACATGCATTCCCGGTCGGCGGCCTCTCTGAAGCTGGAAGGGTCGGATTACTAGCTCGCTCCGTACGTGCTTCACATGGACTGACGATGAGATCGACGAGGTGTGTGGCTCCGACTCCGATCCCCGCGCTGCTGATCGATCTTAACTTCAGGTACTGCGCGTGCGCTACGGAAGCTGCCCATACCATTAATTATTAGCTAGTCCACATCACGGCCGGGCCTCTGATCGATACATGCACGCATCTCCAACTATTAATTTGGTCTCCAAACCAAACGTTCCGTCATTCAGAAAGGCATTTGTGACGGCAGGCAGGAGAGCATCTTCGTCGTTCTGCGGAGCTAGCTGGTCTATCCCCATTTCTCTTTAGCTCCTGGCCGATGGCTGCGGCTCGTGAGCATATGTATTCTATCGTTTGTCATCAGGGATCCGCCCGTGTGGTACGTACACGTACGCAGGTCCGGTCCGCGTGGCGATACTACGACGCATGCATAAATAGTTTGGGTGTACCACAAGTCCCGAACGTAACAGGGTCATATAGCGTCCGAGCAATGCAAGCTGCAAAAGCCGCATGCATGCATGCATGCCAGGAGGATGGATCGACGAGGAAGATGATGCATCACAAAACAGCTGATCGATCGAGCAAATGGACCAACCACGTCACTGATTTTGGTACCTCATTTTTTTCGAAAAGGGAAATTTATTAATATCAAGTAGCATTACATCAAGGTGATACAACAATGCTCGATAAAATTCCCGGCCTCTGCTACCTATCAAAGAAAAGAAGAAGCATGCACTCTAATGACTATCAATCCGTAGACTAGACCTCCACCCATGTGTCTGGGTAAAAAAGTCCTTGGCTATTTGTGCCAATCGCTGAGAGGCCACTACAACTAATCCCTATGTAATAGGCCTCTGGAGGATAGCCCATGTACGAAGCCAGTGCAAAACTGTGAAGATAACCTGCAAAAAAGAAGTTTGTTTGTTTTCAAATATTAGCGCATTACAACACAACCACAGAGACCAACATGTAGCCGCTGCTCCAAGTAAAACTAGAGATTTAAGATCGCTATCAATCCCTCTCATCCAATTTCCAAACAAGTTTGTTACGCTGCGAGGCTTCGGAAGACCGAAAGCCGCATGTATTGCTGCCCATACCAAACGCACTAAGTGACAATCGAAAAAGAGATGTTGTATTTGAAAGGATATTGGTGATGCCTAGAGGGAGGTGAACAGGCGAACCTGTAAAACCTGAAAATTCTTCGCAGCAGTTAAACCTGTCGGAACTTCAGATCCGGGATAGGGATCGGAACTTCCGATGCCTGGTCGGAACTTCTGACGATACAAAAGATTTACAGTGAAATTCAAAAACTAAATCGAAACTGCGAAACTTGGCTGAATCAAAAGTTGCATAGTGATGATAGGAATCTTCTGCAACCAACCCTAGCAAGCTCAACAACAAGAATACGTAGATCGGGACAAAATAAGGTCTAGGTCAACAAGAACGAGATATGAACAATATGAACAAGACACAAGCGATTTTATCCCGAAGTTCACTTCCACTAAGGAAGCTACGTCTCCGTTGAGGAGCTCACAAAGAGCCGGATCTTCACTAACCATTTCCTCACTCAATCAACCACAAAGGAGGGTTAAGTCACTTACTATCAAATTCACAAAAGATTGGGTAATACAAACTTCCCGAGGCGCGCGCACACGAGAGAGATCCACGAGCGACGCCGAATCATCTAGAAGCAAGCTTCAAGAGTAACAAACGCGAATCGATGCTTGGAGATGCTTCAAGTGCTCATGGGAGGAAAACGCGATCGATGCTTGGAGATGCTTCAAGTGCTCATGGGAGGAAGGGGGCTACCCTCTTTCTCAAGGGAGACAAGTCACACACCTCAATCACTCTCTTACCCAAGCCCTAGCTCAAATCAATGTAAGGACTAGCTCAAGGAGGGAGTGGGGAAGTGGCGTTAGGTCAGCAGCAAATAAAGGAGGGGGTGAGGGGGTATATATACCCGACCCCCAAAAACTAGCCGTTACTACAGTTAACGTACTTATCGGAAATTCCGATCAGGGGTCGGAACTTTCGACCCACCATTTAATTCCAGGCCGAGAACCCCTGGTCGGAACTCTCCCCAGACTTCCGACCCTTGTCGGAACTTCCGACCTTCACATTAATATTTGGCCGAGGATCCCTGGTCGGAAGTCTCCCCAAACTTCCGACAAGGTTATTTCTGCTGGTTTTAGGTTTTCTACAAAGGGGTTTGATCTCTCAAATATTTTTAGCTTTTCTACTAAGCACTTTAGCATCTCCAGAATATTTTTTTGCATCTCTCTTAATAGTATGGTGATTCTGTTGACGCCAGATTTTGACACGTGTTGAATTGCCGTCAGGAGGAGAAGATTGGCCGATGCGGCAGATCTGAAGGCTACAGAAAGGAATCGGCCGATTGAGATAACAGTTGGAAATCGGCCGATTGGTGATACAGCCTACGCCAGCAGGATGGGACTATTTCAGAGGGTAGGTTTTCTACAAAGGGGTTTGATCTCTCAAATATTTTTAGCTTTTCTACTAAGCACTTTAGCATCTCCAGAATATTTTTTTGCATCTCTCTTAATAGTATGGTGATTCTGTTGACGCCAGATTTTGACACGTGTTGAATTGCCGTCAGGAGGAGAAGATTGGCCGATGCGGCAGATCTGAAGGCTACAGAAAGGAATCGGCCGATTGAGGTAACAGTTGGAAATCGGCCGATTGGTGATACAGCCTACGCCAGCAGGATGGGACTATTTCAGAGGGTCCTGGTCAAAAGTTGGTCAAAGGGGGCACGCTAAGTCGGTCGAGGAGCAACTGAAGGAAATCCTGATTGGATTAGGGAACGGCGGCGGAAGATTCTGCGGGAGTCCGTTTCCTTTTAAAGTTCTTATAGATATAGTAGTTTAAATAAAGTTGTAACAAGTCGTGATCGACCAGGAGTCCTAGCTTTAGGGTATAAATAGGAGTCATCAGGGTCTTGAAAAAGATATCAACACATCAATCAACAACAATACTTCTACTTTTCCAGCAATTTACTTTCAAGTCGGCGACTTCGCCAATATTTTCTTCTTCCACGAGTTCGTACGGATTGGCAGGACTGCATCAACTTGATCTCCGGCCAATTGGTAGGTTCCGCTTACCGAGTAATATCCGAGCTTTAACTACGGGCGCATCACTGTGGTTTCGTTTGGATTTATTCACCAGTTATCGATATTTACTAGAATTGCAAGTTTTACCTGTTATTCTAGTATTATCACCAGTTATCCAGCTTGAGATCAGAGTAATCGGCTTCGTCATTGTTCTTCTTCGATTTATCATCATACAACCGATTAGATCTATTTCAAGTGTTGCTTCTGTAGTAATTGTTTAGATCGCTCCGGTGGTTTTCTTTACAATTACTATACGATTATCGGCTGATCCATAGCCGATCATCTCTACAGCAAATCGGCCGATTCGCCGCCGACGCACTCCTCAGGACAGATCGGAATCCCAGCCGATCGACGCGCCTGAAATTTAATACTCTATTTCCTTGTCAATCAACAGGTCAGATTGACTGGCACGCCGCGCGAACCGCACCAGGGCGATAACCCGAACAGGAGCTAAGCAGATTCTCCCGGGTCGTGTGTCCGACGCTGAAGACCATCGGCCGATTCCTATCCGGCCGATTTTAGCGCCAACAGATTCCTATACTCAAATTAAAAATAGAAAATAAATAAAACTCTTCTTTGAGCTCCAACACCGTCCATTAAGCAATTTGGCATCTTTGTACGCGTATTTTTTATTTCATTGCATCATAACCTGTTCAAAACTCGATAAACGCATTAGCTCCTTATTTATGTATGTCATCAACACCAAAACCCACTTAGGGGGCCAAATGCACTTTCAGTATTGTTTCATCTTTATGGCAAAAACTACATTGTTTGCTACCTTGCCAGTTCCTCTTAATTAGATTATCTTTCGTAAGAATTACCCCTCTACGAAGGTACCATAAGAAGATTTTGATCTTTAAGAGAACTTTTGGTTTCCAAAGTTGTTGGTTAGTATTTGGAACTTCGTTATGGATCAAAGCCAAATAATGTGACTTTACCGAGAAAACTCCATTCTAGTGCAAATTCCATCGGAATTCATCATTTGTCTGGCTTAAAATAACATTAGTGATACATGGCAGTAAATTACTACACATCACTAAATTATTACCAATTAGATTTCTTCGCCAAGAGATATTTGGTGGGTTAGTAGACAAAACATCCACCATTGTATCCTTCTTTCGACGAGCGATATTATATAATCCAGGATATTGCTCTCGTGGTGTCCTATTGTCTAACCACTTGTCCTCCCAGAACCTAACCTGTGATCCATCATTAATGGTAAATATCCCAAACTGTAGAAAATCCTGTTTGACCTTCATAAGACTAGCCCAAAAATGAGAGTCTCCACTTTTCCATTGTGCCTGCACTAGTGGTTTTGTTCCTAAGTATTTGTTCCTTAGGATTTGTTGCCAGATCCCATCGGTGGTTAGCAAACGATAGAGTCATTTGCTAAGTAAGACTGTGTTCTTTAACTCCAGATTATGAATCCCTAGACCCCCTTGTTCTTTAGGTTGACACAGGATATTCTATTGGGCCAAACGATATTTTTTTTTATGTTCGTCACTTTGCCAAAAGAAACGAGATCTGAAGTAATCAAGTTTTTTGAGTACCCCTTTTGGAATTGCGAAGAAGGATATCATATACATAGGCAGACTACTAAGAACTGAATTAATTGCCTTTCCAACTGCTGAGTCGTTTCTGGAAACGTTCCTCAACCTTTAACCAATCCGTATTTGATAGTTTTCTGTAATGAATTGGAATACCCAAATACCTCATTGGTAAAGTTCCTGGATTACATCCAAATAAATCCTTGTAGTGGCTTTCAGAAATCTTTGCTTCTCCAAAGCAAAAGATTTATGAAAGTTAATTTTTAGACCTGATAATTGCTCGAAAGAACATAGCAATAACTTCATATTTTAAGCTTTTTCAATATCATGTTCCAAAAAAAGAATAGTATCGTCAGCATATTGTAGAATGGATAAACCTCCATCCACTGGATGAGGCACCACTCCACCGATCTGACCTTCTGTTTTGGCTCTACTAATTAGGATTGATAGCATATCGGCAACAATGTTGAATAAGATTGGTGAAAGAGGGTCTCCTTATCGAAGACCTTTTCTTGTTTGAAAGTAAGGTCCGACTTCTCCATTAACATCTATTGCTACACTTCCGCCTGATATGAAAGCGAGCACCCAAGAAATCGATTTGGGTGAAAATCCTTTGATCTGAAGCGTCTGTAGTAAGAACGACCATCTAACTTTATCATACGCTTTTTCGAAGTCAATCTTAAAAAGGACTCCACTTTGATTCTTGCGATGTAGCTCATGAACAGTCTCATGTAGTATGACTACTCCCTCAAGGATATTTCTTCCTTGCATGAAGGCCATTTGTGATGGGCTAATTATGTGATTCGCAATTGAATTAATACGAAGTGTTGCCACCTTTGTGAATAATTTGAAACTTACATTGAGCAAACATATCGGCCTATATTGTTGTATCTGGTTTGCTTCATTGACTTTTGGTATAAGTGTTAGAACTCCGAAATTGAGACTGAAAAGAGGAATATCACCCTTATGTAGGTCATGGAACATCTCCATTAGGTCTTGTTTGATGGTATTCCAGAATTTTTGGAAGAATTCTGCGGGGAAGCCATCTGGACCAGGAGCCTTATTATGCTCCATCTGAAAAACTGCATCCCAAATCTCCTGTTCTGTTCTGCGACCTGGATGCATTGGCCTTTAATTTTCCCCGGCGGGATTCAGTGTCTGATTCGTAGCTTATTAGTATTTCATCTACAGTATACTAGATTGCATTGCATTCTGGCATGGTAGTAGTATAATATGTTGTTAAAAAATGTTCAGGAACACCGTACCAATTCTAGTCCATCTCTATCAGCCAAATGAAATGAAACAGATTAAACAATAATTTACATGCTGAACAGAAACTGGAGCATATACGCAGTAATAACAGGCTAGCCTTGAGAGTGCTTTCCTGCAAATTAAGTCTTATAATAACTTGCTAAATCCTTTCGTTTCTAAGGAGTCCAGAGGAATATTAGCTCGTGCTATTTGTACTTAATCCCTAATTTGCTGTAGCCTTCCTTGCATTCTTGTCAGCATCAATCTATAGGCCCAGCACACACTTGCCATTTGCTTGAGCCAAATTCAGAATATTGTTGCGCACTCCTTGATTGTTCAATGATTGTAGCACCACAGATCTTGCCTTTTGAGGAAATGGAGTGCAAGTTAGATACGAGATTTTATATGTTCGTTCTCAGTTTTTTTCTTTCCTTTCTTGTTCTGAATGTTTACAAATAGTTCAGTGCAAAACTTTAAGTTTGTTCAAAGTCAGTTTGCGCACTAGCGCTAGGGCCATCAATTTGCCCACTAGTAACTAGTTTCACGGAAATTAAATGGGCTAGAGAGAGCGACGGGATGAGGCAGGCCGGCTTCTTGTGAAATTCTTGCACTACTAGCTCCCTTACTTTCCTTCTTTCTGATGCTGGACCCGTCGGCAATTTCAACACACCCAAGTCAATTCGAATCCAGGGATGAGGCCATCAGCCTGCGAAATATGGGCTAAAGCATATCTGGACGGAGCCGGGAGTGGTAACTATCTGAGATCCGCGGAGGAGCTCTCGGCCTGATTGGTCGCATCGCATCAACCCGCCACAACTAACTACTGTCACGACGAACGCACCTAGTACCGTTGCCCATGCAGCCGTCGCGTTCAAGGAAGAAAAGGAAAAGGAAACACTGAATTTTCTTTCAACGAATCTTTTTGATCGTCTGACGGAGCAAGGATGCGCTGAATTTCTGAAGACTCTATGTGACAGGTGCCAGTGGAGCCGTACGTGGCATCGTAGTCGCTGTGAACGGGCGGGACACGGACAGGCCCGGCGCGCGCACCACAAGCGCGGGCACAGCGGGGGGTGGCAGCGACCGGACGCTAGCCGAAGCGTCTCTGTTCGGCTGACGCCGGCGGGCGTCGGGCTCCGCTCGCTCGGCTCCGGCCGAGAAGAATTGAAGAAACGACGCGGCGGATGATGACCGACAGGCACGGCGGAGCGGCCGGCCGGCTCAGCTCTTGCATCGCCGTGGGCGCGGGAGAGGGACTAGACGCCCTCGCACCGGCCGGCATCCTTCTCCTTGGCTGCCTCGCCGAAAGCGGCGTGTGCATCGGTGTAACCGTAGTAGTGCGCAGAGAAATCCGGCCGCCGCGAATGATTTGATAGTTTGTACTGGTAGTGAGTTGGTCGATGGTCACTGATCAGCTGTTTTCTTCAAAAAAAAGGTTGATCAGCTGCCTTTTCCATTCTTCCGATTTGAAGATCCGTTCATGTCCTCATGACGCGGAGCCACTGACATATGCAAGGTGTCGCTACTGGCCATGCCATTGGAAAACGATCTTGCTGCCAAGATTCTGCCGCACACAGGGTGGGCGTCAGTGTCAGTGTCCTCGGTATTATTGAACTGGAGAGCCACGTTGGATCGAAAGATACGTTGCGAACTTGCGATGGAGATGCCATTGCCAGCAGCATGGACCAGCAGAGTGTGGCTCCTCTTCCTCTGTGGCAGTACCCACCCACTATACCGTCTAACGGGATGATAGAACGCGGACGGGACGCGTCAGCAGAAGCTGTACAAGTCCCCGTCTGACGACTCTCCTTCGCAAGGAAAGGAAAGGAATGGAAACATTTCCTTCTCTGGTATCGAGATGAATTTCGGCTTCCCATCACATCAAATATTTTTATACTGTTTAAAAGAATTAAATATAATCAGTTCGGTAAAACTAAATTCAGAACTCTTAGATTATTTCGCGAGACGAAACTATTAAACCTAATTAATCCATAATTAGTATATATTTATTGTAGCATCACATTAGCTAATTATGAAAAAATTAGGCTTAACAGATTCATCTCGCGAAATAGCCTGGGATTATGGAATAAGTTTTGTCATTAATCTACGTTTAACACTTCTAATAAGCATCAAAATATTTGATGTGACGGAGCTAAATTTTAGATGGTAGGAGCCAAACAAGACCACGAATTGCACCATCTGTCGACCAACTGCTCATCAGAAAATGGATGGAATTACGTGAGGTACTCATGGGCCTCAGGTGTGTTGTTCAGTTTTTTTTAAAAAGCACGGTACAGATGCAGACGCTCACACACGCACGTATACTCACCCTTATAAATACAGGCACGCAACCCTACTCCTATGAGCATCTCTGAGAGATTGAGCCGGCAAATCTTCGAGATTGACGAAGTCACCACAGGCGCCTCGCTGTCGACAGGAACGTCGCCTACCATTGAAAGTACAAAATCCGTTTCTACGGAAGTCAAACACAGGATCTCAGGTGCTACTGAGCCTCATGTAACCATTAGGCTACGGATCTTTCGCTGGTGTGTTCTTCAGGTGTCTTCTTCTTCCCGAGTTTTTTTTTTGTGTGGACTGTCTACTTGCCGAGATGGGCTGAGTTAGAGGCCCATTTTTAAGTGGGCCCAGCTCGGCCTCTTCTCCACTTGAAGAAAAAACATGGGGCTGTTGGAACTAGTAGGGCCAACTGAAGTTGGACAGGCCCAACAGTTTTTCTTTGAACATTTGTGACACTACGGACTGTTTTAAACGATAACCCAGCGTGTTCTACACGATGAACCAACTATTAACAAGCTCAATGCTATCGGTCTCAACATCTGTTGGTCAAATCTTTTTTGAGGTGCACAAAGTAATAAGGATAACTGTGTGTACTATCATAAAGATGATAAGTGTGTGCCCATGTACATAAACACGTCCGCACCGTGTTTTTCAAACTAAGCTCAGTATCGTTTCTCGTAAGCACGCACGAGTTAAGGCAGCAACCTTTGCGGAGCAAGCAATGGCAACCACTCGCCCACCGCCCCTCGGTACGTAGCGGGACGGATCGCTGCCCACGCCGCGCTTCTACAGCGTCTCGACACATGACGCGGCCCGGGGCTCCGGCCGGCTCCACTACTCGCCCCGGCGACGGATCTCCCGTCCCGTCGCCGCGATCGGAGAATATGTCCGCCGGATCGGCACCCTCCGGCCCGGCGCGCGCCGATCCGGTCTGTGGTGTGGCCTGGCCTGTTGCCCCGCCTCCTCGCTCGCTCGCTCACTCCTCAGCCCCTAGTAGCAGCACCCCCGCCGCACGCGCGGCGCCCGGGATCCCACCCGCTCCCACCCGTACACCGTACGTTCCCCTCCGCGGTCAAAGCAGGCAGCGTACGCCGGTACGCGCCGGGCCCGAGCCGGCCACGCGCTCGACGGAATCGCCGGTCGCGCCGTGCACCACCAAAGCGGGGACACCCGTAGCGCGCCGCGGATCGCCCTGCCGCGGCCCGCAGCCGCCGCTTTATCTCGCAACTTGCGTTCCGCCGCCAGGCATTTGGTCTTGCTTGGCCGCGCGCGCGCTACTTGCGCCGTCGAGCAACCCCGGCGCGCGACTGTGCAGGCTATGACGCTAGGACGCGGGCGGGGATTTGGCCTAGCCTGCCTTCCTTCCTCTCCCTGCAGGCAAGCGTGCGGGGGATCGAGAGATTCCGGCAGGCAGGGGGGTGGTGCTCTGCTCTGCTGGTGCCCTAATAAACCCTTTCAGCCTTTCTTGGCCTTTGGGGCTCCCTTTTCCCGGGACTGATGGATGGGCATTAGTTCCGTTTCGGTGGGTTCTAGCAGCTCAGCCGTAGCTCTTGTGTGCGTCAAGCTTCCGAGCGCCGACCGGTGCCTTTGTTCTCGCGGTGTCCTGGGGAGGACGCCCTGGGAGGGGCCTGGTCTGTCACTCTGTCCCTGTCGTCTCCCCTCTCCCCCACCAGGCACAGAGTGCAGGCGGCAGGTACTTGGTGCGTACTACGAGCTCTCGCCTTTGCATCTGTCTGCCCAGCTGCATGATTGCTTCCTTTTTTCAGCTAGCGGCGGGCGTTTTTATATGGTAATTTCGGCAGACGCATTTTTGACATTGTTCCTTCTTCAATTCCGGAGCTATAGCTTAGGACGATGATGGCCCTGTCATTCGCTCCAGGACGCGTCGAAATAGGAGTCGTAGCAGCTATACCAGTGTCAACTAACCGTACATGTCTTTTGCTCAACACGGCAACGATCTCGATCGCCGAGGGGAATGGGGATGTTCTTGCAGGATTTAGCTAGTAGCACTGTGGGTCACTCACACGTGTCGACTAACGATAGCAGCAGGGTGCCAAGCTAGCTGATTGCCGCTAATGGCAGCACGGCAGATCGAGGCCGGACAAAAAGAAAATGCTTGATCCCTTGGAGATCAGTTCACGTAAATGGAGCTGCAGATTTGAACCACCCAGTGGAACCTATAGCTAAATGCGCCGCCGGCCGGCCGGTTTTGCATTGGTTTCACGATCTCCACTGATGCAGAAATCGGCAGCGTCTCATCGGCAAGATCGGAATCTGCAGTCACGCAAAAAGTTTTAGGTGCCGATCGATATGTTGGGATCTCGATCGATAAACGCAAGGCAACGCCAACTGCAAACTTAAAGGCCGGGCATCCTAGACCTAGCTAAAGAGGCTCGCATAGACATAGGAGTAGCATGCCATGTTACCGTCGTAGGTACGAGATCCTTGGGCTAGCTTACGGCTTCAAGTGGAGCAGTATCATATCGACCGATGCCTCATCTATCCTTGAACATGAAGATATATGTGTCGAGGCCAGCACTGCACTGCAGAGATAGACGACTGATAGATGGTGGATAGCCATCTAGCCAGGCACATATACACAGGCAGGCTGACAGACATGAAGTGACCAAAAGGCGACCACCCGACCAGATTCCAATCGCATTGTCGACTTCATTACATGCCGAGGTTGTCTTAATTCCCAGCACACGCAATCACGACAGTAATCAACTGGACTAATCTATCCAACAGTCTTTGTTTTACGTAGCCATCCATGCAAATGAGCCAGTGAACGGCAATAACATAGATAGATAGTTGATGATTCCCAATCAATCACTTCTGGCAGAGTCTACCATACCTGCAGGTTATATAATCGATCGATCTCTCCTGCTGCAATAAGCCTGTCGAGCTGTGTTTGCTCTAACCAAGCTCGATCAGTTCGTTTGTTGTTAGTTGGTTCATCACACACCAGCACGGCACCACCCAAAGATAGTAAAAGGATGGCCATGCAGTTGCCGGGCACCGCCGCCCTCTCCCTCCCTATAAATGCCCAGCTCCAGCATTCGCCATGGTTAGGCCAAGCCTACCTAGGCGACTTCCCTTTGACCTTTCTTACCTTCTTCCTCCCACCAGCTGCCTTTCCGAATCAACTAGTTTCGTTCATCAACCCATCACCTCCTCCCATCGGTTCATAGATTTGTGCTCATACTAGCTAGATATCTCCCTCCCATACTGTGTAACCAACGCTAGCGTGCACACACATACCTGCAAATCCCGCCGGTACACATACTCATAGCTAGGGATGATGGTGCTCGAGGAGGATGCAGCCTGCATGGGGATCCCGGATGGCTTCTGCATTGTAAATCTCTTCAACCTTGATGCTAGCTGTTTCATCTTTTGTGTTCTTTTTTTGGTGTATATGTATAGCTGCTTTTGATTTCATTTGTATGTATGCACCACTTTATTAGACTTGTTTTGCTATGTTTCCTTAGTTGCATGATGTGTATCTGAATTGCTAGCAGAGTAATGACTAATGAGTATATTGTGCTGCTAATACGAAAAGTATGGACACTAAATGATGCATTGCTTACTTGAATCATATACTATATATGCTTAGTAGTTCATTGTGTCTAGCAAAACCGCTCGTGAAGATCTTTTTCATTATTAACACACAATGTTCTCTCTGCATTATTACTAACTTGGCATGATATATAATCTATTCATATCTTCCGTAAACACATTTTTCTATATTGACAAATGACTAAAAGGAGACCACGCTCATGCAAAAAGTCATACATGCTGGAAGGAAAATATATTTCAGACCAGTTAAACACCCGTCAGATGAGGTCGCCGCATGCCCCGGTCTATCAGCTTTGAAGAGTGACCGAATTCATTGAGACTTCTTTCCAGAAATAAGCACAGCCTGCGCAATAATAGCATCCTTGCATTAGAACATGCACATGCATTTAGGATATCCAATTTTATGTTGGCTGACTTCCTGGTTACGTCTTTCTGTTTTACCCCGTAACCCTCCCGACCGCAATCGTCGCGCAGAAAATTATGGGGACTTCCTTGGTGTGGTCATCTTGGAAAATAGTCATGTGAATCTGCATGGCCAAGCTGTCTTATTTTTGGTCCAACCTCTTACATTAGCATATCTTCCTCACCCATGTTGATTCTTCGTTTACCGCCACAAGAAGAACCGCCTCTCTTCTCAGGGATCAGTAACATTGGAGAAAACTTGTCTGAGAAGCTGCGTTGTGCACCAATCTGATCATTTTCGGTGAAGATTTACGGTGCCTGCCATGCTTCCTGACGATTGCATCACCGTAATTGTTTCTCTACCACAGATCTTGCTCTGTACTTCCTAGGTTTGCAATGATGTTCTGAATCCAACCAAGCAATTTCATTTCCTTTTGAGATCTTCCGTCGCCAACTTTGATCTTTCTTGAATCCTATCTATGCATCAATGCATGCTCTTAGGGTTGCAATTGAAATGGCAATGAGTTGCTTACTAGGACAATTGGTACCTTCCTGCACATGTAATGCATAGTTGTTAGGCTTCTATAAAGCTAAAGCGCGGCAGTGCATTTAAATTCTGGTTGACACCTTTCAGATTTGGACCTGTAGCATTACCAGAGAATAAATAACGTTTTCTCCTTTTGCTTCTACGTCATAGACAGTTTTATATCCAAATCACATAGATGTGTCTTACATTTTCTTATCTTCTTTGGATAAGTTCGCTTCAATAAAGACAGTAGAATTATTCAGAAAATTGCACATGGTTGCATATATCTACAGCTTTTGATCCTCTCGCAAATTGTACAGAAGTAACTGTACTGAAAATAGTAGGTATGATCTAACAAAAGGTAATGATGCACCTAATATCCACTGCTCTCATCATGAGTTTGTAAAGTGTGATTATTTACACTAGAACATCCTTTAAGTTGTAATTCAGTTAGAGGCATACACAAAGTAGTTGATTTGCACTGAGTTTCTTCCTTGAAAATTATGTGCTGTTTCGAGATTGAATTGTTAAAACACTGGTTTAGCATAAAGAAACTCACATGTTTTGTCCCTCTGAAATTTACAGGAGGACATTTCAAGTCCCATAGCTGCTCATATTCTTGATTTCTGTGACGACAGCCTTGGTGATGACCTCTTTGCTGCAGTGGCTACTACCACTGAGCCATTTCCAGCCTCCTCGGATGATGTTTCATCGTCTACCACTACCACTCCTCCTGTCTGCAGCTACAGTGATGAAACTCCAGCTGTTGTACCCACAGCCTACTCCCCTTTGCCCTCCTTCGACTCCACTCTCACGGCCCTCCTTGAGCAAGAGCAACACCATGATCTTGACGCCGAGCTCCTTCCCCCGATCGATGGGCTTTCAGAAGTAGCATACTATCCACATGCCACCAATGAGGCCAGCATAGAGCAATTCAATCAAATGGAACTTCCAGGGACCATTGCAGAACAAGTGCCCCCAATGCAAATGAGCAGTAGTGCACCTGCCTTGATGCCAATCACTTCAGACTATGATGAGTGCTTCACAGCTGCACTAGCTGGAGGGTTCATGGGTTTGGATGGAGCCATGTTTCAGCAAGCAGGTGCAATTCTTCCGAGCTGCAATGCAGAGGCACCACAAAGAGGATTTTTCAACAGTGCAAGTGATAGTAGCAACAGTATGGTGATGCTTGGTGAATTTCAGAAGATGATGGAAGGTGAAGGACTCACCAGAACATATAGCGACACAGATTCCATGCAAGGGGCATTTAATAACGCAGAGATGCAGGTAACATTCAGAACCTAGGCGTGCATTGAGCATCATATAATCATACTACATACCACAATGATGCCAGATAAAAGGATGGGCTAAGTAATCAGCTGACCATGCAAATTGCTTCGGCTTCTTACACAGGTAGGAGGAAATAATCAGCACCTGACAAACGGATGCTATGGGAACCCAGCAACATTACCTCCAACAGAGCTATCAGGCTTGGAAGACTCCACATTCAAAGTTGTCCGCTTGTCACCTGAAGAGAGAAAGGAAAAGATTCATAGGTACATAAAGAAACGGAACGAGAGAAATTTCAGCAAAAAAATAAAGGTACTATCGAGCATTTCAATGCAGCAACACTTGCGCGTGGACATTGTACCAATTCAATTATGCTAACACACAACAAAATGCAGTACGCTTGTAGAAAAACCTTGGCAGATAGCAGGCCCCGTGTCCGAGGAAGGTTTGCAAAGAATGATGAACTCTGTGAAGCAGCACAATCAAGCTCCCAGATTCATGAACATTATGAACAAACTGTAAGTTTTCAAGCATACTATAGTGTCCTATTAGAAATTACTGTCCAGATAACTCATTTGTTTCAACATTCCATTTCTCCATATATTTTAGGAATGGTAACTTTTGCACATTTCATGAAATACATAACTCATTTGTTTCAACTTTCCATTTATCCATTATGTCATATATTCACCGGTTAGGATACGTATTGGGGACATCCATGTGGACTAGTGATAAGCGAACAAGATCATAGTGGATGTGGACATGAGCTCATGAGTTAATCCCTGGTCTAATTAAATTGAAGATACATAATTTCTCCTGTGCATTTTCATTGTTTTCAAATGAAAACCTGGTATAATTCTACACGTAGTTAACAAGAATCATATATTTTTCAGGACCGTATGAAAGAAGAAGACATGATGGACACAACTGATATTCTTGCACATCTAAGTGGGTTAAATCCCTACAACTACAAGTACACCATCGAGTCCTGGATATGATTGTCAAGTCTCAACCATGCAAACTAAGAACCCAGTGTTTTGTTTCAAGTTGTTCAACCACTGAGCACAGTTTTTCCTTTTCGATTAAAATAAGCTTACAGCACTAGAAGATCACTTGCAGGACAAGTACTTAGTTCAAGTCAATTAATGTAGAGTTGATGTATGTGTCAATCTGCTGTCACTTGTTTGCCATTCTCACAAGTGAATGTGGTAGTTAGTCTCCAGAACAGTGATTTGTGTATATAACTATGCCCTTTATAGAAATAAAGAGTTCCATGGCTCCCTTGGACATTTTTTTGATGCAGAGTCTAGATTTGATCTTGCTCAAAGAATTCACAAATTACAAGACAGTAAGTACCAATGATACGTAAGAGTAATCAAAATAGCATGGTGACACAACATAATACACCTGAATATAATGGAGTGTGTCACCTAGCTGCCTTCTAGCCTGTGCCCCTATGTGCAGAAGGATCAAGAGTTGGAACTGTGGTGGACAATATGAATAGGATTCAAAATAAGTAAAGCAAGCTCCCATTTCTTTTATTAGCATTCATGGCACTATGTTGCTTGATCGTAAATGCAGTAAAATACGTAATTGAAGATGTAACAGATATTTTATAGTAGTGCATTAGGTTAATTACATTCAGCCATACCTGATATCTAGATCATACAGCTTGGTCACAGAAGCTGAAGGCTCCCAATCAGCACACGCACCCCTTTGCCACCCATCACCGCACCAAAAATAAGAAAAGGAAGACCGCACCAAAAATAAGGAAAGGAAAACCGCACATATAGCATGGAAATAGAGTTACAAAAATAGTTGTAACATTATATAGTATGAGTTTACTAAGGTTCAGATCTTCCTGATAAGTTATAGTGTCCGCGCAACAGAATAGTGTACCTGCATCAGGTACAGGGCAAAAAATTAACATCTTAATCAGCCCCTGAAATTTAAGCATTACCCCTTCTCATTTAGGTAACCAAAGTTAAAGAGACATAGAACAATGCAAGTCGGCTATGTGAAGCTCTAGAAAACTAAATTTCAGCTAAGCTACAATCAGTGCAAATTTCCAAACAATTGCCACTGAAACTGACAAGGTACTATTACAACTCTGACTGAACACAAATGTACAGACTTGTCAGACATACAAGGACTAAGATGCAAGTACTCGATCAAAAGCCATCTCTACATAATTAACCTGATATAAGAAAATGTGCAACAGTTGTGTGCTAACTCACTAATTTTGTCACCTGGGGCAAGGGCACAGCGAGGGACAGCAATTCTGAGCCCCCTCGCTCCTCCAATTCGCACCCCTCGGCATCCATCTCAACTATTACGGGATCGAATAGTACAGCTTGGGGCTCAGATTTGCTACACCCAAGCAGGGCTAAGCTACCCGGCCTGGTGAAACCGAGGAATCTGACGCATCGACCGCGTCCATAACCCCAGAACTGCCCTCCGACCCAGAGTGCGACCTCGGAGGCGATCACAGCGACCTTGACGACCACCCCGAGCGCGTCGATCCCGTTTCTGAGTCCCTTGTGTACCTGGAGGCCGAGGAAGCCCTCAACGATCTTGGACGTGTTCTTGGACAGCTTGTAGCCCGACTTGAGCACCGCGAGCACCACGACGCCGGAAGGCGACGCAGCGGGGATGGCCGGCGCGGCGGTGGCCAGGCGTAGGAGCGACGCGGCGGCGAAGGCGGCCTTGAGGCGCTTGTTGGAGGGGAGCTTGGGGAGGCGCGCGGCGGGGCCGAGCGTGCGAGCGGCCTTGTAGGACTTGGATGCGGCCTTGGATGCGGCGAGGATGGCGGCGACCGGGGAGGACGCGGCGGCGAGGGCCCGCGGCGCCCTGAGCGCGGCGACGGCGGCGGAGGTGGCGTCGGCCAGCGGCTTGAGCGCGCGGGAGCTGGAGAGGGCGACGAGCAGGCGCACCCCCAGCGCTACGCCGAGCGCGGAGGTCGCGGCGGCGGCCGCGAGCACGTGTGCGGGAGGCATGGCAGAGGCGGCCGCGAGCTCGTGCGCGGGAGGCATGGCGGCGGCCGCCGCGATCTCGTGTGCGGGAGGCATGGCGGCGGCGGCGGCCCTCGTGGGGACGCGCAGGCCATAGGAGGCGAGACGGTGTGCGGGGAACGGGGGCGTGGATAGGTCGGGAGCCAAGGTGGGGGGGGAAGGTCACGGGCAAGCCCCGAGCGCCCGGCCCCGAGTGGAGACGAAGGGGATGGACCCGGATGGATGGCGAGGCGTGACGTGGATGCGGCCGCCATCGCGCGTTGCGCGGCCGGCCGCGTCAGTCGTGGCTGATTTTTTTTTGGCTGGACCTGCCGGGGGAGACGGTTTCGCGAGCAGGATATACCAGGCGCGGAGGCGCACCGTCGCCGATCCCCGCGGCCGCCGCGGCATATGCCGTGCGGCTGGGCGTCGCCGTCGCTGTCCTCCGGCTCGGCGCCGCGCGCGGCGGACTGCCGTTGATGGCTGCCGCGCGCACAATTCCACCGTGTCGAAAGGGGCGAGGCTGTAACATGTGAGAATGGGACAAAAAAAAATTGTTTGGACGTTGGTGGGCTGAGAGGTGGATAGAAGGCTCGGGAAGCATCAGAATATGGGTCCGCAGGTTTTGGTGTGGTTCCATGGGCTTCATTTACCGATCGCGTGGTGCTGTTGGGCTTCTAAGCCAGAATTCTTCTTGGGCCCCAACTATTAGGAAGCTACTCCTCCGAATTTTCCCAGGACCAAACGTGGAAGGCATTGAAGTACGCATGGACAAGAACAAGAAACTGACGGAAATGATGACAAACTAGCCGTTCACTCTTGCTCCGGAGAAGAAGACAGATGCGCCCTTCTCAGTCTTCACTCGATGCGGAGACGGACGTTGACGAAAACGTTCGACCAACTGCTGGAGCGGGCCACACCTCGCGGTGTGCGGGGTTAGCAATCTTTCTCTCAAACTGCTGGAGCGGGCCAGTCCACGTGTATGAACACGACGCGCTGATCGCGAGTGTTCATCCAGTAGATCAAATGATTTCGCAGTAGGTTATAAGAGACCACACGCTAGGGAGCACGAACACGCGCCAGTTGGCCAGGTGTCAGCGTTCAGAAGCACAGAACCGCCGCAGCTCTCTGATGTACCCAGTTCATTCTGAGCCGGCTGTTGGAACGTCCATGTAGCAAGAAACTTGTCGATCCGCCATGATCGAGCTTGCAAGGTCCAGAGATTTTCCTGCCCGAGGACGGACGCGCACCTCGACTTGGCCGGCGCCATTCCTGGCTACTGGCTGCTTGCTTCGTGACCTGGAGAAAATGGAATCGCGGGGCGCCGTGAGAGCACGGTTGCGTAGAGTGGCCGGGCAAGCGACCCTCCCTCCCGGAGAGCCCGGCGGATGCAGCATTTCTTTCCGATACCTAACGACCGCGCGCTACGTGCTCGGTACACAGCGCTGAAGAGTGAAGAGTGCCGGCCGCAGCATTCAGCGAGCTGCAGCCTGCAGGTCAGTGGCAGCATGCTGGCCCGTACTTGCATTGCGAACCACTTTTCAGCTCAAGTGCAGGTGCAGAGCCGGACATTTACGCTTGCTTGGTCTTCAGCGTTTCTGTGCGGGTTACGTGACAGGATGATTGGCCTGACAAAGTACCCTGAACCACATGCTTGGTACTGTCAGACCCGGTGGTTATCTTATCTCTTATTGCAACTGTACAGGCACGGAACAAGGAGTCAACACGCACGTACCGGAGCACTTGTCCCGGTACGCTTGTCTTTGACCAGCTTGCAAGCAACCTCTTCTTCGATTCCCCGGCCAGTTTCTTATACTACTAATCTCTGAAGCTGCAGGCCGGAGCACCATCCATCGCCGGTGCTATATTCTTATGGCTGCCGTCTCCCAAGGAGGATGTCAGGTCAGGCCGGCAATGGAGACCAGCGATGATGCCGGTGATCCTGATTTTTTTTAAAAAAAAAACAACAACTTCGTTTCTACCTGCCGATCCATGTTTTTTTTGGTCTGAAACTAAACAGGGTCACAGCCAGCCACATGGTATGGGCTTAGCACCGGTCTCCTGACCTGTTCCTGCTTGACGTTATCCTTCGCCGGAAATCATGGATTCACAGTAGACCCTGACGGTGATGGTGGACGCCGGAGAGCTAGCTTTCCCGATTGTTCAGTGCATGGCTCCATTCCGTTTGAGCAGAAAATGACAGCGCAGATCATCAGGCGGCAGACACTCCCAGCACGTCAGTCAGGTGCCGTGATGCAACGATTTGTCGGCGAGATTATGATATAGTAAATATATATAATGATACTCGTGTCAGTGTCACCGTCGCATCTCACTCGGATTCGGTCGCTTGCCAATGTTTGAAATCGTAGGCGACTATTCGGTATTTCGGTGCCTCCAACAACAACGAAGAAAACGAGAGGAATAAGAATGAAAATGCGAGAAGGAAATGTCCATCTGTCTCAGTCTCGCGAGTGACGTGGTCATGGGGATCAGGGCTTTACCTAACACGGTGCGGCGATGCCATCGAGAGTACCGAGGATTTGGCGTCTACCGTCTACCGTCCACCCGATAAAGGGTTAGGCCCCCTGCTGAAGCCTGAAGGCAGGCTATTCACATGAGTGTTCAGATCAGAATCGAGCTTAGAATCTGTACACACTAGAGCTGACATGAGCATACTGTGTTTTTTTTTCCTTTTTCATCTCGGAGAAGTAAACGGGAACCTGGCGTACCACCAAGCTTGCACCTAGTAAAACTTTGCTTGTATTGCTTATTGCTGTTGTCTGTTGTGGGTGAATCTACAACCAATCCTTCGTCGGCACGCCGGTAATGCGCGTCGCCCTCGCCCGTCTCGCCTCCACTCGAGGATGGTGAGATCGATCGTCCACTTACCTCACTCATCAGCAAAACAGTACAGATCGTGGCTGTCAAAACCAGAGATCTCCGTGGTCAATTTGGATACCGAATTGGCTGTCCCTGTCTGTACACGGCGACGACGCACCGTCCCGTGTCCCTTCGCCACGCCTCTTGCAGTTGCGCGAGACGTTGCCCGGCCAACTCCCGTTGGGACATGAGAACTGAGATTGCTGCCTGCCTGCAGTCTGGAGCGTGTCCGTTCGAAGTTCAATTTTGGCCAGGATTTTGTTACTATTTTTTTTTAAAAAAACTAGATGGTGTGTTACCTTACGTCACATCACACCACACAGCTCATTAAGCTCGCCCCCGTCGTTTTCAATTTTCTCCTTTGGAAAATTGTTGTTTTGGGGGGATTAAATAACAATACCCCAACATTATCTTCCATGCCAAAATCAAAATGATACTGTATTTGCACAGAACATTAATTCAAAAAAGCTCTGCACGAATTCAAGAAAGAAAGAGTCCTGCTCTTGCCGGTACTGCACTGCACACACCACTTGCCGCAACAGTCTGAACCACCCAAGTACCATCGGCCGGGCTGGTTCAACGTTAGCTCCTCTGAAGAATTCAAACCCCTCTCCAGGTCTGCCAGAACGTACAGTTTCACCGAAGACTCCCTCCCAGTCCCATTCTCCACTGCCTGTCTGCCTGCCGGTCACAACTCGCAAGGGAGGAGACGGCGTGTCGGAGCCAGGTCGACGCACTGGCGGTCAAGCCAAGCCACGCGCCAGCAGGCGACCTCCTTCCTTCCTGCTCTGGATCCTCGTGTCATCTTGCTCGAACGCAGGGCTGTGCTGGCTGGGCAACAGCTGCGCGGCCGGTCCCGGCCGGGGAAGTGGCCGTTAGCGCGGCGGCGGTGGGTGCCTCGAGGCTGGCCGGGCAGACGAATAGACCCGGGCGGGATGGACTATACGTACACGTCGCCCTCTCTTATCATCATCCACCCGTCATCCCAGATCGGCAGATCAGTTCCTATTTTCCTGCCTGCACTTGCGCATTCCCTTGCACGGACTGAAAATTGGGCACACGGCACTAAAGTTCTGAAGAAACTCTGTGCTTGTGCTGCTCCTGTTTGTTTGTTCTCTTGCAAAGGACTGACCGGTCAAGTCAGCGGCGTCCACACTGCAATGTCCTCCCCTTGCGCATCACATGCACACACTGTCCTGTCCTGTTGATCTCACTCTATTTTTTTTTGGAGAACGGAAATTCAGTTTCAGAACGAAATTGCAAGTGCGAGCGCTGAAGAAGTGCAAATCAGAGGCAGGTGCTCAGCACCATGACACATAGGGTTGAAAATGGTCGGGAACGGTAAGGAAAACCCCTAACTGTTCCTGTTTCCGTAATTTTTTTGCCGGGAACGGGAGCGGGAACGGGAAAGGCGGACGGGAAAACGAAACCGATATTATGGGATATCGGAAACAGAACGCATCGGTCGGGAATATGTCGATTACGATCGGGAAAATGTTAATTACGATCGGGAACAGCGACACATGTAACCACTTCAAATATTTAGCTCGAGGCAATAATTACAACCACGCATATACATCACACATCAAATGAGTATATGAGAATTTACATCAGGTTATAGATAAGTTGATCAATGCATTACCCATAAAGGAGTTCAAGGTGTCAACAGAAAACAACTCTTGAAATAAACATGGGCAAATCAGCAGCACAACATCACGCATGTCCTGATGTTCACAGTTCACACACCACACTGCAGCTGCGCCTCCTTTTCGCTGCAGCAGTGCAGCCTGCAGGTCTGCCTGGGGGTAAACCGGCGACGGCTATTGCCGGCCTCTAGCCTGGCGCCCTTCTGCCACGAGGAGTCGAGGGGCCGCGCCGCCGTGGACCCACGGTGGCTGCCTCCTACCTGGCTGGTGCGTGCGACGCGTCCCTGGGCTGGCTGCCATGGAGGGAGAGGGGCCGGGCCACGCCGCCGCGTCCCTGGCCGGCTGAAGCGAGTAGGCGACGCTGCCTGCATCCTGTGACAGGGGGAGGCGCGGGTGACGAGGGGAGGCGCAAGCGTGGGCGATGGGGAGTCGGAGAGAGAGACGGGAGACTGGGGGACCGAGAGAAAGAGGGGTGGCGGCTGCTTGGACTGCGGGAGTCGGGAGATGAAGAGAAATTAGGGTTCGCTCGCTGGTTCGGGTGTCGTAGTGGGATGGGCTGTGTAAGCTAGTTCATGGGCTGAAACGAAGTTTGATCCTCTAATACGGGAAAATACCGCGGGAAATTCCCAAGATAAATATAGGAACCGGAAATACGGTCAGAAAAACACTTCAACTGCTTCCGCTCCCGCTTCCGCCGGATTTTCCCATTTTTTCCCGTTTTTCTATTTTTCTTGTAAAAGCGATGTCTGGACGGGATAATCGGTACACGGTGCCGGTCGGAACTGTATTTTCCCGTCCCGTTTTCAACCCTAATGACAAAAAGGACCGACTTTTGGTACCACCATTTTGCAAAGGGGCCAACGCGCAAAACAAACGCGCCTGCCCTCCACTTTTCCCCATGGCTCGGCCGCTCGTGACACCAGCGACCACCACCCTCCCCGTCTCCTGTCCTTGTCCGCTTCCACTGCCTGCCGGCCCCCTCCACTACGGCCAAGTCCATGCCGCAACGTTCGGCCACGAGCACGATGCAGCAGAAGCCACCGTCCGTCGTCAGCCGAGCCGGAGCGCTATCAAAAATCTGATCCCAATTCCAACACACTAACCGCTCCGGGCCCGAGTGGGGAACGGGAATAAATCCCGGCTCCAACCTTTCTTTACAGCTTCTGCTCCAGAATTTAGAACCTATCCCACTCCCAGCAGCACGCAATCGAGGAAGGATACGCGCGCACCACTCCATCACGCGTGCCGGGAACTGAACTCCGGAGAAATCAGCGCGAAAGCCAGGTTTTTTTAGTGCCTCTAAGCCACTTCTCGGCCGTCGCTGTGGGCTATCATCAGTTGCATAGCATAGATTAGTCTCCGTCTCTCCACCGTCACATGGTCGGCCCGCGTGTCCCCCACGGCAATCCCGGCCTGTCTTGCCCACCAGATCGCAGTTCTTTAGCAGATTTCAGGGCTCCGGTTCTTCGGTTCGGTTACGCCTTGCTGACGCGCTCTACTTCCCTCCCTTGGCCTGCCATAACTCGCGGTTGCCGTTCTCGACCAGCCATTAATGGCGAGGGGGAGTTACGCCTCCCTATGAACGCCTCTCTCTGTCTGCTCCGGTAGGCGTTCCGGCCATTTTCCTCGGCCGGTTGTTTCTGCCTGCATGCGATGGCGGAGGCAGCCGGGCATGGAAGGAAACTGTAGCGCCACGCGTTGCCGAGAGAGTCCTAACTCCGTCTCCAGAGCCATACATGCCGTCGTCGTCGTGTTAATGGAAAGAGGCGAGTGTTGTGAGGACTGAGGAGTAAAAGGAGGCAGCTTTTCCCTTGATGCCTCTCGCCTTATTGCCTGCCCCTCTTCCGTTCTCGTAGAAGTCAAGCCGCCTCCTCTCGTCTCGTCTCGTCTCCTCTCCGTCATCGTTTTCCTGACCGGCTGGCCGGCCATCGAGCTTCTGGCTGGGGATTCTCCCGTTTGCCCCTCAATCTCCTTGCTGGTTTTGGGGTGCTGTTAGCGCAGAAAAGCTGAGCGCTTTGTCTCTTCCGCTCTCTTCTAGTAAGTGGCCGACTTGTGCCTAGGCTTGATGCTGCTGTTGGTCGTTCCCGTTGAGCGCGCCTTGATTTAGGTCCTGGGTCCTCTTTCACCTAATCTTGTTTCTAGTTTCGGTTGGTCAGTCATCGGCTAGCTTTTGTTGGTTGGCCCAGTTCTTGGACTTGGAGTATAGAATCTCCCGGCCGTCTTCTTCTTCTTCTGTTCTTGTGTACTCTTCACATTGGCCCGTCAGTCTTCCTGCTCCTTCCAAGGCGAGCTCTGCTCGGATCAAGAAGAGGAGAACTCGTCTGTGCTGGGAGGTAGGGAGGCAGTGCTTTGCTTCGGGCGAGCCTTGGATGCTGCCTGTCGATCTCAGAGCTTGAGGTGAGGAATCTGATGCCGCCTCCACTTCGCTTCTCTACCTTTTGACTGAAATGGCGAAATGTTTTGCTTGTTTTATTCAGCTTCGGTTGTTGTTGTTGTAAATTAAGGGTGTTTAATTCGTGGTTTCTTTATTGCTTTGAGAGAGGGATGTTGGCTCCAAGGTTACCATAGGCTTTCCTTTGTTGTCGTGCTAAAGGCAGCACGGTGCAACAAAGTGATTTTCCGGTGAACCTGGCCGTGCTTTACGCCGGTGATGAATGCATTTAAGGTAACCCTTTTTCGGTTGGGCTTTAGCACTCTTTTGCCGCGCGGGCACGGATGCAACTTTTATTTTTTTTATGCCTTTCTTTTTCTGTGATTGAAGACTCCTGCTAGTTATTTGGGGGTTTCAGAGGATCGGTGGTCGGTAATTTGTTTGAGATTTCTGAAACAGTTCCCGTACTTGTACCTTTCCTCTGGTCATCTCCTAATGCTGGCTTGCTGCAAAGCCAGAGATGCAGAGAATGAACCCATGTCTCAACACACTGCCCTTCCTAGTTCATAATGTGTTTGCAAGTACCACCTGAGCTTATTTTCAGAAAGTACCAGCAGAGCTTCCTTGGCACTCATTAACCACTGGTTTCATAGAAAACGCCGAGACGGCAGGGAATTACTTGTTATCAGCCTTGCATTTTAAGCAAAAAAGTACAGTTAGTAATGACCTGTTCCCTTCTGTTGATGCGTTACTGCCTTACTGGTGAATGGAGTGTACGCGATGAATCATACGAAGGGTGTGTTAATGTGTGGTGTGACTGCCATTTATAGGGTGTTAGTACTTGAGAGTAAGTTAATGTGCCAAGGACAGAGGTTAGCTGCTTGCATTTAGGGAAGGAAGTTTTATCTTTTGGTTGCAACTTAAAATTGATGTCAAGCATTTACTTTGAGCACTTCTGCACCACTCTTGGGTATAACTGCCTCTAGCTTTATTTTGAGCAAGGGATGTTCCACAAAAAATTGACTAAATGGAAGACATCACATGGGCACTTCTCTGGCAGCTGTTAATCATTTGCAATTTTTTATCCAATTTAATTGGTCAACCATGAATCATGCTACATGTTCCTTACTCCCTTGTGCGATCCTGTTCCCTGCTGCATTGTGTGATCGACATGGCAGATTTTGATACTTTGTGAAATAAGTTATTTTTTTCTTCACGCAACATATATTCAACTGCCAATGAGGGAGTACTGTTAAAATTCAGAAAAAAGTCTGTCCCTTTTATGTTTTATCATAGACAGCCAACCAGGAATTCTGTAGTTTCAAAGCATATGGCTGTTGATCACATTTGGTTTTCTGTGGGCTGAACATGTTCTTATGTTATTGCTGTGCAGGTGACAAAGACTTGTTTGACTGCATTTTTCTCCATATCTTTTAGTTCTTGAACAGAGATGGAACTCATATACATGGATAGGAGAACTGGATTACATGAGGATGCAATTCCAGAGTTCAGTGGAAGGACAGAAGAAGATCAAGACCCGACTGTTGCTGCATCTGATGTTCAGTCTGATTTGGGTCACATAAACAGCAAGAAAGCATTGCCGTCAGATGAGAAGAAAAGCAAGAGCTGCCAGTCATGCCACAAATCACCTTGTTCGTGCAGTGGTGACACAAATCATTCAGATTTGTTCCCTGCACTTCCTGCCAAGATGATGATCTTGGAGTTTCTCATCAGAAGCCTGAGGCACCCAACAAGAACCCACAATGTCACCGATCTTGACGACTTGATCACTGATGGGGTCAGCCAAGGGAGTGTAAATCTCGGTCCTTCCGAAAAAAAAGTGCTGGACTCTTTGCATGCTCTCATAAGTGCAAAGACAGGACCAAAAAGCTCATCGCCTTTCCTGGCAGGATCTAAGATGAGAAAAACTCGGTCCAAATCCCACATCATTACACAGTCAGAAATACTGAAGCTTATATCTCCTGAGACATGGGAAACCTCCTCCCCCGGGACATCTCCAATGAAGAAAGGCACAACTGAGGTCCACATCCATGAGAAGATGTCACCCTCATGCTCGCATATGACATCTATGGGCTCGAATCAGCCTGTCCTATCACACTGCCCATCATCTCTTAGTGCAGGTCTTCTGCAATGCATATGGAAGGATGGGCTGCCTCATTTTGAATTGTCACTGGACGATCCTATTGCTGTATACACTGCGAACCCAATCAAGGTGCAGGACAATGAAAGGGCTCTCGACTACGTCTACATGATCCATTCTGGAGAGCAAGGAAGAAAAGATTGGATGGGTCATTCAAGCAATGTGTCCAGACTTGTGGGCAAGATGAAGGTGTCAAGTTCTTTAGTGCTAAACTCGGACAAGTCAAGTCTTTTGGAAACTGAGTTTGTGCTGTATGGTTCTCCAGATGATTATCTGAGGCAAATGCATAGTTCCTGCAGTGTTCCAAAAGGAAAGGGACTAGTCAAGAGGGTGACAGAAATTATGAGAACAGGAAATGTTTCCTCAAGCCCTAAACATCCCTGGAGGTTTGGCAAATCATGCTCTCATCAGTTTGATGACTTAACTGAAGTACTCGAAGGTGAAACGATCGGTGCTAGAGAATCAGGCCTGACAAACCTCGATGCTGATGATCTGCCAACCAACCAAGAGTTAGCAGCAATTGTGGTGAGGGAACAACAGAAAAAACGCCAGAAAGGGCCTGTTGTGGGTGGCTGGGGCTTGAAGTTTCTTGAGAAAGCAGGATTAAATCATTCAGAAGGCACTGAAGATCCTGATGTTCAGAACAGAAATGGTGCTACAGAATGTATAACCACAATTGTTCCCAGAGGTTACCATGGCGGCGCTGTTTTGAAGAGCAGCGGCCCGTCAGGTCTCATCGAGAGATGGAGATCTGGAGGATGCTGTGATTGCGGTGGATGGGATCTTGGCTGCCCCGTAAGAGTGCTGAACAATGATGGATGTGCCTCCTTGCCTGAAGAAGAGTCACAGGATAGCAGATCAGTAGAGCTGTCGCTCAAGGTAACTAACCCTGGACTTATTTGAAGTAGAATTTCATGGTTTCAATCAGATATCAGAATTTCTGCTAGATATCAGTAGAGCTGTCTCCAGAGTCTTATCTTTCTTAACATTAATTTCCAGGGTGCAAAGGAGACAATGTTAAGGCTTGTCAACATCACGGACGACCTGTACATCATTTATTTCGAGTCGAGTCTGTCACCATTGCAATGCTTCTCAACAGGGATAGCAATTGTGCACAGCCAGGCACCACAGCTTTGCCCAAAACTGTGAATTGCAAAAGCTTGATGTAGCGTTATGTACATGTAGATAGACAAGTAGAGATAGCTATATATAGAAGAGATTCGTTGACTCAATCCATGCCAACATTGATGTGTAAAAACGTTATGTATTCCTATTCCACATATTACTATTAAATCAAGGTGGATTTGTGGCAAGGAGGTTTGTTATTCTCCGGTTCGAAAATTTCTTAGGTTTTTGTTATCTGGTTAGATTCAAATATGAAAAATATGCAATAGCTTAGAGGGGTGTTGAATTTATTTTTCCAAATCGTGTTACTACTTTTATCATTCCGCTTGTATATGATTCATTGTTTCATTTAGTTTGAGAACAATATGTTCCTCGGCTGCCGTAGTGTGACATATCTGGGTTTGCACTGCAAATGAATCCAAAAACATCCATATGTCTGGCAAGTAAATGGAGCAGCAAATAAGTCCAAACGAGGGAGCAGTAGCGCATATTGGTCGTGCAATTTGATTGCCAAGTCAAACACAACAGTAGCACACAAGTACCCAACTCTGAAGTATACGGTACTACTTTAAATTAAACTACACGACCATACAGTGGGCCTAATGTTCCAGGTAAATGGACCTTCAAATCCAGGGGTCCCAAATTCCCAATGCCTTATTTCTTCTAGTCATGTGCCATTGCATCATCAATCATCTGCAGTATAAAGAATAGCATGGATCAATTAGGCAAGTTTTCCTATGGCCTGGCCAATACGGTGGGAAAAAAGGTGGCAGGACAATCATGATAACATTGCAATTACCATTGGAACAGTAGGAAAATGCATTTGTTTTGCCATTAAAATGTGAGTATAAATGCACTGTTAGTTTACTAATAGACTAGGAAACAAGACAGCAAAGCTAGGTAAGAAAAATAAAATAAAAGAAATATATGGTATCCATCCATCTTGCCATTACCCGCCGCATCTTGACTTAATCAAGTGAGGAGACGATAAGAACTTGATAAATGTTCTTTTGGTCCTTGCATACCAGAACAAGAATGAAGACGACAAGTACAAGTCAACAACACAAGGCCGTAAATGTAGACGACAAAAAAAAATAGAGCATGAAACACTGTGCTCTGTTGGGTGTTTTGATTAATTAGAAAGACTTGCAATTATGTGAATCTATCACTATGAAGAAAAATAGGATTGTTCGTTCAGCCATGATCGTCATTTAGAAGATGTGCAAAGCTCTAAGTATATATTTCTTTCAAAAAAGGGGTGGCAGTCAGCTAATCCTGATGCTAAGTACAAAATGACTAGTACAAAATGCAGCAGCCAAAAGAAATTCTACATCAACAAAATTTTATCACTCTTTGCACTAACCTTGGAAGAAGGAAAGGAAGACTCTTGTAGTATGCTGATCATAACATCCAAGGTTCTGTTTCGGATGAAGCGGGCCACCTCAAGCTCGGGAGGCTCAGACATGTTGAAGGTGAGAAGCTTGTTCTCTCTCTTCATCCAATCACACATCATTTTGGCCTCCTTTGCCATACCCTTGAATCAAAGCCATCCATCATTTTGTAGTTAGTGCCAATGAGTTGGTAATTTACAGAAAAGAAATGGATATATACTTGTTCAGATTCAGCGCATTTTGGCAGGAGGCATGATGCAGGAAGGCACATACCATCATTGCAGCAGTAGCAGCAACAGATTGACATCCTTTTAGGTTTACAAGGCCTAAGGCACACATGCGGACCACGCTGCTCTGATGGATCATGTCATCAGTAGGCTTAGCACCATGCTTCAGCAGCTCAAGCATCAGGTCAGCCTCCTTGGTGATACACTTGAAACCAATGTTTTGCATTCATCAAAAGAACATAGAAACAAATCAAACAAAATACTCTATATGCTACCCAGAGAATCACTGCTGCTTTACTACGTGTATGTGCCAAGTTGGATAGATCAATAGCACAACATCTCACAGTTCAAGCCTTCAAGGGCAACATTTTCTTAACAAAATGCAGATCAACATATGCTGGATTGCTGGTTGATGGACTATTGCTACATATGCTGCTTGCCAACTTGATAAAAGAATCAATGTTAATTAGCCATCAAATGTGTGAAATAGGCAAGGATTTCAACTATGATAAAACAAAACTGTGAAGCCAAGACTGGAAACCTTAGAACATGCGATTCACTCTTACTGCATGTCATGTAGTGGGTTAGTTATGACAGTTCACACCACTTTGTGCAGCTTCCCAAATTCAAACATTACCATTTTCAAGATAATATGAAAGCGATCATATAAATTGCCCTTTATCTTGAGACAATTGAGAATGTCACAACGATAACATGAAAGCGATATCTCCTTCCTCCCTCATCTTAGGTATTTGTTAAGCTAAGGCACATACCACAAAAGCAATGCCGGATGGAACAGAAAATTTGTCGCCTGAGATTGAGAGTGCGGGCTCCTTGATAAGGCTACTCCGAATGAAAGTGTTGACTGGTAAGATCTCATCTGGACAATTTACCACATGTTTTTCCCACTCGGACACGAGTTCCTCCTCCATGTCAATACACTATTTGAAAAAATTGTCATTTTGCAATAAGTTGGTGTAAACTGTTTCAGTTAGACAATCGATGGTTTAGTAAAAAGAACCAGGAGGATTGCTTACAGATTTGGCAACAGCTGGGTCAGCAGAATCCAACAGCCAATCAGGATTCAGATTGGCAGCCACTTCTGCAACGAACTTAGAAGCATTGCGGTTGTAATACTCCTCAAGGTAGCGGCTACAGTCAGACGACACAGCGGAAGTGTAGAGTAGCACCAACCTTTCCCACCCCCATGCTTTCTCCAAAAAATCTCCTGAAACTAAACAATACACCAAAAAAAATCATATTGCATGAGAAATATGAAGTACTAATAGTAACCATAATTGTGGTGATTAGCTCTGTTTTCTTTTCTTACTCTTTTTAGCATCTTTGATCTTTTTCTGATCTTGATGATCCAATACATCTGAAATGTTGCCCCTGGTGATAGTACAGTGCAACGATATAGTATCACAATGCATATCATCAAGAAGTATCAAGCTAATTCTCTTAGACCATATATAGTTGCATCAATAAAAGAAGAAAAGCGTGTGGAACATCAGTACCATGTGATTTTTGCTGCTTCATCAGCAGCAATGCCATTCCCATCACCACTAGGATCATTTCCTCTTTCAAATTCTTCCTCTTCAATCTTGTTCCCGGCAGGGGCAGAAGATTTTCTCAGTATGTCAATCATGAGATACAAGGTTCTGAACCGTATTATGCGGCTGGTCTCAAGCTCATTAGGTAAGTCATCATCAAAGAAGTCAAGGAGCATGTTATTTTCATTCATCCACTTGCACATCATTTCAGCCTCCTTCGAGACAGCCTTAAATTGAAGCCACCCAATCACTTTACAATTAGTTCCCATTAGTTAGTGATCAAAACAAAAGCAACAGATGGATGCATCGATGATATTAAGTGGGGTTTTGAGGCAGGCACATACCAACATGGCAGCGGAGGCAGCAACAGAATGGCACGAAGTGCAGTTCATAAGGCTCAAAGCACACATGCGTATCTCGCTGCTCTGGTCGAGTAAGTAATCATAATCGTAACTAGCACCACGCCTCAGCAACTCACACATCAGGTCGGCCTCCTTGGCAATACACTTGAAACCATTGCTTTGCATTAGGTGAAAAAACGTAAAAAGTAAAACAAAATATTTCATATAGCATCCAACTCGACAAGGCAAATTTGGGTGCCAAATTTGTCTTTATATATAAAGGCACCAAGTTTCTCCTAGCTTGGCTAGTTCTTTATAGCTACCAAAAGATTCCAACTATTCTAATGAAATGCACCAGGTTGGATTGTACCAGTCCAAGCTACACGCATGGATAAAAAATGAAACAATAGGACGCACTGAAGACCCTGGCCACATCTACTAACTTGCAGGTACTCCTACACAGTAGACAGTAGACAGAAACTTTAGCGATGTTCGACTAAAATAAAACCAAAGGTCAGATAGATCCAGGCTCCGGGGTTTAAGCTTCAATAAAAGCCAAGTGTGTAGTCAAAGCTGGAAACCTTAAAACATGCTATTAATTTGTACAGAGGGTCATATTGAGGTTGTTGGTGATAGTGCACCAGGCTGTAGTTTGTACAACTGCCCAAATTATTAAGACCAGTAGTGTTTTCAAGATTGAGATCAGATCACTTGCCACTCTACTTTATCTTGTATCGACAAGCAGAAGTAGTTTTTCAAAAACAATGATAAGCAGACAGATAGATGAAAACGGTTCATTTATAGTTGGGATAGAAGATTTAAAAAAAGAAAAAAAAAACTCCCTCCAAAGATGATCCCCCCCCCCCTCCAATTCAGCTAATTATCAGTGCCAGCAGATGTTAGGTGATTGGGATGCAGAGAGAGGATTATAACATTTATTGGTCAAGTACAAGAAGATTTTTTGTTTGGTTTGTTAGGGCCAGGTAAGGAACGTACCAACAAAGCAGCAGAGGTAACATTAGAAAAATTGCAACCCGCTGAGCGAATGACTGAATGTGCACGCTCATGTATCAGGCAACTCAGAATGATTGATCTGCTCGGTAAGATCGTTTCCATTTTAGATTCAATCCGGATCTTCCATTGGGAAGCAAGTTGTTCCTCCTTCTTGAGACACTGCTTGAAACCATCAGGCAGTCAGAGCACCGATTCATCACAGTTTAAGTTAGCAAACAAGAAAGCGTGAAAAAAAAATAAGTAGAGGCAGCATATGAGAGATTGGTGGTTTAGCGAAGGGGCAGGTGATTACTTACAGTTTCAGCAAGAGCAGCTGCAGCTCCAGGAACGAGCTCACGAGCATTGCGACGGAAATACTCTTCAATGTACTTGCTGTAGTCAGACCGCGACACGCCGGTGAGTGGTAGCAGCCTGTCCCATCCCCATGCTTTTCCCAGAAGATCTTTGAGGCAAGTAAATTGCACCCGAAAAGAAAAAAGAAACAAACCATGAGACGTAGTGCAAGTAAGATTTTCAGTAAGAACGAACAAAGGGTGAAGGAGGAATAAACACATCTCTAGATCGGATCCCACCATAGTACTTGACAATCCGTGTCGGCGGCATCGTCTTTGTACCCTCCTCGTCCTCCTCCATCATCTCCTCGATGTAAGTATAATATAAAAATTCTCCCTCTCAATTCTTCGCATGCGCTTGACCACCATCTGCTCCTCCCCGAGGCCGTCCAAGCCCCGCCCCGCAGAAGGGGTGCTCCGGTAGCCCATGATCGCGTTCGCGTCCTGCTCCAAATTTGCGCCGCCTCCCTCCCTTCTCCTCTCGCGTTCTCCTACTACGACAAAATCCCGGTCTTATTGGTTGGACTTGGCCGTCACCGGGCCAGGCCAGGATGGGCCGAACTGCGTAACATGAGCCAGTGAAGACAGGAGAACATGCCTTCGTTTATGGGCAACGACTGCCGCCGCCGTGGTTGCCGTCCGACCGCCGCATCCGCGTGGGTCGCCGCCGCGCAGGAGTAGATGCGGTGGGCACCTGCGCCCCGGCAAGGACATTCCCAGCCTCCGCGGGAGCTCAAGCAGCGGTTGCCGACGGAGCGAGCGTCTCGGGTCTTATCTGACGGAGCCAAAGAGGGACGGAGCACAGCGCTTGTTCTAGGGCTTGGGAGGGCGACGGAGCTGCGCGATTTCGGCCGTGAGCGCGGCGGCGGCGGCGGCCACCAGCCAAGAGACGTACCAGACAGGGGATCATTTGTAAAGTATTTGTAAACCAGGGGTCCATTTGTAAACATAAGGGGCAATTTGCAAATAATCGGATCGCGATTACTAATCGCGATCCAAATCAGGGGGGTATTTGTCAATATCAGGGGGCAATATATAAATAATCGGATCGCGATTCTTAATCGCGATCCAAATCAGGGGTTTATTTGTAAATATCGGGGGGTTATGCAAAACATTCGGCGCCGGCGGCGACGCTGCGCTGCCGCCTGCCGACCACCTCTAGCGTTGCGGCCTCGTCAAGCTGTAGCGCGTGGCGCGCTAGGTAGCCCCGGAACACGCTCCGGATGACGATGGCGGCGTAGTGCTCGCGGACGAAGCCGGAGCAGCCGGGGAGGGTGAGGCGGACAACCTCCGCCGCCGCCGCAGGGCGATGGCGTGCCGCTGCTCCTCCGTCACTGCCGGGGCCGCCGCCGCAGGCCTCAACGCGGACCGATGCGGGTGCGGGTCCGAGTTTTTCTTCTAATTTGTGCTCCAGATCCTATTTGCGTGAGGCTTAACATGCAAGCGGGGGATAGCTCAGCTGGGAGAGCGTCAGACACAGACTGAGGATGAGAAGATCTGAAGAGTTCCCATACCGTTGCTGTTCCGGAACAGGCAAGCTACAAATCCGTGGTCAACTCTCCTCTATTATATGCAAGCTGAGCAAGTTGAGGGTGAAAAGATAATCTTCATTCGGCTGGTCATCAGTTACTGGACCAATATGTGGTGAGAATTGTGAAGCGTCTGTCTTGTCAGGAACCTTGGCATCAGAGATAGCATCAGGTCGTGTGCAGATTTGCTCGGTAAGCGAGTGCAAGGTGAGATTTCTCCTTTCCTTTGTGAGATCAGATGGGAGTATAGGATAGGAAGCATTGGCTTGAGCTGTTTGAAAGTGCAGTGCAAGAGAATGTGTGCAACAGGTCAGGAGAGATGCAATTTGTTGGTTTCAGTCGAATCAATCAATCGATTTCATTGTACTCAAAGCTTACAAGTTGCAATTATCTTGTGCTACCCTCCTTGTCCTCCTCCATCATCTCCTCGATGTAAACTATGAACGAGGCTCATGCGCCCTGCGCGGTGCGGCGGGAAGCCGGGGGGAGATCCGTGGGCGACGCGACGGCGTATTCCGGCTGGTGGCGGATTCCCCTCGCCTTGGCGCGCGGCTAGCCATGGGCATCGTCGTCGCCCTGGACGAGATGTTCGGCCGCCACCAGCCAGCCAAGACGGGCACAGTCGCACATTACTGAAGCTGTTCTCGATCTGCTAATATATCAGTCCGTTGGATAGGACACGTTGGATAGGACGATTGAGCAAAAGCTTCGTCAATAGATGCAGAGTTGCACATGATAGTAAATTTTCAAATGTCTCATCTTGTTGTTTCGCCAATAATTGCGAGCGAGAAATAGAAATAAACATGCTATGCTACCCCTGAAGTAGTATCAGAGAAAAAAACGGTGCAGATATTGGACAAAGAGAATACAATAATCGCGGATTTTCGTGCAACCATTCTGTAGACATGTGATTTATCAACATTTCCAGCTCGCAACCAAAGAACATGAACCGAGCCAAGAAGATGCTCTGAATTATATTCAAAAAGCAAAATCTGCTATCAACAACCAACATCGACAAGCAAATTGCAATGTACATCTAATGATCAAATCAAAGGATGCGACATTCAATCAAGATTTTTCACAAAAAATGGTGTACAGCAAACTGCAGAGAAGCAAATATAGATAACCATGGTTGACAAATTTCTGTTCACTACAAAACTGCTGTGTCACCAAAACATAAAGGAGCTACTAAGTCCAATAGCATTCCAAGCACCAGTTGCAATAGATACTGAGATCATACAGAAGTCTTAACACATTCCAACAAGCTCTCAAACGATGGCATTTGCTGCACTAGCAATTCTAGGCCAAAGATCAGCACACTCCTTACCAATGGGTCCAGTGATAGCAGAGCCTGCAAAGTAGCAAATTGTTATGATGTAATACAATACAAAAATGGCCATGAGAATCTTTGAATGGTTTTGAGTTTACCTTTCATCTCACCCTTGGGATTCACAATCACTCCAGCATTATCTGAAAATTGAAACATCACCAAAAATTAATACCAGCAGACTATAGGAAATGCAAATTACAAAATATGAAAAGTTTCATTCCACAGTATTAACAAAGATTGAAAGAAATGTAAGTCTCATGGCCAGTCCCAAAGTTTCACTGCAGCGACGCCACTACCCAAGGCAATGGAATATGAGACCAGTTTCAAATGGAGGAAGACCTCAAAGATTTAAAATCCTTAGAAGGCAAACCTCTACAAATAAAAAAATCATTTTCTGACGTTTGCTATGGAATATGCAAACATGTAATGTTTGCTCCAAAAAAGAAGCTGAAGAACCTCGGAGCCCTTCCGTCATTAAGGTCTACGCAAATAGGTGACACAACAGCAACTCAATGTGAAGTACTACAACTAACAAGCCGCTTAAATCAAATAACAATGCAATGGACAAACAAATAAATGTTTGTCTCATGGCCAGTCCCAAATTTTCATTGCGGCGACGCCACTACCCAGGGCGATGGAATATGAGACCACCTTCAGATGGAGAAATTCCAAAGGAATACCTCAACAACAGAAGGCTCACTTTATGACGTTTGCTTGGGAATATGAAAACATGTGTTGTTTGCTCCACAATAAAGCTGAAGGACATGGACGTCCATCCGTCAAGCCTTATCCACTATCATAATATTCTCAATTTCAACCATGTAAAATTTTCACAATATGATAAGCAAACAAGTCTGAATAAAAAATATGACTCAAGCAATAAGCAAATAATATAGCATTGTATTACAGGTAAAGGTAATGACTGAAATATGCGCCTCATGGCCAGTCCCAAATTTTCATGGCAGCAACGCCGCTACACAAGGCGATGGAATATGAGACCACCATCTGACGGATTATCTCCATGAAAGAGTAGCCTTTCAATAGAAATCCTCAACGTCAGAAGGCTTAATCTATGACGTTTGCTTTGGAATATGCAGATACAATTGACTTCTGCTCCAGAAGAAGCTAGGGAGCCTCGCGGCCCTCCCGTCAAAAGAAAATAATTTAAGTTCTAAATTAGATACTAGGCATGTATTACCAGGATTAAGTTGAACGCTGGTCCAAGCTCAACAACGACCCATGATCTAAGCAATTACGGATGAGGTGGGAACGGGAAGCTACCTTCGAAGTACATGTAGACACCGTCCTTGCGGCGCCACGGCTTGCGCTGGCGGACGATGACGGCGGGCATGACCTTCTTCCTAAGGTCGGGCTTCCCCTTCTTCACGGTGGCCATGACCATGTCGCCGACGCAGGCGGACGGGAGACGGTTGAGGCGCCCCTTGATGCCCTTGACGGAGATGATGTAGAGGTTCTTGGCGCCAGTGTTGTCCGCGCAGTTCACCGTCGCCGCAACCGGCAGACCCAGCGACATGCGGAACTTGTTCCCCGCCGTGCCTCCTCTCCCTGGATCACATCACAGAACATCATGAAACGCGGGCAATAGATCAGAAAGCCAGATTGCAACACGATCGCTAATAAATCGACGAGGAAATGGTGGCATCGAGTCGGGGAAAGGAGGAAGTTGGGTGAGGCTTACCTCGCTTCGACATGGCGGCGGCTGGTGTTGGACCCGATCGCTAGGGTTTCGCCTGGCTCGCTGCTTATATAGATCCGCGGGACTAGGGTTTTTGATGCCCTTAAAGACGAAACTACCCTTGGGGCCGTTAGGGCACTGGCTGGCAATGCGAGGGTCGCGAGGTCTTTACGCGCGAGGGGTTTTGACGGCGGCGGCGGCGTGGGTACCTAACGGGCCGAGCTGGGAAATGGAGAAAAAAAGCTGTGCAGCCCATATGAGGAGGATTACGGGCTCCTGACTGCTAAGGCCCATATTATTTATGTAGATCCTCTCAAATTGAAAACCGAAGGAAACAGTATCCTGAATGTGTTTTTCCCTGTACCTTTTCTAAGATGATGCTAAATTTTGAAAAATTATGATGGAATAATTCAAATTTTAAATACTAGAATCTGTTTGTGTCCTTCTAGAGATCAACGAGAAATTGATGACTGTCCTTGTTAAAATCAGACTCAAAAGAATCTCAAACTACAGCACACTTGTGCTCTAGGTAAGCAGGTAGTAAAAAGTTGGTGTCCTAGAGCACCTCTAGCAATGCAAGACGCCCGGCTACTGATAGTCCAGGCGGAAGAGAGGGGAGGTAAAAAAAGAATAGGGTACCAACGTTGCAGGACATGTGGATGGATTCACGATTTCACGCCGCGATGCACCCTGTCGCCGAGGTCCACCACGTTAAATCGATCTTCTCTCATCCCAGCAACAACAACAGGTGGAGCTCAGCTCGGGTAATAAGAGCAATAAGAAAAATTATAGAGCGGGTTCCTGCTTTTCCATCCCTCTCGTCCATGTGCAGCAGTCGATGTTAGCGATACCGCTGGGACACAAGTACATACCTTTACGTTCAAAAAAAAACAAGCACATACCTTGAAGCCACGTGCTCCTTTGCATCACCTCGAGCACCTATGCAACACTTTTTACAAGTCATGACAACTGGGAACTAGTTTACTGCAATGGAACCTTGCCAGCTGCCACGACTGTGATTAGAACCAACAGATGCTCAAGCTGGTCAAACTTTACTAGCCTAAGTTATGACTTCAAACAAGCACCCCCTAAACTCTTCGATACATTATTTGATACAGATACATTTTCAATAAGTTTCAAAAGTTGATCATTGCAAGCTCAACAAAAAGAAGATTGGAGACAGAACTGTGGGCACATCAAATACATTTGGTTGAGCATTTTGTTATTGATTTTCATTAAAATAAATATGCTGAAACCACTTTATTTCATCTTCCAAAAAACTTCAGATTCTGCATGAATGTCGAAGCTAGAGTTATAGTAACAAATAGGTAGGCACATGCACTCTCTTTGACCACCTTATGTAAGGGGTCGATCCTCTGCACCGCACGCATCGTCAAAAAAATGGAAAGATAAAGAAAAGAACAGGAGGAACGAGTGAACAACAGCTACCATATTACCGTCCATGATACGTTGGGCCTGGAGGCGTTGCTTTCTAGTTGGGCCTTACAAGGGAAACGAGCCCACTAAACGTTGAACTTCACCTCTGTGGCTGTGTCCCAACTAGACAGCCTACCAGCAGCGCAGAGCGCCTTGGTGCGTTTAGTCCCACATCGCTCAGCCAGAGGAGAAGGAGGTGGGAGGTGAGCTACATAAGCCGACCCAGGGCACCTAGACAAAGCATACCTTTCTCTGTCTTTTGGCCAAGATCAAACATATTTAGATACAAATATTTTTATATCAAAAAATATCACATTGAATATTTTTATGTATGTATGATATATTAAATGAAGATTATATTAAAATATTGATGAGAAAAAAAAATATGTTATTGATTGGTGTTTAGCTACAGTACAGTCAGCACGCGAGTTCTGCAATTAGTCCATATAATGTTTTTCAAAAATTTGACACTCTTGAAAATTTTTACACTCCTGCATTTAAACGAGGGCCAAGTGTAGTATTTATTCTTATCAGTTTAATATCTAATACGTGGGTTATGTGCCTGCTTCGCCTACTTCGATATTAAATTTATTTTTTGTGGGGGAGGACCCACCATAGTGGCATGGTGGCTTGCCAATGGGGTCCTCGTGTGTCACACAGCCGTTGCACTGCTGGTAGTGCGCACCCCAACCAAAACTAATCAAATTGTTTTGCCTCTGATCTGGCTAAGGTTTTATTAATTCAGGTTTTGAATTTGTAATCTGATCTGAGTTTAACTCGCCGGTCTGAACAAACCAAAATTTGTATCGATAACTCCATAGTTTAGCCGCAGAAACAGTATAAGGGCTTCTCCAGTGGCCGAATCATCAGTTGACATGGACACTAAGAATCGATTCATAATCACTGGAGGTAGCCGGTTCATTAAAGAGAAAAAATTCGACGTGGATGCAAAAAAAACTTATTTTATTTTTACAGTGGGTCTATTGACAGTGACTTGTACTGGAGAGAGAAGACATGGCTCATTTCCTGCTTACGTGGAGCTCATGAATCGAATCACCACTGCTGATGGCCTAAGTCATTACCACAAACTCAACAAAGCAAAGTTTAACAAAATTTACATGTACACAAGTGTACAACTCATCCTGCTCCCCAAGAATTTCCTCGCTACCTATCATCGCCTTTGAGCTGCCTAACCTTGTCGAGGAATGCTTGCCGGCCGGGGAAGGGGTTGCCACCCTGGCCGCCTTTCCGTTCCGCGCTCTTCTCGCCGAGCATCCCACCGGCGCGGGTGCCCCGGCCAAGCCCCAAAATTTCCTTCTTGGTCGTCCTAATCTGAGCCTTCCTCGGTGACGACCCCGGAACGCCGGTGTCCTGCACTCCGGCATTCATCCCGAGCATCCCCATCTTGGCTGTCCTCACCTGGTCCTCCCTCCTCATCCGCATCCGCTCCCTCCTCTCGTCCCGCTTCCCCCTGGCGCCGTCCGGGTCAGCGCCGACCTCGAACAGGGAGCCCTTCCTGTCGCCGCCGGCGGAGTCGTTGCTTCTGCTTCTGCTGGTGCTTTGCTTCCGGGCGCCCTTTCTTGGAATGCGGCCGCCGTAGGAGGTGCCGATGAGGTGGAGGTCGAGGCGTCCCCATCCCTCCTCGTCGGAGAGGTCCCACCCGAAGCGCTCGGCCATCTCCTGGAGCGGCCCGTCGCCGTCGTCGTATGCGTAGTCGTAGTCGGCGTCGCCCCGGAGGAAGCGGTGCGCGTGCTCCCACTCGACGCGATCGACGTAGACGGGGTCGTCGAGGACGTCGCGCGCGAGGCCCGCCCAGGGCGCGGTGTCCCCGTAGTCGAGCTCCGCCGCGACCCAGCGCAGGTACGACGGCGGCAGCGTGCCCAGCATCTGGCCCTTGTACTTGCCGAACTCGATCACGCGGTCCCTCGCCGGGCGCGAGGACGGCGCGGGCGGCGGCGTGGTGGGCGCCGCCCTGAGCGGCGGGTGGAGCCTAGGGCGGCACGGGCGGCGGCGGCCGTGGGAGGTGAGGGGAGGGATGCGGGCGAGGCGAGGCGCCGTCCCGGCCGTGGGTCTCGGCGGTGCCGGAGAGGAAAGGCAGGTTCCTGTGGCGGTGAAGCCGAGCATTTTGTGCGGCGGCGGCGGCGCCGGGCGAGCGAGGATTTTCTGGTGGGGAATGGCCGCCGCATTTGCGCTCGCGACGGGTGAAATTATCCGCTCGTCTTCACAGACACCTGGGCCGGGCCGTACAGCCCATATCTGGAGGCCGTAAAAGTCTTCCAGACATGCGTACAGCGACCCATGGATAAGCCAGTAAAGCCCATCAAATCCGACCCACGGATAAGCGGTCCACCGGTGACGAGCGAGTCCGGTCCGGCGGATTGATTTGCTCGCGCCTCGTGGAGTTTTGTGTTCTTGGATCGCCACAGCCCATTTCTCAGAGCTCCTGGGGGCTCATTTCGAAGTGGCCGGGGACTATTTACCTTCCTGTACTATGAGCCGAGTTACGTTTCCATATTAAACTCAAAAACCGGGTATTTTAGCTCGCAATATCGGAAAAATGAACTCTTTGACTGGTTTTTATAGTGGTTTTTTTCTTTTTCTTTTATATTTATTTTGGATAAATCTTTAAAAAATTATAGTAAATCATAAAAAAATAATAAAGTAGAAAATTCAAGTTTGCTACACTCCACATGAGTAGATCTATACGGTGAACATATGATATGATATAATTTAGTAAAAAAATTTGTTATAATTTTAGATATATATTTTCTATAATTAACTCATATCTACATTTTCTGTGGTTCAATTATAATGAAATTTTTATGGTGATCTAATCATTATATGATTGAGCTGTAGTAAAAATTTCATACTCATTGGATTATGTATGCCTGAGTTATAGATTCAAGAGTTTAATTCCAAGATATATCAGACTCTTCAGTTGCTCAAGCATACATGATGCAATAAATATGAATTTTTTACTACATCTCAAGAATATAATAATTGGCTCACCGTAAAAATTTCGCCATAATTGGACCACGGAAGATGTAGATATGAATTAATTACAGAAAAGTATATATCTAAAAGTAAAAAAATATATTTTATAAAATTATATCATATCATATATTCACTTGATAGATCTACTCATATGGAGTCTACCAAAATTGAATTTTTTTTATTTTATATTTTTTTGTAATTTACTATTTATTTTGAAATATTCATCCAAAATAAATATATAAAAAAAAGAGAAAAACCACTAAGCCAAGGAGATTATATGTCCGCTATCGCTAGTCCGAGGAGGCAAAATACTCGGTTTTCGAATTCAGGTGGAAATATAAACTCAGCCCAAAGGTGAATAGGACTCTTTTTTTTTAAAAAAAAAAAAAGAGGGGGTGGTCAAAGCCTCAGGCAAGTTGTCGGACGGTTCGGCAATCAGAAGTCAGTTGGGGCTCGTGCGTGATTTATGGGCTGGGACAGGCAGCGTGCCGGCGGCCTTCATCTCCTGCTTGCGTTGGAAGCCCGCGACCCCCGACAGGACGAAAAGAGGCACGCATCATTTGTGTGTGCTCTTGACGAATTTGGTGGTCAGAAATCGATGAAAGGCTGTGCGGTGGAAGACCAGAAAAGAAAAATAAAAATCAAAGCTGCACCAGCCGGGATAGTTAATTTCCCAATATCAATTCAATGTTCTGGTCAGTAGATGGCACCGCATGACAAGAAGGTGACATCCGTTTGGCAGCTGAGCTTACGAAGCGGATCGGATGTCCCCATACGTGGCTATGGCCTCGTGTGCCTGGTCGCACTTAGCTTAGCTGCGCCTGCTGCTGTCTTCTTCCTCCGCAGCTCACAAGTGACAACTGCAGCGGCTTCAGTGATGCAACTAGGGCGGCTTCCCTCGTCCTAGTGATGCAACTAGGGAACAATATTGGACTGATCTCTAACCTAAGGCTCAAAGGCCTTAGCTTTGGTCCGCGCCCTGATCGGGGGCGCCCAACCCAACAATCGTTGGTGGGCCCCCGTCGCCAGCGCCACATAAATATAGAGGTGGGGGCCGGGGGGCACGCACGCCAAGGTTCGCCGTGCCCCTGACTCCCCACCAACACCTAAACCCTAACCCGATCTCGAGGGGTGGCGTTGCGGCGGCGGGAAGCACCACCGGCCGATCTACACTGCTCCGGCCACCGCACGATCTACACTGCTCCGGCCACCGCCGCCCTAGAGCGGACCTGCATCAAGCCACTGCACTACGCGTCGCTGCCCTAGCGCAGAACACCATCATCGACGATGATGGCATCGTCTTCTTCAGAGCAAGGTACTAATCTAATGGCTATCGGTCGATCTCATACACACGCACTCGCACACACATGTCTCTGTGTTCTTCCTAGATCCATACCCAGAGTCCAACCCAAGCCCGTCCGCATCTACAGACCCGATTAACTAACCTAACAATGGTATCAGTTGTCTTTTAGGTTTGGTTATGCAAAGAAAAGGGGGAGGGATCGAGCAAATAGATGCAAATCGAACGAAAAATCCAAACAGAGCTCGAAACACCCAAACCCTAACTCTAGATCTGAGAAACCCGGCGTACCTGGCCCTTGTTCTTCTTCTCCTTCTTGCTGTCCATCTCTTCTTCTTCTCTTCCCTCCGCTTTCTTCCTCTTTTCCCGTACCCCAGAGATCCCCTCGACGGAGCCGCGCGCGAGACGCACGCGACTCCGGCGAGGAGGCCCATAGGGCACAGTTGTACTGGCTTCGTGTGGACGCACACCGAGCAAAATCAGACAGAGTTTTGGGTACTGGAATCATAGATCCGGCCATGGCGGGGGCCGCCGGCGTCAAGGACGAACGCGGCGGCGCACCCCTGGCCGGAACAGAGACATGAGGGAGAGAGGGGAGAGGGAACTAGAGAAAGAGAGGGAGAAGGGTAGGAGGCGTTGTAGATCCGGCCGCTAGCAGACTGCCGGCGGCCATGCCGTCCGCCGCGCCGGAGTTCGGGCCGGCGGCGGAGGCGGCGGCCAGAGGAGGGAGAGGAGCGAGCGAGAGAGAAAGAAGCCAGAGTGAACGCGGGCGAGCGAGAACGGAAATGACCTAGGGTTTCCGTGATTGTCGCCCGGCCGTGAGGCTTTTATACCTCCTGAGGCGCGCGCTCAGCCGTCCGATCGGGATGGACGGCTGAGATCAACGCGGGGGGCGGCGGCCGGCGCGCGCGCGGATGGGCCGCTTTCGCGGCCCAGGCCCAGGTTGCGGCCCGTTAGCCGCGGGTCGCACAGTAACAGGCGGTTTTCGTGAAATGGGCCGGGCCGCGAACGTGTTTTTGGGCTGCACAGTAACGGGCTGCACAGTAACGGGCTGAACAGTAACGGGCTGCACAGTAACAGTTTTCCGGCCCGTTTAAACAGATGAACAGTAACTTTTGACAATTTTAATTCTGTTTTGAGGCAAATTTGAATATTTTTGCACAAATTTGAATATTTTTGCACAAAATTTAATCTCCTTTCATTTTGAACCAAAGGGATAAATGTTTAGAGAATAGAAATACAGAATTTACAGATATTGCTTCAAAATAGAATTGTTTTATTCATGTTTCCGCTGCATAGATAATTATTTTGACTTGAATTTAAATTTGAACCAAAGGGATAATTTAAATTCTGAGTCACAGATAATTTCAGATTAAATTGTAGTATTGTTATTTTCTGACCAAAGTTGATGATAACAATATTATAATTTTACGGAATATTTTTCCAGATTAAATTGTAATGTTGTTATTTTCTGACCAAAGTTGATTATAACAACATTATGATTTCTATGTTTTTTGTAATTCTTGATATATTATTCTCACTTGAGCTAACCTGTTTTCAGCTGGTTTTCCTATGATGGTTTCCATCAAGGATATTCCGATTCTGAAAGGCGATAACTACAATGAGTGGTATAAGAAGTTGGATCTCTTCTTTACCATGGCTGAGCTAGATTGGGTCCTCACTACACCGGTTCCAGTTGAACCTGAGAGGCCGGTCAGGGGAGAGGATGTTACAGATGCTTCTTGGAAGCAAACAGAGCTCGCCTACAGGGCGAGCAAACAGAGGTATGACGCTGATCATGCCAGGTGGCTACCTGCCAACAAAAAATGTTTGGCAGTAGTTAAGAACACCATAGAGCCCGCCATTCTGGGAGCAATCACAGATCTACCCACTGTTGTTGAGTACCTCGACAAGATAAGGAGTCAGTATACTGGTTCCTCAAAGACTTATGCTACCCAGTTGATCAAACAACTGGTGACAAAGAGGTATTTGGGCGGTGGGATAAGAGAGCACATCCATCGCTTGGTGAACATTAACAACAAGCTTAAGCCAATGGATATGGAGTTCAGATTAGAACACATAGTTCATTTGGTTTTTGCCTCGTTGCCAAAAGAGTTTGACAATTTTGTTGTCAATTATAACATGAACCGTGAAAAATGGGATATTGAAAAGACCATAGCGATGTGTGTGCAAGAAGAAGAGAGGATAAAGAGTGCACATGGTGGATCCATTAACTATGTGAACAAGAAAAGATATAATAAAGATATTCCCTCTTCATCCAAGGGAAAGGGACCTCAGTTGGCTCAGCCACAGCCACAGCACAGGCCCAAGTTTGGGCAACCACTCGTGGACAAGGACCAGTGCCTGCACTGCAAACAGAAGGGACACTACAAGTCAAACTGTCCCGACTATCTAAAGATGATCATGGAGAAAAGAGGTGAGAACATTATCTCATTTATAAATGAATCCTTGTATAAACATTATTCGAAATCTACTTGGTGGATTGATTCAGGAGCAACTATTCATGTTGCAAACTCCTTACAGGGATTCCGTTCCACGAGAACTACGGGAAGAGGAGAAAACAGAATTAAAGTCGCAAATGGAGTCGAAGCAGATGTTGAGGCGGTTGGAGACCTCCTCTTAGAGCTCGACACAGGCTTTAATTTATTGCTTAAAGATGTATTTTATGTTCCCGTAATTCAGAGAAACTTGATTAGTGTATCTCGTCTTGATGACGATGGTTTTGCATGTCGTTTTGGAGACGGCATGTGTGTAATAGAGTTTGATGATACAGTTGCTTCGATTGCATTTAGAAGAAACGATCTTTATTTATTATCGCTGTGTGAAAGTGTGAATTCCGTATGTGATGTGAATGCGATTGTGTCTCAAACCACAGATAATAACAGAAAACGAAAGAGAACTCAAGACACGTCGTCGAAATTATGGCACTGTCGTTTAGGCCATATTTCGAGGGGGAGAATAGAAAGGCTGGTTAAGAATGAAATTCTACCTCCTCTTGAGTTCCCGGACTCAGATAAATGCATTGACTGCATTAAAGGAAAATATGTAAAGATTACAAAGAAAAATGCTGAGCACAACGCAGGTATTTTAGAATTAATTCACACAGATATCTGTGGACCGTTCTCAGTTAAAAGTATAGACGATTATGACTCTTTCATAACGTTCACAGACGATTATTCCCGTTATGGATATATCTATCCAATAAAAGAGAAATCAGAGGCATTAGATAAATTTAAAGAATTCAAGGCTGAAGTTGAAAATCAGCACAATTTAAAGATTAAAGTTGTCCGTTCCGACCGTGGAGGGGAATACTACGGTCGGCATACCCCATACGGACAGGTTCCAGGACCTTTTGCGAGGTTCTTAACAGAACAAGGAATAGTAGCCCAGTACTCTATGCCGGGCGATCCTCAGCAGAATGGAGTGGCTGAAAGACGAAATCGTATCTTGATGGACATGGTATGAAGCATGATCGGCTATTCCACACTGCCGGTGAGTTTATGGATGGAGGCGTTGAAAACCGCTGTCTATATTCTCAACAGAGTGCCCAGTAAAGCGGTGCCAAAAACACCGTATGAATTGTGGACAGGAAAGATACCCTCACTGAATCACCTACGGGTGTGGGGGAGTCCTGCTGAGGCAAAGATATTCAACCCGAACATTGGGAAATTGGATTCCAAGACAGTGAGTTGGCATTTTATTGGTTATCCAGATAGATCAAAAGGATATCGTTTCTACTGTCCAGACAGATTTACAAAGTTTGTAGAAACGAGACATGCAACCTTCCTAGAAGAAGAGATGATTCGGGGAAACTCAACAGTTCGAAAGATTGTTCTTGAGGAGAAGCGGGTATACGCACCCACTCCAATGATTCAGGAACCGTTTTTCTCACTGACTGATACTGCGATGCAAGTTCCCGAATTGATCCCTTCTGTGGCGACGCAGAATGAAAATGTGGAACCTGTCCTTCAGGATCCTATAGATAATAATGTTTCCACAGATCAGGGCGAGCCGTCACAGGTTCCAGCAGAAAATATTCGAACAGAAGAGGCTCCTAGGAGATCTCAAAGAGAAAGAAGATCAGCCATTCCAGCTGATTATGAAGTGTATAACACAGAAGAGTTTCGAATGGAAGATGATCCCATCTCATTCGAAGAAGCCATGAGAAGCAGACATTCATCTAAATGGTTTGAAGCCATGGAAGTTGAAATGAAATCGATGAGGACCAACCGAGTTTGGGACTTAGAAGAAATTCCTGAAGGAGCCAAAACAGTAGGCTGTAAATGGGTCTACAAGACTAAATGTGACTCCAAAGGGAATATAGAGAGATACAAGGCACGTCTTGTGGCAAAAGGATTCACACAGAAGGAAGGAATAGATTATAATGAGACCTTTTCCCTGGTCTCATGTAAAGATTCTTTCAGAATAATTATGGCCTTGGTTGCACATTTCGATATGGAATTGCACCAAATGGATGTAAAGACGGCATTCCTAAATGGGGATCTCGAAGAAAAAGTTTACATGGCACAACCTAAAGGTTTTGTCGTAAAAGGAAAAGAAAATATGGGATGTCATTTAAAGAAATTCATTTATGGATTAAAGCAAGCTTCAAGACAGTGGTACTTGAAGTTTAACGAAACTATAAAGAAGTTTGAGTTTACAGAGAATGTTGAAGATAATTGCATTTATGCAAAATTCAAGAAAGGGAAATATATTTTCCTGGTACTGTATGTGGATGACATTCTACTAGCGAGTAGTGATGTCAGTCTACTGTTAGAAACAAAAGAATTCTTGTCATCAAATTTTGACATGAAAGATCTTGGTGAAGCCTCTTTTGTGCTAGGGATTGAGATTCACCGAGATAGAGAGAATGGGGTGCTAGGTCTGTCACAAGAGACATACCTGCAAAAGATTCTAGAGAAATACAGTATGCATGCGAGTAAACCTACTCCTGCTCCGATAGATATGGAGACTTTCAGAGTCCCAAAAATAAGTATGAGAAAGAACAGATGAAAACTGTTCCGTATGCCTCGGCAGTCGGAAGTTTACAGTATGCTCAAGTGTGCACACGCCCTGACTTAGCCTTTGTCACTAATGTGCTTGGCAGATTTCAGAAAGATCCAGGTTTAGAACACTGGAAACTTGTAAAGAAAGTCTTGCGATATGTGAAAGGCACAAAAGGCCTCATGCTAACATACAGAAGAAGCGATTCTTTAGAGATTAAAGGATACGCAGATTCAGACTTTGCGGGAGATGAAGATGATAGAAAATCCACGACGGGTTACATCTTCACTCTCGCAGGGGGAGCTATTTCATGGAAAAGCTCTAAGCAATCGGTTACAGCAACATCGACGATGTATGCTGAGTTTATAGCATGTTACGAGGCCTCCGGGCAGGTAGAATGGTTAAAGAAGTTTATACCTGGCTTAAGAGTGGTGGATAGTATAGAAAGACCACTAAAGATGTACTGCGATAACCAGCCAGCAGTGTTTTATGCTCACAATAACAAGAAGAGCACGGCTACAAAGTCGATACAGATAAGATTTTATTCGATAAAAGATAGAATCCAGGATCACACCATAAGTCTCGAGCATATAAGAACAAAAGATATGCTTGCGGATCCGCTAACGAAAGGCCTACCACCCAGCGTGTTCATGGAACACGTAGCCGGCATGGGAATGAGGTATAGCCTATGATCTCTGGATAATAGAGGCCCAAATAGAATACAGAATCTATTTCTGAGGAGAGGCGTGTATTGTGGCTATTGATTCTATCGGCAGTTGCCGTGACGAAGAGATATGCCCTATACATAAATCTGTGATAAGATAAGGAAAATAGAAAAGTGAAAGAGAAAGATAATGTGAGATCAAGGGGGAGATTATTGGACTGATCTCTAACCTAAGGCCCAAAGGCCTTAGCCTTGGTCCGCGCCCTGATCGGGGGCGCCCAACCCAACAATCGTTGGTGGGCCCCCGTCGCCAGCGCCACATAAATATAGAGGTGGGGGCCGGGGGGCACGCACGCCAAGGTTCATCGTGCCCCTGACTCCCCACCAACACCTAAACCCTAACCCGATCTCGAGGGGTGGCGTTGCGGCGGCGGGAAGCACCACCGGCCGATCTACACTGCTCCGGCCACCGCACGATCTACACTGCTCCGGCCACCGCCGCCCTAGAGCGGACCTGCATCAAGCCACTGCACTACGCGTCGCTGCCCTAGCGCAGAACACCATCATCGACGATGATGGCATCGTCTTCTTCAGAGCAAGGTACTAATCTAATGGCTATCGGTCGATCTCATACACACGCACTCGCACACACATGTCTCTGTGTTCTTCCTAGATCCATACCCAGAGTCCAACCCAAGCCCGTCCGCATCTACAGACCCGATTAACTAACCTAACAAACAATCCTACAAGACCACGTCTAGCTTCTTGTACGTGTCGTCAGACACTAGGTAGTAGGTGTGCAGCAGTTGTTCCAGTGCGGCGTGGCGTCTGCATCGGCTACGTACAGCTAGCCCAACCCTCTAGATTGTTGGCGTCCGGCATTGCTGGCTCTATCGCTGCGGGTCTCGGCCGTGGCCAACTCGGCGACACAGGCGACCTTAGCATCAGTGGCGACGAGGACCGCGGCGAGAAACCACGAGCCAGCCAGGTACAAGTCTTGCAGACGGCGACGGCGCCGCGCTTGCGCGTACGTGTTCCTCGGGGGATCCTCGGCGAGATTCGCGTAGTTTTCCGCGGCGCCGTGGGTGCTTAACGGTCTCCCTCGTGCACCGGCGGTCCCTGGCACCCACGGCCGGATGCACGCGCCGGCGCCTTTCCTCGCCGCGCCGGACAAACAGATCGACCCGAGGCTGCCTCATTCCCTCGCCCCCGACCAGCCACGTTTCGCATAGGTCCGATCCGATCGAAGTGTGGCACATCACCCATCAGCGGTAGTATGCAGTATTGTAACCTCCCCTTTCTTTTTCTTGCCTGGAATACAGAGTACACGCACGCACTAGTGTCTCTACATTGTCCTCCTGCCCAGTAGGTAGCTATCTTAGTCATTTGGTACTACCAAGGGGTAGCCCTGCTAATGGGTTATAACCCGCACCATATCTAACCCTACCCAAAAATAATATACTTATGTACCCGATCCTACCGTACCCAAATAGCCAAATAGTTAATTTCTCAACTCTAACCAACCCACCCCATTACAAGTGCTTAACCCATGAGTTCTCCTATATATATAAACTAGTGGCTCCCCTCTTGACGTGGGGCCCACGGGTAGGTCTAGCATACAGTTTTGCATAGACTAGCTGCCAGTGATACTGGATCATCTCAGAAAAATTTCAGTCAATTTTGATAAAATTTTATAGTGCGAACGCGAGGTTTTATTTCTAGGGTCCGGCTCTTGACGTGGGGCCCACGTGTAGGTCTAGCCATACAGTTTTGCACAGAGTAGCTGCCAGTCATACCGAGTCATCTCCAAAAATTTTCAGTCAATTTTGATAAAATTTTATAGTGTGAACGCGAGGTTTTATTTCTAGGGTCCGGCTCTTGACGTGGGGCCCATGTATAGGTCTAGCCATATATTTTTGCACAGAGTAGCTGCCAGTCATACTGTGTCATCTCCAAAAAAATTAAGTCAATTTCGACAAAATGTTATAGTGTGAACGCGAGGTTTATTTCTAGAGCCCGACTCTATGTGGGGCTCACGTACAAGTCTAGTCACGTTATTATGCACAGAGTAGCTGCTAGTCATACTAAGTCAACCTCATTTACATATAACTCGCTTCACCCCGCTCCATTATCTAATACAACTTATTTTAACCCATCCAAATACACTCCACATCAAAACTCACTCAACCTATCAAACTCATTTCAACCCAACCCACCGGCGCGCCTACCAATGGGGCGGAGACATCGATCGCCCTGCTGGATTTCATCCTTGTCTTGCCGATGGCAAGAACCGTAGATGCTGACGCACGCGTGAGGTAACAGGCTCGGACGGCCAACTCCAACCATAGCAGTCCTGTGCGGTGGGCACTGCTTGGTCCTTGCTCTCTCTTCAATTCCCACCAGACACCATTCACCAGTCAGTAGTAGCCTTGGTTGGGCTTGGACACTTGCCTCACTGATATCGTCGTACCACGCCGCGACGACTCGCGAGGCCGTGTCGGCGTCCGGCCGTGAGCCTAGCTGGTCCGGAGGGGCACTGCCGCAGACCAGTAAACGCGGTGGCGACCGTGGTGGGGGCGGCTGGGCAAGAGCGACGGGCGGGCAGTGATGGCCGCCTAATGGGGCGCGGCGTCTATAAATGCGGGTCCCCGCCGGGAGCAGCCGATCGAGCAGCTACCGCGCTGGGCACTAGCTTAGGCCGGAGCCGAGTGACACTGCGGGAGAGTGACCGTCACCGTCCGTCCCTGAGCAGCTAGCTCCTAGCTACCGATGGCCGCCGGGAGCCCGCCGGCCATGGAGAACGGCGACCTGCGGGGAGCGGCGGCGGAGTACGCGCAGGACGGGTCCGTGGACCTGCGCGGCAACCCCGTGCTCCGCTCCAAGCGCGGCGGCTGGACGGCCTGCTCCTTCATCGTCGGTGCGTGCTACTGCTACCTCCCCCCGCGTGTTTGCCCTTTGAGTTGTTTCCGTCCCGATGCGCCGGAGGCTGAGCTGAGCACGATCGACGGCGTGCCTGTTGTGAATTCCTGATGCGTGCGCAGTGTACGAGCTGTTCGAGCGGATGGCGTACTACGGGATCGCGTCGAACCTGATCATCTACCTGACGGACAAGCTCCACCAGGGCACCGTGGAGGCCTCCAACAACGTCACCAACTGGTCCGGCACCGTCTTCCTCACGCCGCTGCTCGGCGCCTACGTCGCCGACGCGTACCTCGGCAGGTACTGGACCTTCGTCGTCGGCTCCGTCATATACTTCATGGTACGTACGTGTTAAGCAAGCAGCACCCCCGCTGCTCCTGATGATTAGCTCCTTAATATCTAATTGTTCAGACAAGCGTACATGGATCATGTGTTGGAACAGAGTTTTGACTGAAAAGAAGATCTACCAGATACCTCAATCATGGTCACAGGCTCACAGCACGCGTGCCTGGTCACCGAACTCTGCGTTCTTTGGATAGAAAAATGTCAAAAAAAAAGGGAACAAATTCAAAGTATACATAAATATAGGGACTTAAAGACAAGCTTCATAGGAACTATTGCCGTATGATTGCAAACAAGCAGTAGAGCTTCCCTTTCTTTTCGCTTTAAATCCCCAAAAATGAAAATAGAAAATATTGCAACATAAGAGAGTGTTTAGTTCCTTCATTTTGCAAAAAGTTTTGGTGTTTTGGTCTAACTTTCTGCAAAATGGATCTAAACACCATGTTGTGGAAACAACAAACTTGCATTTGGTATTTGGCACCCAAAAGATCTAAAATAGAGAAAAACTCCTTGGAACCCGAACCGGACTCCCACTACCCCCACGCACCCTACACCATTGTGTAAAAAATTTTCATTGCATCTAAACATCATCTTGTAAAGTTGTAATGCCAAATTATTTTGCCCAAACATTCTGCCAAAAATATTTTGCCGCCACTTGTGCATCCAAACAGACCCTTATTAAAGAGAAAGGGAGAGAGAGGGGGGAAATGTAGCAAGAGAATGGACGCTCAACTCAATTAGTGGATTATTGACAGCAGCAGCAGTGAAACCATCGCCATTCAGGTAGGCTGCCCTGTACTGCTACTGCCTTACAGTTATATATAAGTTGATAATAATAACCAAACAGAGCTGATCCACAGATGGATCGACAATGCCATCTCCTTGTTTCCTCATCCAACAGCTACTAGGATAGGAATGTAGCGCCGTAGATCTTGACTGGTATGCCGTGTAGATGCCGTATGCCGTATAGATTCAGGTCGGTCAGACACGAACTTGTTTTGTCCTTTCCTGGGTTCAGATCAGATGAGCCTAGCTTGGACGTATGGTCGTCAGGTCGCAAGGTGGATTCTCATGTTCCAAGCAGATCTATCCGTGTATCCTTCTCCACTCCTGCATGATTGCATGGACCCACCTTGTCTGCTACCCTAAAGCGTACTAGATACCATCTGTAGCCTTTGACTGGTGATGACCATCCATTTCCTGATCATAAGCTCAGTGGTTAACAGAGCACGGTGCAAGTGTAACCCTACTTCACTAGTAAATTCATCTTTGATTATTGATTCAACTGCTGTTAGAGAGTATGCAGACATTTCCACGGACGCTGTGCCCTGACTTGCAGCTACAGTGATTCAGAGCTGCTGCAGATGGGGCTTGCCTTTGGTTAATTACTTGGACGTTGGACTAAACCAGTGTCAGTATGGTGCAGCAACCGTCGTGCAGGACACTCCTGCGAGTGTGGAAGGTTAAGCTGTTCTGTCTCCAGAGTCAATGCACGAGCGACCGTGGCCACCTCTTTGTCACGTCAGCGTTCGCTTTTCTGAATTGGAGTGGCAGCATCGGTAGCGTCAGGGTCGTTTGGAATTTTCGTAGTATGCACTGAGATCTGACAAGATGCATGCCAAGGGCACACCATCAGGAGGGGAGTTATCTTGTGGTGCACACTGCACTGACGAGGGAGGTTTGCACGTAGGAGTAGCTATCAACTTAAGTCCAACCTAGATTCCTTTAAGTTGAATCATTGGGTACCAATGAATTCATGACAAGGACTGCATTTCCCTAAAATCAGTCTAGGATTGTCTGGCCCTAATTTATATTATTCTTTCCCTATGTCTGCCCGGGACTGTCTGGCTAGTTATATTTGTGTAGCATTTACTAGGTATGATTTCGTATTAAATCACATCGGAACCAGAATTTTCGATGTGCTTAAAAGCTACAGATAAGCAACAAGAAACCATCTTCCAATTTTTCTTTTTATTTTTTTTACCTGAAATCATCATCTACTTGCATTGCTACTGTCACTGCTAATGCAATCAAGGAGTACTAGTAACTAAATAAAGTGATGGGACAATGCAATGCAGGGGATGGTGTTGCTGGTGCTGTCGGTGTCCCTGCCGGCGCTGAAACCGCCGCCGTGCCACGCCGCCGTCTGCCCGAAGGCCTCGGCCCTGCAGCTCGGGGTCTACTTCGGCGGGCTGTACATCGTGGCCTTCGGCAACGGCGGCACCAAGCCCAACATCTCCACCATCGGCGCCGACCAGTTCGACGAGTTCGACCCGCGGGAGAAGATGCACAAGCTCTCCTTCTTTAACTGGTGGATGTTCACCATCTTCCTCGGCATCCTCTTCTCCTCCACCGTCCTCGTCTACCTCCAGGACAACGTCAGCTGGTCCATCGGGTACGGCATCCCCACGCTGGGCCTCCTGGTCTCCATCGCCGTCTTCCTCGCCGGCACCAAGCTGTACCGCCACAGGGTGCCGCAGGGCAGCCCTTTCACGAGCATGGGCAGGGTGCTCGCCGCCGCGCTCTTCAAGTGGAACGTCCCCGTCCCGGCCGACGCCAAGGAGCTGCACGAGCTGGACCTCGAGGTGTACACGAGGAAGCGCAAGTTCCGGATGGACTCGACCAACTCCATGAGGTTCCTGAACAAGGCCGCCGTGAAGGACAACGGTGGCTCGCCGGCGAGGTGGAGCCCGTGCACGGTTACCCAGGTGGAGGAGACGAAGCAGATCATCAAGCTGGTGCCGCTCCTCGTGACAATGTTCGTGCCGTGCACGCTGATCGCGCAGACCAACACCCTGTTCGTGAAGCAGGGCGCGACCATGAATCGGCACATGGGGCCGCGCTTCCAGATCCCGCCGGCGAGCCTCGGCGCATTCGTCACGCTGACCATGCTCATCGCCGTCGTGGTGTACGACCGGATCTTCGTCAGGGCCGTGCGGCGGTACACCAAGAACCCGCGAGGGATCACCATCCTGAAGCGGATGGGCATCGGCATGTTCCTGCAGGTGGTGACGATGGGGATCGCGTCGGCGACCGAGAGCCGGAGGCTAGCGTACGCGCGGAGCCACGGCCTGGACAAGACCGGCGGCGAGCTCGGGCTCACCATCTTCGTGCTGCTCCCGCAGTTCGTGCTGATGGGCCTCGCCGACGCGTTCCTGGTGGTGGGCAAGATCGAGTTCTTCTACGACCAGGCGCCGGAGAGCATGAAGAGCCTGGGCACGGCCATGTCCCTGACGGCGTACGGCGTCGGCAACATCCTCAGCAGCTTCCTGCTGTCCACCGTGACGCGCATCACGCGCGAGCGGGGGAACGCCTGGGTCACCAACAACCTCAACGCCTCCAGCCTCGACTACTACTACGCCTTCCTCACCGTGCTCGGCGGCATCAACTACCTGGCCTTCCTCGCGCTCAGCGGCCTGTACAGGTACAAGGCCGAGTCCACCGAGACCATCGACATTGTCATGGGCCTCGAGGCCGAGAAAGCCAAACTCCAGGCGCAGCCACTGGGTTGATGAAGCAGGAGAAGAGCCGCCGCCATGATGCGATCCGTCGTGCTCATGTATAGTATAGCACTGCCAAAGCATACAGCTTTGCCTTTTCAAAAAAATGAAAAAAAAAACATACAGTTTGCGGTTCCACTATTCCACTCTCGGGGGGGGGGGGGGGGGGGGGGGGGGGGGGCACCAAATATCTCTTGGCGTGTTTGGATCCAAGAACTATTTAGCTCCTAAAGTAATTTTTCAATTATTTGGTTGCCACGAGAGAGAAAGAGAGAATCAGTGGATCCCACTCAAAATAACCCAAATAGCACCCCTTGGAGGGGATAGTTTTTTTACTCCTTTAGGCCTATTTAGACTATCTGAATGGAGGCTAAAAAATAGCCTAGGATCCAAACAGGACCGTATTAGTTTTCGTATGACCGCATGAAAAATCAGGAAAAAGTTGTGTGCAAAAAAACATCTCTGACAACGCTGTACTACTGAACATACCAGGCAAAGCAAAGTGTGCATATTTGGTTAGCTTCCAAGCATCAATGCTCCAACAGAACATGGAAATATTTTGAGTAGTCTCACGAAGCTAGCTTTATCCATGACACTTTTTCAGAATATGACCGGTGGCCTTTTTGGCAGTTGAATAGGTTGATTTGTGACGTGACAGGTTGTGGTCATACACTCCAACCTTGATCCCTATCGATCGATGCGGCGCACAAATCTGTGATGGGACCCGATCCTCCAAAGTCTCCCGCAGCTGTCATCATCTACAGCGAAGGGGCACAAGCGACACTCTGGTCTGACAAGCAAGTAAGAAGTTTCTGTAGTCGACAGCACTAGACTTTTGGTGAGCCTGAGAGGCAACTGTGTAATTGGACTCCGTGGAGATCTCGGCAGGAATACATCGACAAGGTCATGGATATTACCGGCACTAGCACAAAGTCTTGTGCGTCCACGTTCCGGATCGGCAGAACGGGCATGTCGCCGCACCCAAATGCCCCATTACTCCATCAAAGATTCGACCTTTCAGCTGCGAAGATGCCCTTAGAAATTCGTCAGATTTTGAGCGCAAAGAAAATGGCACACAAATACACCCTCTAGAGACAATTTTTTTCCTAACTGACGAAAGAGAACTAGGAATGATGCGTGAAGGAAAATATCTGTTAAAAAAAGGAGTTAAATCCACAATCGTAGGACACTGCTGTACTGCCACTGAAAATGGTAAACGCAAAACAAATATAGATCATTCTCACAAGGTTTTATACTTCTGACAGTAAAGATCTTATCCGTAGCTTTCTGAACAACTGAATGGATCCGATCCTCCAAAGTCTTCTGCAGACTGCAGTTGTCATCTACAGACGACTACAGCTAGCGGACATGATTGATAGTTTGGCAGGCACGTACTTTGTGTAGACGGCACCACTACTCATCGTTCAGTGAATCGTCAATGGATAGGTACCAGTACTGAAAGTAGATCGGTGAAGACTGAAGATATAATCGCAGGCTCTAGTAGTCTGCAGAGACTTTTGGTGAGCAGGCGGTGTGTTCTGTGTAGGTGGAATGAAGAAAGTACTGAAAAGGATACAGGGAGAAGATCGACGATGCACAAGGATAAGACCTCTGCATTGGCTTTCCAAAGTCCAAACTGGCCTAAGCCGGCTCTTTGGCTCTTTGCCACCACCCAAACGTCCCATCGATCCATCAAGATTCCTTGTTAATACTTGTTGGCAGTAAAAATCTACTCCATTCATTTCAAAAAAATAAAAATAAAAATCTACTCCATGACAGTGAAGCTAACAATGACATCAGCTTTGCAATTAATGGATGAGAGCTACTTCTGAGAGCTCAGGTGGAAGATGACAAGCAATGAGCAACGATCCATGAACCAAAGGAACAGTAGTCCATACGAAAACCCAGCCGCGCGTGATAACTACAACTGAATCGAGTTACCATTGCTGAGGTGGCAGACAGAAGACCTCGTTGTCGGTATCCCTGAAGAGATTACATACATGGCAAAACCAAGAACCATTATTTCCGGTCGAGTACACTAGGTCCCATAGAAGAGATAGAGAAACGTGCTAATCGAACGTGTGATTAGTATGCTAACGGTTTCGTGTTGGTTCTTCTTTGACATGAACATTAATGGATTCATGCTGGCGTCAGTCGACAGTGTTTTGGTCCTTCTAGACTGAGAAGTGAGTTGGTTGACTGGGAGTCAGATTGTTGAATGGTATGCTGTATCAGCACTACATTGCTGACCGCTGACCACCGAGAAGTTCTACTTCTTTGATTAACTTTTGACGCATCATTACCTCAGCAAGTAATTAGTGGAAATGGTACAAGATAAGAGCATGCACAAAAGCAATTTGCCATGTACATCGTATGTGGCCTCAGCTCAGTGAAAAGGGATAATTCATAATAAGAATAACTTTCCTTTATCTCTTTTTTCTTTTTTTTTCTCAGGAGGATCCAGCGAATCACCTGTCGTGTCATTTACTCTTTTACCTGGTGGTTGCCTGGTTCGATGACGAGACGAAAAACTCGGTCGAAGCTGAATCCACCACCCACTTCGTAGAAACCTGACTGTTGGAGCCCATTAGCCCAAAACAGACCGAACAGATGGTCTGTCTGGGCTGCAGCCTGCAGGTGGTGGACCGTGCTTACCGTTCTTGGACGGCCTTTTTCTGCTGGGCTGTCCTGCCGATAAAGTCCATACGACTTCGTCCCAAGAATAATAACCGCCGGATTCCAAAGATCCGCGCACCCAGCTGTCATGCTCGCCTGGAACGGCGGCGCGGCGAGCGGCCACGGCCATATGCCAGCCGCCCGCGAGATCGGGGGCCCGGGCACCCCCTCCCCCGCGCGCGGTCTCCGCGCCTCCCCCTTTCTGGCGTGCCCCCCGCCTCTCCCTGGGGCCGAGAGAGCCAGCAGCCGCCGCTGCTCGATCGGCGGGGAAGAGGACATGGGGCGCCTCCAGCATCACCACCGCTCCCGGTCCGCCTCGTCCTTGGCGCGCTCCTCGGAAACCACCGCCACCGAGCTCGACGCGCGCAGCCTAGGCTCCACCGCCGCCGCCGCCGCCGCCTCCGTCGCCGCTGCGGAAGCCGTCGAGTGCCCCTTCGGAGGCGTCGATGGCCTCTCCCGCGCCGAGCTCCGGGAGGCCGCGTACGAGGTGTTCTTCATGTCGTGCCGCGCGGCCGGGGGCAGGGGAGGAGGGCTGAATTATTACCCGGCGGGTGGCGACAGCGGAGGGGACGGGTCGCCGACGATCGGGGCCGGGCCGAGGGGCGGGACGGGCATGAATGTCGTCAGCAGCAGGGTCAAGCGGGCGCTGGGGCTCAAGGCGCGGCGGTCGTCGCAGCCCACCACCGTGCGGAGCAGCATGAGCGCGTCGTCCGCGCCGGGGTCGCCCGGCCGGATGCGCGCGGTGCGAGACCAGGCGCCGGGGTCGCCCGGGAAGCCGAGGCGGCCGATGACCTCGGCCGAGATCATGCGGCAGCAGATGCGGGTCACGGACCAGAGCGACGCCCGCCTGCGGAAGACGCTCATGCGCACCCTCATCGGCCAGGTCCGTCCACACTGAAGCATGATTCAGTTCAGGCACCCCCATTGATGCGCGCGTCGCTTTAGAATTTCGATGCATCATCGCATTTGGACAGACGCTTAGAGTTGATGACGGGTTAAGGTTGCAGGTGGGGAAGAAGGCCGAGACGATCATCCTGCCGCTTGAGCTTCTCCGGCAGCTGAAGCTCGCAGACTTCACCGAAAGTGGTGAGCACCACCAGTGGCAGCGCCGGCAGCTCAAGCTCCTAGAGGAGGGCCTCATTCTCCACCCGTCCCTCCCCCTGGATTGCCTCAACGCCCCCGCGCTCCGGTTCCGGGAGATCATGCAGGCCGCCGACGTCCGCGCCATCGACACCGGCAAGGCCTCGGACACCATGCGCGCCCTCTGCGACGCCGTGCTCGCCCTCGCCTGGCGCTCCGCTCCCGGCGCCGCCGGGCCCCCGGGCGAGGCGTGCCACTGGGCCGATGGCTACCCTCTGAACGTGCTCCTCTACGTCTCGCTGCTCCAGGCCATCTTTGACCTCAAGGAGGCGACCGTTGTACTCGACGAGGTGGATGAGCTCCTCGAGCTCATGACCAGGACGTGGACGACACTTGGCGTAGACAAGATGCTGCACAACGTGTGCTTCGCTTGGGTTTTGTTCCAGCAGTACGTGGCCACCGGGCAGATCGAGCCGGACCTCGCCGGCGGCGCGCTCGCAATGCTCACGGACGTGGCAACCGACGCCAAGCAGGAGAACCATGACACGGTGTATACCCGGGTGCTCTCCAGCGTTCTCGGGGCGATACGCGACTGGTCGGAGAAACAACTGCTTGGCTATCATGAGAGGTTCGGGAAGGGCATGGTTGGCACCGGCATTGGTGCCGCCATGGAGAATGCCTTGTCGTTGGCCCTTACCACGAGCAAGATCATCGCAGAGAGCGTGCCGGGCATGGGCATCACTTCGGCAGACTCCGAGGATGATGGCGGCGGCATAGGAAGCTTTGCTGGCGACCGTGTCGATTACTACGTGAGGTGCTCCATGAGAAGTGCCTTCACCAAGGTGAGCGACATGCGTGGCCACAATTCCAGTTTCAATCCTGCGCCTAAATGTTGAGAGTTGCTCTGGTTTGATGCAACAACAGGTGCTAGAGAATGAGCTTGGGCAAGGAAACAGCATGATCATCAACCGCGACGACGAGCCCAGCGAGATCCTGGCACGGCTCGCCAAGGACGCCGAGCAGCTCGCGCTGTCCCAGCGAGACAGCTTCAGCCCCGTGCTGAAGCGGTGGCACCCGTTCCCGGGAGCGGCTGCCGTGGTCACCCTCCACAGCTGCTACGGCGTCGTGCTGAAGCAGTACCTTGCCAAGGCCACCTGCCTGACCAACGAGCTCGTGCACGTGCTGCACGCGGCGGGCAGGCTCGAGAAGGCCCTGGTGCAGATGATGGTGGAGGATGTGGCGGACAGCGATGACGGCGGCAAGTCGGTGGTGAGGGAGGTGGTCCCTTACGACGTGGAGGCCCTCGTGCTGCGCTTCCTTAGGACTTGGATCGAAGAGAAGCTCAGGATTGCCAGGGAGTGCCTCCTACGAGCCAAAGACACCGAGGTCTGCCAATTTTCCCCATGTTCCTTTTTTGCTCCCCCCTAAAGACAAATTTCTCCATGTCCCTCAAACATGCCTCCCATTGATCGTCCAATGTTACAAGTCTGACACGAAAGCTGCCATTGTAGAGCTGGATACTGAAGTCCAAAGGTGAGCCATATGCGCGATCTGCGGTGGAGCTGATGAAGCTGGCCAAGGCGACCGTCGATGAATTCTTCGGTATCCCAGTGACTGCGAGGGGCGGCATGGTTCAGGACCTCGCCGGCGGCCTGGATGCGATCTTTCAGGAGTACATCTCCTTCCTCGCGTCTTGCGGTACGGCGACGATCACGACCTGCACAGAATCAAACGCGTGCTGCTGCCTCGGCAGATGTTGCCATCGTTTCATATGCTTTTATCTACCACTGTAATACCGACATGCCAATCCTCTGTGCTTGGCTGGCTCAACCAACAGGCACCAAGCAGAGCTACCTCCCGTCGTTGCCGCCGCTGACGAGGTGCAACCAGGACTCCAAGATCATCAGGCTCTGGAGGAGGGCTGCGTCGCCGTGCCAAGCCACCGGGACGAGCCCGCGGGGCGGCGTGTACCCCGGCCAGAACGCGTCCTTCTCCGGCGGCAACAACCCGCGCCCGTCCACCAGCCGCGGCACGCAGCGCCTGTACATCCGGCTCAACACCCTCCACTACCTGCTCAGCCACATCCACGCGCTCGACAAGTCGCTCTCCTTCTTCTCGCACGGCAGATGCAGCTCGCCGACGTCCTCCGCCGCCAGCCGCCACCTCGCGCAGTCCACCCATTTCGAGCACCCCCGCGCCGCGGCTCAGTCGGCGATCATCCGCGTCGCTGAGGTCGCCGCATACCGCCTCATCTTCCTGGACTCGCACCACTCATTCTACGGCGGACTCTACGTCGGCGCCGTCGCGGACGCCCGCATCCGCCCCGCGCTCCGCGCGCTCAAGCAGAACCTGTCGTTTCTTGTCTCCATCCTCGTCGACCACGCGCAGCCGGTGGCCGTTCGGGAGGTGACGAAGGCGTCGTTCCAGGCATTCTTGATGGTCCTGCTCGCCGGCGGCAGCGAGAGGAGCTTCACGACGGAGGACCACGCCATCATCGAGGAGGACTTCCGGAGTCTGAAGCGAGCCTTCTGCACGCGTGGCGAGGGCCTGGTGGCCGAAGAGGTGGTAGAAGGCGAGGCCCTGGCAGCAGAAGGCGTCGTCGCGCTCATGGGGCAGACGGCGGAGCAGCTCGTGGATGAGTTCGGCATCGCGGCGTACGAGACCACCGGGGCGGTCTCCGACAGGCAGCAGCTACCGATGCCGCCGACGACCAGGCGGTGGAGCCGCACGGACCCAAACACCATCCTGCGCGTGCTGTGCCACCGCGACGACGAGGTCGCCAGCCACTTCCTGAAGCGCACGTTCCAGCTTCCAAAGAGGCGGTAACTGCTGACCAGGCTCGCTGGATCTTTCTATTCTTGCAGCCAGGGCGTGTGTGAATTGCAGACTTCATTTTGCATTGACATGGGGTGTATGTGTATTACAAGTATTTGAAAACAAATCCGCTTAAATCATTTTCAGTTTGTAGTTTTCATTGCAGGAGTGAAGGTCAAGGGAAGAGAATTTGTCTGAAATTTGGAAAATGAAGTGGTTTCGGTATTTCAGATGCTATAGGTCCCTAAATTATCAAACCAGTCAACAAATGTAACTCTCCTTTCAGGTTACTGAGTCTGTGACTGTGCAAGAAGAGACTGGGGGAGGAGAACAAAAAAAGCAGTTCAGAAAGGGGGAACAGGGGCAACTGCAACTCGTCATATTGACAGAAGTCACAATAATGTTGAAGTAATACATCATATTGACAGTGCCACAAAAACACCATGCTAGAATATGGATGACCAATGTAATGTTTACAACATATAAAAGAATAGACAGATCACAGAAATGTAACTGGATTCACAATCTCTCGCACTCTAATACTCTGTATGACTCCCCATCACCATAACCGATTTTGGCAATCTTTCCCCTCCTAGCGGGAGGTGTTTCATTAGCAATTCACCGTTTCATCCTGCAAAATTCTGCAAATGTTTACCATCAGAAGATAATATTTTTAGCATGCATGAAGTACATCAACAGTCAGATTGCTGAGATTAAGCTCACCTAGCCAAATCTGGTTCTGGTCCTCATAAGCCCCCCTCTTGACACCGGATCAGCCCCCTTGGCACTGCAGTTCCAGTAAGCCCCCACCGTCCCCAGGATCGGCATGTCATCTGGGCTCGGGCTCGGGGACCTCGACCTCCTCGGCGACGAGTTGGCTGATGATATCTTGATGTCCTCCACGGTCAGGGCCCCAAGGATCGGACGATCCTCCCGGCTAATCGGCGAGTAGGACCGGACCGAGTTGCTCTCAGGCGTCCCCGACGAGCCGAGCCATGTGGAGAGGCTGGCGTCCACGGAGGCCTCCTGCTTGCTCGGCGTGCTGGGGGTGTAGCTGTAGTCCGAGATCGCCGGTCTCTCATCCTTCTTCTTGGCCGCCATCGCTGGCTCGGCGAGGAGGTTCATCCGGTTCTCCTGCCCAAGCGTGACGTTCTCCTTGTCCGAGGACTTGGGCGCGGCGGCAGCGCGGGGCTTGGCTTCCTTCCACTGGGTGAGGTTCTCTACCGAGTTGAGCACCGCGGGGGCCTCCGACGCGGCCACGCCGGTCGCTGCTACCTGGCCGCCGCTATCCTTGGGCGTCTTGCTGATCGGGAGCAGGAACAGCGACTCGCACGCTTCCTCCTCGCTACGGCCAATGCTGAGGAGACCGTGCTCTTCTTCGTCGTCCATCGCGCACTCATCGAGCCCGTCCTCTTCTTCCTCATCCTCCTCGTCGTCTTCGAATTCGTCGTACTCTTCCTCCTCGGCGTCCTCGTACTCGCTGTCGTTGTCGCTGTCGGCGCAGTTGCTGTACCTGTGGTTCAAGGGGAAGGCCTCGGACTTGGCGCACTCCGGCGTCAGCATCCAGTCCTTCTCCCTGCTAGCGCCATCCTCCTCCGGATCGGCTTCCTCGCCGTCCTCCTCCGGGATCGCGACCGCCTCGAAGGTGGTGACGTTGGGATCGAACGTCACCTTCTTCTTCACGACAGCCAAGCACATGTCATCCGTGGAGTCCCTGGACAAACACAGAACATCACATGAGACGAATCCCACCAACGAGGACAGCTCATCTCGTAGATCGAAATTGCAACCATCCACCACGAACCTCAGCTCGAGCAGCGTCGCCAGGAGCGGCGCGGCGGCGGAGACTACCTCCCCATCCAAATCGACCTTCTTCGGCGTAACCCGCGGGGCGGCCTGATCCCCATCGCACACAAAACAGATTCGATCAGATGACCCGATCCAACCCTAAAATTCGAACGAACAACAGGGGGAACAAAACACGAAGCGGATCGAGTCAGTTACCCGGGCGCGGCCGTTGGGGGACTGTGCCGGCGACCGCTTGCGGCGGCGGCGGCGCTCCTTGGCCCCCCCGAAGCAGCCAAGGAAGCAGCCCATCGGGTTCCGCGGCGACGGGGAGATGCGGCAGAGGAATGGTAGGGGAGCGGGGCACTGATGATGGCTAGTGATGAGGAGGCGGCATTTGGTGGAGCGGGAAGGGGAGGAAAACAGAGGGTGGGGATGAAGCCGTTCGGCGAAAAGGAGAAGCGCCGCGAGTGGTAACGGTCAAGTTGACCCAGCTGGCAAGTGACCGTTGGACGGACGGAACTCGTGTTGCGGAGCCTCGTGGGGGCCTCCACTCCACCAGGAGGGAATCCGAGGGTCGCCAAGAAAACGGGCTGCGTCACATGGGCCGACCTATGTGGCCCATGGTCATACGTGGACCACCAAAACACAGCTCAACCCATTTCTGAGAGCTGGGCTGGCGATTCGTCTAGCAATTTGCACTTCTTTGGCGGTCGTTACAGGCTTACAACTCCAACTTCTCAGAAAGAAAGCATTTGTTTCCAAGTACAGGAGTGCATACACAGCGGCATAAATTAGATGCCAAGAAGGAATTCCATTGATCATTTTGTTAAGAAGAATACACTTTTTAACAGCAGTCTGGACATTCCTGTAAATAGAATAACAGATGTTGACGGAAAGTATCAAAAAGGGAACATCCCATGTTAATACATCAAACACTATTGACAAAATCGATCTGAATCATGCATAAGAATTAGTAGTGTCTGATTCTAATAGCATTTGCATTATCATATAAATCATTACTCGGCCAAAAACTCAGGATGATGAGGGATCCAAAAATAAACCAAAGAAAGGCATCCTTTCATGGCTTCTTTTCTCCTGTCTAACTATTGTAACCAGTGATCATTTCTAGGACTTTGATGTAACTCCAAAGTTAAGGCCAGCTAAATGTCCAACAGATCCAACTGCTGCTTATCACCAGTTTGGCCATCATTGCAAAATGCACTTCCTTCCGTTGAGAAGGGCAGACAGAGTCTGTTGGAACGAACTTATGTATGCATGACTGTCACTGTTAGGGCCAAACCGAAGACAGTAATATTGAGATACAGCTCTTTATACACATAATAGAATCCACCTGTGCAAGATGCCCCAGAGATTTAGTTCTGCAGTATTTACATGATTGAGCATATGCAAGTATCCATATATTCGTCATCAGAGTCGCTCGAGTCACTGCAATTGTAAAACATTTAGTTAGAGTAAGAGATTAACAAAAATGTATAGAAGTAGTAAGCTTCACTAGGTTTTTCTCTTGAATTAGCATCATGAATAAGACCTGAGCCACTTCAAGAATAGCACGAAGGTTTTTAGACGCAGGAGCATTTAACAATATATGGTTTAACTAGAAGGTGTAACAATATCCTCAGTTAGAAAATATAGTGGTGGACAGAAGCACAACTAGAGGTAATTATATTGCACTACAGCATGACTAGTAATAACAAAGAACTCAATGAATCTCAACATTTACTAAGATGACAAAAGACTCTGCTAATGTAACCAAAGTCGTAGCTGTTAACATAGCTGGTTCCCAGGAACTAAAGGGTGCGGCAAATGGGATATCATAAAAATGTGAAACAAATATCTTGAGACAAAATTCATATCCTGAAAAATGATACATGCTACTCGCCTCGTTATTGACCCAGAAGGCTACAAGCCTACAAACTGCATTTGCTTAAATCCCACAAAGATGTGGGGTTCAGTTACTAATTTAACACTGTAGAAGAAAATGTTCAGTTGGTTACGTTTAGCATGCATGTTTGTAACACCAAATCTCTGAGATGAAGCCGACAAAAGAATCCTCCTCAAGTAGCATGAAATTGACATGTTATTGCTGTATCTAACCAAAATCTACTCGCTCATCTTTGGAGAAAAGACTACTACAATTGCAAGGTAGCTGAAATTTGACATGTTCCTATGTGGATCAAATAGAAACATCAAAATGGAGGGTCATATTGACTGTCCTATGAACTGCAGTTTCATGTCAACTGCACTCTCGAGGAGTTGCTGGTCTGGGTCCAAACAATCAGATTATTGGATAAATAAACCTAATTGGACAACTAGTGATGAGGTCCGATCTCCACAAAATCCTTCCTGGCTAGTGGAATATGAACTTTTGGTTATAGTATGGTCAAACCCATAATCATATTCCTTTTCTCCACTGGACTGCCAGAATAGACTGGGAATCAGAATTTGGAAGGCCATGTGATCGTATCTAGTTCCAGCTAGCTGCTAGATATACTAACACAGTTTTAACCGCCATTTCATTTATGCAAACTAAAACTTTGAATCCCATGAAAAGCGCTAGACATGGGCATAAAAATCATTGAACATTTCCACTCCAATGCATGAGCAGCAGCAAAGTCTTCTTGTGGTGCAGCTCAGGTTTTGTAATGTACATACTCCCCATGTGATCAGTTGACTGTATAAGTATTAAATGACGCAAATCAGAAACTAAGCATCAGCTGTCTTAGATCTTTTTTTCCTTTGGAGAACTCATTGCCTTAACTCCTAAGTACTGGAACTCCATTTATTAATTGACAAAAAGAGTACGAATTCAACAATCAACTGCTGATTAACATGGACTGCTCCACGTGCATAATTAATAAATGTTCAGAGAATCACAAAGTCCAATTCATCTAGACTGTCTAATTAAACGAAGTGACTGAAATCATTAAATTCCATTGCCGATAACATATCCTGAGATAGCACAATATTCATATTATAACACTTGCATACATTTAATCGCTGAAGCCTATTTTGCAAAAAAAAATGTTTATCAATGAACACCAATACATAAACTGAACTCCACAATAATACCGGCAAGTAACTTTTTGTGCTTGTAATGCAGAAGAAGAGTGTACCCAAAGCAAAGGCATTTTTTTTATCTCATTACTGTCACTGAGGCAGTAGAAATGCAGTAGAGTTCGAAGCTCCCTTCTCCCAAAGTTATTTCATTTGCAGTTATTGACATTGAAATGAAGATGCTTAGATGTGCCTACAATCAGTTGTAGTCAGTTTACGGATCCTTTACGCAATCCTTTTACATCTGCTTGCATTAATTAATAGCAGAGACCATGCCTTTAGACATCAGTAACAAACTTGGCCTAAACTGTATTAGGCAAGAAATACATGTTTAGAACATGTTCTGTACCCTGATAACGACAAACCACAGCTTAGTCAGGTCTCCAAGTTACTTCAGGAAAAGCTAACCACAGGCATTGAACCAACTTGCTTGAATTAGATGATTGAAAAGCTCCCAAGCCCAATCATTCAGTTAGCCTTGCTGAGAATGGTAGACAATGACATCCCTAATACAACCATGTTCTAATGTCATATCCTGCCAGACAACATATCGTCCAATAACTGAAACCACTTCAAGTTGAAGTTGCAGCTACAGGCAAATAATCGGACCATCATTTCCCCCTTTCCTGCTATAGACAATACTCCTAACAAATGCTACCGCGGGACACTTATAATTATCTGGATCTCCATTTGTGCAAATTAATGTACCTCCTAAACAAGCAGAAGTTACGCGAAAGTCATCTAACTCAACTCAATAGTACGCCACGAAACCGAAGGAGTTTTGCTATCCAACACATCATCTAATATAACTGTACCAATAAATTGAGAAAGCATGTACATAAAATGTAAGTGGGGATGCCTCTTTCCGACGCACCTAGGTTGGAACTCCAAGACCTCGGTGAGCTTCTTGCCATGCCTATCCTTCCACTGCACACGCCGATTGGACGCCTTGCGGCCCTTCCGCGCCATGCCGCCGGGCGGCCGCTGCCGCGGCAGAAGCGCCTTGCGCTCGCCGGCAGTGGCGTCGTCCTTGGAGCCGGCGCCCACGACCGACGCAGACCGTGAAACCGCCGCCGGAGAGGAAGGGGCCGAGTTCTTACCGCTGCCGTTGCACGATGCGCTCCTGAGGATGCGGCGATCCATCGCCGGGTAGCATCAACTAGAAGCCTGATTCATTCGATTCGCTTTCTGCGGCTCGCGCCCGAAGCTTCTCAAATTGGCAACTAGGATTCGATGCGAATATGGCAGGTTAAAATCTGAGCCGGATCTTGAGGTCGAGGCTGCTCATGAATTTCAAAAGGTCCAATTCAATTTCAGGGAAGGGAGAAACAGCGACAATAAATCAATCCAGAATGAAGGGAAAATTCCAGAAATTCAGCGTGCGAGTGAAAACGAACACGAACCGAATCTAAGCGCACGATCGGTGATAAGCTCGGAGAGTAAACTAACCGAATTCGGTGCAAAATCGGAGGGGGCAGGGAATTTCCGGATCGAAGGAGGTGGATTCGGAGCCAAGCGCGATGCAGGATTGCGGGGATTTTGAGATGTTGGATCGGGTTGGGTTGGAGAATTGGTGGGGAGGAATCGCGGGCAAAGCGAATCAGGCGAGCGCCTTAGGGAGGGGGGCGCGGCGCGGGCAACGCCTTGGCCCTTTGGGGGTTGGCGATGGCCGATGGCGATGCCTAACCCGCGCGCCTGTAGCTTCTCTCCCGTTCCCCGCTAGGCGCTAACGCATAACCTACATTTATCCTCGTCATCCTTATCTTAGGTTTAGTTGACCACACATCGGCACTCAAAGATTTGGATTACGTTTAACTAATTCTTTGAGTTCCAAATGAAAGGAGAGACTGTATTTTACCATGTAGAGCAGACGAGTTTCATATGGAACAAAAGATGCGTGATGGACTTAAGTCACATGTAGAGTGAAGGGTAAAGTCCAAATTATTTCCTCAAGTTTGCTATGAGTAGCTATTTAACACCCCAATATTTTGATTTGAACCAAAATCAAAATTCGATGCTGTGACATCGAGCTAGGGTGATTCTAATGATATGTGACTATAGTTGCTAGCGACCATAATCTTGCTATATCACCATAACCACTGATACCAGTTTACCTGGAAAAAAGGATCGTGATTTCATGCATGTGTAATTGTACACCTCATCTAATAGTTCAATAAGTCCTAGTGTGGAAGTGGTGTGGATGTAAGTATAACTTGGTTGGAGTGGTCATCTTATCCAAGTGGGTATATGCATACGGAAACGAGCCTCTATCATGAAGATATATAATTTATATCTACAAAAATTTTTAAGTGGAGATGACTCCATTTCGTTTTAGGACGAAGTCCTCGAAAATTTTCTAAATGGGAAGTTTAATCACACCATATTTTCAAAAAGGAAAAATTATTTATTTACAATCCGATATTAAAAAATGACTTTGTACTTCGTGAAAGTAACATCATAATTCATCAATATTAGAGTTTTTATTAACCATACCTATATTAGAAAAGTAATTTTATACTTTGTCAGGGTAGTAACTTTGTTTTTTTTTTTGACATCGTAGTAACTTTGTCCGTGGCTCCGCATATGAATCAGCGACTGAACGATAGCGACTAGCGAGGAAGGAGTTCCGTCGTGGGCCTGATGGAGTGATGGGCTTGTGCGACGTGAAGACTCCCCGTTCCGTCCGTCTTCTCTCCCAGTCTCACACGTGACACGCCTGCTGTCTCTCTCTCTCGGCGAGGCCATTAGCGAGCCAACGCTAGCAGCACTCGTTCGCTCTCGTCCTTCCTTTCCTAGTCACGACGGCAGGGTGAGTGGCGCCGCCCGCCAGTTCTTCGTCGGGTGCTTCGCCGGCGACCAGCATCCGGCAAGGTATGCCCGGCCATTAGGGATGAAAATGGACGGAAACGGGTGGAAATTTTTCGTTCCCATATTTTATTGCGGTAACGGGAGCGGGAGCAGGAGTGGAAACGGGATATACGAGCTACGAAAATGGGCGGGAAGCGGAAACTTTACCGGAATACGTTATTATTTACCACCGTTCACCTTGTATGAATATAACATTACACTCTTTTACACAAGATATTTTTAAAAATATAATTAAGATTTCACATTTCCTATGTTTAAACCATTAAATGCACCAATTAATATTGAGAAATAAGAGAGTATATTTTATAAATACGGAAGAAATACGGAATCATCCCCGATAAAAATAGGATCCCACAAATACGAGCGGGATACACCCCTTCCCGCTTCCCATCCCATTTTCATATTTTTCCGCAAATACGGAACGAGCAGAATAAATATAGAAATACGGGCGGGGCAGGACGGGATTTTTCCCATCCGTTTCATCCTTACCGGCCATTCCCTTCCCTTCTCTTCCCGACCCGCTGCGCGAAATCGAACACCCAAACCCTACTATAGGTTCGATTTTTTCTTTACAAAAATTATTGGGTGTGCATGTGTACGCCCATGTCCTATACCGTGTCCTTCCCGGCAACACAGATATATTTTTTTATCTTCTGGGTTCTAGACAGTTGTAGACCTAGATTTAAAATTTTGGTGTACATGATCTCTAAAAATATATTTTGTACTTAACCATATTCTAAATAAAATTCATTATACCTAGTTTGAACATATTATTTTATGAGCTAAAAAATTATTACTTAAACATACATCACATTCCTCTTTAGACAATAACTTCTCAAGAATAATAATAAAGATTTCACATATCCTGCGTATGTTCGTCTATACTTTATTTATAGATGATGTTAGTTGTTACATAGCTAGCTTATAAAATATCTATCAATGTGATATTTTGCTACACTGTGATGCATGATATATCTTTTAATACTTAGGTAAAACAAGATTTTTTTAGCTGAAGTAATTTGTTATAACCCTAACAAATATATCGGTACGTTATTACACGTTATAATGTGAAGCATTTATTATCCATACAATTTAAATATCATTACGATACAATTAAATTTCGTATGACATCTCATTTAAAATTCTTTCAAATAAAATTTGACCTCTAGCACTTCTTAACACTTTTATACATGTATTCCCCTTCCTTAAAAAGTTTTACTGTCATTGTTCACGATGCTGGCTGTCGCAACCTTAACTCTAGCAATAAAGACGGTGCCCACCATATTAGTATGCGTGCTCGTCCCAACACTACAGTCTGATAACCTGATAATCTACACCTGCTGATCTGCTGAGCATTCAAGATTCACCCCTATACCTTCTCTGATAAGGGTTAACATAAAAGCTCAAGACGTATGGATTATTTATATTTATATTTAACTTGTTAAAAACTCAATTTAAGCTAATCTATAACTCAATTTAAGCTAATCTATACGTCGAATCAGGTCACGCTTGGATCTAACCTGGAGCTCACGAGCTCCAGTGATCCTATATTGAGGTATTCAGTGATCCGCTAATTTACGGTCGAGGGTAAATTGGCCTCCGTGCGGTCGATTTCCGACCGGCTGTCTGGAACGCCTTCACGCTAGCAGCTAGCAGCCCCTCTCCCCGGTTCGTCAATTTCAAAGAATATACAGAGACAAAATATCATATCCAAAAATATTTCAAACACAAAAAGATTATGTTATACAAATTTGTTCAAACAGAAAAAGGTTTGCACATATAATTTTTTGAAACAAAAAAATTTGTGGAAAAATTAAAAGATAGAAAAAAGAATCAGGACACTATTTTTAACATATTTTGGAGAACAAAAAGTTTGGGAACAAATTTAGGAGAAATAACTCTTAAAATAAAAAAGGATGAAACAAAAATCTGGAAGCAAAAACTAGGATCAGACTCAAAAAAATAAAAAAGATCAGAAAAAAATATATCAACAAAAAATCTGAATAACAAATTTATGAAACAACAAAATTTTTATGGACAACTTGTAGAAAAAAATTTAAGAACAAAAGAAAAGGAGAAAAAGATTGAGCCACGGCTCTCGTCGCCATGGCTGACGAGCAGAGCGCCGGCTGCAGCATCTCTTGGTCGTGCCGTACTCCATAGTCACTGACGCCGGCCTCGTCGGGGCCGTGCGCCCTCGCCCGCCGTGGGAGTTCCGCCGCCGGGCCGCCGTATCCTTGCTCCGCCGCCGCTTCTCCCACGGACGACAGTACTCACCGCGCTTGCCGTCGCTCCCATCACGGCCAGCGCTCGCTGCTCCACTCGCTGTTCCTGTCGCTCCCCGGAGCCTGCGAGCGCCCTCGAGTCTGATTTGGGGGGAGAGAGAAGCAGACGAAAGATGGAAGGGGAAAGAGAGAAGCAGACAGGAGAGAGACGGAGAAGAGCAGACCGACGATGGAATGGAAAGAAATTGGAATGCTTGGGGTCCACCATGTGGGGAGGGGGGCATGCATGCGGTGGTCCGTTGGTGAGACTCGTGCCTGCCAACACGCGTGCGTGATTAACCGTGAGCGTAGAAGTCTCCGGTCGAGAGTAGAATTAGGATTGCCAAAGTATTTCAGTTTTACAAGCACCTGCTATCTCTATTAATTAAATTTCCAACTATTAAAAGTTAGAGTAATATAACTAGAGACTAAAATCTTACGTGAGCTAGCGAGCTACTACGTTGCACAAGTTAAAATAGGTATAAAATAATACTCTCTCTATTGATAGCTTAATTTCATCTTAGTACAATGATTAAGATTCATAACTTACTTCTCATTTTCGATGTTATAATACGAGTATTTTTCTCTACACAGGAATCGAACGATCATCCAACTTATCTCTACCACTAATAAAATCCTATGTCCATGTTCCCCGCCCAATGGCTCTGCCCGCAGAGCCACGGGGGGCACCGACGTCTCTGCCGCGCCTGCCCAATCGCCCAATCAACATGTCCCGTTCAAAATTCAAATCTCTCCCAACCCCCTACGCCCTTGCGTTCCTCGGCACTGACTCTACAGGACCTCCACCGCACGCGGTGCCGTCGTCATCGCCCACCCCCAATCGCCGCACGGGAATCGCCAGCAAGAGCAGAGTTAGCACAACCGAACAGAGTTAGCACAAGCAGAAAATCGATCCAAATCCAAATCAGGCACAAATTCCCCAAATCCCCAAATCAACATCTCAACTATCCAGGAGAAAAAGCTGAAAAAATCAATCCAAATCAGAGAACAAATCGAATAAATCAAGCACAATAGACTCAAATCAGAGCAAATCGCATCCTATCGATGTGCTTAGAGGAGCTCCGGCGGTCATGCTTTCGTCGTGGTCGTCATCGGGGAGCGGTGCCATGGGGGCGAGCACCCCGCCCGCTCGGAGCTGCGCGGTGCCGCTCGCCCGACCGGCCGTTGCGCCGCATCCCAGCCGCCCGCCACGCCGCTGCCAGCCCGACCGCTCGCCGGCCCGCTGCCCGCCCGCCCAACCGCAGCAGGCCAGGCCTCGGCGGCGGAGTAGACGAGGCTGGGCCATGCGCCGTGGTTGAGCTGCTTGCCCCAGACCATGTCATCGGCGCGAAGCCGCCGACCCGGGGGCGTCGGGATCCGGAGGGCGAGGAGCGCGAGAAGGGGCAGAGGCAGCAAGCGTTGCGAGTGCGACCGGCGATGGGAGGCGCAAGCGGAGGTCCTCAGCTTGGAGCAGGTTGTAGAAGAGACCGGCGCCGTTTTTGAGTGTTCCCAGCTTGTTGCGGAGGCGCGGTGAGCGGTGACCTGGTGCTCCGCCGGGCAGTGCCGCAGGGAAGAAGCAAGCAGCTTGCGGCAGGAGCGTGGGTAGCAGAGAGTCAGAGAAGATTGGAGGAACGGATAAGGAAGAGAGAAGAATAACGGATAAGAAGGGGAAAAGGAGGAAAAAAGAAGAAAGAGGTGAGAAAAAAGAGGGAAAAATTATAAACGAACACTGATGCATGTATGGAGAAACGGCTTTTATTCATATGAAATGAAATTATAAATGAAGGGCATAATACTCGTCTACCCAAACAAATTGAAGAGCTAGGATATATTGGATATTTTATACCATCCGTCGTTCGTATACCAAATAATTTTCATAATAGTTTAGCTCTATAAAAAAAATTGCTCCACTATTGGATCCAGAGTAAGAGTTATTTGGCAAGGAACCAGAGCCCTACCAAATGAGATCTTAATCAATCCATTACTTCTGTTTCCGGCTCCCACTTTTACCTTCTCTTTTCTATCTTCTCTTTCCCGTTTCTTTTCTCCCCTGATTCAGCATTGCCGCTCGGGAGAGGAGGTGGCGCCAGCACCAGCACCAGCATGGCAGCATGGCGCGGGCCGGCTGGAGGAGCACGTGTTATCAATCGAGTGCTGCTGAGAGCCTCGGACTTCACTTTGCTCGGTTTGCTGAATTTCATATGATTTCAGCTGGTTGGATAGTATTTTGTGAGAGTGAATAAGCTGAAAAAAATTAAAAGAAGCTAAAAAAATCAAGTAGAATAGTCACTTCACCTTCATCCGGCTCGTTAGTATCCGGGGTGCGGCCGGGAGCTGTGGCGCGCAGCTCCCCGCAGTGGGCCAGCGCGGCCGAGAGTGGCGGTCTTCAGCTTCATCGCCGGCATCCGAGCGCGATCGGGAGCGGCGGCGTTCGTCACCTCGTCGGCGCACGGGGCTCAACTTGGTAGCAGCAGCTTGCGCATCCATCGTCGTCACGACAAGTTTTTATGCATAAGTTATACATAATTTTTTCCTTTCTTTTTTTATATAATTTTGCTTGAAAATTTTCTTTTCCTAAGTTTTATATGTTCTAATTTTTGTCTTTAACCTTTTCGGTTCTTTGATTCTTTTTATCTTGAAATTTTGTGCTCAAATATTTATTTCCAAGTCCCCTATCTCAGAATCTTTTGCTTGGATTTTTGTGGCTGCCGAAATTTTTGTTGTACAAAAGTTTTGCATATGACTTTTCTTTCCAAAAATATTCTTCTCCAAATTTTTACTGGTATCTTTCTATTCAGAATTTTTTTCAAAGCTTTGTTAGTCTGGTTAACCTTTTAATTTGTATAAGTTTTTTTGAAGAAAATTTTTCTATAAGTCAGGTCAAAAATTTTATATATAATATGTCACGATAGATTGTTTGAGTGGAGCGGGAAGCGAGACGAGGTGGCGTGAGGGTACGTGGGACAGTGGGAACTGGGCACATCTTCGAAGCCGTGAAGGGAACGTCCAAACGGAGGACATGAAAAATATCGTGGTCGGAAATCGATTTACGAGTGACCATAAATTAGCTGCCCACCACGGGCGACAGAGCCAAGAGCGGATCTGCCCCCATCCACCGACCCTTTCTGGTTTAGCCAAGAGCGTTTCTCCACGGGCGACACGATGCCGTCATCATCGTCCACCTCTCCAGCGTACATAATCGTCTGTTGAAGGGCATCACCGCATATGGAGGAGGACCTCCTCCACCCACGACAACAACCACCACCGCCAATAAGCGTGCTCGGTTAATCTCGTCATCGATTAACAATTCACGAGGAAGGAGGGGAATCAACACCGTAGCAATGAATTCGATTAAAAATGACGGAAAGGAGTAGGGGAATCAACTAGGTAGCAATGAGATCCTAAGAGTAAGTACAACAGTTAGACAACAACTGTCTTTTTGTTGCCATATAAGCAAAATGAGCTGATGTGATCATCATTTAATGAGGAAAGAGAGTGTTGCTGTCTATTATCTTAAAACTGCTTTGGCCCGTGCTCCCATGCAAAACAACACTAACCAGAGTACGTATTAATTATCACACAGACAGCATAATAGACAACTCTATTGTAGGGTTGTTTATTTAGCTGTCTGTATGTGTCAAAAAGATGGCAGCTGTCTAAACTGTTGTACATGCCCTAAAACCCTCAAACTCCTGAAAACCCCAAATTCTAGAAATTCTAGTACCGCCGCCAGCTGGTAACATATTTCTTTAAAATTATTTTATTTTATTAAAAAATTATGTGCAGCACGGGCCTTTACCTAGTAGGACTATCCAAGAAAAAGAATAAAGCTAAATATCGAAATGCTTCTCTTTTTATTTATTTATCAAATTAAATGCGTATTTTAGACCAGTCTCGGTACACACTTTTATTGCACTATCACAAAAGACTATGGACTTGATAACCGAACCGGATGAGTGTTATGATGATAAAACTTCTCTCACATGCATGATATTCGCCCTTCTCTCTCTTTGTAATGATTCTACCATATCAGCAAATTTGCTAATGTGGTATAATATTTAATTCCTAAATTTCTGCTGAGAGTAGTCTTATACGTACATCATCTTATCTATCATCAATACTATTGCCATGTAGTGATCTCCATAAGAGTTAAACATCGGATCAACCTCGGCTCAGGATCCTCCAGCTTAGTGGCAGGCTCGCTGCGTGGCTCGAGCTCGGCTTGTTGACAGCCTTGGCTCAGTCGCTCCCTGGCAGGCTCGCTCTGTGGCTCGTCTCGGCTCATTGACAGCCTTGGCTCAGCCGCTCCCCGCTCAGGGCCTCGGGTTCATCTGCTCCTTCTGTTTCTTAAACCTTTCCCTTCTCTCGGACTCTCTCCTCCCTTCTCTTCCTTCCCTGGCAGCGACTACTGGGCGAGCGGCGGCGCCATTTGTCCTGTCTTCGCCCAGCCCTTTGCCGGCGACGAGCGCATCCTCCAGGTATGCCCGCCCCTTCTCTTTCCTTCTGCTGTGCGAGACGGAGCACCCCAAACCCTAACAAAACTATTTGTATTTCGGATCTGAATCCAGTTACAATATATTACCTACTGACTTCGATTTCATTTGCAAGAGGGTCCGCCCCTGGTTCTAGAGGCAAGCAATTGGGCAGGTTCCTCATGTAGCCATGCCAGATTGAAAAACTATACTACTGTATTGCTTGAATCTAGCTGCTAATGGCTTTTGTCAGGATTTTAGAATCCTCAAGTAAAATGAACTTTGCCATATGCTAGCAAGGATTAGATGGAAAGCACTGAGATATTTCATTCTCTACGACTTCTTGGGCTTTAGTGACAAAACAGATAGGGCCATTTTCCTAATGTGGTTGAGAAGATGTATACCACTTTGTTTGGTACTGGCTGCTGATTGCTCCTATCAGGATTTTTTTTGCTTCGTCAAAGATGCGCACTTTTATGTTATTTTTTGGATGAAATTACATTTGCATCAGCCAGTCTGAATTAGCTCTCTGATGGTATTGCATTTTCCATTTCTTACGATGCCTCTGTTATGTTATAGCGAAATGTATGCTGCAATATTTTCACGCCTCTTGTTATATCCTTTGCAGGAAGCCACATGTCGTCGAATGCTGTTGTTGCTTTGGCTTTGCGTGTAAGCTAGGTTAGATAACTTAGGTTCTCATTGTCCTTGAGTCTTGACGAAATTATTGGCTTAAGGAGCAAGATGAGTAGAAAAATACATGGCGAAAGTGACTCTCAGAGAATCACTAGTGAAGGGACAGCTGCCCGCACAAGACCTCTGAGCATTCAGGACATTATGTTGAGGCGTGAAAAAAAGGCTGCATCAGAAGCTAAGAAAACCAAGGAAGAGCTCCAAGAAAATGATAAGGGTACATCTAATCACTTGGAACAGGGAAGAGGATACAAAAGCAGAAAGGATTGCAAAGATATGTCTGTGGAAGGTTCAAAACAGAAGATTAGAGATGCATCGAGGGAGGAATCCAAGAGAGAAAATCCAAGAGTACCAAGGGAAGACTCTAAAAAGGAGGACACGAGATATACACCAAAAGTGGCCTCCAAGAAGGAGAACTCTAAAGATAGGCCCAAAGGGGGTTCCAAGATGGATGACCTGAAAGATACACCAAAGTTCTCAGAGAAGGATGACATGAGAGATGCACCAAGGAAGGGCTCCAAGAAAGAGACACCCTCCATAAGAGACGATTACCATTCAGTTGGCAATGATAAAGGCATTGGTAATTCTCAGAAAAGTGCCAAAAGCATGAGTAGCCGAGCTGACGGAAGCAAAGATAGGAACCTTGGTGAGATCAGAGCAAGGAATGGTGATGCCACAAGATCTGAATATCTGAAAGGACCTGGGAAAAGAGGGAATGATGAAATAATTGTCAACGATAGAATCAAGGATAGGAGTGAGAAGCCTCGAAATGAAACAAAGAGAAAAGGTCGCAGCTTTGATAATGAGAAGAGTTCAGAGGTTGATCGACCAATGTTGAAGAAACAGGACTCTGCACGGTTTCAAGATTCCAAACATTCTGATAGAAATGATGGAAGGAATGAGTATGCAAAACCATACCATGGAGATCCAAGGTTGAAAAGGAGAAGGTCTAGAAGCAGGGATCATGACCGCGACAGATATGGCAGGTCTATCTCACCACCACCAAGGGAACAAAGGCATAATTACCGTGGACACGATTTTGGCAATTATCCTCCATACTACTCAATGGATAAATCAAGGAGGAAGTATGCTGAAGTTGACAAGCAAAGATCATCTGGGAGTGGGGGATACAGTGGTGGGTCACACCAAAGATACGAAAGTCGGCTTGGTGGATACTCACCAAGGAAAAGGAAAACAGCACCACAAGCTGAGCAGGCAACTGCCAAGACTCCTCCCCCGGTCGTTCAATCCCCAGAAAAGAAATCAGCCACATGGGATCAGCCTCCTGCGAAAGCAAACCAATTTAAATTCCCTACCACTTTACAGTCAACTGTTGGCCGGATGGCTCCATCTACTCCTTCAACTACAGTAGAGACAATATTGGCAGGGAATAGTTTGGCTGCAGATTCTGTCCAGCTTACACAAGCAACCCGCCCACTCAGGAGGTTGCACATTGAAAATTTGCCTGATTCAGCAACAGAGGATAGGTTAATTGACTGCTTGAATGACTTCTTGTTGTCTACTGGTGTGAAATATACACAGAGGTCTAAACCATGCCTCAGTTGTACGGTGGGCGAACTACCAACCTTTCCTTCCTACCGTGTCACATTTTCTTACTAACATGTATTAATATCCCATTTTGCTTCTATGCAGATAAACAAGGAAAAATGTCAGGCGTTTGCTGAATTTCTTACACCAGAGGATGCTACGGCAGCTCTTTCTTTTGATGGAAGGTCTCTAAACGGATCTGCTTTGAGAATTCGACGCCCAAAAGAATATGTTGAAATGGTGGTAAGATCTTCATCCTTTCCCATCAATGTTGTTGCAACTATATGCTGTTTAGTTTTTTTTTTCATGTGGATGACCCTCGAATTATGCGCTTTGTTTTTTTTGCTGAAACCACCTCACATTTTTCCAGTCTATTTTGCGAACCTGACAAGCTCTCCACTTTATGGCAACTTGTTGAGACATGATAACTGTGGAGATTGGGCCTATATTAACCTTTTTTTTCATCATTTTGCTTGAAAGACTACACTCTATTGGGCCGAATAAACATCTTAGTGCATGCTGCATACCCCACTATACGAATGCTCAAATGCTCCAATTGTGCTACCACTGTATTTGGCAGTGTCCTGTCTTTATAACATTTTTAGGACACCAAAACCCTTGTTCTTATCGCTGTAAAAACTTTTATTTAGTTAATATTTTGGTACAGAATCTCCAGCTAAATTGCAATGTGTAGTCCTTTCCTCTGTAATGGATGGCCTAGTCAATTTGGAATTGATGTTTTGATTTTGGTCTGAATTAAGTCCCTCTGCTGATCAGGCGTCACTTGACCTTGTTGGTATCAATTTTCCGACTCCTGTTTTGTTTGCTGTGTGGAAGTCAACTGCTTGACTTAGGTTATCATGAAGTTGCTAAATGTCTCAAATTAGTGTTTTACTTTCTGGACATCTCGTTGACTTGTACATGTAGTGCTTCAATTTTTGAATTTCTTATATTTCATTGTGTGAAGCTTCCTGCGCGTTCGAGGAAAAAAAATATTGTGTGAAGCTAAATGCTCCAATGGTTGTAATATACTAACGTTACTTATGTTCCTCTGGTTTATACTTGGTTGAGAAGTGTGTATGAGATTGTTAGACCTTTCAAACGTTTCCTGCATATGTGTAATTTGTCTTTCTGCAAAAGAAATCTTCCACTTTTGAAATGAATATTTGTTTTAGCAATAAAAATTTGCATGCTATTAGTTGTAAGACCTCCCTTAACTTTCATGGTCTTTCCATTTAACTTATGCTTGGTTAACAATCTTTAACAGTTGCGTGCTTGTAAAATATGGCAAGATTTCTACACTGGTTTCTTTTATCACTTGACATGTTTTGCATCCTAATGACTTGGTAAAGAAAATCAAATAGTGATCAAGTATGTAGTTTGCATATCTGGATAGAATGCTATGCTCAACTATGCCATGTTTTACTTTTTGGCCTATCAGTTGCAAATGAGAATCGAGGAATTGATTAGTTATCTATTGGTACCTTCATTTCTGTTTTGCATGGTGAACCTTGCAATATGTACACTAGTTGAATCTGTATGAATGAAAATTATTTTGGAGTAGCTATATTCAGATTTATTCATGGTGAAGAAAGTATTCTAGAGTTGCTGTTTTGGATATATTTCTATTTCGACAAATCCCTGTCTGACGGTCATATTGAAATCTCTCAAATAGGGTATTTTAATTGGATGTGTCATAATTCACGTTCAGCAGCATTGTGAAGCAAAGGAATTGTAAACCAGACTTCCTGGTGTAGGCCATTATTATGTGACTGCTGCTACTTCCAGATTTCATTGGCTGGTTACAGTGCTGGCAGACAGGCAGAGTCCTTATGGTGGTCAGTTCATGGGAATATTAGGAAGACATATTGTACAGCATGGTTCAAGTAAGGGAAAATTGGATCCATACCATTGAAAGATTCAGACTTTAGAAAAATACCATCAAAAGATCCAACTTTAGAAAAATAGCATGGAAAGTTGCTCCATTGTTGATTTCTACCATTTCCGTGAATTCGACGTTAACGTCAGTACGGCACGGGAGTTTCAGGCCCTACCTGCCACCTCCCTCTACCTATGACACCTTGGGCCCCACTCGTCATCCCTAACCTCCAGCAGGCACAGCAGGAGGGGGTGCAGCTGCTTGCACTGATGGAGGCATGAAGAACCTGGCCTCCCGACAGGAGCAAGCAGGGAGGAGCAGAGATTCTTGGCTTGGTAGTTTATGCTTCGTATGAAGAGGAGAAGGAAGCAGGAGGTGGCTTATATATTGAGTGATGCTTCCTGCAAATTTGTATGCTCACGGAGCGAGAAAGCAATCAGCAGCTATGGACTTGGATTTGGTGAGGTAGGTGCTGATTTCTCTAGTGGCTTTCGATTGAAGACGGGGTTACGGTGGACAGAACAGGGAGGAAGAAAAAAAAAGGCTTGCAGCTTTTGCATCTCGGTGGGAAAAAATAGGAAGGGAGGAGAGAGGAAAAGAGACTGGTGCTTGGGGGAACAAGCAGAGAGGAGTTTTGGTGCCGCTTGCTGCCTGCTCGCTCACCGAGAGGAGGGAGCCACCTCGGCCATGGCGGACATGTGCTTGGGAGGGCAATGATGCGTGGAGTTAGCTACGGCGGCCGTGCTGCAAGGGAGAGAGAAATTGGGTCGTGCTGCAGGCGAGTGCTCCCAGCGTTTTTTCTTATCAGCAGTTAACGGCAAGTTCACGGAGATGATACAAATCAACAACGGAGCAACTTTCAATGCTATTTTTCTAAAGTTGGATCTTTTGATGGTATTTTTCTAAAGTCTGAATCTTTCAATGGTATGGATCCAATTTTTCCTTCAAGTAAATGTAATGTTAGCAAAGATCGAGTATGATGATTGCTAAGCTTAATTATCCATATATCTACAGCTGAGTACCACTGGCGGCAAGAGATGTCATTTAAACTTTGACAACTTCAAAGTTATTCGTCATTTAGTTTAACAAACTTTGACATTCTATTTTTCTTGATTGTGTTGCATTTCTAATATTTTCTCAGTTTATTTAATTGAGATTACCTTACATCGTAGTTCCTCTATTTTTATGTCTGGGCCATAAACTTGGCCTTTTTACTTCTAATTTCTAAAGGGGCAAAGTAAGTTCTTTTACATGTATAGGTTTATATGGTTAGCTGTCCCACCCGTAGCAGATAGTGAAACATCACAAACAAATACCATTGAGATAGAAGTAGATAGGCGATTCTCCCACTTCTGTTCTTAGGGGAATAGTCTGGTGCACATTAGGTTGTGTGGTTAGATGGCCTTGTTTGGGGGTGTGGTCTAGGTAATGAGAAAATGTGCTGTATACCAACATGACTAGCTGAACAATAGGATCAAGAAGATATGTGGGTCAGGTCTCTGTTAGTATTATGGTGTTCAAGTCCGAGTCAAGAACCAGGCTTTTCCTTGGCACCTAACGTCCACAGTGATTGTTTTCCATCAGCATTAGCTGCCCATATTATCTTGGGGTATCAGTGTTATTTACTTATATGTAGTATATGTTTGCTGCTTGACAGCAGAAGTAACTGGGTTGATTTTTCTGTATCATATTTTGAGTGTTACGACATTGTTTTTTAGATTTGTATATTTTAATTTATGAGGACATTCAAATTTTTAGATATTGCATTTTAAATGTTAAGGCATACCTTTTTGTTCCCTGCAGAATGTAGCTCCTAAGAAGCCTGCTGAAGAGATTGGGTTAATATCTGACGTTGTTGCTGATTCACCACACAAGGTAACATACGTAATTGGTTTCAGCTTGTTCGAATTTTTTAAAGAGAAAGCTGTCAGAGAAATTTTTGGACATTGTCATCTCTTCCTGCATGTTGTAGTTTCTTGGTTGTTGTTCTGCGAGAACTCAGTTGAGGTAGAATTGCTTGTTGACAACTACAAAGTTACTCCAATGTTGTGTCTGATTTCATTCAAAGCTACTTTCATTTATGGACAAATCTTGTTCATTCAGTCAAGCCATCTCTTCTCTCATTGTGGAAAAACTAGTTAATTGAATTTTTCCCCTTATCTTATTTTCTCAAATTATGATGATTAATGAAGCATAGTCTTGTGAGGATGATGCACCAACTTGGCATTTGTATCTAATATTGACACCAGATATTTTCCGAATAGTGAAGCACAAGAAGATTTGGCTACTGATTTTTTTATTGTTAATTGCTATAATATTTATGTTTTCTGTATCACCTTTGAATTTGACAGATTTTCATAGCGGGGATTGCGGGAGTGATCTCATCCGAGATGGTAATATGAGAAGCTACAAGTATATGTGCTTTATATATTGAGTATTGACTATTGTTGTTCTTGCTTCGTGCAGATAGAATGAAATTTTGCTACAGGACACTGCTCCTTCATGAAATTAGCTGTAGGACACTAAAATGTATTTTCTTTGCTGTAACATGCTAGTTTCTTTGCTGCAGGACACTGCCTAGTGTCTTGTAGCCAATAATTTTTTTTTTCCCAGTGTCCCACAGAATATACCAAGAATGAAGAATGTCCTGTAGCAAAATTTCCCCCATAGATTAGGTCCTGACAAGTATCTGTATTTCCCTCTCTTTCAGCTCATGGAGATTGCTAGTGCATTTGGCCCATTGGCTGCATACCGCTTTCTTTTTAACGACGAGCTTGGTGGGCCCTGTGCATTTCTTGAGGTATGAACTGAACTCTAGTGTGCATAAGCTAGAGCATATGATCATCATTGTCACTTCTGCTCAATTCTATATGAACAGTATGCAGATCGCTCCATTACATCCAAGGCATGCGCTGGCCTCAATGGGATGAAGCTTGGTGGATCTGTACTGACTGCTGTCCATGCGTTTCCTAATCCTCCTGTGGAGGTACAACTATTTTGACCTATTCATTTACCATCCTTTAGTTACTCCAATAATATATGGTGTTTTAGTTGAATTGTCAGGCTGCCAATGAGACTTCCCCGTTTTATGGTATCCCTGACAACGCCAAATCACTTCTTGAAGAACCCACCAAGGTCCTGCAGCTAAAAAATGTGGTATGTTTTAGTCTTATATCTTTGCTTAAGTCCATAGTTTAACAACAATTCTTCCAAATCAAAACAATTAACGGCTTTCATATTTTTCCTTAGTACTGTTGTTTTTTCTCGGACACTCGGACTCAGTACTGTTGTTTGTCTTTAGATCTCGCGCGCATAAATAAACAAATAGATTCAGTCCTGGGGTTACTGTATCATCCTGTCATTGATAGAACGATGCACTGATGCAACAATCCTGAATTCTGACACTAATGCATGTCATTGAACAAAAATATCAACCCATCAATTGGTTTTCACACTTTCTGTGCAACATATGTAGTTTGACCGAGAAGAGTATATGCAACTTCCGAAATCTGAGCTGGAAGAGACATTGGAAGATGTACGCATTGAATGTGCAAGGTGTGTACGATTCTTTTAAATTCCTTTCGTGTCATTGACTATGGTGGATATCACCTTATACTGTGGACAAGATTAACAGGTTTGGAGCAGTCAAGTCAGTAAATGTAGTTGACTGTGCTGCTGCTAGTGACAACGCTACAGAAAATAACATAATTCTGCTGGAAGACAGGCCAGTCAAGATTGAGTGCACTGGATTTGGTGACACTGAAAACATTGCAAAGTCTGGAACAGAATGTTCTGCGCCGAATCAGAGCATAGATATTCTCAATCATTCTGATGCTAAAGAAACTAAAGATGTAGATCTTATTCCAGAGAGTCAGGATCAGAAGGATAAACACGTCCAGTTAAATGCAGCCCTTTGTGAGAATGAAGCACCTGTAGCAGATGAGCACACAGAAATAGATGACACTCAGAATAAAGCTGTTCTCCCCACATCGCAACATTCTGAAACTGATGAAGCAGCTGCGGATGAGAATAAACATACAGAAGCAGCAGAGGCCACCACAACCGCAATGGGTGATGATGCAGTAGAAAGGAGACATCAAGGCCCAAGAACATTAGAGATCCGTGGACCTGCCAAGCCTGGAGAGGAAGTGGTGGAGCATGCAAGGGACTGTGAAGAACAAGGTGCTGTTGATGTGACTGAAGATCGTGCAGAAAAAGTACCTGCTGTTTTTGTGTTTGAACCTGGTTCTGTGCTTGTGGAGTTCATGCGGAAGGAGGCTGCATGCATGGCCGCGCATTCATTACATGGACGGCGTTTTGGCAACAGAACCGTTTATACTGGATATGCTCCATATGATCTCTACTTGAAAAAGTTCCCTAGGTGATTCTAGGTTTGAGACTGCTGCTACTCTGATTAGCAATTAGTTAAGCTTTGCATATGTGCCAACAGATGTAGAGACTGGTAGTTTTGAGCCTTTAGATGGTTCAGTACTTCATTCAGGATGGTGTTACTGTTATTAGAACGAAATATTGGGAGAATGTTATTCCACAGTAGAATGAAATATTGGGTGAACAATAGGATACTGGATACGGACTCAAGTGATCACTAACCGTACTTCTTAAAGTGATGCTTATACGTATCCTTCTTAGATTGACGTTTATATTTTATTTTATTTTTGCATTCAGGAGATAGAGCCTGAACGTTCTACTTGTAAACCTTTATTGACGTGGATGCGTTTTTGAGCTCTCAACTTCGTCGTTTTATAGATCTATATATGCTTTCCGCTCAAGTTTTGTTTTGCAAATATTTTTTAAAGACTTGAATGTGGTGCGTGTACTTTCCAACTGACCGTAGTTGTCATGAATTTGATCGTGCGGATTCACAATATTTCAGCAAATGAACAATATAAAAGTTTAAATAAGCATTCTTACCTTTCATAAATTGCTAATAAGGTACTAGGATTCTAAGCTCTCCATGCTGATTCACAGTTATCTTCCGAAGTAAAATGCGTTAAGAATGACAGCAAATACGATAATTGCCCAAATAATTTGCTCAAAATGTACTTGCACTAAAATGATAAGGAACATTGTTTTGCGCTCTTTCATGATCGTAAGTAACAGGGCTTTGTAAAATCAGTAAAGCAACTTTTTTTGGAGCTTGCAAAGAGCGTAAGTTAATGTCTACGAGTGTTATCAGGCATTGTTATATAATAAAACGAGTAATTATAGTACATTACATGTATTTCTATCCTAAGCACATACACACACCACTTTCCAGACTCATCCTACAAATGGGAGATGAGGAAATGCCGAAAAGACGCAGCGTACAAAAAAGTTGAAACCTTTGTGTCAAAGTTGCCTATACCATTGCCATTCCTGTAAAACGTCTGATTGGTTCATGGTTGGTTAAAGTGTCCCTCAGAAGTGGTGATGTCATCTGAAAGGTTCTGCGGGGGCAGTTTCTTCAAGAACAGCAGCTGCTTTAAAACATTCAGCAGCTTCAATGGCTGCACTGTCACCTTCATCTTCATAGAGTAAGCCAAGGTTGAACCAGGCAACATGGTTAGTTCTGTCTACTCGCAATGCATCGGTTAGGAAGCATCTCATTGCAGGCAAGGGTTTCTCACAAAGCTGTCGAAGAACAGTAGCTGTTGATATCAAACTTGGTACATGTTTAGGTTCAAGGTCTAACGCTGTTGAATATGCTCGCAGAGCCTCCCTTGCCAAACCTTTGGCTTCAAGTAGCTTTCCTGCATGGCGAAATTCATAAACACTAAGAATGACAAGATTTTGGGGGTAAATAATTCAACAACATCATGTTTTTATGTGATACAACATAATGAATTATGGAAGATTTTCTAATGATTCAAAAAGTGATGCTAAGATCCAAAGCAATCGGATAAATATAATTAAATGGACAAATCACCTGTAGCATGACAAGCAAAGGGGGAATATGGGCTGATAGCTTTTATCTTGGATATGCAAAGTTCTGCATCTTTCCACTGCGACATTCTTAGGTACAAAAGGGCAAGATCATACCATGTCTTTATTTCCAGACTTTTATCAGTCTTAGTACCCTACAATGCAAAAAAAATTTGAGCAAGACTATAAGAGGATTTTTCCTTTTACAAGTCAAAGTTCCACGACTACATGTAGCTAACATAATTACATTCTCGCTTTGCTTTCAGAAAATATATCACAGCACGAGTACTGCTATTCAATACGTAAACTGAATAACAAAAGATGTTTTATTTCACTAACACATTTGGCAAATAATTTTAGATGATACTACAGCCGGTTTGGTAATGCAATAGAAGATAGAAAAAATATTAAGCACATAAAAGTATTTAGTTTTTTAAAATCCTTCTAAGTTCGATTTAAGATAAAAGATAGCCACCTGCAACACAGAAATGCCAGCACCAAAGCTCTTCATCCTAACTTGGATCAGAGCAAGAATCTGCGTATACGTCTCAATTGCTTTCCTAAATTGGCCCTGGGCAATCTGAATTTTGGCTTTAGTTTGCAATAGATCTCCTTGAGACCACTTCCCAGCCTGATCTAACGCAGCATTCACGATGCACTCAGCATCTTCAAATCGTTTTTGGGCACTCATTATTCGGACTATAAGCAGCCAAGTCTTCAATTCCGACCCAGCCTCTAATTTCAACAGCTTCTTTGCATAACGAGTTGCTGTATCTAATTTCCTCTGCACAGCATTTTCAAGGCTGAGACTGTATATTGTCCCAAAATCTCTGTTATGCGCCTTCTTTCCAGCATTACCAAGCACAGCCAATGCTTCATGCTGCTGAGAGGATCTCTCTATGTCAGTTGTAGCATATCTAGCTTGATTGGAAAGGGATATGCCAAGCAAAAGGCCTGCCACAACATCCATTTGATCACAACCCCCATGCTGAATGGCAAGGGCTCTACGAGCATATAAAACACCTTCTCCAACACGCGCACTGCTCTCACAACAAATTTTTGAAGCCAGGAGAAGTTCTTTGAAACTATTTGCATCTTCTCCAGACTTCAATACCCTTCTAAGCAGATCCAGTGCAGTTAAATCATCATCTGATGCTAGGTAGCACAGTGCAACCTTGTACAACCACTCTCTATTGTCCAGAATACCAGGCAATAGTGCCTCAAACTGACGAGCTAGTGGTTTCAACTGCCCAGACACAGACAGTGCAAAAGCAAGGTGATGCATCACAGTTGGATCCCTCTCAATCCTCCTAAGATTGAACTTCATCAATAGAATCAATAAAAGAAGAATAGCTTCTTCCAGATTGTTCTGAGGTACAAATAAACCATCCAATTGACATCGAAGTTTGGGAGGGCTAGCTTCACAACCACTGTATAACAGAAAAATAGCAAATTCCTTCTGTATTTTAGCAATGGTCTTTGCATCAAGGTTCCAGTTAGTAACAAGAGCCCTCCTATATGAAGAGACAATTTCAAGAGAAAAACCTCCTAATTTCCAAAGCTCAGGAAGTAACTCAACTGCTCTGCATATTGTTTCATTCAGGTTGCAATCATTTCCAAAGTTGGATGACAAACCTTCAGGTACTGCAGATTCCACAATGTCCAATATTGTACTGCACTCGCGTGCAGCTTCTGCAAAACCAAAATATAGTTGGAGCTACGTTTAAATAGTCTTGAGCAGATAAGCAGAAAACAGCAGAGAAGCTGGGTCTCTACCTTCAAACCTTCCAAGATCATTAAGTGCCAGAGCCTTAAGATATATAGTCTCCATCAGTACAGTAACAGCATGGAGGGGCAGTGCTGGGGAGCTGGAATATGGGCGAGGCTTTTGCTGGCCCACTTTTCTGGCGATAGATATTTTCATCTCAGGAATTAGTGTAGATACTTTTATCCCATCAAATACTCGAAGTGCTTCTTCAACATGCCCTCTTTGGTATTCTACCCTTCCAAGCAATGCCCTTGCTTCCTGAAAAATTTTAACATTACACACAGTGAGCTCAGTATGTTGTCACAATACTATTTAAGCCAAAGAATGGAGGACCAACCTCATAATTAAGGGAGCCAACTCGCTGGAGGGACAACTCAGCTTCCTCCATACCAGTATTGTTGGCATGCTGCTCAATCACAAAATTTGGAGATGAGTACCGCCTGTTCAGGCCATCCTTGATGTCTACGTATTCCGATAATTGGACTGCACGATCCATCCTGTTCATCTGATCCCCAGAGCACAGGCATTGCATTGACATGCAGCGAGTAAATCTGCTAAATCTCCCCCTCTCATTCGTACCCTTCATCATGCCACGTCATGTTCAGCCGGCTCTCTGTTGCAATTACCAAATGTCCAAATATGAGATACCTTGCTATTTTAGCCACGACATTGTATAGCTTGGAGCTATTTGAGCAGCACAATTATCCTACAGAAACCACTGGTCACTCGCTGGCTGATGCAATCAACTAACTGTGTCGAGTATGCTTCAGAATTCAGAGGTTTAACCATGCCGGTTAACTAGGGCAGCAACATGTTGGAAAAGGAAGTGGGAATAAGGATTTGGGGAACTTCACGATTGCATAAAGCCAAAAGCCCTATACAGCACTAACAAAAAGATGAAAATCTTGATTGAACAAATGATGAAATTTCGCTGCCACTAAGGTTGAAGAAATTTGAGTGGTATTTTGTCCAAGTCGTGTGGATTAGACAAAAGAATATGAAAAGGAAAAATCCTATACTAACTAATTGCGGAGCTCCTAGGCTTCCCAAAACAAGGAAAAGAATCCCAACAAAACAAATATGAATTTTACTGGCCCAAATCCCAAACGTGAATGCAGAATTCAGGCGAAACCAAAGCCTATACTGCTCGTACAGATGAAGGCTGAAATTGCCAATAGATTAACGAACTCGCTCACCTTCGCCCGCACAAGGAAAACCTCAACTTCCGGCTGGCTGGGTAGCCCCCAACTAAAAGGAATCGCCAAGTCAAAATCGAATCCTGTCCTCTCCTCGACCCCCCCCCCCCCCCCCCCCCGATCACCAGTCCGGCCCTAATTGGAATCGAACTGGGCGAATCGGGAGGGGCGATCGGGATCGCGAGGTTCTCCGAGCAAGCGACGGAGCGGGCGGAGGGGTTGAGGTGGGTGGGAGTGGAAAGGGGACAGGCGGCGATCCTTCTTCGATCACTCCGAATTCCGGAGCCAAATCCTAGAAACGAGATGGAACAAGACGTACCCGGAGCCACCCGCCAGAAATTGTTTATTGGTTTCGGACTTTCAAGTTGGTTGAAGAACCGAGGGCGCGGCGTGAACGTAATTCGAAGATCTTCGAGGGGCGCGGCGAGAAGAACTATACTTTTTTTCTTTTCAGGTCAAAACATCCCTCGTGCATGCTGGCTAGTGGTTTGCACTTGCCTCTGAGAGGTGCGGGTGGTTCCGTTAACCTTTGAAAAATCGGAGGGCTAATTGGAAACGTCCAACGCGCTGCACTACTTTTCCGTCATGGACCTTTCTGCATCTCCATGCAGTACGTGGGTCCCGCTCGATCACGCGTGGAATTTTTTAGATTCAATTAGCAGAGGCAATATAGATAAAGTAATCGGAAAGCAGCCTGGGTTAGCGGGACACACAGGCTGTTCCGGTGCGGACCCACGTGTCATTGAGTACACCGCACTCCACAGCCCAGTGATTACTCGTTCGTCGGAGACCGGGCCAATTCCCCCGTTCCCGCGGCCCCTCGGCGGACCACGTGGCTGGCGCCTAACTTTGACCACGCGCCCACACGTTTGGGCCTCAAACCATGTCGCGGTCGTGCCCGAAATTTACGGGCCGAAGCTGTGGGCCTACTGGGCGCGTCGAGGAAATGAGGATGGATACTCCACCACCACAGTCCTGAATCGGATCGCGGCAAATGCACTCGAGAGTTCAGGCGATTCCCGTTTCAGAAGGACAAAGCCTGCAGGATGAACACAGGTAAATTACTGCCAATTTCTTTTCACCGTTGCTAGCTGCATGCACTGCACTGAACTTACACTGCATCTGCAAGCATGAATGCACCAGGAGTTGATGATTTGACGTTGATGCTTGGAGGTAGAGTACTATACAATACTGCCCTTTTTTTACCGCACCACGCTGTCCTTTTTCTTTTCCTACGAGACGAGCTGAGCCTGAGCAGAGTGAGCAGGAGCAGACGAGCCTACGCCACGCGATGTGACAGCTGATGGGCATGCCGTATTCTCTAGTTACCGGTTACTAAGTATTAAATATAGATTAATTAAAAAATTAATTGCAGATTTTGTTCGTAAATCACGAGACGAATTTAATAAGCCTAATTAGTCCGTTATTAGCATATATTTATTGTAGTAATTTATTGTCTAATCACGATCTAATTAGGCTCATTAAATTCGTCTCGCGAAATACAGTCCATTTGTGTAATGTAATTTTTTTATTATATTTAATATACCATACATGTGTGTAAAATTTTTGACGGCGAGCTAAACAAGATCTAGATGCAGTCATTCATGGTTAGCTTGACACCCGCACCGCACCAACACAGGGTGTAGAGACGAGACGAGCAGACGACTCCATGCAGCAGGTGCAGTGTCGCCCGGCCTTGTCGCTTTCAGTATTGCAGAGATCAACCTCAGTAATAAGCAGGAGTTGAGGTTTCTAAGCACTAAGTAGCAGTTACTGTCGATCCTTCGGTGGATTAAGTTCAGCAGTTTGCAGTTATCTCCATGCTGTTATTCTGAACATTTTCCAGCGGAACAGAATGCTCCATAATGCAGCACTCGTTGGCCTCGTTTGCCATGCATAAAGATGTACTAGCTTACACACTTGGTACACAAACATTTTTCTGCTTAGAAGGCAACGCCAGTAAGGACAGAGTGGCACTGTTCTTCGCCCTCCCCCTGTTGTCTGCTGCTCATCGGAAGCTCGTGTGTTAATGGCGCTCAGGGCCTCTTCTGTCAGGGCATCTCAGGTCTTCAATGCAGAAAAGGCAGCTCGTACCGTGAGTGTGCTACGGCCTCATGTTCAGACGCCTTTTTCTCGTGAACCGGAAGCCGTTTTACTACCCTTGACTGTGCAATGTAAAGATCAGGCAAACACTCTGTTCAGAACACGTATAGTAGACCATAAGGATAAGAATGTTACTCCCTCCGCCTCCGTTCCAGCAGCAGCTTCTCAAGTTTCTACAGCACCAATAACAGTCCTAGCTGTTTGTTCAGACTTGTTCACTCAAAATAGCTGCTAAACAGTAACAGATGTATGAAGAGCAGTCAAATGAACTAAAACAATGATCATTGCTCAGTCTGCTGTGTCAGCAGGCATGCGCTAGCCTCAGGGGGACTCTCTGGTACTTGTAAAATTTTGATTGCAACATGACTTTCAAACTTTTCGCGCCAAGCAATTTACGCCTTTCTTTGCAGAAATGACTCTTGCAAGTACACATACCTCAGAGGTACAGAAAAGCATGGGGCGGGCACCTTTGTGCTGGGTCAGTGCAGCAGCTTTGTGTTGTGCGCAAGGGTTTGACACCATCATCTGACAGCAGTTGCTAGACAGGAAAGTTAATCCAGTTTTTCAGAACAGAAACAGGGAGCCTAGCTAATCCTCATGTAAACATAAGCTGCTATCTGCATTCAGCAACACTGCCTTCAGGCTCCTGGCTCCAGCTCCACTCACCAACGCTAGCATGCAAGTGTAAAAATGCTACTCCGTAGTAGGTACTGTACAACGGGTTGATGCACACGAGAGGGGTGTGCCGTACAAATCTCATGAGAGCGCGCCAGAGCTCAGTAGCTGCAGCTGCTTGTCATCACAGTAATCATTAGCCCCACAGCGGTCACTTGGCGCCCAAAAGGGGGGCAGCTCCAGCTGTGAACTGTCCCGTCATCTGACTGCAAATCTGCAACGCGTGTACTACAACTTGCAGCGAGATTCAGCACGGGTCGGCACACCGTTTTGAAGCGACGACTGTTCCCGATAACCATCGCAGAACAGGGAACAGGGCCGTGCCCGCCTGATGCATCCAAAATCCTTGGCTCAGCTGGTGCGCGCGTGATAAACAGCCAGTAGTGCTAGTACATTGCAGCTTGTTTCAGATGACAGCGGCACAGGATCGCTGCATCTTTCAGAAGCAGATGTCTCCACAAGTCCTGCTGGATGCTGGAAAACAATGTAGCATGATAACTGATGAGAACATCTGGCGCCAAATTTTGAGGTGTAAGCTACTGTCAATTCACAGCAGTGGCGCTGTGCAGACATTTTTCTCACTGAAATGAGATCATTTTGAGCAGATCAGCTATACCTTGCCAGCCATATTTGATGCACTTGGTTGCACCTTGGTTTCTCTTACACTATTGATGTTCTTGGAAACTTGCGGCAGCTTTTGACGCCGGGGGCACCAATTTGCAACTCCACTGCAGGAAAAGATGGCAGGAATGATACGGGACCAGGTGGCGCCAACCGTGTGTGGGTAAAGCCTGTTACAGCCACTAAGAACAGGTTACCCATTACCAGCAGCAATTTCAGGCAGCGATGCTGGAAGATATCTTTGATTAAACGGGAAAGCGGCAAAGATGGAGTGAAGAAGGGCATTTGCCTGAAAGGTACAAGGAGCAGACAGCACAAATTACTCAATGACCTGCTAGCTGGCTAGTTGACCGTAAAGATGAAATTTACCAGTAATCTGGAGCAATTAAAAAGAACAGCGTTTGCCGGCAACACTCCAAAAATGATTCATCACTGCTGATGCGCCGGTCTCTCCAAGTGAGACCACCATGGCATCATATGGCATCATCCAGTGACCACTTGAAGGAAACGACACAGTGTCTGACTCCAACCACAAGACCGAACCCCCAAGTCCCAATGGAACCCAAACCAGCTCGCGGTTCAAAAGGAGTATCGCGAATACAGCGAATGCAAGCCCCGCGAAGCCCCACAGACTCCACCATGCCATGGCCTTCCAAGGGCATGACAAGGCTTCCGCGTTCAAGTGGCGCAATGCCAATTTTTTCAGACCAGAGCATGAGCTTGCCATGTGACAGACAACAGTTGAAAACATCATGCAAATGCCATGCAAATCTAACTCTAATTCATTAAATTGATTCAAGGACTAGAAACAGATGATTAGGCCTACACTACACTACATGAGATGATTCGGTTACATCATGAGCGTTGAGCAGTTAACGGTTACAGTAAGGTTGGGGATCTGGGTGTAACTCAGCGCTGCACCTGTTCGTTACACAAGATCATTCAGCTACAGGCTAACTACTCTAATTTTTACAACAGACAAGAAAGCTAATGCAATCCAGTTGCTTGTGCCACGACCACGGCATTGGTAATTGTTGTAGACATATCCGATTAATGGAGCTCTTGTGCTGAAAATCTAGCAGTCTAGCCTCGTCCATTCATACCGTCCAGGAAGAGGACAGTCGTTCACAGGACAGAAGTCATACCTGATAAGAACAATATTGCAGTTCAATGTCAGCCAACACAAAAATTAATAGTGTGTTTTGAGTTATAGACAAGGAAGCCAGACGTACTTCTCCCTGAAGATATGCTGCTCATGTTGTTCAGCCGCTGTGAAGAACTCTTCCATCTCAAGTGAACTCGGTATGAAACGGCAGACTGAGGCTTCCATTCTGCGACCGGAAGTCATCGAGTTGCTGGATTTGCTTTTAGTTGTGGATCCTGGGGTGCTTATCATCTCTGAGTTCCTAATCAAACTGCAAGGCGTTGTCTCTCTGGTACTCCTGAAACCAAAATAGACATGAGTAAAAAAACTCAAAGAAAAACAAAGAGTGCCATAAATGCACAAGTACCATTGCAATGTACAATTTTTTTCTCAATCCTAAATTGAAAATCCCACGGTGCCACCCAGAAGCAGACATCGCGGAAGGCCAAGTATCAAGACACACTATTCAAAAACCCTAGTCCTTCCAAGTTACTGTTCAGTCTTGTGCTAGTGCACTACCATATGCAAACGTATTAACGGGCAAACAAAAATTGCTCCTAGACTATGTCTCTGTGACTCTGTCCCTAATCCCCAAATCAAGAGCTCCAAAACCCGAAACGTGGCACTTGCAAGCTGCAAGCTGGATTGGTGAACGACATGACAACAAATGGCAAATAATTGAGCACATTATCTCCTTCCTCATTCGCTCTTGTCCCTTCCCGGCATATGCCCCCACAATGCGGTACTTGATTTATGCTGCAGCAAGCACACTTAATACAGGCAAACAACAAGTGGGCCTAATAGAGACAACTGAGCTAAATAGGATTTTCAACAAGCATATGCCAATGTGGGCCCATGCACACAAGATTATGTGACTAAAATAGTGTTACGCACGTCATCACACTGAATTTTCTTTCAAACAGCTATAGAGCCCAGAGGCCAGAGCACCACATTGCACAAAAGATACCAGAAAAGTCTTTATCTTTCATCCTTCCCTTGAAGGACTTGCGCTAGACATTTCTTTGAAGAAGTATGGTGGTCGATGGACCGGAATTGGAATGGAGGGAAAACTCCATTTCATTTTTGCATTTCAAGAAAGTGGTGACACTCTGGTAGACTGGTACACGGCTAATGATGAGCTGCTTACCAATGCCACGCCGTTTAGTTGCCCTACAGACACAAGCCAGTGGCAAGTGAGCATAAACGCGCGAAATGGGATCTTGAGTGCGACCCGAGTGCTGCCTTTCCGGCGGTGGGCGATTGAAATTTCTTGCAAAAGGGCCTTTGATTTGCAAAAGATTGGGAGGGTCACTGCCGAACCCCACCACTAACCGAGACCCAACTAGATAGCACAAGAGCAAATGCAAGAGAACGAAGGGCTGCGCCCTGCGCGTGTAGGGAAGGGGAGAGAACCATGGGAAAGGAGGCAACTTTTTTCCCTCCGTCTATGGGTAAGGACTAAGCCTATGGGTAAGGACTAAGCAACGGCCACTAGAGATACTCCACTTTCACTAAGAGGGCTGCTTTAGTTTGGATTGGGCGCAAGAATGCAAGGATTTGACATGCAACTAATTGAGGATTGCTTGTTTCTTTGAGCAAAGAAAAAGTGCATTTTCCCCTCAAAAAAAGGGTGCGTTTTTAGGTCTAGGTTTCTGTTCAATAAGCTAGATAGAGATGCTTTTGAGCTAAACAGGATTACTTCTCGAACCACTAGAACATGTTAGTGAAACAAATGGCATGGCTGCAATTAGAAAGACTTCGGAATATTCAAGCTAACTTCTCGACAAAAACTTAGCTAAATAGTACATGTAGTATCCTACAAACTGATTGTATTGTTGTTGTTGTTGTTTTTTTTTGGGGAGGGGGGGGGGGGGGGGGTTAAGTTAAAAGGTACAGGTGATTTGGGACGGACAAGAAGCTGGTATGAATACAAGAACTGAGCAAAGACGCGGTCTTTCAACCCTTGGAACACGCGAGGAGAAATCTTGGAACGAGTGACTGAGTTGCTCAATTTCAGCCAAGGAGTGGACTTGACAGCCTATACGTTGTCCCAAGGCCCAAGGGTAATGGGGAAAAGCGAAATATTGCGTCCGGCGCCAAATGGTGGCATCATTCAACTTCGAATTCGAAGCACTAGGTGCCCCCTGGCGGCGCTAATGGACTGGAATCCAGAAGATAGCGTACGCCCTGAAGGCGCAAGGCAAACCCTAACCAATCCCCCCTCGCGGCAAAGGAGCGAATTGGATGAAGACCGGAACAGAGGAGGTCGAAAAATCTCACCTTTCCATGGCGTCGAAGTCGAGCATGTTCTCCCCGAAGGAGCCCTCGACCTCATCGTCGGCCAGCGCGGGCGACGCGGCGGCGGCCTTCCTCCCGGCGCCCCTCCTGGGCGCGGGCGCGGGCGCCTGCTCCTTGTGCGGCTTCTCGAGCCTCCTGCTCCGGAGCTCGAGGTACTCCCCGGCGGCGTCCTCCGCGTCCCCCTTGTCGAGCGGCCTCTGCGCGCGCTGCAGCGCGAGCGTGCGGGAGCGCGTGCGGACGCCGAGCAGCGCGCCGCCGGGGACCTCCATGAGGGCGACCTCCCCGGACACCTTGCCCTTGCGCATGTACTTCCCCATGGCCCGGTCCCGCGCAGCGCCCGGAGCTTGCCCGGAAGCGAGGCGCGGAGGAGAAGCGGGCGGGCGGGCGGCGGTAGGTGGGTGGGGCGGGCCGCAGTCGCAGCAACAGGGGAATCCCGGGAATAATGGGGAGGGGAAGACGAGGTCTCGCTAGCGCTGCAGGCGAGGGGGGGAGGAGCAGAGGGGCGCGCCTTGTGGTGCGGTGCCGCGCGTGGCTAGCGGGAAAAGGCGCGGGAGGACGGGTGGTGTCCCGCGCGGGCGGGCGATGCTATTTAGAGGGGGGGGGGGGGGGAGGGAAGGAGAGAGAGGCGCGCGGCTGCCCGGGAGGGCGGGTGGCGCGGGCGCGGCGCCTGTTGCCGCGTGGGGGTTGGCGGGTCTGCTTGCTTGGGTTTTTGGGGCTCTGGTGGTGGAGGGAGAGCCGGCCGGCAGAGGGGAGGGTGGGGATGTCGCGATCGTAAACGCAATGGCTGGCAGCGGCGGGGAGGGAGCGGAGCGCTCTCTTCTCCCTGGGGAAGAGGCGATGCTTCTTTTCCTTTCTTTTTTTTTTGGGAGGAAACGATGCTTCCTTTCTGATTTCCTTTCTAAATTCTGTCTCTTCCTTCCCCCTCACGTGCTGCGACCAATCCTAAAGTAGACATCACATTTGCAGGCACGTCCTGCGGTTTATCCTAAGGAACAAGCTGAAACTTGCTGAGAATCTCCGAGTCGAAGCGGATGATAGGCTGAGGTCCTTTTTCTTAGATGTCTCAGGGTTGAAATGGAGGGAGTACGAATATCCCAGATAGCTAGACTACGTGTTTGCTAAACCAAACCACTGTGGGGGGGGGGGGGGGGGGGGGGGTGGACGTGCGATGGCTCTGGTTCGAAGTCGAAAGAAAACGATAGGAATCTCCTATCTCGACACTGTACTGCAGCAGTAAAGTAAGAATGTCCTCGCTCAAAATATAAAAGGCCGGAAGAAACAGGGAGTACGCCGGAGCCGGATGGCCATAATTGAACCTTTCGAGTCAGTCCCTCCGGTTTCAATTCCCTGATGCGACGCCCAGGCCGCTGCAGCTGCTAGCGGCCTAGCACCCCCAGGCCTACCCTACCCTTCCATGCGTGCGTGGCCTGGCAAGGAAGACTGGAAGAGCACCACGCTGCCGTCCGTGCCCGGGTGGCGATCGACACGGCGTTCATGGATGCGCTCGTGCGCTGAGATGGAATCTGTCGAGGGATCAGCTCGAGCGAGGGTCTCCCTCGTCAATGCCACCCCGAATTGAAGAGCACTAGCGCGGCGCAATCAGCCGGGGTGTACACTGGTCTCGTACCCCATATCCTTTCCCCGTACCGGCTCACTACGCTGCCAGGTTTAAACAAGATACGGGCCGTGGGTGCCAGGGCTCGCAGCAGCGCGCAGCGTCCTAGAATTCAATGGCCACGATACGGCCGGCACCCAAACTTTTTTTTCCTTTTCAATCAAGTACTAGCAGTACGTGTACTCGTGTTGGCGACGGAGGGTACGTAGTACGTAGCCTGCCGCGTTCCGGCAGCGGCTGCAGGCGTAGTAGCGGAGTTAATGCTCGCGGGCGGGGTCGCCTTGATGGCCGCCCTGCCCGCGGCGATCCCGCCGGGCTCCTCATTCGCCGGCCGCCCCCTTTCTCGCACAGTGCCGTGGTCCTCCTTGAATTCAGCTTCGGCTGCAGCCAGCCAGCCACGTCAAACAAGGGCGGGCAGCCAGATTGCAGACTCCGTAGCAGCCCACGAGTAATGACAGCGTCACTGCTACAGTGCTAGTGTTCAATGTTGCACTTGAACCGATTGCAGTATTTACAAAAGAAAAATATATAATTTTAAATAAAGTGAGTTACATATGCTCCCTCCAGACAAAAAGTATATATGACGGCAAGTGGTTTAATCTTGCCATCTGACGTCATCTTAAGGTGGTATTATAGTAAGTTCCATGACGATTCGTATTATCAATCTGTATATATGACCAGTCAGTTATGGATGATCAAAATTAGAAGAATTTAACTTAAAAACGACAAATCTGAATGGTTTTACGTTTGAGACGGGAGTAAACGTGGCACGAGGAAAATGAAAGTAAGAATCTACAAACGCCAACTGTCCACACTTGGCGGGTAAAGTGATGAACGATTGCAGTGGAGCAATCTACAGGCTGCAAATACTAGTAGTACTTTCCCAGCTTGCACGCCATTAACTGCTGCTAATTGACTCGGATCATTAGTCATTAGCAATCCAGTTCTGCCGATCGAGTGTACTTTCGCTTGTCTGATGCATGCAAGCTGCTCAGCCTGCAGACTGCAGTCAAAGCGGAGCAGGCGTTAAACAACGTGTAGGGTTAAGTGATTACCACTAGTAAACTTTGCCATTTGTCCTTGCCGGAAAAGCTTTCTGCTTGACGTCATGGAAAGAAACAGAGAGAATGAAGTGGCACGGTGACCTATTCAAAATCCACAACACCTTTTGACACCAACGAATTCCAAAAATGCAACTTTGGCGGAGACCCCACAAAACAATTCAAACCGAACTTGGAATGCGACCATTTCGACAAGGATTTGTCGATCAGGCGCTAAACGCGGTTGAAATCAAGCTCAGCCGCTGATAGATGAATAAGCTTCCCGCGCACCCGAGCCGCCGAGTCATAGGATCCCAACCTCGTCTTCGCTTAAACATTCGCATCCATCTGACCGTTGCAAACAAAGCTCTGACTTTCGTGTTAACCCCAGTTAATACGCCAGTTAATGAGGCTCGCCTCGGTCTACGGGAGAGAGGGCGTACGGTAAAAGGGAAAAGCAGTAGAAAAACTAATCCCCGGCCATGGGGATTGCGCACGGGCGCGGACCTGCCAAATTAACCACGGCGAGACACAGGATTATTATCTACAGGCCCTCGGTCTGAATTGATGACGCGGCTGACGGAGCTCCTGGGAGGAGGAGGAGGTGGAGGACGCCGGCGGCCGGAGGAGGCGACGGGGAAGAAAACAAAGGGGGCTGGCCGTGGCGACACGGCCGCAGACCCGCCGCAGCATCCCGATCACTGCGGCGCCCAATTATTTGTTCGGCCACGTGCACTCTTCCCCACGTAGGGAGACGTCAAAAGTTGCGGCCAGGGGGGAGAGAGGGAGAGAGAGATACGGCAGTGATGCTCCTCTCCTCTCATTCACGTCGCCACGTGCGGCATCGGCGTCAGGGTATCCGATGGGCACCGCCCTGTTCCTGTCTGCGGTGCGATGTGCAGCCCCGACGTGCCATGCATGCATCCGCGGCGATGCAATGCAACCCCTTCCTAGCTTGCTTGCTGCAACCTTCTTCCAACTGTAGACGACGGTGGCCCTCTTCTTCTTCTTCTTCTTCTTCTTCCACCAACTGTAGACGACGGTGGCCCTCTTCTTCTTCTTCTTCCTCTTCTCTCAAAAGGTCAGTGTGCAACGGTTTTCATCGTTCAGTAATCTGCCGGTGCTTTTTAAATTACAAATGATTTCGACACAAAAGGATCAATGAGGATCTCAAATTGCGAGCGATTCTCCGGTACCAACAACGCAACGCAAAAAGGGGGGATTGGAATATTGCCTCGGCGGACACATCAGCTCGTACCCACCGGAATCACATCGCCCATCATGGCATGCGTACCGGGCGACACGACCTGTGTCCTATCCGAATGATGCGGGTTTCAAAGAGATTCGGATTCCCCTCGCTTTGGTGACTTGGTGAGTGAGTGCCCTGCAGTGCGTCCTCTCTCCCTCTCTCTGCATCGGTAGAAAAGGGGGTCGGTCCATGTTCTTGTACAGATTTCACTCCCGTCCATCGTCGCCGATGGTTCTCTTCTTGGACACTTTGGACTGTGATCATCACATAACTAGCGCTCTTTCCTTCTTTTGCTTCACAATGCAAGTTCAAACTCCCATCTCGGACATGTACAAAAGACAGATGCTGTCCAGATCGCATGATTTCTTTCCACCTTTTCGAAGACCTCCGCTCCGAAGCAATCTGCCTTTAATTTCTTATTTCGGTAAACAGCATACACAGAAAGATGCTTGCATACACGCACGCGCACAAGCTTGGTATGTACGAAGATTTAACCGACATACCTTGATGCTAAAGAAGTTATGTCCACATCGTTATTAACAGAAAAATAATAGGACTAGTTTCTACAAAAGTAAAAAAATGCAAGCAGTCGTGTACACATGTTCCACTAGAAAGAAACTAACAAGCTATTTAGCTGGATGCCTGGATCAGAGATCACGGAACCGATGGTACTTAATCATGCTAGGAACCGTTGAACAGATGGGCTGGGGCGGCAGCTTGTGTTCTTGAAGCTGGCGCAAACTCTGATCGATCAATCGATCACTGGAGGTAGCGGCCCACTGCAACGCAAGCTGCCGACGCTGCCGCGCGATCAGGGTATGGAGTATGGCCGCGAGCTGGCGCACCCTGTTGATGCTGTTGACCTGACGCTGGCCTGCCCCACCCTCCCTGACGGCCTTTGCTCGTTTTTGTCCCTTGCCGTGTTAAAAAATCTGCGATCTTGGGAGCTGACCCCAGCCCGTGCACGGAAAAGCCGCCTTTCCCCATGGCCGGAATGGTTGGTTTTTACCGCGTCGCCTTCGGACTTTGAGTTCGAGCTTTAGCAGCGAGTCAGGGCTTACTTACCCCGGCCTGTGGTAAATGTGCCAGGTGGTGCAGGCTGCCGCAGCAGGCTTTGGCCGGCCGCATGGCATCCGATGCTCTTAAAATTTGAACCGGCTCCAGGAGTACAGTCGCTGCAGCTGCATTGTTGCGCACGGTACGTGGCGCGTATCTGCACTGTACTCCGTGTACAAAGTTTTGGTAGTAGCAGCAGCAGTAGTAGAATCTCACGTCAGCGCTTGCCGACAAGCATTGTACGTGTAGGATTGTACTCTGCCGGCTATCTTGTGCCGAAGAATGATGGAGACAACATGCTGTGAAGGAAGGACACGAGGCTTGACGCCGGTGAAAATGCACACCCTGGTGCCACGGTCCATGGCCCATGGTGAAAACCAGATGGATGGACAGGTGACCTTCCCGCCGCAGATTCGGCCCCGGACGCTCAAACCCGCCAAAACCGAGCCCCTCCCGCCAAATCTTGGCGCCAAAAAGGCGCCGCCGCCGGCCGGGGCACGTGCGGCGCCGGAAGGTGGGTCAAACGCCCCCCGCCGCGGCTGTCCCCGACACGTGGGCCACCCACCAAGTCAGGATCACGATGGGTGGGGCTCCCCCGTATCTGTAGCGCCGCTGCCCGCGAGCACCGCCTGGAGCCGCCAGCGCGGTGGCCGGGCCCACGCGGCAGCGGGGGCGTGGGAGGGCACCGGCGCGAGGGCGACGGAGCCCGAGGCGCTCGAGAAGCTAAAAGAAAGGCACCCCCACCCCACTGCGCAAGCCGCAAGCCCTCCTCGTTTGACGGGTGCCTGACGCCTCTGCCTGTATCATCTCTTCAGCATCCGAGGAGGAACAGGGGGCGCCCTACTCTACTGTATCCAACATGTACTCCACGCGCCCTGTTCCTCCTTGGAAAATACGTGTTCCATTGTTCAGTTGAGTGCTCCTATACTGATTGTCCACCTGGTTGTAAATTTCTCTCGGCAGCAATGAGCTGATGATGATCAGGTGATGGTGTCCCTGTATGATGGTGCCCGGTTGCCTACAGCTACAGTGGTACGAGTCAGCATTGCTGTCGAAGGTGAAAGATGAGGCAGAAGTCGAGAGGAGCAGGAGTGTACCGTGCCTGTGCCTGGCTGGTGCAGTGGTTTGCTTGCCTTTTCTCGTTCGAGGGACGAGGGACCAGTGGATTGACACGGTAGTAGTTGCATACCAAGATCAGGGCCGCGAGCGTCAAGAGCCTCGTGGACCGATCCCCTCGGAGTGCGCGGAGACAGTCCGGGGGCGCCGCCGTGCCCGTACGCGCGCGCCGCGTAAAAACACTAGGAAATTGCCGTGCCCCGTGCGCCGCCGCAACCCCACGGGACGCCGCCGTATCGCCGGCCAATCGCCCGTCCATGCGCGCCTGCCGCCGCCTTCCACTTTAGCTTTTCCGATGGACCATGGATGGGCTCGCCTCGCGGCTGCACCCTGCAAAAAGGGGCAGCAGCCAAGCGCGCCCCCATCGCTCGTGCACGTCGTCACCGCCGAGCAGGCGAGCGCTCGACGGTTGCGGACACCGAGGGATTCCTAACCAACGTCGTTGTTCCTTGCCGGTGGAACCGAATCGCTCTGCAGGAAAAACTGCCGCGGCACCGGCGAGCAGCGATGGCTGATTGGTTCCTCTCTTCTGCCTCGCCAGGCCGCCCGGCAACCTGCAGCGACGCCGCGACTGCGACGAGGAACGAAGCACCGCGACGTTTTGTTGCCGTTCCGATGTGGCTGGCTGGCTCTGGGATTTTAAGCTGCATCCTTATCGTCTGAAAGGAATCGATTCATCCGGCAGCAGCCTGCTGTCTAAATGACTGAAACGACTGGAATCGTGCAGAGTTTCAGACTTTCAGTAAGATGGAGCATAATGCCGTGGCATCGTTCAAAGAATCAAGGTACAGACAACTGGAACTGAAGCGCACTCGGTCAGGGGAATCTTAGAACGAATGTGTCTTAGATTGATTTTGGGGCGTTGAAAATTGTGAGAGCAAGTCACAGTGTGTCATTGCAAGTTGCAACGAACACATGTTAGTAGTGTCAGCGAGACAGTGACACTCCGCCGCCGATAATACAGGACACTTGTAACAATTCTCAACCACCTCAAACACATGGGCCGCGTTAACTAAAAGGGTGGGCCGTGCGCTGTTGGTTCTAACGCAAATAGGCTTGGGAAAGCTTGGGCCTCTAATTGGGCTTGAGATCAGCGTCGACTCTAAAACCATGGATATTTTTCCAATTTTTTTTCAAGTACACGCCTCGACGGCTTCGCCGGCCGCGCCATCCGCCCAACACGGCCAGCCACCGCGCGGCGCTCGCGGCCAAACCTCTCGCTCTCGGCTGCCTCCGGAGCTCCGCCTCCGTCTCCCCGCAAGCCCAAAACCCCACCGCTATCTCTCCGCCTCCTCCCCACTATGGTCTTCGCCGTGCCGCCGCTTTGGCCGCCGCGATGGGGAGGCTGTCAGGCAGCGGCGGCAGGAAGCCGCCTCCCTTCCTCTCCCCCACCGCATCATTCTCGTCGTCGTCGTACTCCAAGCGTTCCCGCCCGTTCCGACGCCTCCCATCCCTCCCCAAGCCGCCCCTCACGCCGCCGGCGCCGCGTTTCGCCGGGAGGAGGCGGAAGAAGGCGTCCGCCCGGCTGTGGATGAGGATGGATCGGTGGGGCGGCTGCGAGGTATTCATGTGCGACAAGGCACTCGTCGCGGAACGCTCCGGGGTGCACACGCGCGAACTCAGCGTCATCGGGCCCCTTCTCTCCAGCTGCCCCGTGATCCTCGGTGAGCTGATGCTCTCAGATTTTGGTCCACAAAAAGTTTTAATATCTGTAGACCCGTGAACTACTAGAGAGTGTTGTTTGTAAATTGTAATGGTGTCCTCGTTCTACCATGCTGTGACGTGTTCTTCATATACATATTTTAGGATGGATATCATGAATCGTATTTATTATCCGTGTGATTAACCTTAGATTTTGCCTGTTTTGCAGCCAGAGAGAAGGCTATTGTAATCAATCTAGAGTTCATAAGAGCTATTGTGACTGCTGATGAAGTCCTGCTGCTGGAACCTCTTGCTCAGGAGGTTATCCCTTTCATTGATAAATTGAGGCACCATTTCCCTTTGAAGAACTTGGAGGTTGATGCTGGCGCCACACAAATGGATAGTTTGGATGGCAACCATGATGAGCTTCCCTTTGAGTTTCAGGTGTTGGAGCTCGCCCTGGAAGCTGTATGCTTGTCATTTCATTCCAGCCTATCTGATCTTAACAAGCATGCACTTTTCGTGCTGGATGAATTGACTAAAAATGTGAGCACTAATAACCTTGAGCGTGTTCGGAGCCTGAAACGAAATCTCACCTCCCTGCTTGCTGGTGTGCACAAGGTATCGTTAAGAGATACATATTTTGGTCACTTCATCTTTCGTAAATCTGAAGTCTTTCTCACGTTTAATGTCTAATGTTTGCAAACGAGTGGTTCACCAGCATTGTTTGCTTCATTACCAATGTGCATATAGCTTTTGAACTGCACTGTATTCATGTGAAATTTTGAAGAATAACGTCTTACAGTATGTGTGTCCTGTTGATTAGCAGGACAACAAAAGTGCTCCATCTATAATATAATGATAAATGCAATTAGCTTTTAAAATTGCACTTTGGAGACTGTAGTCGCTGATGAAATTAGTTATGTTTGGATCTTTGAAAAGGCACAGGAAGACAAAAATTAATCTACCATTCATATCATACTAGGCTTTCTCATACTCCACAAAGCCTTCCAATCTGTTTTTGTGATAATCCTTACGATGTCTAGAGCCACTTCCTTTTCATAATATTTGATATTGTTGTCTTAAATTTGAAGGTCAGAGATGAAGTACAGCATCTTCTGGATCACAATGAAAACATGGCACAGCTACACCTGTCATGGAAGCAAACAAAAAATCAGCAGGATCAAGCTCTACTGGCTTCTGCTGCTATAAACAGCAATTTTCCTTCAAAAACAAGCCTGGCTAGACCAAATCACATTATCAACCATGCCATGGGCATTGATACAAGTGTGGCACTGGACACTGATGCTGGAAATCTAGAGATGTTACTTGAATCCTATTTCATGCAGCTGGATGGAATTCGCAACAGGATTGTGATGGTCTGTTCTTTTCTTTTTCCCAAACCTGTACTGAGTCTGCATAGGCGTTCTTTGAGACTACAATATACCTTACACTATCTTATTTTGGAAATTCGTGCTTATTCACCATTATATCACCATCATCATCACCACAATCCAGAAGGTTTTTCTTGTTTATAATGGAGCAAGCTAGTGAAGATGGAAAGTCTAGTCCAATTCCTTTGTATTTCATAGTAAATTATTGCAGTTTCATTGGACTTGTTACTTGTTAGAAGCTTAGCATTTTGTTTGGCTAGAGGGCTATAATTCCTATCCTGATCACCAGATAACTTTTCTTTGGTACGTTTAGCAGGTTCGAGAATATATTATTGACACAGAAGACTACATCAACATCCAACTTGACAACCAACGCAATCAACTTATTCAATTCCATCTGATCCTGATCATTGTATCCTTTGGCATAGCCATGAACACATTGATAGCTGCATCATTTGGCATGAACCTGCCTCACAATGGTGATAAGAACACTGCCGTAGGTCCTTTTTGGCGATTTGTTGGGGCCACCTCGTCTTTCTGCTTGTTGGTCATAATCATGTTGTTCGGATATGCTTGGAGGAACAGACTTCTCAGCAGTTAAAGACAAGGCAACCCATGGAAGCAGGGCCACTTGTTGGTGACAGCCGGACAGGTATTCGTCTTCGTAATTCCTGCTGACTGGGGAGAGGCAATACATTGCTATGGGTATATGATAGTGGAGGAGTAATGAGCAAAATCTCATCTGGAACATTTTATATATTGAGGTTTTAAATCATAATAACAAGCCCCTTTTCCTTTTCTTTATGGAGATTGCATCGGCATTCATCATGCAATGCATGCCATACCTGTGTATCAACATGGTCCGACTGTTGAAAATAATGAGATTCAACAGGATATTTTTTTCATCTTTGACAGCCTAGAACCCAATCTTCAGATTCATCAGAATGGTTAGTTCATATAATACAGCCTGTTGCTTTCTGTCATTTAGTATTATAACATTATGCTTGTTCTTTCTTGTCTGATCGTTTTATTCTTTTTTTAGGTAGCAGACATACGTTTATATAAGAATATGCAACTGTGATATCATATTAGCATATGATACCATTTACTACAATTGCAGACAATTACAATTATAATAAATTTGCTTTCTCTTACATTGTTTTGCTTTGTAAGGGGATACCTCGCGTGATATAATAAGAGTGAGTTAAATCTCCAAAAACAATCAGAAAGAAGCAAACCCCAAGATATTCTAGCCAAAAGTTAGAAACTAATCCCAAGCTGCAGGCCGAGTGCTGCATGGATTAGAAACATAGTCATGATGCCACTCCCGAGTAGACCATGTGTAGTCCTAAGCCCTGGGTTTCCCTGACATCAGAGAACCAAGTTATTCATGGTGGCTATGGGTATCATCAGTAATTTAGAGTATTTTTGTCGGAAAAAAATTTGTAGTTTTCAATGGCTCTGTGATTTGAATTCCGAAAGTGAAATATTGAACTGTCATGATCATTTGATTTATCTTCTCAAGTTACCTCAAACAATTTTGGAAGAATAGACTGAATGGTCAGGAGTGCCAGGCCGATGACTCCAGTTACCGCATGAGGACTGCGAATCCATCGCAAAATGTTCAGAAGGTGACCTTAGCTTTGCAGAAGGAAGACGGTATTCTGAATTCCGAGTTTTCTCAGATCAGTACCTTTCAAAGATTGGTTTGTCTGAGGTAAGAAGAGCGGTGACACCACCTGTGGCACCGAGGGCGAAGAAGAAGAACATGCCGGCGAGGAGCTTTGGGTGGAGATCTTTGGCCTTGGCCTTCTCTTCCTGTATGCAAGTTACATGCCTGAGTTAATAGTGTTCCGTGGAAGGCAAAAATGCACAGGCAGGAATTGTACATTTTTATTTATATACAAGTGGCCTTGGGATATGGTCATATCGGTGAATACTACTTACTGGATCATCTGATAGTTTGATCCTGAAGCCGAGGTATGTCCCGTAGCCACCCATTGCAAATAGCACCACAGCCTGAAAGAAAGAACAAAGAACAGAGAGTTCCATAGCATCAGACAGTTCTGAAGGATAGATTCATTCTCAGCTCGGCTACATGGTTTGCTCCGGCAGCCACAAAGTTTTCTCTCTCTACACTCGTGTAGTCGTGTGGGATCAGCAAGAATGTGTGATCTGTGAACAAATGCATGGGCAGAGCGCAGAGGCGTACCATGTTGCCGGGGTGGCCCCAGTGCACGAGCCACCCGGGGAGGTCCCACGTCTTCACCAGCTCCACGAACGGCGCGAACACGGCCGTCACCGGCTCAGCTGTCCACCAGGCAAAGCGAAACCGCCAAGCCATCAGCACCGACCGCCGGGCGCGCGCACCCGCAGAAGAGAAACCGAGGCCAAGGACAAGGCCCTACGTACCTCCCGGCAGCAGCGCGGCGAGCAGGAGAGGGTAGGGCGCCAGCGAGTAGAGCCGCGTCCCGGCCGGCCGCCCCCGCTCGCCTTCGCTTCTCGCCGAAAGGCCTGGCTGCTTCTGTTGGGTGCTCCCTGCTGGAATCCGCGGCGCTGGCAATGCCCGGCGGCTCGAAGGAGGTGGTGGCGGGAGCGCCCGCCGGAAGGAGGCGCGCGGCCGGAGGAGAAGCGAACTCGCCATCGCCGCGGTAGACACGGCCACCATCCCTTCGTGCACTCTGCCTACTGGCTACCGACCGGTCACTCGATCTTGGTCTATTGGACGTGGCGGTGGTGGGATGCCCGACGACGCGGAGGGATAGACCGATAGAGCTAGAGCAGGTGGCGGCGAGACGAGGGGAGAGGAGGAAAAGGGGCAAAAGGGATGTGGGGAGCGTGGCGTGGAGACAGCCCGGCCAAGTGAAGTGAGGCAAGCACACGCGCTAGTGCGAGCGTGGCCCTGTGACTGAGTGCGCAAGGACAACAGACTCGATGCTGTCACGAGGGACTTGCATCGTTAGGACACGCAGCGCGGGCCTCCGCCCCAGCTGCCCGATAAGCTTCCATCGGCTCATCTCGAGTCTAGTCACATTCAACTCATATCACAAGAACCAGCAAGGAATTAAATAAGCCTGCCCCTGAATACATGAATTTCAAAAGAATCAACCCAGGACAAGAGTTCCACCAAAAGAATCAATTGACTGATTGGTAACAATCCCAGTAATCACTCCTTAGTCGCTGGGCACAAGTGCCCCAATTATCATCAGAGTTGTCCTCATGATCACAAGCCTGTTGTCAACTATCAATGATCACAAGGCCTTTGGCGTTTAATCGCCCCGAAAATCATTTGGCGTTGAATAGCAAATCAGGAAAAAACAACGCAAAAAGAGTAAACCTTCTGCTCTAATACAAACCTCTGTATTTTCAATTCTCGGTGTGGAGTTGGCTCTGATGGAAGCATTCCACAAAACAAGTCCAACTCCCAGACAACACTCCTTTGCCCAAGACAGTTACCAAAAAGGCTAAAATGGGAGAGCTGTTCTAGGTATCGCTCCAAAGCTTATGTTCTTGGAGACTGTAACGCTTGTACTGTTTTACAGGAGGTGAGTCGACTCATCAAGGCTTGACTGATATGGCCACGCCGAATCTTGAAGGCGAACGTACCACCTTCGGATCATACTCAGCTGAAAGAGTTACGAGGGACTTTGGTCTCCACTCATGCTGGCAGAGAAGTCCGACCTTCCCAGAGTTGCTGAATCTCGTCTTTAGCAATGTTGAAGAATCAATGGCATGGGAGCTCCCAATGGTGAAATAGTTCTCCTTTGTTTTCAGCTTGTGTGTTACCTCAGCTGCCACTGTAGCACCATTGGTCGGATTGAAAAGGTGAATATAAGACGCCTTCAAAGTCTCCCCTTTATCAGCTCTATGTAGCAAAAATGTGGAAAGATTGGTCAGCCCGCAAATAAAAGAGAGGTTGCTAGGTAAATATCGTTTGTTTGCTAAACATGCAAATTATGTAACATGGATTCAATTTTGTACAGTGGAAAAGACCAAAATGACAAATTACAATAGTATAGACATGGACTAAATTTTGTACAGTGACAAGAGATTATGTAACTCATTATAACATTAAGAGCAATGCACAAATTTCTATGTGTGCCTAAACAGAAAGCATAAGGTTGCGGAGCTTACAATAGTAAAGAAGCGGAGAAATCCGATTTGTTGTATCCAATCCCCGAGTTGTACTTAGTAACAGAAGCTGAAGTACTGTCAAATCCAACCTCAGCACCAAAGCTAAGTTCACTTGTGCCAACAGTCGCAGCCAGCTCAACCAAAGGTGCTGATGTCAAACCAATGCTTGAATTCAATGCAAAACGATTGTGAGCGTATTGCAGATCAAGCTGTCAAGAAAAAAAAAAGTAAGTACTAGCAAAGATAAAAGAAACATTACATTGAAAATTAGTGGGTTGACATGTAGATCATTAGCAACTGATGTAATCAATAAACACAATATGTGAGCCAAATACAGTTTAGTTAAGACTTCCGCACATATTGCACTGCTCATTTTCTGTGTTTCAGTAAAGCTGATGTTTCCCCCTTTACTTTAAAACATACTAACCTTCCCAGACTTGTGATCGGGAACCTTGAAGCTGAATGAAGTCTTCAAACCAGTGAGTGCTTCATCAACAGTGACTGTGGTTGACACCTGCAAACAAGAGGACTCCAGTAAGAACAAAAGTGCAGGACGCCCAATGCATGAAGAAAGACCATGGCTACAGAAAAAGTGAATATGAAGCACTAAATATTATGAATACACAAATGCAGCCGGTAGAAATGGTATAGTAACCCGCATCTGTACTAAAACTCGAATTCAGAAATCCACTTGTTCTTTAAGGCGTTAAATCTTCTTAGCCAAAAACTGGAAGGAGATCCCGTTTAATATAGGAATCACTTTCAGATCCTTACAACTAGCTAAATTTAACACTATTACCTACCCACAGAATTTATTAGCAGTGTATTATTACTAGCAGTGTATTCTTACTACTTACATAACTGACGCATGTATCCCTAGCATATGAGGCCCAGTGATGTAATATTTCTGGTGCCAAGATATGTTCATGCCTCGTGCAAGATATTTAGTGACAACAATGCCACAATTAGCAGCCCTGATGCAGAAAACAGAGAATATATGCTACCAAACTCTGCAAAAAGGATTCAAATGCAGGAAAACAAACAAAGTTTACAAGGACCGTACTTTAGAATCACTATCAATTATGACGTCAACAGTGGTTTTACCACTTTTATGCTGTGTCCGTATACCACCAATGAAGTCTTCATTGATCCTCACACCAGTGGCTGTGAGATTCTATGACAAAAAAAACACAGGTTATCAGAAAATGAATTCAAAGAGTTCTTCGAAGGAACTAAATGAAAAGTAGAAGCATGAACATCTTACCAAACCAGAGCTGCTAGACGTCGACAAAGAAAACTTTTGGTCAAAGTTGTAGTTCTTGTACAAGAGATCTGTAAGTAGGGAAGTATTAACACATGAAGTTTGCTAGCACATAAATCTGATCATAAAATGCATATGCACGTGTCATACCACATACAAAAACAGATAGAAGTACATGGCATTATCCTAAATAAATATGTTGACAGGCAGGTCCAGAGGTGCATTTACGCCATTATATAGAAGAGATATATAAGACATTCACAGAGAATTGAGCTTCCGTTTCTCTGCCCATAACCTATACATGCAGATCACAGCAACTAGATAATGGTCCGTTCTCTATGAAGTTACAGAAGAACTGGAACAAAGAGCGGAGTATTAGGCACCTCGTGATGGTCATATGAATCCTCTAGCACCTAACAAAGTCATTCGAATTGGACTTGATTCCAAAACCGCCATGCATCTCATACAGAAATATTTCATAGGGAGGGAGGGAGGGAGGGAGACTGCATTCTAATAACAAGCCACAACACAAATAATCAAGACAAGTATAACATCAGAAATTGCCTGTCAAAATGCATAGGATGGCATGAAGCACAGCAATTGAAAACTAAAGTTGAAGGAGTTTTGAGGACCTTTTGCTCTCTTCCCGATGTTGACAAACGGAACTGGACCGTCTGGACCTTTGCTCATCCTTCCTGAACACATGTCAGGAAAATAGGTGCACATTAATACCCAGCATAGGACATGGGTGTACACATGTACACCCGATAATTCTTGCAAACGAAATCGAAGTCAGTAGGTAATATATTGTAACTGGATTCAGATCCGAAGTACAAATAGTTTTGTTAGGGTTTGGGGTGCTCCGTCTCGCACAGCAGAAGGAAAGAGAAGGGGCGGGCATACCTGGAGGATGCGCTCGTCGCCGGCAAAGGGCTGGGCGAAGACAGGACAAATGGCGCCGTCGCTCGCCCAGTCGTCGCCGCCAGGGAAGGAAGAGAAGGGAGGAGAGAGTCCGAGAGAAGGGAAAGGTTTAAGAAACAGAGGGAGGAGATGAACCCGAGGCCCTGAGCTGGGAGCGGCTGAGCCAAGGCTGTCAATGAGCCGAGACGAGCCACGGAACGAGCCTGCCAAAGAGCGGCTGAGCCAAGGCTGTCAATGAGCCGAGCTCGAGCCACACAACGAGCCTGCCACTAAGCTGGAGGATCCCGAGCCGAGGTTGACCTGAGCCTGAGATGTTTAACTCTTATGGAGACCACTACATGGCAATAGTATTGATGATAGATAAGGAGATATACGTATAAGGCTACTCTCAGCAGAAATTTAGAAATTAAGTGTTATACCACATTAGCAAATTTGCTGATATGGTAGGATCATTACAAGAAGAGAGAAGGGCGAGTATCATGCATGTGAGAGGAGTTTTATCTTTATAACATTCATCCGGTTTGGTTACCAAGTTAATAGTCTTTTATAATAGTGCAATAAAAATGTGTACTGAGACTGACCTAAAACACGCATTTAATTCGATAAATAAATAGAAAGAGAAGCATATTTCGACATTTAGCTTTATTCTTTTTTTATATATAGTCCTATAAGTTGACATCTTGGAAATAGTATGGATGGTCGTTCGATTCCTGTGCAGAGTGATTTCTCTTTAAAAAAGATTAGTGTACGCATATGATAACATCGAAAACAAAGAGTCGTGATACACAAGGTTCTTCTTGATCATTGTACCAAGATGAAATTAAACTATCAACAGAGGGAGTATTATTTTATACCTATTTTAACTTGTGCAACATAGTAGCTCGCTAGCCAATGCAAGGTTCTAGCCTCTAGCTATATTACTCTAACTTTTATGGTTGAAAATTTAATTAATAGAGGTAGTAGGGTACATGCACTTGCCACGCAAAACTGTAATACTTGAGCTTCATTGTCCAAGCGTGACTTGATTCCAAGTATATATTAGCTTGAATTGAGCTTTTAGCAAGTTAAATATAAATAGCTCATAAGTCTTGAGCTTTTCTGTTAACCCTTCTTAGGGATAGGGGTAAACCTTGAATGCTCAGCAGATCAGCAGGTGTAGATTATCAGGTCATCACACCATAGTGTTGGGACGAGCACACATGCTAAAGTAAAGGTCGCGACAGCCAGCATCGTGAAGAATGACAGGAAGATATTTTTAAGGAAGGGGAATGGATGGCATGTATGAAAGTGTTAAGAAGTGCTAGAGGTCAAACTTTATTTGAAAGAATTTTGAATGAGATGTTGTCATACCAAATTTAATTGTATCGTAATGATATTTAAACGGCATGGATAATAAATGCTTCACATTATCACGTGTAACAACGTACGGACATATTTGCTAGGGTTATAACAAATTACTCCAGCTAAAAAAATCTTATTTTACCTAAGTATTAGAAGATATATCATGCAACAATGTGGAGCAAAATATCACATTGATAGATATTTTATAAGCTAGCTATGTAACAACTAACATCATCTATAAATGAAATATAGACAAACATACACAAGATATGTGAAATCTTTATTATTTATTCTTGAGAAGCTATGTCTAAAGACGGATGTGATGTATGTTTAAGTAATGATTTTTTAGCTCGTAAAATAATATGTTCAAACTAGGTATAATGAATTTTATTTAGAACATGGTTAAGTACTAAAAATAAGATCATGTACACCCAAGTTTTAAAGTCTAGGTCCGCCACTGATTAATACCATGATCAATCAACAGATCAAAGGAAGCTGGAAGTAACCGTCTACAGCCTCAAATCAAGCAGCGATCAGTCTTCCGACACAAGAGTCTCATGTCAAATCCAGTTGTTCCCACTCGAAACAAGCAATGGTTTTCAGTTAGAACAACATCTACACCACCACCGGAGGCGGAGATGACGCGGGGGCAGGGGGTTCAGTTGAAGAACCTCCAAATTTTCTAGGAAAACAAAATGCACCCGCACATAAAATTGGTGCTAACTACTCCTACGAAGTCAACTGACGCTGATTCCGGGGACGCTAGAGGAGGAGAACCTAATCGAAGAACAAAGGTCAGATTATAATATGCTCGATTAGCACCACGCAATCGTTACCGACGAAGTAGCGCACCACGCGGCAGAAAAATCGATAGCTAACTCAATGGGGGGAGAGGAAGCTTAGATTCGCTCGAGAAGAAAAACGAAACTCTCAACAGAACATAGGATTCCATCAATCCACCGAGGAAGAGAGGTTTACCACTTACCAGGAGAAAACCGACCCGCGTCCAGATGTATCTCCTAGAGACTAAGAGAGAGGAGGATGGGCGGCGGCGGCGGCGAGGATCCGGCGGAGATGTGGGACGTGGGAGAAGAATAGAGGGAGGGGACCAGCGGCGCGGTGCTTCCTTGGCTGGGAGTGGGAGAGGTAGCAGAGTCCTCCTAGGTTTGGAATCCCACACCGCACCAGCAGGCGGCAGGAAACGCACGCGGGGTCGTGGCTTGGCCCACGACAGCCCACATGCATCCGGCCACGCTCCCGGATCCGTATCACCTGTGGATTCCTTCCCTCTTTCGCTGTCTCTCCTCTCTTTCGTCTCCAAGATGCTCGCTGGATGCATCCAGAACAAAGATTCTCCCTCACGGGGTAGAGCGACATGAGAGGGGAGCACTCGCCAGGCAGAAACGTTAAATTTGAATATGATTTTGATTGAGGGTCCGGATCCAAGCGAGAAAATTTGGTGATCGTACATGATGGAAAGAGAGAAATGGCACGCAGACAGGTCAGGTTGAGTCGCCGACTGTTGGGCCTCACAGCTGAGACTGGAACGGAGAACGAGAGGGCCATATTCAGCTGTTGATCATCCTTTCATCAACATGAATCACAAGATATAGTAACAAAGAGAAGGCGTGATTTACTAAACTGTTTTACAGTGCCTAAAACGATCGCATATCGTAGTGATGAAGCAGAAGCAAAGATTTACAGAATTGTTTTACAGTGCCGGCTGAATACGGCATCCGTTTGCGATCTGGATGGGCACGAGAACATCAGAAACTTTTTTCCCCCGATATCAAAACATCAGAAACTTAGAAGTGATTTATGCTGCTCCAACGAAAGTTGCCTCGTAGAAACTATAATCAGAACTCACATCGATAACCCAATTAGCATATAACTACAGCAGCCAGTGCTTCAATATGCCACACAAAAGACGACCACTATGTTCGGCTTATCTGCTTTCGGCTTCTTTCGTCTTATTCTCTCTCACATAGTACTATTGAACTAGCTAAAATCTATCGAAATCTGCCTGTCAAACAGAGTGGTTACAAATTGCCTGTAAAGCGCAATTTAAACTTCAAAAGATCATGCCATAGTTTTCCTGTCACAACTTTAATACACAGTAGCAAAATTTGCCTCTTGTATCTAAACCATATAAATTTATCTTTTCTAGGTACTTGTCGATTATAATAGGAAACTTATGGCAGAGATGATTGCATGCATAAGACATATTTCTTCTGGTCACAGGAGCTTAGATTATATTAAAATAGAATCAAGATGACCACATCGCGTAGAATAATTTGAAGTATGTTTAGATAGACCAGGCTCATGATCAAAAATTGCATGTCCCTGTCACCTCTGACAAAACAAAGACATCTAAAAGGACAGTTAGTCTACATAGCTGTACAGTAAGAACAAGTAACTGCGTGGTAGACCAGGGGTCTCATCAAGTGATAAAAGATGCCATTGTAATGAAACAAAAGTGTGTATTGATCTTGAGTTTTTTTTCTTCAGGATTGATACAGATCCCAGTCCAGGTCAGGTTGTGAAAAGACTTCATAATCTGTAGGGCCATCTACAAAGCTATTAACTGTCTGCATCCCTTCTAACAAAGATGACTGGAAGCGATCACTTCTAGAAGGCAGCAGCTTATAGAACACTAACATCCCAAGAGTACATATAGCCTGTAGCTTCATGGAATCACCCTGAACAGCAAAGAACAGCAGCATTGCAGCAAGGAAGAAGATCACACAGAATTGCATGATGCACAGCACTCTGTCCATCAGCTTCCCATCATTACCTGCAGGAAATCCTCTAACCCTGTACACAAACAAGAAATTGTACTTGTCCACAAGATATCGGTAGCCAAAGTATGCTGCACCCACGGGAACCACGAGCGGAGCAAACAGGGAGTAGATCATTGTGAGTGCAAATATTGTAATGTCAAAAGCATAGTACCGTGCAAAGTCAAATTTCTGCTTTGGCATGTGGAAGCTCCTGTTTAGTGGGTACAGGGAAAGATCATGCCCATCAATATTATCCAGAAGGCCACTATCTTCTCTCTCAGGCATTAGAGGCGCTGTCAAATTATTAGTTTCTTCACCATTTTGCATCATTGGGTAGTACTCATTTTCTTCAGGGACCAACTGAACCATGTCATTCTTTCTAAATTTCTTCATTATATGTTTTATCCAAGGGATTGGTGCCAACAGATCAAATGATATTCCCAGAAAGGTACATGTGATCAAGAACGCCAGGGAAGAAAGTGATGATCTTGATAAAAAAGGATGGGCTTAAGTAGCGTTCAATCTGCTTGCAATCTGGACCATCCAAGTAACAACGCCCCATGCTGAGTATCCAACTTTCAAGTGACGATTCCACCAGCGCACGCAACAGGATCAGATTTACCAGGAAGAAGCAAACCATCTTAAGCAATGCAGCCCTCTGCTCCCCTGACACCGTCAGATGGCACTCAAACTTGGAAAAATACGACAACACGGATGGGATGATGATATACATGCTCACAAAGATGAGAACATTGGGAAGAAACTGAAAGATTATGGTCCAGAACCAGCTGAGCCTTCAAGCCAGGCAAGCCATGATTTGGCATGATCCATAGCTTCCACATTGATGATCCGTGCTGCATTTTGCATCCCGCTGATGATTGCCAAGGGTGAACTGAAGAACAATAGCATTAAAAGAAGGCATGTGTTAACTGCAATCCTCCTCAACCTCGAAGATGTCTTGCTAAGACCTAGATGATTCCAGTAAATATCTGATGCTGGTGGTGCTCTCTCCACCTTCCATCGACTTCTCTCAAGCTGGAGCTCCAGCACCGGGAAAAACCTGCCGATCGGGGTCTTCTTCCTCTCCATCTTGAAATCCCTTACGGCCTTGTTTGCGGTGTATACATCCTTAAAAACCACAACAGCTACGCCAGCGCCTGGTGCACGCCCTTCTTTATAATCTGATAGCTTGCTTCCAAGCACAAGTTTCTTAGTCTGCAACTTCCTCAGCCAATGCTCTTCAGTAAAACCTAACCTCTCCACTGCCATCGCCCACACCTGTTTGCACTTTCTCAAAAACCAATGCTCCTCTGATTGAGCTGCATCGTCGTGTGAAAAGTCATCAAACAGGTCACGGGCGCCCAACCTTGCCTCCAGCCAAGAGATCTTGTTGCGGACCTTCCCCAATTCCTGGACGAGATACTCCAACGTGCAGAGATCAAATGGCACGATAACACGGTAGACCTTGCCAGGGTACTTGTGCTCGAAGTAGTCCTTGAGCGGGGTCTTGTCTGCAGCCAGCGTCTTGGGGATGCCCTGGATCATTATGGTGAAGACGGCCACAGAACTGGAATTGGGGTCGCTGGGGTTGCCGTTGCCGTCGCGGAAGCGTGTGATGCGGAGCGCGTCTTCCATGCGGGAGATGCCGAGGTGGGCGATGGCGACGGCGATGGCCGTGAGGAGGAGGTGGAGCCAGAGGAGCGGCGACGACTTGGGGATGTGCGAGATGGTCGTGCGGCGAATTGGTCGATGATGGCGGCGTCCCCCGCGAGGAGATTGAGCGGTAGGGCCGCCGCGACGGCCGCGGCGGCGACGGCGGCGAGGATGAGGAAGGAGGCGCGCTCGAAGAGGAGGAACTGGGCGGCGTCGGCGCCGCAGTGGAGCGCGATCTGCGGCGCGGTGGCGTGGTAGACGGCGAGGAGCTTGGCGGCGAGCGCGGAGGGGCCCGGGATGCGGCGGTGGTCGAAGCGGAGCTTGACGAGGAGGAACAGCAGGACGCAGGAGGCAGCCCCCACGGCGGAGATGTTGATGAGGTACTGGATGCTGCCGTACCACGCCTCCGGGTCCCCGCCGCCGATGGCGTCCGGCGGCTGCGCGACCGGTACCATCGTGGGCGACGCCGGGGTGCGGCAAACCCTAGATTCCGGTGGAGCCGGTGTCCGACAGCGAAATATTCCGTCGCCGATGAGAAGCCTCGCCGCGGCTCGTGGTCCTGGTCGTGGGGGCTGCGTGCGGAACGGGTGGCGGATCGGGTCCGGCTGGCTAGATCACAGGAGGGGGGCGGTGAACGAGCCGTGTCGCCATGCGCGGCCCGTCGAGGTGCGTGACGCTGAAGGTGGGACAAGAGGAGGAGAATTATTTCCTCGAAGAATTTTTTTTTTGTATGGCATATGCCGCGGGGAGCAGAGGATTCCTCGTGGTTAAGGTTAAGGGACCTGCAAAACTTGCTCGAGGGTGATTTGGACATGATTTCCATTTTGATCCGGTCAAATCGAGTTTACTAGTTAAATTTTTATCTAATTTGGTGATGGTTCTTTCTCACGTGTTTTGCTATAAGTAAACCTTGGCAAGCCATAGCTTCAAGATTAGGGAAGTATAGTTTGGTAGACGTATGCAGCCTTAGGGTGTCTCGTGTACTGCCTCGTAGATTTTAGATGGCATTATTAAAATAAGAAAAAGAGGTCATTCTTTCACGAAATAAAACAGCCTCACGAGGTAAAAGATGAAATTAATTTTGCAGCATTATATGAGCTATTTTTATATACCATTCAAATCACACTATTTATTTGTTGCACTTAAAAATCAGGAGATTATTGTATTACCGGAGGACGAGAAAGAAACAGCCGGTTGTAAAAGTACATATAAAACTTCATGGAAGGTGGTTATACCTTACTTTTGTTTAGTTGCAGACAAAAACGAGTTACTAAATTAGTTTTGTTTAATGCAATGATGGTTCTCCTCAAATGTTGACCAGTAAATCTTGCTAAGTCACATAACAGGCGTGTTGAAACTGTAAATATGCCACTGCTTTTATGGCATTTTGTTTGCATGAATCTGATCCAAATATTAATTGCACCGTTAAGTTGTGTCGTTCTCCTTGAAGACAACGTGAATATCCAATTTGAAGGTGGTGAGTAACGACAAAGCACACCGTAGGGCCATCAAAATTGTTGCATTGATCTAAGTTGATCACCAAACTTATTTACCTCACGCTTTGTGCGGATGCTTCCATTTTGCATAAATGTGATTGTGACAAGTAAGTTTCCCCATCCGTGCAAGCAAAGAAAAGTAATCATTCTGCCTTTTAACTCTCCGCTCTCTAAAACCTAAAAATGGAAATTAGTAGAAAGGTGGTAGTACCCAACACTCAGATTTTGCAATCCACTAAGTGCCATATCATTCTCCCCGCCATTCTCTACTGTCTATGATCTTGTTGATTCTGGTAGGCCTATGCATAATCAAAATAGATATTACGATAATTTTATGAAGAAAGTATATGAATTATGGAAACGTACTAATTCCTATGTTTTGTATTTGAAAACTTGATTTCTGTATCTTATACAGTACTAAATGATTGAAGAATAAGCTCATACCCGATACCCCTACTCTTCACTTCATTCTTGTGCACGATAACCTCTTCTCTCTAACGTGTCTGTCTCCTCCTACAAGGATCTGGCTATTAAAGGTCGGTCTTATGGTGTTTTAGAATATCTATTATGAACATCATTTTACCTTGTTTCTATACATTTTGGCCAATTATCATCATATTACTTTAGTCCTTTGCATTGTCCCGCGTTTTTTTTTAAACTCACTGTCCCGTGATGATAATAGTTGTTCCAAGTGGCGCCCAAAGCCAATTATTAGAAAGGGTTGGAAAAAAAAGCCCGTCTTGGAACTTGGAAGCTTATCCAAACTCCTCCCGAGAAAAAGCCCAAGAAATGTTCGAAAACACCCCGACCCACAGGGCCGAATCCACCCCTGAAAAAAATCATCCGCGACGGCAGAAGCCGACGCACACAGCAACAGCGCACGCACGCTAGCTTGAGGCTCCAAGCGAGCGCAGCCAAAGGGAAATAATGGCCACGGCGACGGCCCTCTCCCTCGGCGGCGGCGGCAGCGGCCGCGGCGGCTGTGGCGGTACTCCCCTCCTCCGCGGGTACACGGCCGCTGCGGCGGGGCGGTGCTGCGCGTTCCCCCGCTCGCGGTGGAGGCCGCCGCGCCTGGCGGCCTCCCGCGCGGACGACTCCTCGCCGGCGCCGTTCGAGATGACCTTGGAGGGCGCGCTGAAGCTGCTCGGCATCGCCGACGGCGCGTCCTTCGACGAAATCCTGCGCGCCAAGAACGCCGTCCTCGCCTCCTGCAAGGACGACCAGGACGCCGTCGCCCAGGTCCCCGAGACTACTTCTCCTCCACTCCTTTGTTATTCCATTCGCGTCCTCCCTTTTGTTGTGCTCAGCCGCTCGGGGGGAATAAGGGGATTCTTTATTGGGTCCTTGGTACCTCCGATTGAAGTTGCTAATTTAGTACTAGGAGACGCCTGGATCAATCGGGAATGTGTGAAGCGATGTGGATCGTTGTGATATATCCTTTGCGCTTTTCAAATGCAGAGTCAAAATTTGTTTATGAACACAATTGCTTGTACAGTGTGGGAAAGGTTGATTACTTTATCTAGCTCGTTGAGTTGGTGATGGACTGGCTTTTCATTGGTTCATGCAATTTTGATGCGTGATGCATCACGCGTGATCTCTAAAAAGCTGTGCAGTGGGTTAGCTTAAGCCTTAAAGAGGTATTGGCCTTTGTATATTTATGGTGGAGATGATCATATACTATGTATTGCCTTATTTTTTAGGTAGTAGCCTGCTTCATAGGAATGAAGGATTCTAAATTTTTCATAACTTTGTTTTCGCATGTTCTAGTGCTCGATTTTTTTATGCAAGTTACCGCTATTTTGTGACGTTTATAGCCTTTCTTATTCCAATGAACTAGCATTATTTCCTTCTTGTTTTCTTCTGCAAGGCATCTTCTTGATAAGTACAGTTGCTTGTGGCCGTTTGTCAGATCCTTGCCTAATTTCTGAACTGTCTATTTCAAGATAGTTTTACAAGTAGTTACGGCTGTTCCTCAAATGAACACAGAAATCCAATCTCATACGCTTCCTGGTGCCATATTTGACTCCCAGTGTTTGTTTCATTTCAGGTGGAAGCTGCCTATGACATGTTGCTTATGCAGAGTCTATCGCAGCGGAGGGCTGGAAAGGTTGCTGATAACAGTATTCGCTATGCTGATGTTAAACCTGTAAAAAGTGCAGGAGCAGGGACAGTCCCGCTCCCGCAGTGGATGCAGAGAACCATGAAGAATGCTCCTATTACATTTGAGACTCCATCTTCGAGCAACCTGGGCATCCAGTCATGCGTTTATGGTGCACTGATGGTTTTCACCTATGCTAGTGGAAGCTCTACATCTTTACCATCTGCATACACTAGCCCTGATGTGCCAGGTTTTATCCTAGCAACAGGATTTGGAGCGTCACTGTATTTCCTGGCAAAGAAAAATATGAACTTAGGTAAATTGATCCACCACTTTTACTCCGTAGTTATATTATCCTATGATTTATGTTGATACATTTGGACGTCTGTTCTTAGAATATATGCAGCAAAGGTTTTTAAGCCTGCACAATTTGTATTGCAGAAGCATAGGAATGTTCTTCTAAAGTTGAACTTGCAATGATTCCATAATTCATATCAACAGTAACATTTTCATCACATTGTTCACCTTTTTTTGCAAAAACCAGTTATGCTCATCCTGATGCAATACTTGACTGCTTGAGTGGCGTAAATAATTTGTGCATTGTTCATCATATATGAATTCTTACCCTCTTGCTTTTTGAAGCTATGTTGGCATGGTGGTTTTCTACTTTTCTCACGAACTAATACTTGCCCATGAATCATTTAATTTGTCAGAGTCATTTTTGTTCCTGAGCATAGTAACAGAACCCAGAGATTTCACCACAGCACTACTCATATACTACCAAGAAAGGTGCCTTAATCCTTGTTCTCTATAGGGGTGATTGAAGCATAGATTGCTTGCATTAGGTTATACTGGACAAAAGCTATTTCTGTCATAAGCTGATGCTAGTGTCTCTCATGCAGTGTCAGCCTTTTTGGATAGGGTGTGTGGGTTTCCCAAGATATACTTGGGTAGCCAAGTCAAAACACGCTGCATCATCCTTTTGTGTGGCCATTCTTCTATGAGATCTCTTCTTCTATCGTGTCTCCCTATAATCATTCTGCTCATGGACCATTCCATGGGCTTCGGGTGACAGTGAGGTTTGGTTCAAAAGAGTAATGGGGTCCTGATGAAAAGAAAAGTTTAGCTAATCTTCAAGGTGGCACATAGAATTAGCCCATCAGAAACAAATACAGATATTCAGGTATAGTAGCAAAAAGTAGATCAGATTTCAGGTGTACAGAAGTACACACACGGCCACACACCCAACAATCCTTTGCCATTTTTGGGTTATAATCTATCATGTATTTGTAAGATATGTACCATTTGATATCCTTTACAACTGTGCAGTCCTGTGGGTAATAACTTGATCCTACTGCTATTTAATTTACTGTACTATATGGAGTACCTTGATTTTGAACTGCGTGTGTGAATGCTAGTGAGTAAGCATGTGAGTTTTGGTGGTAGAAGTCTAGAAAACCCCTACCTGCTTTTGTGCATATCATGACATTGCTTACTTATGGGAGGAAACCTTTAGGTTAACGCTGCTCTTCTGTTAACCTTCATATATAGATTTAGCATGACATTAAGACCTTTTTTGGTCCTTTATCCAGGTAAGGCTGCATTGATCACCGTCGGGGGACTTGCAGCTGGTGCGACTATCGGATCTGCAGTGGAGAATTTCCTGCAGGTTGATATTGTTCCATTTCTAGGCATCCATTCCCCCGCTGTCGTTGTCAGCGAATTTATTCTGTTCTCCCAATTGTTGGTATCACTATTTGTTAGGTAGGATCTGAAATCAAGTTGTCGACCTGGCATGTAATTAACTGAAATGGATCATGTTGGAAGAGTCAGGAAAAATGCTTATTTTCCACAGAAGTGGAAGCAGCTGTGTATAGCAAACAATATATTGACATCTCTGTCCATTACAGAAATCATCTGTATCTAGTTCTCTCAAGCTCAATCCCCGTGTTTCTGAAAGAAGATTGTATGGATTGCAATGCAAATTTGCATTTTTCTGACATCAAAGCAAAGCATTTAATCCTTTGGAGTGTACTGTCACTGCTGAAAGTGTTGAAGCCAAAGGTGCTGGATTCCTGGCTGAAGATTTCAGCCATATGAGCAGCGTCTTTACATTGAACTTTGTATACAGGTGCCATCCTTTCAAAAGGTTTGAATCTGTTGCACTTCCATCAAGATTAGTTTATCAGGGTTCCAGTTCTCGGAGAATGGTTCCAGATTTGCCTCAAAGTCAGATCGGATCCTGTTTTTCACATCCACTTATGTTTGGATTACTTTATACGATTCTCTGCATCTTTTGTGATAGTGATAAGATGTGAAAGTGTGAAACTTGGGCATTAGCATGGTTGATAGCCATGATAGGAGTCTTTGTTGGATATGGCGTTGGAGTCCATCCAGTCACATAAGACATGGATTGTTGTCAAATACGCGAGTTCCTCGAATATGTATCTGGGCTCATCTAGCTAAGAACATGTTTGTTTTAGCTTGCATACTGTGGATTGCGGCTTGCATATTGTTACAATCTGTAAGTTCGAACAAACTAGTCCTATCTACCGGCTTGCAGGTTATTTCAACCCAAATGCCGCAAGCTAAAACGCCTAGCCTTGTTTCGTGGATGGCTGTCCTAATGCCTGCCCGATCCCTTTACACTCGTGCCGACCTGCCACTAACCTTCAGGTTCACAAAATCAGTGTCGCTGTGTGATGTTCCTTGCATGTCAAATCGCTGACGCTGCTAGCTGTCTGAGAAAAATCACGAACCGGATCAATCTATGAATGGCCAAGCCACGCGTCCAGATCTTTCATTAAAAAAATGGCGAGTAAAAGGAAACCTTGCAGCTCAGTACCTACCTTGTTGTGAGCAACATGCTGCTACAACACATCATCAAAAGTTTGGATCCGAATTAATCAAATCATGCGCCCCAAACATTATCTTGAGCAGTGATGCTGCCGCCTTCATATCAACACGAAAAAAGCGGGATATGATGGACTATTACGGAAAACATGTTCTGGACAATTTACAACCACCTGTTCTCTCATGGATGATGAAGAGAAAAGGGATACGAATAAAGAGAAGGCCAAAAGAAAAAAAAAAGGATTTGCGTCGCTAAGAAAAAATCTAATTTTTATACCTCGCTATCAGTACACTAATTACCAGGCGGAGTCTAGGCAGTAGTTTCGCGAAGGGCGCCACAGCAGGTGTTACACTACACTTGATTGCAGAGCAGCTTTCATCTCCTGCAGATCTGCGTTCTGCTTTCTTTCCAGTATAGCGTCTTCAGTAGGTGCTGTTCAGCTGTGCCGGAGCTGAGAAAGGCGCAAGGGATTTTGCGGGAAGGGTAACACCGCCCCCTCGGAGAGAAACTGAGGGGCTTTTGCTCCAGCTAGCTTTACTCATGGCATTTGAGTCGAGGAATACCACAATGACGGTTATATCATCGTGGAAATGCCGCCTCACCCCACGGTCGATTTTCTTGAGGTCTGAATATCTCATCTCCCTCTTCTTGGCTGCTTCTTGCATCGCGACTTTCACTAGCCTTCGAGCGATTCCCTGGTGGAAAGGAAATCACATTTTTGAAAGTAGGAAGCAAACAATATCAAGCCAAGAGATGCATGAATTCGACAAAGAAAAAGGTAGCAGTCCAGAGCTTTAATCTGTTTAATGAAAGCAACTTGTGCTATGTTGTTTGGAGTACAACTCAAGTTCAGAGGAAGTGAACAAAAGATACTCCAAATGAACAAATAGGCATCCAGGAGAAACAACCAATGATGCATGGGTTCATTTCACATGGATATAACTAATAAATCGATGAAGGATTCATTTAATAGTGGTGAAGAATTAAGCGCTGTCCAATGCTTAAGCTCAGCAATCTGAATCATGTAATAGCTTATATTGCCCTAAGTTGTGAGTCACGTCCAGATTTTAGATGTATATTGTATCCTGACACTCAAAAAAGCCACCACCAGGTCAGTTTGATTCAAACAATTATAGTATTTGAAGATCCTCATATCATATATTGGACTTAATGCACAAAAATTAATACATTCATTTTAAGAGAAAAATCGCTAACCAATAAAAGCAGAATATAATTCAACATCTGCTTATCTGATGTCCATTAAAAGGAACTATATTGACAATTATATTCCAACCCATGGCAATTGTAGAAGAGGAGAAGAAAACATACGTTACGGGGACTATTTTGGACAAGTTCAACTGCTTCCTGATTGCTGAGGTGCTCCCACAGCCCGTCAGAAGCAAATATAGCAAACTGATCGTTGGGCTGTATTCGGTGTTCGGTAATTTGAGGATCAGAACTAAGAATTGGCCTCTGGAAGGTTTCTCGAAGCCGAAACTTGCTATGAAGAGGTTCTCTGTTATACTCCGGTCTCTTTAGATATACATCTCCGATAGATCTTGAGATCTGCAGATATGACCTTGCCTCATAAGCAATAGCATGGATAAAGCATGTTGACAAGGATCCAGAGCACTAACAGTGTTAAGGTAGCTTCATGATTATGTGAATGAGGAAATAAATATTAATCGATAGCAACACTGAATACATCGTTTTCTCCTGTATATGGTTGGTGCGCTCACCTTTCACTAAAGTGAAATCATGAATAGGAGGACAAGTGGTATCAGTGCAGTAACATAGTATATTGGTCCAAGGGTTACATCTTACCATCCACTTTTATTTTTGAGTTATATGACAATTATGTTACATGATTATTGACAGCTGATAATGGACCTTATGATGACGCAACTATAAAGAACACAGATAACTTTAGCTACGGGAATGAGACCATACCTGATACCTAACTTATGAGAAATAATACGAATACAACAGTAATTATCCATACCCCACACGAGGAAAGTGTGACTATGATGAGAACAACAGATGATGTAAAAAGTTCGAACACTTTCAGAAGACTAATTAGCTAGACGAGTCTACCAATAAAGTGAGAAATTAGCAACCTGATATTAGAGTACAGATTTTTTGTCTACCTGGATGAGACCCTTCACACGCCAAACATTGTGTTTTAGAACCACAATTTGTGGATCATCGGGATGTGCTAACCGTAGCTCTTGTCTAACTTCCTCATTGCACGCATTGTGCTCTGATGACAACTGCATGGCCACAACCTCTCCAGTGGCCTTAACAAGTCTTCCAAGAACTGCACGCGAGTCACCGAGGTTCGCGACATAGAGAGTCCCAGAACAGATTACTCCCACTAGGCAACAAGAGCCTACTGATGCAATCTGAGGCTTCAGAGACCATTCCCTGCTGACTAGAGAAAGAAAGCCTTCCTCAGTTGCTTGGAAAGCTTTCCGGATCACATCCACTGAGATGCACTTGTGCTCAGTTGCAAATTCTGGAAAAAGAAATAATTTTAATACACCGAACAGATAAAGAAAACTAGTAATAAGTAATGTAACACACTTAAGACAGTATCAGCAAGGAGCCTGGTAATAATTTTTTTTCTCGGAGAACCTTAACAACAATTCCAGCTGTCATCCCATATCCGATCATGCTACGCAAGTTTACCAGTCAGATCTACTGAACTAATGATAATTTCTGTTCTGAAAGCAATAAGTACCAATGCCCTTTTTGGGACATACAGTCAGCATCATCATCATGCTAACAGTCATAGAAATGCAACCCATAATCAAAGCAACGCAGCAGAAGTTAGGATTTGACCATTGCATCATCAGCACAGCAGTGTCTCTAAAACTAAGAAGAAGAAAAAGAAATCAGCAGCAGCGACTTTCACGTATAGGGTCCTTACTCCTGAGATGGTTGAAGAGGTGGTCATTGATGAACCGGGATGTCTCTGGGCCGCCATGGCCATCATAGACGCCGACGAAGGTGCCCTGCGGGCCGGGCTCACCCAAGGAGAGCGATCCGGATTCCACCTGGCTCTGGTCCTCGAGCAGCTGGTTGGCCTGCACCACGGCCATGGAGAACTCCCCGGTGGCGAGCTGGCCAGCGTCCTTGTACCAGAGGAGACCTTCCTTCCGGCCGGCCGCGTCGGAGCCCTTGCCCCGGTGACCGGCCCGAGATCGCGGGCCCCAGCAGGAGCTGAAGTAATCCATCACCGCGGCCAGCATCCCTCATCTCATCGCGCTCCCCTCCACGCGGTTTCTTGACGGCATCCTCAAGGGACCCAGCTCGCTCTTATCTCCACCGCCCTTTCAGCCTCTTCCTCCCCTGTGCAACCGAAACAACAGACGCAATCAAAGCGAGTTAAAGGTCAATAATTTTTTATGCGCGTGAGCTGGTGGATCGTATGCGAGGATCAAGAAATTGCATCCAACTCGATATCCCGTATGCATCAAGCGTCGTCCAGTGTAGGCAACAAAGACAGATCAAGAAGCAACAATTGAAGCTTACCAATCGGAGCTAAGAGTACGCGACGGACAGTTTGGCAATGGTGGACGGATGAGGAGGGAGAAGAAAAGGGTCTCACCTTTTCCCAGAGAACTCCCTGACGAGTTCGTGCTCGGATTCCTGGAATCCACCGAGCAGGTGCCTCAGATCTGGAGAGCAATCAAAGCCCGGGCACACGAACAGCAAGGATTGGTTGGGCTGGCGGCAGCTCTCCGGGATCAAAGAGAATCAAGCAGGAAGCTGGGTAAAAAATTCTCCTTTCGCCCCCCTTGAGCTCTCTCTTCCGGCAGGCAGCTCTGCCCAATCTATCCTGAAGACTCGAAGAAACAGCTCAGAGGTCTCTCCTCTCTCTGATTAGAGAACTACGCGCCCAGGTGAGCCCAAGCGCAAATCCAAGGAGACAAAAAACCCAGAAATAAAAGAAGGGGAGCACCAAGAGAAGGGGAGAGAAGGGAGAGGGAGAGGTCAGAGCCAGCAAGGCAGGGCGCAGGGATGGGCTCTACCAATCCTAATTTGTGTATGACTGGTAGTGGCGTAGGGTTGGTCCCTTAAATCAGTTTCCACCCATTGGATTCACCCAACCTGCAAGAAAATAATATTTTCTAATGATGTTTAAACTTTGATAGTAATGGCATTATTTTTGCATACACGTAATAATAGTCCCACAGGTAGGGCTCTTTTGGTGCCAAAAAAGAAAGTTGTCCTTCCCTGAAAAATCGAGTTCTTTTTCGTCGTATGTATGAAATAGAAAAAGTAGTCTCAAGACAAAGGTCGGGGGACAGAAAATACTCCTCTAAAGAGCTCACCTATTGATTTTAGGAATAAGTTTACCTTAGTGACTGGGGGGTTTCGGGGAAGGCCTATGTGGGGTACCTTTCGGGTGTGGGATGCTCTTTTAACTTCTGTATTCATATATGGATTTATAGGAATATCACTAAATCAATTGAAATTTCCACATAATTCAGGAGAAAAACCGCATGTCAAAGAAGGTCTTAGTCAGTAATTGGTCTTCCCAAGTTTGGTCAACTTTTTTTTTTCTCTTGTCACATTTTACACTCTGCCGAGGTACAATGACTTGATAGGGTATCCTGATGTGCCAATGTGTATATATACGAGCAATAGGTTATACGAGCAATAGGTCAAAGAGCTGCTTTCCCCTTATGATGATAATAAAGTACACTTCAATTTTATTCAAAAGAAAAAACATAACAAGTACATTTGAAAAGCTCCACCGTTTTTTCCTTAAATACGCAAAAGAACTGCGCATTGTTGCATTAAGAAGGAGAGTAAACAGTTTTTACACAACACCGAGCAGAGCTCACGCAAGCAAGCTCTGGAGGATAATCTCCCAAAGAGACTACTTAGAGATTGAAAGAAAAAAAACCCACTAAGCTAGAACGGATTGCTCATACCTAAGACAACCGAGGCGGTTCGCACCCGCTCTGACCCAAAGATCGATTTCCACTTTGATCTTCTCCAACAGATCCCCATAGGAGGTAGTCTGTCTGTCAAAGAGGTGGGTGTTTCTCTCCTTCCACATACACCACGAGACGAGCATGAAAAGCTTCACCATGACACCATTCATCAAGCAAGGTGTGCGCAGGCTCTGGAATGACTGGCTCGTTGCTGTAAAAGAGAGCGTAACCGATCGAGGCACTTGAGCACATCACACTGTAATGAGAATGAATAGGAAGAGGCCAAACGACATGACAAGAGCGTACGCGATGCGGCTTGTTCCCGAGCCCGGCGAGCTTGGACGGGTCAGACAGGGGTGCGTGCGCTGCGGCCTGCGGTCCCTATCCCATTCCTTTGGACCCGTTTAGTTGTTGGGAACTTTTCTCGCTGCAAAATACTTCCTCCGTTCCGAAATAATCGCACGTTTACAATTCGAAATATTTCCCACAATAAAGGGTCGACTTGCACAAAGTTTCATGCACAACAACAGACCGCAGTACACGGTGCACAATCGAGGCTTCCGGACCAGCACTAAATGAATAAAAAAAATGACTAATAAATTGACGGAAGCCTAGGATGCTCTCGTCCACTCATTCCCTCCCTCCCTCCCTTTCCCCGCACAGCAACAACTACGTTACTATCCACACGCTCCTATTAGTCCGTACCAATGCTGCTCTCCTGCGCATGCATGCCGTTTAAACTTTATAGGGGTATTTTCGTAATTTTACCTGCATTGTTCCGTACCCATCCTAGAAATGCAAATATTATATTATGGGACGGAGGGAGTAAGGCACAATAATTTTTCCAAAAACAAAAGCAAAAAAAAATCATTTGCGAGCTGAGTAGCTGCACTAGCACGGTAACACTCGGCGTTTGCGTTTCACAGTTTCTCTTTCACACGGCCTGCGTAACCTGCCGAGGCCCCGGTCCAAGACCTGCTGATCGGTTACTTCGATATGCCGTGCACGGCATATTCCAAAAACAAATGGCCTACCTGCAGCAGCAAACGCTAGTGGCATGCTGAAAACATGCTGTTTCTTGAGGTAAATCCGGAGAACGGACAAGACGAGCTGTAGCCGTGTGCTCGTGCAGACGGCGACGACGACACGCGCATGGGGTTGGTTTTATTCAGTGGAGAAGATCAGACGGGCCGGCGTCAGAGAGCCGGATGGAGTAGCAAAACTTTTTTTTTCAGTACCGATGGAGTAGCAAGCTTTGGCAGCACGGCCGGCATCAGCAGCATTCCGTTTTCGGAGTGGCCATGGTTAGATCTGGGAGTACTGACATGTTCCTGTTATCTCCAACTAGGGGGGCTTTTAAAGATGGTACATGATGATGTTTGGGCTCTGGAGAAAAGTCTCGCCATCATTATACACAGTGTTTGGCAGGCAGATTTTGGTAAATTTAATAGTATTTTGTGAGAGAAAATAAGCTGAAAGAAACTAAAAGTAGACAAGTCCGACAAAGTGATATAATCTGAAAACAACATGCTGCTCGCAGGCAAATTGCATGGCGTCTAGCCATGAAAATCAGTGTAACATTCTCCTTTTTTAAAACGGTTTTTTTTTCATATGTGTTACTACAAATCAAAACGGCAACTAAAAGATGTACAGTCTCAGCAAGACAAAACATTACAACTTGTAAGTCGATCGTGCCTGGAAGGCTTCGACTTTTATTCCCCAAGAAATTGCTGGAAGACGTGGTGTTGGGTAATTAAAGCAGCTTTACATACAGTTTTAGCAGCTCAGCTAAGCGTTTCAAGCTCCAGCCCCTTGACAGCACCTCGTGCTGAGTGGATCGATCGAGCCTCCAGCTTATCTAGCTAATCAGGTCTGCGGCACGACGTACCATTCAGTGGCAAAGCTTTTCCTTTCCCCGTCAAGGACCGAGATCCCGGCCGAATCCGGCCTCACGCACTCAGGCCGCGACCAAAGATTGACTGATCAGAGCAAGGTTAAGGTTAATGATGCAGTAATAAATTTTGCTGCCCACCTCTCAGTCCACTCATACAATGTTTAGCCGTTTATCATTAAATGTATGATCCATTTATTTTTCACACAAAATTTCTTGGTTCGTGTCGAAATTGGCTGCAAACTTACAGCCCACCTCTCATCTCTCTCCTCTTCTCTCTCCTTCATATTATCATTTACTTTTCTTACAGCCTGTCATAATACTTGCGCTGAGCACTGAGCATCAGCTAATAAAGCAGGAGTAAAAAGCATCGGTTAACCGGTAACCACTGCGCCGACATCGTCCCCGCACCGGGGGCGCCGTGCGGGGGTCAATGGGATGGGGGAAGGGAAATGCGGGATTTGATGGCGAGAGCGACCAGATTAGGTCGTGACAGTGCGGCGTGGTCCACCCCCCCACTCCACTCATGGCGGGCGGGCCCAACGCCCAATCCAAAGCCCCCGGCGCAGGGCGGCCACCACCTCACCTCTCTCTCTCTCTCTTTCCTGCGCGCTCTCGAGAGTCGAGAGCATGCATGCGGGGAGATGGAGAGGGCTCCGCCGAGCTGGTGGCCCCAGGCGCGCGGGCGGGGCAAATGGACGGACGGACGGTTGGGCGAGTGGCCTAATCGCGCAACTAGGCGACTACGCGCGTGTCGGGCGGCCGGCCGGGTGGGGGGTTGGGGCGGGGGTGCCGCGCGCCGTGCCGAGGTGCCTGCCTGCCGGGCTGGGCTGGTGGCGGCGGCGGGCGGCCTTTCCATCCCTTTCGCTCCGAGTCCGCGCCGCGCCAGTTCCCCGCCGCCCCGGCCGGCCGGGCTAGGGCGCGCGCGGCGGCCAATCCCCCGCGAGCTCGCCAAGACGGACTGGCATCATGGCACACTTGCATGCACGCCCGGGGTACCGGTGGCCGGGTGCCCTACCGGCCACTCCGCCAGCCTGCCCGCGGCCCGGCCGGAGCGCTGACGACGGCGCCGTCGACCCCTCGCCCGACGTAGAGCTCGCTCGTCCATGCAAAACGTGCGTGCGGCTGGACACGGCCGCGCTACGCGACACGACAACAGACGGCGCGTGCGCTGTTTTCTTCTTCTTCTCATCTCCATCCACTCGATCGATCGTTCGTTCGTTACTCACGGGACGGTGGACCGTGGACCGGGCGGCCCCACGGCGATCCCCACGAACCGGGCCGTCCCGCGACCGGTACGACCACGCCCGGCTGGCTTGGCTTCGCTGTTACTACTACTTGTTGTTAGCAGGTGTCCTACATTCACCTTGCCGTGCTACTCCGCGGTATGCCGGTCCAGGGTGCAAGGCTGGCCGGACGCGGAGCACGCACTTGAATAATTGAGCCAGAAAAGCTACTCCTGGGACGGCCGGGAACCAACCGCCTCCATGCTGGTGCCTGCTGGTCCCCCTGCGGAGGGCACTCCGGGCCATCCGATCGCGGTTTTCAGGTAATCCTAGCCGCCGGATCACGTCCCTATTTCTGGGGGCGCTGGCCCTGCGACTTTCACAAGATGCTCTTTTCTAATCCGATTTTTGTTCACGTGCTCGTACCAAAACGGCAACGCTGCGGTGCTTGGTGGAGTCCTGGAGAAGCTACGTGGCCATCGCCTCCTTCACCCACGGGACGGATGATGGGATGGTGCATGGGCGGCGGCGGGCTACGCGCTCTAGGTTTTTAGCCACAGGAGTGTAGGGGGTGAGACGCTGTCGCTGCGAGAGACGAGGCATTTTCTTCTTTTCTACGCACGGCAGAGAGGACCGGGCGGTGCACATGTGTGGATGAGCAAAACGACGACGACAAGGCATAGGCCATAGCCCATAGGCGCCGCCCCTGCCCTGCAGCATTGCCCTACCAGCGCTACCGGAAGAGAGCAAGGCGCGTGACCTCGGCACGGTGAATCGCCACGTTCCCCATGAGGTCAGCAGCGCCGGCAGCCGGACCAGGAGACCAGGCCGCCCAATTTGCACGGGAGACGGCACAAGAGGAGGAGTAATACTAATGGCCGGTTCAACAGGTGGTAGCAGCGCCACGAGCTAGCGTCGATCCGCCTCGGCCGCAGGGAAGGCGACGCGCTGGCTAGCTGGGCGTGGTCACTGGTCAGTGCTTGACCAGCATTTGAAATTTCTTTCTTGGCCCAGGCTGTCGCTGCAGCAGCCAGATGGTACCAATTGTTTGGTCCCGCTCCAGCTAGCGCTCACTGCTCTTGTCCGCAGGCGATGACCGAGCAGGGCCAGTACTCAGTAGTCAGTAGAGCTATCCACTTGTTGGTGTAGATCGTCGAGGAGCTGACGGATCAGGGATATAGAGTATATAAGGACACTGACATGTACTCTGATTGGGTGGCGGCGGCAGCAAGTTGGCACACATCTTCAAGCCAGCTGCCAGCAGTTTTTATTTTCTACCTTACCGGAGTACGTAAGATTAGTTTAATTCGTCCTACGTCAACTTTACGCCGGTTCATGCGCGAGCGATCTGAAACCCACTTGCGTTGCACGCTCATTGGTGATTCGTCATCAGATACGCGATCGAACTGCACCGTGGTTCCTCTGAGCAACGTGGGCTGAACTCGTGGTCTGACGATTAGATAAGCGGGCAAGGAAGGCGATGCATGTGTACGTTCTTGATAAGCGGAAGTCAACAGCTAGAGCCAGCTGAGCTACTGTCTACTGTACACGGTAGGGGAATCGATCAACCAACTGGCCCTTTGCGAGAGTCTGCATGCCAGGACAGCTGACACTGAATCTCTCGCGGGACCGATAGTGGTGTACGGGGGATCTATTCATCGCAGCTGCTGGGCTCATCCAATCACAACCGCGCCCCCATCCAACCGTCCCGACGGCGTCCGCAGCCTCTGAACCGCCTCCAGCACCCAACCCCACCTGACGATATCAAGCACCCCCACCCTAGATCTGGTCCACCGGTTATCCCCGAGACCGCCGGCATCCGCCGTCTTGCCACGCCGCCCTCGCAGCCTACCTCCACTGCTTGGGCTTGCACCCCCCCCCCCCCCTCCCCTCAAAGGCCCCTGGTGGCCAGCTGTGCCCCAGCAACCTCTTTCTAAGTCCAACCCGCCGTGGATTGGGGAGCTAGGAAGATGAACAGGGGTGGGGACGCTTCTGCGATGGCTCGCGCCCAGCAGCGCGTGATAAATAGATTCTCCGGTGGTCTATCCCCACAAGTTATAATAATAAGCTCGAGTAATGCTGCCGTTTTCAATTTTGTTACATGATTTTTTGTCATCTTGATCTGAAATTGGATGCACGCGCGGGACAAACTGTTGTTCATCCCCCGCTATCTGCTAAGTCCTCAAGAATCAGGGCCGCGCCATTTACGAGCAAATATATTTTTTTTATAAAAAAGAAACAGATAGATACTTTTCTTTGAACGAACGGCCACAAGATTGTGTGCCATTTATATTAGTAAAGAAGGACTAACAGAAAAAAAGTATCTATCTGTTTCTTTTTACTACTCAGTAGGCATGCAATACAATGTACAAAGTAGATTGGATGTACTGCTGCCGGAACTTTGCTTGCTCTAGTAGATTTTAGAGCTAGCTAGCGACAATAATCCAATTGCCTGAGAGAAGAATAAGAACAGGGGGACACGCATGCGTTGTCCTGCCGCCGCTACGCGCCAACACGCAAATTACGAACCGAGCAGGCTTTGGCCATGGATTTCAAGATCCTAACTAACTCCATCATCAGCGCCGTGGGCGTCAATAAACGCCCCCCTACCAGCAAAAGGCGCCACACGTCGTACGTACACACATATCTTTGCGCGAAGTAGTTGCCAGCTTCCTCGAACGAGCCACCCCCCGGATCGTCCGTGCCTTCCAATTTGCAAACCCCCAAGTCGCGGTCGCACTTTCTCCCCTTCACATCATTGTTCGATGAACGCACCATGCATTCTTTGACCGCCCCATTTAGATAAGCAGAGGAGATCGTCTAGTCTAACCCCAGGGGCAGTGATCACCAGCTGCAGCGTCGCCTGGGCCGACACGCTGGTCTCCTTCGGCCTTGACGCCGAGCCGCCCTGCCGGACTAATCTTTTCGCCGCCGCTGACCGCCGGCTCCGGCCGGCCGACCCCGCATCTGGGTGGCCACGCAAGCGCGCGTCGACTCGGCCCCCACCGCGCCTGCCGACCAATCATCGCCCGAGCACGAGTGGCCCCGGAGGCCGCTGCTGGCTGGGCTGGGCCGGACACGCCGCGTCACCGCCCGCACGCGACGCGGCTCGATCCCCTTGCCGGCTATCTTCCGGAGCCAGCCAGCTCGGGGATTGAAAAGGGGGCCGTGAGCTGAGAGCTCTTTCCCCTCCGCTGCCTCCCGGTGCTGCAGGTTCGGCAGATGGATTGCTTGATCGACCAGTCCTGTCCGTCCGTCCATGTCACGTGAGGCAAATGGAGCCGAACAATTATAATAGTATAGTATAGTATAGTATAGTATAGTATAGTATAGTATAGTACAGTATAGTATAGTATAGTATAGTATAGTATAGTATAGTGTATGGAAGCGAGCAGCGTGGGGGAGTCGAGTCGGGTCGGGTCGGGTCGAGCTGCTGCCTATGCCTGCCTCGCGACGTCTGATAAGCTGGCGGCACATGGCACGGCACGGCGCGCTGCGTAGCGGCGGGATTTGGTCGCGGCGGCCTCGTGACTGAGCAGGATAAGCTCGATAATTTCATGTCGTCGTTAATGTCCCAAAAGAAAATAGGCTCGGAGGGAGGGAGCCTGCGATGCGAGAGAAATGGCGCCACATGACCACTCCACTGCATGGCTCTGCGCCAGGTGACGATTGAGCTGTTGGTTTGATAATGGTGTTGCCAGGAGCCCAGGACGACCGCATGAGTGAGTCAATGGCCTGTAGCCCGACAGTGCACCGTACATCCGCGTCAGATTAGATGGTTTCTGTTTCCGGATCTCCCCGACTTGTTTTTATGCAGCGGTTTGAAAGGGCGGGGTAGAAAATTCAAATATACTATACTAGTATAGCAAGCGGTGCGGTGCGGTGGGTCGTTGGAGTCTTGTTGCCGAAAAAGGACAATTAAACAGCACACGCCGAAGAAGGAAAAACAAGTCGTTTCAAAAAAGAAGAAGAAGGAAAAACAAGTGGTTGGAGCCTTGGAGGACAGGAGGAGGAGGAATAGGAGGAAACCTACAATACAGGCCGGGTCACATGTCTAGTGGGCCTGAGGCCTGTAGGAATGCGGTGGGCCTCCAGTATTTAGACGATGGGGCAAGCAAGAACGGCGGCGGCTGAATACCTGAACAGGGCCGTAGATGCTACAGCAGGAGGTTGAAGGCCTACACATGGCCCAGCAGCAAGTCATCCGCCTTTTCTATCTGAGCCATACAATGTGATATACAAGTGTGCAACCAACCTCTGTGCAAGTACTGAAAACAAGTACCGGTAGTACCGTAATTACGGCAGGCTGCGAAAGCGCTTGTAGTCTAGTGGTCAGTAGTATTTGAGATTCTGGGTTCGACCCCCTATGGGAGCGAATTTTTTAGAATTTAACGGCGTTGTGCTTTCAGTGATAGACGCCGTTCCCGTCGACACGAGGCGCCTCTGGTGACTTCGTTAATCTCGAGGATTTATCGGCTTAGTCTTTCGAAGGTGCTTATAAGGGTAGGATTGCGTGCCTGTATTCATAGGGATGATTTATGAGCGTCCGCGTGTGTTTTAAAAAAATAATTACGACAGACTTTGCGTCTCGAAACGATGAGAGTGACATCTACCTCAAAGGAGTACAGTGGACTTCGATGAGTAATACTCTATTACTCTACCGCGGTAGCGGTTCGAATCTCCATCTTTGGTGTGGAATAAGATCAAAGCAAGCAACTGAATTAAAGAGACAAACAACTCCAGTCCAGCGGAGCACGATTATTCCACTAGGAGATAGAGGTCCAAACAGCCTAAGATGAATGCTGGTAAGGGAGAGGATGGAGTAAAGCACCAGAGGATGAGCACTTGCTAGATTAGTACAGAGTTGTACGGTTTCTGAGAGTCACGTCCGTCTGGGCTCTCAAAAGTGGACGCTCGCTTTCTGGTTAGGAGTTTTCATGATACGGTTTAGAAGGAAAAAAGTTATCCACAGTTATTGCTCCACACCGATCAGCAATCCATTTTTGGCACCCTCACATATATCGCTCCTTTTTACTATGATGGCAGGTTCATAGGTTTAAGGACGGAGAGACAGCGAGTGGCACCGTTCACCCGACAGCGACAACTGCACGTACCAATGTTAGCGTGCTGCACTGCCCCCGCGTAGAAGAGCGGTGCCACTGTTTGGTAGACAGATTTTAGTAGATTTCAGCTGATTTCGACTGGTTCAATAATATTCTGTGAAAGAGAATAAATCGAAAGAAGCCGAAAGCAGACAAGCCGAATAGTGATTCTCTGAAACACAACTGGATGTAGTAGTAGGTGTCATACCACCACAGCTTGCAGAAGATTATTTTCAGTTGCAGTAAAAAAAGAACTTACGTTTTTTTTATCAAAGCTGGCAAATCATCGTTGACCTGCATTGTGCCTGCCGTGGGTCCCCTCGAAAGAAAGAAAAATCACCGTTGACCTTTCCAACGGAGAATGTCAGAGAAACTTGCACAAGGCAAGAGTCCACCGCATCCCATGGAACATCGAGGAAGCGAAACTAGCTTTGCTCTCCTCTGTTTTCTTATGCAATCGAAACTTCTCAAATCTCAAGGGAAGCCTCGCTTGGCTTTTCCACTTGCACCAACCATCAGAATAATAATGCAGGAATCTTTTGGTTCCCTGCACAATATATATTCTTGAAATTTTTAAGTAGAAATGACAAAGGCCTATCAATCTATCATGATGAAGCAGACATACAAAAGCATTCAATCACATGACCTTAATTTTCTATTGTCGCAAGGACAAATCCATTGATCTGCCCTGCTTTCATCGTCATTGCAGAACATATTCTGAATGGTACTGCTAATCTAAGTATCTAACGCAGCGATTGATTTGTTAACATATGGATAAGGATTACAGTTAAGCTACCATTTTCTTTGATGAGCGAGACCACCTTCGACGGGAACCAATGTCATTTTTTGACGCGTGCTTAATGGTTTCTAATTTTCAGCTATATATTTAATTCGATTGGAGTACACAAGGTCCATTCGTTTTTGTGACTTTTTTTTCCAGATGATGGCAATTTGACAAGGTTCCGAAAGTGAAGATTGTGCTTGAACAGCAAGGTATGCACATGGTCGCCATATAATGCATCCTGAAAAGGAACATTGAAAGAAACTCAAGCAGGAAAAAATTATATAAAGCACGGCATTCGTTGATACCAAAAATGCACGTGGTAGTGTGGTACCACACCACCAAGGCACCAGTTTACCTACGTGCACCATATCATTGCACCAAAAAAATATATTCTAACACAATTAATACCCATAAACAATTTGTCTAGTCGTTGGAAGCACTTTTTCATGAGAATTCTAAACCATATTAACCATTATGCAACCTATTAGAAAGCCATTGAAAAATCACGATGTATTTAGAACTACGATATATGAACATGGAAGCATAGATAATCTAAAACGTCATAGCACAAAAAAACTACACATGGAAAGGACATTGAGCCAAGATATATTTTTTTAATGGTGCTCAACCTTGTAGGTCCTCTTTCTTAGATCAAACTTTGCATATCACATCTTCAATGGCGGCAATGACTCCGGTCTCCGGTGCTCTAAACAACAACTACGCGTGTGTTGACAACCAAATTTGGCACAAATCAGATTTTTTGGACAATATGTGCAAACCGGCCTAACCGGTCTTACAAACTTCATTATTTTGAAGAAGAAATAATGGCATTGCAAGTCAGTAAACAATAAAGGCTGCTTAATAACGTACAAAATTCACAACACTTATACGATTCCAACAATCTGCATGCAAAAAAAGTCGAGGTGCAAACACATTTTAATTTGGATCATCAACAGAGCAAAGCAAAATGCATCGCACACAATTTGGTAAGCTCCGTAGGTGGCCTTCCCAATTCCACCCCAACGGTCGTGATCTCTGCCATGCGGGCCTGCTGGATTGGCCAACCGAACGGAAAGATATTCCCACCGTCCCCTTCGCCGATTGGCCCCGGCTCCAAGAAAGAAGCGAAACATCGCGGCGAAACTTCTCCGCTGTCCACCCCGCGCCCAGACGAAACCCATCTCGGCAACCCTACCGGTCGCCTGCCCTTGTGCCGCGCCGCGCATTCCCACCACGCGTCTCCCAAAATTCGCGGCCGCCTATATAAAACCCGCCCCCACCACCTTGGCATCCACCCTCCCCCCCTTACCGTCCTCCTCCCTTTTGGCTTAGCGGCCATGCCTCCCCTCACGAGCGCCCTGCTCTCCCGCTCCACCACCGGCTCCTCCACCCGCGTCTCGGCCGCGGCGGCCGCGGCGATCTCCAGGCCCGCCGCGGACGCCGCCCCGTCGTCCTCGCCTCCCCCTTCCCGCCCGACCCCGAGGCCGCGCCCCAGCCCGGCGTCGCCCTTCGCGTCCGGCCTTTCGGGCCGCCTCTTCGGCGGCCACCGCGCCGCCGCCCGCTCTGCATCGTCTGCGACCGCCGTCTTCGAGCGCCGTTTCGCCTCCGCGGGTACGGACTCCCACGACAAGCTGGGTCAAATTTTTGCATCTCTCTGATCGAGTCTCTGTCTCGGCCTGTTTTTTTCCCCCTTTCCAGCGACCAGGAACACTTACGATGAAATTCTGACGGGCCTCGGGAGGCCAGGAGGCGGAGAGGAGTTCGGGAAGTACTACAGTCTGCCCGCTCTCTCCGATTCGAGGATTGGTGAGTTCGTCGTGACGCTCCGGTACTCAATTTTGGCGTGACTTGTTTGTTTGTAGATGTGACGTGGTTCGATCCTGAGTTTCTGTTGGCGAATTGAAATTTAACGAGTTTTGTCTCCTCCGATCTGTTTACTTCACTTAGTTGCGTGTAATGTGGATGAATTGGTGGGGCTAGTTCAGAGGGCTAAGTCTCTGATCTGCTCTAATGCTGGATTTGCGAATTTTCTGGGATGACAGATGTTGATATAACTGTTGAAAGCATTATTGTTTTTCCCCACGTACTGTGGGTTTTTATCTGTTTCTATGACCTAGTTATCTGAAAATTCTGATGATTCGACGCATGTGTCTGGCCTATTCTTCTGTCAGATCGGCTCCCCTACTCTATAAGGATTCTTCTTGAGTCGGCAATCAGAAACTGCGATGACTTCCAGGTCACTGGTAAGGATGTTGAGAAGATCTTGGATTGGGAGAACAGCGCACCAAAGCAAGTTGAAATCCCATTCAAGCCAGCACGTGTTCTTCTCCAGGTACCACATTATTTGAACAAATTCCCAGTTGTTTTTGTTACATTTGTCCAAATTCTGTGGATAGAATAAGTGTGAGCTGGAAATATTCCCATCAATAGCTTTTGATTACAGGAATCTTTTAATTGGAGTCCCACTTTCCTATCCTATTGAGAAAGTGGAGTTCCTTGCCCACTAGCCAATTATATGGTGTTTGATTGGTTCTGTTCGTTGACTTTTTGAGTTGTTTAATGACAGACACAGACATCAGACTGTTTAGGTGGCAGAATAAAAGTTATCTGCATTGACTGTTCTGATAAAAGTGATAAAATCTCCATAGCAATTGCTACATAAAAGCTGGTCGTGTTGCCTAATTTAGTCTAATAATTTTTAAATGAGGTGTATAGCTGATGTGAATATTTGCTCCACAACTGTTATGAATTGACTGATGACTCAATCTTTTTCTTTCTACCTTTTGGTTAAATTATAGGATTTTACTGGTGTTCCGGCAGTTGTTGATCTTGCATGCATGAGGGATGCTGTGAGCAAACTTGGCAGCGACCCAAAGAAAATTAATCCTCTGGTGAGTACACAGTGTAATGCAATTCATAATCTCTGGTATCTTGTATTTTTTTTCTTATTGCCATTTTTTGCATTTCTGTAACTTATCCTTCAGTATGCCATCAATTTGTATAGTATCTATAATTTAAACTCCCACTATGAACATTACCTTTTCTGCTAACTGCTACAGATCTTATCTGTTTATTTTGAAGTGCTTATTGTTATTTAAGAAACATTACCATTGCAATCAACAGCAGTTGGGGTCACCTTCTCTAATAGAAAATTATACACATTATAGTTGCAATACAATATCTAATGCACATACATCATAGGTCAGCCTTTGTTTTTTTAATGGACTGAAGAATGCAACTTTGTACTCTTGAAGTTTGAGGTAGGACTAAGCATATTATTGCTTTATGGTCTCTCCAGAGTCTGGCATAACCTTTTATAGTTATATTTTCTTTTGAATTGGATGGATTCTTCTTTTGAGCCTGGAGTCTTGAAAGTAATCATTTGGAGTTTTTTTTCCCTTCCTGTTAATTTATATTCTGGAGTTTTTAACTTAACACAGTTAAATCTTTTAACCCTTCAGTTAACTTTTAGTCTAAAATGCTCCCATTCGCCCCCCATAATGTAGCTTGCACGTGTATAGATATTGCGTATTGATGCTGGTACCCTTTTTTTGCTGATATATATGTATTGCTTGCAGGTTCCTGTAGACCTTGTTATTGATCATTCAGTACAAGTTGATGTTGCAAGATCGCAAAATGCTGTTCAGGCAAATATGGAGCTCGAGTTCCATCGTAACAAGGAGCGGTTTGGTTTCTTGAAATGGGGGTCCTCTGCATTCCGTAACATGCTTGTTGTTCCACCTGGGTCTGGCATTGTCCACCAGGTAATTTTATGATGTGATAATTTTGATATAACTATTATCCAGCTGAGTTGGTTTTGTTGATTCAAAACTCTTTAACCCTCCACTTGACCTTTTAGGTGAATCTTGAATACCTGGCCAGGGTTGTGTTTAACAACGGTGGGATCCTTTACCCTGACAGCGTAGTAGGAACTGATTCTCACACAACTATGATTGATGGTCTGGGTGTTGCTGGATGGGGAGTTGGTGGCATAGAGGCGGAAGCTGCAATGCTTGGCCAGGTGAAGTTCATTTTGATATCTTTAAAATCTGTTCTCATACCATAGAACCTTGTTTGCACCTTGGCAGTGTTATGGACAAGTACATTTTCTCTTTGCTCTGGCCCATTTGGTTGACCAGCATCTACTTTGGCAACTTACATATTGAATGTGGTTTCTATGTGCAGCCAATGAGCATGGTCTTGCCAGGTGTTGTCGGTTTCAAGTTATCAGGCAAGCTGAGGAATGGAGTTACAGCCACAGATTTGGTTCTAACAGTAACTCAAATGCTTCGTAAACATGGTGTTGTTGGAAAATTTGTCGAGTTCTACGGTAGTCATAATGCCTTTAAAATCAATGTCTTCCTTTACGAAGAGCTTCTACGACGAGCTTCTCTAATGTTGTATATCTCAAACCTCTAAACTTCAGGGCAAGGTATGAGTGAATTGTCACTTGCTGATCGGGCCACCATTGCAAACATGTCACCAGAATATGGTGCAACTATGGGTTTCTTCCCAGTTGATGTTAAGACACTGGACTATTTAAAGCTTACTGGCAGAAGTGATGATACAGTAAGCTATTAGCAGTGATTGGATTCACTTTGTTTCTTATCTGCGTTGGTAAAAAGACGCTAGACTAATTTTGTATCATGTTTTAGGTGGCCATGGTAGAGTCCTATCTGCGTGCCAATAAGATGTTCGTCGACCACAGCCAGGTGATTGTTTGCCATCTGTTGAGCACAAGCAGATAGTTTGGTATATGCTTTGTTTATTGACACTCTGTCTGGCAAGTAGGTTGAAGCTGAAAGAGTGTATTCTTCTTATCTAGAACTTAACCTTGAAGAGGTTGAACCATGTCTATCAGGACCAAAACGGTAATGTACTTTATTTTTTAAGTGGTATTAGCATATCTTTGTCTTTGTTCTGTAATATATTTGTTCCTTTCCAACAGGCCTCATGATCGAGTGACATTGAAGAACATGAAATCGGATTGGCTTTCTTGCTTGGACAACGATGTAGGGTTTAAGGTAAGGATTTCCTCTATGGATTGCAATTAATATGCTTATTTGTTCAAGTTCCACCAGCCACTGTATTGCATTTCCCTCATCCTATGCTCACTGCAACCATATTGCAGGGTTTTGCTGTCCCCAAAGAATCACAGGGCAAAGTTACAGAGTTCTCATTCCATGGAACTCCTGCAAAGATAAAGCATGGTGATGTTGTAATTGCAGCTATAACTAGTTGCACCAACACATCAAACCCTAATGTAATGCTGGGAGCTGCTTTGGTTGCGAAAAAGGCTTGTGAATTAGGCCTAGAGGTTCGGTTCTGGAAGACATCTTCCATCTCGTTTTCCACAATATTTTGTCAATATTCGATACACTACTTGAAAACATGAACTCTATTGTTTGATTTATACCTTATTCAGTAGTTCCATGCTAATATTTATTGTCTATTGTTCCAAATGATCTTTTTCAACCTTCTGTACGATGAAATTAATTCAATGCCGTGGTTGTTCTATGTTTTCTAATACCATCATTTAGTTTAACAATGGTTCATGTCAATCAGGTAAAGCCGTGGATCAAGACAAGCCTTGCACCTGGTTCTGGTGTTGTGAAGAAGTACTTGGATAAGAGGTAAGTGTTGGGTCCTGAGCTCAAATGCTTACCTTGTACTGCAAGACTTTGTAATTTTTGCTTTGTTGTTTCCCCTTCTGCAGTGGTCTGCAGAAATATCTTGACCAGCTTGGCTTCCATATTGTTGGCTATGGTTGCACAACCTGCATTGGAAATTCTGGAGAACTTGATGAATCTGTGTCAGCTGCAATTTCTGAGAATGGTGATTCTGATGACATTTGATAGTTAAAGTGTAAAGTTTTGGAATAGAGCATATTGCTTATATTTCCCCCTTTCTTTGTAGATATTGTTGCTGCTGCTGTCTTGTCCGGCAACAGGAATTTTGAAGGACGTGTACATCCATTGACCAGAGCAAATTACCTTGCTTCTCCTCCACTAGTTGTGGCTTATGCCTTGGCTGGCACGGTAAGTGGGAGGATCTGCTTCTAGTATGCAACAACCAAATGAATAAATAAATATTGCTTATTCTGTTAAGGCTATCCTACACATTTTTACAGGAAGACCATTCTTCACTGATCAAGAAAAATGCTGTTATAGTCCAGATAATACAATATATGTAGTTGAAACAAACTACTCAGTGGCGCTCGCTGTGTTTTATTGGTTAATGTACCGGCTATTTTTTATGCTCAAATGATTCATTCCATGAAGTTAGTTTTATTAATGTGTTAGTACTTCCGTGTGATTTTTTTGTTCGTCTTCTTTTCTTATTTGATGAATTGTTAACTTTGCTTAGGTTAATATTGATTTTGAGAAAGAACCTATCGGCGTCTCGAAAGATGGGAAAGAGGTTTACTTCAGAGACATTTGGCCTTCCACAGAAGAGATAGCTGAGGTCAGCACCCAGCAGAGAAATTATGACTATATTTCATTTCCCTAACTTGGCCTTACTTGTGCTATGAAGCCTTGTACCATCAGAACATGCTTTTAATGCTTGTCCTTTTAATCGCTAGGTTGTCAAAACCAGTGTGCTCCCTGACATGTTCAAGAGCACATATGAGGCAATCACAAAAGGAAATCCTATGTGGAATGAGCTGTCAGTCTCAACAAGCACTCTCTACCCATGGGATCCCTCATCTACTTACATCCATGAGCCTCCTTATTTCAAGGATATGACAATGACCCCTCCTGGCCCACGACCTGTGAAGGATGCATATTGCCTTCTGAACTTTGGTGACAGTATCACAACTGACCATATCTCCCCTGCCGGAAGCATTAACCCAGACAGCCCAGCTGCAAAATATCTGAAGGAGCGTGGTGTTGAAAGGAAGGACTTCAACTCATATGGTAGCCGACGAGGAAACGATGAGATCATGGCTAGGGGAACTTTTGCCAACATCCGCCTTGTGAACAAGTTCTTGAAGGGTGAGGTTGGACCAAAAACAATCCATGTTCCATCTGGGGAGAAGCTTGCTGTTTTTGATGCTGCTATGGTAATTATAATTATAATCCATATCATGTAGTTCAGTGATACATGCTATATGCCACCGGCTTTCAAGTTTTGATATTGACCCATTTCCTTTTGTTGACTGGCACAGAAATACAAGAATGAAGGGCATGATACCATAATCCTGGCTGGTGCTGAGTATGGTAGTGGTAGCTCTCGGGATTGGGCTGCAAAGGGCCCAATGCTTCAGGTAACATTGCTTCCACTATTTTCTTCAGCTATGCCGTTAGCTAACCTCACTGTCTCACTGATGGTGGGGGTACGTTCACTTGTTGGCTGCAGGGAGTCAAGGCTGTGATAGCAAAGAGCTTTGAGAGGATTCACCGTAGCAACCTTGCTGGCATGGGAATTATCCCTCTTTGCTTCAAGGCAGGGGAGGATGCAGACACCCTTGGCTTAACTGGCCATGAGCGCTACACGATCCACCTTCCGACGAATGTGAGTGACATAAAGCCTGGACAAGATGTTACCGTGACAACTGATACTGGGAAGTCGTTCACTTGCACGCTCAGATTCGACACCGAGGTATGATTTTCTTTCCTGTGGCATTACCTGCTGATGCTGATTAACTATACTGGTCTGCTGATATTGTGTTTTTAATAAATATTTACGTTCAGGTGGAACTTGCTTACTACGATCATGGAGGCATTCTGCCGTACGTCACTAGAAAGATTGCAGAGCAATAGATTGTACCATTGAGATGAGGCGAATCGTGATTGATGTAAACAGTTTGTTTAGCACAGCCCATTTTTGAGTACTTCTAAGTTCTAATAATCTCTGGGCACAGAGAACTCTGTCAGAAATTTTGTGAGCTACTGCCCTCCAGCAAGAATTGGAGTGCTTAATGATGCTTCGCGATCTTAACCTTTCTCGAGACATGTTAATAATATTCCAAACTCCTGCAAACGCTGAATATACATTGGGCAATGATTACCCATGATGTAAATGATTCGTCACTTGTTGAAAGTTTAATGATGATGCAGTTGGGAACTGTAAACTGTTAGCTTATTGTTATTAGTTTCTTGTGAGACCTGTGTTTTGATTCCTTTCAGAAGTACATGTTAAATCCATTTTTTTTCCGTAATCTCATTTTTTTCCATTTCTGTAGCAAGCACTATAGGTTGTATATGTATTGAAGGGTGCAAAGGCAGGAATATTTTATTATCTAAAAAGATACACTATATAGTTATGATTATTATGTTTCAAACATGGAAGGTTTTCTAAAATCAACAAAAAAAAGTTCTAGATGCTATTAGTGAAAAAACAGATAAATGATACAAGGAATAGAAGGTGGTAGAAAAAGAAAATGGTAAAGATATATCGCATTTAAAATATGTTTGTAGATACATAGCATTTGTTATATACCTAAATATGCGATATGACTAAATACATAATATAAACTATATATCTATTAAAGTTAAAATAATTTATAATTTAAAATCCACGGAATAGAAGAGTTTGGGATAAGGAGATTGCGAAAAGGTTCACTTTATACTAATAACTTTTACATATCAGCACATAGTTTTGGATGGAGACGGATGAGCCCCGGGCTACCAGTACCAGCCTTCACGTCCCGTCCCCAACTCGGCAACTCCCGCTGCCTCGCGCCTTGATCTAGGGTTTCGGCGCCTGGTCTCCTACCCTCCCTGTGCTCACCGTGTCCCTCGCTCGCGTTCAACTCGCCATCCGGCAAACCGGAGGCGAAGGCGAGCGGGGACGCCTCTCTTCGGGCACCGCGTTACCGATTTGAGGCCGCACGACCATGGCGGCGACGGGGCAGGAGGAGGAGGACATCGACCACTACGAGGTGCTCTGCCTCCCGTCGGGGGAGGAAGGCGCTGCGCTGACCATCGAGCAGATCGAGAAGGCCTACCGGACGCAGTCGCGGCTGCGGCACCCCGACAAGCGCCCCGACGACCCCAACGCCACCGCCGACTTCCAGCGCCTCTCGAGCTCCTACAAGCTCCTCCGCGACGAGTCCCTCCGCCGCCAGTTCGACGCCCGCCTACGCGGCCGCCGGGAGGCAGCGGCCCGCGCCGCCGCCGCGGGCGTCAAGCGCCGCAAGGCGGTCTCCGACCTCGAGGAGCGCGAGCGCGCCGCCGCCGCGGGCCAGCCCTCCGACCCCGAAGAGCTTGCCAAGCGCGAGATGAAGCGGAAGGCCGCCGACATCGAGCGCGAGCTCGAGGAGTTCCGCGTCGCCAAGCAGGCTGCCGCCTCAGGTGCCGGGGCAACTCCGGTAAGGGTCTTGAACTCTTTCAGTTTGCTTTTTGCGAGCTCTAGAAAATCTATTCGGTTAGTTTGCTGAATTGGGTAGGATAATTGCATAGCGCTTTGTCAATTGATTCTGCATTTAATTTGATTAGAAATCACTATATTTTGGAATCCTGGGTGTCGGGAAATCTCGCAATTTCTAATTCATATACATTATGGTTCACTTGAAGCATCATATGTCTTTGAGACAGTGTGATCAGTGGGGAAATTGCTAATAGTTGTACTTATTGTGCTAAAGGCTTTGCAAAAGGCTTGTTCAACATAGTAGATTTTTATTGGTTAACAATTGCATTTTGACAATGTCCACGATTTGGTTATATGTTCAGGCATATGGAGATAAGAAGGGTGGAGCCTCGCAAGATGGAGTGAAAACAGACAAGGGCAAGATCTTGAAGGTTTCTTGGGATGGGAGTGCCGATTCTTATACTGCAGCAAAGTTGGAAGAGCTCTTCCAGAAATTCGGCGAAGTTGAAGATGTAGTGATCAAGACAAGGAAATCAAGGAGTAAGGGCTCAGCAATTGTAGTCATGGGCACCAAAGAAGCTGCAGTAAGTCCTGTTTTTCTACTCATTTAGCCCTGGAAGCATTCAATATTTGGCCTAGAAGAATTGTTTGGCCTGTGCTGATTGGCAAACTATGATTTTTTTGTTAGTGTTACGTTGATCCAAAACTTTACATCAGGTGGTAGGGCAAATGTGCATCTCATACCATCTTAGGAAAGCGACTTGCTATTTTAATTCAATTCACAGCAAGATAGGAGAGCGATCACTGTTTTATGCACTTCTCTAAATACAATTATGTGTGAAATGTTGCATAAGTTAATAATTATGTGTGAAATGTTGCATAAGTTAATAATTCTACATCTTTATCCTGATGGCAACGAGAATTCAAGGACGAGTTTTTACTGGTTATCCAGGGAGCAAATTAAGTCCTTGGAGGTTACCATGCAACATTTGCTTAGTAGTCTGTATTAGGTTCCTGTTGTTCTTTCTTTCTTTATTATTAAAATCACAGTAGGGGCATCCCGTACTGTTTTGGTATTTTAAAAAAATGTATTACTCTGCACTAGAATTTTATATTACTCCACATTGTAATTTATATTACTCTGCATTGTGCCATACCTCTAACAAATGCTTGTTTGCCATTTTGGCAGCTATTAGCAGTACAGAACCATTTTTCTCTTTTCCCATTAAATGTTGCTCCTGTTCAAGAATTGGGTGGGTTACCAGCAAGGTCAACTCAAGCCCATGAATCGAGGACAAGCAACATGGATGGAACTGGATTTAGCGATTTGGAAGCATCGGTGTTCCGGAAACTTCAAGAGGTAAATAGTTATTAGTAGTTGCTAGATGTAACCTAGTCTATTAATTGTGTCTTGGGGATAATAAAGGTACTTTTAGATATTGGTACCTTTGTATTTGTGTCACATAACCGAGTCACAATGACAAAATGTTTTGAAAAGTTGGAAGTAATAGTTGCCTTTTTGATTTTGCAGGCCCAGAAAAGGAAACAATGTGGTTGATTGCTTCTTTCTGAAACATGAGTATCAATGACATGTCTTACATCGGACAGTACCTGATGATTACTGCAGCAGACGAGTTTCAGAAATCAGAACTGCACATTTGTTTAGGTGAAGTCTTGTCCAACTCAGAGCAACTGACAGAAATTTTTTTTGGTCAATATACAAACTGTACCATGTATGTATTAATAGTTTGTAATTCTAATTCCTAACTATGTTCTGGATTATGTCATATCGCACCGTGATATGACCATTTTTGATTGGAAAATGGGAAGAAGTTGCCTCTCGGAATGGTTCATTTATAGGTGCTTTGGTGCCTTGATCTTCAGTAATCTCATCTCTTAACTATGTACTGGAATATGTCAGATCACAGTATAAATATCTGATACAACCATTTTTGGCTGGAAAATTGAAACAAAATCCCTCTCGAAATGGTTCATTAATCATTCTTACGTGCTTGATGCCTTTGATCTTAAGATATTGGCTGGTATGATTCGTGCCGCAGCATGCTTACTCTGCTGAAAATCTGTGGTGTTTCGTAGTAGTATAAGCTGTGATTTTGATGTGCTTTGCTGAATGTTGCAGTTCAGACTAGAGCACGGGTGGCATTTGCGAATTGCTCCCGACGACACGTTGGTTCCCTCCTTTCCGTTCCTCCATCGGATAAACCGCGAAAGCAAAAACCCAACAACACGCACAGAAATATCCCATCTCGCTTGGGTCCGCTCCCCTCCGCGGCTCCCCACCCGCCCTCACACCATGGCCACGCCGCTCCTTCTCCCCTCCCGCGCTGCCCATGCCGCCGCCGCCGCCACCTGCGCCTCCCAGCACCTCACAGCGGCCACCGCCAAGGAGCCCCCGCCCCGCGTCCGGCCCAAGCGCGGCGGGGGAGTGGGCGCCAGCTCAGGCAACGGCCCCAAGAGCCTTGTCCTATCCCACGTCGCGGCGGGCCGCATGGACGAGGCCGCGGACGCCTTCGCGGCCGTCAGGAGCCCCGACGCGTTCCTCCACAACGTCATGATCCGCGGCTTCGCCGACGCGGGCCTCCCGCGCGACGCGCTCGCGGCCTACCGCGCCATGCTCGCCGCCGGCGCGCACCCGGACCGCTTCACCTACCCCGTCGTCGTCAAGTGCTGCGCTCGCCTCGGCGCGCTCGAGGAGGGCCGCGCGGCGCACGCGGCCGTCATCAAGCTCGGCCTGGGCACCGACGTGTACACGGGCAACTCGCTCGTCGCCTTCTACGCCAAGCTCGGCCTCGTCGGGGACGCCGAGATGGTGTTCGATGGAATGCCGGCGCGGGACATCGTCTCGTGGAACACGTTGGTGGATGGTTACGTGTCGAACAGGATGGGGGCGCTGGCTCTGGCGTGCTTCGAGGAGATGAACGACTCCCTGCAGGTGCAGCATGACAGTGTTGGGATAATAGCAGCTCTTGCGGCTTGCTGCCTGGAGTCGGCACTGATGCAGGGGCGGGAGATACACGGCTATGCCATCAGGCGCGGGCTGGAGCAGGATGTCAAGGTGGGGACTTCTCTTCTTGACATGTACAGCAAATGTGGCAATATTGCGTTTGCTGAGAACGTGTTTGCAATGATGCCATCGAGGACCGTGGTGACATGGAATTGTATGATAGGTGGGTATGCTCTGAATGAGCGGCCTGTGGATGCATTTGATTGTTTCATGCAAATGAGAGCAGAGGGGTTTCAGGTGGAAGTGGTCACTGCTATCAATTTGCTTGCTGCATGTGCTCAAGCTGAAGGTTCACTGTATGGAAGGAGCGTTCACGCTTACGTGATTCGGAGACATTTTCTTCCTCACGTGGTGCTTGAAACTGCTCTTCTGGAGATGTATGGAAAAGTTGATAAAGTGGAATCATCCGAAAAGGTATTTGATCAGATAACAGACAAAACACTGGTATCATGGAATAATATGATTGCCGCCTACATGTACAAGGAAATGTATTCGGAAGCCATCACATTGTTCCTGGAGTTACTGAATCGACCACTTTATCCTGATTATTTCACCATGACCACAGTAGTACCAGCATTTGTCTTGCTTGGGTCACTAAGACAATGCAGGCAAATGCACAGCTACATTATCAGGTTAGGCTATGGAGACAACACTCTCATTATGAATGCAGTTGTGCATATGTATGCAAGGTGTGGTGATATTGCGGCCTCAAGGGAGATATTTGACAGAATGCCAGGCAAGGATGTGATCTCCTGGAACACGATCATTATAGGATATGCAATTCATGGACAGGGAAAGACTGCGTTGGAAATGTTCGATGAGATGAAATGTTACGGTATGGAACCAAACGAGAGTACCTTTGTCTCTGTGTTGACTGCTTGCAGTGTTTCAGGCATGAAGGATGAGGGATGGAAGCAGTTCAATTCAATGCAACAAGAGTATGGTATGGTTCCACAGATTGAGCACTATGGATGCATGACTGATCTTCTGGGCCGGACAGGTGACCTTGGAAAGGTATTCCAGTTCATTGAAAACATGCCAATAGCTCCAACATCCAGGATTTGGGGTTCCTTACTGACTGCGAGCAGAAACAAGAATGATATTGATATAGCAGAATATGCAGCAGAGAGGATATTCCAACTGGAACATAACAACACAGGATGCTATGTTGTTCTGTCTTCCATGTATGCTGATGCCGGGAGATGGGAGGATGTAGAGAGGATAAGATCTCTGATGAAGGAGAAGGGGTTCCGAAGGACAGAAGCAATAAGTCTTGTCGAGCTTCATGATAAAGAGTGCAGTTTTGTCAATGGGGACATGTCTCACCCTCAGAGCCAGGAAATCCATGAATTCTCAGATATTCTTTCAAGAGAGATCGGAGAAACTTTTGATAGCCCAAGTAATCTCAGCGATTCGGATCCTTTCACATCAAGGAGAACAGTGCTTCCCAATAAGCATAGTGTAAGGCTGGCTGTTGCCTTTGGCCTGATATCATCTGAGGCTGGAGCTCCCGTTCTTGTCAAGAAGAATGTGCGTGTATGCAACGACTGCCATCATGCACTGAAGTTGATATCAAATTACTCAAGTCGGAAGATTATTGCGGGTGACACAAAGATTTACCACGTATTTTCAGATGGCTCTTGTTGTTGTGGTGACTACTGGTGAATTGTTATTTACCTACAGTTGATGGAATGCGTGAATGAACTTCTGGACGAGCAACGCAGTGCCTGGGTGCAGAACACCAAGGCACAGCGTCCCATAAAACTGGTACATGGTATGATCTACTGGGACATCCATTCTGAGGTGCTCGTGGCCTGGCTTGAGGGAACAGTATCTTTCCGCATTTTGACAAAGCTAGGGGAAATACTGTGACTTATTACCAGTACTGATTACAGTTTTGATACGTGAACCAAATGTAATCTTTTGTAGCAATTGATAGTAACATGAGTTACATGATGTACAAAGTCGATTCTTTTCAAGTGAAAAGACTCTGAATTACAGATAACTCAATTGTACCATACATCATACACTGATCAAATGCTAGAAAAGCTGTTTTCAACTCTCAGAAACTCTTGCCAAGAGAAAATCAAACATGTAGAGGAGTTTCTGCTTCAGATTTACCAATCCTCTGAACCATTTCCTTTCAAACATACAGTAGTCGTTTACAGAAGATTAAACAAAAAAAAAAGTACAGGACTTGGATTTGGGAAAATCCCGTTCTGAATCTACGCTCCGCCGCGGCGCTTGGCCTCCTCGGCCTCGATCGCGCGGCGGGACGCCTCGGCGAGGCGGTCGAGCGCCTGCTGCACGGCGTCGCGGCCGCCGATGAGGAGGCGCGCCACCACCTCCGGGTCGCGCTCCCCGCGGGCCTCCTCGAACTCGCGCCTGGCATTGGCGCGCAGCACCTCCCGCCACGGCACCCCGCGGTCGTCGGGCCACGCGAAGAGCCGCGTCGCCCGGAGGATGTCCCGGTACAGGCCCAGCGCCTCCCGCCGGGAGCTCGTCAGCCGCCGCCTCGCTTCGGCCTCCGCCGCGTCGCCGTCGAGGACCGCCGCGGGCTTCTTGACGAGGTGCTGGTCCAGGAGCTCCTCGATGGTGTCGGGCCCCTCGTGGATGGCCCGCGCGGGCGGCCGCGGCCTCGGCGCGGCGAGGCCGCTGAGGACGTCGGAGGCGCGGGCGCGTCCGGCTACGGCCATGCTCCTGTAGTCCTGTGCTGCGGCAGAGTCCGAATCTGATTTGGGTCTGGGTAGCCCGGGCAGCAGACGGTGGAGAATCAGACTTGATTGGGCTGGGCTGGGCTGTGGTGGGTCGGGTCGGTGGTGAGGAACAGCCTAGAGAGGCGGTTTGATCCTAACAGCTGTTGACGTCACCATTACGCCATTAGCGGTCCGACAGTCAGTGTGTCGGACTCCGACTTCACGTCGAACTGCCGGCTTTATAACCGAGGGCGTGCGCTCCTCTCCTCCCCGCACAATCCATCCATTGCAGTCTCTTCCATCGATCCACGCATGGACGGCACCATGTCCCTGGCCGCCGCCGCCGCGAACTGCCGCTGCAGCCGCGTCGTGTTCGTGGGCAACATCCCGTTCCACGCCTCCGAGAAGGAGCTCCGCGACGCCTGCGAGCTCATCGGGCCCATCCGCTCCCTGCGCCTCGCCGCCGACCCCGCCACCGGCAAGCGCAAGGGGTACGCCTTCGTCGAGTACCCCGACGACGAGACTGCGCGCAGCGCCTGCCACAACCTCAACGGCCACAACCTGCGCGGCCGCGAGCTCCGTGTCGGTCTCGCCGGCCGCCGCCGCCGCCGCCCCCGTGGCGACCGCGAGCCCGTCGGCCTGGAGGACGCCATCCACGCCGCGTCCCTCGTCTCCGGGGCGCCCCCGCTCGACTCCGTCACGCGGTACCTTGCGGCGCGGTCGGCGCGTGAGCTGCGGGAGATGGCGGCCGCGCTGGAGGCCGACGGCCCCGACACCCTGAGGCTGCTGAAGGAGCACGTCCCGGGGCTGGCCGCCGTCATGGAGCAGGTGGGTCATCTGCTCGACATGGCGGCCGCGGATGACGCCGCGGAGGCGGCCAAGAACAAGAAGCGGGCGGCGGTGGCGGAGTCCAACGACGAGCACCGCGCCAAGCTCACGAAGGTGGAAGTGGAAGCCGGCGGCTTCAAGGACAAGATCGCGGTGTCTGCTGTAGGTGTCAAGTGTTTCTGATCAGATGTTCTCGGCAAGGCTCTAGCCCTCTACTGTAATTGTTTGTTGGTCTCCTGGATCTACTGTAATTGTCAATGACACTGTATGATTATTATGTTGATTAACAAAGGAATTAGTGTTTCCAATTTTTCCATGCTTGAAATCCTACAACCAAATCTCGCGCCTAGTACTTTTGTTGTTCGTACAGGCCCATTGTCTACCTGATTAATTGCTGTGCTCTGCGTGTGCAAAGTGGAAGATTGACGCAACTAGTCTAGGGTACTGAGGGCACGGCGACGATGTATGCTATGCGACGAACTCTGAACATTCTGAATTTCAGATGTTCCACGGTCCTCAGTTCAGGGGCTCTGATTAGAACAACTTGAATTGATGTTCCAGTTCCAAGTAATTACCGACCGATAGCAAAACAGTGGAAGTTAATCATCTGAAAAAGGCTGGCCCCTGAAGCTGCAGGCTTCAATCGAAGGCAATTGTTACCCTGAGGGAGAAGCACCAGCGGCCTCGTTCAAAACTTCTGGTGGTGCTCGCCACCGGGGGCGGCAGCTACCTTGTTTTATTAACGACGGCGATCTAAAATTGTTTTCTTTTTTATTAGAATTAGATGGAGCGAGAACTGAAAACAGTTCAATCCAGTTCTTGAATTACAAGCAAATCACTTCAACTCATGGGCGGTCGTTATTTGAAATACTGACCACCCTAATCACAAGCAAATCACTTCCTAATCTCACAATACCGATTGAATAGTTCCACAGTTTTACGTGCATTCTTTGCAATTTCTTTTCATCCATGTGCATGTGTACCTCAGATGAATGCAATCAATAATATCGAAAGCCCTTTTTTGTGTTCTAAGTTTTATTCTTCGGATCAGACATGGAAAGCATGTGGAAAAATACAGTAATGAGTTTTCGGTCAAGCCTTTGAAAGCCTTCCCCATTGTCACCCAGAAAGGAGAGTAAAGAAATTTTGTTTGAAAGTAATGTCACATGTTCGTCGTCGAGTCGAATTTTTTTTTTCGAATACGCACGAGAGCTGCGTATGGTTGTATTAAGAAAGAAGAGTTTGTTACAACGCTCTTAAAGCGCCCGCGGCCTCTACGCTGTCAGTTTGACCGATGAAAGAGGAGAAATACAAGGGCGGATTACTCGCTAAACAAACAACCTAATCATCGAGTCGAATCACCCCTATAACTAATGCAAGCTCGAGGACATTTAAACTTACAGCAAAATTGCTACTAGTAATTTACAGGAAACTCGCACCACGATACGACCTGACCGGACTCGAAGCGAGACGCGAAATCAGACGGCAGCCTTCACTTCCCATACGCGGCGGCGGCAGAAGCAGGCGCCGCCGGGCTGGGCGCGGCGGCGACGGCCTTGGTCTTGATCCGGTACCTGGGGCGGCGCGGGATGACCTGGCTGGGCCCCATCCCGAGCTGGCCGTTGCCCTGCATGACCGGCGGGCCGTCTTCGTAGACGTGGCCGAGGAGGCGGCCGCAGGCATCGCAGCTGATGCGCGTGCGCTTCCGCTGGATGCCCCAGTAGTTGCGGGTCTCGAAGAAGGGGCGGATCCGGTCCTCGGCCGCGAACCGGAGGCGCGACTCGTCCACCCACGCGAAGGACAGCGTGCCCTTGTTCCCGGCCTCGAAGAAGACGCCCGCCGGGTACAGGTGCGCCGCCGACAGGTTCAGGTCCGCGCCGCACGCCGCGCAACGGTACGAGGCGGAGGAGGCGGCGGCGGCGGGCGCCGACGCCATGCGTGGGGGATCGCTGGACGGAGGCCTCGCCTCGGCTTGGCTGGAGGGTGGGATTTGGGCTGTGGTTCGTTGGGAGGTTTCTGGTTTTTTACTCCGGGTCCGGGGAGGAGCAAGGACGGCAGATTTGTCGTTGCCGTATCGGCCGCCACCGCGTTGGACCGGCGGCGTTAGCTTGGTGGAAGGGAACTAGAGAAGTTTCTTCTATGGTCAGTCGGTCAAAAAGTCAAAGGCTGGACAGGTGTCAGCAGCCTTGCCGGGCTACAAAGCTTTCATAGCCCAGCGAACCCAGCCGCTTTCTAATTGGGATGCCATCGGCCTAACATGGAAATACTTCGGCCCAGTCCACCAAGTTGTTCATACGACAGCAGTGGGCCCTTTAGGTTGTAACGAATGTGCTACAATATTTGCAAGCACAAGTTCGATTCAAGTGCTAATTCAGCAAAAAAAAAAACGCATATCACGTGACTTCGTTAATCTCGAGGATTTGCCGGCTCAGCCTCTTGGAGGTGCTCATAGGGTAGGGTTACGTGCGTGTACTCATAGGGATGAGTGTGCGTGCGTGTTGTGAGCATCTGCGTCTGTATTGTGTTTCTCAAAAAAAAATAATGAGATTTTTTTTAAAAAAAACCCACAAGTCAGAAGCTAGCAGCGAGACATAGTACATGCCTGCACGGATCGCGTAGCCCCCCAATCCTCATCTGAGCGCCCGCGAGAGGTGCAAGATCTATATAAAGGCAGAGATAACAGAACACCCCCGCCCCGCATGGAGGCGATGGAACTGCAACCGTGAGCCCGTCAAACCTTTGCATGGAACCAGGAACGAAGCTGTTGAGTTGGGAGATTTTGTGGCCTGAGAAGTTGGGCACCAACGAATGAAGGACCCGGCTCCAAGAATATTCTCATTTCTTCCTCGCTATACATTGGCTGCGCCCGTTCCCTCTCCCCTAGATCAGTTCACGCGTCAGCAGCCCTGTTTTGGAGAGATCTACAGTTGACGAGGCCGCAGCGCCGGAGGATCGAGAACCTCGATTATCGATCGGGCAATGGCGGGCGGGCAGAGCAACATGCACGTGCTCTCGGCGCTGGACGGCGCCAAGACGCAGTGGTACCACTTCACGGCCATCATCGTCGCCGGCATGGGCTTCTTCACCGACGCCTACGACCTCTTCTGCATCTCCCTCGTCACCAAGCTCATCGGCCGCGTCTACTACACCGTCGATGGCTCGCCCAACCCCGGCACCCTGCCGCCGGACGTCTCAGCGGCCGTCAACGGCGTGGCCTTTGTCGGCACGCTGTCCGGGCAGCTCTTCTTCGGGTGGCTCGGCGACAGGGTCGGCCGGAAGAGCGTCTACGGCGTCACGCTGCTGCTGATGATCATCTGCTCCGTCGCGTCGGGGCTGTCGTTCGGCCACTCGCCGGCGGGCGTCATGGCCACGCTCTGCTTCTTCCGCTTCTGGCTCGGGTTCGGCATCGGCGGCGACTACCCGCTGTCCGCCACCATCATGTCCGAGTACGCCAACAAGCGGACGCGGGGCGCGTTCATCGCCGCCGTGTTCGCGATGCAGGGGTTCGGCATCCTCGCCGGCGGCGCGGTCGCGATCGGCATCACCGCCATCTTCAGAAGCCGGTTCCCGGCGCCCCCGTACGCCGTGGACCCCGCGGCGTCCACCCCGGCGCAGGCGGACCTGGTGTGGCGCATCATCCTCATGTTCGGCGCGGTACCCGCGGCGCTCACCTTCTACTGGCGGATGAAGATGCCGGAGACGGCCCGGTACACGGCGCTGGTGGCCAAGAACGCGGAGCGCGCCGCGGCCGACATGTCCAAGGTGCTCCAGGTGGAGATCGCCAAGGAGCAGGCCGAGGTGGCGGCGCCGGCGTCCGGGTGCCCCAAGTGCAGCCGGCCGTTCGGGCTCTTCTCGTGGGAGTTCGCGCGGCGGCACGGCGCCCACCTGGTGGGCACGGCGTCGACGTGGCTGCTCCTGGACATCGCCTACTACAGCCAGAACCTGTTCCAGAAGGACATCTTCAGCGCGATCGGGTGGATCCCGGCGGCGCGGACGATGAGCGCGCTGGACGAGCTGTTCCACATCGCGCGCGCGCAGACGCTGATCGCGCTGTGCGGCACGGTGCCGGGGTACTGGTTCACGGTGGCGTTCATCGACGTGCTGGGGCGGTTCAAGATCCAGCTGGCGGGGTTCCTGATGATGGCGGCCTTCATGCTGGGCCTGGCGATCCCGTACGGGCACTGGACGGCGCCGGGCAACCAGACGGGGTTCGTGGTGATGTACGCCTTCACCTTCTTCTTCGCCAACTTCGGGCCCAACGCGACGACCTTCATCGTGCCGGCGGAGATCTACCCGGCGCGGCTCCGCGCGACGTGCCACGGCATCTCGGCGGCGGCGGGGAAGGTGGGCGCCATCATCGGGTCCTTCGGGTTCCTGTACCTGGCGCAGAACCCGGACCCTGCCAAGACGGCGCACGGGTACCCGCCGGGCATCGGCGTGCGCAAGTCGCTGTTCGTGCTGGCCGGGTGCAGCCTCGCCGGGTTCATGCTCACGTTCCTGGTGCCGGAGCCCAAGGGGAAGTCGCTCGAGGAGATGTCGCGCGAGAACGAGACGGCCGCCGCCCAGCCGTAAGGGCCGCCGGCTCGGCCTCTCCAATGGTGTACTAGCTAGAGCAGCGGGGGGTTTGGTTGGTTGGCGCGTGCATTAGAGTAGTAGAGCTACTAGTTCAGTAGTTGTGTGACGTGTCAGGTAGCTGGAATAAGTTGTGTGAGTTGAATGGCTCATTCAGAAGGGTCGAATCCAAGAGCAGGTGCGTGCGGCTACACCGGCCGCATGGCCCATTGGCCAAGAGCCGGAGGGAACGAATTATGGGGCCTTTCCTGGGCTTCCAATTGCAGCAAACAAAACTTGTTATGTGCAACAGAAATGAGGCCCATCGAATGCGGAACTAGGTCCATTTCAATATTTCATCATGTTTTTGTTTTTCAAAAAAAAAAATCATCATGCTTTTGAGAAGGCACAATATTCCAAGGTAATCAGTGCTGAAACAGTAATACGGTACTACCCTGCAAGTCAAGGCTCCTGCTACTGATGCGAATGCGATGCATCTCGAACGAAATCCATATATTTCCGAACTGCCCTGGTAAATGCTGGTCCGTTTCCTTGTTTCAGGCCAATAACTGTTTTGAACAACGGTTCTCCGAATCATAACGCGCCTAGTACTAGTGATGAGCCCGGAAATCTCGCTTTTCACTTAAGCTGGACGAATATTTTGACTTAAGAGGAATTATTCTCCCCCAGGACACAAAGCCGCGGAGATAACGATTCGTGATCTACAAATGCCAGCCAGGTCAGTACACTGTCCCGGCTGGCATAAACTTCTTCCGTTTCCTTTGTGAACATGGCACCCTGTTTATAGCACGGGCGCCACGGCAAAAGCACAGCACACACACATGTGGCATGTCAACATGTTCTGCGCACGAATGAAGACCAGCACACCACATAGGTGAGCGCTCGGCCAAGAAAGAGCCAGCAAACACTACGGTGACGTCTCGGTGGCGCATGAGCACGACATCTCGGTGCCTGCACGACGCTCGAACCTCCAGAGTTCCCGACCTTTGGCTTTCGGTTCCGACTGGCATCCAGAAACTCCAATCACTCGATTACCGCAACGAATCACCACGACTCTTCGGTTCTAGCAGCGGACGAAGATGATCGAACGCCGCGAGCCACACAAAAGCCGGGACCATTCAGACCACCACCACGACGAGACGAGGCTTCCCTACGCCACCATCACGTTGTCAGTTGTCGCCAGCACTCCACAAGCGGCAGGCGCAACGGAAGACTAGAAACAGTGTGGGCGCTCTCCATCAGGCGAGGCCATCTTCTAATGCCCAATTCCAAATCAGCTAGCTATACGCCCTAAACAACTTTCGGACCAGGAACCGCATGCGTGCAGAGGTGCTGTTCGAAGAAATAGCCAAAGATTATTTTAAAAGTTAAAATTTATTCTAAGATAATAGATCTTCAATAAAATAGTCCTTGATGTATTTGGATCCAAGAGCTATTTAGCTTCTAAAGTACTTTCCAATTATTTGGCTGCCACTTTAACAATAGAGAGAAAGAGAGAAAGAGAGAGAAAGAGAGAATTAGTGAACCTCGCTCGAAATAGCCTCAAATAGCATTCCTTGGAGGAGATAGTTTTTTGAGGTGAGCTATTTGCAAATAGTTCAGAAATAGCCTTAATGTTTGGCTCCTCTAGAGCTATTTGGGTTATTTAAATGGAGCTGCCCAGGAACCCAAACAAGACCACATGCAGCAAACGCTTCACGTGCGACCCATTGTAAACACGTGCCAAGGCTGGCTGGGATCGTCATGTTTGCTTATACACTTCAGTTAGCAGGACTTGTTGGTGGACTGGCGGTCTATGAGCTATGTTGGCCTTGTTGTCTTGATGGGTCGGGATTAGGTAGGTGAGATCCCAGCCCGCCCACACAGTGGTGCGGAGACAAGGAACAAAGAAGCGATGCGTATCTCGAGCCGGGACAGCGACCAAAAGCCTCAACAGCTTGTAAGCATCTGATCAGAGAGGAAAAGAGAAAAAAACGGAGGGGGTAATCTGCCTGGCAACCCACGTTCGAAGATGGTCGGGTGCCAGCTAGTGGAACTCACTAATTGGACGGGGGCAAAACGGAACAAAACGAGCTCGGCAGCAAGAGGTGAGGACGAGGACGAGGACGAGGACAGCCAGGCTGGGCAAGATCCAGAGCAGCAGCCGGCCCAGGCAAGGCCAGCAGCCTGGACCAACAGGTTCCCGTGGTGGACTGGTGGTGCTGGGCGGGCGGGCGTGCATCTGAGCTGACGCGCGCGAGCCCAGCTGCAAATCCAAATCGGGGGAGATCATTTAATACGTCCGGTGCCAAGGCAGCAGCCACACAAGCAAAGGGTGGTGGTGGCCAAGCCGCCAGAGGCAGCAGATATTCCCCTCCCGCCCGCGCGCCTCCGGCAGTCCGGCCCGGCGATCCGCGCGCAGCAGTGTCGGCAGGGAGGCAGGCATGTGATTCACCGCCGGGGCAGATCAGGGATTCCCGCTTCCCTCCCCGGCCCGGTAATAATTAACCGCCTCCTTGGTCCTCGCATTGCGACGACCGCGAGCGCACGACGAAACTGCCTGGCTTTTGCCTCTTCCTTGGACAGCGAGCGCTGCTTTCGCAGGAGCTGCTTGATCCTCCGCCCAGCGTTACTTATGTTCCGCCTTTTATTTTTTTAACTTTTCCTTTGAAAAAAAATTCAGAGTAAATACTAGATTCTACTGTAGAGTACTAGTGTAGTAGTGTGGCGCTCAGAATTGCATCTCTCCCGATGTTAAGCTTTCAGGATTCGGAATCAGCAGCTCTAGGCTGCACAGCTAGTACTTAGTACCCCTTAGTTGGTACGGACGCGTACAGCGGTCATCACTGGACGGAGATCCAGATCGGCAGATCGCCCGCCTCCTTCTGTACTCCTTAATCTACTATCGCAAGTGTACTACAGCTAATGACATGAGAGTGAGTTGCCATGCAGCGTCTAATTCGAATATCTGAAGATTTTGCTAAAAAAAAACCGGAACAGCAAGCACATGCCACCGCCAAGACGCTGCACGCCGCTGGCGCACACGATGGGAGGAGGCCCCCGCCACCCACTGGGACGCCCGCGCCCGCGCCCGCCAACGGATATTTTCACAAAAGACTGGTGGCGCGCGCGCGCGCGGGGAAAGCAGGTGTCAGCTTTTTCCGTGTCCCTCCAGCGCAGGCGGCAGGCGCGGTGGTGCAGAAAAAGAAAAAGGAGGCCAAACATGGCGCGCAGCGCATGCGCATCGGCCGCCGTGACGACCTCACGTGCCCGGCTTGTCCCCATCCCCCGCCCCAAAACCACTCCGCCAATTCTTTTTTACCCCGGCTCACTGATCTAAACAACGTTTCAGATCCGGTCAAAAAAACAAGAACGTTTCAGATCCGATCGCGGGACCCACTTGCCATGGCACGAGATCGTAGGCCCCGAGCCGGGCTCGTGACGGTCACGCACCGCTCGCCGCTCAATCCCTCTTTCTCTGGCCGGAGGTGGTAGAATAAGGTAAAATGTGAAACGGCGGGAATGTTTGTCGTTTCCAATCTTTTTCACCGCGCCTGCGCCCTGGGCCCTGGCCGACCGGCAGGCCGCCGTGCGCGGCACGACGGAACGGGGCAAGTAAAACTGGTATGAAAAGCCCTGTGCAGATCTCACCAAACAATCTGTTCCTCACTGGTAGCGGTAAAAATTGGGGAATTCAATTCCAAAGTGTTGTTGCAGACAAAACATGGCTGATGATGATAGATAGATAGATAGATATAGATGGATCCACCGATCAAGCAAGCGAGAAAACAAATCTAGATCCCAACCTCCTCTCCCTCTCTCCACCGGATAATCCTCCACCAAAAAAAAATTAAACTGAAATCTACGAACAAGAAAAGAGTAACAACAAGCATGGTTCCTTCCTAGTAGTATCTTCTCTAAGAGATCGAATTTGATTCCTGAAGCTCTCCGAGCAGCCTGCTCTTCTTACCTCTGCTGCTCCTGCCAGATTATTTCTTCTTCCCCTTGCGGTGGGCGAGTAAGTGGCGGTGTCGTAGTCTTGCACTATTTCGCCTCCTCGGTGGCGGCGGCGGGCTTGCGGAGGAGCACCATGTGCATGGGCGTGAAGATGCCGGTCTCGCCGCCTTTGGTGAGGTGCTGCGCGGTCTCGAAGAGCATCTCGTGCACCTCGGACACGCCCTTGGGGGCGATCCGGAGCATGGTGAGCACGCGGACGACGAGGGAGTTGCGCCAGTAGGCGATGCGCCCCATCTTGAGGCGCGTCCACCAGGGCAGCGCGGGGGGCAGGGCGAGGTCCTGCTCCTTGAGCACCTCGAAGCCAACCTCCTTGGCGATGGACGCGATCTCGTCCTGGCGGCGCAGCCCCGGGAGGGCGTCGCCGCGCTCGATGCCCTGGATGCAGTCGACGTGGTCCGGGTCCTCGGCGCGGTACAGCGAGGTGGTGACCCACTCGTAGGATACGTAGAGGCCGCCGGGCTTGAGCACGCGGAACACCTCGCCGTAGACGTCCTGCAGCTTGGGCGCGTGGCAGGTGGCCTCGATGGAGTAGGCGCCGTCGAAGGAGGCGTCCGGGAAGGGCATGGAGAGGAAGTTGCCGCAGACGACCTCGCAGCGGGAGTCGAGTCCGGCCTTGCGGTTGTGGGCGCGGGCGCGGTTGACCTGGTAGTCGTTGATGGTGATGCCGACGACGTTGGATCCCGAGTGCGCGGCGATGGCGCGCATGGGCCCGCCGACGCCGCAGCCGACGTCGAGGAGGCGGTGGCCGGGCTTGGCGCCGAGGAGGTCGACGACGCGCTCCTCGTGGACGCGCGTGGCCTCGCGGTGGGAGCGGCCCGGGAGGGAGGGGGAGAAGTGGAAGGACTGGCCCCAGCCCCACTCGTAGATGTCGGTGACGAGGTTGTAGAAGGTGTCGACGAAATCGGGCACCTTCTCCGCCGAGGCGGCGGTGGTGGCCGTCTCCTTGGGGCGGCGGAAGAAGGACCAGTACTGCGTGTACTTGTCCTGCACCTTGTCCCGCGTGATGGATCCCATCTTGAGATCCACCGCCCGCTTGCCCTTCACCTCCGCCGCGCCCATCACCCAGACGAACCAGTACACCAGCCCGACCCCGACGACCGCCGCCGTCCACGCCATCGTCGCCGCCTCCATCCCGCCAGCCGGCCCGCGCGCGCACACGCACCCGAGAACCTCCCTCTTCAGCGACGAGCGGCGAGGAGGGGGAGGGGGAGGGGGAGGAGGAGGAGAGGAATGAACAGGAGGACCGGGGGATTTGGGGGGGCTTTGGGGATTTAAGCAAGAGAGCGCGTGAGCAAGGGGCCCCGGATTTTTGGGTGGAGCGCGTGTGGGACGGCTGGCTCGCGCCGCACGTCGCGGTGGCCCCCTGCGGCGCTGTGCTCCGATCTGATCGGACGGCTGCCGCGAGACCGATGGCGATGCCGCAGGGGCCAGGGCGCGGCTGCTTGCTGCTGCAGCAGCTGCCGAGTTTTTTACGGGAAGGGGGGGGGGGAGGGCCAGGATTTTTTGGGGGCCGCCGCGCCGCGCCGCGCCGTGCCCGTGCCCGTGCATGGGGGGAGGCGATGCAGGTGGAGGCCGGGTGGGGTGGTGGTAGGCCCGCCCGGTCCAGGTCCAGCCAGCCATATTGTTTTTGGCACGGGGCGGGCCGCGGGGGGCACGAGGCGGAACGCGCTGCCACGGACCGGGATGAAGGAAGGAGGGAGAGAGCTGGAGAGGCCGGTTAGCATGGCCAGCCTGCCTGCCGTACTGCCATGTGTGTGTGGTGATGTGCTTGGGCCTTGGGCCTATCGTCACCCTTCTATGCGCTGGCGGCTGGAGTAGTCGAGTATTTCTTCTTCCTCATCGAAAAAAAAAGGAAAATTATTGCTTCTTGCTCTCTCTTCAGATATGTTTCTTTCAAAAAAAAAATTATGATGACGAAACGTATGCCGGGTAGAAAGGATAAGGGTACGCAAACAAAGGGTTAGTGGCTGATACCAACCAAATGTGGTACTGTGCGAGTTGCGAGTATGTAGTGCAGATGTGAAAAGCGTTTTGTAACTAGCAATCTTTTTTATCTGCACTAATACGATGACTGCATTTCTACAGTGTTAATTCTTTTTAGTGCTATAGGAGTCCTTAAAACCAAGTAAGGTGTGCTTTGGTATATGTTAAATACTAGATGCTCGATCACCTCTTCCATCTTAACAATTAGACAATATAGTCCATCGACTACACTGGCTAGACATTTTGTGTCATAACATAAAGATATAAAAATAAATATTTAAATAGCTATGTCCTATTGTTTCTTGCCAAACTTGGAGATGTACAAATAGTCAAATATATATATTTTATCTTTCGTCATATCCTTAAGTCAGCTCGTTAGACATTATTATTTATCAAACAATATCAAATAACCATCACATCACTCCTTCTGTTGACCTGCCCTCAATTCATTTGCCATTGTTTAGACGTGAGCACATACATGTACACACGTTCAGTTTTGTGTACAAAGTACAACCATGATGTCTTACACCATTTTACTTCACCATCATTGACCATTCAAAGCATCTAGCATCTATCGTTTAATTTAGTCCTTTCGGCCCAAAACAATATGCGCTCATCTAGACGCACTTATAGACGATAACAACATAACGAATACGAAAGATTGCCAACTTTTACTATGCACACCACCTGCTCACGATCCTAAAAGGGAACGTTTTCCCAATAAATTGGGCAAAAATATATGTAGATCAAAGCCAAAAGAGTTGATTGAAAATCATACCGAGGACCGCGGGTGATTTATCTCCTCTCCACATTTGTCATCGAAGAAGAGGCACGGGATCAAGTTCGAAGGTGCACCATGGGAAATTTTGCACCGAGGACCAATGATTCGTTTGGCTAACAACATCCATGCTTGAACTGTATACATCTACTGTCAACGTATCTGTATGGGGAATGATTCGTTTGATTTTTCTTCACACGTCCAAAGTTTTCCACTCGACATGCGAGGGATCATCATCACCACAGAGGAATTCAACTTTTGCAGCAGACAAACGGAGGCCCACGGGCTTCTTTCGGCTTAAGATTGAGACCACACTTCAAGACTTTATCCCCCCCCCCCCCCCCCCCCCCCCCCCCCCCATCCTGTTCTTGCCAGAAAGTTTACCTTTGCGCTTTGCTGCTCTGGTAAAGTGTCACCAGACCTTTGTCGAAACGGGCAAAGGTAAGTGAAAGTGCTTTAATAATGGAGATCTGGTGGTATGTAATGGTAGAGATTAAGAATTTTTTACCGAGCGCCCAAGCGGCTTTCTTTTTTCACCTTGGAGAATCCATCCCAATCCCGGAAATTACACTTTCGTGGTGCCGTATCTTCTTCACCTTGCAAGTTGCAGTCGTTTATGCGGTAGCCACCTTGAAACATTATACTACCGACAGCTGCCGTATTTCCTGAAGCGTGTCACATCAGGTTTTCAGAATTTTATCAACCACCTTTTCACTGTATTTGAATAGACAGTAGATAGATTTCGACTGATTAAATAATATTTTATAAAAAAAATAAGTTAAAAAACTGAAAATAGACCAACCAAACAGTCTTTCTCACCGTTTCAGCCACAGCAGTGTCGACGATGGACGACTTGACGAGGAAAAGCGGAACGCACGAATCCTGCCTGGGCCTACGAGGCCGCACGCGTGCTCTCCCGGCATGGCCGCCATGGCGGCATGCCACGACGCCTAGGCCAGGCACGCGGCACGCCGAGAACACAATCCGACAAGAGCCATCAGCCCATCCCCTCCACTCCACAAGAAAAGCCGTGACCGCTCGGGCAGGCTTGGGGACGAGGTGTCGTGATGCCTTTTTCTTAAAGAAACCGGATTATATTTCACATAAAATTCCGATAGTTTACATCCCAAAATTTAAAAAACAACCCTAAAAGTAAAATAAAATACAAAATACAGCCTAGTCCTTGCAAAATTCTTCCGGTCGTCCCCATCGTCGCCGACGGTCGAAGCTGCCGCCCGTGAAGCCGACCATTTCTCGACGAAAAACAATACAAATTTTCAGTGGCACCATAAGCAGAACATATTTTCAGTGGCACCATAAGCAGAACATATTTTCAGTGGCACCATAAACAGAACATCATGAACACCGACATGCCTTGTGATCGCTGAACGAACAGGCCGAGTGTAAGATGCAGCGGCGGATGCAGTATTTAAAACTTGGGTATTTCTAAATTCATATTAAAAAAATAATACATCTATAGAAATCAAATATAATTGAAAGCAATGCGTTATCGATAATTAAACTTATAGATAAGAGCAGTGGGCGTGAATTGGATATTCCTAGGAATACGGGTGAATACCCTTGCATCCGTCCCTGGTAAGATGGCCAATGGCCATCCCATCACCAGCGAGCAAGAGATCTGGCGCCATGACGAGTTACCCAGAAGGGGAAGAAAACCACCAGAAGCAGTGGTAGATGAAAACCAACCCGGTTCCCCCAGCGAGTTGGTAGACTAACCTCACGAGGCAATCGCAACCGACGCCGCGATCAGCAGGACCACCCTGGAGGTACAAAACAATCCTCCTGCCTCCAGCAGCTACGCCGTTAGTGACAAGGTTGGCGATGCCGCTGACATCGTGGGCACAGCTGGCGCAAAGAAGCCCACAAAAGACTCGAATACCAACGCATGAAGCAACATCTAAGAAAACATCGTTGGTACACAATCCTTCGCATAATACACCATCACCGTGCACCACAATCTCTGCAACCACCGTCAGCCTCCCACCTCCAACACAGACCAAGAGAGGAAGCAAAGGAGAAACACAAGTCCGACCAAACCAAACTCACAGAGCAAATCAAGGAAAACGAGCTCACCGAGATCTGCCCGGAGTAGCAAAATCCTTTCCGCTGCTACACCGTCGCCGACAATCAACATGAGGAACAAGATCCTCTCCATCGCGCCACCAAGAGCTACCAGCAGCAAAAGGAACAGCATTATTCTCCGACGGAGCGACGACCCCAAATCGGAAGAGGCAAACCTTAACCTATAGAAACCTAGGCTAATAGAGGTGGGTATATACACCGGCCATCGATTCCGCAGCTTCCCTCCACCTCCAGCGCCGGAACGGCCGCCGGAGGGGAGGAGGAGCCAACGAAATCGACGCCGGGAATCGAATCGCTCGTCGGTCGCCCTGCTGAACTGCAGCAAGGGGAAAAAAGAAGAGACGAGAAGGATCTGCCCAGGTGTCGTGATGCCTTTGCCGACGCCAGCGCGTCCGCCAACGGCCCACCTCGTCGCGCTCGCTCCCACTCTTCTTTGACCTGGGCCTCAGACGCCTTTTCGTAGTTTGCTTCCGGCCCACACAGCAGCTCCTAGCCAGTGGCCCATCTCTGTAGGCACGCGCCGCCGGCCCCCGTCGCCAACGGCCACCGCCACTTTCTTCTCCGGTCGTTTCTCAACCGTCCGCCGTGGCTCGAGGCCTCCGCTTCAACAATTCCATTCAGGTAATCTCTGTGCCCACGCGCAGGCTGACCCGGCTATTTCCGGGTAAAACCCTAGTTCGTCCTTGCATGATGGTAATGCTGCAAAATAATAATGTGATTGTCTGAGATTTTTTTTTTACCTGCCTGTCATCATTAGCTGTCCTATCATACACTCTTACATTAGAGACCTGGGGACGGTTTAGCTTTTATGTGTCTTTTTACTGTGTGAAGTGTGAATTGTGAATTGTGCAAGTAACTTTATCTGTCTGGTTAAAGAAATTAAAAGAAAGTGTACAAGGGTGTACAGCATTTTCTCCACAATTTGATGGCTGGTCCAAATCGTCTGATATTCTGGTCAATCATTACATGATGGGCGAAGGGTATGAGTATGGCATTTTCTTGTGTACAAAGCACAAATTGTTTGAAGAATAAGCGACTAGTACTGATCCTAATCAAGTTGGAAAATAATGATAACCACTGACATTGAGAGTTTAGGTCGCTTAGTTGTATCACACTACTATTTAGAGGCTCAAAGAAAATGGCTGATTCTCAGTACTCGACAAACACATTAGTTCTATCACACTAGTTTTTTTTTAGGGTATTCTATCACACTAGTTGTATGATAGAGTTTAATCATATAAATATATTTTTTTGAGGGTATTCTATCACACTAGTTGTATGTAGAGTTTAATCATATAAATTTAGTTAATATGAGGTTGCACCAATCAAGTTCTATACCTGTGAATCAGCAAAGTTGTTAGTCTATCACACAAGCAGAAGGCTCATACACAACACTTGGCCAAGTATATTCAAATTCTTCATCAGTTGACAAGTAATAACATCCGTCTGATTGTCTGGGGTTGTAAATAGCTTTAACTGTATGCGTTTCTTTCTTGATTGAGACAATCCATCTTTTATTTTGAGGTAAGGTTTTGTATGGCTGTATGGACTATGGAGTAGGTGTGTAGGACCACATGCCGCTTCCTTTCTCCTGCAACTCTTTTTTATTCTTCCTCCCATTATGAGTTGTAGTTTGTCATATCATATGAAATTGTACCCCGCCTCTGAAGCATCGTATCATTTATCAGTTGAAGTTTCATAGATTCTGCCCTTTCGCTTCACAAACTTCCTATTTTATCGGTGTTGTTTCCTCAATATTCTGCTCAATGCTTGTGCATGCTTATAGAAATTAAATGAGTTTTATATTAAAAAAAGATCAATCTATGTCAATTCACAACTCAAAAATAAACTATCGAAGTTTGATTTTATATATTTTTCTCAAGTGGTGAATCTGTGAGAGGTTCTTGAAATGCAGGATAATTGCAATATCTTGTTGGCATTCTGTATCATAATATATGAAAAGTGATGAATCTAAAAATTATTTTATTGCCGTGGATGTCTGACGGGATTCACTTAGCAGTGATCATACTTCCTGTTCTTTTGCTGTCTGTAGCTCATTGCGGTCATTGTTAACACTGGCATATATTTATGCCTTCCTGTAAGGTTGTCCACTTGGATGTGCAAATTTTGATCCAAAGTTTATATATTTATGGTATTTGGTTTCAGGGTTCCTTCACTATAACTACCTTAGATTTTCGGTTTTGGGTTCCAGGATGCAAAGTTTATATATTTATGGTATTTGGTTTTAGGGTTCCTTCACCATACTCCATCTGTCCTCAAATGTAAGCCATTTTGGTTTGTCCTAAGTCAAATTATTTCAAATTTGACCAAGTTTATAGAAAAAAGTAATAATATTTTGAATGTCAAATAAGAATAATTAGATCCATTATGAAATATATTTTTATAATTTACTTATTTCATGTGTTAGATGTTAATATTTTTCTCTATAAATTTGGTCAAACTTAGACTATTTTGACTTAGGACAAAGTAAAATGCCTTATATTTCAGGATGGAGGGAGTAACTAGCTTAGATTTTCGGTTTTGGGTTCCAGGTTTCCTTCCTATAACTAGCTTCAGATTTTCGGTTTTGGTTCCAGGTTTCCTTCACTAGAGCTTTTCAGTGTTAGCAGATAGTTGCAACTAATTACATCACTTCACGTTCCTTCAAAAAAAAATACATCACTTCACAGAAGAAATAGATCTGGGAGTTGATGTGTAAGGTGATGTGTAGGGACTCTGGATCTAATTTCCTCGCAGGGACTTTACTCACTAGATCTCTTCGGCCTATTAGATGTCAGACGTGTGTTTGGTTTGCACTGAAACTAACCTGGCCAAAATTCATCTAGCCACAGAAGTTTTGAGTGCATGCCGAACACCTGGGATTTTTCTAGCAAGTCTGGAGAAACCTTTTTGGGATGCTTTAGGCTTCGAGTATTAAAGCATCTGGACTTGTTACCTGGTCAATTGATTTTTCTATTAATTTGGATGATAAATGACCAATACCTGGATCGAGTTCAGTCTCCTTACTGAATTAGAAGTTGTCGTCATACTGATTCCTGATCTCCTTTACGATGTTCACAAAAACGTTCTTCATTACAATAAGCTCTTGAGGGTATGAATATTTGGCCTTCACCTTCTTTTGTGCTTAGCATTCTTAGCCTGTAATTTCTGCAGGATTGGTTTGTCAAATAGAGTTACATAAAGGAAACTGAAGGGCTGTTTCTTAAAGACTGATAGGGTAATTTTTTTTCTTGTTATGGTTATTGCTCTATGTTCTCTGTCTAAACCACGGGGCCTGCAGGCTTCCTAAACCGCCCGACATCACCACCAGTCACCGGATCAGCTTGACCTGAACTTCACAGTAACAAGTTGTTTTTTAATATATATACTGGTTAGCTCTGTGCCTCTGTCCTCTGATGACAGATAATCAGATATCTGTGTTATTGTTCTTGATTCCAATGAACAAGATAGTAATTTCTGGAGTCTATCCTCTTAAATTGTGATATATATCGTGCTTTCGTTTATCCTACAGTAATTTCTGGACTCTGTATGGAGAGAGGTGTGTGTACCCTCTCAAATTGTAATATGTATCCGCTACTTGTGCTCATGCTTTCATATGTTTGGCAGTAATTTCTGGTGCATGATGATTCCATTTTTTTAGAACACCCAACGTGTGTATCATTCATTAAGAGAGGAATTGGTGCATGATGATTACTTTGACTGTTTTGTGATGTCATGGTAGCATATCATGGTGTGTTTGCCTTTCATGGCAACATGGTCAATTTGCATTCGTCTTTTCATTCTGCTGATGAAGCGCGCCCGTAGTGTGGCTAAACTCTGCTTATTATCCCCTCTGCTCCTAACATGGGAAACCCCCAGATGGTGGCTTTAGCATGTTATGCTTCTTGGTCCAGCGTACCAGCTCTAGTGTGTCCTTTCCTTTTTTCTGTTTTTGTTTTCAAACTGTATCTACCATGTTTCTCATATGACCCGTCATTCTCTTGGCTCAGCCTAGGTGGCGTAGTAGCGTGCATCGTGTGCTGGTTTTCGCCCTTTGCTTATGATATAGCATATACTGTATTATTTGATGATGAAGTTGTTTTTAAGTCCATTATAGTACTGAGCAATTGGATTCTTTTGCAGGACCGAATAAATTCCCTTCAATACAAAAGGAAAAAGGAGTATCTAGCTAGCTGGAGTAGATTCTTATACATATACTAGGACAGTTCGAGGTTGAATTCGTCTGCAGGCAATGAGTTGGCCGCTGAAGGCTTCGCAAAGAATCCACTTCTATCTCTTTGAGACTAGCTAGGAGCGCTTTTGAGTTGTTTCCGACGTCGGTATCCTGGTAGGGTTCCTAGCTACCTCGGAGGCGTAGCGGGCAGCCATGAGCGCCTTTTGTATGACTATGACTATCGAGTCTTGGAATCCATTCACGGTGCGTTTAGTTGCTAAAAAATTCTGGGCAACATTTACAAGACCTATTAGAAGTATTAGACATAGACAAATTATAAAACTAATTACACGGATGAACGGAAAATCGCGAGACGAATCTATTAAGCCTAATTAATCTGTCATTAGAGGTTGTTTACTGTAGCATGATATTGTCTAATCATGGTCCAATTAGGCTTAAAAGATTCATCTGGAGATTATGGAATAAGTTTTGTCAGTTATCCACATTTAATACTCCTAGTGGTCAAACGTTTGAAGGTACTGTGGCGTTGGAAAATTTTTGAAAACTAAACGCGGCCTCGGCATTTTAGACCAGCACTGGGCAGGCAGTGCTGTAAACCGATGGTGGGCCATGCAACAGCGATGATATGTAGACGACGCTGTTTGATGGCAACATTGCCTCTCGTTTGCTGCTTTCGAACGAATGGTATCTGAATTTGAAGCTTGCATGGTGCATGTATGGAGATTGAGCTCTTGTGTTCACTGTTGATCTGAATCTATGCATTTGGAAAACTCCATTAAACTGCTACTGTATGTCAGAACAGTTAGTTGTTACCCTCATGAGGTCCATATGCATGGACTATCCAGGATGATCGATTGTTGAGCTTTCACTACCTGAGTGTACTTGATCGGCTACTTTTTTTTATCAAAAATTGAGAATTTGTCGTGTGCATTTGTCCTTAGCGTAACCACGATGCCCCGGCGGCTGGTGATTGGTAGAGCGGCGGTCAATTATGGGAACAGCAAGCCCAGACGTCTGTTCTCTATCAGAGATTCAGAGGGCTCATCAGCTGCGCCCCATGCGCTGGGCAAGCATATGGCGTCCAGAGCTCGTGGACCCCGGTTGGCTGGCTGGCTCATCCACACGCCACCGGAATGGACAGGCAGACGGCCGGGCCCGACCCTGGCATATACCCGGACGCCGGACTGAGTGGCGACCCAGCACATTCGCAAGCGCTGTCTCGCTGATGAGATGACGCGAGCGCGCAGCGCAGTGCCCCCCACGCCGGCTAGCCGTTGGTTCGATCCGGTGGCCGGCCGGCGCTACCCCAATACCCATGGCGCAAGAGACAGGTCGCTCATCACGTGAAAACGGTGGAGCGGAACGGGTCGTGCCCGGGCATGCATCAGTCAACCGCCCACGCCCACAGCGAAACGATGGGGATGAGACCAGCTGCCACAAGGGGCGTCGAAAAGAAAAGACCCTCCCCCTCCCGCATACGCCAGCGGCGCACGCCGACCCACACCCCGCGCCAACATGCCCCGTGGTGGCCGTAGCGGAAGCGGGTGGGTGCGTCCACCCGCGGACACCGCCGCTGTTTGCGGGGCGGCACCGTGCCAGCACGAGCGAGAGAGCCGTCGATCCAGCGCGCCGGCCGCGAGGACGCGTTGGCGCTTGGCGGTCGCCCGCCGCTAGCTAGGATAGGGATCCGCGCGCCGGCCGGCTCCGTCGTCGGCGTCCCTCCCTCCCCGGGGTAGCGGCCAGCCCCTGTCACCTCAGAACTGTCGCGCGCGGATGCCGGCCGCGCCCCCGTGAACCGCCCGCTTGCGCCGCGCGACCCCCTCGCTTTGTTCCCGCGCGCGCCTTGTGAGCCGGTTGCTGCTGGGCTGCCTGCTGGGATGGCGTGGCACGGACGGGGGTGCCGGCGCCGGGCGGGTGGCAGGCAGGGCAGGGGCATCGCATCGGCGCCGCGCACAGGCGTCACGTACGCCCGACCCGACCCCCTTGCGCACCTACGTAAGCGACGCTTTTGTCCGACGCTGCACAGCGCCGGCCCGGCCGGCACCAGTGCCGTGGCATGTGGTGACTGCAGCATGGCGATGGCGAGAGCCGAGAGCTGCTCGCTCTCTCCTGCACTGTACGTGAGTCTGCACGGCCCGCCGGACGTCGGCCGGCCGGCCGGCAGGCCACACCTATCGTCCGTCGATCGGTCTATTGAGCTATCGATGCTCATTGAAAAAAACGCGCGAACTATGACGGCACCACGCATTGCGTGCGGTGTATGACAAGGGGAAAGAAATTCCCTGCGTCTCCAACTGGCTACGACGTGGTGGCAGTACGAGCACGGATCGAAGACGCGCGTAGACGTGTCGTGCCAGTGGTGGCATCCCGATTGTTAATCCGGCGGGATAAACAATCGCCTGCGCCCTTGTGTCCATGCGCCATTGTTTTTAGCCTTATCCACGCATCCGTCAGATCTGATGGCTCCTCACCCGTATCAGGATTAACCACCCCCTCAAATCTCCCCGGATAACGAACGAGACCCGGGCCCGCGGCGGCGACGGGAGGGCGAGCCCCCACACCAATGCCATCCAGGTCGTCCAGGCCAGCAGCAGCGTATTCTTCCCGGCCTGGACGCGCAATGCATCCTAGTACGCGGCGGAAGAATCGGCAAAGCACGCAACTGATAGATGATGGCGATCATCAGGCGCCGTGGCATGATTGCGCGCATCCGTGTACGTCGTACCCCGCCGCTGGCTCTGTCCGGGCGCGTCTCCAGCAGCCAGCACAGCCGTCGACAGCCGATTGGATCTGACTCGGCGGCAGCGACGCGGCCGGCGGCGCCTGCTCGGCGCTCCGCTCCGCTAGCTGCGGCCACCATCCACCGTCCCCCGGTCGACCTCGGGGACGAGGACGAAGCGGGACATGCCGGGCGCGCGCACGCGACGTCTCCATCTCACCTGAGGCGTGTGAGCTCACCGTGGGCCGGCCCGAGCCGTGCGGCCGTGCGCCACCCATCCGGCGGCCGTCGCGACCACAGGCCGTACCAACTCGTCAAACGGCCAAGGAATCTGGCACTAAACAACGGCGCCTAGCCCGCCCCTTTTTGACGTTCGTCGCCTCGCCGTCGCCGCTGTAGGTGGCCGTGACAAGTCTGATGGCACCCCGATCGATTAACTAGGACTAAAAATTCCATTTGCATCCAGACCTCGGTCGAACGCCGCCAGCGGCGAGGGTGATTTAAAAAAGGCCTCCGCCGCGAGATTGCAGATTTCATGCGAAAACGACGTGCCCCGATAATTGAAACCGAATGTCGCCGAGGGGATTAAACTAATGCGCAGATTCCCATTCCATTCTTAGGCGCCCATGCTGTGCTACTTCTTCCAGAGTGACCGACCCGCCGGGCCGGGTGGGTGGCCATGCCCATGCCGAGCGCGATACGCCGGCCTGAACGCGCGAGAGCACCAGACGGCCGAGGAATAATTGTCGCTCAGGTTGCGGAGGACACGCACCGGCCGGCCCACCGGGGATTAATTCTCAGGTTGCTTCCGTGCCCGCCCCCTCCCTGCTCACCCCCACACGCTGCCACTGGACGCTGCAAGTTGGGCATGTGGTGGCGCTACCAGCCGCGGCCGCCGGCCGCGTTCAGGTTGTTATAAGCGTGAGGGTTTGTGCGGGGTCGCTGGGCATTAGATAGAGCGACGAAATTACTGGGCGCGCGCGGGGTAGCATATATCTAGCATCGTCCGTGAGAGAGAGAGAGAGAGAGAGAGAGAGAGAGAGAGAGAGAGAGAGAGAGAGAGAGAGGAGCGAGCGAGGAGGAGAGTCGTTGGGCCGGACGGCATGGAGCTCGACGAGGAGACGTTCTTGGACGAGCTCATGTCGCTGCGGCGGGAGGCGGCGGCGGCCGCGCCGTGGCAAGGCTACCCGGCCGGAGGCGGCGCGATGATGAGCGACCTCCTCTTCCACGGCGCCGACGAGAGAAGCGGCGGCGGCGGCATGGACCTGCCGCCGTTCCAGGAGCTGGCGCCCATGCCGCCCGCGGCGCCCCCGCACGAGGAGTTCAACTTCGACTGCCTGAGCGAGGTGTGCAACCCTTACAGGGGCTCCGTCGCCGCCCCGGGGGAGGCAGCGCCCGGCCAGACGCTCGTCGCTCTTCTCCACGACGCCGTGGTGGAGGAGGAGACGAGCGGTGATAAGGGGCAGTACTACGGAGGCGGGGGCTCCCCGACGTTCGTGTTCGGAGGAGGCGCCGGCGAGAGCTCGGAGATGGCCATCAGGGGTGCCGCCGGCCCCCACCACAGGAGCAAGCTCCACGGCGCGCCGTCGAAGAATCTCATGGCGGAGAGGCGCCGGAGGAAGCGGCTCAACGACCGCCTCTCCATGCTCCGCTCCATTGTTCCAAAGATCAGCAAGGTATCCAATCGATCGTCGTCCAGTTTAGCTTCTTCAATCGATCACCATGTAAAACCGATCGATCATGTACCTGGCTCGTCATCAGATGGACAGGACATCCATTCTTGGGGACACCATTGACTACGTGAAGGAGCTGACAGAGCGGATCAAAGTCCTCGAAGAGGAGATCGGCGCCTCGCCGGAGGACATGAACCTTCTGAATACCTTGAAAGATTCGTCCAACAGTAACAATGAGATGATGGTGAGGAACTCCACCAAGGTATGCACGCCACGCCTCTCGCATTCACATGCATACACTCCCGAGTCCTGATCACTATCTAGCTCGACTGTAGGGCACACTGATTGTGCGGCTCTCTCTCTCTCACACACACACAAGTACACACCAGTTGATGACGATCGAGCTACTGATTTTTTTGATCCATGTGGGTCGCCACAGTTCGACGTCGAGAAGCGGGGCAACGGGAGCACGAGGATCGAGATCTGCTGCCCGACGAACCCCGGGGTGCTGCTGTCCACGGTAAGCGCGCTGGAGGTGCTGGGGCTGGAGATCGAGCAGTGCGTGGTGAGCTGCTTCAGCGACTTTGGCATGCAGGCCTCTTGCTTACAAGTAAGTAATCAAGGGCCGGAGTTATTTTGATCTGAAATATTGTTCAATATATTTGCTCTTGATTTATTTTAGACATTGTAAGTGGGATAGATATATATATATGGAACCCTTCCGATTTCTGATGTTAGAAGAACCATAATTTCCTTTTTGAGGCAATAAGAACCATAAATTTGTCTTTACAATAAGAAAAAAACATGAAATAAAACAGCTGCTAAAGCTAGCATCCGGAATAGTCGTTAACTTCTGCGTGTATATTTTACAAGGATTTGTTGTCAATTTATGGTAGGAGGACGGGAAGAGGCAAGTAATAAGCACCGACGAGATAAAGCAGGCATTGTTTAGGAGTGCTGGGTACGGAGGGAGGTGTCTCTAGCATGCAGGTCCAAATTTCATCCACCGAATTGAATATAAATCGGATCGATTGGTCGTTCGTTCTTAGCCTGTTCTTGATGCTGCCTTCCCGTGGCTTTAATTTATTTGCTCCATGAATTAATATATATAGAGCTAGTGTTCATCTATGAGTGTAGCTAGATAGTATGATGAGTCATCTGAATCCCAGCAAATTAAAGATTTGCTCAGGCATTGTAAGTTGATCATTTCTTGTGGTTCGTATCATTTTGGATCATGGCTTGTTTGTGGATTATTGATATCTTGTATCGCGCAATATGGGTTGGGTTAAGGCCTTGTTTAGTTCCCAAAATTTTTCCAGCGCTACAGTAAATCCGAACGCTTGACCACTAATTAGTAGTAATAAATGTGGATAACCGACAAAATCTATTCCATAACCCCCGGGTGAAATTGCGAGACGAATCTTTTAAGCCTATTTGAATCATGATTAGACAATATCATGCTACAGTAAATAACCTCTAATGACGGATTAATTAGGCTTAGTAGATTCATCTCGTGATTTTCCGTCCATCCGTGTAATTAGTTTTATAATTAGATCATGTTTAGTCCTTCTAATCTTCGATTAAAAATTGCTACAGTGAATTTCATCCAAAAATTTTCACGATCTAAACGCACCCTAAATGCCAAGAATCTCTGAATCTGGATTGTTTCTTATGTAAGTTTAGCTGTGGATTTTTGTTCTCTTCCTTCCAGGAAACGGTTCATACAGTTCTTAGATTTGTCATTGAGCTACCATATGCTCATATGAGGAAACAGTGGTGTTATGTGGTTTTATTCCCTTTGCTTGGTTCTTATTTAATCGCGCGTCAGCAACCGTATAGTATGCAGGAGATCGACGCGAGCGCTGCTAAGTACATAGCATATTGGGTAGAGAACAAGGAAGAACTTGGCCTGTTTATAGGGCGATCCTGTTCCCTGATAGTTCAATGGCATGCAAGTATGCAAGAGCAGTAATCTAGCTATATGCATTTTAGTACGTACACTAGCACATGGAATGATTTGTTATTTTATGGTCCATCTAAACGCTACAGATCCACAAATCGTACGTGGATGCGTGACAAAAAGAACAAGTCGATGCATGTCTGAATACGTACAACGCAAATCGTACGGATCAATCAGATATATGGCTCTATATGTGATGAAAATTCATTTTAAACTCTGAATATATACGCATACATGCCTCTTAATTATCTCTTGTAGCAACCAGCTTGCATTGGGTACATTCATTTGTGCTGCCCGATTGCAGAAGTCAAAACTGCACGATATATATTTAGGTTCAGTCTCAATGCACAGTTAACTATGCCATGTGCCAGATAAATTTTATAATGATAAAATTTCTCTCACATGCCATGAAACTTTCTCCTTCTCTTTTTTCGTTATGTTAATAAAATTAATGATAAATTTAATGTCATAAAATTTTCATTGAAACTGGTCTTATAGATGAATGTGCACAATTCGTACGACCATTGTTTAGGCAGGGGCGGACCCACGTGCTTACAGACACGGTGCTTAGGTAAGAGAATCGAACTCTTATGCCACGTCATACGCACTTCTTATTATTATAAGGTGGATATAGGATATGTGCCTTTGTACCGGTGCTTAGACATGGTTGATTTGCTTACGTAAGTAGGCATCATCGTCTAAGATCCTCATTTGAACGATTTAACTTTTCTATTGGTGCTTAATAATGTGTCAACTTTTCCCTTTCTAAGCACTTGTACATGAGCACCTTTAAACTTTAAAGTTCTACCACACGTACATGCATTTCTACACACTGCATGCTGTGCACATCACTACCAAGTTTAACCGCGCATGCTATAAAAAAATAGCTAGCTATACTAGAGATAAGATTTAAATACAATTTATGGTGTCATTCTGATGTATAAAAAGCAAAAGACAAAGATTTCTTGTCTCTCTAACAATTCCACAGATCTATATTTTTTATATATTTTTATGATATTTTAACTACATGTTGATGCTTCCCCCCCCCCCCCCCCCAAAAAAAAAAAAAAGAAATGAAAGCATTCGTCGTTTTTTTTCTAAGAGGTGAGCACTCGTGCACTAGTCGTTCTTTCGGGCTGTGAACGTCACCCCTTTTTGGGCCCAATTGGCTAATTCCTAGCCCAGATAGAACCAAGCATTCGACCGGCTGGCCTGGTCCGACCCGGCCCAGGCATAAACGGTCGGGTTCACCGGCCAATCCTCTCTGCTTCCGACGCGGGACGGCGACGGCCTCACCGCACGGAGAGGGGTCGACGCCATGACGCCGGCCGCCATATCCCACCACCACCACCACCGCCTCCGCCTCCTCCTCCCCTTCCCTTCCCCAATCCAAACCCTAAACCCTTTCTCCAACTCCTCGCCTCGCCCCTTCTCCAACTCCTCGCCTCGCCCCCGCCATCAACTCCCAAAACCCATCGTCTTATCCCTATCGCCCCGACCAGCCTTCTCCTCTGCCTTCGCGGTCGCTGCCGTCGACGACGACGAGGATGTCGTCATCGGGGATTGCCTCGTGTTTGACGACGACGCCTTCGAGGAACCGGACCTCGACCTCCCCTCGTCCCCGCCGCCTCCGACCGCCTCCCGATACGGCCGGAGGGCGGAGGCCAGCGACGGTGCGAGCCTGGTACCGGAGAAGTGGAGGGATGCCGAGGAGGAGATCAACCTGACGAAGAAGGAGAAGCGCCGCATATCTCACGGGCTGCGTTTCGGGAGTCGCCTCGAACGGCGGGCGCCCCCGGCCGTTGTCGCCCCTGACGAATTCCGCGCGTACCGCAAGGGGACGCTGCAAGCGGAGAGTGAGCACGTTGCTAACGTATACCGCGGGCCGGTGGAGAGCACTTTTCCCCCGGCAGAGAAGGTGGAGCAGCCTCCGCCGCCGGAGCCGGGGACGCGTGTGGCCCCGAAGAACCCGAGGATGGGGATGGATGTTGGCAGCCTTGAGGACATTTCGGAGTTTTTTAGCAGTCGGGAGTATGTTCAGGGCGAGATGGAAGACAGCAAGAGCCCCAAAAGTGAGTTCTGATGACCTGTTTTACGATACGGAAATGCTGCACCGATCAGCATTTTTGTGTTTGGATTTTACAATAAAGAGTAGTTTAAACCGATCATTCAAATATCAAAACTAACTGCATCCACCAATAACACTGCAACAGATAGAATCATGGCAGTTCATGAGCTTACATCGAATGCAATAGCAATGTTATAGCTCCTTCAGTGGTGATGTAATGTAGAATACGTGTGCTTTTACTCCTGTTGCCAGGTTCTTATATTACTGCAACTGGCTTTGGCCAATTCTTCATACCTTACAGCCATCTATGCCCAAACTGATATTATCAATAGTGCATTGCAAATTATATTGCCTCAATAGACATGTTAGTTTCTCTTGCTATACAAGGATGACTGATTGTTAGACAATGCTGCTTTTCTGAAAGAATACTTTACCTGCTGTTTGGCCAGTTGGATGAAGTAGCAGTTTAGTTCGATACAACTTTCACTAATTTCTAGACAAGAGTGACTTAGTTCTTTCTTTTAGGTCATTCTTTTGTTTATTAATTATTATGCATAACAATTACTTCTTTTATACTTCAGGCCGTCAGAAGCTATTCTCGAATGAGGAGAAGGTTCTTCTGAACAAGCGAGTGCCTGATCTGGAAGCCGCTGCTTCTGTAAGCAATCCCTCTTCAGAACAGTTCAGTTTTGTCGAGTCAATAGTAATGTGTAGTAGTGGCTACTTTCTGAGTCATGAGAACCATGGAGATTTTTATTTTTATACTCAGACTTCTTAAGATGTGTGGATCTTCAGCCTCTTAGCTTGGATTATGATGATCTTTGTTATTTCAAGTTTAGTTTCTGGTGTAAAGCGATCTTTTATCTATTCCTTGTAGAGTAAATGGCTTCCACTTCACACCCTTGCTGCATCTGGGGATTTCTATCTATTGGATAGTCTTCTAAAACATAATGTGGACATAAATGCGCTTGATAAGGTAATTGCTACTGTTTTACTTTATGTGACTTCTTTGTTTTTTAGATCATTACCATTGATTGCACCTTTTTCTGGTTCCCTTAGGATGGATTGCCAGCAATTCACAAAGCAATTCTTTCAAAGAAGGCTGCTATTATCAACTATCTTTTAAGGAACTCAGCAAATCCATTCATCCAAGATAAAGTGAGTGCAGACCTTGTCTAACATGCTTGTAAACTGTTTATGCAGAACCTATTTGCAAGCAGTGTTGTTTGGACCTGTTTTCATTACTTTAGGTCCCTTGGTGCATCGCTGAAAGTTGGCTCTTTGAGTATTTGCCTTTTCTATTTCTGTACGCCAAAGTTTATTGCATTTGCCTTATTTAATCATCATTGCCATGATGATGAACTGGCGTGCTCCTTGATTCCCTCTTGTTTGATGCAATACTATGGCTGAGATTTATTTTCCATGTGTTTTATGTTTCTTGTGACTTGTGTTGATTTAATCCCACCAACTTCACAATTTTGGTGATACAGGATGGTGCAACCCTAATGCATTATGCTGTCCAAACTGCATGCAGTCAGACCATAAAGACTCTTTTGCTGTACAATGTTGACATCAACCATCCAGACGATGTATGCTAAGTTCTAGAACTTTCTCGCTTTATTTTCTCTTCTGTTAGTTGGACTAACTACGTAGCTTCGCCACTTGCAGTATGGATGGACACCTTTGCATCTTGCTGTACAAACACAGAGGACTGACATTGTGAAGCTACTTCTAATAAAGGGCGCTGATAGAACTCTGAAAAACAAAGTAAGTAAAGCAAATATTCAACAGTTCTCAAATGATTTAGTAGGAACCATTTATGGTGGCTGAACCGAATTGTTTGTGAATCACACTGAATTCTCAAATGACATCATGTTGTCACCCCAATTTTGTCATTGTATTTTTCCATAGTAGTTAGGATGCATTATGGCAGTCTAATGTTCCTATATTCTTCTGAAACCAGTGCTCTGCTAGATGGGGAATAATTCTTTTGGTGAATCCCTTTCAGGATGGATTGACCCCTTTGGAGTTGTGCCTCCATCTAGGTCACCATGTGCGGACATATGAGCTTATCAAACTACTTAAAAGCTTCCGAGGACAAAAACAGCATGCTTCCGTTTACTTGGAGGGTGTATGACCAGTTGGAGTCAATGAGGTTTATGGCGGAGATTGGTTGCTGGGAGCCACTTTTTAGTGTACGGTATTTCTTTGAGTTTGAGGTAGGTACAAGCCAGCTAGATGTTTTTGACTCATTTATTTTCCTTTTTTGTTTTCTTTTTGGTCGGCCTGACTGGACCAATTGGTTGCAGGAAGTAGTTTACCTTCAGAACTGAAAGCAATGAGTAGATCAGGTTACAGTTGAGCTTGAGCCCATGAGAGTGTTGATGACCAAACCTTTCCCTAGGTCAGCGCTCTACTATAATTGGGGGTGAGCCACTTAGCTATGACAAAATATAATGTAATGAATGCCAAAGAACTTTTATCAGATTCGCATATGTTTCTGGAATGGCACTGTCTTCTCTTTTTGGTCCGTCCATTGGACTCGTGTTTGGACAGCCTGATCCCGGCCCAGTCCACGTGTGGGCGAGCCAGGAATTTAACTAGATTTCCGGCCTACCAACGTGCAATGGGCCATGATTGCACTGTCCCAAATAGGCCCTTAGGTGGAGACCTTTTGCACATTTATTCAATAGTTGTACCAGGTAGTATATGCAAAGAAACATGAGTTGTACTTATCCTTTTTCCCATATAGTCTGCTGTGATGGATTGGGAATTCTGTTATCAAATATTGGATCCATTGTTTTTGTGCTTGGCATTCTTTGTTTATTTGTTTTTTTTATCGGTTGGTATTGTCCATGTTCTCGTTGCAGATTTTGGTGCTTGCAGTTATCACCTGGAAACAGAGCCTGTTTGACTGACACTGTCCTTAATATACATATTCGGTTTTTATTCCACTAAATTATCAATTGCTGATATGTTTGCAGACCTTGATCACAAAAGTACAGGATGAGAATTTTATGCACTGATGTCCATATGCCCGATGCAACTAATTTTGCTACCAGACTTTCAGATCTGAACTTCTCCCAGCAAACCCACGCCAGTTCCGTTATCTTTTAAGAGTGCCTGGACCGTTGTTTCTTTGGTCCCTGGGGTTGCCCATCTCAGCAGGCTTTATGGGCAATTACATGCAGCAACTAAATTCCATTTGTACAGATCTTCTGATGAGCAAACGGATGCCCAGGATCTTAATGCCGTACCTCCAACGATCCTGTCTAAAACTTCGCTTTCTTTCTCTACACTCCATGGTCCTTTTCTGGCTGGCCTTGAATGGCCTGCATTGCACGTCAAACATTCCAGAGTGCAGACCTGTAGTTGCAGCTCCAGTAAATAATCGAAGCATGGTCCAGGAAAATGGTAAACAGCTCAAAGCAGCCCATTTAAGTCCCAGGAAAATGGTAGCCATTTCAAAGGTTTTTCTTTTTTTTTTAAAAAAAATAAAGACATGGCATGACTGTTACATTTTCTACAGAGAAAGGTGAAATGGGCGCCAAATCAAGTCGCAGCAAGTTGAGCAGACCAGGGCGGACCAGACTGGGGCAAGCAGCAACGCCCCATCCATGTGGCGGAGTGGCGCTTGTCTCTGCCCAGGCATTGAATCGGCGTGGGTACCGGACGGGAGCCCCTTGCCCTGGCGCCCCGGGCGAGAAGACGACGCTAGCTGCTTGCAAGAGGAGGCGCGGTGGTGAGGTGACAGTTAGCGTAGCGGGGGCAGGACGGCAGCGCTAGGGCTAGCGCAGCGTAGCATGGGGGCTGGGCTGGGCTGAGCGGGGGTTGGAGAAGTGAATGAGGGAATCTTTGTCTGACGCTATGGAGGGGCCACGGCAGTCGGCAGGGCCAGCCGGCGAGGTCCGGCCGTGCATCTCCCTCCTCCTCCGGCTCCGGCCTCCGGCTGATCTAGTAGTGGTAGCGTAAATGCTGGCGCTGCCTGCCTGACCAAAGTGACCATGCCCCATATTCTCTACCTGCTGTCCCCTTTGATGCTTTTCCCCGCCATCTCATTTATGCTCGTCTCATTACTTCCCCTAGTTACTCCTTTGCAAGTCCCAACTACCTACCCACGGGGAATTCGACCTTTTGATTTTATTTTATATGGGTAGTTGCCATATCAGCGTGACACTCCATCAAGAAACTGTATCCCCCAACGTAGCGTTTCTTTTGGTAGGCTCCACCAAAAATTCGGCCATTCATCTCTCTGTTGTCTTCTATCTTCTCTCTCATGCACTTTCTCATATCTTCTTCGATCCAATTTGCCGCCGCCGATTCGTATGGCGACTGCAAGGTCGTAGACCCACGACGGCAAGCCGGTGAGTGGCGGCGGCCGACGCCCTAGGGACTTCTCAGGTGGCGGGGCCATGCGGGTTGTATGATGGGTCCACGCACGGGCAGATGCTACAGACCAAGCGCGGCAAGCGAAGTGGGCGAGCGTGGTCACGGCGGGGGTGGCGAGCGGCGCTGGCCTCGACGACAAGTTGTGCGGCCGCTCCGCAGGCATGCGTCGATTCCTGCTATTGATTTGCTCCACGCATCGATTCATGCAATCAGGCTTCAATTTCAATCATGTGAGATTCGATTCATGTGCTATGCATCTGATTTCGGCCACCACTTTTTGATTCAAGATGCATGGTTGAGTATGATCTAATTTTTATAGGGGATCGATCAAATTTGCCGCATGCTCGAGTTTTGGATTCACTCCACGGCCTAAGGTGCAGTTCGAGCTTGCCGGATTTAAGGCCGGAGAGCATGTGCTGCCGGTGGTGAGGCAGCTGCACGCACAGGCCGTGGCAAGGAGCTCGTGCGGGACGACATGAGGCTCCTGTGGTGGGTCAACGACGGGGGGCCCACGAATGAGCGGCGGCGAGGCACCAGCCGGACGGCGACCGGTCACCAGCTGGGTGCGAGTGGCGGCGCGGCGATATGGGAGGCACTCCTCTTTCGACGCCGGCAGGAGTCCATGGCAAGGACGGCTGGGCGCAGGTGTGGATCCCACAAACGCGTGGTGAAGAAACCAGATCTCGCTCCCAACGATTTGTGCGCTACGTTTTCTTCCTTCTCTCTTCATTAATTTGCTTTCCACATCAGATTTTTAAATAGCTCCCCTCATACCCTGGGAGAAATAGTACTACCAAATACAGTGACATAATCTATCAGTGGTGGTTGGGAGTATACATGCAAGATGAATTGCTTTCAGTCAACTCTTTTGACTATATGTAACCATGAGAATGCATGGCATTCTTTTCCCTACTTTCTGTTCAATTTTGCTTATGTTAGTTCAGTTACTAGTTGAGCCATACTGCGTAAGCAAGAAACTTTGAAATGACCTCTCCCAGCCTGATCTCAGATGATTGTAGTTGGATTCGAACTACGAAATCTTGAGAGTCGCCGAAGTAATGCAACCACGCATGGTGTGCAGCTAGCCGTGCTTGCTGTGTGATGCCTATATGGTAGATCGATCACCAGCGTGATAGAAGCAGCACTCAGTTTTCTGCAGTAGTGTTCGGCAGGCTGGATTTCGATTGGTTTCAGATGGTTCAATAGTGTTCTGTGAGAGGAAAAAAGACGAAAGAAGCCAAGCATTTCATTGAGTACGTCTCCTGTCAGATTCCTCCAATCACATGTGGAGTACGTCATTAGACTCTACTCTTTGCAGATGCGGTCCATCTCTCAACTAGGGCAATCAAGTGGTATTGCTGGTGCATCACATGTGGTTCACTATGGAGTATGATCACTTGATCAGCTAGCGCTGTCTTTTAGTTTTTACCTGTACAATTTAAGACAATCTATATTGGTCTTACCAGATTGTGAATATTGTACTATATCATGAGATTTGTTCTTGTATGGTTGGTTCAAATGAAAGTAAAATTAGTCACACAGCATAGGAGACCTGCAATTTCCGGGGTAGCAAACAGCAAATACAACACTGTGCCATCCGTATCCATGTTCTGAGCACAAGAACGTTAGAGCAAGCCGGACCTCGTGCTGATCCACTGTAGTGGCAGGTCTCTCTCCAGCTTCCTGCGTGCTGCGATGCATGCATACCTTAATTTCAAAATGGATCGGAGCTACGTGGAGTAACCTACAGCATGAAGACATGATTGAGAAAGAGGCAGAGGGGAGGAGAGAAGCTCGCTGCTGGAGGCTGGAGCATTTATTTACAATTCGTAGATCTTGGAAGCTGCAGGGCAGTACTGCCCGGGATCATTAATACACACAGATACTGGTACAGTACACTCCAGCAGACCAGCAGCATGGAAGATGGACGGTTGTGTGCGCGTATGCCTCGTGACCACTTGAATTTGTGTGTGTGTTTTTGTACAGCTTGTATTAGAAGAAAATGTTATATTTTGAATTCCACGTTATATTTTTGAAAAGTGGGAGTGGGATACATATTTATTGTAAGAGACATTTCAGATTTATTTCTTAGCTTATGTAGTGTAACTCATTTACAAGAAGTCATCAGATAATACAACCGAGTTTCAGATTGATCAAATCAAATCACTTAATTGTCCTGGCACCGGCAGCCCATACATAAACTGGAGGGCTTAAACAAGTGAGCATTTCCCTTAGTATATATCTTTGGGCTTTGGCTATAAGGAGATACATATGCCATGATGATCAAGAACAGGACTGCTGCATGTATGCATGCATTCATTTGGCAGGCCTCCAACAGAAATTCAAGCCCTCCAACAGAAATCCAAGAAGAATTATCAGGCCAAGTGCCTGAAACCCTGGAGGCTTGGCTTCGCCGCAGCTACTGTCTCAGTGTCTCTTACAGGCTGCACTCCTGTTTGGACTCCAGTGGTCGACAACCTCTCTCATCGCCTGTAAAACATTGTAGTTGAAGGTTTTTGCACAGCAGGTTGTGCAAAATCGATGCTCGTCAACGTGATTTGTATGTGCGTTTCAAGAACCAAGCTAGAAATGCACGCATGATTAGAAGTCTGAACATATAGGATGATGCATGGACAAGTAATCAATACGTTGCAACAGCGGATTTATGCAAACACTAGGTAAAAACTGCTCCGGAATGAAACGCAGGCATAAGCGCCGCCAGATGCATATGAATGCTCACATATATAGTCGCTCATACGGTCATACCTCAACAAGATCTCAAGCGAACAAGAGGGGCCGGAACCCAGATTGTTGAGAGTGAGACCGAATCTACGTATGAAAGAGTACTAAGATATTGGCACGGCTCAATCAGAAACACCAGCGACCTCGCGGGCATCGCATCCCGTGGTCATCTGAGTGAGCCGAGCCAACATCATAGCTACTATTTCATCCTCCTCCTTTCCTTTTGCAGGTCTGCAGATCGAGTGGTGATGGAAAGTACTAGGAGCACACACGCAGCCATGGCCATGCAGAAGATGAGCAGCGAAGAGTAGCTGGAGAAGATCGAGAACAGAGATGGAGAAGAGAGCAGCTATACTACTGATGGAGCTGGAAGAAGAAGAAGAGGAGTAGGGGGCTGGAGAATGGAGAATGGAGGAGAGAGGGGCTCCAACTTATGCACCTCTTGTGTGGGTGGGCATTCAAGTCCCTCCGGCTACCAAATGAGTAAGACAGGCTGCGGCATTAATGGAAACCAGGGCCCTGTCTGTCTCTCTCCATCTCCAGCATCGTGGAGGAGTGGTACATGGATGCATATGTAGGTGCAACCACATAAATGAGATTCCCCCGGGCCACGCCCAGCTTTCTTGCCCGATCTGACCCCTCCCGGCCTCTCCCTCTCTCCCACACAGCTGCTGGCTGCTGCTCAGCTCTCGATCGCTGCATCCTGATGAGCCCTGCATGTGTGTGTCTCTATGCAGTGCAAGCAAGAGGGTGCCCAGCAACAACAACTTTGTCTGCCAGTCTGCCTGCGTCTGCTGTTCATGTGTGAGCGAGAGAGAAACGAAACCCTAGCAGCTAGCAGCTGGAACTAACCCTAGCAGCTATGGTGGTGGCGGCTTCGGAGCGCAAGATTTCTTTCTTCTACCGACAGGGGCAGCTATCACTGATCTTGGCGACGGGTGAGGACGGTGAAGAACGTGCATGCTACAGCTCCGCCATGCTTGAGGTTGAGGGCGGGCGGGGGTGCGGTGGAGTAAATGTGTTACGGACGCGATGCGATCGGGACGTGCGTTTAATTTCCACCATTTTTCATCGGTTTCTGAGTCGTTGGAGGCACGGATGAGGACGATCCCGAGCTTTGATGGAGCTGCTGGCTGAGATATGGATGGATGGTTACAGCTAGTAGCATTTACGAAGGAGCTTTGATGGATCATGCGGTTTCAAGTTCGTTCGAACGACTTTCGCAGAAGACGAGGGGCGCCCGCCGGAAGAAAAGGAGAACCAAGCAGGGGAGAGAGTCGTTGGTGACGGAGGACGAAAACTAGGGTTTCATTTTCTTCTATACGAAGGTGGAATAGACAACTTCGCCCCTGAAGTTTGACACACTATTGTGTTGTGCCAAAGTTTCTTTTTGGAATCAAATGCCGTCGAGCCTACTTGGACCACAATCAGCTATGGGTCATCGTTTCTAAGTTTCTTTAGTCCTCCCACATTATCGGGGAAGACTAAAATTATTCGTGACTACCCGCTCTAAGAAAAGTTGAAATTGCTCTCACAATGCATACCGCAAATGTGAGTCCACATGAAGTTAAATAATGCAAAGTCTTCCCTTCTTCCTCAACCACCGCTTGCCTCACGACCCTTCAGGTGACGGAGTGACCTAAAGCAAACAGTCGTTGAGGATGTCTTGAAGCAGGAGGTTATAGTTGGCCAATGGGCTCCGGCCCGATTAGTCTGATTATTTATTCATGCCGGGCCGGGCCGGCCCATGTGCCGAAGCCTCGGCCCGAAGGCCTATTATCTGTGTCGGGCCGGCCCGATATCCTATATGGGCTTTGCGGGCCGGGCCGACACGTGAGCCTATGTAACCATTAACCCCCTTTTTAATCCAGAATTGTCTCAAAATTTTAAATTTGATAAGAAATTTATTGAAATCTTAACACATTTTTAAATTCAAACACTTTCATTCACACATACACATTCAAATATACATACACACATTCAAACATACATATAAACATAGACACATACACATTCAAACATACATATACATGGGCTCAGGCCTTAGCAGGCCTCCCGTGCTCGGGCCGGTCCACGTGCCGAGTCGGGCCGAGGCTTAATCGTGCCGGGGCGGGCCGGCCCACATGCTTAGTTCCCAGCCTAGGCACGGCACTGCCGTGCCGGGCCGGCCTGGGCTCGTTTAGCTTCGTGCCGTGTCGGGCTCATGCCGGGCCGAAAAGTCGTGCTCGTGGGCTGGCCCATGGGCCTCGGGCTGGATGAAAAACTATACAGGAGGTCCTTGAGAAGACTTTATATTATTATTTTTACATGAGAAAAATACAATAAACATCGGGTACGTGCGCCATGAAGTAGAAGCAGTTCTAGCTTCCCTCTGGTATGGCAGCCATGAATAATTTTATGTTTCACTCACACTATATATGGAGGGTCTTATTTTAATAATCATGTGTTTAATTTGTTGGATGATTACAACATATGCTTTATCTACTTGACATAAATAAGAAACTAGGACATTGAGGATGATTCCATACATCAAAGTTTATGAACATTCGGCTAAAATTGACAAACCAAATTGGCTACTTCGATTTTATGAAACATCAAAGTGCTTAGTCTATATTTGAGATGAAGAACTGAAGAAACGGCGTCTAAGAGCATCTCCAATAACCTACTGTAGCTCTAAGGCAGCTGGTGGAGGATTCTTGACAAAATGGTGGGAAAGAGAGAAATCAGAAAAAACCTCACGTGTGCTCATCTTGGGGTTATATATTAACTCTAAACTTGGGATGAAATAAAGCTGCTCTTTTATAGACATTCAATAGTTGTTTTTTGCAAGTGAAGTGAATGAGTCCAGCCCATATTTGCACTTCCCGACGGTTGTAGTATCAAGCAGCTCTGTAGTATGGCTGAATTCTGGTCATATACAAACTTTTGGTTCTACTCTCTGGATGTGATCGTGCTAAGGTCAAGACTCAAGCGTGCGACGCGCTTGGTCCGGATTCAATGCAAAACAGCCCGGGCGCTTTTGTCCATGGAACTCAGAAAAAACAAAACGGGTACTCTATATATAGAGTCCTCTCACCTCTGGTCTACACTACTTGAATGTTGTCAAAAGAGGTTTGGTGGTCGTTGCCTGTCATGCTGCCGTCTTGCGAAGTAAAAAACGGTCGCTGCAGGTGCCATCCAGCACTGTTGAGCAATCCATGTACACCATGCATTGCCTCCCCTTGGTCTTGTATACGGACCATTGCCTTTCCGTTCCGGATGGTGATGTCTGCGTGGCTACGATCCGCCTAGCCTGCCTGTTCACGCACCGGCGCGTTTTGAACCGGAAGTTGCATTGAATCTCGGCGCCGGCCGGAGGGAGTGTGGTGGCGGACGCACATGAGTGAGGGCGATCGAGCACGGCGAGACAAAAGAGACAAGGCGACGTCAGGCCGGGCCGGGTGCTCCGTCGCGGCCGCTGCACTGGCCACCGGCAGCCAGCAGACACATCGACGCGCACGCAGACAGGGTCCTAGCGGTTGCAGCTGCGGTTCCAGGCCCGGACGGGGAGGTGGTGGTTAATGCGAGCTGAGCCTGAGGAGAGGGCCGGCCGGGGGAATCTCGTCCTGCCTGCCGCACACCCCGGCCTGGCCGCTCTGGGGCCCCGTCCGCGGCCGGCGTAAATGCGGCGTTGGGCGGCCGCGCCATCACCCCGTGCCGTCGTACGCCGGTCGTCCCTGCCGGCCGCGGCGGGGAGGGGAGGGGAGCCGGATTGATTGGCCGGCCGGCGTTGCGTTTCTTGCGGGCGACAGCATGCATGGGGAAGGAAAGGGTGGAGTGAAGAAGACCGAGACGAGACCCATACCGCGGTCAGGCCGCAGCCTGCGCGTGTGACAATATAGCATGATGTGATTGTGATCTTTCTCAGTTTCTCTTCGTCAGCCGGCCGCTCGGATTGGATTACTCGAGCGTCAAGTTTCAGAATCAGAGGAGAATCAGAACCGCTCTCGGCTTCGGCCCGAATTCAAAACCGCAAAATCGAATCTGCGAAAGAGAAGATCGATCGGCCCAAGATACTACAGAGAGCGCGGCCGAAACTTCTTTACCCCACGCAGATCGACGTTCTTTTGGGCCTAAACTTGAAAGTGCAGATGGTTTATTGGGCTTGATGTCGGACGGCGAGATTCGACCGAGAAAAACATGTGGGTCATGATGGCAGGCAGCCGTTACAGAGGCTCAATACAGCAAAACTCAGGCCCAGTATACATACAGGTTGCGACTCTTACCTTTCCTTTTTCTTTTAACTCGGAGTGTACAGTTTGAACATGCCCCATGTATTTGTTTGTTGCGAACTTGCTGTAAAAGCCTAAAAGCTACTGCAAAAAAATTGATACCAGCCGTGTTGACTCCTGGCCTGTGCAAGCATAAACAATCTTATATGCATAGAAGCTGCCGCAGAGCACCCCCTACCGTACAAAAACCTCCAAGTTTTTCTCTAGTATACAATGTGTATTCCACGGTTAAGTGTGAATTTAACACACTTTTTTCAGTTCAAAAATCAACACTACTCTGCTTGGACAAGCGAATGAGCTTAGATCGAGAGAGAGAAAGAGAGTTTCATCAGTCAGTTTCAAAAAAAAAAGAGCGAATAAGCTTAGCTGCTTAGACGAGCAGCAGCAGCCAGCAAGGTTACCATCAGCATGGGCCTCAGCCCGCACGGCCCGCGCCGCAACCACCCCGATGCGGCGGGCGTGGGCCCCGTGATCCGATCCGAGAGGAAGCTTCCGCGAAGCAACAACGGCTCGCTGCCTCCTCAAAAACCGCCATCTCTCTCTCTCTCCCCCCACCGTCCACGACACCTCGCATCTCGTCTCAATCTCCTCCCCACCAACACCACGCAGCAATCTGCCTGCAATCCCACCACCACCATGTCTCCGCCTCCCCCGCCAGATCCGATCGAGCCGTGCCCGACGCCGCCGGCGATGGACGCCGCGCTCCCCGCCGCCGTCGTCGCCACCATCCTCTCCCGCCTCGACGTCCGCTCCCTCCTCCTCGCCGCCGCCGCCTGCCGCGGCCTCCGCACATGCGCCTCCCACGCGCTCGCCTTCCTCCCCTCCTTCCACCTCCTCGTCCGTACCCTCACGTCCCTCGCTCGCGCCTCCTCATTTCCGCTTCGCCGCGGCTGAGAGACTAACACGCTTCTCGTATCGCTTGTTTTTTTGTTTGGTGATTGAAGGAGGTGGCCCTGACGCGTGACCTGCTGCGCCCTCTGCTGCCGCCGAACCCGAGCCTGCGGAGCCTGCGCCTGGACTGCGCCCGTCTCGAGGACGACGCCATCGGCTGCCTCGCGCGCTCCAGCCTGCACGAGCTGCTCCTGCTCAACTGCGAGAACATAAGCGGTCGCCTGCTCTGCGAGCTCGGCGCCACCTGCAGAGATCTCAGGTACTGTATTCTCCAGAGTTTAATTTGTCATGGCGATGTTCCTGCGTCGCCTGCACTCTGGCACTTGTAGGCATGATCGAAGCCACTCGTGCAACAACCAGTGTCATGTATGAATCCATGTGCCATCTGAGGCTTGCTTATGTGAAACGCAATGCACTTGCTGCACTATTTGCTTTTCTGGCATCCATTCTATTCGTTTCAGTACTTCAACTGTACGGTATATGATACTGTGGTACTGATTGCATATTTTCTTTCGGATGCAGAGTGCTTTCTCTCAACTCTCTTGGTGAGCGTAGGGGGCTGGTGGTAAATTTCTCTGATCTACAGGAATTGCTCAATGGATGTTCTCAGTTAGAGGTAGGTTAAAACTTATACCAGGTTGATTTTATTCACTAGTGTGTCAACAGATTACTGGCAATCATTGTGTGATTTCTTTACATGAGTTCAGGAAACTATGGAGGTCAACCCTTAATATTTAATTGTCCAATTAATTAACGAAAGTCAATGTTATTAAAAAAACTCTATGGTTTACATCCAGAGATCTGCTTCTTGTTTTATATGTTAGGTTTAGCCAGACCCATCCTCATAATGTTTATGTGAATCATTGATGAGCAACTGTGAAGAGACTTTACTTCGAACGCATACCTTTACTAATCTTGAATTAGTCTGACATTGTTTTTTTCTGTACACTTCCAGTCACTGAGATTGGCACTGGATTTCTCAACTTTTGATGACCCCAACTTTGGTCGTGTGTGGGCATCTGCCTCTGGAAGGCTATCATCTCTTGAGATCGGGTATATTCCAATGACGATGTTACTTGAACTTCTGGCAGCAGTTGTGGAAGCACAACAATGCATGGACTATGTTAAGACACCAGTTTTCTTTCCTAGCCTTCAAAAGTTATGCCTCACAGTGGATTTCATAACTGACCATTTGATTGGCTCCATATCAGTCGCCCTTCCATCATTGACACATCTGGACCTGCAAGATGCACCAATTATAGAGCCTACATCGTCATCAGATCTCACAAATGCTGGCCTTCAGCAAATCAATCCACATGGTAAACTGAAACATATTTCTCTCATGCGGAGTCAGGAGTTTTTAGTAACATCCTTCCGGCGAGTGAACGATCTTGGAATCCTGCTAATGGCTGATAAGTGCTCAAATCTTGAGAGTGTATGTCTTGGTGGTTTCTCCCGTGTTACAGACACTGGTTTCAGGGCAATCATTCACTCTTGTTCTGGTCTTCATAAGCTTAGGGTGTCTCATGGAAGCCATCTTACTGATCTTGTTTTCCATGACATTATAGCCACTTCTCTTTGCCTGACACATGTGAGTTTGAGATGGTGCAAACTCCTAACTGATGTTGGCATCGAGAGGTTATCGTTCAACAAGGATCTCAATGTACTGGATCTTAGAGACTGCCGCAGTTTGGGTGATGAAGCTGTTAGAGCTCTCAGCTGCCTCCCCAAGTTGCAGACATTGTCGTTGGATGGTACTGATATTAGTGATGAAGCATTGAAATATCTGGGACTTGGAACATGTCCTCTAACCTCCTTGTCTTTGAGGGGTTGCCGGAAGCTAACAAATGATTGTATTCCCTTGTTATTTGCTGGCTCTGTTAAACAGAGCTTACAGGTGTTGGATATCTCAAGAATCCCGAGTGTCACAGATGATGGTATCATGTTGTTAGCAAGGAGTCGAACTCCTCTAATTGAGCTCCGAATGCGAGAAAATCCGAAAATTGGGGATGCGGCTGTGATGGCTCTTGTATCCATGCAAGTTGATGGTGGAACTTATGGCAGCAGCTTGCAGCTGCTGGATCTTTACGACTGTGGTGGGATTACGCCACTTGCAACCAGATGGTTTAAGAAGCCATACTTCCCAAGATTGCGGTGGCTGGGAATAACAGGTAGCCTGAATAGGGTTATGGTGGATGCCCTGGCTAGAAGCCGGCCTTTCTTACACATGGCGTGTCGTGGTGAAGAATTAGGGACTATGCTCTGGGACACCTATTCTGACTGGTATCGGCACAATGACGACGATCTGGATGAACTTGAGCAGTGGCTTTTGGATGGCGAACCTGTATCAGATGATGACACCATCATGGAAGAATGAGGAAACCGTTTGGCAAACTGTTGTCGTGTGCCATAGTTGCTTATCCAAATATGATCACCTAGCTCGAATCAGCTATGTGTTGATCTGTTATTGTACTAGCAGTTGAGATATTCTCATTATACCATTCCTTGGGTAGCTGTTCCTTGTGTGTATGGCAGACCTGACGTTGTTATGTATGTTATTTGAATTCTGACATTGTATATGGAATGTACTGTTTTCTAATTCAATTGCCAGGTCTTTGCCCAGCAGATTTTGCCCTGGTCCGGTTATTTCTACCACATACAGCAGTCGTAATTTGTAAAGCTAGCGTGCTGTCTTATCAATTTGACATATCCACTCGAGCATGAGCTATTTTACATGGTGATGTTCTAATGGTTTCTATGATTACTCGGTGTCTCAATATTTTTGTTACTTAAAAGGTACTACTAACTTATTGTGTCGTATTCGCAAAAAAACTTAATTGTGTCATGAAGACTGCTAATAGTCCATCTAAGAAAATAGCGAGATCCGTCTCACCTTTTTCCCTATCTTTGATGCTCACCCCTTCAATAGCTTAAAGGCATCTATTGCTATTTGCTACTACTGAATGTTACGCTCTTTTTTCACTCTTTTTCCGGTATATTTAATATTGTTCGAATGTAGGAAGTTCGTACTCACTCAAAATTAATTTCAAACATGTGAGAAAGTGAATCCGAAAAGGCTAGTATTTTAAGTTGTTTTGAGAGACACAAATCACACGGTTGGCCTGAATTCTCAATAGAAGGAAAGCTCCGCCACAGAAACAGCCAAACAGGCCTTCCGCCTTCACTGTCGGCAGCATCTTACTATTCTCCGAGTCTCAGAGAATCTACCTTATCCCATCGACCCGCTCCTTCGCTTAGGTCTCCGACGGCGGCGAGGCGATGGCGGCGCCTGTGACGGTGTACGGGCCGGTGATATCACCGGCGGTGGCGCGAGTGGTGGCCTGCCTCCTGGAGAAGGACGTGCCGTTCCAGATCGAGCCGGTGGACATGTCCAAGGGAGAGCACAAGTCGCCTTCCTTCCTCAAGCTCCAGCCCTTCGGCCAGGTTCCCGCCTTCAAGGACCACCTCACCACTGTCTTTGGTACCTTACCTCAATCTCCCATTTCTTCAGCTACTACTGCTGCATCTTCACTAGTATGCTTGTATCCTTGTAATGGTTCAAGGGAATCAAGGCATAGGCATCGCAGGACTGTACCCAAACCTCACATTTTCACTTTCGTCAGATTCCTTTCGTAATAAATATGCGAAACTTACAGATCTGCAATTCTGCACGCTTTCCATTTTACTTCATGAAGCAGAACTTACATAGTTTGCAAAATTATGATATTATATCAGTGAATTGCGTATATGTATGCCTAACTGATAAAAAAAAACTTAGATGGTCGTAGTCTTTATGTGTTTTATCTTTGGCAGAGTCAAGGGCCATTTGCCGTTACATATGCGACCAGTACGCAGACCGTGGCAACCAGGCCCTCCTTGGCAAGAAAGAAGATGGTGCGGTTGGCGGTGCGGTTGGCCGGGCTGCCATTGAACAATGGATAGAGGCTGAAAGCCAGAGTTTTAACCCACCAAGCTTGGCTATCATCTTTCAGCTTGCATTTGCACCAATGATGGGCAGGACCACTGACATGGCCGTGGTTGAGCAGAATGAAGGGAAGCTCACTAAGGTGCTTGATGTGTATGACCAACGGCTTGGGGAGAGCCAGTACTTCGCTGGTGATGATTTCTCCCTGGCCGACCTTGTGCACTTGCCCAATGCCGATTTCCTTGTGAACAGGACCAAGAAGGCTGGGTTGATCACTGAGAGAAAGAACCTGGCTAGGTGGTGGGATGACGTTTCGACGCGTCCTGCATGGAAGAAGGTTATTGAGATGCAGAGCGCACCAAGGCCCTCTTAGAGTCTTCTTTGTTTTTTCTTTGAGCACCTTGTGATGGCAGTTAGTTGCATTCTTCTTATTTTTTCATCAACTTGGTCCGGTTTGTACCATTTCATGTTCTGCTATCCATCTTTGTGGTATGGTTGATTATATGTATGGCTGAATTTTCTTTTCTTATCCTTGACTTTATCCAGGCTTGTACAATTATCCATATGGTTTAGCAATCGAGATAATGAATAGCCTGATTCTGTTGCCAATGCACTAACTCAAGAGCTTGATTATGAATGTATCCTCCCTCGTCTCACTAACATGCAACTACTGAATCAATATATTCTAAAAAATATGGTGCACTATTCTGTAGCTTCAAGTGGGTTATTCTAGTTACCTGTTTACATGTGGTCCAGACCTTCAGCTGATGTTGCAGTTGAGTGTCACATATGCAAGGTGATGCAAGAGCGGAAATGTTTTGGTTTGTTTTCTAGTCCATGAATTCTCTAAGTGACAGTGTTTCAAATAAGATAGCAACATCTATGTTTTCTGGCTTGCAGCATGTCCTGATGTACTCAGGCAAACATCACTGGTGAGATAAAACCATAAAATTCTGATGATAGCAGCAACTATATGAGCAAGTGAAGGACTATATAGTTATGTACCCAAGACAAATTGAAGGCATGGTTATTGGAATTGGTTCTGGAGAAACGCATAAGATTTTTTTTAGAATTTACTGATACTGTAAGCTGCTATAGCTACAGGTGAAGCTGAAGATATAGAGATAGTGACTACTCATGTTGCTTGGAACGAACTACAATTTCTATCAGCCTTTTGCTTTGGTTCAGTGGATTTTCCCATTCATTTACAATTCCACGTATTACCATTATCAGTAATCTCATGTTGAAGAAACAAACAGCTCAGCAGGTCATTTCATACTTTTACATGCATTAGTTCTGACAAATCAACTCTATTTTTTATAACCACTGAAATTCCTGGTTTAAAGCATAAGCACATGCTGGCATATCTTTATTCTATTTTAAAGCCTAAGCACATGTAGACATGTCCTTTGTTCTTAACTTGCATCCATTTAGCATTTAGATTCTGACTCCATTCCTAGGACACTGCTTTTGCCCAAAACCTTATTCTTGTACACCCTGACAGAAGTTACAAGATCATCTTTACCGATGTTACTTGATGCCATTATTTTTATTTATCTGAAGCCCATTCTCATAAGTCATAACACATGATCATAGACCTTCTATGCATTGTGCAGTCTCCCAAACTTCTGTTCCATATATTGGATGTTTCACTGCATTGCAGAAAGTCTGAACTTAAAATAAATATAGCTGTTTTGTATGCATCGTTTGCTGGTAGAGACAAAATGATTGTTGCAAACAAGAATCCATACCTTCCCCTTTGCCTTTACACTTTCCCTTTTCCATTTATGTGGTGTAAGGTAGCAAGGCAAGCATTTCGTCTTTTTTGTTTCTTTAAATACCTGGTAGTGAGACCTGCTGTCATCATCCCTCATTGTCATTTCACAGCTTGGGCAAGAGATCAAGCAAATCAAAAGGAAGCATGGCAGCGGGCTTGCAAGTGTTTGGCCAGCCAGCATCTACTGATGCTGCCAGGGTTCTGACTTGCCTTTTTGAGAAGAAATTGGAATTTGAGCTTGTCCGCATTGATACATTTAAGACACATCACAAGCTTCCTGAATTCATTAGGCTGCGGGTGTGACACTTACAACAGTTTTTCCTTGTTTAGTATCAATTCTCAACCAAGTTCATAGTCACATTTATTCCATTTGTCATTTGCAGGATCCAAATGGGCAGGTGACCTTCAAGCATGGTGACAAAACTCTCGTTGGTAAGTATACATGAATACACATCAGTTTATACGACCACACAGGATTCTTGGTTTAATTTCCTATAGAGCATTGAAAGGTGAATCTTTTTTGTGCAGATTCAAGAGAAATATGCCGGTACGTCTGTAACCAGTTTCCAAATGATGGAAACAAGACCCTTTATGGATCTGGGGCTCTAGAACGGGCATCAATAGAACAGTGGCTTCAGGCAGAAGCTCAAAACTTTGGCCCTCCCAGCTCTGCACTTGTCTTTCAGCTGGCATTCGTTCCTCATCTCAGCCATCTTGGTGTTCGTCAGGACCATGCTGTTATTGCTGAAAATGAGGATAAACTGAAGCAGATCCTCGATGTTTATGATGAAATACTCTCGAAGAATGAATACCTGGCTGGCGATGAATTCACGTTGGCTGACCTTTCCCACCTTCCAAACTCGCATTATATCGTGAATACTGAGAGAGGAAGGAAGCTCTTCACTAACAAGAAGAATGTGGCAAAGTGGTACGACAAAATCTCGAAGCGCGAGACATGGGCGCAGGTCGTCAAGATGCAGAAGGAGCATCCCGGTGCATTCGAGTAATGGCTTAATTTGGCAAGCAACGAATTTATCTTGAATGGCTTCATTGTTTGCGTCAGTCTGGCTTCTACAGTGCAGTGTTCTTTAGTGGCCCATTGTTTCACCCATCAGTGTTTTCGTGTCAACCAAAATAATGTGAAGCCCTATTGTGATGTATGATCTTTTTGTTTTGAAACACGTTTACCTCCATGTGTCGACTGATCCCTGATTAATAAAATTGCCCGTTGTCCTACATTTTGTTTTTGTGAACTATTGCCTATTTCTACCCATGTTCCAATTGATCATCACATAGGACCTCAATCTTTTACCTTGTGATGTGTGCTCAATCTTTTACTGATGATGTCGAGAAATGTAGTAGAAAGTCCGTTGTAACTTCCGTCAGTCGGGATTCCTTTTGTTTTGATAAATCAAATGCCTAGTTTGATGCCCCTTTGATTTGATTGGATGCTGCAATGCAGCATCAAGTTTGAGTGCTTTTGATGATTCGAAAGTACAAGGAGGATTTTGAACTCGAATGTACTTGCAAGATATCAAAGTAAAAGAAGCACATTGTCTGCTTGACTAAAGGCCATCAGTTAACTTTTGCAGAAACAGTTTCCTAGTCTCTACAACATTACCATGAAAAAGAATCAAACTGTGGCTTCAATATTTGCTAGTACTCCATTGAATATGTCCTTTAGAAGAGCTTTGGTGGGAGATAAGTTGAGAGAATGGAATAGATTGGTTTCTTTGTTGATTCATGTGAATCTGGAAGAGACGGTTGATCTTTTTGTTTGGAAAGCCAACCGAAATTCTGTTTTCTCAGTCAAGTCAATGTACAGAAGCATCATGCAAGATCATAGTTTACCTGAAAACTGTACAGCCTGAAAGTTAAAGATGCCTCTAAAAATTAAAGTTTTTTTATGGTATCTTAAGAAAGGTGTAATTCTCACAAAAGATAACTTGCTTAAGAGAAAATGGAAAAGGAGAAGGAAAGTGCTGTTTCTGCAACTATAATGAGAGCATTCAACATTTGTTTTTTGATTGCCATCTAGCAAGGTTATTTGGCAAGCTGTGTACATATCTTTTGGCATTAACCCACCTGCAAGCATTGCTACTATGTTGGGATCTTGGCTGGATGGGTATAATGCAAAGTTGAAAAAACAGTTGCTAGTTGGAGCATCGGCTATGTGTTGGGCCATTTGGCTTTGTCAAAATGATATTGTATTCCATCGTTCGATCTCTAACTCTTATTTGCAGGTGATCTTCAGAGGGACGTATTGGGCGCGGTTCTGGTCGCAGCTGTCTGAAGAGGAAGCGAGGAAGTGTATAAAAAGCAATTGCCAGCGGCTGGAAGGTTTGGTGATGGAGTGGTTCACCAATTGTGGTTGGAACTTTAGAAGCAGAATAGCCATCTAATATCTCTTTTCTGCTGTTTTCTGGTTCAGACCAGTTAAGTTCTTTTGATTGTATTCCTAGCATTGCTAAGGACAATCTGCGTGCTGTGTTCGTGCTTGTTGGCTGTAGTCATTTGCCTGTGAATGATCAAGGAACTTTCCATATTCTAAAAACAAACTTTTGCAGATGTTTGTGGAACATCGAAACCGTCCAAATCAACGAAACAGAAACTTTTGCAGATGTTCGTGGAACATCGAAACCGTCCAAATCAACGAAACGCACAGCGTTGTTGGGTGTGCCCTCATCTCATTTACTTGAGGAACTTGCTGACAACCAAGCCGAGTTCTCGGAAACGAACCATAATTGTTTATTTTGCGTCTGAAACCTTAGCAAATCTGAAAATTCAGTGTGCGTTTGTACAGTGAACGAATTTCAACATCGGACCAGAACGAAACAGGTTAGCATCCTCAAAATTCTTGGAATTATTGGCCGTTCTCTCGCACGTCTAGCACGTCGCACGCAGTGACAGATTCGCAGCATCACAGGGTGCTCTACTAGTTCTTGGGACATATCGTAACTGCAACTTGATCAGATCTAGGGTATCTTTATCTTTGTGCTGCCGATTACTTTGCCTGTTACTAACACGCAAAGAAACGCATCTGGCTGAAAAAAAACGTTTCTAGGCGAAATCAGATCGAACTCGCAGTCCCTTATCTTAATAAAAAGATTTATTCAGAACCTAGCTTTGGTCAAATAAAGCCCTAGATACCCGGTTATTCTTGTACCCCCGACATAAGCCACCAGCCTCATCTTTGGCGCCGATTCCGTACAAAATCCACTACGAACCCCTTCTTTGCAGCACTCAATTCGGAACCCTCTCACAGATCTTTCGTATTGCTCACCCCCATTGTTAAAGGATCACATCATGAACACATGGGCTCGATCGTCTCTGCACAATCTTTTGCTTCATGTGGAGACAGCATGCATGGTTACTCCAAGCAAGAATCCTGACGCTCTTTAGCTTTGAGGCGGTGAGCTAGCTTTCTCTTTTCCCCGGCGTCCTGTAATCCTCCGCGGCAAGGCAAGCACATTATCCGCTGCATAAATACCTGACAAGCAATCGTCGTCTTCACCCATCAGCGCAGCGCCTCACTCAGCTGCAGATCATCAAAGCATCGCTCGCTTGCTCGCCGAGGAAGCAAGGCACCAGGAACCATCTTTGAGCAATGGTGGCGGCAGGGCTGCAGGTGTTCGGACAGCCGGCGTCCACCGACGTGGCGAGGGTCCTGACCTGCCTCTTTGAGAAGAACCTCGAGTTCGAGCTCGTCCGCATCGACACCTTCAAGAAATCGCACAAGCTCCCCGAGTTCATCAAGCTACGGGTATGCCGCCATTTCGATCCATTCAGTTTCCTTTGGTTTTCAGGAGTCAAGTTCAGATTTTAGTTAAGCGCTTCTTGTCCCTCCTCCAGGATCCAACTGGGCAGGTGACATTCAAACATGGTGACAAAACCATTGTCGGTAAGAAGATGAATCTAATTAAGCAAGAACAAGACTGGAATCAAATGCATGGCATTGTAATTTGTAACCAAACTGTTATCATGCATTCTCTGATATAATAATGGCAGATTCGAGGGCCATCTGCCGCTACCTGTGCACCAGTTTCCCGGAGGACGGCAACAAGACGCTCTACGGCACGGGCTCGCTGGAGCGGGCGTCGATCGAGCAGTGGCTGCAGGCCGAGTCCCAGAGCTTCGACGCCCCGAGCTCGGAGCTCGTCTTCCAGCTCGCGTTCGCGCCCCACCTCAAGGACGTGCACCCCGACGAGGCCCGCATCGCGGAGAACGAGAAGAAGCTCCAGAACATGCTGGGCGTCTACGACGAGATCCTGTCCAAGCACAAGTACCTGGCCGGCGACGAGTTCACCCTGGCCGACCTGTCCCACCTGCCCAACTCGCACTACATCGTCAACTCCTCCGACAGGGGCCGGAAGCTCTTCACCGCTAAGAAGCACGTGGCCAAGTGGTACGAGAAGATCTCCAGCCGCGACTCGTGGGTGCAGGTGGTGAAGATGCAGAAGGAGCACCCCGGCGCGTTCGAGTGATCGGCAGGTCGGTCGGCGGCGGCTTCGATCGTCAGGCAGGCTTCATACCGTGATGTGGTTGTCACCAAGTTCGTTCGTCGTATCGTACGTCCTGTGGGCTAAAATAACATGAAGCCGCCTTACGGTGTCTCAATGTCTTCCTTTCGCTGCATACGCGATCGATTTCCTTTCTGGGTATTGTATTGCTCAGTTCCTTTTGGTTGATTCAATAAAAATGCGTCCGAGCCTTTTTGCTCGTTTGCAGTAGCTTTGGCTTGTCGAGATCAAATTGCAAAGAGGAGGAAATGTAAAACAACATGCTCCATATCTCAGCCCTTCAGTTCTCTCCATCCAATGGTTGATTCACATGTCGTTTCGTGTAGTTTGTAGTTTTCTTCAGTGGATACATTGTGGCACTGTGACCGACATTTTCATAAAGAATTTTTTGGTGACAATGGTGGAAGTACTGGAGAGAAGATCAATTGAAACTTGACGCGTCTACTTTCCCGCCAGTCCCATGAACATTTGAACATAATGCCTACATGGGCTGTGCCGCTTTATGGGCGTCAGATCAAAGAAGTTCTTTATTCAGTCGTTCTGTTGTCTGCATTTTGAGTGGCAAGCTGAATGGAAGTGGAATATATACGGCTACAATCGTCCTGCTACTGTATATAGGAAAAAAATTCATGGTCTTGGTTCCAAAAATAAGAGAAAATTTTGTTGAGTCATGTAAAAATTCAGTTATCAAAAAATAATCTTATGCGTCTTTATTGATTCTAATTATCCACTATCAAGGGATTTTTTTAAAAAAAATACATTACTGTCAGGTCATGTGGTGCTTGCTTTTGAATCTGTAAACAATAAAGAAAGAGACTACTTTCCAAAGTTCTGAATTGAATCATAAATTACTGCAACACTAGCAGGTGAACATAAGAGGAAATAACTGGCAGCAAGATGGTACTTGGCTCTCTCTTGTATTATCTGTCAAAAACAAAAAGAAATGCAAAGAGAATTAAGGAATCATTTACTAAAGAATATTTAATGATACCACCTGATATCAGAGACACTAGGAAAGATAGTCCATATGTACGAGGCATTTAAAGAACAATTATTTAAAAATAATTGGATTGCATCAAGACTACATTAACAAGAAGATTTACTGCAAAAGATTGAGAAGATTCAAAAAATTATCTTTGGAGGGTAGGAGCCCACTAAGCTTGACCCGCAACGAACCCACATACTGGCGCAGCGCAGGGAGCTCAACGTGCCCAAACCCACACCATCATCATCAAACGTGGTAAAGGTATCATAAATGGTATCCCAAATGTGTGAATTTCAGAATTTCAAAAGAGCATTGGAAACCCGCGCTTAAAAGTTGGTCTGGCTCGCCTTGCGCTAAAAAAAAGAATAAATCCTAAAACCAAATTCTTGCATTTTCCTCTTAAGGAGTAAACTAAACATTACATAACATGTCCTATTTAAGGGAAAAGTGTACACCAATTTTTCTAATCCACAAATTCCTGTATTTTCAGGGGGAACAAAATTATCAAGAACATATGATTTCAATCCCAAAAATCTATTAAGAAAAATTAGACAATTCGTGTGATTCTATGAAGAACCAGTCAAGAACTGAGAGAAGAAAAAATAAAACAATGCGCAAAATGCTTATCCCAGTGGGAGTCAGACCTGTAGATGCTCGAGGGGGAAGGTCATGCTTCGCTTATACTATATTAGAGGAAGAATCAAATCCATAAATTTCTACAGTATATGGGGACAAAAGAATCAAAAATAATTTTCACGATTCTTTGAACCAATCCGGAATTGAGATGGGAGAGAGCCAAACCTGCAGGTGCTCGATGGGAAGAGGGTCATGCTGTGTTGGATCCTTTTCGCCAACATCGGTCCACATCCTTGTGCTGATCAGCTTCCAGCGGAGGAGTCCTGCTATTTGCTCACGGTTGCAAGATAAATCAGAAGGTGGACAAACGGGCGTCGGTGCCGACTACCATGCAATGTGTGACATTAGGAGGGCAGGGAGAATGGGGATAGCCACCGACAACGATTTGGAAAAATGTGGATGATGTGGGACGCTGGTGACCTAAGACATGATTTCAAGCACTCTGATGAACAAAACAACAACATAAAACTACTATTCATAACAAACATTGCAACATGAGAAGGAGACAAACCTTGATGTTGAATGCGACGTCCTATTTCTCTTGTGGCAGCAGATGCTTGGTGCGGGTTTAGCCCCCTTCCGAACGATGGAGAGATCCTTTCTTGGAAGAAGAAATCAGATGGTAGCAGCAATTGGGTGAATGATTAACCCATAGAGGTGTATGAATAGGTGTGGTGATGAAAGGCAGAGAGACATCATGCTTTTGAAAAGGCTTCATGCGGCAATCAGGGCACCTATAATTAGCCCCTTGATTTATTGATTTATTGATAGATTGATAGGGATACCTTGATTTAATATGGAAAGAAATTATACCGCTTAATTTATATCCTTCATTTATACTACTCTATTTCTTGTTTGTCCGTATGAGTGATTGATAAGTAAGGAACGAAATATTCATAAGTCGAGTTTGTGTATAAGGAAAGAAATACGCGGGGATCAATTTTCTCCCTTAATTGTGCATATCTTGATGTTGCAATTAGCCTTTTAGTTGATTGATAGGAATATCTTAATTTATTTAGTATGGAAAGAATTTATACTACATAATTTATACTCCTTCATTTATACTACTCTATTTTCTATTTATTCATAAGGAAAGAAATATGTGGGGATCTATTTTCTCCTTTAATTGTGCGCGTGAGGGTGCTTCATCGGCGGGTACACCGGGTGAGTATGTAGAAGGCTTTAGTGAAAAAAGTATTAGGATTTTGGTAGAAATATTTTTCTTCTATTAAAAAATGAGACTCCACCCTTTTTCGTCAAACCTTCCGGGCTGACAAGTGGGACCTCCATAAGAAGTATAGTGGGGCTAATTTTGGTGAGAAAGAGTTTCAATTATTTTAACTTTTTATGGTACAAATATAGATGAGAATAATTATCACTCTTTTCATAGTAGCATAATCTGTGTTGTTCTTTGATGAACACCCTAACCTGGTATCCAGTGGCTGCCATCATTTGCCTCCATGTTTATGCCACACAAGACAATCTTGCAGCAGAGATAAGCCTTCTCTTTCCCTTTAATTGGCACCAAACGCTTTGCTCTTTACCTCTTTTCTCTTTCCCTTTGATTCGTTTTCTATCTTTAGATTTACCTCTTGCGAAGCAAGGCATTTTGTGCTCCCCGCTTTGGCAACTATATAAGCACGCCCAAGCAATCCAGTCGACGCACACGGACGCACACGCACTTGCCTTCTTCCAGTTCCAGTTCACCTCCGAGCTCTGAAGTGTTCTCCCTTCCACTTCCACCGAGTGAGATGGCGAGCGTGAAGGTCTTCGGGTCACCCACCTCGGCGGAGGTCGCCCGCGTGCTCATGTGCCTCTTCGAGAAGGACGTGGAGTTCCAGCTCATCCGCGTCGACGCCTACCGCGGGCCCAAGCGCATGCCCCAGTACCTCAAGCTCCAGCCCCACGGCGAGGCCCTCACCTTCGAGGACGAGAACCTCACCCTCTCCGGTAAGCCCCACGCGCATTGGCTTGCATCGACATAGAGCCGGCACGAGGTATGCAATGGCGCTGAGCTGACCGAAATCTTGTTGCAGAGTCCCGGGGGACCCTGCGCCACATCTCGCACAAGTACGCGAAGCAGGGCAACCCGGACCTGATCGGCACGGGCGCGCTGGAGCGCGCGTCCATCGAGCAGTGGCTGCAGACGGAGGCGCAGAGCTTCGACGCGCCCAGCGCCGAGATGGTCTACAGCCTGGCCCTCCTGCCGCCGAACCTGCCCAAGCAGCAGAACGACAACGGCAACGGGTTCAACGGCAGGGACGTGGCCGTGGGCAACGCCAACGCGTCCGGCAAGCGCGCGCCGGCCGGGTCGCAGCCGGCGAGCCAGCAGGCGGGCGCGCAGAAGGAGGAGGAGATGCTGAAGCTGTTCAAGCAGCGGAAGAAGGACCTGGAGAAGCTTCTGGACATCTACGAGCAGCGGCTGGAGGAGGCCCGGTACCTCGCCGGCGACAACTTCACCATCGCCGACCTGTCGCACCTGCCCAACGCCGACCGCCTCGCCTCCGACCCGCGCTCCCGCCCCCTGTTCGAGTCCCGCAAGAACGTCAGCAGGTGGTGGTCCGACGTCTCCAGCCGCGAGACCTGGCAGTACGTCAAGAGCCTGCAGCGCCCGCCGTCCACCGACGCCAACGCCAAGACCGGCCAGCAGCAGCAGCAGCAGCAGCACGGGCAGCCCTCCGAGGAGCACAACAAGAACTACCAGCAGCAGCACCAGGTCCAGCAGCGCTACTAGCCGCTCCGTCCGGCAGCAACAAGAACTATCTGGGCCGTGCATTCACATGTTTTCTGCCGTTAATCGTGTTTTTCGTATCTGTCGCCAACATGGCGTGTTCGAGTTCGTCGCAGTCTGGTGTTTTGAAGTTCCGTGGGTGGAGGGGTCTACGAGTTCCATTCTGCTTTTCTGCTGAATTGCCTCAGCATTGTGTTCTGTTCTTCATGTAATAAAACGTAGCCCCCACCACTTTTGAATCAAATTGAGTTTCAGTGTCGTGTGAATTTTTGATGTACTAGTGGTCATCTGGAAGAATTTTCCAGTTCCCCAATTTTCGCTATTCGAATCTCAATGTGATCTAGTATAACTTAAGCATTTCGATCAAAAAAATCTTAAAATTAAGAGTGGACAAGCACAGCCACGAAGACACTAATACAAGATGCAACAGTTACATATTTGCCAGAATCAAAGAAACATCAACAGAAAAAAGGAAATGAAGGCGAATTGCAGGTATTACAGACAGACAAAGTTCATTCACACTAACAAAACCATGGCAAATGTCTCACGCAAATAGCACATGCCAAGCATTTTATACCTTATTCGTGCATCGGATCGATCATCTCGGACTCATCATTTCCTGAATTCTTGTCGACCATGATCGAGTTCGGTCAGCTCTGCAAGAGCTGCCCCTCCTTGTCCTTGGGCTTGGCCAGCATCTGCCTGGCGCGCACGCGCATCTGCAGCCTCACCATCGCCTGCATGCAGTGGACCGCCGCCTCCGCCTGCCGCCGCACGTACGCGCCCCGCGCCACCGCCTGGAGCCTCACCAGGCTCTTCAGCGCCTTGAACGCCCGCCGCGCCTGCCAAACACAAGGAAGGGCACCTCCATTCCATCAGGAATTCAGGATGCAATGCACCAAGTCGAAGCGATCGAGAGGCAACGCAAGCGGTGGGTACGCACCAGGTGGCCTCGGAAGTAGGCCTGGATGGTGACCGCGGCCACGTCCTCCCGGGAGAAGCCCTCCCGGCAGAGCAGAGCGTACTCGTCGTTGGAGCACGTCTCCTCCTCCTCCGTCGCCGTCACCACCGCCGCCGCCGCGGGCTCTTCCTCCGGGAGGCGCGCGTCGTAGACCTTGACGGCGTTGCTGTTGCTGCCAGCGGCGCGGGCGCTGTCACGGCCGGCGCCCCGGAAGCGCGGCGTCGTCTGCGCCACGGCCTGGCGGGCGGAGCGGAACCAGCTGCGCCGCCTGCCCAGCTTCGCGCTGCCCTGCGCGGGGACGCGGACGCAGCACGCGCCCTGCTGCTGCCGCCGCCCGAGAGGCGTGGTCGGGGTTCGCGGCGTCCTCGCGGCGGCGGCGGCGGGCGCTCCCGCCGAAGCAGCGGCTGGTGCCGCGGTGGCGTGCGGCGCGGGGAAGCAGCCGACCTGCCCGCGGCGCGGGGTGCGGGAGCGGACGCCGCAGAGGCGCCTGGCGGTGGGCGTGCACGGCGTCCTCGGGGTGCGCGGCGTGCTGCGGCCGCGGACGGCGTCCCCGCCGCTGCCGCAGCAGCTGGTGAGCGGCAGCCTCGCGCTCAGGTCGGCGTCGGGAGCCGCGGCGGACGGCTTGTGGTGAGGGCCGATGCAGCATATGCACGCGGCGCTGCTGTGGCGTCGGCGGGCGTCGGCGTCGGAGGCCTTGCCGCGGAGCGGCGACGCGAGGCAGCACAGCCCCCTTGCTCTCGCCATTGGCAGGTGCCGGCGTATCGTTGCGATCCAGCTGTACGCGTGCGTCGAGGGCTATGGCTCGTGGCGACGATGGTGGACGCCCGGCCGGCGAGGTGGTTGGTATAAATGGGAGCGGAAGTGGAGGGAATTCCAAGCGATGTGCGCGCCTGTAAGTGTGTGATGTGATGTCGGTAGGCTGGTTCGTCTGAATTTTGTGAGGGTTAGCGCGTGTGGTTGGATGACAACTTGTGAATTTTAGTGTAGTTTATGTTTGGTTTGCTGAAGGCAACGATGAGAACGTGGCCGGATGGAAGCTTGGAAGGGATGATCCATCATCCATGAATGGCATTTTTTTTAGCTAATAAACTCTTTACAAAATCTTATCTGTGTCTTCAGTACGTTCGGCCCATGTTCCACGCCTCGGCCTCTCAGCCTTTCATGGGCTCAGATGTGGGCAGGGCACCAATTTTATTGGGCTGAGAACCCTTCATAGACTATTGGGCTCTGGAAGGGATGAAGAATTGAAGATGGACGAGAACAGGGCGGAAAACCCCTAATCATTTTTGCTTTCAATTTTATGAACCGCATTGAAACTAAAACAAATTCGGAGATCCGTGTATACAAAAATGAACCGATACGAATGAAAATGCTGCTGGTAGTTGCCGGGATCAACATATCAGCTTAGCCCGTCAGAACCTAGTGACCTGCCAAGCAGCTCCACACTGTTAATTCTCCTCTCTGACTCTGAACGTCCGAACGATTGTCATCACGCCATGCCGTTGCCATTCTCCTCCGACAATGAAAGAAGTTCATCCGTCTGATAGCGCCGTGCTTGTGCTAAACCCGTCCGACAATGAAAGAAGTCAACTGGATCGAGTCTTCGCCTCAAAGGTAAAACAAAATTTGATGTCAGGTCGAGCCTTCGGAGTTCAGTCTTCACTCTTCAGTCTTCACCTAGCAGGTTAGTTGGAAACAAAAAAAGGTGAAGTCAAGTCAAGCGAGAAGCTACGGAACAAAGAGTAGTTCGGCTGGACCGCACGAACCTGAGAATTGGTTTGACCGCGGCCGGGCAGATGGAGATTCAAGAGGCGGCGGACAAGGAAAGGTGAAAGCAACCATTCCCACGCGCGACCCTGAACATTCCTCGCATCAGCAGACACCACCGGCTGGATCGATGCTGCCCGTGGCACGAGTCCACCGCCGGATTTGCGTGGCTGCACGCGTGAGGTGAACATTCGGTGCAATTTCTGAATGCGCTAGAGATGCCTTTTATTTGCGCCAAATGCTGAAGCTGACTGGTGATTGCAATTGCATTGCTGAGTAGTGCTTCAGAATTTCCTCTTTTGTTCAGTGCTTCAGTACACTAAAAGAACAAAAAAAAAATACAGTGATTAGCTCGAAGAACTAGACGAGCATCAAAATACCACTAGATAATTAGATTTTTCCCCTTTTGGGTACAATGGTAATCCTGATCACATGCGTTCTCCTTGTAACAACTAACTCCTGTCGATATAGTTACATTCGAAGTAGCACAGTAGCACTGCAGTGACAGCAACAGGGCATGCAGTTTGGGCATAGCTATCTATAGAACTTCCCTGAAGAGATATGCACGAGCTGAGCAGATCGATCTGTTGGGTCGTTAGTCTACTATGTATATAGTCTTATTAGGCGAGGGAGATCGATCATAAACAACAAAAGAGGAATTTTTCAGCCTGGATCCTGAGATATCTTGATCGAAGCTCAGTCGTCTGAACCAAGCATTATTGCCTCTCCAGCTCTCCTATACGGATATTATTATAGGTGCTGTGAGCCTATTACCATGATGAAACTTGTACTTTCAAGTGGATGGGCTTGCACGATGATATATCAATATATCATACTAAGCATAGCTGAATAGGGACTAATGTCTAGTTGTATTTGCCTCAATCCAAAGATCGTACTATTTATATTTGCCTCAAATAAAAGCCATATTCTCCGCGATCATTAGCTCGAAAGATATGTAACGAGGCAACTTTTCTCTATGAAAAATGGATAAAGATTAGTAAGTGGTGTTATGTGTAAGAGCACCGCCATCTGCTAATTTAAACGCAATATCGCCCTTATTTTCACAGGAGTGGAGCAGTAGTCGCCTGCGCATTGGCTTGGTTTAGTTTTCAAATTTCCGCGAAAGGATTCCAACCTTTATGCGTATAAATAAATTAAAGTGGCTGATTAAATAGTTAGGTTTACATGATGTAAATAAAGTTTAGTACACGAAGTGGGTATGGATTTGCTAGCCCCTGCAAGTGTGCAGAAGCAGGAAAGTTCGATTCGGCCGCGAAAGATTGCAAGATCGAATCGGTTCTACCCACGCCATAATTTTACACACAATTTGGTCGCCCAAAAGAATTTTACTTTGGATTTTGGGTCATTATGAATTTGAAAAGCCGCGCGTACCGGAATCATATGCCCGTCGTCTCCTTTTTTTTTTTTTGCCCCCTTTCAGCTTTTTGGCGGTTAGGGTTCTCCACTGGCAAATGGATATCTGATTGCATGCTGAGGACAAAATCGTCAGTCAGTTGCGCATCCGGTCCGGACAAGGGGTGGATCAGGGTGGCCCGAAGAGCGGGAGGAAAATTTAACCATAAATGTCACCTCGCCAAGGCCGTGCACTTGCTCCATCAGATTTATTTGTTTTTTTAATTCCCCCCCCCCCCCCCCCCCCCCCCCCCCCCCCCCCGCGCTCAGATCTTTGATCGAACCGATTCCAAACACCCGAATTTTGACCGCGTGGAGCGAGGGAACGAGCAAGAAAATCGCAGGAATAGCTAGTGTTGGGGCTGAGCTCAGCAATTTGGTTAGAAGGCTCACCATGCAGCTTGCCTGCAGAAAGATCGATCAGAGATGCTATTGGTCGTCAATCCGTGCGTTCAGCATGTGAATCGATACTGTCGCAACTACTAACAAGCAACTAGTACTCGTATTTTCTTTATTTCACTTTTTCGAGGCCACAATTATTCGTGAAGAAAAAGGTTTTGATTTGTTGTGTATCCGATTAAGAATTCCAGTTAGGTCGGAAGGAGATCGCCGCTCGTCGGCGCGCGTGCAAAAAGCCGCGATCTTCCCCGTGGACTCTGGTGTTTCCCAAACTGAAAGGCGGATCGGAAAAAAACACTTGTTTTCTTCCCCCCGTGCGAGCCGTGGTGGGATTTTATTTGGCGGCGACGGCGGCCAACTCAACCGCAACCGGCGGCTCATCGCAGCTCGATCGTCCATGGCGACCCCGCGGCCGGTTCGGCCGATTTGCCTGCACAAAACCTCAGCGGCCTTTGGCAGCTAGTCCGCATTCGGCAGCCATTGCTCTCGCGAGCCCCATGCCTCCATGGAACAGCTGAGGAGAGCTTGCATCTGGAGGCAGATCGATTTCCGGCGAGTGCCTGCTGCCTTGTCGCGGCAACAAAACTGCTGCTGTCCAAGTGGTGGTGGTGGTGGCGCCGGCGTCCGGCGGGTCGACACGTCGGGCCTGGCTGTCCCCGCGTGCGTCCGAGGGAGTTAGGCAACAGTGGTGGGCTTGCGCTCACGATCAGGTCGTTCCTTTCAGCATTCATTCAGAAGATGTCTGCCCTGCAAAGGAAAATGATGTCTGCGCCCAAAAGGCGATAGATGGCCGCCTTCAGGCTCGCTCCCCTGATTTCCTCGCGATTGTCTTTGTGTCTGCTTGCGAGTTCCCTGCGCATGCGTCCATGCGCTGCACAGGTGTGTTTCGGCGTGGCTCTTGTCCTCCTGGGAATTGAAAAGGATGTGTGCGTTAGGAAATCGGCGTAGGGACGAACGGCGCGGGTCGCTGAAAGCAAACCGTCTTTTGAATATAATCATCATCAGCTGCTGGTCCTACACCTAATGGATTGGGTACAGCTGATCTCTAGCTATCTTTTCGCGCCAAGTACCTTCTCATGTTTCAGGATCCTGAATGAGTGTCCAGCGCAATCATTTGGTCGATGCAGAGATTGTATACTAGTTTCAGCATACCTACTCCGGTACGCCGACTGACCGTCTACATCTGGTGATGCCATCGATCGAGTTATACAGTTTGTGGAAAAAGGACTGTAATGCTCATATTCAACCAATGACATGTAACATGAGATGAGCCTAACTCGTTTTGTTCCCATATACCAACTCATGCATGCATACTTTTTTTTTTTGAAGAAAAAAAATGTATCGGCAGCGGTCCTCAGATTTGTTTGATGGTGTTACCTACTAGATCCTTGAACTATTGATTTGCAACATTCAAGAACCAAATATGAGTATTAGCACTATGGGGTATATGCTAGATCTCATCCCAATCATGAAAATAGAGAATAGGGAGATGTTAGGAGATGACATGTGGTCCTAATGGGATTTTTACTTTTTTACATTGGTCTTCATGTGAGACTCATCAGTGATATGAATGGTAAATTTAGTTGCCCAGATGCCAAGCAGAAAGATCAATCAATAAAGATCTGCAAATTAAATAATTCGGGACCTATATGACACATATATAGAATAAGTTTAGAGAGCAACGATGTATTTAGCTTTTCTTTTTTCCGCAACAACAGATGTATACACCGTTCCCATAAGCTAGTGAAGTTTCCGTAGAAGTTAAATTAGAGTGGTTGCCGACTTCTATTCAATTGTTGTGGTTTGTGCATTGTTTAATCACAATAAATGTGGTAGTACACTATTCAATTCATAAAATTTATTAGGACATGCTATTTTTTTCATGTAATTTATCCTAGGTTTTTTTAAAAAAATTCTTGTACTTCAGGGGAAAAAAGGAAAGAAAATTGCATGAGAAAAAAATAAGAAGAATAAAACAGGGTCCCAGCGGTGCATTTTGAAATCTTTGTTGCCAATGATTGAGTCATCTTTACAAGGACCACGCGAATCTTCTCTCCGAGGAACTCCTATAAATACCGCCCCCCGTGCTGCAGCTCGGATCATCACACAACGCAACGCAACGCAGCAGCTGCGAGTCACAATGGAGAGCTCAGTTGAGAGCTGGTGGGTGCTTCCCATAACCTTGATCCCGGCCATCTCAGGCGAGCAACACGAGAACATTGCCACCATAGCCACTAGCTTCGCTTACCTCACCGTCTTCGCATGCCTCGCATGGGCAGGCGCGTCCCTGCTCTACTGGGCTCACCCAGGTGGCCCTGCATGGGGCAAGTACTGGAGGGCAAGGGGGAAGGCCCCGAAGCCGACGACGATCCCGGGGCCGAGAGGGCTCCCGGTCGTCGGCAGCCTCGGCCTCATGTCCGGGCTGGCGCACTGCTCGCTGGCCGACGAGGCGTCGCGCCGCCCGGGGGCCAAGAGGCTCATGGCGCTGTCGCTCGGCCCCGTCCGCGCCGTCGTCACGTCCCACCCGGACGTGGCCAAGGAGATCCTCGACAGCCCGGCGTTCGCCGACCGCCCGCTCAACCACGCCGCCTACGGCCTCATGTTCCACCGTTCCATCGGCTTCGCCGAGCACGGCCCGTACTGGCGCGCGCTCCGGCGCATCGCGGCGGGGCACCTGTTCGGCCCCAGGCAGGTCGAGGCCTTCGCGCCGTACCGCGCGAGCGTCGGGGACGGGATCGTCGCGGCGCTGCACGGCGCCGCCGGCTCGGGCGGCGCCGTCCAGGTGCGCGGCCTCCTCCGGCGGGCGTCGCTCTACTACATCATGCGGTTCGTGTTCGGCAAGGAGTACGACGTGTCGCGCGCGGCGCCGGCGTCCGGGAAGGAGGAGGTGGAGGAGCTGCTCGATATGGTACATGAGGGGTACGAGCTCCTGGGCAAGGAGAACTGGTGCGACTACTTCCCGGGGCTCGCCGCGATCGACCCGCAGGGGGTGGGTGCGCGGTGCGCGGAGCTCATGCCGCGGGTGAACCGCTTCGTGCACGGCATCATCCAGGAGCACCGTGGCAAGGCGATCGCCGGAGGAGAGGCGCGTGACTTTGTTGACATCTTGCTCTCCCTGCAGGAGAGCGAGGGGCTCGCTGACGCCGACATCGCCGCTGTGCTCTGGGTAAGAACTCATGCACTTAAAACATACTATGATCCTGCACTAAACTTTTACACATAAAGTTAAGTCTCGCGTTTTATGAAAAACAATGATCTTAGGGCTTAATATGCATGAAATCAGTTTTGCTGAGGAGATGGCAAATCATGCAAAACACTTTTACTCTGATCGTATCTGAAGAAATAGTAGCAAAACCTTTTAAAAAGGGAGACATCGTGCGTGCAAAAATTCCTCCAACTTTTGCTCTTTCCTGTCTATTCTTTATGTAGAAAGAATCCCATAAACGGATGGCTACACGTTACAGATTGCGGCACTGAACTAGTAACTGAAGTGGCTACTTGTCCTTAAATTCATCAGGAGATGATCTTCAGAGGAACTGATGCCATGGCCGTGCTCATGGAGTGGACCCTGGCCCGCCTCGTCCTCCACCGCGACGTCCAAGCCAAAGCGCACCGTGAGCTCGACGAGGTCGTCGGCCGGAGCAACCCCGTCGCCGAGTCCGCCGCGCCGTCGCTGCCTTACCTGCAGGCGCTGCTCAAGGAGGCTCTCCGGATTCACCCGCCGGGGCCCCTCCTCTCGTGGCGCCACAGGGCCATAACCGACACGTACGTCGACGGCCACCTCGTCCCGGCGGGCACCACCGCCATGGTCAACCAGTGGGCGATCAGCCGCGACCCGGAGTTCTGGGACGCGCCGCTCGAGTTCCAGCCCGAGCGGTTCCTCCCCGGCGGCAAGGCCCAGGACGTGTCCGTGCTCGGCGCCGGCGGCCGGCTCGTGCCGTTCGGGTCCGGCCGGAGGAGCTGCCCCGGCAAGTCCCTGGCCATGACCACCGTGACCGCCTGGATGGCCACGCTGCTACACGAGTTCGAGTGGCTGCCGGCGTCCGACGCCGTCGACCTGTCGGAGGTGCTCCGCCTGTCCTGCGAGATGGCAGTGCCGCTCGAGGTCCGCGTACGCCCGAGGCGCGGCGTGTGAAAGGAAGGTTGCCGATAGCTTTGTTGGACCGTGACTCCATTGTGTGGTGAGTGTGTAGCCGTGACCCTAAGCTTTCCGTCAGTAAACTGTGAATAAGCAGCTGGTAAGGACTGTGCACCAGCTCACCTCAGTATTTGGTTTAAAATTTCAAATTGCCTATGTACCATCGGGTGTGACTTGTGAGTATGAATTTCCACAAGATGTACAAATCACAAAAGTTATCAAAGTTTATTCGAAGTGTGGCATACATGTAGCCTGTATTCCTGTCAGGCTGTCACGCATTAACTTGGCACGTGTAACCGGTCGATCTGGCCTTAACAGCCTTAGCTTTCAGAAAGGCAATGGCAAAGGAATACAATTGTCGGGCTGCTATGTTGTCTGTTTGACCTTATAGCTGCACCGACGTGTATGTTTGTTTTTGCATTACCAGCGCAAAACAGAACATTGAAGAGCAAAAGGGAGTAAAAGAGAGAGAAAAAATGAGAACTACTTTGAAGTGTACATCAGATGCAGGCTGTTGCTTTCATCCCAAATCTGGCTCAAGTAAAAAACCAACTACGAATGTGGCGAGAAAGTTTCACAAAAGATCAGATGCATAAGAAAATTAAGAGCAAACATGACAGCGTGACATGAGTTGCCGCTTATTCATTCTTTTCACTATGGGGCAAACGTTTTGGGCTTTATTTCATTTCAACATGCCCAATTATTCAGAACTGCGGCAAGCGCACGCAAAACACACACGGATCCCGGTCTCTAATCAACTGGTACAACAGATACTCTCACGCAAATGATGCCTAGCTAGAGTATGTAACTTGCCATGTAACTATGTATACATGATGGTACAAAAATTTCCTGGAGCGGGTCCATGATGAGACCATGACAGGCATTGCAAACGAGGCTTAATTCTGCATACAGGTACATCCACTTCAGCAAGAACTAACAAATGTGGTGCTGAAACAATAAAAACAGATCATTGCAAAGGAGAGCGAAAGCTTACTCTTGCACCAAGTTACAACCCCAGCTCTGTGAGAAGATTGCGCCATCTGGGTGTTTCTTCATCAAATATATAAGTCAGCTTTGTCACCAAGACTCCGCTGCCACCAATCTGCGGTTCAAAGATCATATCAATTCACATATAAATATTTGACATGTCCACCAAGAGTCGTATAGGCCGAGAAGTTATATGGACCAAGTATTCTGTAGGATCTAAAAGTAAGTAATATGAAGCTTTTCACCAAGTTTATGCAAAAAATCACAACAACATAGTTCTTTTTTTTCATATTGGAATGGAGGTGGAGAAGTTCCATGCTTGCCAGTTGTAACTACTAGTGATGGAGCTTTTAAAATCCTTACATAACAACATAAAGGTAAAAGGATAAAGTGCCTTACAGATCTCAGTTGTTGAATAGCCTTGTAAAGCAACTTTTGTGGAACAACCACATTCATAGCATAGTATTCCACAGCAACCTTGCCATCGTGTCGGCAATAGACAGGACTTATAGTTGGGCCCTGTACACATCAAGATTCAGTAAATGACATCATAATCATGGGTTAGAAGAGTAAGAATTCAACCAGATAGTTCAAAATGGCATGGTTTCAGTGTTTAACTTGTAAAATCATGAATACTTTCACTCAATTGAGCGTTGATTGTATAATTGGATAATGCTGCTATATCCTCTAGGAGATGTGACAAATATTTATTTATATCTAATCAACTAATTACCAATTATCATAAAGTTAATAGGGGCCGTTACTTTCACACCAAAGGGCTAGAACTTCCCTCATTAATCAAGAAAAAGAAAGATAAAGAAATACTTTAGTGGCTTAATGGTGGGCCAAAATTAAATGAAGCAGAGTAAGATATGTTTATGTAGATACTAGAGTTGCTACATTTTGTGATTTGAATAATGAATACATCCATATTTTAATGATTTGTATTAGTGTCCACTGTCCACATATGATGATGTACGTCTCTATTATAAAAATACAAAAATTATCACTCTACCATAAGGTTACACAACCACACATGATTCATGGCCACTTTTTAGAGGTTGAACTTATTGAATATTTATAATTCTTACCTGCAATCCACATATTGATGTCAAGCTAAGAACTCTCTCTGCCACATCTTCTGCACTATTGCCTCTCATGTTTGCTGTGACCTTGTATGGCATTTAAAGGGCAATAAGTTAACCAATTAAGCGGGCGTACTCATATATGCATAACCTATAAAAAGCATAAATATTTACCATCAGCTCCGTGCTCGCTCTGAGATGAGCTTCTAATCTTTCAAGCAGCTCATGAGTAACCTCCAACACACCTTTACGTTTGTGCAGAGATCTCCTACTTGCAACAAGAGTAGCCTGCAGAGCATTGGATATTTAATTTCTCTCTAAAATGTGGGCACACGTGAGAGAGAGAGAGAGAGAGAGTTACCTGGCTTTCCAAAACTACTCCACCTTCAATTTCCTTCAGGTTATTCTCACGCAAGGTCGTTCCGCTACTCACGAGATCCACGATAGCATCAGCCATACCCATCTTCATAGGAGAAAGAAATAGTTACAATCATTACCCTTGATAGCCTCTTGATAGATTGTGTCACAACTCATAAACTAGTAAATGAAAACTTTGAGACAGGCATTGTAATATTCTAGCATACAATGATGAAAAAATTTGGGTGCTCATTACTGAATGCAAGTTCAGACTTGGCATAACCTACATAACAGACGTGCGGCCCATAGTCACAAGAAAAGGGGTCAGTCCCAGCATTCTTCGACCCAGAAACATATTCCCCGTACCGGGAACGCGGGAACAATCTCGTCCCCTCCTTGTAAAAACCTTCCACAAGTAGCACTCCCCGATCCCATTCCTCAACCGGGGAATGTTGTGGTACGGTATGGCCAATACAGATTTGTGCCACATCATAATTAATAAAGAAGGAAAAAAGGGGGGAACACATTACACAGCAAGACAACAGATAATACCCCCCGTCCTGGCCTCTGAAAACAATGACTAGCGTATAATTCTATGAAATGCTGGCATTTTAAATACTATGGTGGCACATAAATGGATATCCTGCCTGACTGCGTCATCCAAATTCCAAACGAATAAATGGAAGAGGTAAGTACGAAGAACAAACAGGAGGTATCACAAAGAAACAGAAGGAAAATTTAAAAGAAAGGAGAGCAATCTCACAGGAGGAAATGACTCGAGAGCTCCATCAGCAGATAAAAGACGAACATGCTTAAAACCATTCTCTTTCAAAAACTTAGCACCTAGCTGCAGCACAACAACATAACTTAGGTCATCGATCGTTTTTTAAAAAAAAGGTCATTGATCAGAAAAACAGTGATGACGGGAGTAAGAATTTGACAAGTCAAAATTTGTACATGGCCATACATATCCAAATCCTGTAACAACACGTAATGGTTTTTCTTCAGTCCATTCAGGCATCTTTGCCATATCCTCCACGGAGTGTATGTTTTCGAAAACGCCTCCCTTAGGTACCTGGTCACATGCTTTGACTGCTTCAGATAAAAATTTCAATTAGGAACATCAAGACTTATACCCATGAATACTCTTGGATAACATCATACCGCAAGGGATAAACGACACTGTCCGAAATCCAGAGCATCATGAACAACTACTAAGTCATCACTGACCTGTCACATAGATCTTAAACCATGTAAATGCCCAACAAGTGCAACAAAATCATAATGATTTTGTTCACAAGAAGTTCATGTAAAGTACAATGTGAATTCAATTAACACAAATTTATATTAGAGAAAAGATCTAACTTGATTCTTCATAAATTTACCTGCCCGTATTCACTGACTGTGTCAAAACCCACAATACCAAGGTCGAGGTCCCCTGACTGCAGTTTACGAACAATATCTTTGGGCCTTTGAAACCAAACCTCCATATTTGGAATCTGAAAAAAAAGGATACCCTGAAATATTCAAGATGGCATTCTCGATGACATTACAGATCATGTGACTTGAACCGTTAGACTTTTGGACCCAGCATATTTTTTTTACTGATATGACACATAGGACTTCAACAAAGACAATAAATGCAGTCCATTCCTCAGCAACCATGTTCCACAATGTCACAGCTTCAAACATGAAATTTAACTCGAACTTAAGGTGAGATGCTGGTCAAGTCAACAAACCTTCACTCACATTAGTATTAGCTCACAAACAACATGCGCCAAGCAAAATTTATTTGGCATTGCTCCAATTAGGTGCCCAACCAGCAACAAAGCCTTGCATATGACCTGTGTGGTAACCAGTCCCTCTTGCTAAACTTAATTGTTAAACATGTCTTACATTAAGCTATATTAAGACAGATCCAGGGAGTAGGAAGCTATGCTGTTGTTAAACCATGCAATCCTATCGGAATAAGAACCTAAAGGCCTACCGATCCAACACTAACTAGCAACAATTGCCATCCTCCCTGCCAGATCCAATAGACGACGTTACTGTAGAGAAACAGGGATGGAGACCTCACCAGCGGGATGTCCGCAGTGTACTGCCGCGGGTTGAGCTGCCTCACTGACAACTGGCAACTCTGCGCCATCAAGCACAAGCAGCACAGAAATAGTAATAACCAAATCAGACCAAACGGAAATAAATCCAAACCCAGCAGCAACGGAAGCAAGCAGCATTTCGGAGGAGCACAGTACCTTGAGGAGGCTTAGGGTTTGCTCCGCCATGCGGCCCTTGCTGGGGAGCCCGATGCGCACGACGGTGCGATCCGCGGACAAGGGAGCCGCCGCCGCCGCCGGTTTAGTGGCGACGGCGGTCGCCGAGGCCGCCGCCCGCGGGGCGAGGGAGCGGGAGCGGGAGCCTGCGGCCGGCGCGGGGCGGAGGCGGATGCTGGAGGGCGGCGAGGGCGACTGGGGTAAGGGGATGGCTGTGGAGTGCAGCCGCGCCGCCAACATCGCCGACATTTCTGCTCGGTCTCGCGCTCTAGGCTCCTGCCGCGGCGAAGCGCCGGTGATGACTCGTTGGCAATGTCCCAATAGGCGGCGATGAGAGCGAGTGGGGTTGTTGACTGGGTCTGGGTAGTGTAGTGGACTAGTGGTGCCGTCTGCAGTGGTGGTGGGTCCGGGTACTGGTAGTGAAGAGGGGACCACCAGACACATGCGCCGCGCGCACGGAACTTTGGAATTTTTTATGGAACCACACCACGGATATTCGCGGCTTTATTATTCAGGGCGAAAGAGAGGGCGTGTAGTTCAGTAGTTGGGCAACGTAAGCAAGTTTGGAGCATTGTCAAGTTTTTTAGTTGATTGAGCATTTTGCGCATAGGATTGACAGATAAGTATGGTGACGATGTATTGATCGTTGCCAATGGGTGATATCAATCGGATAAGTATGTGTGAGTATTGCAAAAGCTATGTTTTTTATGGCCTGATAAGCCGCGTGCTATTCTAGGTGAAAAAAAACATATTGTTGTGCTATGGCTGAGACGTTATCACGTATGTTGTCGCCAAATTCTAGTGAATTTTTTATATTTTATTGATAGTTGAAAGTTAGTTTTATTAGGATTAAACATCTTTATCAGCATTGGAGAGACCAAGTTGTTACTAACTCACAATTATTAGGTGTTTTGTCGATATACATAGTTGATCGTCAAATTAATATCAACATATCTTGTTGATACTGCATAAAATCAACGGGAGATCTTATTGAACGAACTTCACCTTACATAACGAGCTATGAGCATCTATGAGCATCTCCAAGAGATTAGCCAAAAATACTAGTCAAATTTAGTGATTTAGCTATTCTCAAAAATAAATTTGACAAACAAATAATAGAGTACTCCAACACACTCTGTGCAGATGGCTAGTGAGGTAGGCTATCTAAAAATAGAGAGCGAATAAGGTGGGATGAAGAGGCACTAAATTTTGAAGAATCATTTACAGAGTCTATTGGAGATGTTTTTTTTAATAATAGCTAAATTTATCTTTACAAAACGATTTGGCTAATCTCTAAGAGCATCTCCAAGAGTCTCTCTAAACTTCATTCTGTAAATCATCATTTAGAGAGTTATGTGCATAAAAATCATTTTCTCTATCTTTTCGTTTTCTAACACTTTTCTATATCTTATGTGCACTCTGGAAAACTATTCTCTTTTCTATATTTGGCTAGCGAGAAATTCGGAATAGAGCGTGACTATGTTTGAATAACCAAATAGAGAAGCTATTGGAAGGTACCTTTTTATTAAAAATTTAAAACTAGCAATTAAAAAAAATTTAAAGAGTATTTTGGAGTTGCTTCGCAGCGACAAGTAGCTTTGAATAATAGCGCACAGAGAGACCGACCTAGCGAATTTCCAGGAGGATAATTTCTTTCTACATCTTCCAAAAAAACCTAAAAGTGATATTACCTAAAATATATTTGATAAGTATACCAATCAAAACACGTCTTCCATTCTGATAAAAGAGGCGGTAAACCTTTGGCACGGCCTAATGCCCTAGTCAGCCCGGCCTCGCCCGCCTCAGCCAACAAGAGCGCCCCACGATCACGCCGGCGCCACCGTCCACCTCCGAAGGACCAGTACCAGCGACACGGCACCAGAAGCTACCAGTCTGTGTGGCGTCAGGCTGCAGGAGGGGTGCACGGCGTGTGGCCGTGTCAGGCAGCCGGAGTTTCCTGCTCAGACCCGACCCCTCACCCACACATCCGCCAAAAGGCGTATAGGAGGAGGCAAAGCCGTGGTTGCCGTTGCAGCACAGCACAGACAGGCCGCCGCGCCCGCCCCCTGGGGCTCCACCGCACGCCGCAAAATCCCCGGGAAAAGCCGTCACCGAGCAGCGAAAAGCGCCTCGCCGCGCCGGCCCCAGGCACGCATCCCCAGGTGCGTGCGCGGGCGGCGGCGGTGGGACCCCACCGTCGTGTCGTCGATTTCGATTGCTCCCAACCGCTCTTTTTTCTCTTCTCTCCCCGTGCGCCTTGCTTCGCGCCTCTCCCCTGCCCCGCCGCCGCCCGCGCACGCACCCGGCTCGCCGCGTCGCGCCGCCGCGGCAGCGAGCGGAACCCTAGGATCGGGGGCCGGCCGGGCTTACGGCTCAGGCACCGTTGCCTGAGACCATGACGTCCTGCGGGTGCCTGGTGCTCGAGAAGGTGGAGGACCACGGCGGCGAGGCGGCGAGAGGGAGGGTGAAGGTGGCGCCGGCCGCCGCCTCCGGGTGCGGCGGATCGTGCGCGGGGGTGTGGAGGAGACGTTCCGAGGCCATTTTCCCCATCTATGTCATGGGGAGCTCGCGGGCGAGCACCGTGGCGGCGGCGCGGGGCATCGTCGACTCTGCTGAGGACCCCATATGGGAGGCCGTCAAGTCGGAGGCCAAGTCTGAGGTGAGTATGTCTCGGGAATCAGGAACCTGCTGTCGCAGCTCGATTGGACCATTGGTTGGATTTGATCGCCGCTGCCCGTGTGCTTTTGTGGCACGCAGATGATGAATAATGGTTGCAAAAGCTTTTTTTTTTCTGTGGCTCTCAACTGGCTTCAGCTTTCCTGGAATTTTGCCGCCTTACTCTATACTCCGTTTACATATTATATCCAGATTCATGTGGCAAAACGCTACAGCTTGAAGTATTTGTCTCTCTCTGTAGTCAGCTTTTCTAGTTCTTGGGTCTAATAGCACCGTTATTTTCTTTTGCGCGGGGTGGTCAGATGCGGCATCTTTTTATTTTACTTCGACAAGAGAGTGGATTGATCAAGATAATTTATAGGCTATTAGTTGATGTGGCAAAAGGAGCTACTTTTAAAAGCATTACCAGTTCTCCTGATTTCTTTTTAGTTCGCAATAGGTGTGGGTTCAGCTTAGCGAAGAAAATCAAATGTTTCAAAGGCAACCCGGCAACTCGAATTTAATGATGCGGTAATCTGTTTCTGGCAAAAAGTTGTGTGTAGAACTGAAGACAAATTTAATGATGCTGTAATCTGTTTCTGGCAAAAAGTTGTGTGAAGAACTGAATATGCAGGATCCGGAATATCTTTCGCATTTATTATGTAGGCAAGCTAAGTTTTGCTCAAGTAAACTGAAGAAGCAACAATAAAATCCAGTTCCATGCAACTAACGTTAAGCATAACTACAACCTACAGAAGATCTTTATGTCTACTTAATTATGCAAAGACAGCAAATCCTGTGAAAGAATGTCAGCGAGAAAAATCATGCTGATAGTTTGCACTCTTATTAGTATTCTATAATCTTATGTGCGCCCCACTTTATGTATCGTCGTATTTGGCACGATTTTACTGATATTATTGGTTACCTGATGGCTGACAGTGCGATGTTCACATTTCACAGGCAGAAAAGGAGCCTATTTTAAGTAGCTTCCTGTACGCCAGTGTGTTGTCTCATGATTGTCTGGAGCGAGCGTTGAGCTTCGTCCTTGCAAACAGGCTTGAAGATCCAACATTGCTTGCTACTCAGCTAATCGATATTTTTAATGATGTTATGATGAATAACAAAGATATATGTCGTTCCATTCGCCTTGATGCTCAGGTGAGTCACTATTATTCTGCGAAGCCATTTGTTTTGTGTTTACATATTGATTCTTCTACATCATCCTGTTAATGATCTATTGGGAACTGTGGGAACTGCTTTTCCAATTCAGGCCTTCAAAGACAGAGATCCAGCTTGCGCGCAATATAGCTGGGCATTGTTATACCTAAAGGTGTGTATTATGAGATCCATTCCAGGATGCTGTCTGGGCAGGGTTTGATTGCTCATTTTACTGAGTAGGATTAAATTGCCTGTGGCATCCTTCAGTACCATGCTATCTGTTTTCTTTGACATTCGTATGCCAACGAATTCTTACAGACATATAAGACCCTGATGTCCAGTGTCTTATTACATTGCTTATATGCTGTTTTTCAGGGTTACCAATCCTTGCAGTCGTATAGGATAGCTAATGTATTATGGAACCAGGGACGTAAAGTTCTGGCTTTGGCACTGCAAAGCCGTATTAGTGAGGTGAAACCTGATTTCTTAAACAGCAGACAGATTTTTATAGTCGGCATAACTTCCCTTTTTGAGTAACTTTTGCTCTTATGTTGCTTGCAGGTCTTTGCTGTGGATATACATCCAGGTATCTCAATCTATGAATTTAGAAGACTATATTTTAGTTATACAATTTCAAATTTACACATGATTTTCAGTACACGTGGGATTGTTGTTTCCTTAAAAATATTGGAGAAGTTAGATACAGCTATGGCACAGAACACTAGAAAATCACTAGGGGCGTGATTGGTTCCCTGGATTCGGCGTAGCCTGGCCCGTGGGATACAACATGTGTGATTGGTTAGCTGGATGAGTCCTTGAGCCTGGCCTATGCGGTGCAAAAGGTCTCTCCGGGCCTGGCTCGGTAGATACGGAAAAATCGGGCGTTCCTGGAGAGCCAGGCTCACGCGATGCGGAGGGAAGCGCGTTGGCGAGCGTGCAGTGAGATGAAAAGGCAAATTAGCTGTGCGCTGGGTGGGCAACCAAACGGAATCTCCTGTCAGCATGGCTGGCTGCAGACGCAAACCAAACAGAAGGCTGCAGCACCCAATGAGCCAGGCCCGCGAGAGCCTGCAGCTGTCGTGCGAGCCAGGCCGGCGGGCTACATAAACCAATCACGCCCTAGAAGTAAATAAGGTTTTAAGACACAGTGAGCCATGATATATCAGTCACCAGTCGACTTAGTAGTAACTGAATTACTATCAGTTTTATTTGTAGGACTGCGCTGTTTGATCTTAATAAAGTATTAGGTCATAATAAAGTTCTGTACTTAATGCTTATGTAGTTATATCTATTGCCATCATGTATGTGCTTTGTTGGTTTGTTCTTTAGGCTAGAAAATAAGTGGCAGCACCCTGCAAGAGTGCGTAGTGCTTACACCTTTTAAGTTTTCATCTGTGAAACTCAGATCATGGTGATTTATTTTTGTTTTGTAGTATGCTTTGAAACTTTAGTTTTTTCCCCTTACCGTTCTTTATTTCTTATGTTGTAGCTGCCAAAATTGGTGAGGGAATATTGTTGGATCATGGAACAGGCCTAGTCATTGGTGAAACTGCTGTAGTTGGAAATTGGGTTTCGTTAATGCAGGTGACTGCAGAAATCAGCTCTCTCTTTTTCGCTTAAAAAGTAGTGCGATGCTTTGCATATAATTTTTTATTCCACAATTTGGTGTGTTCCTTTCATGATTGAGAGAATCGTTTAGTTCTTTTGTTTCCAGAATTTGTGTTCCTTTCTTGTTTGAGAGAAATTGTTTATTTGTTGAAGTCATTCTTAAATGCTGAAAATAGGTTTGTTGGATTGCGGTTGTTAGCTCTGTTCCAAGATCCCTTTTGGTTGTTACTTTCTTGTTGACTATAAAGAAACGGGAGATAAAGAAGTTGCAACAGTGTATCAAAAATCCTAATATCAACTAGCATAGGAAGCATGATAAGCATGCATATTTGTCTTTGGTTGTTCTTTCTATGTGTAGTCAAGCTGGTATGCTGCAACATGCTGTTACAGTAGCTGCATATTTCTATTACCATCAACTCACTGTTTGGTACTATTTTTCTTGAAAAGGTAGTGTTCAATTATACCTATTCACGGAAATAGAGCATATGCAGTACGTAAAATTGATGGTGTTAATTTGTTATGGTTGTAGTGTTGGCAATTGTCATACCGAATCTGTTGCTATTTCAAATGTTGGAAAAGACAGGCAGTTTAAGAAACCACAAATCCTTTAGTCCCCAGGCAAAATCATGTATAAACAACAAAAATAATTTGATTATGCTCCATGCATTCATTGTTCCTTTCAATATAGCAAATTGCAACCTTCATGGCTAATCAGTTGTAGGAGTCAAGCTAGGCAGCAGGCTGTATCAAGGTGTCCAGGTTTTTATCAACTGAAGTTGTGAATCTTCCTTTCATAATTATTTTGACAGTAGGTACTTTTTAAAAGGTTTTTCTCAAAAAAAACTTTTTAAAAGGAAAATCTGCAAGGCAATGCAGTATTATTCTATGATGATAATATACAAAGAAGATATAAATGCCAAGTTAGTTATATATCACTAGTGATAAATAAATATGTAGTGTTCCATTTTTTTTAAGTTTTCCGTTAATTCAATGGATATCTAATTCGGTTAGACTAATCTCTACGCACACCATTTGTACTTATTCAATGAATTTTATCTTTTCTGTATTATGTTCAGAAGATTTTGCATTTTAGTCTAGACTCTAGAGGCATGAGAGACCTTTTGATGTGCACATATACAAGTATGACAGAAGGGGGAAAAGGGAACACACATATGCTTGCTTTGCAGTATCGAATTACTTTATTTCCCTTCAGTTTTTGGTAATCATAAATAAGTTTAGTCCTCACTTGACTAGATTTCCGTATGTATTCTATAAGCATTGCATGATTTCCCTATCTCTACATTTTTTTTTCATGGTGATTCCTTTTCGTTCAAAGTTTAATTCTGTAAGATCTCTAACTGTTCTTTAGGGAAAGCCGTTGCAAGAATGGAAGTTCACCAGCTTATGAGTCACACCTTTGATACAGGGTGTTACACTTGGAGGTACAGGCAAGGAACATGGAGACAGGCACCCCAAGATTGGTCAGGGTGCTCTTATTGGAGCTGGTGCTACTATCCTTGGCAATATAAATGTAGGTGAAGGTGCCATGATTGCCGCTGGCTCCCTTGTTTTAAAGAATGTACCTCCCCACAGGTTAGAAATTAGACTACTATATTACAGTCTTACATAATATCACTGCAGTGAAAATTTTAGCAAAAGGGGAAATCTGAACTTGGGACCTCATACGTCCCTGCAAGGGCCCATCTTTGTACATGATGAAAATTTTAGCAAGGGGGAAATCTGAAATGGGACCTCATAGTGAATATGGATGGAATAATATACTATCCAGTGTATATTATTGCATCTATATTCACTATCGAGCTGCTAGAGGCTGCATCTTTAGACACTTCTTGAAATGTCTAAAATTAACTTTGCAACGTGCTGGTTTAAAACCTAGAGCACAGTTTCATTTAGTAACTTAAATAGCTAGTCCGGCATTATGACACTTGTGTCATGTCTAACGGCTGCAGATCGAGTCTTACTAACTGCAGATATGTGGTATATCTCTTGGTAGCTGAGCTTTATAATAATTAGTCACAAATATAAGCACTTGATATTTCAGCCCTGCAATGTCCTATTGACAATTAGTGAAGAATCTATAAGGAAAGTTAAAATCCTGATGGGAATCAAGCTTGTAAGGGCCCATCTTTTTATAACCTATGATTACGACAGTATACATTTTGTTAGTGCAATACTTATTTTGTTAACATTTGGTCATCATTTCTGATATAACTGAATGGTTTTCACTGTATTATAAGGTAATCATTGATTTTTATACTATTGTTTTCCTTTTATTTCAAAGTATGGCTGTAGGTAATCCTGCAAAGGTAGTTGGTTATATGGAGAAAGAAGATCCTTCTTTAACTATGAAACATGGTAAGCATGACCAGAGGATTTAACAACCTAAATTATCTAGTTTACATTATCCACATTGTTAAGTTGCGATGTTACCATTTCTTCTGATTGGATGCAGACGCAAGGAGAGATTATTTTGAGCATGTTGCCATCAGATATTCAGATGATTGATACAGCTTATGGTGACTCTTCTATCTGTGGTGAGCTCTCCATTTTAATTTCTAACATGCTGTTTTACGAAGACGGTACATGTCCTAGTACCAATGTTCCTAGGACAACACATTATTAGTTATTTGAGCCATCAATTTATAGATCTAACTGAACACCCTTATAAAATGCTTGATGCATGAACGTTGACGGTTGCTTCTGCCCTGAGTGAATCCATGTCTTATTTGCAGGAAGATTTGCGGACTGAAAAAGTTCTGTTGTTTTATTTGCAGGAAGTATTGTTGAGTAAAAAAAAATGTTTCGTCATATATTTTCCTGAAGCCTTGACTCTTGAAGCAAAAAGTTCAACAAAATGCGATGAAGCAAACTAATGCCATTTTGGACATTTTATGGTGCGCACTATAGCTGGATAAGTTGATGATCTTTGAGTGCTCCTCTTTCTGCCCAGGCAACCTAATGAAGAAGTTGGAAATGGGTCACCACTCACCCGGGCTTCAAAATCTGTCAGTTATAGTTTTCTTGTACCTTAGTCTGCTGTAATAACGTGAAGCATTTTGTTGACAAACGTGGTAGGAAACTAGCAATGGTTTATTCCTATGTAGACTCCAAGATGAAACATATACAGCTGCCTACACCCCAATGGACTATGTTGACTGCTTTCATGAAGCCAAAGCAATACCCAGTGGCCAGTGGTGTGGTAGAAACACACTAGGATTGCCTATGTAAGTCCATCCGAGAAGCCTGCTTCAGTGCTCATCTTTTATACAAAGTTCAGAAATTTTATAACAGCTGTGAACAAGTCTTTTTTTTAAATAAAAAAACTGATGGCCCAATCAGTATTGAGCTGGGAATTTCAGCTATGTTTGCAGAAACATCGTTGATCCAAATAGCCATTGAACTGCGCTGCTGTCCAATGTGTTCCCTACTCGAGCTGTACGCATGAGTTCCATCAGTCTGCCGAGGGGACAAGGTGCTCCCCTCAAATCTGCTCCTCGTGTGACAACGCCACTGCACCAGCACCATGCAAGAGTAGACGTGCCTGAATTACCAAACTGCTGCAGTGCGACATTTCCGCACAAAATCGCACTGCAGCAATTTGGGAGAAACGGAAACGGAAACACAAAATCACCCAGCTGCTTCCGCCCGTGCCGCGCTTCCGCCTCCGCCGCCGCCGCGGCGGAGGTGTGGTGCGAGTACAGGAGGCGCAAGAGGCATGCCAGCGCCCCGTGGCGGCTTGCCGGGAAGAAGAAGGCCACGGTCGACGGAGGCCCCAAAGCAGAGAGTAGGGTCCGGGGACGCCGAGGCGCCGTGCGGCCGGGCGGCCGCCGGCGGAGGAAGGAGAGGAAGGGCAGCGGCGAGGCGGCGCGACATGGATGCTGGCCCACACGTCAGTGACCGCGCGTTCTGCCGTTCTGTTGAGGCGGCGCGACCTCGTCGGCGCCATATCACCAGTTAGAAACATTTGCAGGAAGCCCCCTGGATTAGATCCGAATATTTATACTTAGGTCCCGGTAATTTTCATATGACTCCCTATTTTGGATCGCGATTCGTAATCGCGATCCGAATATATGCATATAGCCCCCTATTTCGGATGGGAATTTTGCATGGTGCGCCCCGGTTGGCCCTCCCGCCTGTTCCTCATCGACCGCCGCCGCCTTCTTCCGTCCCGGCGGTGAGAGCAACGCATAACCTCACCGATTGCTCCGCTCAGGCTGGCTCTGCCCTCCCCTACACCTCGCCGCCTCCGATCGCCGTCAATCTGGAGCAGCGAGCAGGCGAGCAAGCTCGAGGAAGAGGACGATCGCGACAGGCTGCAGCCTGCTACGACGAGTGAAATGGGCCTTGGGCCGTTACACGTGCGATGTTGGACCTGGCCTTTTCTTTGGCCCTCCGGTCGGGAAATGCTTCTGTGTTATCATTTCCTCTCTCTGCGCTGGCGCGGCGAAACTCCAGAGCAGATTTCAGCTATCTTTGCAGACAGCAGACAGGCGTCAAACTGCATCGTTGTCCAATGTGTTTCCTACTCGATTTGTACACAGGAGTTCAGTCCGCCGAGATGAAGCTGTTCCCCTCAACTTTGCTCCTCATGTGACCATCACCGTGCCATGCATCATCTCAGGTCTCAGCAGCCTCCAAAATGAACGCGAACTTAGAGCATGTTTGGATGAGCTAAAGTTGAGCACTAAACTTTAGCACTTTTAGCACTTATACCCTATACTAAAGTTAAGTTTGGCTAAAATTTATTAGTGCACCCTATTAGAACTCCTATTTGGAGGTGCTAGTGCTAAAACTAAGCACTTTTAAACAGAGCACTTGGATCCCAACACTCTCTTACTCTACCTAATCACCACTCTACCAAATTTCAAATAAATCTTTTGATTTCCTGAGGGTTGGTCACGGGACGCTCCAATTTAAACGAATTTCAGCTTGTATAACAAAGCCGGTGTCAAACAGCTCAACACGAGCTGCTGTACGTCACTCCTCCCCTGCATCTGAAATCGGCCGACCATCCCTTCCGTCGCTACCCTCCTACCCACTGGAATGAGTTCCCCAGCTTATCGTCTGACCTGCGCGGTCCGAGCTCGCCCAGGCCCCCACCAACCAGGCAGCCACACGCAGAGCAGCGGGCACCAGCAGCAACCAGCCGGCAGTAAGCCATGAGAGCTGCCGCTGCCCTCGCCCTCCGTCGACTAATCCACCAGCAAAGAGGAAGCTGCGTCAGATCGCAGCTGCAGAATCGGCCCCGCTATTACTTTAATCCCCACTTGGATTTCTCTAACCACCTCGCCCGAGCTCGTGCGCTGCTAAATTCCTCGCCCTCGCCATGGCGCCCGCGCGGGTCGTCGCCCCCGTCCGCGGCAACTCTCCTGTTCTCCAGCCTCTCGGGGACGGGGGAGGAGTCGGAGGCGGAGGAGGCGGTGGTGCTGGACATGGAGGCCGGCACGGTGCGGTGCGCGGCCAACTACGCGCCGCTGTCGCCGATCAGCTTCATCGAGCGCGCCGCGGCCGTGTACGGGGCCCGCGCCGCCGTGGTGTACGGGGAGCGGCAGCACACGTGGGCGGAGGCGCGGGACAGGTGCGCCCGCGTGGCGGCCGCGCTCGCCACCCGCTTCGGCGTCGCGCGCGGTGATGTGGTGAGTGAAGCACTGAAGCTGACACTCATGCCTTGCTTGCTTGCTAATCTCCTTTGGTTTGGCCGCGTGCGTGTATAATCATGCTTAGTAGGTGTACAAGAGAACAAAAACCGGTAGCATTTGAGAGAATTTCACTGCGGTGTCGTTACTGTAGCTGTCTCTGACTTACCATTTCACTCCGTTGTCGTTACTGTAGCTCGTGCAGCATGTTGATTGGCAAGGCTCTAAAAAAATGCCAATCATTGAGACATTGACTTCTCCCGGGCCCATGTGGGTTTATGGAGATCAAAATGGGATAAGATTGGGGATAACATTCCATGTGGCCTTTCGCAGTCTTCTTTTTCCTTAAGAGAGAGAATCTTTCTTCTTTTTTTTTTTGAAAAACTTGCATAGCACTACTTTATCATTTAAGATAGGAATAGTAATCAAGGTGTTACATAATCAATATTACATAAACTCATAAAGGGAAGGATAAACTCAAACTCATAACAAAACTACTAACTGAAATAAACTCAAACTCATAGACACTATCATGATCGGGATCGAATCTGTGGGCTAGAAAGTCCAGCATCGAATTTGTTTCTATTTTCATTCATTTCAAAAAAAAATTGTTTCTACCCGCGCGGCCTGTGGGCTCTCAAGACAACCCCCCAGTTTATGGGCCTAATTAGTTAGAACGACTCTATCAGCCCATGCAATATTGTGGATAATTTTGTTAAGCAAAAATCGCGAACACTGTTTTTTTTCTAATCTTAAATCGCTTACACTCTCTCTCACTCACACCTCGGTCCTATCTCAGGTCGCTGTCCTCAGCCCAAACGTGCCGGCGATGTTCGAGCTGCACTTCGCCGTGCCCATGGCCGGCGCGGTCCTCTGCACGTTCAACACGCGGCACGACGCGGCGATGGTGTCCGCCCTGCTCAAGCACTCCGGCGCCAAGGTGTTCCTCGTCGAGTCGCACCTCCTCGACGTCGGGAGAGCCGCCCTGAAGCGCCTCGCCGACTCCAGCGCCGCCGCCCTCCCGGTCCTCCTCACCATCTCGGACGACGCCGAGTCCGACGACTACGAGGATCTCGTCAGGAACGCCCCCGCGCGGTTCGACATCCGGTGGCCGGCGGACGAGCTGGACCCGATCTCGCTCAACTACACGTCCGGCACGACGTCGCGGCCCAAGGGCGTGGTCTACAACCACCGCGGCGCGTACCTCAACACCATCGCCACCGTCCTCGCGTACGACATCACTGCCATGCCCACCTACCTGTGGACCGTGCCCATGTTCCACTGCAACGGCTGGAACCTCCCGTGGGGCGTCGCGATGCAGGGCGGCACCAACATCTGCCTTCGCCACTTCACGGCCAAGGTCATCTTCGACAGCATCGCGCGCCACGGGGTCACGCACATGGGCGGCGCTCCGACCGTGCTCAACATGATCGCCAACGCGCCGCCCGCGGACCGCAAGCCGCTGCCGGGGCCCGTACGCGTCATGACGGGCGGGGCGCCGCCGCCGCCGCGCGTCTTGCTCGCGGTGGAGGAGCTCGGCTTCGTGGTGTACCAAATCTACGGCCTCACGGAGACGTACGGCCCGGCGACCGTCTGCACGTGGATGCCGGAGTGGGACGCGCTGCCGGCGGAGGAGCGCGCGCGGGTCAAGGCGCGGCAGGGGTTCCACCACATCGCGGTGCACGGCGTCGACGTCAAGAACCCGGACACGATGGAGAGCGTGCCGTACGACGGGCAGACCGTGGGCGAGGTAATGTTCCGAGGCAACACCGTGATGAGCGGGTACTACAAGGACCTCAACGCGACGACGGAGTCGATGGCCGGTGGGTGGCTGCACACCGGGGACCTCGCCGTGCGGCATCCGGACGGGTACATCCAGCTCAAGGACCGGGCCAAGGACATCATCATATCGGGCGGCGAGAACATCAGCTCGATCGAGGTGGAGTCGGTGATCTTCAGCCACCCGGCGGTGCTCGAGGCGGCGGTCGTGGCGAGGCCAGACGACCACTGGGGCGAGACGCCGTGCGCGTTCGTGAAGCTCAAGGACGGCGCCGGTGCCACGGAAGCCGAGATCATTAGCTTCTGCCGGGAGAGGCTGCCACACTACATGGCGCCGAAGACGGTGGTGTTTGAGGATCTGCCCAAGACTTCGACGGGGAAGACGCAGAAGTTTGTCCTCCGGGAGAAGGCCCGAGCTATGGGCAGCCTGACAAAAACCGCCAATAGCAAATTGTGAGGTCATTTTTTTGCCTGATTCAAATGATTGTAATATATTTTATCTGGAGATTGCGACATTGTTGAACTTGCATGATGTTTAGCTGATGGCGAGTCACTTGTTCCTCCTTGGACTGGAACTGAAGCTTATTCTGAATTTCTTGGACAGCATATCATCGCTGAACAGCGTCACCGCGACAAATTTTAATTCCAGGTTGCCGTCGCAAGAACTATAGATTTAGCGCGCCGAAGTACAAACAGCCAACAACAACGGACCAAAAATGCCGCATTCAGGTACTAATCAAGTCCCATAATGCATTCGCGTACTGATTCCGATTTTTGAAATCGTAATCACGCAAACAGGCTACTGCAAGTCTGCAAGTTGAATTCAGAAGAGACAAAAATATTGCATTCAGAAACAAGTTTGGCGTGCTCCATAAAAAAAATGGTTTCTGTACTATCTTGTTCGATGCACTTGGGCATATAGAGAAGCACGGTGACCGGACGGGCGTCGTCTGCGGCAACAGGCAGTTTTCGTGGCGCGAGACGTGAGAGCGGTGCATGCCTCACCGGGGCATCCGCGCTCGCCCATCTCGTCGTCGGCCAGTCGGCCACCGAGGCACCGAGACGTGGTAAGCCACTGGAGCGTGACGAGCAGCTGTCCTTTTTCTTTTCTTTCCCTCCTTTGTCAAACTCATCTCCTGAGATGACGAGTGGCTGAGCTACTACTCCGTGTGCTGCGGATTAGGTCGCGGTCATCGCCTCGAACATACCGGCGATGTAGGAGCTCCATTTCAGCGTCCCATGACCGGCGGCGTCCTCCAAAATCGTTAGATGACAAGCGTGCAGGGGCGTCCACCGTCGCCCGTCGGATTAGGGGTTAGGGTTGGGGGTTGCTGAGTGAATTCGGAGCCGGCGACCTTAAAGGAAGGGTGTGGAGCAACAGTAGCCCGGCGGTGGTGGTGGGTTGCCCGGCAGTGAGGCCTGGCGGCGCTGCTGGCCGGGATGGGGTGGGACAGCCGGTGGCCCGTGCTGGACGGGGACGGAGAACGCTGGAGTCCGGAACAGCACGGTGGAGGCGACGCGGGCGGTTGATGGGCGGCTCGGTCACCGGCGGACGTGGGCAGTGAGAGAGGTTAGCGGAAGTGCGGCGGGCAGCCGCGGCGTCGCCCACGGTGCTGTCACGCCCACCGTGGGCGCCAAGATATTCCACGTAGTTCCTCACCGTCGTGGGCCACCATGCCCTGAGTCCCACTATGGTCATGAGTCGTGAAGCATGAAACCTGTGCTCCTCGTGAGAGTTCCCAGTCTGCGTATGGTGGGGTCGGGCGACACACGATGGGTGAATGACGAGTGGGTGATGTGTTACTCGTGACGTCTCTCCTACCTCTCTGTCTCTCTCCATAACGTCTCCCCTACCCCTCTGTCCCTCTCCCCCCGCGGAAAGGAAGTTGTGAGCGGGGTGGACGGGCGGCTAGGTCGAGAGGATGGGTAGGATAAGGTTCCATTTGCTATAGCTTCAGCTTTTTCTAAAATGACTTCTGAGGCAGCTTTTGTGGTGAAGCAGCTTCTCTCGTGAAGCTAAAATTATTTTCAAAATTGTTTGGCAAAACGTGGGTTTGCGGAAAGAAGCTGGGCAAAGCTACGATTTCTAACTTCTTTTTCCTAATGTAAGCTGGAAACAGTTTCACCAAGTGTTTCGTGGATGAAGCTGCTAGCAAAATATCACAATTTCAAGTGAAGGTCTCTGTGAAGCTATCAGGAAGCTGCGCCAAAGAGAACCTAACTGTAATGGCGATCTCGTGATGACGTGTGGGGGTGCTGATCACATCACCACTTTTGTGAGATGTGCTCGCCCTGCCGTCAGTACCGTGCGTAACGCCGCGCCGTACGTTGAGGGTGAGGTGGGTTCGTTGGATTGGATTGCCCTCGTTGTTTATCTCTAGACTTTTGTGGCTCAACGAATCGAAAAAAAATGGACGATGACCAGGACGAACATTCTTATGGAACAAGACTGCGCCAGGTCCAAGGTCAATGGGACTCTGGGACATTGATCGGGAGATGGAGTCACCAAGATGGCGTATGCAGCGACATACTTTCTGACATGTTGGAAGCACGATGATGACATTTATTCTACTTAAAAAAATTACATGCGCTTGTGGCCAGTGAGCTAGAGCCCACTAGGGCAGCATGCGGGCACGCAACCGCTCCACAAGCCCCCTGTCCCCTCCTTCTCCAGCCTTCTGCATCGCTGCCGCGCAAAAGCCTCGACCAAATCATGATCACCATATCGGCGGCGACGTCATGCTCTGGCGCATGCTCCTCAACCTCCGATGGGAGTCTAGCCACACTGTGCATTGTGCTCGTGGATGCCGGAGGGCACTACCGCGTTCTTGATCTGCGACGACATCTCAACGCAGAGTTCCAGCTGCAACGGATGCGGGAGTTTCCCTCCGAAAGAGATCACCCCACCCCGATGGTCTACACCTCCCCTTCCCCATCATCACTCCGAACGGCCTTCGACTCCAACCACAGTTCTCCGACCTTTTGCGCTTATCCCCCATATCCACAGTGAGGATCCACAAACCCTAAACCGTGCGGGTCCTTCTCTGGTAATGTGAATACTTGGGGGATTGATTGGTGTGAAATGTGTTTATTTAGTGTCCAATTTAGTTGGTACTTTTCGCTGATAAAGATTGTTATCAATTGTACAAAGATCCAGACAACTATTTTAGTAGAGTTCCACTGCTTGTAAAGTTTTGTGACTCAAATGAAGAATTGCATATGTTGCTAACGCTGGATCCGAACAAAACTGTGGCTGATAAGTGAGAAGTCAAAATTCACGCTACAGTCGCTAAACAATCTCATTTCAAGTGCCCATGAGGAGGGATGAACTATTGGAAGAGGTCAGATAACTCTAGCAAATCTAAGCATCTCATCAGTTCGAACATTCAAGTTCAAAAATCCGATAATCAAATACGCCCATACTGAAGATCACGCAGTGAAGGTTACCATGCATTAGCAAAGGTAATGGCTTCACTGCTGAAAAAGGTGTATGGAGATTCAATCATTGGCTTTCTCCTCGTGGACATTGTTGAATGATCCAGCAAAAATGAGCAACCAACAGCTGGAGGCTATTTTGATCGACACCCACCCATCCCTGCTGCCAGTGACGTCTTATGGAGTTTCCTTTCTTAAATTCTATGGATTATACAGTGTTGATGGAAAAGGATTACTTGATACACACTATTTCCAAGCAATGATAATGCTAGGATCATTATCCTACCAACAACAAAAGGTGTACATAAATATTTATGTTTTGTTTCTAATTATTTATCATTCTACATTATAAATTTTAATCAATTAAATAAATATTTTAAGTAAAATTCAATGGGAAACTAATAAACCTTAACACAAAGGAGCATGTAGTTTTCATATGCTATAGAAATCGTGAGAGTTCATAAGATTTTTTGAGCATTCTGACTCTGTTCTCTCCTAACATGTTTATCTCAACAGTGTTATGCTCATTAGGTCACTCCTAAACTATGAGTTAGTATCCTTCTATAGGTAATATTCAATAATATTGTAGTTGTCCTAACTATTGGGGATTTTACTCCTCCAAACAGAGAATAGAGAGAATGAGCAAGGTACGAAGACACGAGACAAGAGAGCAACTGTGGAGTGCTAAAAAATGACCTAGTCCTTTACATATTGAAGAGAGGAATGTCAATTTACATCTAAGCCATTGGCGGATACAATATTAATAAATAGTTTCTAGAGCCTCTACATAAGGTCCATTTCTACATGAGCCCCATTTATAAATAGTGATCTCAACGCGCCGAGTGAATCTATGGCCGGCGGGTGGCTGCACACAGGGGCCTCGCCGTGTGGCATCCGGACATGTACATTCTGCCCAAGGACCGGGCCAAGAACAACATCATATCCGGCGGCGAGAACATCAGCTCGATCGAGGTGGAGTCGGTGATCTTCAGCCACCCGGCGGTGCTGGAGGCGGCGGTCGTGGCGAGGCCAGACGACCACTGGAGCGAGACGCCGTGCGCGTTCGTGAAGCTCAAGGACGGCGCCGGTGCCACGGAAGCCGAGATCATTAGCTTCTGCCGGGAGAGGCTGCCACACTACATGGCGCCGAAGACGGTGGTGTTTGAGGATCTGCCAAAGACTTCGACGGGGAAGACGCAGAAGTTTGTCCTCGGGGAGAAGGCCCGGGCTATGGCAGCCTGACAAAGACCGCCAATAGCAAATTGTGAGGTCATTGTTGGGAAATGTCTTTCCACATGCCCTTGTGAGCACCAGGCTTATCGTGGCCGTCCATCATGCGTGTGGACCCGGACATGATGACGCTGCTATTATGTGCGGAAGGTTGTAGCTGTGTTCCTCTTACAAGGTTCTGACAGGGGCATTCTGGGAATGGAAAAAATGGTCGCTAGCCTTATCTGCTCAGCTCTATTATTGGTGCCCAGCAAGCTAACGCACTCCGCCCGGCGCTCGTCGTCTTCAACCTTCGGCCGACTGCGGGTGGTGGGCGGTGGGGCCAGCGGTCGAGTGCGATTGGCGAGCCTTGCGCCGCCGGTTGACGAGCTCGGTGCGCGCAGCGAGCACCTGGACGTGGGCGTGCACCCTGTCGACCTCCGCACGCGCCGCGGCGACGGCCCGCGCCTCTGCCTCGATGTGCGCCGCCTGCTCCGCCAGGGCGTGCACCTCGCCCTCCCGCTCGGCGCGGGCCCTGGAAGCGGCAACGGAAACCGCCGCAGCTCGTGCTACGCCGCGAAGAGCTGCTTCTGGAGCGCGACATGCGTGGCGGCGAACCGCTGGTTGTTGACGAGCAGCTCCAGGATGTCCAGATCCCGGTCGACGAGGTGTTGCTCGATAGCTCCGATGTTTGCACCGCTAGAGCTGCGCCGCCTGCGCTCGCACCGCTCGCTCCGCCGGAGCTGCGCCGCCCACGCCCGCCCTCGACGCCCGGCCGCGGCGGAGCGGTGCTGCCCGCGCTACGCAGCTCGCGCTGCCAGAGCCGTGCCGCCCGCGCCCGTGCATGCACTGCCGGAGCTCGCGACGTCTGAGCTCGCCGGAGTTCTATTATTCCCCAACTCCGGCGGGCTTAGAAGAGAAGGGGCTTGGGGAGGCAGGCCGGCCAGGCGGTGGGGACGGTAGAAGGCCGGCGTCAGGGTTCTAGCGGTGGGGGAGGCGGTCGGGCGAGGTCGGGGCGGGGGCGCCCATATGGCCGGACCGCCGGAGCTGTGCATGGCGTCTCGGAGGATGAAGAAAGAGAGCTCGGTACATTTTGATTTCGGAGGAGAGAGAAAGAACTAAGGAAGAAGAAAGAGAGCTAGGTACATTTTCATTTTTGCCCCTTCAGGCTCCTAGCGCACCGGACACCATCGAGTACTGCGCGGGTCCACCTGCTTTCCCGAATCTCCACGCAGAGTCAGCCTCCTACGGTCGCGATAAGCCTGGCGACCGCAGGGGCATGCGGAATTTCCGCGTCCGGTCATTGTTTGCCTGATTCAAGCATTCTTTTTTTTCCCCCTGTTGTATGATTGTACTATATTTTATCTGGAGATGGCGACATTGTTGAACTTGCATGATGTTTAGCTGATGGCGAATCACTTGCTCCTCCTTGGACTGGAACTGAAGCATATTCTGAATTTCTTGGACAGCATATCATCGCTGAACAGCATCACCGCGACAAATTTTACTTCCAGGTCGCCGTCGCAAGAACTAGATTTAGCGCGCCGAAGTGCAAACAGCCAACAACAACGGACCAAAAATGCTGCATTCAGGTACTAATCAATTCCCATAATGCATTCGCGTACTGATTTTTGAAATCGTAATCACGCCAACAGGCTACTGCAAGTTGAACTCAGAAGAGAGAAAATATTGCATTTCAGAAACAAGTTTGGCGTTCTCGACAAAAGAAAATGGTTTCTGTACTGACTTGTTCAATGAAGTTGGCCCTATAGAAATATGGATGAGATTCCCTTCGATGATGCTTGTTCCTACACTATTCAAGTTTTTTTCCCCTCAATGTTTATTATAATGAACACATGGAGCTTTACTATTGCGCACAAAATGTGACTAATCCAACTGGCCTCGTTAGCATCCAAAGATGACTGGCTCACCTGGTTTATAAAAGTGTTGTAACCTTGTCAACAATCTCGTTATGACGTTATCCACAGAGGATTTGCACAATTGGATCGCATTGTACTTCGTCGAAGAAAGAGCTAGCTCTGGAGATCGATCCCAATCCCATTTCACATACAGCCTGCCATGGATGGATCCATGTGGTGCGCTGCCAACTACGTGCCGCTCACGCCGCTGAGCTTCTTGGAGCGCGCCGCGCTCGTGTACGGTGACCGGACGGCCGTCGACTCCGGTGACAGGCAGTTCTCTTGGCGCGACGCGAGAGCGGTGCCTCGCCGGAGCGTCCGCGCTCGCACATCTCGGCGGGCATCTCGGCGTCGCCCGCCGAGACGTGGTAAGCCACTTGACCTTGACGAGCTGCTGTCCTTTTTTTCCCCTTTCCATGCCTTGTCAAGCTCATCTCCCCAGACGACGAATGGCTGAGCTTCTACTCCGTGTATTCCGGCGGGTCAGGTCGCGGTCATCGCCTCGAACACACCGGCGATGTACGAGCTAGCGTGCCCATGACCGGCGGCGTCCTCTGCACGCTGAACTCCCGGCACGACGCGGCCATGGTGTCCGTCCTACTGAAACACTCGGACGCCAAGGTGTTCCTCGTCGAGACGCAGTTCCTCGCCCTGAGGCTCCTCGCTGGCGCCGGAGCCAACCTTCCTCTCGTCATCACCATCTCGGACACGGACAACAGCGGCAGCGATGGCGGCAGCGGCATGGACTACGAAGCTCTTCTGCGGAGCGCGCCGCGCGGCTTCGAGATCAGGTGGCCGACCGACGAGCGCGACCCGATATCGCTGAACTACACGTCGGGGACGACGTCGAGGCCGAAGGGCGTCATCTACAGCCACAGCGGCGCGGTCCTGAAGACCTGAACTCGCTGGCCAAGGTGCTCGCCAACGACATGGTGACCACGCCGGTGTACCTCTGGACTGTGCCCATGTTCCACTGCAACGGCTGGTGCATGGTGTGGGGCACCGCAGCGAAGGGCGGCACGAGCGTGTGCATCGGGAGCGTGGTGCCCAAGGTCATCTTCGAGAAGATCGTGCAGCACGGGGTGACCAACATGGGCGGCGCGCCCACGGTTCTCAACATGATCGTGAACGCGCCGGCGTCGAAGCGGAAGCCACTGCCGAGGAGGGTCCGCATCTCGACGGGCGGCGCGCCGCCGCCTCCCCACTCCCAAGGTCCTGGCCAAGATGGACGAGCTGGGGTTCGAGGTCGTGCACGGGTACGGCCTCACGGAGACGTACGGGCCGGCGACGGTGTGCGTGTGGAAGCCGGAGTGGGACGCGCTGCCGCTGGCCGAGCGCGCCCGGATGAAGGCGCTGCAGGGCGTCCCCCACGACATGCTTCAGGAAATCGCCATCAAGGATCCGGTTACCATGGAGACCTTACCCTCGGACGGGCGCGCCGTCGGCGAGGTCATGGTCCGCGGGAACACGGTGATGAGCGGGTACTGTTAGATAAAACACGGCTTAAAACTCAATCTTAACAGAATCTAACATCTAAAACACCTAAAATATGAGCACGATCTAGAATAACAAAGAAGTGTTTAGATCTTGACCGCCAGTCATCGTAGGAGCCGCTGAGGACGACATCTCGGCGGTGGTTTGTGTTGGAGACGAAAACAACACTTTCGTAGTCGTTCCCGTAGGTGTTCCTGACGTAGATGAAGTAGTCGATCTCATCGTGTATCGTCGTCCTTCCGGCCTATACCGGCACTGTCCGGTGTTGGACGGCAGGCGGAGGCGGTGGCCTTCAGGTGGCTCTAGCGCCGCCGTAGATCGGGACGGCTGTAGTGGACGGCTAGGGTTTCTGAGTATGATTAGGTTAATCACAAAAACGTCAGGTCCCACTATTTAATATAGCGCTAAACGACCTGGGGCCACAACCACTATTGGGCTTGGGCCTCCGATCAAGGCGCATAACGGGCCTTTACTTATCCGTTTCTTCTCCTTTTATTTTCGGCCTTTTGGACAACCGAAAAATTCTAACAATCTCCCCTTTGGTCTAAAGGCCTAATATAAAGAGACAATGTATCACAACAGTGTATAATCCCATCGCGACACAATTATCCACAATACATTAAACCACTTATCGTAATGGGAGGTGGTTGTCCTATGACCCTTTTAGTTTCGTTTCAAGATCACAGGCTATCCAATAGTCCCATGCCGGCAATTAGCTCACGAAATTGATTGGGAGGTAAGCCTTTCGTTAATGGATCTGCGAGTATTTCCTTAGTACTTATATGCTCTAACTCAATAGTACGATCTTGGACTCTATCTTTCACAACATAAAACTTAATGTCAATATGCTTAGTACCACCACTTGACTTGTTGTTACTAGCATAGAAAACTGCGGCTTTATTATTGCAGTATAACTTTAGTGGTTTGCTTATGCTGTCTACCACTCTTAATCCGGGTATAAATCCTTTAAGCCACACAGCTTGCCCCATGGCCTCATAACATGCCACAAACTCAGCCTGCATAGTTGATGCTGCAGTAAGTGATTGTTTGGAGCTTTTCCATGATATTGCTCCATTCGCAAGTGTGAAGACATAACCTGATATCGACTTTTTAGTGTCAACACAGCCTACGAAGTCGGCGTCTGAATAGCCAACTACTACTAAATTCTCAGTTTTCTTATATGTGAGCATGTAGTCCTTAGTGCCCTGCAAATAATGCAAGACCTTCTTGATCACTTTCCAGTGATCCATTCCTGGATTAGACTGATATCTACCAAGCATCCCGGTAATAAAAGCTAAGTCAGGACGTGTACATACTTGTGCGTACATAATGCTTCCAACAGCTGAAGCATATGGAATCGAACTCATTTGATCAATTTATAATTGATTCCTGGGACTTTAAAATTGCCCAAACTTATCGCCCTTAACCACTGGAGCAGCTGTGCCTGAACATTGATGTATATTATATCTTTTAAGAACCTTCTCTATATAAGCCTTTTGAGAGAGTCCTAATGCACCCTTGGATCTATCTCGATGTATCTCAATGCCCAGTACATAAGAGGCATCACCGAGATCCTTCATATCAAAATTCGATGAGAGAAAACCTTTTGTCTCATGCAGCAAGTTTTTATCGCTGCTTGCTAACAGGATGTCATCCACGTATAAAACTAGGATGATGAAAGAGCTCCCCTTGATCTTAATATATATACAATTATCTACTATATTTTCAACGAAGCCCAATTTCTTAATTACTTCATCAAACTTTAGGTACCATTGTCTGGACGCCTGTTTCAACCCATAAATGGATTTCTTTAGTCTGCATCCCAACTTGTCGTTGTCAAGATTAGCGGATCAAGACTTAGACTAGTAAATTTCTTTTATGCGCGTACGGCTCCAGATGGTTGCGCGGGTGACACGGGATTTAGACTGGTTCGGGCAAGAAGAAGCCCTACGTCCAGTATGAGGTGCTGCTCGTGTTGCTCACGCGGGGTCTGTAGTAGGGGTTATAGAGGGGCGAGAGAGGGAACCGGTCCCAAGTCTCTTGGGTGTGCCCTGAAGCTCTAATGGTGGGAGTGGGTTCTTCCCGCGGGGGAAGAAAAGGCCCGTGCGAGAGAGAGTGAATGTGTGTGTGTGAGTCTAGGTCTTTTCTCCTCCGTCTCAGGGCCCCCGGCCCTCCCTTTATAGTACAAGAGGGGTGTCTGGGCTACACTTGAGACGGGCGAAGGGAGAGGGAAAGAATAGAGTGTGAAGGGGAAGATTCCAGTCCTTGGTCGCCGTGCCGGCTTCAGCTTTCGGCTCTGTCCGCACGCTTGCCAGGGAAGGACGGCTTCCTCCGATCCTGTCGTTGATCTCCTCGGGGGCTGGTACTGACGGGCGTGCGTGATGATGGCGCCGGTCGTGGCCTCCGTCCCGTCGGGGCAGACGGCTGCCCCTGTTACCCTGCCGATGGCCTGTGCGATGCGGACGTCCCGTCCCTGTCGCCGGATTTGCAGGGCGCGAGGACGGGCCGGCGTGCTGCTGTGCCAGGCGACGCAGGTCATGAGTGCCTGGCAGCGAATCAGGGAAGACTGCGCCACTGTGGCGTGCGCTGCGCGGTCTCGTGTGGGTAGTTGTGACCGGTCACGTCGAGGGCGCGGGCGCCTTTCTGCGTGCCAGAGCCGCGGCGCATTTATGGCAAGGCCAGAGTGGGACCCACGAGGTCCGCGCCCGTATCTTCCAGCCTGCGCCCGAGGCTGACACTCGCCTGGTGGGCCCGGGTGAGTCCGACCCTCTACGCTCTGGGTCGGGCGAGGCGGAGTCCTGCCGACGAGGGGTCGGGCGCATCCGACCCCGAGGGACTTGGTCAGGCGAGGCGGAGCGCTTCTCTCCCTCGTTGGGCTGACGGCGGTCGCTGTTGCCGCAGGTGGGCCCGGGCCCCCATGATCGTCACTGTGATGGTTATTAGGAGGTCGTTAACATTTCCCCCTGACAGTATCCCCCGAGCCTGTGGTGGAGCGGGGACGCTCCTCCAGAGGCTGTCATCGTCGTTCCCCGGGAATTTTTGCTCGTCGTGCGAGCTACAGTTAACCAGGGATGGGAAGCATTGTCTGTTTCGGCTTGGCCGAGGAAGTTGACTAGACGGAAAGCCTTGTGACTATCTTGATGTGAGGGGATTCTTGCCGTTTCGTAGGATGCCCTCCGTCTGAAGACCTTAGGTCGTGACCATCCGTGTGGTCATTAGTTGCGAAGCTAGCCCCCGAGCCCCCGCGCATTGCAGGGGACCAGTCGGGAGGCCAGATCGACTTTTGAACGTTACCCTTCAAGCGTCCGTTCGCTGGGACGGAGGGGGTGAGCCGTGCCACGCTATCCTCGTTGGACGAACCGTGGTGCTCGTTGAGCTGCAAACGGGTCGATTCGAGTGGGGTCCCGGTCCCCGTGTGGGGGGGGTCCGGCTTGGGCCAAGCTGGTGGCGTACCCCAGATTCCGGCCGGCCAGTTCATATAGTTCCCGAGTCCGTTCGATCGGATCCGGTAGCTCGTTGCCTTTCGTCGGAGAAAAACCATGAACTTTGTTGCCGGTCGGACTCGAATGTGAGGTCAGGACGCCCTAGGCAGTCGTGTGCCCGGATGATGGCCGCTAGCGGACCCGTCCCTTCTCACCCCTCGCTCGGGGTCGGGTGCAAGGTTTATGGATGATGAATCTAATCAACATGAGGCTTATCTTCAGAGAGTAAGAAAGGAGGAAATAAAATCACTAGGCATTTCATTATTTCCACATGATTAGCCGAGCAAAATTTCCGATCGTGAAAACCTAGAACGTAGAAGGAAAACATACAAAAGAATGAATGAACCAATGGAGGCAGGAATGGGGAAAATCAACTTCCTACAGAAAATGTTCCCTTACAGGCAAAATTTGGAGCCTAGAAAAAGATAAAATTCTTTTATGCTGACGATCTAAATTCACTCAAGTGGGGTGGAAGGAGGCATGCCGGGTGGATCATCCTTTGGTGGGGGTGTGGAGCTGAAGTCGATATTCAGGAATACTCCGGGTGGCCTCTCAAGAGGTTGTATGGACAATAACTGGGTCGAGTCCCCAACGACATCAGCCCATCCATAATGTGGCTCGGCTCTGATTCAAAATGAATGCAAACCGATGAGAGTCATATTAAACCGATCCGCGGTTAAATTAGTACCAAGGAGATGTTTAAAAGCATCAGCAGAAGAAATATCTTACTCATAGTATGTCTCCTCATCGACTACCAAATCCCAGCTCTCGCCAGTTGTGCTCTTTCCATACTTGTGTACTTTTCTGAAATCCAAGACAAATATGGTAAGTAGTGATCCACTGGTAGTGACAAAATAGTCCACTTCAAAACAATTTACTACTAGTATTAACATCCAAGATAACAAGCATTTGCATGCCGAAAAGTCTGCAGTCTAAATACCAATAAGATGTTTGAAAGGTCCACAGTCCAAATGCAGTCCAAATTCCAGTCAAATAATACATTGTTAGACCAAAGATTATTATGTCACGTACCCATTACCAAAGTGTTCTTCTCCCCACGTTCTTGACCAGCCTGAAAGGTTCAATACAGATTTAAGTAGTACATATTATTCCAAGTAGATTATGATACCATCATAAAGTAGTGGACCCAGCACAATCACAAGGAAAGATAAAGGGCTCAGAAAAGTAAGAGGTGGAACAGAAGCATATCTCAAAAGTAACATTTCACAATGTACTAAGTATATATTTTTTTTGAACGTAACAATGTACTAAATATATATGTGAATGATACATATATAAAGGTATGCTGATGTGCTGATATACTCGCTAAGATTTCAATACATCTTTGGACATTGACACGGTCTTCACATGACCAATTTGGCACAAAATCCAACTAGCATAAAAAACATCAGGTCACAAATCTAGATGCTTTTTCTGTCATGATGGTCATACTTAGAAAAATGATTTACGGATTCAAAAACACATTATGTTTGCAATTGGAGGGACTACTATATCTTAGGAGTAATAACTAGCATGCATATGAGAAAATGTTGTGCATATAACTATTTAGTGGTGATGGATCTTACGTTCACCACCAGGAGATACATGCCATGTCTCCCCTTGTCGAGAACCGATTCCTGCAAAGAACTTTTCTTCCCACTTGTCCCCCCATTTGGTGCCTAAGTCTGTCTCTGCCCATTTGTCCGTCCTGTAAGAACACTCATGCAGTAAAGGTGTTATCAACCAGTGGCAGAGTGGCAGTCAAGGAGACAAACTATGCAACACTAAACTTCCCAATATCATGCTCAACTGCAGACAGAAAATGTAAAGACAGGGCATCAATTTGTCCCTCAGAGGAAACTTACTGTCAAAGTATCACTTTGAACTATGTACCAGTGTCAAGTGGTGTAATTAAACAATTGATATGTGAATCTACATAACGATACAAACAACAATAACAACAAAGCCTTTCAGTCCCAAGCAAGTTGGGGTAGGCTAGAGTTGAAACCCAAAAGAAGCCACTAATCAAGGTTCAGGCACGTGAATAGCTGAGCACTCCTATTCAAGGAAATATGGAAGTCGTGATTTGGGGATTAAATATTCAAGATTAGGCACAACCCCAGATGTATAGATATAAATTCATCTTCTACTACCATATAGCTTATGCTAAAAATATGAAAAGGCTCACCATTTCAATACAAATCCACGGCCATCATAATGTTCACCCCACCTCTCCCACCAAGACTGTTCGTTTAACCTTCCATATTTGTGGGCACCTTTTTCCGTCCAACCTTTGGCATCATATTTCTCCCACCTAGTAGAAAGCATTGATGTATCAAAATAAATTGTACAAACTTTCAAACAGAACCATGCAAAAAAAAATGATCTAATTCTCACCATTTCTCATACCACCCAGCATTTTCTGCACCTGACTTCGCTTGTTTTTCAGCACTTCTCTCTATTCTTGCAAGATTGCTGTATGGGACAAGGCAAAGAGTGATTGTTCTCACCTAGAGTGGACGTCAAAGAAGAAATTGACATATATAGCAGGTATCCTTTAAGCCAAGGTTGGACTACATTCATGCTCCAAATAAGGAACATGAATAATGATGCACCTGATCATTTGATTGGAAATTGTGTTGGAATCCTGTCTGTGCAAGGGCAGTGCACTAAATTTCACACCTAATGATCTAACTAACATAAATGTAAATAGGTCGAAACAACCCACTTGTGCTTAAAATGATCTTATATTCTCAGTAGAGCTACAGAATCAACGTCAATCACACAAAGTAGAATTAAAAGGACAAAGCCAGATGAAACTCTGGGTGTAACTCTTTGTTAGGTCATTTAGGTTTGCAATGGGGGCTAAATCTTCTGTCTTACACAGGCAGGACCGGTATGCTTAGAATATATGAATTTACAGATTAGTTAATTTACCTCCACTCATCTTGGTACAGAACTTCTTTCCATTTTTCCCACCAAGAGTCACCTTCAGCATTCTTCCCGGATTTCTCAGCACCTAATGTTTCGTAGTTGTATTTATTGACAAATCAGATGCGAGTATAGATTGAAAGACAAAACAAAGGCATTCAACATAGATAAAAAAAAAAGAATTTGTGTGCTATGCGCAATAATGATGCTAACTTAGCACTTCAACAGTCTAACAAGTTTCATATACCATCATAAATTATCGAAGCACATATATGCTGCCAAAGAGGCAGGGGCACAATTATGATGCTAACTTAGCATTTCAACAGTTAGTTTTATATACCATCCTAAATTATCAAAGCACATATATGCTGCCAAAGAAGCAGGGGCTCCATTATAAAAGAATACTTTGCATACCTAGTTCCTTATATCCAGTCCAGTCACTTTTCTCCCACCACTGCCACATATGATAAAGTTGTTAAGATTCGCAGTAATTAAATAACAAGATTAGCGAACTCGCAAGCTTTAGTTGGTCATTTTATCACCAAGAATGGTTCTTTGTCCAGTACTTAGTATGTAGTAATTTGTCGACACAGTTAAGTGTCTAGCTTTGGGAGGTTAAGTTTTCAAGCCTCTATGCTGGATTGAGTACAGTGAAGTTGAAGCTAGCAGAGAGTAACCATGTGCCAGTGCGCATGCTAGAGTTTTTGGTGAAATGCAATAAGGGCGTACCCAGTGCAGAGAGCTCCCGCTCTGTGCGGGGTCTGGGGAAGGGGTGTCAGTGGCAAGCCTTACCCTCGCCTGTGCAATGCGAGGAGACTGCGACTCAAACCCGGGACCTTCCGGTCACAGGCGGTAAGACTCTACCGCTTGCACCAGGCCCGCCCTTCTTTGGTGAAATGCAATGACTACCTTAATTCCAAAGGTAATGCCACAAACGTCAAAATTTAGCATATTAAAAGACAAACTAACTCATTAACAATATAGATCATGTTTGCAGACACATTATAAAAGCTACTGCTCAAGAAGCAATAGTTAAAAAGCTAGTAGAGTTTGTAAATTGTGCTTAAAGTTGAATTGCTACCGAAGCACGTCAGGTAAAATAAACGTAGGGCCTAAATGTAGAGCCCAAAAGTCCCACACCAATTATTTAAAGCTGCAAGCATGTTGTAAAGGCAACTGCACGGAGGACAGGAATATGATCTGTCAGGATAAGTAAAGAGCCAAAAACATACAGTCTCTTTCCATTCAGTGGAACCATCATGGCTCTGTCCTCCCATTCTTGCCCATCGGCACCGGAAACCATTCTCGCCAAGATCTTCGCCGCTCTCCCTGTACCAAGTGCTTCCATCTTCATTTGTTCCGGACTCCTTGACTGCTTCATCCAGCAAGTTGATCCCCCATTCCTTCTCACTAGCAATGCCAGTGTCTATAAGGCAGGTGCCAAACAAACACACGCATTTCCTTAGCAAAGCAGAGAGCTAAAGTTGGGACTCTACAGGTGGGAGCATTTCATTTTGGACTAAACCAACATTTCTCTTGGAATTGCTCTTGGAATTGAAAATTTCAGCAAGTAACCTACCTCTCTTGGGCGGGGTGTCCCGGGATTGAGGCGCCGGTCCCCTCTGCGTGCACCGCGGATAGAAATCCTGTTGCTTGAACTGCCTTCTAGAACTATACTAGTAAACAAAAAATGCGTGTCAAAATTCCATTCCCTATGCAATGTGCATTGGACTACAATATATGAAGCTTCTGATAAAAGCATTGTCACATTAACTTGTCATTACGCAATCTAAATTAGCAAAAAGAAACACCACATGTCGGAATGATGCAATCGACTGGTAACTGTAAAATGCGAGGCCGGGCACACTCTCTACAAGTCCGTAGAACTAAAAAAGTCCCTAGATGCGATGCGACGTCTCCGTACCGAGGTGCAGGGAAGGGGAGCGGAGGCATGGCGGTGAGGCTGGCGCGCCGCCGGCCCGGTGCGGCGGCGGAGGGCTTGTTCCCATCGACGCGCCACTCCTCGGCGCGCTCGGGTGCGGCCGCGGCGGCCCTGGAGAGGCGCCTCCGCGGCTCCTGGTCAGGCCCGGCGCAGCAGCACCGGATCGCGGCGCGCCGGCGCGGCGCGGGGCGGTGCGGGCAGGGCGCCGCCCCCCTCGCCGTGATCAGATCGAACGGCGGCCACGCGAGGCCCCTGGAGCACGCGGCCATCTTCTCATGCCACGGCGTGGGCGGGGCCGTGGGGGCGGGCGCGGCGGCCGGTGCCGGCGGGGGGGATAGGTCGTCTGTCTAGCAGTGGCCGGAGGAGGCAGGCGGAGGGGAGGGTTTTATACGAATGGTGGGGCGGAGGCAGGCGGTGCGCATCGCCGCTCCGAGCCACCGAGAGCGACTGATAAGGGTTCGCTGCCGCGGGGCCGAGGAGAGAGGAATGGGAGAAGTTTCTATGGGTTTTATTAGATCTTCGGAGATTGTTTGGATGGAGGACGGGAATGGCAGGGAAGCTTGATATGGGGCTGGGAGAGACGGAGGAGGGAGAAGGCTGGAGCGGCCGGACCCACTTGCCAGTGGCTGATTCAGATCGACAGGGGTCTGTGCTGTAGGAGTGGGACCGTGTCACGGATGCGACTGTGGGCTACTGGGCTGCGGCTGCCAAACTAGGGGTGGACATTCATTTGCATATTTTTGAAAGCATATGCTTTTGTTATGAATGAACCGAAATGACATGAACTTTATTTGAAAAAAAAAGAAATGACATGAATACATGATAATACAAAATTGGCAAACGTCAACTCTTCAATCAATCCATGAGTTCTCGACAGTCACGTTAAGGCAGGCTAGTTCTGATTCCTGGGCGATGACCTCATTTATGATATGCAGGATAACAGTGGTTTGGATAAATTGAACATACCAAAACTAAATCAATGAGGTTTAAGCCATTTGTTTGTAACAATGCTGATTTCGGTTTCGTTTGTCGACCATCCTATCGAATAAAAGATATTTGAGTTCTAAGAAATAATAAAAGGAAGAAGAATAGATAACTCTCTACTCTATAGAGATGCAATGCAAATATAAAATATCAGAATGAACAATGTGGAAATGCACTTTGGATGCAATGCAAGTACATCAGTGCATCTTCTCCGAAAGAATGTATCTTTGATCAGGAAGTTGACGGTGGCATCACCATGAGAGCTTATCAACTTGACACTCCTGTCAGAAAACCTCGCTCCCTTTCTTACGGTGCTTGTGTCACGCACACTGGTACAAGTAATCATTCGAGGACAGCGAGCATTCCCTCCATACTAAATTAGTTTTTGCTATGCATCTACATATATATTATATCTAGGTGCATAGCAAAGTCTATGACTCTACAATAGCCAGAACGATGAAACGGAGGGGGTAGCAACTTGAAAAATACTGCAAAAAATACTGCAGTAAACAACGCGCAGTCGTAGTGCAACTATATTAAAAACGTTCTAACCGCAACAAAGAGTAGCCATGGCAAGCTTTACTAGCAGCATTTGAAATCGTTTATGTCCACACCTCTCGTCGCATGTGCCTTTTGTCCAAGCAGTTACTGTACACAGTTTACCACATGGGCCTAGTAGAGTGTACTTTAATTTTGCCGTGTGAATCTGACGTGGCTCCACGCGACGCAACACATGTGGACCAGATCGTGCCCCACCGACGTGGCCCGCAGCCGGGGTGGCTAAAACCCGGATCAGGATCAGGGCCTCGGCACGATTACGTGGAAAAGCGCCGGCCCTCGCGGCCACGGACCCTCCACGTCGACGGCCCGAGCCCGCAGAGGCACGGGTACACCCCACACGTGGCAGACACAGGTGCGCTCAGGTAACTCGTGGCTCAGCGTCGCCGCCGAGCCCGGACACGCCGTGGTTGCGGGCCTGTTTGGTTGCTGCCTGCCAGGCAGCTCGCCGGCCAGGCAGCACCATCCAGCCCCAGGCCAACGAAATCCAACGCCTGGGATTACTGCCTGAGCCAGGCAGCTTTCCCAGGGTCCCAACCAAACAAGCCCGCGACCCGCGAGCGGATAAGTCCCTCCCTGCCGGGAGCCTCGGAGGCCGCCGGGGCAGGGGCCGCGGCGTGTGCTTTTCCTTCCTCCTAGGCCAGCGGATAAGAGCATTGACTGCGCGCCGTGGCCGTGGCATGTGCTGCTCTTCAGACCCGGATCTGCTGCCTGCTTTTCGCGAGAAAGATGTGGAATCGTTCGTGTGGTCGCGGTTGGAGATTTCGCGACCATTTTCGCCCGTGCCACCGTCGCGGAGTTCACTTTCGTTTTGGCTCCCTTCGGCGTTTTGCTCTTAACGATCGATCCATCGAGAAAAATGACGCGCGTGGGAGATGAAAAACATTTCCTTGTCCAATTTTTACACGGATAGGATTGAGCCGCCGATTCGACGGGGCACTGCAATGGGCCGCCTGTGACGAACTGACAACGATGGCATTGTGGGCTTTCTGGAAGCCCGTCACAGAACAGAACCGGGAAAGTTTAATTTGACAGGGGCCCAAGCCCACATTTTATTCGTTAGGAAAAAAAAAGGGCGACGAACGTACAGGTTGCTTGGCACGTACAGTACAGAAGCTAATTAAGACAACAGCAAAACGTGCACGACCGCGGCGCGCGCGCAAGCGCACGGCACACAGGTCTGCTACTACTGGATGTAGGACTGGCCGGTGATGTCGAGGTCGCGGTCGCCGGTGGACGGCGGCGGCGGGTGGCTCGGCTTCGCGGCCGCCGCTCTCGCCTCCTCGGGCCCGTCGGCGCTCTGCGTGGCGCTGGCGCGCGGCCTGGCGGGGTCCCTCCGGCGCTCCTCGCCGGCGTACATCCCGCCGCCGTAGGCCTCCCGCGTGAGCGGCTTCATCTCGGAGATGTTGGGCGGCTGGTGCTCCCGCTGCAGCTGCGGCTGCGCGCCGGCCACCAGGTCGCGCAGGTCCGGGTCGCTCGACGGCACCTTGGGCGCCTCCTCCCGGTCCTCCCTCGCCTTCTCCGTGCTCGGCACAAACCTATCCATTGTCTACCTCTTCGGCTGTGTCGGTGCGTCGTGCGTGTTCCTACTCTTGTGGCGATCTTGTCTTGTCGTAGCAAGTAGGCTGGCAGCTGCTGGTGCTCTGCTCATCCGGCGGCGGTGGCCGGCGAGTGGGCTTGCTTAAATAGCTAGTTGCGTCTGCGTGGTGGACGTGGATCGGGACGGCCGCGCCGGGGGACAGCCTCGCGTGAGATCTCGTGCGTGTTCCGGCGCCGGGGGTTACGTGTTGCGGCGCGGGGCGTGGAGCGAACGCTCGAGAGCCGCGTGGGGCGATGGGGACACCTGGAGGAGGTCGGTGGCCTCCGATGTCGCGGGGCGTGACTCGTGGACGTCACCACGTCGAGTGCTGCCGGCCCGCCGCCCCGGCGGCGCTCTAGAATCTGGACCGGATATGGTTATGGCCCGCCGCAGCTTTTGATCTTTTCCCTCGGAGGTTCCGGCGACGTCAACAGAACTCTCTCTGGAGCCATCGATTGCAAAGTGAGGTGTTGGTCGGGGGTGGGTGGTTTCGGTCGTGTGATCCTGTACGTTTTAGGACTGATAGAGTTTCTCTTGCATCACTATTCACTAAAGAACGAGATGTGATCCTGTACGTTTTAGGATTGGTGTTCACGCTGCTGCAGTGGTGCGCTGTCCCTGGCTGAGAAGACGAGGTGGAATCAAAAGCAAGCCAACACAAGAAACACAGTTTTGAATGGCAATCCGATCGCAAGGCGCTGCAGCAATTCGGAATGGCATTTTGTTTCTTTTTTAGAAAAGGGAAATCGTTTCTGGCAGGGCATTTTGGTTGGTTCTTCAAGCACGGTTGGGAGTGAATACTGATTACTGAAAGCTACTGCGGTACCAATTGGGAGCAGCTGGGTCTGGGCAGGATGGACGTCGCTGACGGCCACGGGCTGCCGCCTGGCCACCTGCTCGACGAACTTCTCCTTGTCCTTGACGGCCGCCGCGACCTCCACGTGACCATCAGCACCAGCGTCTCTGCTGCATCACCACCGCATGCATCGGGTTTCGTCGCTGCAGACCCGCAGTGGCGCGCCGTGAGCCCGCTTCTCGGCCGCTCGCCATGCCGCAGCGAACGAGGAATAGTCCTCCCGGCCTCCCTGCGAGCGCCATCATGCAGCGTCCACCGGCGGCTTCCTGTCCCCGGACGCGGTGGCTTACGTGAAGCACTTCTTGAGCTCCTCCCGTTCGCCGGCGACGTGCCCCTCCGTTTCGTCCTCGTCGCCGTCGGCCTCGACCTCGTCCAGTCCCTCGACGCGGTGGAGCACTGGTGGCGGAGGTAGGATAGGGCCTTCCATCCCTGCTAGAGTTCGCCGAGGTTGTTTGCCTCCTCTACGTCGCGCCGCCGGCGTCCAGCTACCCTCTCCGGTGCCCGCCGTACCCTTGCGCCGGGCAGGGTGGTCGCTGCAAAATTATGGATCCGTTTTAGGGACTCTAATGAAAATATTCGGATCGCGATTACTAATCGCGATCCGATTTAGGGGGGTATATGTAAATATTTAGATCGCTATTTTACAGATATCCCCCTAAATTGGGGGGTCATATGTAAAATTTGTTGACCACCGTCAGCTGTCCTTTCCATTCGCTTTCGCTCCTCTGCTCCCGCGCCGCCCTCCCCGCCGAGATCGGCATGGCTCCCCCTCCCGCCCTCCAACGCCGACGGCGACGGTCGCCTCCTTGTCGTGGGTCGCACTCGTCCGCTACAATCGCCTTCCAACGAAACCTGCCGCCGCCACATCGCACCCGCGCTCCCTCCATTGGAAGCGGAAAGTCCCCAGCTCCCATTCCCAACGCCGCCGCGCGCTGCCATCAATGTAGAGCATTGATTGGGTCGACGAGGTGATCAGGCAGAAGTTCCTCAGGCTAGGTGTGGCTTTGCTCTTGGAAGGAACTGGGGTCTGTTGTATCGGTGCGGTGGAAGGAGATGCGACGGTGAGTGGATCGATCCCGGAGTAAATTGATTCGTTGGTGCTTGTGGGTTTTTAGAACTTTACAACATTTTGAGAGCTCTGTAGGCAACGATCTGGCTTTAGACTGCAGGTCTACTGCAAAATACAGCAGAAATTTCGGAGAATGGCACTTTTCATGCTGCCGGCTTCAGTTCACTGTAGGGGTCTGAGGTTCAGGAGTCTGAAGTGCAGCTCCAATTTTCCCATTGCAGATTTCAACAGTGAGGATGAGATGCAGCAACTTAGCTTGTCAGCTGATTCCCTGGCTTAACTACCAGACATATCACTCTCACCAAAGTAAATTTCTGCTCGCGCGTGGTGTCCCGGCCAAAGCTGGGCCGGGGTTCCGCACGGGCAATTTGGAGGTCTGAATTCTGTTCGGCAGATGCGGTAGCGGTAGCCGTCTGCGCGAAACGCTCACCCCCATGAGACCATGCCATTGAATGATGCCATTTCGATGCAGCAGCATCTCTTCCAGTGGAGCCGAATCGTGGGTGTGCCCGGATGCGGCTCTCCTCGCGTAATTTCCAGGGCTCCAGGTCCAGGCCACTGCGCGGGCGGGCACCAATCATCTACGCTTTGGTGGCGTCGTTTCCATGGAATTTCGCCGCCCGCACTGTCCTGACTTGGGCCACACCGGTCAAGGCACATGCACCTCCACCTCCAGGACGCAGCACAGCAGCACGATTTGGATTCCCTTTGCTTGCTGTAGCCAAGTTCGTACTATCATCAGCAGTTGCCTCACCGGCTTGTAGTAGAAGCGTTTTCCGTGTTTCAACACAAATTGTCATGTCCAGAGCCGATTCTTCCCAGAACTGAAAACCCCGTTGCTCGGTCGCGTCGTACCAGTACTACCACCGTCCTTGCAGCTCTCAGAATGTTCAAACGGCGATCGGGATTGAGAATCGACCTGCACAAATTGTTCAGCACAAACTGTCAGTTCTTGAGTACGGACGAAACTCCGGTGAACTTGCACTCCGCGAGACGCTGCTTGCACCAGTTGCAGCATACGCGTGTGATGTGCTTCTCAGTGGCGGACACCTGTTGAACATGCTGTCTCGAGTTAACTTTTGGGATTTCGCTGCAAGTTGCCACGGATGCTTGCTGGGGTAGAGTGAGTCGAGTCATGGGGAGGTCTTCCGGGAGGACGACCCGCCCGGGGTTGGATCGGAATTGAGTGAGTCCTCTGTTGACTTGACCGCAAGTCTATGGCCATTGTCTGTTCCCCAAATCGGAGGGCGTCGATGCAAAGGAAAATCATACGTCGTGCCCACAAGAGCAGCGGCGAGCTGTGCCTGGCAGGCGCTGCGTGATGGCGTCCTGCTCCACGCGGTGTGGTGCCGTAGTCCACGCCAAGGTCTCCGGTCGCGTCGTGGCGGCAGAGCCACCCTCCAATCGGCAGTCGTTATCCAACAAGGCAAGAACCAACCATGAAACGCATAGTGCTGCAGTGGGGACACTAGCTGCCACGATCCTTGATGCGCCATGGATGCATGCCAGATGTGTGATCGGATTCAGATCAGTGTGCCTGAAGAACTGGTCTACATGCCCCCCGGCTGGCACAGTTCCGGCTGCGTGTATGGAAAATTCAGGCTCCGTTTTGTTCGGATGCACAGGCGTACGGCGCGGTTGAACGAGTCCGCAGGACGAAACAGTGTTGCCCGTCACTGTTTATCTGTTGGATGATGGAACTGCTCAAACGTTTTTTCAACCGGAAGAGGAAAATACGCAGAGTGGCGACAAACCAGGCACCGTATTCTCCATGCCAAACTGCAGAAAAAGCAAGGCCCTGTTGGAGAACGGATCAGCATGCCCTGTTCGCGTCGTCCGGCCTCGCAAATGAGTGATGACGAATCAGTCAGCGCGCTCAGCCAAGGAACGAACTGCATTTGAATTCAAACGACAGGCACAAGCAATTTCAGCCAGCCATGCATGCATCCAGAGATGAGAGCTTGTGGTAGCACCTTTCTTTTTTGCTTCTGACGCGTGACTTCTCCGGTCATCTCGGCATTCGCCGGACACTCATAGGTTGCTGTTGCAGAGCAGTGTGTGTGAACCTACACAAGAATCTGACTCTGCTTTTGCATGCGACTTCGTCGACCTTACTGGCTGGCTGGTGTTCACACGCTACACCGCGCAGGATTTGGCCCGTCGATTCATGATGATTAGATGGGGGAAATGGAAATCTAGAGTTCCTTCAGTTCGTCAGAGCGGCCTCTTTCAGGTGGAAAGCCAGTCCGCGTTCAAAGTCGGTCAAGATGACCTAGAGGCGAGGCGCAGCCACACACTGACACACCTAGAGCATGTCTACTCGATGGTAGTAGCTGTGGATTTTCAAGCAAGCTTATGACCCTTGACAACTTTAATTAAGATTCAGAGTTCTACTATATACTACTGCTCACTAAGATGGTACTCATAATTCTCTTATTTATCTTTGCTTCAGAGTGAAGTCACTTTTCTGCTTGAATCCACTGCATAGTAAGAAGGTTATTAAAGAGGCCGTGAAGCAAAAAAAAAGGAACTCGTGCAATTGCCAGCAAAAAAAGAAAGGTCAAAGCAGCTTTGTTAATCTATACCGCTTGGAACATTTGGAAGGAGAGGAATCGACGGGTGTTCGAGCAGAAAGTTGGGACGCCGATGCAGGTCTTCATCGACATCAAGAATGAAATCAACGACAGGACAATGGCCTGTGGGAAACCCGAGTTATCTTTTTCGTTTAATGTTTAAGCATTACTCACTAGAGTATGAGCCTATTTGCTTTTATGTATTATTAGTACTGTAAGAACTCGGATTTGCTTCTCCTCTCTTAAATGAATAGCAGTGCTCCTGCAAACTTTTCAAAAAAAAAGAGGCCGTGAAGCAGGAGTGTGAAGAGATACTTGTATTTTTACATTACTTCAAACTCACATCATTGTCTATTCTGGTTTCACCGCATTACAGTACTATAAAAACAAGAGTGTGAAGAGAGATTTTTACCCAGTTTGCAGTTTAGGAACCAGCGGAAGACTACCAAGTCATGGGTAAACCACCCAAACCAACCAGAAGCATTGCACACCATTCGTTAGTTCAAATTCAAATTGGGATTGCCTGCCTGATCGGCAGATAATCCCGGTATTGTCATCACAACGAAAAGTATTCTAGACGTCAAAATCCTATGTTAATGTGGACTGCGACTCGCGCCTTTGAAAAATAAATTAGACCAGTAGGGCAACGCATGGGGATAGTAATTTAGTGGTAAGGACAGCGGCTCAACTCATACTCGTGGTAAATTAGGCTCCATCCAGATTCCAGGGTCTGATGAAGCGATAAAGCAAACCACACGGAATCACTTTAGAATAAAAAAAAATAGCAGGATTCAAGCTGTTTTTCTAGATGAATGAATCACCATGAGTCCAAGATCTCATCCAGTGCCCGCCTTTTAAGTAAAGAAATTAATACCTAGCACACAAGGGGGAAAACCCCCTTACAGCGCCGCCTTTCGGTGAAAAAAAAAGTATTGTGATTGCAGTAAGAGAATGTTTCATGTAGCTTTGATGCTATGGGAGTATGGGTATTGCGGCACCTCAGAAGAGAAAAATAAGAAGCATGCATACACATAACACTTTTCTTATTCAAAGTGGCATGTACTTGATATTGACATCTTCAAAATTGAAAATAGTCGCCATCTCAACACAGCAAGCTTATACTAAGTCTAATATTCCGTTGATGTGGACTCCAGATAAGTTACAAAGTAAGTCCAGTCATACTTTTCGAGAGGCTGAACAATGTGGAATTCAATTACAGGAAGCAATCACCCTTTGGAGAAGTATCAGATCAATCACTTTTTCACCGTGGTAGAGCTGCTTTGGGTTTATGAGTTATTATGCGAATTCCTTGTGCCCAAGTTTTATGAATATAATTTCACATTTTAAGAGTTTACATACTAGATGCAACACCATGTCAGGAGGTTAAAAGTGAGAATGTTGGACGACGGGATATGATGCCATGATTCAAAATGTAGATTGGCTAATCAACCTAGGGCGATCAACGCCTTTTATCTGGTCCACCAACCGAGCTGCAGCCTGATCGATATCAAACATGTAAAAGGAGTTTGACAAAGATAATAGTAATAAACTAAACCAAAGAGGAAAAGCAAAAGGAAAATACGTCACTGTCTAGCACTAACATCAAACTTATCTTTGTTTATTCATTATTTATAGCGCAATTTATTATTAAGAGTACCAAATAGTTATATTTACTTAGTAGCCTATGAAAAATAAATAATTTGGTGAACTCTACAAAATACTTCTCCGTTCCAAATTGTAGTGTCTAGAACATAGCAAAATCTATGTATCTAGATTTTCCAAAACAACATATAATTTGGAATGGAGGAAGTAAATAGCAAGCATAGTTTTTACTAAAATAGCTATACGTTCCAAGTAGTCATCTTCTAACCATCTTCAAGATGAATCTTAATGCCTGGGGTAGGTGTTCCAAATTGGACACTCGCCACCGCTAATATTCAATCACAACCAGAAGAGATTACATTTTCTTAGACGAAGGGTCGAGTTTTGTGACTTAACAGGTCTCCAGAGTCCAAGTACACACCTCAAATAAAATAAAAGGTTTCTACATAATACACAGTAAAATTATTGCTGTTGTTGAGCCGCCAAACTCATTCTCTTGAACAAGCAAGACGACCACTGGTCCTTTTCAGTGCTGTTAAGAAACTGTGACCACCAGTCGCCAGGAAACCGCGTGACTCCATCACCACCCTCGCTATATAAGCCAGCGACCGCTGCCGGCACTCTCATCCATCCATCGACCAGTGCAAGGCGAAGCAAGCAGAGCCGTCGGAGAACGAACACTTGAGGCGGCGTAGCACGAGAGGCGGAACACCGGTGGCAATGGCTGGGGCGTCCATGGAAGTGGAGCAGGACCTCCCGGGCTTCCGGTTCCATCCCACCGAGGAGGAGCTCCTCGACTTCTACCTCGACCGCATGGTCCACGGCAAGAAGCTCCACTTCGACATCATCGGCACGCTCAACATCTACCGCCACGACCCCTGGGACCTTCCTGGTACGTGCCGCGTGCGTCCCCGATCATCAAGATGGCATGTGAATTTGTGATGGTCGATGAGGTTGGTTTGTGGTCTGACCAGCCATCATGGCGTTCTGTACGTGCAGCGATAGCGAAGATCGGGGAGAGGGAGTGGTACTTCTTCGTGCCGCGGGACCGGAAGGCCGGCAGCGGCGGGCGGCCGAACCGGACGACGGAGCGCGGGTTCTGGAAGGCCACGGGGTCGGACAGGGCCATCCGGAGCAGCGCCGACGCGAAACGGGTGATCGGGCTCAAGAAGACGCTCGTCTTCTACCAGGGGCGCGCCCCGCGGGGCACCAAGACGGACTGGGTCATGAACGAGTACCGCCTCCCCGACTCCGGCGCCGGCCGCGGAGCACGAGCGCCGCCGCCTCCCAAGGTAATGAATGCTCCGGCCAAGTTCTGCACAAGTGCGCGTGATTTTCTTAGCAATTTCGCCGTCCTGCAACTCGTAGCAAGCAAAATGACAGGGATGAAAGAAAGATCATGTCCAGTATGAAACGTTTACTGAATTTTTAAACTGCCATTCACTGGTTTTGATATGAAGTTCCCAATTCAGTGTGCGGTTTCAAACATTAACCCAGGATAGGCAAAGTCCTGATCGGCTTCTCGTGCCCGATATATCTGATTTATATTGCTTTATTAGTCTAGTGATCAGTTTTGGCATCATTTAACACTGATGCAGACATCCCTGAACTAGATATGTGAATTGACAGGGTTGACTTACGAGTTGACTCGCTTTCCTTTAAACTGCACGGAAATTCTGTACCCTAACCCTACTAGGCCATAGCATTCATTAACCTTTCCTCCATATAAATGCAATCATGGTAGAGAATTGACGAATGCCTGACGCTTCTGCAGGAGGACATGGTGCTATGCAAGATCTACAGGAAAGCCACCCCACTGAAGGAGCTGGAACAGAGAGCCTCTGCCATGGAGGAGATGCAGAGGCGCAGCAACGCGCACTACTACACGAACACGGCCTGCAGGGCACCCCAGGCCCAGGCCGCGGCCTCCGCCGGCGACGACTACCTGTCGTCGGACGACGCCCACGACAGCTTCCTGTTCCCCTCCTCGTCCTCGTCGGCGCCGTCGGGCGACAGCTACAGCCCACCCATGGAAGCCAAGCAGGAAGCGGACGCCACGGTCACGGTGGCGTCGACGACGTCTCTGATGCAGGCGGCGAACATGGCCGATATCGTGCAGCCCCCGGCGGTGCGGCACGGCGACCTGCCCAGCCTGCAGGTGCGGACGAACCATGGCGTCCTGGACTGGATGCAGGACCTGTCCCAGCTACGCAGCCCATGGCAGGACCAGCTCTTCTTGTCTCCCCTGGTTCAGGCCCATCTGCTCTACTGAAGGGACGAACTGGAAGAAGAGGAACCGTCCCAATCTAGTCACGTTATCAAAAAAAACAACGTTCAGAAAAGGAAAAACGTTCCAGCTTGCAAGGGCGAGCCGCAAAGCGTGATGCTAGCTTAGATGTGAAAAAAAAATCGGCTGTACATACCTAATAGCAGTTTTAGATGCGATTAGTTATTTTCGGTGCATTTTGGTATGTAATGTTTGACATGACTACTGAAGTCACAATAAATTAACTTTGAGAATTGGTGCTTCTGTTTGCCACGTTCTTTAGGATAAAAAAAAACTCAATGACAATTGGAGTCTTAGACAAAGGAGTACTAGAACTTGCTTGAGTTGCAGAAGGTATTTTTGTAAAAAAAATTCTACAGTTTGTATATAATGTTTGGTATAAGAGTAACTCCAATAATAATCCTAAATCAGACCCTCCGATTGTCACTATTTTTTAAGGCTTTCAAATTTACTTCATGTCTAACAATAGCCCTCAATTCTAATGGTTTACTGAATACTTCTTAGGAATGGAGAGTGGAGGACTGGTCCATACACATCCTCAAAATATTTTGAGGCCCTAGTAGAGAATGTGCTGGAGTGTATTTTTTTAACTCTCTAGACTTAAGATAGAGGGCTGTTTATAGAGGGCTGTTTAGATCCACAAGATCAAAAATAAGGATATGCTAATAGCATCTCCAGCAATAGCCTTTATTTCAGATCCCTACTTTATTGGGTAGGGGTTGGCCCCAACTTTATGAGGCTTTAATTTGTGTTCAACTCCGACAATAGCTACTTGCAATCCCTTCTTTTACTATGACAAGCAATTCTTTTACATGACAAGCAGGACTCATACATCAGTGTTATTTTTCCTTTCTTACATGACAAGTGGGACCCACCCATTCTCTCTCTCTTCCCTTCCTTTCTTCTTCCTCTTTTCTCCTCTGATTCTCTGCCCTCTCTACCGTGTCCTCTGGGCGGAGCCCAGAGCGGTGGTCGCGCAGATCCAGGCGGGGGCAATGGAGGCCGAGCAACGGGCCGGCGGAGCTCCGGGCGATCGGGCCAGGGCGCCGAAGCCCGAGCGGTGGGTGGCGGAGCCCCAGGCAAGGGCGATGAGGCCGAACAGCAAGCCGGTGGAGCTCCGGGCTTCCAATTGAAGCCTCCAATCGAAGGTGCTCTGCAGCGGCGGCGGTGGTAGGAGGAGCTCTGTGTTCCTCAGCGACAGCACCGGCACCACGGCGACCGTGCTGCAGTGGATCTTGGTGTCGCTCCTGTGCTCTAGCTCGGGGAGTTCCCCTTCTCGATTTGGCGGAGGAGCTAGAGCTCGAGGGTGGTGACCAGGTGGCTGCAACTCCGGGGGCCGGGTAGTGGGGGTGCTGGAGCTCGGGGGCGGCTGCGACGACGAGGGTGTCGCAGCTCTGGGGGCGGCGTGGGTGCCGCAGTTCGGGGGGAAGCGAGGGCGCCCGAGCTGGCAGCGGGGTGCTCGAGCTCGGGCGCGGGGGCGGCGCGGGTACGACAGCTTCACGCGAGGGAGAGAAACAGTAAAAAAAATAAAAAAAAAGTAGGTACCTCTCTACCCACCCGTGGGAGAAGGGGACGGGTGGGGAGATTTAGGTATCTCCCTACTTTAGGGATCTGGGCAGTGGCTAGCGAGTTTTTTTCCCTCAGCTCCTGCTTCTTGAGTAGGGTTTGAGCAGGGATGTTGTTGGAGTGTTGCTGGAGTTGCTCTACCGGAAGAAAGAATGTAAAGGAAAAGTATTCTAATTGAGCAGGGGTGTTATTGGAGTGTTGCTGGAGTTGCTCTACCGGAAGAAAGAATGTAAAGGAAAAATATCCTAATCGTGTGATCGATATGCGTTCAGGGTCAGCTTGCAAGGGCGATATGTAAATTTGATTGTACATACTGAAACTGAATAATAGTTTTAGATGCGATTAATCATTTTCGGTGCCTTTTGGTATGTGATGTTTGACATGGCTGAAGTCACAATAAATTAACTTAGAGAACTGTTCGCTGCATTCTGCAATCACGATCCTTCGGAAAACAAAATACCTAATCACAATTGTTTTCTAGAGGTAGGAGTAGAACTTGCTTCAGCTTCCTGGCCCACTTCGATTTTCAAGTCCGCTTTAGGAAAAAAAAAACTTATTTTCCATTTATTTTCAAGGAATCAGCCCATCGGGTTCCACAAAACGTGCTTATGGGCCTTCAACGTGGCCCATTTTCCAAGTTGTGGCCCAGGATGATACAATGGGCCTGTGACAGTGCCATCCTGAAGTCATCACGTCACTCTGAACCCTTTTTTTCCCTACTGTTGGACCATTTTTTGTACAGACAGACTAGCTCCCAAGTGTTGAAACATATTTCCCTCAAAAAAAAAGTGTTGAAACATATATTTAAGAGTCTGATTACCACGCAACGTCGTGTGGGGTCAACACGGATGAGTTGCAGATATCTTGCGCCATGCTACAGAGCCTTGCCAAGCCTCCGCGTGATCGGACTAAGCTTATGGTCAGATTAGGCCACCATCTGGCTATCACGCACCTTCGGGAACCTGCAATGAAATCGTACTGGGCGATGGTAAGGTTACTGGGCTACCCCGCACCTACGGGAACATGCAATAAACTCTTTTGATCGGTAGGTTGGATTTCGGCCGGTTTCGACTAGTTAAGTACTAGTCTATCAACTCGTGTTCCCGCACGGCTAGTTAAAATTAATATAAAAATAAGACTTATAACTAATAATTATAATTGTTTATCTTATACTATCTTTTATCTATTAAATATTCTAACACATTACTCTAAAATATACATATTTATTATTATCTGGTTGCAATATGTTTATTAAGTAATATTTTTTTTTTACTTTGCATCACACATCCATATGTGTTTAATATTATTTAATTAAACTATTTGTTTGAACTACGTGAACAACATAAAAATTGGTATTCTTATCTCTTTTCTCGTAAATAAATACATGGTGACACACATCATGAATAGTATTTTATAAAAAAAAATAATATAAATAATATATAATAATAATAGAAATAGTAATTTAGAATTTATATTGGAACACTTTAATATTTTGTTATAATTATATAATTTAGATTCAAATTTATGGGTTACTTTAACTTTTAATAATGATATAATTGGACTTATATGCACATTTAGGGGGTTATTTGCATTATTGTTATAATGCAATAGGTGGGTAATTTACATGAAGTTTAGGAGGTTACTTTAAATTATTTTTTATAATGGCATAGGTTATTAATTTACATACATATTTAGGGGGTATTTTAGATTATATTTTTTAATGACAGAGGTGGGTAATTTAGATAAATAATGATATAATTGGACTTATATGCACATTTACGGGGTTATTTGAATTATTCTTATAATGCAATAGGTGGACAATTTACATGAAGATTAGGAGATTAATTTAGATTATTTTTTATAATGGCATAGGTGGGTAATTTAGATATATGTTTAGAGGGTACTTTAGATTATATTTTATAATGGCAGAAGTGGGTAATTTAGATACATGTTTAGGGGATTACTTTAGTCTATTTTTATAGTGACAGAGGCGGGTAATTTAATGAAAAAGATAACGGATCCAATGGTTATTATAATTAGATTGTCGGGTTGATGGCCAGATGTTTCTGATTTTTATGAGAATTTCTAGGATTTCTCTAATTTGTTAGAGTGTCCACATAGGATCCTAGGTGGCTTCACTTGGATGCTTCAAAATGAACATCCAATTAGTAATAGTAAGATTCTGCAAGAAGGAATAAACTGAAAGAAGCAAGTCGATTACGGGTTGGCACATGCACTTGTCGAGTTCCCATACGCTATTGCTAGCTCTGTTGCCTTTGCTAGCTTTTATTCGAACTAAACATCACTCGTACATGTGATTATGTGAAGGCTATAGCAAGCGTAGCCAAAAGCAAGTAAGCAACCAGCCAGTGGTACGGTGGCGGTTGATTATTACAACTATTATTATTTCACGATTTCAGTTGCGATCTATATTAGCCGGCAGGTGCGTAAGGCGTCTGGTTCTCGCAGGACAGGTTGCCACCTTCCGCCGCTCCGAGCATCTGGCAGTACCTCCTGTAGAACCCGACCCGGTCGCTGTCGCCGCCGGTCGGCTGGCCCTTGCCGCACTCCAGCCCGCCGTTGATGATGTTGGTGAGCAGGCCGTACCCGGGGAGCCTCCCCGCGCGGCGGTCGTCGGCGCCGGGCGCCCAGCGGCCGGTGATCACGTCGTGGCACGACGGCTTGGCCGCCTGCGGCGTCATCCAGAACCAGAGGGCCGTGTCGAAGGCCACCGTGGGGTTGCGCGACACCAGGCCCGGGTCGCCCACCAGGTCCAGGTTCAACGCACGACCGGCCTGCTCGTAGTTGTATTTGCTGTACGTTGTTGCCAACGTTAATTGCAGCCGAAATTATCTAGGTGATGAAAGATTATTAGAGATCAATCGATCTTACTGGGTGAGTTGTATGGGTCCACGTCCGTAGTAGGGTGGGTCCGTCTGCTTCTGTTCTTCCACGCGGCAGTATCCCCAGGCGAACGGCCCGCCCGGAGCAGTTGGCCACCCACCTACCGGCGGGATCAGAGCGTGATTGATTAGCAAGCTAAGCTTAATCTATCGAAGAAGAAAAGGTTAGCCGCGCGCGAAGGGTGCCGTACCGGTGGTTTCATGGGAGGTTTGGCCGAAGAAGGCGGCGAGCTCCCGCCGGCGGGTCCCGTCGTCGCCGGTGGTGCCGAAGGCGGGGAACCTGGCCGCGGCCTGGGTGAAGGCGTCGTAGGTGTAGAAGGCGCCCTGGCAGCCGCTGTCGCCGCGGTGGCTGAGCATGCTCTCGAACATCTGCCGCGTGATGATGTTCTGCTGCCCGCTGGCGCCGCCGGCCGCGGCGAGCAGCGCGGCGCCGGCGAGGGCCAGCACCGCGAAGACCTGCTTCCTCATGGTTCGCCGCTCGAGCGAGATCGCAAGCTAAGGATGCGGAGAAACGGTGGTGTGCCGTCTGGGCACGCCGGCGCGGCTTTTATAGGGCCGAGCCATCGAGCAAAGCTGCTCACTCCGGTCACAGTCCGGTCACCACTCACCCTCGGTAGGTAGCTTCCATGGCAAGGATACGGTCAGGCTGCCGACATGCATGTGGACACGTGCGCATACGGCCTGCGTTCCGTACGTCGTCGACTCGTGGTCAACACGTTGCTGACGATGGGCGGCTACTTTTGCAATGGATGGATCGGATCGAAGAAAAAAGTTTAGAAGCAGCATGGTGTAGATTTTTGTTAATCAAGCAAAAGATTATTCTGGTAGATTTTTGTCAGCAGGAGTCATTGCGGACCATGGCAAGTTGGCAACCAACCACCGCTCAGTCGGTCTCGGCATCTTCCAGGATGCCACCTCCCAGCTGTTTTCGTCTTGGAGCACGGCCACCTCTAGCACCGAGACAACAAGGATGCCGTAGAATTCTGCGGCTCGTGCCAGCTTGCCTTGGAAAATTGTTGCGGTATTTGCCATCTGGGGATACGTACTGCCAAAGCGATCGAGAAGAATTCCAGTTCCAGGTCTCTCCTGAATACTACTGGGCTCTTCTAATTCCCTTTTTTTTAGGAAAACAGGAGAGGCGTGCCCCAGCTGGAGGTTCCTTCTAATTCTTTGAGAGGATTATCCTCAGCAGACATGTGCTCTTCTTCAGAAATTTCCTCGATCCATTTGTGATGAGTGATGATAGGCCAATAACCTGGTTTGTTGGTGGCCCAATTCAGGCTGGCAAACTTGAGCCAGAGCTGCTTAATTTCTTCTTCGTCCCCAGCACCAGACCTGACTGGGCCACTCCAGGTCGATCTCCAGCCCGATATCCGGTGTCGTTGGTGGTCAACTTCTCACGAGGTCGCCTCGCCACGTTGCCCGGTCCGCACCGAACTGCGTTCGCCGGTCCGCCATCACGGCGTGCACTGTGCACACGACGGCGGCTCCGGCGGCATCCGGAAACGAGTGAAGGGTGCTGCCTACCTGGATGCACACCAAATCGACAGAAAGAGCAGAGAACTTCCCTGTCTGTCGAAATGATGTTTTGCTCCACGTCTGAACAATCAGCACAAGGTTCGTCAGCAACTCAGCACGACATACAAGATCAACCAACAAGCCGACGGGAGCACAAGAAATCTCTAGGTTCGGCGAACCAGAAGTAAATCCCTTTGCATTCCGCCTGTTTCGATTTTTGTCAATGTAAGATGTACACGGGCCCAAAAAATGCAGCAGAGAAATGCGAAACCAGGAATTAACAATCACAGGACTAACTCTACAGCACACCATCCATCCAATTACATTCCCAAACCCAGGGAACAGGAGCTGACCACAACTTTTAGGAAGCACGGAGCAGCATGTCTCAACATAAACCGCCTTTTGAGCCGGAGGAGGGACGCGGAGCTGACTGGACTTTCAAGGTTTGGTGTTCTTCTGCCGCTTCTCTTCGAGCTGCGAAGCCTCATTCAGCATGTCCATGGCGTCGCTCTGCATGTTCAGCTTCGAGAGGGCGACGGCCTGCATGTAGAATGCGGTGGGCCAGTCAGGGTACACGCATTGCGCCTGCATTGCATCACGGAGGGCGGCATCAGGCTGGTCAGACATGAGGTGGCACAGGCTCCGCCTTGCGTACACTGTTGGTGATACCATCGTCCCCACATCAACAAACTGCAATACGAACAGGGGTAGAGAAATGAATTAGCTGCATTCTAGCAATCTCTTAGAACATAAAATTGTTCCTGATATAAGAAAGATGCCCCACCTGTGTATAACAGTCTATGGCTGCCTTGAAATCTTTATCACGAAAAGCAAAGTCTCCACGTTTCCTAGCTTCCAACATGTCCCTCATCTGCTGTGTCCATTCCTGGAACGATAGCTGCAATATAGGTACCATTTTCTTAGATAATACTCTGAAGGAAGGTCAGCAGACAGCAACAGAAAAGCTCTGATTCTTACCTCATTAGTCCCTTCATCATCCCTGTAATGTGTATTCACTAGAATCTGATGGATAGCCGTCAAATCCATCCTAGAACAGGCTTCGCCCATGGGAGAAAGAGGGTGCTGTGGCTGTGGAGCGGGAGTGAGAGGCGCTTCTTCTTCATGCTTTGGAATGCCAAGCATCTCATAGGATGGTACCTGTTTGCAATTTGGAAATAAAAATGTAGCAGTCATAAGAAAGCACAAAAATGCCTTGTTACCATAAGATAACAGTAGCCATGAATCGCATCACAATAAAGCAAACAATCAATGCTAGAGCACATAGGATGCATGGTATATAATATGAAGCATTTTTGAAGAGGATAAAAGCATAACGGTTACCTCTGATTTTATTTGCATGGGCTCGAGAACAGAAACCAGCTTTTTGGTGTTGGGGCGATCCCTAGGTTCATATTGTAAGCACTGAGAGACCAGATCAACCATTGTGGTTGCTTCTTCTGTTGGATAGTTTCCCTCCAAATGGGAGTCCATCAGTACTTGGAGATTGTTGCCTTTTATCATTTCACAAGCCTGAGTGCAGTAAAGCTAACTGTCAATGGTTTAAGCAGGCTAACCTAACAACTCTGTTACCAAGTTACGATTCGGAAAAAATATGTTCTCTCAAAGATGCTAAGTATCACACACTTGGTGGCACTTACAAAAAGGAGATATGCACAGAATAGTATTGAATACAAAGGTATTTTCAGAAAGTGGGTCAGTAAGGATAGTGCAACAAGGAAGTAAATAGCTATTAACAATAAAAACTTACACGGGAAGGAGGTATACGCTTTCCACTGAGGAGATCCAGAAGTATAGTGCCATAACTGAATATGATACTTTCTGATGTAACTCTTCCTGAAGAAGCACCAGTTAGCACAACAAAAAGTTAGAAATATACCTCTAAAATGATTTCACTTCAGATTTTTCTGCTTCAAGACTATATCCTGTGGAATTTGATCCTAATCACAATCACTTCACGTGTTCTCAGTCAACTACCTATAGGAGCTTACATAAAGCATTCGGTGAATCAACAAGATGGATTATTTCATCTTGAGGGGCAAAAATCTGAAACCAGCTTGTGCACTATTTTATCTTCTAGCAATTTGCAGTGTTCCATTGATCCAATCAGTATGAAAGTTTTAGCCATTCTATTGCCAGTAGTTACCATGTACATGTATATCATTTATAAATGCCCAAAATAAGCAAACAAAAGAAGAAACTTTTGGCCAAAAATACAGATACAATCATATTACCATTTCTTAAATATTCTGGAGGTGTGTATGCAAGATTTGTGCTATAACTTTTCCCGTCCCTGCTGTTTTTCATGAGGCCAAAGCATGAAAGACGAGGATCACCATTCTGCAAAAAGAAATTACATCGGTTGTTCAGCCCACACGGGATTACTCAAGTTAGAGAAACATGCAACACCCTGTAACATGCAATCGACAGCATCCAAAAATGCATTATTGATAAGGTTCCTAATCAATTTTCAGATCAATATATTTTTTTTAGAGAACTCATGACAAAGAGTTGACATTTCTATTTTGATAATGTATTTCCTTCCAACCACTAGAGTTGGGGTACAGATGGCTGCAGACCCCTCCACTTCTAATTTCAGATGAAGCGGAGAAAACATCCATGCAGAGGGTAAAAGCTCAATGGAATCCTAAGGGACCATTCCCAGAGGAACCCAGCAATACTTGCAGTTGTAGCAGAGATATTTACCAAAAAAGGAAATAGTATCCTCGTTTCCTAATCTTCATGATATTATAGTATATTGGCAATTTTACAAAAAAAAAAGAATCTAAGGCTGTAGGATAAAAAAACAGAAAGAATTAGTTTCCTACCTCATCAAAGAGAACCCTGTATGAATTTAGGTCGTGATACAAAGGCCTTCCCTCAGTGCTGCAATACTCCAGTGCTTCAGCGATGTAGTATGCAACTCTTAGACGCATAGCCCATTCAAGTGTCTGGTTTTCCCCTGAAAAAGTGTAAAAGCAATATGATAATGAACTAAGGCACAGTGCTGTACAGTTAACTTGTCTGAAATCATCTTGCCATGAAAAGGTTAATGTAATCAAGATTAACAAAATAGGAAACTGCATGACGCCCTCAATGTTTAATTTCCATAGAAATTCAGCATCGCTTTTGTAACCATTACCGACAAAACCTAAATCTTGCCCGTACACCCTAGAGACAGGCTGTTCATAAAACACAAATCATGTGGATCCAAACATCTAGTTCATGCATCAACTTTTTAATTTCAAATACGCATTCCAGAGCACACATCAATTGCATTCGTAATTCCTTGCTGATTTTATTTTTTTTTAAAAAAAGACGTCCACGCTGAAATCCTCTGAGCGAATTCTAGTCATCCACCCATCCATCCAAAAGACCAAAACAATGAACAGAACATCTAAAGACAGACCAATGGCCAATGCTGTAGCAATGAATTATAACACGTGTTTAATGCAGCCTGTGTCCTGATCGGTTTCGATGGATTCGCACAACGACCCTGCCAGCAGCAACCGGATTGGAATCGGATATGACAAAGCCTAGCCCAATCATTCGTTCGGTACACCAAATGCGGGAGGCTGCTAAGCGCCAGCGGTTGCTTAGAGCACGCCGATTCGCCTTTTTTGCCAACTTCCACACTAATCAGGGATCGAATCAGACTAAGACAAAAACCATCGCCCGAGCTGTATTTGCCGAAAATGGCCAGCGAAATATCCACAGCCAACCAGAAATCCAGAAAGCGACCTATCAGAAATGGACCAATGGTAGAGCAAAAACGTACAGTGGAAGAGGTGCTTGGCGAGCGTGTCGTTGGGCATGAACTCGGCGACGAGCAGGCGCTCGTCCCCGTCGCAGCAGTAGCCGATCAGGTTGGCCATCCGGCAGTGTCGCAGCTTGCCGACCCCCTTGGCCTCCTCCTGCGAGCAAAAGCAAGGCGTTTATTGCAGAGAATTCCATCCCGAATCGGGGGCCGCGTGCGGTAATCGACCCCGAGCCCGCCCCTAGACGTACCGCGAACTGCTTGGCATCGGGCCAGGCCATCTTGGTGAACTTCTTGACGGCGATCGCGCGGCGGCTGGCCTCGAGGCGGCCCTTGTACACGAAATTCGGCGCCTTCTCGCCGCTCTCGGAGACGATGTTCTCCGGCGCGAAGCCGCCCGTGGCGGCGCGCAGCTCCGCCAGCGAGAACTCCTTGACCACCGGCACCTCGCGGCCGGCGGCGCGCGCACGCGCCGCGGAGGGCGCCGGCGCCTGGTGCTGGTTCAGCGAGAGGGAGGGGCGGTGCGGGGGGAGCGCCCCCGCCGCCCTCCCCAGCGGCTTCTTCTCCGGGACCGTCCCCGTTCGCAGCGAGGAGCGGCAGCAGCCCATGGGAGCCCACTGGGTGGCTTGAGCCGCGGCCGCGTCTGCGTGGGCTCGCCTGTGGTGTGTGGGGTTGGGTTCCCGTTCCCCTGTCTCGCCGGGTAGCGGAGCAGGGGCGAGAGGAGAAAGAGGAGAGGACGAGGTGGTGGTTTTGTTCTGGCTTTGGGGGTTGGTCCCCTCGCCTCGGCCTTTGTATGGGGTGGCGTCCCCTTTTTCGCTGCCGCGGTAAGCCGCCGTGCGCGCGCGCGCCGGGTGCGTCGCTGTCTTAGCCTACCTACGAGGACGATCTTACTCTTCAAATCTCGACGAGTTTCAACTCTCAAAATTCATATAGCTTAACACACAATAATAATAATGTTGACAAAGAAAATTGAGTGGCGCACAATTCGAAACTTAGAGTGAAGACATATAACATGCGTTACAGTACCGTTAGATTGAATGGATTGCATTATCCAGATTAGATACTACGTTGCATGGATAGTATAAAGTGTAATGGTTCACATATTGATATACGTTACTTAACGAATGATGATGTTAACAGTAACGGAAAAGATTATAGCACAGGTGCCACCGCACACATGTTGTGCAATACTTGATCTGAATTCAAGTACGTGTAAAGCGAATTCGGTTATGTGTAAAGTTACGTTGTCCAATTTAGATGCTGCGTAGCGTATATACACATTCACTTCTAACAACCTAATGTTGTTACTCAAATCTAGGAGCGACTTCAACAGTAACGGATGAAATTTGGATAGGCGCGACCACAAATGTGTTATGTAATATCGGATCTAAATTAAGCCATGTGGCACTATTACTACTCAATAGATCGGATCATGTGTGTAAAACTATATTTTCTAATTAGTAGATGCTATATGATGCAGGTAGCTCAAATAGTAACTTTCCATATGGATTGTTCCAAATGCTCCGGGCTTTGCTTTCTAAAGGTTCTCCACTTTTGTTCCCTTTTCCCCTGCTCCAGCGCCTATGATAGATCTTGGGGCCGTCTTAGCAGCAATCAGCTGGAGATGTCGCTTGCATTTGGAAAGGAACATTCAACCCTGGTGAGTGTATACTCTTCTGCAAGGATAAGAGAATTTCCCATTTGTGTTGAGCAGGAGTACTATGTTCAGTATGAGCGCATGCTCGCTCGCAGCCTGCTGGGGTCAACGTTTTCCTTGGGTGTTTTCATACTAGCACCGATCGACGGGTTCGAAATCAAGCAAAAGAAAAAAAAAAGACACGCCGTACGCAGGTTGGGACGTCGTGGACGGATAGGGAACGAGCCGAGCGCGCCACGCAAAACTGTCTGCCCGGATTACGCGTCAGGCTGCCGGAGCCAGCCAGCCATCCGGCCCCGGGGCCCTGGGCTGCCTGGAGGTGCCGTCAGCAGCAGCGCTCCGCGCATCCGGCGACCGTGTCGCCGCGGTGCCAGGGGTCTCCGCAACACGCGGGACACGGCCGTCGCCGTAGTCCCGTAGATATGGCTGCCCGACCCGGCACGAAACGGGCGTCCGTTCGGCAACGGGCGCCGCGGCATTTTTGGCCGTTTTTTTTCTTTTGGTGAAAACACACACACACACCCGTAGGTCTTTTTTTTTTTCGGGTCTGAGGAGAGCGGTTGCTGTGAGTTGTGCAACTGCAATGCACAAGCGAAGCAAGTTGTAAAAAGCTGCTAAGAAAAAGATTCCATTGCTGTGAATGCCTGCTAAAACTGGAGGCGCCGCCTGAAGCAGGGAAACGGCTGTAACTGATAGAATGATTTTCTCTGTCACTGTATGCTTCAGCGAAATGTTTAGCAGGAGTTTAAAGCGAAACGTTTGGCTCTTTTTTGCCGGGTCAAAAGAACGGTTACCATGGGTGGGTTCTGCAACTGAAATGTACTATAAGCCAAGTACTAAGTAAAAACCTGCTAACAAAGCTTGAATGGCTGTAAATACTTGCTAGAAGTGAAGAGCATAGCCTGAAGCTGTGGAATATCTGTAGCAGACACAATGATTTTCTTTTTCTATATGCCTGAGCGAAATGTTTACTACTATGTGCGAGTCAGTAGTGAAATGTTTGGTAGGATATAATACAGCTACGTTTTCTTTCGCTTTTCACCCAAACTAAAAATGCTAGTAAATTAAGGAACCGTTTCAAATCAACAGAGACGGACGGATCCGAGGAATGGGTCTGAACAAAGACAGCTAGCTCTTGAGTCTTGAGAACCCTGACCTCAAGCTATGAAAACACCTGCACCTGAACTAGACTTTTGAATTCCACGATCCACACGAAGAAAACAGGACACTTCATTTGTTTGATGTACTCCTAGGAGATTCTGTGTTTCGCAAGAAAATGACGGCGATTTGTTTAACGAGTCAACCGCGTGACCGGAACAGTTCAAGTCCTCGAGTCTCCCGGGTGACCTCGCTTGACCTGCTGACCCGGTCATCAGGTCGTCAGTCACCGCCGGTCCGCTGCCACGGCAACGGGAAACGGCCAATGGCTCCGCTGGCTTTCGGTTTGAACCTTTGTGTACGCAGCAGACCAAAAGCAAACGGTGACCTGCAGGTTTCGCGTTTCGGTTTCCACACTGTCGCGGGTAACTGGTGAACTGAAGAGTGAATTGCGCCGGCACAAATCTGAAGGAAGAGACCGGTTCTTTTCTTCGATCAGGCCAGTATTGCTGGTAAATGTTCTGATTAACTTTCAGAAAGCAATCTGAAGCACGTCAGGCGACTGATGCTAACTAAGCAGCGTGCTGATCGGCTGTTCTCCACCTAAACAATGGGGGTCACCACTACCACTGGTGCAAGTACAAGGGGTGCAGGGCAGCATGCATCCACCGATGCAGGACAGGTCGGCCCAATTTTCAATGAGGGCAGCTGACCTGGCACGCACGCACACGGACAACCTACGCCACCATGTCGCCGGTGTCACGTACTGCGCTCGCCCAGGCCAGGCCACTAGCAGTGGCGATACGGACGCGTTTATTCTAGCGAGGATTAGGCATGCAGGGGCAGCTTTTGTTACGGCCAGAGGCTGCCGAGCTTGGCTTGCTTTGCTGCACGCTGTCGGTGACTCTGTTCGGCTGGTATAAAAAGGGCGGTTTTGTCTGATTCAACAGTATTCTGTAAGATAGAATAAGTTGAAATAAGTCGGTTGGTGCTGGTGCGGCTAGGCAACAGAACGGAGTGAGCCACCGCAGAGGAGACGCGGAGGCGCCCACCACAGAGGCCAGAGCATCCTCCTGACGATCTGCTTCTCTCCTGCTGCCTCCTGGTGTGCCCTAGAGCCACCGAAAGCTAGGTTTCCTTTCCTCGAAGAGATTGATGAATTCCACTGGCAGTGCTCACGTGCACTGAGGCAGGCGCGACAGCCCCGGTTAAGGTCAAACAATAGTAGCAAGCCTGAGGTGGCGGAAGATTACAGAGCAGGGCTGCCACAGATGCTTGGATGTATGGCTTCCAAGTGGTCTCATAGTTTATAGTGGCTACTTGCCTGCCATAACAGTATAGCTTCAAAAGGAACGTATGAAGAAATACTACGCGCCTGCCACGACATCGATCTTAAAGTTGATATAGAGATGTGCTCCAACTTTCCACACGAGTGGGCGCTAATTAACTTGCTCGGAAAGCTCCGACGACGAACATCGGCGTGGCAGCTGATGTGAGGGACAGAGATCAACAAAGACTGATGATGGTGATTAAAGTGAAGTGGCTCTGAAAAATGGAAAAAAAAACGCGTAAAGGCGGTTATAGTACTGGCAGATACTGCTGGACGACGTTAACAAATTAAGCTCCTACTACACCACCTAGCAGCTAGGAGCCATCTCTTTCTGATTGTACGTGTGCCGACATTATAGTTAAGGAGATTAGCTGCGACGACACCGTACCTGATTCTCGTTGCACCACGCATCCATCAGTTAATTGTACTACTCTAGAAGAACTCCAACACCCCATCATCAGGCCTCGCCGCCTCGGAGTCTCACCATCGCCATTGCCGCCGATTATTATTGCAGCCCATGGAGAGGAGACGAGCGAGTTCAGACTTCAGAATTAGTAAGACGCATGCATCTTTTTTTCCCCCTTTGCTTGCTGCTTTTCCCCACTCAAAATTCCACACTCTAATAACTAGCACTAAAGCCGCCAGCCGCCTGCGTCCCTCGCTGAATCGTATCCGAATGATTGATTGATTACGCGGCCGCTCCGATCCCCCACCAGATCGAAAAGCACGCGGTTAGCATGCAGCACCAAATCCGAGTCAATGATTAAATAAGCACGAACGGGAGGAGAAGGGAAATACCCTTATCCCCCCACCCAGATAAGAGCAGGACAACGACAAGTACCGAACCGCACCACACAACTACACAGTTACATAGCTAACATGGCAGGTGTTCTATTATTGGGAAAAGTCCGGTTGATATCCTTGAACTATCGCAAAGATTCAATTTTCAACCTTAAACTACAAAATCGGATAAGAGAGGCCATCCAACTGTCAAAAACGGGCAAATTTGACTCTTAGTCTGGTTTCGAAGGTGGTTTTCCATTTTGTGAAAATTAAAAGTATTTAAATTTAAACTAAAAAATTTATAAGTAATTCATTATAAATCAAAAAAAATATGAAATGGGTACCGAATTTTTTTTTTAAAATGTAACCTATCTATTGCCACTATTCTTGTCAGTTATTCGGATCCAATTTTTTTATATTCATAGTATTTGTTTGCTTGTAGTTTTGCCTATTATTTTTGAATAAATAAGATTCAAATAGAGAAAAATAGATAGCTTACATTTTTAGAAAAATTTTGGTACTAGTTTCATATTTTTCTGATTTAAAATGAATTAGTTTTATTTTTTAGATCTAATTAGAATTTTTTAATTTTTTAAAAAATATAAAACCGTCTTCGAAACCATCCTAAGGACCAAATTTGCCCGGTTTCGACAGTTGGATGACCTTTCTTATCCAGTTTTATAATTTAAGGTTGAAAATTGGACTTTTACGATAGTTCGGGGGTGTAAACCGGACTTTTTACTTTATTATTCCATCTTCTCCATTGAATTCCATATTGGTTTGGTTTGTTTCGCCGCGCGATTCATCCATCTCTTTTTCATGGTACGTGATTTATTTCGGTGCCTTTATTTATTTTGCTGATGAATTTATTTATTTGGTGGAGCTCCAACAGTTTGAAAATTCGACGGGCCGGGCTTTCATGACCAAACAGACGGCAAAGAGACAGCCTCACCTACCGCTTGTCGTTTGCGCCGGAGCTCGACGTTAGTAGGTTGCTTCGCCACCGGCTGCACGACGGGACGGGACGCGCAGGTGCCATTCCGAAAGGCAAAGCCAAAGCGGCCGGAAAGGGTTGGGTTGCGTTTTTTTTTTTTGAAAAGAAGATGGGTTGTGTTGCGGCTGCAGGTGCTCGTCTACGCGGGATTCGCAGACAACGCCCAGCCGCCACGCCCTTTCTTCCTCTTTTCCACCATCATCGCGTGCTCTAGCTCTCGGTGCGCTGCGCTCGGCTCGGCAACGGCAAGGTTACACGCCATGTGTTCGCACCCAGTTCTGTGCGTGGCCGAAGGCATCAGGGACGTCGGCGTCGGCGCGGCCACGGCCACCACACCCAAGGGCCAAGATGCCCCGGACCGGACGTACGTACGGAGTGCGAGGAGGACACAAAGCAAGGCAAGCAGGCAGTAACTCTGGGATGTGATGTGACCGGTGACCGCAGCAGCACTGTGCAGCACCACCATGTTTTCCGGCGGTCTGTACCGTGCTGTACTACTGCTGCTTGCTGTCCTCCCCTCCTCTCGGGCGTCGGTCGCGTCACCCCGTGTTCGCTTTGCTTCGCAGCTTCGGCCCACTGACAACTTCGGGCTTTGCAACGTGGAACTACCTCCAAACACGCGTGTTTACGGCAAATGATTTTTGCCCTAAAAAAGGAAAACAATATGGAAAAAAATATTATAGTAGAAAAGAAAAGGATCTATAATGACTGATGGATCTATATATGGAGTACCAGCAAACATGTTGGTTTGGGTTTTTTTATGTCTGGATCCTCGAACGGTACGGGTCGGAGCATTGGGAAAGTACGATGTGGCATACGGAAAAGGCCCAAAGGTCAGTAGTACTATGGTACTTTTCCTGTCCTGGTCTGATTGAGGCCACCATCGCGTTTGCGTCCCACGTCGTCGAGGGGGCGTATCATCTACTCAACTCATGTGTCGTCGTATCTCTCGAGCCACAACGCTAAAACGTGCGGAAAGTTTTGGTCCGGTTTGTCTCCCGCCTGTGTCGTCTCGTGATCTCGTCTGGGCTTCTTATCGCAGGCCCCCCCGGATGTCCCGCCAGGCGGATGGGATTTTAGGCCCAGCTCACTGTGGCCCAGGGGGCAAAAGCCCGTTCCTAAGACGTTAGGACGTCGTGGGCCGTGGTGAGCCAAGATTGCCGGTCCAACTCGCCTGCAAATTTGGAGATTTTTAATTAGAGAACAAGAAAGAAATGGATAAACAAGCATGGTTTTTGACAAATACAGTACAAACGCAGACGTTCACAACACGCACGAACGCTCATCCCTATGAACACACGCACGCAATCCTGCCCATATGAGCACCTTCGAGAGACTGAGTCGGCAAAGCCTTGAGATTGACGAAGTCACCACAGGCGCCTCGCTGTCGACGGGAATATCACCTACCACTGAAAGCACAACACCGTTAAATCATAGAAAATTCGCTCCCGCGGGAAGTCGAATCCAGAACCTAGGCTCTTGTAACCATTAGGCTACACGCCCTTTCACGATAAACAAGCACTGTTGACCAGCTCCAAAACCAAAAGCGGCCCTAACTTGAGAATCTTGCGGTGAAGTCCAACCATTATGTGTTAGTGCTAGCCTGCTACGTAGTGATTAGGCAGCCGGCAGAGTCATACGCAAAGAAAGCGATCTCAAGTTCTGAATACCAAGAGGAGCAACAAATTATGATTTGATTAATTGAGAGGCAAAACCTTCTGCCGCATCCAAAGGAAGCTGATGCAACTGAACTCAAAAAATTCAGACCTATTGCTCTGATAAACTGTAGTTTTAAGATCTTCATTAAAACTTTGAATAATAGGTTGATTAAAATCTGTGATAGGTTAATTGCTCCCAATCAAACAGCCTTTATAAAAGGTAGATATATTCTGGAAAGCGTAGTTGCTGGCCATTAAATTATCCATGAAGTGGCCAAAAGGGGAGATGCATGGATTATCCAGAAGCTAGATTACGAAAAAGCTTATGATAGGGTGGATTGGGGTTTCCTTGAGGAAGCCCTTACTAGTAGAGGCTTTTCTGAGAAATGGCTGAATTGGATTAGAAAACTAACCAAAGGAGGTTCAGTTTGTGCGAGAATGAACGATGAAAACAGTAGTTATTTTACTGCTGGCAAGGGTTTAAGGCAGGGGAACCACCTTTCCCCCATCCTTTTCAACTTGGTTGCAGATGTGTTCACTAGAATGCTTATGAAAACTGCAAACCAAGGCATAATTCAAGGTTTGTTGCCTGAAGTCCATGATGGAGGAATTGTAAGCCTGCAATATGCAGATGACACCCTTCTTTTCCTCCAAAATGACCTTAATCAAGCTAGACATTTTAAATATCTGCTGGCCTGTTTTCAACAGCTGTGTGGCATGAAAATTAACTATAGCAAAAGTGACCTCTTGACTTTAGGAATGTCTGAAGAGGAGAACATTGAACTTGCTAAGCTGTTCTGTTGTAACATTGGATCTTTCCCTATCAAATATTTGGGAGTTCCCCTCCACTACACCAAGTTGAAGAGGGAAGACATCCAACCAGTACTAGATAAACTAATTAAAATGATAGCAGGTTGGAGAGGTAGACTATTATCAAGTGCTGGGAAACTTACTTTACTTAAGTCTTGCCTAGCTAGCATACCTATCTATCTGTTGTCAGTCATTAAATTTCCAAAATGGGCCATAGAGACTATTAACTCCCAAATGGCTAATTTCCTTTGGCATGATGCAGAAGAAAAACACAAATATCATCTTTCTAACTGGAATAGCCTTGCTCAGAGGAAAGAATATGGAGGACGGGGTATCTCTGATATCAGTAATATGAACCTCTGTCTCCTAGCTGCCTGGATCAATAGATATCAGATTAATGACAATGTGATCTCGAAGAAAATTGTAGACTATAAATACAGTCATAATCCTAACATCTTTTGTTGCCCTGAAATTGGCTCCTCCCCTTTCTGGAAAGGGGTTTTATGGGCATATAAAGCAGCACAAATGGGCATAAGATGGAATATATTGGATGGTAGGTCTGTTAGATTTTGGGAGGATTGGTGGTGTGGTAATTGTAGTCTAGCTACCCAATTCTGGAACTTATACATCATTTCAAATCAGAAAAATATAAGTATTGCTGATGTTTAGGATGGGACTGAGCTACATATCTCTTTTAGGAGAGGAGTGACTGAAAATGGCATGCAAGATTGGCTTACCTTGATTTCGATTGCAGAATCTATAACGTTTACAGGTGATTGTGACTCAATTATCTGGTCTTTTGATGCTAGTAGTAAGTCTTCTGTCCAATCCATGTACACAACTATCAGTTTTAGAGGGATTCAACTTGTTTGTACTCCTGTGGTGTGGAGTTTAAATGTCCCACCCAGGATTCGCATCTTTCTTTGGCTGATGAGCAATAATAAAACGCTTACCAGAACAAACTTGGCGAAAAGGAAAGATGTAGAGGATCAATCTTGTTTATTTTTCTCTGAAAATGAGACTGTTCATCATTTATTCTTTGATTGTTGTGTTGCCTCTATTTTGTGGAAGTACATAGCTGAAATTTTTTGCATTCCCATAGGAAGAAACTTTGAATCGGTTGCCTGGTGGTGGGTGAGCAACAAAAAAAATGAAGTCCTTAACACTCGTGGTGCTGCTCTTCTTTGGAGTTTATGGAAGCTGAGAAATGAATTGTGTTTTCAGGGAAGAAGTTGGCGGGACGAGAAGACTTTGTTAAACAAGATGATCCGGACATTGGAGTACTGGGCACCAATCTGCAGAGCTGGAAGCGTGGAGAAAATGGAACGAGCGCTGGAACAATTGAAGAGAAGATAGCGCCAACCACTACAACTGACCGAGAGACTCATTGGAGATATTGAATACTACACTATTACCATCGGCTCCTCTGTCATCAGTCGGGTGTATCCAGGGCGGCTTACAGAGTCATTTATGAAGATGTGGATGAGCAGTCGCTGGTCGTAGATAGTTTAAACTTGGATGTTCCGAATGAACCTGTGTTGGGTAGCGGGCGCGCTGATAATACGCTCTGTTGAACCTTGTGAACGATGCTTTGTTACGCTGAAATAAAGCGGGGAAACCTTTTCTCTAAAAAAAACCTTTTGCCGCATTAACAATCGAAATCAGAAATGACGCTCGGCCGGATCTGGAGTCAGCCCCGGGGCCAAAGGCGTTGCCAGACTCCATCAACCAAGACGGTGGAAAATCCACGGCGGCAACTGCCGGACTTCACCTCTCTCTTCTAGTCTTGGCTCCTCCCTTCTCCTCATTGCGAGCACGGACTGGGAGCTGGTCACGGAGAAACGATGGTCCTGCCGCCGGCGAGGCGACAAGATACAGTTCCTAGTGAAATACAAAGCAAGAAACTTGGATTTACATCCGAATTAAAAGCACAGCGCCGACTACACTGCTGAAGATACAACTTCATACATGACGCCCATGATGTAATCTTGATTTAAGTATTCAGCATGCTTCAATATAATACAAAAAATACAAAGATCATCTTAGAATCGAAGCTTGTCAGACCGGCCCAACGCAACAATTAACTCCTTGACTAAAAATCCATGTGACGCCGGACCGGCCTAACGACCTACCGGATTTAACAAGGATCCACTGCATGATTGGAAATGCATGTGAATAGAAAGAAGAGGGTGCACATGCTCAATGCGACGGGACTCGTTAGTGCACAAAGTTCAAACTGGAAACAGTGATCCATCCAAACACACACCATATCAAAACCCATACCATAAAATCCATTTCAACCCAAACCATTGGCAGGGTGAAATACAACCATATTTAAACATGCTTCAGTTGTTGGCTATGAGCGCACATTATTCATATGCTTCAGTAGTTGTTAATTTACATGTGTTTGGATGGATCACAACGGGTTGTATTAGGTAATAAGACGGGGTGGGGTGGGTTCTATGTAAATACAGGTGTAGGTAGATTGGATTGGGTTGAAATGAGTTTTATTAAAATTGACTGAAATTTGTTAGAGATGACTTACTATGACTAGCAGCTACTCTCTGCAAAGCAGTGTGGCTAGATTTACACGTGGGGCCCACGTTAAGAGCCGAACCCTGAAAATAAAACCTCGCGTTCAAACTATAATTTTTTTTCGAAATTGACTAAAATGTGTTGGAGATGACTAGTATGACTGCCAGCTACTCTGTGTAAAACGGTGTGTCTAGATCTACACATGGGCCCCACGTCAAGAGCCGGATCCTGGAAATAAAACCTTGCGTTCACACTATAAAATTTTATCAAAATTGACTGAAATTTGTTTGAGATGACTCAATATGACTGACAGCTACTCTGCGCAAAGCGGTGTGGCCAAATCTACACGTGGACCTCATGTCAAGAACCGAACCCTGGAAATAAAACCTCGCGTTCACACTGTAAAATTTTATCGAAATTGACTGAAATTTATTGGAGATGGCTCGGTATGAATGATAGCTACTGTGTGCAAAGCGATGTAGCTAGACCTATACGTGGGCCCCACACCAATAGTGGAGCCACTAAATTTATATATATAGTTAAATATGGGTTGGGGTGAGTTTAATTAATAGATCTAGCCATACCTATAGTTTTAAGCATCACATTGGATGGGTTGGGTTGGGTTATTTAGTTGAGGGTTTGTGTTGGAGTGGGTTGCCATTTGATTTTTATTAGCATTGGGGTGTGGTGGGTAAAGAGTGGATCTAGACCCATTAGCAGTAGCAGGGTAGGTTGTATTGGTCTCTACTGGTGCTACTACATCGCAAGCAGGCCAAGAGCTTGCGAGAACGAGTCTTGTGAAAAATCGTGCGTTACTCATTGCTAAGTGTCGCCATTTGTCTTTCACACTGGTTAGCTAGTCTAAAAAATCGTATATTATATTTATTTTGTACATTGCAACTAATTGTACGTGCTGCCTAACTGAATTTTACATGAACCTTTTCTAGAATGGTCCTTCTAGAAATAGATAACAAAGTGACTTGTCTGATGCAAGAGCTTTTTTTTTAATCTGAACAGAACCATCAAAAATATTTTCGTGACATTTTGAAGAGAAGTTGCAGCTAGGAGCAAGATTTGGCACCGTAAGATTCCTCTTATCTGAATTATCCCCTACTTACATTTTCATTCCATTTCAGAATGATTGCTATACATCATGTACATTTTGCGCACGATCTACCAAAAAAGAATTGGTAACAACACTCTACTTAAGGTTGAAGTCTTTGGTGCTAATTTTGAAGGCAATTTTCCCTCCAAAAACACCGCTGGACGGATCAAAAGCACGGCGTTAGCACGTTGAGCAGTGACACCCTCGCGTTAACGAGCGCCCGGTACACCTGCTCGCAGCCGTCCTCTGCCGCCACGACGCACTCCTCCAGCCTCCGCAGCCGTTCCATGGCTGCCTGTCTCTCTTCCTCTTCCTCGTTGCAGCACTCCTCCAAAGGCACCTCTTTTGCACCAGGTCCGGTTTCGCTGGCGGCGACAGCCACCGTACGCCGCCGCCACCGAAGGAGGTCGGCCACCCACCACACCGGCACGGCAGCCACCTTGGCCGGAGAGACCGCCAACGGGGACGTCATTGCGCGCGAGGACGACGAGGCGGAGGCGGAGGCGAGCCCGGCGAAGATGGCGGCGGACGCGGCCGCCGCGGCGCACGTGGCGGCAGCGACGGCCTCGGCCACCGCGGCCTCGCTGGAGTCGGACGTCGCCGCGGCGGACGTGGAACGGTGAGCTAGGCAGCGCAGCGTGGAGGCGAGGCGGGCGAGGTCGCGGTCCGACCGGCGCCTGGCGCGGAGTGCGGCGGCGAGCCGCGTGGCATCGCGGCGGCGGAGCGCGGCGTGCGCCTCGGCGAGGAGCTGCTTGAGCGCCAGGAGCGCCTCGCGGAAGCAGCCGTGCGCGTCGGCCAGGAGGAGGAGGTCGTCCAGGAGGCGCTCGGTCCACGGCGCCGTCTTGCTCCGGCGCTGGAGCGGGTCCTGCGCCTGCGGGTGGTGGAGCAGGTCGGTGAGCCCCGCGAGGAGGCGGCCCAGGTGGCCCACCCCGTCGCCGATCCACGCCGGGCTGGCCTGCGCCGGCTCCTCCGTCCAGCCGATGAGCGCGTTCGCCGACTCGTGCAGGCCCGCGACGACGGGGTGGAAGCGGCCGGGCAGGCTGTTGGAGCGGACGCGGGAGTAGGAGAGCTTCTTGTGCCGCGTGCGGCGGAGCAAGGCGGCCTTGGGGACGCCGAGCGCGGTGAGCCGCCGGCGGAATCCCACTGCCATTTGGTTTGATTTGCTTTCCGGCGAGGTTCAGCTTGTCCGGCTTGCTGCGGAAGCTCCCGGCGTCGCGGCGGTATGGGCTACTTGTAGCTCGGTGTTTGACTTGGTGCCGGCCTTGGTAAATGGTGATGGTGTATGGCAACTTGGATGGGTGCGCTTATATAGGAGGGGGCACCGCGCATGATTGGTAGAGCCCGCACGGGTGGGTTGGCTGCCCCTGCCATGAGCGGAGTGTAGGTGCAAGCTGCAGCCGGCTGACTGGCGGAGTGGGCACGATGGATTTCCCCCCTTTTTTTTTACCTTGGTGGGGAAGCGACCTTTATATGGAAGTATGGAAGAAGGCTGGAAGCGGGAGGGGGAGCCCGCCTGCTGCCGATGGCGATGGGACGAGGAGCCCCAGCGCCCGCCCCCGCCCCCGCGCGCAGTACTACCACCTGACCTGGATGTGGATGGAGCCTGGTCCCCTTGCCAGTGCGTGGGCGCGCCTGGCTGGTGGCGCCCGCCATCTGTGGCGCGGACACGTGCTCCCCAGTCGGCGGTGCCTGGGGCCCCGCGCCGCGGCGCCCCCGCTCGGCGCGCGCCGGCCCACCTCGCGAACAGCTCACGCCCCGGCCCAACAATTCAATGCCGTCATGGCCGGGCGCGTCGGCGTCGCGCACCGGACCCCAACGCCCGTCCGCCCGCCGAGCTCCTCGAGCTCGATCCCTCGCCCTTGGCCGCTGGGGATCCGGCAGGCTGTGCCATCCGTTCGTGGGGGCGGGGCGCGGGGTCCTGCTCCGGCCCTTGGCGCGCGCGCGGCGGACGGGTGCACCGCACGACGTCGCGTCGAGGCCCGGGCTCGTGCGATCGGGACATTTGGCGCCGGTTGGCACGGACTGGACCGAGCGATCGATCCTGTATCTCGCGCGTTCAATGCGCGTCGCCCATCCATCAGTCTCTGACTCTCTGGAGGGGAGGGGCCGTACGTCAGGGATCGGTTCGTGCAAATCATTGGGGGCTTGCCAGCCTGCTCGCCTGCGACGCCATACCCTCGACCTCCATGAATGAAAATGAATTGGTGGTGGGGTTTAGCTCGGCCTATCGCCTATCGGGGTCTGAATCATTGGCGTCGCGTGGCGCCCATCTCTGAATCGATCCTTCTTACTGTTCATTGTGCTCTTGTTCGGTTGGGATCGCATTTCAGATCGTCGTCGCACACAGACGGGCAGTACTATTTGTGTACGCCTGGCTCTGGTTCCTCCCAGCGAGCAGGTCGCGACCTAGCAAGCTGACCGTCCACTGGTTGTTCTCTCCTCCGACACTGCAATTCTTGGTGCCGCGTCACATCGTTTCCTTCCTTTTTAGACGCCTTTTGTTTCCATTCCATTTTCATGTTCAGTTTACTCGCAGCCTGGCACTTGTGTTGCCTTTCAGTTAACTGAAAAGCCTCTCAAACTGCAACGGAGCGCAGAAAAGAATCTTTACCAGCGCAGCAGTGCGCCGTCAGTACGATGCACACATGCTATTAGCAGACCCAGGGCAAAAATATAACTGGACTCTCCAACGGCCACCTGGTAATCTGTACTAGTATGGATCAAGCATCATAGCATAAGCACGGCTGCATTTTACTAAGTACTCCGATAATCTTTGTTTGTTTAGGGAATCCTCTAAGATACTCCTGCGAATAGGCAGCCGTTAGATCGATCTACACGATGCGTGGGACTAAAGAAATCTGAATCCCTGAGCCCCCGTGACCTACCAGGGACGATCAAGGGCACAAACAGGGGCGCACAATCAGATCAGATGCAGTGCACTGGCCTTGTAGTTTAATGCAGGACAACTGTACTCCGATTAAAGATCATATCCACAAATCCATCCATCTCCAAGTTCATTCTCAACCTGCCGTCAGGCTTCCGAGTGGGGCCGTCGTCTCCTAGCTTGGAAGGAACGAAGGGCGCTAGCTGCTTCTTCCAGCAGCACCCGTCAGTGTCACTGGAAGGGCGACAGAGTTGAGTGGTGTCAATCTGGGCATGCTTTTGAGTAATGGTGGCTATTAGCAGCTAGCGGCGATCCTCGAGTGTGTGACGATGTGGATGCCGTCTCCCTCTTCTCTAGGGTCTGGGCTTGTGTTGCTGCTGCGCCTGGCACGTCGTCTTTTACATGTCTGTGCGTGTAAAATAGGGGTTCTTAGTCTGGCTGCCTGAAGATTCAGTTGCGTTTGGAGGCGCAGTAGTCTAGTTGATGCAGCGGCAGCATATAAAAAGTTTCCAGTCTGAACCTAGGAGTTTGGAGGCGTAGGCCATTTAACAACTCGGGACAGTCAACATGAAATCCAATCGTATCCTCCTCTCGTTCGCAGCGACACCAAATTCACTGGCTCATCAGCGGGCTTCGTGCATGAACGTACTCTCAGGATTGCAGTATTCCATACTCCATAGCTCCGATCAGGTTCAGACATATGAAAGGCTTTGAAACGAAGGTTCGCACATGAAAAGGGCACGGCATCGGAGACCGGATTCCGATGTGGATCCCTGGCAGTTTAACGAGGTCCAAGTCCAACTGCTGGAAGAAGAACGCATGTGCCCATTCTTTTGTCTCGCATGCCACCGGCCGCCGATTTGGTCGGCTAATTTCAATTCAGCACGGTCGCGGAATAATCTGTTCCTTGTATGACGTGTGAGCATGTTCAGATCGTAGAAAATCTAACCATGGGTCTAATAGGCATGTGATTAGGGCGGTAACAGATCATGACTCTAGTGGTCTTTTCACAATTCAACTTGATCCTTATATAATTTTAGCTCAAAATTGTAGAGTCCGACCCTTTTGAATCCTGACCTTTAGATTTTCTAGGCACGTGATGTGCGGCCGGTAGCTTAGCCCGTTACTAGCATCATTCCACTATATATATATACTGGTTTAAGTTGTTTCATTGGACGACGACGGCAAAGAACTTTTAAAAGAAATGACGATGTGCAACAGGACAAATGGAAATGGAGATTAACAGAAGGGGGAAAGCGGTGCTTATTTGCTTCAGGCCGATACTACATGCAGCGTATAATTCAGCACACGGAAGGGGGAAAGCGGTGCTTATTTGCTTAATATGCTACAGCCTACAGCATGGTTGGAACGTCATAGACCACAATCACCGAAATTAACTAGAAGGATGCATCAGTTCGGGGGAGAATTCGATCTGTTCTGTTGGCTTGTCTGTGCGAGGGCATTATTTTTTCTTCTTTTGAGGAATCAAGCATTATTTGCTTTTGGGATAAATTAGAAGAGATCTGTCAGAAAACGTCAAATTATACGAGAGCCCAACTCCTGGCCCGTCCTCATTAAGACATGCAAACTGGGCCCAACGTCGAGTTGTCTGTCGTCAATATTCAAAACGGCCCAGGAAGGAGAAGAATAAAATGGTCCAACAAATTCCCACCAGGCCCACGAAAGGCTTTGCTCCACGTGAGCGACAACAGGCCCAAGCGAGTAGGACTCTGCTAACGCAGCCCAGTCCCGAGGTTTGTTTGGGTCCACTACCGGCGGCCCCCTCCGTGCTACTGCTACCTAACGTCACCGTACCCCCCCCCCCCCCCCCCCCAAAAAAAAAAAGGGAGAAAAAAAAGGAAAGAAAAGAGGGGGAAATGCAGAAGGGCCGCTCTCAAAGCAGCAGGAGGGGGAAAACAGCCGGGCATCTCACTTGCGTGCCGATGAACGGCACCCAAGTCTTCTTCCTTGCCTTGCCTGCATCAAGATGACAGGTATGATGATGTGGTGATGTCATCTCAAGTACACGTATGCCGGTCACTTGTCACCATGCTCCATAATATATCGCGCACCTAAAACATTAATCATATGATGGTGTAATCAATATACGGAGTATGTTACTACTATAAGATATGGTAATTGACCTGAGAAATGTCTGACAGTTTCAAGTCTGAACTTCACTACGATACCACATCTGTCGCCCTGGACTGGACATCGTCTGAACGGACGTTCAGACTTCGCCCCAACGCGCACATCGCCATTCAAACGTGCCCCGGTACCTGGAGCGCCACACGGTTCGCTCTGCTGCGTCCGCTTCTTTGTTTTCCTACGGATTGTGATTGCCAAGTTGTGACTTCCTTCATCAGTTACTGGATTATTTTTTCGACACGTGGTTTCCTCTCAGCGTCTGTTAATTAATATTGTAGCATGTGCAATCACCAAACTTCTTCAGCTCCAAGAATCATGCATTACACTCTATATATGTTACTCTTTTAGTTGCACAGTTGTATCTGATCCAAGAGGATGACGTAAACCAATCACCTAATAACTGTCAGAAAGGTGGTAGAAACTTGGAGTCCGCAACGGCGAGACCGTTGGTTTAGGTTGGTCACCAATCTAGCACAGATAAATCAACTCATGAAGCTGATGTATACTTGCTCCCCCTGTTTAATAGCCGCGTGTTGCAACCTGCTCCAGCGTAGTCTTGGATAAGAACCAAGAGGCCGAGAGGTATGCATAGTACCCTTTGATTCTGACCTTAGCTATAGACATCTTCAGCCTGGCTAAACAGATGCCCGTTTTGGTACACTGTACCTACCAAGGAGACGATCAGTCTCTCTGCTAGTTTTTTTTTTCTCATGAAATTTGTTTCTGCATGGATATGAAGAAATTTCAGAACAGGTAGCACAAGACTTTCCTTCACTCTTTCACTGACGATTTTTTTTTTGGCACTGCTAACTTTGCAACTGCTCTTTTCCTAAGGCATGCAGGCAGGCACAAAGGGACAGCGAATTGTGCCACAGGGCCGGCGCCTGTGTCTCACTCACGCACCGCTTGTTCTGTCCGGCTTTGCTCCGCGAGCATTCAGAACTTCCGGTTCGCGTCAAGGAGAAAACTTTAAAGAAAACATCATCCATGGCGCTGCGCAGCAGCTACAAGTGTTGGACCCTCGGCAATCAGGACGCTGCCGATCGATTGATTGATGCTGCACGCTTTGATGTACGGCACGTCACCTAACCATTCGATTGGAATCTAAAAAACAATTGCTCAGGCATTTGATTGCCCTGGCCTTGAGCAAAAAAAAAAAACCCTCAGGCCTTTCTAGTCACCTACCAAGAGGATTGCACGGTGCGACGCCCTCCCAGGTGTCACGCAGTACACTGCAAAAAATACGGGATTTTCCCGTCTCATGACCTCATCACCCTTTCACCGGCCGGTACACCGAGTTTCTACTGGCCGACCGCCGACCTGACCGTCGTCACACACTGCGCACTGTGGACTTGTGGCGTGCTACATCGTGGAAGCGAGCGTCGCAGCCACCAACCGTGCTCGCTCGATCGGTCGTCGTCCGCGTGCTGTTCCGCTCTCACTGAATCCCGGAACGGCTAACGACCTCGTGCCGTCCAGCACACAAACCCATTTACAACGAACAGGGTAAAGAAATGCAGGCACCGCAAGCAACAGAACGATGCATCCATCAACTGTTCTGTACATTCACAGGTCAGCTCACACAAGGCAGAGCAGGGACGAAGGAGAAGCACATTGCCGGTTGCCAGAAGCAACGAGCCATGTGATCCTGTTGAATGAAAATCACTGATCCGCCATGGCTGGCCCATCGCCGATGGGGAAGTAGCTGTTGCTTCAGGTTCAAGGCGAAGGCGGCGGCGGCAGCCCCGCCGCCGTCAGACGACTCGTTTCATTTCATTATTCCTTCTTTTTTTTTCTCCAGCCTCCGTGGCGCCTAGGCTACTACTTATCCGACACATCAGCAGCTAATGTACATGGGGGATTTGGACAAGGAGAAGAAGCGAAGGTTGCCGAGGGATTCGGGCTCTGACGTCACTCTGTCAGTCTTGTCTGTTAATCGTCTCTCTCTAGTCCTCTGATCAAAGCCCAGCCAAACAAGCAGTGTCAGGGAGGAGGCTCTTGTCTTCAGGGAGGTCAGGGAGCTTCGGCTTCGGCGAGCATGCCGTCACCGTTTGAGTCACTCCCACTCGTGCGTGTCGCAGGGGTAGCAGCCCTCCTGGGCGATGTCGGCGATCTGGACGCCCGTGTCGTAGACCTCGCCGGCGCGCCACCGCCGCGGGAGCACCTCGCGGTCGGCCCAGACCCACTTGCCGTCGTACCCACCGGTCACCACCACCCTGAGCTGCAGCGGCCCCGGCGGCGCCTGGCTCGTGCTCCAAGCCGGGCCGTAGTCGCGCGTCATGAACTTCCAGTTGGACGAACCAACCTACATCCGAATTCCAAACAGAATTAGAATCCAACAAAAGTGTTTTTAAGCGAACACGATGCCGATACACTGACGATGCTGCTGCAGAGAGTAAATTCGGGACGGTAGAATCTTTGTGTTTTTACCTGCGCGACGTCGACGGCGACGATGTCGGTCTGGCCGCCCTGGTAGAGGAATCTGATGGTCAGCTGGGAGGGGGCGCGGCTCTTCTCCTCCACCCTCACCGAGAGGTTCCGGTGCTTGTACTCGCACGGCACCCTGCTCATGGCGCAGCGCTGACAAAATTGAGCCCTCCGGTTTCCAATTCAATTCAAGGGAGCAGAGACAAAAAAAAGAAGAAGAAAATCCTTTGCTTCATCCGTGTTGGTTTACGGCGGCAACCACCCAACACGAAAAGAAATGGATATTACTTCTCCTACAGTAATCTACCACCAGCAGTTTCCTTTGTTCCCTCCGGTGCTACGCATGGCGCGGTTGGTGAAAAAAAATGGCTTGGATTGTTTTTACCCACCTCTTGTACTCGACGTCGACGGTGCGGAGCTCGGCGAGGCGCCCGGCCATGCCGGGGCGCGCCATGGCGGCCAAGGCCGGGCTGCTGAGCACGAGGTCGGTGCGGTTGGTCCTGGCGCGGTCCGTGACCACCACCCGGGCGCCCGCCGCGGCGCAGAGCTTCCTGTCCTTGCACCGGACCTGCACCCCGAATCGAGTCAAGGAGACAGCCAGGGAGCAACGCGTTCGTGTTCTGTGGATGTCGAGGAGAAGAAGTTACCTGGAAGCAGGAGCCGCAGCCGACGCCGGCCCGGTACAGCGCGGGTCCCGCGGCGGCGAGGAAGCCGCCGCCCATGGACGCCGCCTCGGCGCCGTACCCGCAGGAGCCGCCTGCACAATCGAACTCAACTCCGGTCAGAATCAGAAAAGAAACATGGCGAGGTCGGGCGATCGGCGCGCGCTGCGCCGCCGGCGGAAGGCGCGTACCGGCGAGGGTGAGCGAGGAGGTGTAGTAGGCGGCCCTGGAGCGGTGGACGCAGCGGTCGCAGGCGGACGCGAGGAGCGGGGTTAGCAGGGCGAGGAGGAGCGCAAGGGAGGAGGAGGAGGCGAGGCGGACGGGGACGGGGACGGCCATCTCCCCCCACTTCGGCCTTCGCGGAGTGTGGGGTCGGGTCGATCGATCGCTGCTTGAATTGGCTCGGGTCGATCGATCCTTGTGCTTCACGACTGCTTTTATACACCACTACCTTAGCAGAGCAGAGCAGAGCTGAGCTGAGCTGAAGCTCGCAGCATGGTGTAACCGTAATTAGGGTGTAGGTGCCGGAAGGAGCAAGCCGTATAACTAACCAGGCTCGCCGGGAATGACAGGGACGTGCGTGGACGGGGAGGATACGGATACGAGTAGTAGGAGCGAGGTGTACATCACGCGCGCCAGGCAGCAAGGAGGCTGCTACTCGAGCCGCGCCAAAACGGAAGGGGGAGGAGCGGAGGGCCACCGACTCCACCTCCATGCCGGCCGTGCAACAGCGCGGCACGGGCGGTGGTGGTGTAAAGGCGGACCACTGCCCTCGCCCTCGAGGTGGCCCGTTTGGCCGCTTCCACGCCGGAGGTGCCAAACGTGATTTCCCTGTCTCCGCCAAGTACATAGTACAGAGGACTAGTGTATCAGTCCTGTTGTCAGTCTCGAGCCCCGCTTACGCACATACCACACCTGTTTCTATCTTTTTTTTTCCATCAAAGTTTGCATATTGTACCACTAGCTCTGTTTTCTTACGATATTTTCTAATTTCTGTGACTATTACTAGAATTACTCGATTAATATTTTATTCAAACAATGCAGATGTTCTCCATACAGATGTGACTCAACTCAATGTCAGAACGATCATGTGTAATAAATAGAACAACCTTTTGGTCAAAAATCTTGCCGTAACACAAAGGTACAAAATTCAAACGGAAGGCATACCATAGTTTTTGGAGGTCCGGCTGTTTCCGTTCTAGGACAGCATGCAGGGGCCACCGTGGTCGCGGCACGGGTTCTGCTACGTTTAAATGGTTGCGTTTTTCTGGTGTGTTCCATTAAATGACCTCCCGGGCGTGTGTACTCGTTCCGTATCTAGTGTGGTACACGGCAGCTCGATGGCGCCGATCAATGCAAAGTTAACATGGTGCTGTCCTGGTTTAGTTCTGGAGATCATGGCGTGCAGGCATCGGCGTTAATTCAGGGGAATCTTCTTTCCCTTTCTTATGTGTACGCAATTAATATCCGAGGACATACATGAGGGTTACCTATACGTACAGATGTTCTAGTATGAAATCTTTGCTACCCTCGGTGTACCGATTCTTGTCTGCACGCGGAATTTGCTTTTGAATTTCAAAGACAAAGTAAACTGCTGCTGCTTCACTTGAAAAGGACACGAGAACAATTTTCCCTAAAAAAAAAGAACGGATATGAGAGCCACATCACTGATTCGCAGCTCTGAAGCAGAGCTTTTCCAATAGATTTGTTCGGATGCAATCTCAAAGTAAAATAAGAAACCAATCATAGTGTTTCTAAAATAGTACTCGTATATCTGAATAATCTTACCTAATAAATAGATAAATGTGCAGATATATTCCAGGAAAATATAGTATTGGAAAAATAAATAAATAAAATACAAGTGAATGGATTATCAATGAACAATGATCAGCAGGGGTGGGTCGCCAAGCTTGCCGGCTGGTGAGCTTCCACTTGTTGTTGAGCGTTGGATTTATTCCATTTCTGGTCCACCCGTTGTCGAGTCACGTCGGCCTACCTAGGAATATCCCAAGGTAGATGATTGTTTGGTGAGAGATCGTCGGACCTGGAACTTGAAGGTAAACGCGAAAACACAAGACACAGATTTAGACAGGTTCGGACCGCTAGAGTAACGTAATACCTTACGTCCTGTGTGGTGTTGTATATTGCGCCCTACGCTTGAGTGTTGAGTTGCCTGTTGGCCGCTCTATTGGTCTGCCGATCTAGGTGCTCCCGCCCTCATTTAAATACTCCAGGGGGTGTGGTTCCTAGTCGGTTACAAGATAGGAATCCTAGTAGGATTATAAGGTACGAGTTCTAGTAGGATTACAGAGGAATGCTAGTAGGAGTCCGACTTCTTCCTTCCTTGCGGGTACCTGGGGATCTATCCCTGACATTTTTATTGTCTATTTTCTCCATTACTAAAACCACTAATCAACACAGTAATCAAGAATCAGCATGACAAAAAAAATGAATTGGAATATTGCCAAGATGGCAAGACGAGGAGGGGTGCCGTGTGGTCTTGGCGTTGGTGCACGATCGCGGCATTGAAAATCCGCCATGGTGGGGGTTGGTGATGAGGAAGGTGTGCTGCTAGCAATCCTCCCTTTCTTCAGCTCCATCAGACGGTCTTCGTCGACAGATTATTTTGTGGGCCGGGGGGAAAAAGATTATGCCCGGGTGCTCGTCGGAGCCGCCGCCACAGCCTTCTTTCCTTTTCCTTTTCTTTTACAACTCTAACCGACGAGTCGGCTATGCATCGGCGACTTCAGACTGGAGTGATCCACGGCCGCGGAAATATCAGAGACACTTGTGGCACAAGATTTTGAACCGGGTAGCGATCGCCTGCATGCATCATCCGTTGGAGTTTTTGACACAGATTTTTGACAGGTTTCGCTGCATCCGACTGATGACCGGCTGACTGTCGGATTGACGCACGTTCACATGGAGTATATTACACGGTTTACCGACGACTGGTAATTACTACTACTGCTAGAGCCTTCGCAGGGGAATCTTCTTGCACAGTGTTTGGACTAGAAAGTAACAGCATGTTTAAACATGATAACTGAAAGTACTGGCTCACTTCTGTGACACAGCATGTAGCATGTATCGCCAGTTGATGAGTCTCGAGCACGTTTGGAAACATGCATGTATGTACTTTCACGATCATGCAGTACTGCTGCAGAATACTTTCAGATACACACAATGCGAGCATGCCTAACCTAGTGCTAATTTTGTATGCATACCCGTATCGACACCTTTTTTTGTATGATAGGTAGTATACAGCAAAAGCTGTCGTCATACAGACAGACGCGTACTCCTGCTAATTTTATAGGAAAAAGTAGGAAGCACTACGAAATGGAGAGGCAGAAAGGGAGAATTCAGGGCGCGTGCGTGCAGAGAAATTCAGGCCGGGAAGAGACAGTTGAATCGAACACAAGGCTGAGGCTGAGTGGGGGTGTGGGGATAAGACTGAATAATTGTTGGATGGGGGGAGCAACAAAACTGAAGTGGCCGCCTTTGCATGATGTGGAGGGGAAGCAAGCAGCGGCAGCCCCCGGCCGGAAAGGATCAGGCTTATCATGTACGGCATGCTTGATGCTTCTCACATACTGACACACCACACACTGACACAATGCAAGGAGCAGAGACCACTGGTGACCCGCGCGGCCACGCCACACAGAAACTGAAAAAAGAAATTCGTCAGTGTTCATATGATATGGTACGGGATGGGTGCCATGATGCATGCATCATATTTTCTCCCTTCAATGAGGGACGGCGACATCAGTTTTGGATAATACCGGTGTGCAAGCATCACGTAGTGTGTGTTTTAATTTAATTTACTCCGTAGGCCATAACCAAAACAGCGCAGAAAATTAAAGGACCTACTGTTCGTGTGCAAGCATGCATTCCTCTTGCTTAGTGATGCGTCACGTACTAATCACTTGAAGCTGTTGGGGCTGGTTTATTAATTCTTTATCTTGTGTGTGTATGTGTTTCTGAAATGTAGCAGCAGCAGTCTAGCAGATAGCTAGGTGAGAGGCCAAGGAGGGGGGTGGTTTAGGATGGAAGTGGAATTTCTGAAAGCTTGCTTTGTTGGGAGGCCAAGAGGAATGCATGCAGTCTTTGTATGTGCAAGCTTCTTTTATATTCGGAACCCCATATATAGTGGCATGTTTCCGGCGTCCAAGAATCATGCTGGAAATAGTACCGAAATTGGGTGATGATTCAACAATTGCAGTTGACATGCGCGCAAAGCCTAACAACTCCATTGACCGGTTTAATAAACGTGTTATCGGATGATCGCTTCGCTAAAGTATAGTTACGTCGATTTCTTTGTTTTAGTTGGTTTTATTCACCGAGACACTATTTGTCATTGAATATAGAGATACGTGTGTGTATCCAATAATGCATATGGCAGGCATGACATCAAGCAAGGTCCATTGATGACCCACGAGTTCTATAATCTAAGAAAAGAAATCCAAGATACTCTCCCGTCGAGTTTCCGCACGGCTTGTATCGATGGAGCAAAGATGCGGAATTTTCAGGTAAGTTTAACTTCCCATTAAATTAACGAAATTCGTCCTTAATATTCCCCGGAAAATGTGCAAATTGTTCTGCATAAATGCATTGCGCATTGCCCAGCTAGCAAGTCAGCAACTCGACTGTAACCAATCGATCGATGATCCTGATACGATCGATTTACACATGATTTCTTCAAAAGAAAAAAAAGCTTTTCCATACATGAAGCGCAAGTCTGTGCGGCATCATGGCCGCCGCCGACGGGTGTCCCTTTGTTACCAGTATATGTCGTACACACTGGCTTGAGCATCATTGTGCATGTCTGGCACACAGCTTCTGTGTCACGTACGCTCCGTGCCAGTGATCTCATCCTCCACCACCGCAACAGTCCAAACGGACACCAGCTCGGCCTGCAATTTCCATGGCGAGCATACGACGCCGGACGCTACAGGCGACGATTCGTCACACGCCGCGCCTCGCAAACTGCTCCACTTCCACTTGGCCTCTGAATTTGATCGCACCACCATGCGGCTAGCCTGTCACCCCTCGTCGCGGAAGTCGCTGGCCCCTCCTGTGGTGGCGGCGGGCGCCCGTGACGCTACGGGACACGGGGCGCCAGGTGACGGCCAGGTCGGCGAACGGCGACCCCCGGCCGGACCGGGCCATCGACTGGCTTCGAGCCGGGCATGCCGGCTACTACTACTCAAGCGGCGTTTGAATTTGAACCCGCCACGCACGCACTGCGTTGGCGGGCGCGACCGCTCTGATTTGGACGTTCGACTCGCCGGACGCCTGGCCGGCCGATGCACGTTCGCGTACACCCACGCTTGCCGAGAGCCCGAAACGGCCCGCCGCCTTGTCACGAGCGGCGCCGCGCGACGCGACCCGCAAGCTTTCTTTTCTGGTGCTGGCGAATGCAGGCTTCCTCGTCACCTCCCAGGTCGCGTCGCGCCACCGTGATCCGGCGACACGTCGTGCCTTCTGGGAAGGCTCGCCGCGTAGGCCTGGCCGGCCCCTTGCTGGGGGTCCGTACTGTGGACCGGCCCGGCGTCCATATCCTGAGTCTTGGCATCCATGAATGATCCATATGGATAGGGAAGGGAGCTGCCGAGTTGCAGATTCTCCGGTGCCGTCTGCGGCTGCGGTTTGCTGAGGTTCGGGCGGTTCAGCTGTAGCTGTCCTCTGGCCTTCCAGAGAATGCCTCCGGCCGGCCCCGCCGCACGCGGGACACGGGACACTGACAAAACCGGACTATTTCCGGCACGTATGTACTCCTGCGGAGGAATACGCTCCCCTTATACGTGCATCTGCCAAACCCAAATCGAGCTTTGGAAACCTCGGCCTCGCAACCTTTTTGGCCCAGGACTCTGCTCTCCGGTCGGGGTCTCTGTCGAATCCGGCTTTGGCTCCCGGCTCCCCCTGCTTTTGCTCGAGTCATTCTCCTTCCTTTTCTCCAAACGGTGATCTGTCGTGGAGCTCGCTTGGTTACGCCCCGTTTAACCGCCTCCCAGCGGTCGGTTGCTCCTTTATTCTGTCGGAGATCGGATCGGAGGGGGAAAAAAAGCCGCAGGTGTGCGCGCCGTTTGTGCAGAGCCCATCCCGGCGGCATTGCGTCGATGGAACAGCAAGGGATCGCCGTGCCGGCAAAAATATTCCTTGTACACACACGTGTAGTATAGTAGCCCGGCCATGCTTAGGTCACCTTGTGGGTGCGGCTGCCGAATCAACTGCGCCCGGCTGCACCGACCACCTACCGTACCGGCGCTCGCATCGCATGGTTTTCCAAGGGCGGGGTGTCGCTGGAGCCAATTTATTCATCGCGCATGCGTCTGCGCGCGACGAGCTGTCTGCCGCGAAAGGCACCACCACATAATAGTTTCATGCAAACTGACCTTCAAACAAATAACTCATATTTTCTAAATCAGTTGTTCAATAAAATTTTACTTGCTGTTATATTTCACATCTTAAAAGCTAGATCATATTTTTTGCTGGAACATTTTCATTTGTTTGACAACATTTATTGTAGAACTTTTTTCCAGAACATTTCGTTTTGTTCTTAGAACAAATTTAATTTCTCAACATTTTTAAGATTCAAAAAAATTCTTTAGAGTACTTTTATTTGTTCCGGAACAAATTTCTGTTCTTGAAGTTGAATAATTGTTCCCCTTCATAATGATATTGTTCCACCTCATGAATATGCTTTAAATAAAAACACCATCTAAATTTATTCAAGGGTGATCATCTCATTTTAAAAAGCGAATCAGAAACTGATTTAGACACTTGATTTATGAATTATATTTTTTTAAAGAATTTGGACTGTACGTTAGTGCTTCCGTGCATCACTTTTCCGGTTGACACAGGGGCCACGAAAGCAGTTGATCTGCGCCTTCTGCGATGCTATTGAACCGGATCGCGCGCGCTGGCAATAGACTCCCCCTGTCGCTGGTGGACTGACGCTCGGGCTGTTGCGATTAAACCCGATGAAGTCGCGCACTTGTTCATATCGCATAAACAAACCACAGGACTCCCCTCTAAAGAATCACTATGCTGACAGAAATCTTGGCCCAGGTGTAACACCAAAGCAACGAGGCTGTTCGTTGGATTGGACTCCTCGTGTCCATTTTTCACGTTTGTTTGACTGTAATAAAGCGGAGCAGTAGTGGTGGATTGATTGTGTGTTTCGGAGATGGGTAACTGAGACTGACTACTGCCCATAGCCTAGCCACTTTGTCACGCTGAATTTGGCAGCCCACGGCCCACTGGACGCCACCAGCAAGGAAGCTAGTGAACACTGAACGATCTCATAAAAGATGCAGTAAACGTTCTGAACCCCTGTGATGATCCGTGCATGGAAAAACAAAATCTTGTGATAGAACACTACTATAGAACTCGGAATTACTTACCATGTTGATTATTCAGCCCTAGGTACAGACGCTATAACCTTGTACTTGTACATGAACACCTCACGCAGAGCTCACTGCTTCTTAATGCCAATACAGTAAATTCAGACCAATGGGCATCTCACAATTTGGATGTGGCGAGCTTGATGAGATCCTTCCTCGGTATCTTGCCGGACGCGTTCTTGGGTATTTCTGTAACAAACACCACCTTCCTAACCTTCTTATAAGGCGCTACCTGTGAACATCGCGTATACAGCAGCAGGTCAGAGAAATTGCGGCAATTAGGCACACGGCTGCCTATTTACGGCAGTTCGTTGGATCAATCTGGTGATTCATGAGAGTCACATTTTCCTTACCTGTTTCGCCACAAACTCCATCACATCGCGTCCTGACAAGTTGCTTCCCTTCTTCCTGACTACGTAGGCCATCGGGAACTGGCCGACCTCCCGATCTGGAAACCTGCCAAAAGCACCAATCCATTCAGAACCTGAATGAAACAGTTAAGATGCCAATAGGGTTTTTACTGACATCTCGATGACACTTACGGTATAACAGCGACATCTGCAATTTCTGGATGCGTTAGCAAAAGAGCTTCCAACTGTGCCGGAGGCACCTGTCCGTACACGAGTTATATTTCAGATGCCAGGAAACACTTGCTAGTTCAGAACTTCAGACTACAAAAAGATCCCAGCACAGAGATATCAGAATGCCCTCACTCCTCAATGATGTTTACCTGATACCCTTTGTATTTGATCAGCTCCTTCAGGCGATCCACCACGAAGAGATACCCATCCTCGTCTATGTAGCAGAGGTCCCCAGTCTTGAGCCATCCGTCAGGTGTCAACGTTGACCGTGTTGCCTCTGTGTTCTTGAAGTACCCTGGGAAGATCAACATTGCATGTTCATCAGGTATTAACCTCCTGTTAGGCTTCTAAAATGAAAGAGAGACTGTATTCTGGTAACTGAATCAATGGAAAGTAACCACTGAGTGTTGATGCTCCGAAATCCTGAACATTCTATCACATGTTTGGGAGAGAAAAGAGTCAAACTTTAAATCCTGCAACCCGTGTAGGATAGCAATCAATCCCGAACATATGGATATTTCAGTTAATCCTGCTGTTTTGCAGTGCCTTGCTTCTGCTAGCCAAACCCTGATTACTTGTCCAGATCAAGATATATAACCAGCAAAGTTGCAGTGTAGCATTAACCATAATCAATAGTAACATCTAAAATGGTGCTCTTTTTATTCAAAAAAAATGGTGCTCTTTCATACGTGTTGCTGGGAGCATGGTGACCAGTCAATAACCGTTTATTGACAGGTGAGACTAGATGCTACTGGTACACATGAAGGGCACATTCCCTGCAACTCGTTCTAACTGTATAAACTGACTGTGTTTATGAGATGAGTTCCACCTCAGTACAAATTTAGCGGTCTGGAACAAAATGAGCATATGGAGAGATTCGGGGTTTGCTACGGTACTCCCAAATAACTGTGGACCGTTGATCTAATACCATATTAATACTTTTAATATTTATTTGTACAATTTAAATCAGAAAAGAGAGTGTTGATGCCAGATTTTGACACGTATTGAATCGGCGTCAGGGAAGGAGTAGATTGGCCGATGCGGCAGACTTAAAGGCTACAATTGGGAATCGGCTGATTGACGCTAAAGTTAGGAATCGGCCGATTGGCGCTGCAGTGTTTCGGGCGATTGGCGAATGGAGTTGGTAGGGGTCGGCCGATTGAAAGGCTGGAGCGTTTGGGCCAATATGGGCTTGCGCCAACAGATAGGGGATGAAGCCAATGGAATCCCAAGAGGGGATGTTGAGTCAAGATGATAGAGGATCCCAATCAAAGATGACCTGACGTTGGTCAAAGAACGACGCCGACTCGGTCGAGGAGCAATGGAAGGAGTTCGGATTGGACTAGGAGATGGCAGTAGAAGATCCTGCGGGAGCCCGTTTCCTTTAGAAAAGTCTTATAGATATAGTAGTTTTTATTTAAATCAAGTTTGTAACGGATCGTGATAGATCAGGAGTCTTAGTCCTAGGGTATAAATAGAAGCAGTTAGGATTTTGTAGAAGGAGACACATCAACCAATACAAACAATCTACTTTTTCATCGTACTTTACTTTCGAGTCGGCGACTTCGCCAATACATCTTTTTTCACGAGTTCGTACGGGTTGGCAGGACTGCATCGACACGATCTCCGGCCAATTGGTAGGTTCCGTTTATCGAATAATATCTAAGCTTTAACTTCGGGCGCATCGCCGTTGTTTCGTTTAGATTTATTCACCAGTTATCGATATTTACTAGAATTATAGGTTTTTACCTATTGTTCTAGTTTTATCACCAATTATACAGCTTGAGATCGAACTGTCGGTTTTATCATTATTTCTTCTTATTTATCATCATATAGCCGATTAGATCTATTTCGGGTGTTGCATCTGCGGCGATTGTTTAAGTTGCTCCAGTAGTTTCTTTGCAATCGATACGTGATTATCGGCTGATCTATAGCCGGTCATCTTCATAGCAAATCGGCCGATTCGCTGATACGTTTTTTGGGACAGATCGGAACTTTAGCCGATCGAGATCCCGAAATTTAATACGTTTCTTTCTTTGTCAATCAACAGGTCAGATTGACTGGCACGCCGCGCGAACCGCACCAGGGTAATCACCCGAACAGGAGTTAAGCAGATTCTCTCGGGTCGTATGTCCGACGCTGAAGGTCATCGACCGATTTCCGGTCGATTTTTAGCGCCAACAGAGAGAAAATATCTTCCTGTTGTAACAAACTTCCATGAGATCTAATATTTTAGCTTTTTTTCTCATTAAGTGGCCGGTCGTTCCCAGGAGATCTAATATGCTTATAATAGATGTGAGATGAGTGAGTTATAACATTTTTTTTTCTAAAATGAGTCGAAAGATATACATGATTCATTTCATTTTAAAAATATGTACGGAGTATTTGGATCACAAGATGACAACTTTTTGAAAGACAGTACATGATTCATAGATATGGGGTGGTCGAGCACATAGTCAACAAAATATGAGAAATAATAATCAATTTGTTGCCGCACTAACGAACCCTGGCTAATCTGTCGGATTGCACTGCATGCCGCATGCGTGTAACTGAAATATGTGGAGCACCCAAGACCTGCATGGCCGCATGCAGGTAATTCCTTTTTTTACCTTTAATTAATTTATTTTATCTTTCTAAATTCAAGGGTCCAGATTTATTTAGCGACTTACCTCCTAGTAGGTAATAAGTGTACCGTAGCGAGGCCCATGTAAAATACATAGGAACTTTGTTGTCTAAATACCGAAGGCAGCAATTCCATTACTCTCTGACTTGTGCATATTATGTTCTAGTACTCTACCAAAATGGTTGCAGCTCATTCCTGGACTCCACTTAAAAAGGTGAGACTGTGAAAAAGGCATCCAGAAATTGTGAATTGAACACGATAGTACGCCAGAACAGCTAACACAGTTTACTGACATATTGGAGAACATAAAAAAAATGCAGTTGGATCGCTGATATTAACAACTCATAGTGACTGTAGCATCTTAAGATAGAAGCAAATCTCATACATTTTTTTTAATAGACATCATGCTTCATGCATGTTGGCTCATGGTTGTTTCCTGTGAGTATATACAGAAAACTCGACCTCAGCATCGAGATCTGAAAAGATGTGCTTTGGCTACTTGCAACACTGATTTGTTTTCTTGCAATCTATGCAAGTATTATACTCCTACATGCTTATCTCTAGACAAATGCTTGTCGCAATTTAGAACACGTTTATTTAGTACGCTTATTATTTTAACCCCACGCCCTGATCAAAGACATTCAGCGTTGGTCAAATGAAAATACAGGCATGTCTAGGTATCTGAAATTAAATATAAGTCATGGATGACGTAAAAACTAAATAATGCGCGTACGTGATTCCCGTTGTTACCTTTCATGACGTATGGCCCCCGGATCCAGAGCTCGCCGGTGCGGTTCACCGGCAGCACCTCACCAGTGTCCGGGTCGACGATCTTAGCCTCGGTGTTGGGCGACAGCAGCCCAGCCGTGCCGTAGCGGCGGCTCTCCTCTGCAGAGTCCGTGGACGCGCCGATGGCCGTGCTCTCAGTCAGCCCGTACCCCTGCAGGATCTCCACCTGCGGGTACTTCTCCCTGAACCCCTCGATGAGCTCCTTGCTCAGCGGCGCCCCGCCGGAGAGCACCTTGCGCAGCTGGCCGAGCGGCAGCGGCTTGGGGTGCGCCACCATGGCGACCAGGATGGGCGGCACGAGCGGCAGGTAGGTGACCGCGTACTCGTTGATGGCGCGCAGCATCTCGGGGAGCTCGTACTTGGAAAGCACGACGATGGTGGCGCCGCAGCCGAGCAGCCCCGTGGCGAAGGCGACGAGGCCGTAGACGTGGAACATGGGCACGGTGAGGAAGGCCTCGCTCTTGTCCGAGCCCTCGAGTCGGAATCGCGTCATGATGATCTGCACCATGGAGATGAGGCTCCGGTGCGTGGGACGACGCCCTTGCTGGGCCCCGTGGTCCCCGAGGAGTAGAGCAGCGTGGCCGGGTCGTCCTGCGTGACGCGCTCCCTCCGGTGCGCGGGGTCGGGCGTCGTGGCGATCTCCCCGATAGTGGCGACGACGGCGTCGGGGTCGGAGGGGAGGCGCTCCGGCTCGAGTAGCACGACGCGTAGGCCGGCAGGGAGCTTGGGGAGGAGGTCCCGTGTGGTGAAGGCGAGGACGGGGCGCGCGTCCGCGACCTGCTTCGCGACCTCGGTGGTCAGCGGGTTTGCGGTGGTGAGCACGGCGCCGAGGGACATGGCAGCGAGCGCGGCGACGGGGAAGTGGACGGAGTTGGGGGAGAGGACGAGCGCGGCCTGGCCCTTGCGGAGGGACAGCGGCGGCGCGGTGAGCGCGGTGGCCGCCCCCGCCACGGCCCGCCAGAGTTGGGCGAAGGTGACCCGGCGGCCCGTGGCGGCGTCGACGAGCGCGACGGTCCCCGCGTGGCGGCGGGAGGCGAGGAAGGTGACGACGTCGAGGTCGCGGTCGGCGGGGAGCGGGACGTCCGCGCGCTTGCTGCGGAAGGAGCGCGTGGCGGCGCAGTAGCCGCTGCGCGGGTCCACCGCGGGCGGGGGCATGGCGATCGGCGGGATCGGATCGCGCGAGATCTGCCTCCCTCGGTCGACGGTCTCTCTTGGTCCCCTTGCTGACCGACCCTCTCGGCTCTCGCTTCCTCGCCGGGCGGTGGCGCCGCCTCTGCTCTGCTCTGCTGGTCGTGCGCGTGGTTGGTGCGGCGGCGTCAAGCTGCGTCGGCGGGCGTCTCTTTGCCTGGTCCGACTTGTACGGGCGGCCGTGGCAAGGTCGCAGTAGCCCTCCTCCGCGTCCGGGCGATGCCGTCGCCGTCGCGTTCAAATGGTGTCTGGTGGGCCCGCTGGAAAGCGTGGGGCATGTGCGGAAAAACATACCGAGAAAGTAGTTGACGAGCGGGGTCAAACCCCGTCCGTGTGGACCACCTGTCGGTGACTAGGTGTCGTGGGTAAATGCGGCGCAAGGGTGGGTGGGCTAGACCTCAGAATCTGCGTCCTGCTGGCTGCTCTGCCGTCGTGCCGTCATGCGGACTCGGTTAGACGCTGGGTCCTGCCAAATAGAGTCCCGTCTCGAATCTTCTTCGTGTAGCCGCGGTGCTGGCGAACGCCGACGCCGCACGGGTCTGGCATCTCTCTCTGGCTTTATGCTGGATGTCCGGTGGGGGCGCGCCGGCGTGGTGATTTCTACGGCTGGGCTCCGGTCGCTGTCTAGCCTCTAGGCACCGTGACGATGCTCCATTTTTTTTTTCTGTAGCTTGGATGATCGCACTAACCGCCGCCGCATACGATTCCCGGAATCCAGTCCCAGTTTAAGGAAACCGAGCTAATCAGCACTCATTATTACTAGCGCAGGTGCAAACGTACAGCGTCTGACTTTGCATGCTGCAGAGGCAGCAGGAAACGCAGTCACGCAGAGTTGGTTGGTCTTTTTTTTGTTGGAGCGAGGAAAGCGTTGCAGGTAATACAAAGCGGCACAGGACGATTTGGGCTTAGATGTAAAAATTTTACATAAAAAATGTTATATCAAATATTTTCGTACATGCATGGTATATTAAATGGATATGAAAAAAAAATTCTATCACGGATTGAGTGTATTTTGCGAGACGAATTTAATGAGCCTAATTAGTCCGTAATTAGACAATATTGCGGTACGTATACTAACGATGGATTAATTAGATTTAATAGTTACAAGCGGGTTTTAATTAATTTTTTAATTAGTTTATATTTAATACTTAAAATGTATGCGGATATTCTTCAAAAATTTTACACCCTTGCATTCAAATAAGATATTTGGTTGGTCGTCATGTATGGTTGCTTGCTTGGTTGCTTGGTTATCCGCTACGTCGTCAATCGTTCAGATAAGCTTCCCAGCGGCCAGTAGGTCAGCCTTCGTTTTTGTTGGGAGCTGGGACAAGAACAGAGTGTCTTCCGCATTCAGACTCTCCTGAACCGTTCAAGAGATCGTTCAGCACGGATGGCAAGACGACAACCCTGCGTCCAGCGAAAGGTGATACACATTCGCTCATCTATGTGTTGTGTGCATTCAGTCTGTACCTGAATAGAACTGAGTTGAAGCTTCAGTGCTTCCCGAAAATGAACAAAAAAAAACTTGCTTGGGCCAACAGCCCAATTTGAACATGTGCTATAGATAATTCCGGCCCATGAACGGGGAAAAAGAAAAGACACCACAGCACCACACGCCATCGCCACCGTCCAATCCAAATTGGGCGGCCGATGTCGCCCCAGGATCCACAACCCCATCGCCTTATCCACTGCCTCCCCCTTCCAAACCAAAAACGTCGCCGCGTTCGCTCCGCACGCGCCACCAGTCCACCATCACCACCTCCTCCCGCCGGTTGCTCCAATGGAGGCCGTCCTACGGCATCCATCGCTCTCCCGCCTGAAGCCTCCGAACCCGAACCCGCACAGGACGCCATCGCCACCCCTCGCTTCCCCTTCTCTCCTTCGCCTCCGGGCGCGCCGGCTCACCGCCGCCGCGGTGTTCCAGGACCAGAAGCCAAAGGAGCCAGTAAGCAAGGGAGGCGATGAGGAGGAGGCGTACGGCGAGGTGGACCGCATCGTCTCCAGCCGCACGGTCAAGAACCCTGTGTTCGCGGAGGACGGCTCGGCCACCACGTCCGTCGCCACGGAGTACCTCGTGGAGTGGAAGGACGGGCACGAGCCGTCCTGGATCCCCGCGGAGGCCATAGCCGCGGACGTCGTGGCGGTGTACGAGACGCCGTGGTGGACGGCGGCCAAGAAGGCGGACGCGGACGCGCTGGCCGCGCTGCTCGCGGACGAGACGCTGCAGCGGGACCCGGACGCGGAGGACGCGCAGGGGCGCACCGCGATGCACTTCGCCGCGGGGCTGGGATCCGAGGAGTGCCTGCGCGCGCTCGCCGCGGCCGGGGCGGACCTGGGCCACCAGGAGCGCGCCGGCGGCGGGCTGACGCCGCTGCACATCGCCGTGGGGTACGGCCGCGCCGTGGCCGTGCGCACGCTGCTGGAGCTGGGCGCCGACCCGGAGGCTCCCGACGGGCAGGGCCGGACGCCGCTGGAGCTGGTCCAACAGGTGCTCGAGAAGACGCCCAAGGGCAACCCGGCGGCGTTCCAGCTCCGGCAGGGGCTGGAGGCAGCGCAGAAGGAGCTGGAGAAGGCCGTGTACGAGTGGGCAGAGGTGGAGAAGGTGATCGACGGGCGCGGCGAAGGCAAGTGGCGGGAGTACCTGGTGGAGTGGCGCGACAGCGGCGAGAGGGAGTGGGTGAAGGCGCCGTGGGTGGCGGAGGACCTGGTGAGCGACTTCGAGGCCGGGCTGGAGTACGCCGTGGCCGAGGCCGTGGTTGACAAGAGGCAGGCGGCGGAGGAGGGCGGGGAGGAGAAATGGGAGTACCTTGTCAAGTGGGTGGACATCGAGGAGGCGACGTGGGAGCCCGCCGAGAACGTGGACGCCGAGCTCGTGCAGGAGTTTGAGCAGAGGCAATCAGGATCCGGTGGTGGCGATGGCAGCGGCACAGCACCATGATCAATTGATCATGAAGGTGGCCATGTATGATTCCTCCTGGCATTCTTCTCCTGATACTTGGAATGAGTTGAGTCTTCGAAGTATGGTGCCCGCGCCATTCATGTATTGATAGCGATTTGAATTTTGCAGTAGGATTGAACTTTTTGTGAGCATCATATTTCGACCGAAATTTTCAGTTCCAGCAGGTTTCATCAATGGCCACTCGGAAGTGATTACTTTTTTAATTCTCTCTTCGGATTAGAAGAACTCTTGCTAACCTGTTCCTCAGAACTGTCTCACATGAAGGCATCAGGTTTGCTAGTCTGCAAAACAGGATGCACGAGATACAATGGTAACATTGTGCAGGTCTTTACAGGTGAGTGGATGACATCAACTCTAGAATGATCGAAAGGCTTTGAAGATTCATCAGGTACAAAGAAGGAATGAAGAATTGTGAGCATCATTTAAAAGAAAGGCAAAACTCTTACATACAGAAATGTACTATGTTCACTCCATTAATGAATAAATAATAAATCAGCTCTCGTTGAATCCATCCTTGCACATCTGATGTCCATCTGGCACATCTGATCTCTATGTTTACTGAACTCAGAGAACTCTAAAAAAGTTTACTGAACTTATCTGCATAAACAAAAGGAGTCTGGCCTCTGAAATATACTTTACCGTACTACAGCAAACGAAATGCTCCACTGAGATGCGCTGCAGGATGGCAGCAATGAAAAATCAACCGGAAATTCTCTTTAGGTGGCTACGAAGTACGAACTCGATCTAGAGAATCAATCAGCAACCTGCCAAGATAAGATTCAGAGTATGTCACATCCGGTGAAAATTTAGTGGAAAGAAATCAAAGCAAACGAAGCTCCCACTGATAGGGACCAAATCGGCGGCGGCATCGATCCCGGGGGAAGAGGCGGCGTACGCGACGCAGCAGCGCGGGGGCTAGAGCAACAAGCTTGCTTCTGACTGATGCATACATTTCGACGGTCTCGGCTCCGGCACCGGCAGCGGTGGTCCCCGTGGTGCCGTCCGTCCGTGCAGCGTAACCTTCCGTCGGTGTCCTCGCCCATCTCATCGCCGTTGTCCTCCTCCGGAGCCGGTGTAGGAGCGCAAGGGATTCTCCACCCGGAATAGAGCCGGCGGAAGCCCCGGCGGGATCGCCATCAACGTCGGGCGGCGGCGGCGGAAGGGGTAAAAATTTGTGCAGAAACCCCCCTAATTTCGACCCGGAAATTTCCATAAATCCCCCTAATTCGGATCGCGATTACTAATCGCGATCCGATTTAGGGGGCTTTATGCAAAAATACGGATCACTATTTTTCATAAACCCCCCTAATCTAGATCTCGATTAATAATCGCGATCCAACTTTTCGCACGAAATCCCCTAAACTTGATCGCGAACCTTTTGCACACTTTGTGCCTGCTACCTCCTCTGTCTCTCTCTCATGGCACTTCCGTCCCGCCGTCGCCGCCGCGGGATTCGCCGGTGAACGGCGACGGTGGTGCAAAAGGATCTTCCACCCACAGATATCATCCTCGTGCTCGTCCGCCATCACAACGACGTCGCACTGCACAGCGCCGCCTGCCTCCGCTCTCCTATGTCCGTGCCGGCCCAGCATATCCGATCCGCGTAAACAGGCGCGCTAATTTCACTCGACTACTCGAGCATGCGCGACGGACGGATGGATTCATGTAGATGCCGAGCGGGCGGCGGCGCAGGCGGTTGCTTTGTGTGCCACTGCCGTCCAAATCGCCATTTTCCAACTACGGCCGATTCTTTCACACCTCCGGCGACACCGATGCGGCGAGATATATCGGACAACTCATACCCAGCAGGTCAACAACAAGTTCAGCGCTCAAATCACTGTGAAAGCGTTTATTAAGTCTATGTGAAATAGTGGTTAGGAGCATAGGTAAATGGAGATCCAGGGAGGTGACAGTGAACACTGGGTTTAGGTTTGTACCTGGTTTAGTGGGTTGTCTGGAGATTTCTTCCACAGCTTCCAGATCATGTCTTTGTACTGATGCAGAGTCAGACCAGGTTTCTCTTCCTTGAGCTTGGCAAGCTCTGCTTCTTCAAATGCCTGCATCAATGCGCATAGTTTTTTTTTTCAGAACTCCAGTACGGGAACGGCAAGATGGAGAAATTTAATTTGGCAGGATCAAGCAAGAATAGCTGATTGGCTATCAGTATCAGACATTCAAAATCCATTTCACAGCTCGTCTGGAACGGATATAAGTAACCATACCTTGTACGAGACCTTGAGGCGGCGCTCGGGGTGGCGATCCGGCGCGAGCGCGGGCTCGGCAGCGATGGTCATTTTAGCAATCGCGTCCTCCACGGATCGCGCCTCGATGACCGAGTCGTCCCTGTTGGTGTTGGCGACGAGCACGACGCGCCCGTACTCCTCCTCGTCGGCGGTGCGCGCCTGCCGCTTCTTGGCTGCCTCGGCCTCGCGCTGCAGGCGGACCCGCTCGGCCTCGCGGCGGCGCGCCAGCTCGGCCTCGGTGACCTTGGGCACCGCGGGCCCGCCCACGCGCGCGGCCTTGCGGTCGGGGCGCCGCGCCGCGGCGGCGAGCTGCTGCTGCTCCAGCTCGGCGAGGCGGCGGTTCTCGGCGCGGCGGGCGGCCGCCTCGGCGCGCTTCTCGGCGTCCTCCTCGCGGCGGCGCGACGAGCGCGACTTGGGGCCCTCCGCCGCCTGCCAGTAGGCCTCCTCCTGGGCGCGCCCCTCCCGGTCGCGGCGCTCCGCCTCAGCCGCGCCGCGCCGCGCGCGGGCCGCCTCCGCCTTGGTGTTGACGCCCATCTTCTTCGGCATTGCGGAGGCCTCCGCGGTGGCGCGCGGTTGAGCGAGGTGGGAGCTGGCTGGCGAGAGGCAGGCAACAATGGCCTCCGATGGGGGTCTCCACTGGTTCTTCTGGCTCGCGGCGCGGCGCCTTCTGGATTCTTCTTACGCTTGAGCCTGAGAATTCCTCGAGCCAACCCGTTTGATCCACGTGTCATGTCTCGTTACTGTCAGCCGTTCGTCCAGGCGGAAGAGTGACCACGACGACAGGCCCTATGTGATGTGCCCAACCGGTAACCGGGCTTCATGGATCAGCAAATAGGAATTGTTCATGAATTTACTTGTTATAGGAACTGGAGTAATTCAAACATAATTTCAACATGAAGAGGCTATCAAATGTGCTCCAACTGTTGTTTACCCCTATGTCAATCTTTGTCTTTTTTGAGTGACTCCTATGTCAACTTAAACTTCATATAAACGGGTATGGCAGTATATATATGTCATAGTAAATTCATATAAGTCGAATGAACAAGCGCGCGTTCTCATATGATTACACATTTACAGTAAACTAGGATCTACATACAAAATGGTTGTACAACAAGCTACCTTGGGGTTTGTTTTCTCTTCTCGGGAGAGCAAATAGAGTTGCTACAAATTACAGTGGTTAGTTGTTAAGTAGACCATGCGTCCTTCGGATGCGACTGCTCAAAGTGCACATTTTGGGATATTTGATGTCTAAAGATTCCATCCAGAATTCCAGATTATCGGCTCAGGAAGCTCCCAGTTTCAGTTCAGAAAACTATAATACTAATTCGGCAGTATTTCCTTGGATTGCTCTGTGCCCTCAGCAACGAAGCCTGATGCTTCTGCTAGAACTTCAAGCTCCTGATCACCGCTCAGAACCTGAATAGGTACAGAATCAACTCGTAAACAAATGGGAAGAATTCAATCTGAGGGCAAAGTGAATGCAGATAAGTGCCTTTCAATTGTGAAACAACAGCCGCCGTGACCGAAGATTAGCATCATTCACTTTGCTCTATACAAAAAGTGAAGTAGAGATGTTGCAGACATTTTTTTTGTCGAACACACAGGAGAGCTGCGTATCTTTGTATTAAGAGAGAATGAATAGTCCAAGATGTTGCAGACATGATAACGGCCTACAGAAGGAAAACATAATGTCTTTGTGAAAACAAAAAAATTCCAAGGAAATACCTTTCCATTGATGAACCATGTTGGAAAACCTTCAAGACCAGCAGCTTGACATTCTTTAGTCATTTTCTTTCCCTTACCAGCTCCATTTGGGAAACATTCCACATAGTCTAGAATTTTTGTAGCTTCACGGCCAAACATCTGCATGAACATTTGTTAATCTTGAAAATTGGTTCTTGGCTCACTTTCTGATGACATTAATACTTCCATTTTCGAATTTTGGTCGGTGCAGCAATAACAAACAAGATCATCATATTACAAGCACTAGAATAGATTATCCCGAGCAAGTTCAGTATCTACAATCCCTCACAACAGAATAATGTTCTACAGCAGTGTAAACATTTAGTATTTTGTTAGGTAGAATCAATAAGGTGAAAGAACGTGTACCTGTTTTTGTTCATTGCAATGAGAACACCAGAATGCTCCATACATCTTAGCACCTATAGAATGCAAATGTCTAGCCAATGAAATGGCAAATGGGGATGATTCGGTTGTTATCTCTGTTTCATATGGTTCTAATACAAAATCGTCTGTGCTGCATAAAATGAAAAATGAAATCTTAAAGTCATTTCCAATGGTAACAAAGTAAAGCAAAGCAGCAAGGCAAATGAGTGATTGCAACCAAATGAATTAAACGCTTAATGTTCATCATATGTGTCCCATGATCCAGTATATAACCAATTCAGATAGAAGAATGTATGTGGCATCAACAAGGAAGCCTCACCCCTTCAACTGAGTCGTAACTGAACTGTATGAGTTTGTCAAAGCTAGAGCTATAATGACAGCTACAGCTAACTGAATACCAGCAAACTTCTGGATACGTTCAAAACCAAAGTCCTGGAAGTACAAACACCGAACATGATTAGTTAACTGGACTACATGGTTATTAAAGGTTCAAACGAAAAACACATTGTTTTCTTTGAAACCGCATACCTTTACTCTGATGAAAAGTAGAGTGAACGAGAGAAATGCTGACAACATGCAGTACGAACAGGATACCCCAACAAATTTAGTGCTTAGAATGTAAAGAAAATAAGCACTCGCAGTCGCCATAGAAGTAGCAATCAGAAGCAATGTTAACCGAACATCCAGGTCGTCCAATCCAGGGAGCAAGTACGATCCATTTTCTTGCAGAGAAAGTGCTGTAACCAAACCATATGCCACCAGACCAATTAAGGGAAGGGGTATCCCTGTAAAATTGAAAAGAGACCAAACCATTATGAATTTATCAAATTATACAAATGTACTTTAGTAAAATCATATGGTTAATTCGGAAAACAAATACCATAATCAACCACTATTTGGAATTAAAATGCAGTTAGCATTGTATACATAACAATAAGCAAGACAACGAGATCGTTTATACTAACTCGGTCTAAATCTCATGGCCCAATTGCTACTATTTAGTTGACATTACAAATAAGCGGTCAGCAACAACGCCACGAGATTGCCCTAAAGACAAAAAAACAGGCTACAAAGAGATTACCGAGGACGGTGGAGTAGTCGCTGTCGAGGACGTCGCCGCAGCCTCCGCCGCTGATGGGGCAGAACGCCTCGGAGCCCGTGAGCTTGAGGTACGTGAGGTAGCCAGTCTCCAGGAACCCCAGCCCAGCGACACCCGCAGACCAGGTGCTCGTGGAAATGCCCAGCAGAGACGAAGGGGACTCTTTTGCGGGATTCTCCGGCGGCAGGGTAGGAGGAGCGGCGGCGGTATCCTGCTCCTGGGAAGAAGGCTCCGCACAGCACCTGAAGCGCTCCGCTCTCTGCACGAAGATAGAGAAAACGAAACTGGATAACAACGCGGAATTGGCGAACCAAACACCTCGGAGATGACGCTAGGAAGGAGGAGGCCAAGAGCGGAGGGGGGTGAAGGAATTTTACTTTGATGCGCGAGGACGAGGAGACCGTAGCGGGGACGGCGAAGCGAGTCGGGGACGGGAGGAAGGAGATGGCGAGGGCTGCAGAGATGGTCGCCATGGGCGGGGCGGAGTGAGTGGTGACCGGTGAGAGGCGAGACGACCTGGCTCCACCTCAGCAAAGCTCAGAGCTCTCTGGACACTACGCTTGATTGTCTTGTGGGCCTACAAGTATTGGTAATGGATGGGCCTGCCAACCTTGGGCCTATTTCGGTAATGCATAGGCTTCCTGGGTGAGCCAGCCTATCATTTGATCCATAAACAGCCCTGGCCCATATAACGAGGAAATTAATGGACAAAGGACCCACATATAAAAAAAGTGAACAAAGGAAAATCACAATATAAGAGTTTATGTCTAGATTAATTGATACTGTATACTAAACCATAATTGATATTGAATTATTGATACAAGTACAGCCACAAAAAGCCATGTCTCATTCTATATATACAGCCCATGATTATAGTAAATTGGACACAAAATTACGAACAGCTGCCCCTGAAGAATATTCAAGCAAAATGATGGTACAAGAAGCCTTGTTTCGCAAACAATGAATTGCAATACCATCCAGCTGCCTATGCTGAAATAAGGTTTGGTTGGTGAATGGTTCGCGCTTCACACTGCAAACTTTTTGTTTGTGTATCCATGTCCAAGTGTCAAGTAGAAGCTATATCCTGCAGTTTGCCGCTGTAGGACGGGGCAGAAAGCAAAAGTACCATTTTCTATGTGCTCAAGGAATATGTCATGTGAAGTGAAGTGAAGTGAAGGGCGAGATACAGCAGCAGTAACGTGGGGACACTGGGAATAGGAACTCACTGCAGTAAACAAATTGGTTAAAATCCAAACTCACTCTTCCTTGCTTGCTTGTATCAAATGAATCGAACAAGTTACTACAGCAATGAAGCAAGTAGATTAGTAAACCATAAACTTTACCACAGAACACATGGGAAATACTGCTTTAAATTGCAAATCATGGACAGCATCCTAAAAAGTACTACACATCGTTCAGAGAGAAGTAATAGCTAATAATATAAAATTTATAAATCATAAGATGATAGCAAGTACCAAGTAAAAGACCACAAAATGCTTAAGATTATTTGATACGATCTGAAAGAATAGAGCAATCCTTTTCCACAAATAGTATAACTAGAAGGTGAAGAATTTTAGCTACCACGGAGTACATACCGAGCTGACTGCACAAAAATGCAAAGTGATATAAATTCATCCAAATGAACCATCCCCTTCTTGCTCTTGTCAAAGCTCTGCAGACGCCAAAGTATTGGTATTGATCATGAAGGCAGTGAAAATAAATTTGAAATCTTGAATGGAAAAAAAACATTGTATGAAGTCTTTGCTGTGTAGGTAGGAAATTAATGTTCTAGCACAAAACAAAGAGGAAGGAGTCAAGGTGTATCTATATTTTCTGAGAGACAGTGAATGAAATGGTAAAGATTATGGGTTCATGCTATAGCAAAATCTGCATCAGCTTTATGCCCTGGCTTCAGTTGTCAACCACCCATAGAAAGCTGACCAGCAACACAAAGTTGGATAAATAACTCCTCTTACCAAGACTGCAAATTAAAAAGGCTTAAGATGCAGTCTCTAAAGCAAGACATGAATAATCATGGGCCAACTTTACAGTAGAACGGAACAGGAATTACCTCACAAACTGTGTAGAAAGCAGGTGAATCCAATGAGAAACAAAGTTTTATTAATGCCTGTAGTGAAGATGAATGTATTAAAAATGAAAGGTATATGAAATGTTGCTCATCCAAGGAAAAGAGGTGTGTGTAACCAACACAATGAACTAAAATTGTTGAAGATACACATATTAACTAATCAAGACAGGAGAAATTAGTATATTACCTCATACACCTCCTCAAGGCTGAGAAATCCACGACCCCTGAAACTAACGAGAAAGAAACTTAAACAAGAAAAAATGTGTGCATATGTTGAAAAAAAACACGCATCTTATGGCATAAATGAAAGAATAAGCATAACAAGAATTGTCCAGCATGTGTCATTTGTTTCCTAAACAAAAAGCCAGCATCGAGGATAATAACAGTGCTTTGAACTGAAACAAAGCACTTCGGTGCTATGGAACTATGGAGCGTTGTTGGATGCAACTTTATGGAGGTGGTTATGGATGGGGTCACGGGGAGATGGCCAAGGAAAATTCATATTTCACAAGGAAATACAGTAGTGTTTTCTAGCTTAAAGAACACATTGAATTATCTTCCTAGCCTAGCTACAACATATCACATACAGAAGTATTGGTTATAGGTTCTTAAGAAGCACACTAAAACTCATGAAAAATGTAGATTATGACACATGCTTAAGTAAGCACATCAACATTTTCTGAGCTAGACATGACACCATTTCTATAACACATGAAACATAATACCTTTCTAGGGTGGAGAAGACACTTTGCACCTGCAAATTGAAAACAACAAGGAAATACAAGAGAGTCAAATAGGGAGTTTGCTGCTAGGGATGCATTACAATGAGTCCATTACTCTAAGTTATACCTATAAATTGTAAATTATAACATTGTGCTGGAATTTCACTTTGTACATCATATAAGGCCATTTCCTTTTCAAAACTGAAGCTTAAATAGCATTCTCATAGGCCATTACACTTTCGAACGAGGCATGTGCACATTTGTTGATTACAAAAAGAAAAAATTGCAGTATAAACCCCTGAATCATTCAACAAAGTTGCATGAAATGCTTGCATCAGTTAGTAACGCTAATTCCTAAATGTGCAGCAGATCCAAGTATAGAGCCCAAATACCTGTTGAAGGAACTTGTTAAGAGCCAGAAACTCTGCGAAAAACGCAGCAATACAATGTGTCAGGTCAAAACAAGTTAATATTTGAGCTCCATTAAACCAGCTCTACATTTGCGTATGCAGAATTGTGAGCTAACCTTCGAAGCTCATGGTTCCGTTCCGATCAAAGTCATACATCCTGCATGAAATCCCGTCCCAATTAGGCTCAAATCAACACCCAATCAAACAATTGAACAGAAAAATAAGTTAACAAAGCAAAACCAAGGGCGAGAGGAGAGTGACCTTATCATCTGCTGGACGACGGAGAGGGGGGAGTCAAGGTTGCCCACGGCGAGAGCACTCTGGTGGGCGGTTCGATAGTTAGAAGTCAGCTCCTCTAGCAAGCGGGAGTTGGTTGGGGTAGAATAGAATTGGGGGGAATAAGCTGCGGAGACGAGGATGGAATGGAAGCGGACCTGGAGCTGAGGAGCGGTGATGTTGCCGGTGCGGCCGGCGTCCACGCGGTCGAACCACTCCCGGAGCACCACCGCGTTCTCCATCTCCGGCCTCCGACTCCGGCGTGGGTGTCAAACCAAAGTTTCTCTCTCCTATTATTCTATGAACACGAGATATCTAATAATTCCCAAATAGACACTTTATTTATTTTGAAAATGTCCAACAACCGAAGCGCAAGCGAACCCGGGCCATGCCTCGAATGTACTCCCTCGCTCCGTCCGTCCTAAAATAAGTCTAAGAGCAACTCTAAAGACTATTTAATTTTTTTTAATTACTAATTTTAGAGTTTTTATTAAAAGTTACCTTCCAACAGCGTCTTTATTTGGTTATTCAAATATAATTACTCTCTATTTCAAATTTCTCGCTAGCCAAATATAGAAAAGAGAATAACTTTTCAGAGTACACACAAAATATAGAAAAACTGTTAGATAAAGAAAATAATGATTTAGAGTGAAGTTTTTGGAGATGCTCTAACTCTAGAGTTTGAAATTTGTCCCAAAAAATACTACTTTGACCCACCTATCATAAAAATCAAGAGTATGCTTCTCACACAAAAGACAAGTCAATATCTAGATGATTCTCATAAAAGATAAGAGGTATTTTTATATTTTTACACATTACATTGGTTTGTGTGTCCAGTTCTAGAATTATATTTATTTTGGGATGGAGAGAGTACCTTGCCTTGGGCCTTGGGTTGATCCTGGGCAGGATCAGGCATTGGCTGCCAGTCTGCCACGGAACACTAAATTCTCAAGATGGAACTTAACAAACATGATTCACATAGAGGGAGAGAGAAGCTGGTGTTCCACCAGAGAACCTACGAGAATGAAGGTTTGGCTACAGATGCAATTTACAACTGACCTGATCTGACAAAAGAAACATGGCAATCGAAGTTTAACTTGGCTACAATGCATAGAAGAACCAAGAGTTGGGTCAGGTAGGCTTATTGCTTATAGCCTCGTAGTAGACCTTGAAGCATTGAAGCAAGAACATAAGCATGCATATATTCATCACAACTTGAATTCGTCATCTACATCTGACAAACCATCTGGTGGGTCATACACAATCATATCGGGGAACAGCTCCAGAAAATCCTGCTTTATCTTCTCCCTCAGTTCGGGGTACGGGACCAGCCCTTTCAGGATAACACGGAATGGCAGCAATAGAGGTGGGTCGTGGGAGCTCCTCATGTCTTTGTAGATTTCCATCGCCAGATCGATTAAGTCGCCATCGCAGAAGGCTCTCACAATGTCGCCGTAAGTGTGCTGATCAAATAGCACGTCTTCAGACTTGAGATCTGCCCAGACCTGCCTCGTCTCATCAACCTTCTTGTTCCTTGCTAGCATGTACAGCATGTCTCGGTAGAAGTACATGTCAGGACGGTACCAGATTTCTTTCCGCACAACACCATATATCTGCAACAACAAATCGATACTTAATCATCCAGAACACTATGCCAAACTTCAGATGTAACTGATTGATGTTCATTGAATGCTACTATGCTCCAAGCCACATCATGTATACCGGCTAAGTAGATAAAGTAACTCTTTCCCAGCTTAGTATAGTCAAGAGTAAAGTCATGTAAGACCTCCAAGTCGGAGAAATAAATTTAGAGGACTCCAGCATTCCAAAATAAGCATATTCTTGAGGAATCAAGTATGATTCAAGGAGAGGTAGAGGTTAGCCGACTTTTACATGGGAGGGGTAGTAAAAGGAGGCATGAAGGGATGGATGTACGCAAAGAATTGTCATTGGATACGAGTGGATAGAAATTAGGAATGCACATCCCAGAACCATGATCAAACATCCTTTACTACTATTATTACTACTACTTATTTATTCCTCTCTGCCTCATGCCTCTCTTGTTGGGCTCTATGGTATGCCAGCTTGATGTTGTTGTATACTTGAGTGGCAAAATAATGTGAATAAGTTCTGGCTTATTGGACTATTGAAATCTAAATATTAGAAGTTAAACCCACCAGATTCAGTTTGTAATGACAAATACACCATGACCGACCAAATTGTTTATGCTGAAGGAATGTTTTCAGATATTATAAATTGTATCAAGTAAGCTAGTTAACACTGCAAAATCATTTCGACTACTTATTATTAAAAGATGTAACAAATCAAAAGAAAAACTTTATGTAATGTGACAATGTAGGAGGTTATCCAAAGTTAAAATAAGCCATTCAAGTTTTGGACAGTAAAGAACTACCTGCTTTAAGATAAGCACACGTCACCATGATTTCAAACAAAATAGCACAAAACGCCCAAAAGAGTTGGACATAGCTATCTAGTAGCTTCACATGACAACATGCTATAGTACACTCACAAGAAATTAAGAAGCTCAAACAGCCTCCACTAGATCCCTAATTTGTTGCAGCAGGTAACTGAAATGGAGGGAATGCATCATAATTTTATTGCTAAAGGCACTAGTTAGGCCTTGAAAAAAGTAGGCAGTTGTCAGTGATCTGAGTTGCACTTGGATTCTACATTATAAGGTATATGGTGCATAGATACAGCATTAAAATCCCTGCTATAGTATCCAAATAACACAATTCAGAGCATAAATTCTATGCTTGTGCAACTCAGGAATGATAGATCTAGACATGCACAGGAATTCTCACTAATGACTAATGTAGATGAAGAATTCACAGCCAATGACCCGAGAGGGGATGCAGAACTAGGATAGAGAAGAAAACCACGTTTAGTCCAAGGACCTCCTACATCCAACTTCCCCTGCTCTGTGCTCTGTCTTATTACTCATATTTTCGCTTCTTCATACATCGAAAATTCATTTGGAGAAATCATATGAGAACAAACATTTCTTATCCGGTATGCAAACAGCCTGACTGCATGACAATAGAAATTGCACAAGAGGTACTTCAGATTCGACCTAACAAGTGCACTGAAATCCCCATTTTGTATCAAAGTTTAAACCACTCAGCCACTTTGCACGCTGTTTCTTTCAAGTAAGTCCATTCTTATAGGAGTACACGGCAGACAACAGTAAAGCTAAAGCAGAATGTAGAACTAAACAGTAGAGCACGCAGCTTTTACTGGGATGGGAGTGGAAAACCTTCATGGAGAGGATGACGTGATCCTGGCGGAGCAGCTCGGCGAGGACGGCGAGCAGGTCGGTGCGGAGGAGCCGCGACACGTGCGAGCCCATGAACTGCTCGAGGCGCGGGTGGCCCCCGGCCGGGGGAAGCGCCGCGAGCCGCTTGAGCTGCGCCACCGCCATGAGGCCCTCCTTCCCCATCTCCTTCTTCCGCCGCCATATCGACAGGCTTGGGCTCGACGCAGCAGACGCGGAGCATGGCCTCTTGTGGAGGTCTACCTCGGCGGCGGATTTTGCGGCGGCACAGGGCAGGGTCTGGAGGAGGAGGAGGCGGTGATGGCGGTGCCGGTGCGGGAGGAGACGGGAAAACATTTGGGACCGATGGAGCCGTTGGGCCCTCGGTGGAATGGTGGTGAGTTCAATTGCATCTCTTATGCACGGCGTGGGACCGCCGGCCCACGGGCCCGTGGACTCACGGGGTAAACGCTGTCTATCACGCCTTCAGCTTATCTCCTTTCAACTTCTTTCAGCTTATTCTCTCTCACATAATACACCGAAACAAACCGAAATCTGCTGGCCAAACACTAACGTCTCCGTGTGTTTCCGGAAAAAAAAAGTTAGTACAATAAAAATGGAGAGCAGACATCATTCTCTCTCTGCCTTTTAAAGAAAAAAATAGACACTATTTCCTCCAGGTAAATTTAACTACACCAATATAATGCGGCCGGTGGGCTTGTGGTGTTGCCACCCTACACAGCACCAGCAAAATCTGAACACTCGTATATGTTTAGCAGCATTGACCGAAAACATGAGAGACAGGCCAGTTTCTTCCCAGCGACGACTGCTGCGGTGCTGCTTCACTAGGACTGAAATAATGCGGACGATGGCGGATGGGGGACGGGTTTCATCGGCAAGATCCGCAGCCGACTATATCAGAACACCAGAGCATCCTCAACAGATTCACACGGTGACTTATCGCTCATAGTGTCCAGGATCACTTTTCCGAGAGCAAATCGGACCTCAGCAGGACTCCCATCTTTCAGCGACCAGTAATCGATCTTATGCAACCATCTTCGCTCATCATGTGAAGTCAAGTCAGAATCAAAGGTCCCAAATATTTTCATCAACCTGCTCCTATCTTTGTTGGATGCGAGCACCTGGAAGCAAACACCCACTATGTATAACGTTGAAGACATGAGTAAACAATAGCCCAGGCCGTCGGGCGGTTGAGAAATATGCTGAAGAAATACTTACAACTCCCGAAAATTGTGGAGGCTCTGAGAATCTGGCTAGTGATTGCTCCAGAGCATCAGAACATGTCAATGCAAGTACTGAAGAATTGACTAGTGATGCAAGGTGTGATGTTTGTTCCATAAGATCATCCAGTTTGGTCTGAGAAGGACCCAGTGTCTCTGGGACAAATGGAACTTGGGGTCCAGCTTCTTCTTCTTTCAGAAATTCAATTGCACTTTCCCATGATCCGAAATACAGAAGTGCAGCGAAAGCTCTTATTACCAGGGTGTCTTGTGGAGAAATAACCAGTGCAGTGTGAAATACCAGCAATGCCATCCTGCAGGATACCAGATGTCATGGGCGTGGCAGACAAAATATGGTACGGAATATCAGTGTATCTCAATTTAGAAACAAATAAGCTGTGGCTGTGCTTTGGCCTTGATGGGAAAACTGTAACGTACTATAGAGTGCACAAGCATTTTCCACAGAAACATAGGGTAAAGTCTGATACTGCTGCAAAGTCATGCATATATTTTAATATTATGATCTAGAATTCAAGGAGACGCTAATGATTATATGAGCATGAGGTGATGATACCGGTTAGAAGTCAGAATAGCCACTGGACTACATTATATACATCCCAATCTACTAGAACAGTCCTTAATAATGGCTTAAGTTAGCATCACTAGAAATCAGGAGCAAGATTACGGACATAAAGGAACCACTATAACAACCAGTTCAGTGAAAGCCAAATCAGCTGGCCTAGCATTTTAGCATACCTAGTGCTCATCATTTCCTGAGAAGTATACAGTATATAACTAAGAACAACACTCAAAAAATAAGCATAAAGGCATTTAAGGTTTCTTACCACAAAGAGCAGTGGCATGGCCGATCTGCAGAGAATAATCTGTCAAGATTAGCCAATAGTTTCTGCAAATTTGAAGACAACAGCATGAGATAACATATTAAGCCATACCTTAAAAGTTAAGTATCACATCGCATTAAACTAACATGAAGAACAACTATATAACCTTTACTCATACATGTGGTAACAGAAAGTCTGAAAGGGTATCAATAGGAAGTAAATTCTGAAGCAACATATATATCATACTGTTGATAGATGGCACAGAAACTGTAAATCATTATAACAGTTTATAATCACTAGAATATTCAAATGGTAGGCCAAGGAAAATATAATAAGCCCTTCAGTTCAGATTGCACTACTGGGAACACTCTATGGTTACCCCCCCCCCCCCAAAAAAAAAAAAAAAAATCCTTTTACAGAGGGACCAAAGGATTAAAAAAAATGGACAATAAGGCAATGTAATCCTTGTTTATTCTAAACCAAGATCAAACATTACCAGAGTTACTCACCATAAGCATCAAATCTTTGTCACTTGACCTACCCTTCATTTGATCAGACAAATATGCTGCCTAAAACATAAATCGGCATTCAACGTTGATAAGTGAGCTGAAAATTGACAAGGTCGCGACAAGGAATATACTTTTTTAGCAACAGGATTGCATTGTTAAAATTACCTGGAAAGGCAGTAAAATATCAAGTAGTCCATATCTTCTAAGTAACCTAACAGAAGGTTCTGCTGCCCCATAAGACAATATATAGTTCATTTCCATCGTCAACCTTGCCTACACAGTAGATGAGGCCAAAAGCAGAACTAAGAAGAAAAATATATAACAGAATATGCATGCAATCAGTGTTTTAAATAGTGGGCTATAGTGTCCGAGCAGAGCTCTTGCTAAATGTTGTAACCCATTATTTAAAACAATGCATACAATTGTTAATTTACTTTCAGGGGAGTTAAGAAAGTAAACCTTGTCAATATTAATTATAGATGAAGAAAGATCATGTATCGCGTTAGAAGTCTCACTGGAAAACTGGAAATCAAGGCGAGCAGCAATTCTCAAGCCACGTAAAATCCTGGCTGAAATATACTGATATATAAATTTTACTGGGCGGGATAAGCTAATATCAATAAAAGTGTTCCTTAAACACCTACCAGGGTCTTCCATGAAAGAAATATGAGCAGGAACCACTGTACACACCTGATTGTACATTTAAAGAAGTTAGGCAAAGGAAAAAGGAAGAGAAAGCCAGGACACAGCCGGGTTCATGCTTAAATAAAGATAGAGGTCAGTGACTATTACTTTGTTTTTTCTCATATCCCTTACTCCGTTCACATAATCATAAATCTTGTAGTTCATTGGGTTAAAGAATAAACTGCCATACAAATATTACACCATTGTTATGAAATATCTCCTGCGATCCCTCACAATAAAAAATAAAGAGCATTTCTTGAGGATTTGAAGTACTAGAATTGTTTTTGAGTTTCAAAGATTACCCATTTATTGTGAAGTCTCTTCTCATAGAATTCTTGCAGCGAAGGATATCCCCATCATCATAGCCATTCAACTCTTCCAAATAATCTCTCTCTTTACTTTTATTCGCACGTTTACCAACTGTTCGAAAGCTTGAGACCTGTTAGAACAAATGAAAAATAATGTGAGTGAACATTGCTAGAAAAAATCATGTGGGCATGATGGCGATGTTTCTATGCAGAACAAACCTCAATTACTGAGTCATTCATTTTAAGCAGGCATATTGGAAAGCGTCTGCCTACAATCATACATTGCCTGAATATATTTTTCTTAATCTGTAAATAACAGAAGTGTGTCAATGACTCAATGGAGAAAGGACATCAAAACTTTCAGGAAAAAGGACACTCATGATGTTTGAATGAACCAAAACCTGTTGGAGACTTGCAGTGGTAATCACATCAAAATCTTTAGGTACCCTTTTCAGTAGCAAATCTCTCACACATCCCCCGACAAGATAAGCTTCAAAACCTGTAATAAACTTTTACCTTGAATACTGCACACATTCTTATATGCATTCAACTGGTAAAAACTATATGTTTTATGATTTAAATAAGAATATTAATGCCCTCACAAGGAATCCAACAAAAAATCAAGAAGGCAAAGACACTGAGTAAATGAGTTTCAAAAGCACCTCGCCATAAATTTTGAAACTCTTGCTGCTTTCATCTCAACCATAGATTTCAAACAAATGATATACATGAATCGATGGCAATGGCAACTGAATCGTGATAGAATAAGACATAATATTATGCATCACGGGGACATGTAATACGGAATTGCCTTCTATTATTTGCCCTTGTGAAATGTTAGAGCTGTTCAGCTTGTGTGTTAAACAACAGAAAAAAGGGGAAATAAATAGAAAAGAAGCATACTAACAGATTTCACTAATTTCATAACCTATGTAATATAGTACTCCCTTTGTCCACTTTTTATAAGTTCAACTTTTTTACTACAAGTTTCTCTTGACATACTATGACTCCAAATATAAGGCACCCTAAAGAAAATATACATGGGATGACTATCAGACTGACATATCAAAACTCTCGACTCACAAAAACAAATGGTCAAGAGAGTAGTTATACACCTTCTCGTCTGAGCTTTTTTAGAACAAACAATGCATCTTTAGGTATAGCATCCAGGTTAATACCAAAAGCCCTTGAGTCAAAATGTCTCCATTTTGAAGGATCCACGAATCCTGCAGGAATTGAAAACTTTGAGATTTGCAAGCATACACCAGCATGGAAACATTGAAAATTGTCTTTGGTTCACCAAGCTTTACATGCACCATTTACTTAAAATGCGATTGTTACTAAATAGATTTATACAGTCCAGTAGGTCAAAACCATCCAGCGTTAATGTGACCAAGAGCAGTAGAGCACTAAATATATCTAAGGCCAGTCCTAATCGGAGTTTCATGGCATTAAATTTTATGCAACATCATCAATTTTGCTGATATGGTGAGGAGAAAAGGAGGAAGTTTTATGTGATGAGAAAGGAGTTTCGTCCCTATGAAACTCAGCCGGTGCAGTTACCAGTTCTCACTCTCGGTAACTGTGTTATGAAACTTTGCACTGGGACTGGCCTAATAAAATAAGAAACAAGCTCTCCAGCATAGGGTAGGGCGATGAATAACAATCACAAAAAGACGCAAGTGATATAAATACGATTTACACAGGGGAGCCGAAGTATATGCTCGCTGTAGCCAGCGCAGCGCCCATCAAGAGGAATGAAAATATCACCTGGCCTGAGTGGCCTAGGCGCGGAGGAAGAGCCGCGACCATTCCGCCGAGCAGTGCCGTCACCTCCCTTATCCGTGCTGTACTGCCGCGACTGACAGCAACACGACGACGTCAGCAAAAAGAAAAGGAAAGCTTCGATCGAGCGCCCCGCCGGCGAGGTGCTCGACGAAATGCTTGAGAGAGGGTGCGTGGCAGAGAGGCGGGTTTGGCGACTGACCAGGAGACTGGAGGCCGCGGAGCGCAGGCGGGAGAGGAGCGAGGGCGACAGGTCAGCGAGCCGTCGCGGCGTCGTCATGACATGGGCGCGGGCGGAGGTGCGGCGCGGTAGGGTGGATCGCTTGTGCGCTGCTGCTTCCGAGCAGGAATCCACAGAGGGAGGGGTCTTGCTGGGGCGGCTGCCGCCGTGGGTTTTTGCCAAGAGCGAAGGAAGAGCTAAAGAGGCCGCAAAACTGTCTGCCCGGCCCGCAGCACAACACTGGGCGCCTGGGCCCAATTGCTTCGGACTTGCATCATCGATGGGGGCCTTTAGCCAAATGGCCAGCCCCAGTGGTCACGCGGAAGCGCTGCAATTTCTCCCATCTCCATGGTTTCGACTTTATTTACCTTAGCTAGACAACACATACTAGGGGGTTTATTAAATTGAGGTAAGCATTTATATTTGTTATTTTTACTCATATATTACGTTTATTTTTTTGTTGCCACGTGTATATTGAAGATTGCACTCGGGTCCTTGGAGCTCTAGCTTCGCCTTTGCGGTGTATGTATGTTAGTGGGATACCTTTATATTTATATAGATTTGTTTATGTAATCCCTCCGTTTGAAAATATAGGTCATTTTAATTTTTTAGGTTCATAAGATATATATTATATCTAAGTATATAGTAAAATTATGAATTTAGAAAAGTTAAGACGATCTACATTTTGGAGGGGAGCAAGTACTTATATTTCACGAGCAGTATTCATTGAGTTTCAATGAACCTAAAAAATCAGAACCGCACATATTGACTTGTGACCATCACTCGCTCCTATCTTGGTTGCTTCCATGCTAGGAGAAAAATGTGTGAATCGGATAGCCTGTATCCATCGGACAACATCGTCTCGAATTTGTGACTCGAGCTTTGGTGGCCAAGATACAGTGGGTGTATTGGATCCTGCACGGTTATCACCTATCACTCCCACGTCTCTTGCCTGGATTTCTTATCACCAGCGGCAAAACAAAAACATATTGCATCTATATATGCTCACAAGAAAGCATTTCAAATATGAAACCGAGGCTGCACAACGAACCTTACGCACAGGAGTAGGAAGCTGCAAGCGGCAAGCACACCGTACAGTGTTCAACACGCAGACAGACACAGCACGTTAGACGTTACGGTTACGGACTCTCCGTCCGACCGACTCCAACGGTAGCTTGCGGCAACAAGAGTACAAGACTAGAACCTTTCTACTGGCTATTTCTCACTTCAGTCCCGACATGTGGGGCCCAAGCCCCCCTCGCCGTGCTGCCCCCACAGCACGCAAGGGATCAAGGCCATCCATCCCTGTCGCGCAGTTACGCCCGCCGTTAAATCCCCCGCCTCCCCACCAGTGTCATTATTCCTCCCGTCCCCGTGTGGGCGTGCCTGCCTTCTTCCTCCTTCCCCACGCCACGAGCCCGACCCCTCCAGCGCACGCGCTCTCCAAATAGCGAAGCGGAAGGGGACCGAAGCCACGAGTCCACCACCCCTCCCACCTCTTCCCCGTCGCGTCTCGCGAGCGCGCTCCGAGAGCCGAATCGGAGCGCGAGGCGGCACCCCCCGGGGCGGATCGAGCCTAGGGCTAGGACATGGGCGGAGGGGAAGCCGACGCCGACGCAGCCGGCGAGCCCGCGGCCGCGCAGGCGACGCTGCACATCCGGTGCACCAACGGCTCCAAGTTCGCCGTGCGGGCCGACCTGGGCGCCACCGTCGGGGCGTTCAAGGCGATCGTCGCCGAGAGCTGCGACGTGCCGGCCCCGCAGCAGCGGCTGATCTACAAGGGCCGGATCTTGAAGGACGAGCAAACCCTAGCCAGCTACGGTGCGTGCTTCCCCTCCTCTACTGAGAATGCTCTCGCCTTGGTGCGTGATTTGCCCCGATTGTGCTGTGGTCGATTTGATTAGTTTGGTCTGTGCGTGTGCTTCCTGATTATCCGTCCCCTGCTGGCGTGTTAGACGACGCAATGCCTGTTAATATGTGTGTTGCCGGGAGGTCAAGGAACAAGGAGGTTGGTTCCTTGGCGACTTGTATGTACGGAATGCTCCGTGGTAGATGCAACATATAAGATAGCGCAGGGAGGGTTGCGTGTTGATGGTTAGTTCAGGGTAGCAAAGATGCAGTGCAAGAGACTACATGCTGCTTTGATCACTTGACTGGATAGTTCTGTGTAATGCTGAAGCCATGCAAACGTTAGCAAGTTGTATATGAAGCATTGCGTGTACTACGCCATGCCAAGTATAATAGGTTTTGCTGCATGGTTAGGGTAGTAGAGTTATAATCAGCAGCTGTGCAGAACTTATGCATATCATCCTGTATGCTGACATCAAGATGCATCTTAGTGACCAGTGACTTGGAATTTGGAAAGTTCATCATTTTGATTTTTGAGTTCTAGCCAATAATTTTAGTTGTGTTGATAGCCAATGATTCTTTTCAACCATTATTGTTGTGATCCACGTGTAAGCCGCAAGTGATAGTAGTTACTTTTTGTCGTCTTTTGATGTCAACATGAACCATCCTTTCTATTTAGCGGGCCAGTATCTACGTGGCTGTTCCCCATTAAATAGGATTACTCTAGATGAAACGGAAAGATACTGCTAAAAAATATCACAGAACTTCTGTGCTTTACAAATCTGATCCATGCCCATCAAAACTTTTTGCACCCAACCTATTTTTATCTGCACTTGCAAATACCTGATCATAATATTTATATGGGTTATCTTGATGTTACCTCTATATCTAGTTGTGCTATTCGTGGCAACATTTGTAATAACAGAGATAATTTGTCTATTTTTCATACTGCAAGTTTAGAAACATTTGATAGGATGTCTCGTACAACATCAAACATTCTTATTGTTGTTTTGTTTTTGTGCTATCACAATAGATTATGTAGGTGTTTGTGTTGCATCTTTGATTCCCCAATGATTCATGTGCCTGTGGAAGCTCAACAATCCAACAGTTTGACTGTTAGCTAAAACATCATATGTTGAGCATACTCAGTCGGTAAAGCTGAGGTAGAATGTTGTCATTTGTCGAACAGTACAAGCCAAACATGAAACTTGCTTAAAATTTGCTAATGCTGCATAACTAGAGTTCTGTGGTAGAACATCAAGTGTTGATAGGTGAGAATCTGTGGGAACTTTATGGAGGACGCATTATTTTGTTTTTTTATTTGTGCCTATTCAAATTTGTATTCGTGTGTTGCCATTTACCACCAATTAGAAATCAGGACTTTCTGAGTCTAGTTTCCAGTTTTGTTCACTCTTGTAACCCTGTATTGTTTTCCTTTTTGAAGGTGTGGAGACAGATCATACGATTCACATGGTACGAGGTGCTGCGCCACCACCAGCATCAACTGCACCTGCAGCTAACCAAGAAACTTCCACTACTGCTCCTGCCAGCTCCCCAGCAGCAGGATTGGGTGGCTTGTTGCCAGGTCTGGGTGCTACAGGGGCTGCTAATAGTGGAGGGTTGGGTTTGTTTGGATCTGGGCTCCCAGAATTAGACCAGATGCAACAACAGCTAGCCGACAACCCCAATTTGATGAGGGAAATAATGAATATGCCACTCATGCAGAATTTAATGAATAACCCTGATCTTATACGCAATATAATAATGAACAATCCTCAAATGCGTGAGCTCATTGATCGCAACCCAGATCTTGCCCATGTCCTCAATGATCCAAGCATCCTGCGCCAGACTGTTGAAGCAGCTAGGAATCCTGAACTTATGAGGGAGATGGTGCGGAACACAGATAGAGCCATGAGCAACATTGAATCTTCTCCAGAAGGTTTCAACATGCTCCGCCGCATGTATGAAACTGTCCAAGAGCCTTTTCTGAATGCAACAACAATGGGTGGTGAGGGTGATCGAAATCCAAACCCATTTGCAGCTCTTCTAGGAAATCAGGGGTCTAACCAAACAAGGGACCCAGCCGCAAATGCACCAACTACAGCTTCAGACCCTGCAGCAGGGTCTCCAGCTCCAAATACTAATCCACTTCCAAATCCCTGGGGCTCAAATGGTAAGTTTTGGATATTCCATCTTTTTCTTGTTGGTGGTTATGTGTATTTTTGTTCTATCAGACTTAAAATCGACAGCTGGCTCTGCCCAAGGAGCAGCAAGGCCCCCTCCTGCTAGCAACACCAACACAAGGAGTGCTACAGCAGGTGGTCTAGGAGGGTTGGGTTCAGCAGATTTGGGAAGTGTGCTTGGTGGCGGCGCTGATGCTTCCTCCTTGAGTCAGGTTTTGCAAAACCCAACTATGATGCAAATGATGCAGAATATTATGTCTAATCCTCAGTCCATGAATCAGGTATGATGCTTCAAGTGCTTTTGTTATGAAATATTTGATGAAGTGCATATTTCTTGTCCGGCCTTATACATAGAGTATTGATACCCCCTCGATGCAGTTGCTTAATATCAACCCAAATGTACGTAATATGATGGAATCAAATACTCAACTGAGAGAAATGTTTCAGAATCCAGAATTTCTTCGCCAGTTGACGTCTCCTGAAACATTGCAGGTGATCAATTATACTGCTCTAGTTACATGCGCATCACGCAATTATGTGGAATTCTAAATGGTCTTTCTTTTGTAGCAATTAATTTCATTCCAGCAGTCCTTGATGTCACAACTTGGCCAACAACAAGCTGGACAGTGAGTATCTCACTTTTGATCTCCAGCTTTTTTTTATATAAGATACTATATGCTTATTGAGCCTAAAACTATGGGATTGGGATTTTTTTACCCCATTTGTTCTTTTGGGTTTCATCTCGCCTACCCCAACTTGCTTGGGGCAAAAGGCTATGTTGTTGTATTTGTTCTGATATTGCTATGTATATATTGCTTTGTGCACCAACTGCCTTCTGAATTATTGTTGTTGTTTGATTCAGGGAACGTACACAATCAGGCACTGCTGCAGGTATCTACCGTCTAACTTATCTGCAGTTTAGAATGGACTCTCCCAGCATTCATTTGCATTAGGACTTATTGATGGTTGTTTCTTTACATTCTATGGATAAACCACAAGATCACTTTGAGCATGCTTTTCCAATGCCATTTTAAATATCGGGAGTGAAAATTTCAGCATGAGATAGCAATCTTAAGTGAAAAATAGGAAAATAATTAAATGTTCTCTGGGACCAATTGGCTACTAGGAAGAAGCCTGTGGTTTTCCTGATTTTTTGAGCTGATCTGACTCCACTTGGATGGGATTCCTAGTCTTTGCCTGAATACAGTTTATGTCATTCTTGGAGACTTGAAGTGAATTAAACTTGCTTAGACAATTGGGTGCCTTTATGTGGATTTACATATGCCCTTGCTTATTTAACAATTTGTGGAACTTGAATGCTAGGCAATGCCAACCTCAACACCTTGATGAACATGTTCAGCGGGCTTGGTGCTGGTGGTGGCCTAGGTGTTCCAAATGCCCCTAATGGTTAGGAAATAATGCTGCAGAGCTACCAAATGTGACCTCTTGAAGATTTTTCTTTTTAAATGGATGATTTCTTGAAGCTTTCTCATTAAGCAAGTAATATTAAAATTTGCAGTGCCTCCAGAAGAACTGTATGCAGCACAGCTAGCTCAGCTCCAAGAAATGGGTTTCTTTGACACGCAGGAGAACCTCCGAGCCTTGATCGCCACTGCTGGAAATGTTCATGCTGCAGTGGAGCGACTTCTTGGGAATTTGGGCCAATAGAATGTGATAATAACCGTACTCCCATCATATGACCTGTAGTTGGTGGCATTGTAAGATCCTGTTTGGTTCATTGGTTTTACACCCGGTGAGATTTGAGAGGCGGCATCTAGGTTCTGTGTTCCGAGACGAATAAACTGAGTGTGCCGGTGGAACCTTGCATATACATGGGCTCTGGTGTCATGGTTAAAATTGGTGTTGTTGATACCTTGGGTTGCTGTACATACATACTATTGAATTACCGGGTCTGACTGCAATATACATGGCCGATGTCTTGTAGCCTCTCTTATGTCTTACTTCTCTAGTCGCAACCTACTAATGGCTGGCCTACTTTGTGTTTGCTGAATCGAGAAAGTGCACTGATTCTTCAGATATGAGAACTGATGATCGTTGGATAGCTGTTATCGACATCCCTTCTCCTTTTGTACATCTCTCTTCTTCTTTTCATGTTGGGACTTGGTAGAGTCGGTTGCAAGCGAGATGAGTCTGGGTGAAGTTGGACAAACAGGCCCGAAGCATCTGACATTGCTCCGTATATGATTGCTGCTGCTGGTAACGTCTTTCAGCTGTGAAGTTTGTCTCTATTTTCTTTTTTCTCGTGCATCCATTCGTGACACCGAACCGTTCCGGAAGAAGAAAAATCGTCATACGGTCGGTACAATGGTCGCCAAGTAGCCTGTGTAACGTCTTGTACCGCACCTACAAGGTGAAAAATCTCGGGAGCCGTAGCTCCGAGCGCAACCCTCTCGCGCCTTTCCGCCGGCCTTTTTGGGATGGCGGTTCGGCTACATGGCCGTGGGTTCGGCCCACCTAACCATCCGTGCGACCTCGGCGTGCCCATGCTCTCTCGGCGGCAGTGTGAACGGCATCGGAAGGCTAGCAAATATGCCCTCTCCCCGTCGCGTTCACACGCCCGGGCGGGAACGTCCGGTCTCCATTATCTGATGACGCCCCGTCGACCGCAAGCGCAGCAAATTTATGCGGCGTTTTCTCTTTTTTTTTCCTGAGATGTAGGAAAAACTCACTAATCAAACACAAAGTGCTGGGTACAAATGCCATCAGGCGGACAAGTAAGCCAAACACGTCGGCCAACAGAATCTAAAATGGCACACACTCCTTGCCCGGGGGGAGCGTGTGGATGAGGGCATGAGGCGCGGCCCATGTCCACCCATCCCGGAGCTGGGGGGAGGCGTCGCCGGCACACGTAGCCCGGCCCCATCCGGCGGCAAGGCCCAGAAAGATCGGGCGGGCGACAAAAGCCGCTGCGCCGCCTCTTGTTCGCGCCATCTATATAGCCGGTGCTGTGTGGCGGACACCTCGCGTACGTAGCTCGCACGGTTCAGTTTCCCCCCGCCATGGACCCCTACAAGGTACGCCGCGCCGCCTGAGTCCTCTTCTCTCTCTCTAGCGGCTAGCTGCTCTGCTTGGTTGATCGGTGGGTGTTTTGTTTTGTTGGTGCAGTACCGGCCGTCGAGCGCCCACAACGGCCCGCACTGGAGCACCAACTCCGGCGCGCCCGTATGGAGCAACGACCACTCCCTCACCGTCGGCCCACGAGGTAACTAAACCTCCTTCCTTCCTTCCTTCCTCTTCTGTTCCTAGCTACCACTCGTATACACACATGGCATCGTTTCCTTTCCCCTCGCTGTAGCTGTAGCCTCTATGTAGCTCACTGCATTTCGTGGCGGAAGCTACCGCCTGTTCTTCGTTGATTTGCGTTCTGCCTGCGGTGTCGAATTCTGTGCTTCGACCTCCCCGAGTTGCAGGGGGGCCAAAAAAGCGCAGTTTTAAAGATGCCATTCGCTCTACAGATGGCACATGTCCTCTTTATGTTGATAAGGAAAAGATCGATTATAGAAAAAGAATCTGAATTCAGAAACCACCAACAATTGTGCAGTGTAAATTTGTTCCGAATCTGAAATGATTTCTAGGACCATATATAGGAGCACATGTGTGGGCGTAGTCCGGGCTATCAAATGGCATTCATGCCTTGTGAAGGAAACATTTTCTTTTTTTTTCCGAGTAGTGAAGGAAACATTTTCAATCTCTAGTGATTCTTCATGAATAGTAATTGACTATATATGAGCTGAACTGACCAGAAAAGTTCAGAAGCAAAACAATCAGCAGAAACCCCCATTCCAGTCTCGCGTGTAATTTGATTGATGATATCTTGATCAACTGAACGTTTGTGGTGGTGGGCTTAATTATATTAGGCCCGATCCTGCTGGAGGACTACCACCTGGTTGAGAAGCTGGCCAACTTCGACCGCGAGCGCATCCCGGAGCGCGTGGTGCACGCCCGCGGCGCCAGCGCCAAGGGCTTCTTCGAGGTGACCCACGACATCTCCCACCTGACGTGCGCCGACTTCCTGCGCGCCCCTGGCGTGCAGACCCCCGTCATCGTGCGCTTCTCCACGGTGATCCACGAGCGCGGGAGCCCCGAGACCCTGCGCGACCCGCGCGGGTTCGCCGTCAAGTTCTACACCCGGGAGGGCAACTGGGACCTCGTCGGCAACAACTTCCCCGTGTTCTTCATCCGCGACGGCATCAAGTTCCCGGACATGGTGCACGCGCTCAAGCCCAACCCCAAGACGCACATCCAGGAGAACTGGCGCATCCTCGACTTCTTCTCGCACCACCCGGAGAGCCTCCACATGTTCACCTTCCTCTTCGACGACGTCGGCATCCCCGCCGACTACCGCCACATGGACGGCTCCGGCGTCAACACCTACGCGCTCGTCAACCGCGCCGGCAAGTCGCACTACGTCAAGTTCCACTGGCGCCCCACCTGCGGCGTCAAGTCCCTGCTCGACGACGAGGCCGTCACCGTCGGGGGAACCAACCACAGCCACGCCACCAAGGACCTCTACGACGCCATCGCCGCCGGCAACTTCCCCGAGTGGAAGCTCTACATCCAGACCATCGACCCGGACCACGAGGACCGCTTCGACTTCGACCCGCTCGACGTCACCAAGACCTGGCCCGAGGACGTCATCCCGCTGCAGCCCGTGGGGCGCATGGTGCTCAACCGCAACATCGACAACTTCTTCACCGAGAACGAGCAGCTCGCCTTCTGCCCGGGGATCATCGTGCCGGGCATCTACTACTCCGACGACAAGCTGCTGCAGACCAGGGTCTTCTCCTACTCCGACACGCAGCGCCACCGCCTGGGGCCGAACTACCTGCTGCTCCCGGCCAACGCGCCCAAGTGCGCACACCACAACAACCACTACGACGGATTCATGAACTTCATGCACCGCGACGAGGAGGTCGACTACTTCCCGTCCAGGTACGACGCAGCCAGGAACGCGCCAAGGTACCCAATCCCCTCCGTCCCGCTCACCGGCCGACGCGAGAAGACTGTGATCAAGAAGGAGAACAACTTCAAGCAGCCCGGGGAGAGGTACCGCGCCATGGATCCGGCAAGGTGCGTGCATGCTCTTCTACTCAACTGATGAACATTGAACTGCATGCAATGTGTGCCTGAACTGAACTGTACTGTACTGATCATATATTTTGCAGGCAAGAGCGGTTCATCAAGAGATGGATCGATGCGCTGTCCGACCCCCGCCTCACCCACGAGATCAGGAGCATCTGGCTTTCCTACTGGTCTCAGGTAATATGATTAAACCAGCTTCATTCTTCAGATGATAAAATACACGTCTCCATGCATGCTGGCTCACTCCATTCAAGGAAAAGACACCTGAATTTCTGACTGTCCGATCGATCGATGCAGGCCGACAGGACCCTGGGTCAGAAGCTTGCGAGCCGTCTCAGCGCCAAGCCGAGCATGTAAGACCAGCAAACTGCTCCGCTCATGAAAGGAAGCCAACCTGAAACTGAATCCAGGCCCTCTTATCGGCGAGATCGAACCTGATGCTACAAGTATTCTAGCAGCATGCATACTGAGTTTGTCTATATGATGGTTCCGTCACATTTCTGTATCATCATCATGTAATAATTTATGTAATAATTTGTACAGCACAACAGGCCTTTGCTTTTCCACCTAGCCAGCTGAGCTGCGCTGCGCTGCGAGAAACCTGTGCTGTAAACTGTTTTGCTACGGTCTTTGCTTAAGTAAGACTGGGGCGTTGGCCCTAGAATTCTAAAAAAATAATTTATACCCATGATACTATATTTCTGTATTCGTGATTGTTGTACGCGCACCTTATTAAATTCAGAATAAATTTCGTATAGTAAATTAATAAATGTATCTGTTAGTACAGACTGTACAGTAGCATACTGTACTATCACGAGTTCACGACATAGGCATTTTACCAAAAATAATCTTCTTGGGCCATTAAATGGGCTTAACTGTAACTTTCTGGCCCAAAACAAGGCCTTCATCGGACGTGGCCCACACGAGCCATCTAGCAGCTGCAGCTGCAAATCCCGAATTTCCGAGTGAACGTATGAGCACCGCCTTCTTCTTCCCAACGACACAATACGCAGAGTTGATTATGCAAGCTCGGAGCTCTGCATACATTTTTTTCTCCCTGTCGTACTAACACAGTGAACCATAGCCCGGTTTTTTTTATGGATCTATGCGTCTAGCAGCTGCAACCATCCTTGTGCGCATCTCCCTGCACTCCACTGAGTGAGTCCACTAGAAAGAAAGCAGCTCGACGGAACAATAGTTTTTTTTTGAGAGCAATGAACAATAGTTTTTGGCAGGCACTACCAGGCCAGCGCACTGCCAGACTGCCACCGGCCCGTCCCAAGCACCATCAGTACGCGCGTCAGTTTTCTTAATCACGAATCCACTCCAATCATGCATGTATCTTTATAGTTAGGGCAAACTCAAAACCTATGACGATCGACGACGAAGACATCACCGAACCTCAGCCTTTATCCACAAATAGAAGCCGTACACGAGCACCCACGACTTGGATCAGCAGTGATCGTGCCCCGCGCGCTAATCTAATCAAAGCACCCAACGCGAGCCGCATAATTTTAGATGCGCAGATCTTTTGCGAGTTGGAGGAAAAGAAATCAAATCCGCTTTACATGTACCGAGTATTATTCAGGATCTGGATAGGAAGCGGGCATACGGCCAGGCCATGATTGGCACAGCTAGATGATCGAGCAGACTTCCCAGGCAGGGAAGAATCTCCATTGGCTGACGCCAGCGGAGGAATCTTGGACGAATGGTAGCTGGGATTAGACGAGCCCAGCAGACTGAATCATTCGCAGAATACTAATAGTAAAGTGAAGAATCACAAGTGCTCCTTTCATTAGCGTCAGTGGTGGCTCACGGGAGGCACGCCAGCGGCTAACTTAATCGCAGCACGATCCGTATCTTGATTGGAGAAATAGTTTAGTGTCAGCGCTGGATCGGATATATATTATGCGCCGAGGTCAAGCTCGCTCCATGAGCCACTCGATTATTTGTTTAGCTCGATCGGTGCCTGCTGCTGCTGCTTTAGGTGCATGCATTGATGGAGAGGGGGCTTAGTGCGCTTGCACGCACAAGAACTGATGATGAATCTGCAGGTGCATCATCATCAGACCAGTCGTACTGACGGGCGGCCTCGGTAACGGAGAATACTTTGATTCTGCAGGATCCGCTAGCTAGTTGGTTGGTTTGTGGGTATCATCTTAAGTGGTTTAAATAAGATGCTTAAAACAATATAATCAACAACTGGTTGCGGATTTTCTAATTTCGATATTAACGGCTGGTGGGTATATTTGTATGCAGGTCGACTACCATGCATCTCGGTGTGCCGTGTGCGCAAAACCATGTGAGCCGTGCACATATATACAGCTAGCTTTATTTGCAGTGGCTGTATTTCTGAACCATTTGTTTTTCCCGGGAGTGTTGTTGGTTTCTGAATTCTGCTGTTTGGTGAATCTTTGTGTCTGAATCGCGTCTCAGCAAATCTGAACATACCATGTTTTCAGTCTAGCTAGAGAGGTGTAGAAAAATAAAGTAGACTCGAGCTGGTGAAGAAAAAGTTGGGATCTTGTTGACGTCACAATTAATAAATTTGACAACTTGTCCCGTCAATTAGCAATGGAGGGAAGGAAAGCATATATAGTATAATGGGACAGATCGCCTTTGCAAGCTGCGTGCCGCCCACGGGTGCTGGTGCCAAAGCACTACCAACCTGTATGCATTATCGTAGTGGTTAGTATATAATTCAGCCAATAAACATCCTCAGAAAAAAAGCAATTATATTGACACAGAATTATCGTAGTGGTTAGTATATATAGAAGATCTGCCTATCATAAGTTGAAACCGCGTATCACAAAGGGCCTTGTTTCAACGTCAAAAAAAATAAAGAGAGCCTTGTTTAAGAGGGAAAGAGAGAATGGCCCCCATATATACCTTTGTTAAAACAAACAAACTGATCCATCACCTTATTATTACTAATTCTCTATGGACTGAAAGCAGAAAGCATAGCCATTGATCGCCCGCTTATGCAGACGTATTACGGAACCAGCAGCCCCTTCACTGTCCAATGTCAATGAAGCAAGTAGTTTCCCTCAAAACAGACAGGAGATTCAGACGCACAGCTTACTGGTAACAGCAATTAGCACGCAAGCGACTAAACAAACACGCATGCCTATCGCATTACCAGCTGATGCAGCCGGCACTAGAATTTCAGTGGCTGGCATTTCATCCATCATCAGCTAGCCCGGCCCTCTCTGAAAATCTACTCTGTTCAGGTACCAGAAGTCTCCTCTCCCCGGCCACGTACGTTCCGCAGCACGTATGGTGTGGTGGGTGGATTCCAAGTCCCCATAAAACAAACGAATTTCCTTTGGATCTTGGACCATTATTTCCATGGCATGTGGAAACCCTAATGACCGCATCGCCACGAGAATCGATCCACTATTTTCTTTTGTTGCAGAGGTATTGGTTGGTTGGGCTTTCGTGGACACTACTAGAAAAATAAATTTTCGTTCCTTCAACTTTTACCGATTAACTTTTGGTCCGATACTAAACTTGTTCCGGAGGCATTTTAGTACTGGGACCAAATTTAAAAGCTCCCGGAGCTATTTTAGTGCCGGACTAAGACAACGGCCAGTACTAAATGTCGCATTTTAGTATCGGCTATTGTCTTGGTCTGATACTAAATGGTCCCCATAGATTACTTCAAAAGGAAAATATTTTTCATCCAGTTACATGTGATGTGTAGGTGGGATGGTAAGGATGGTTCGCCTGAGGCTTGAGGTCATGAGTTCGCAGTGATCGGTACTAAACGCGCCAACCAAAAAAATAAAAATAAAAATACAACAAACCCCTTGGAAATTAGTACCGGTCGCAGCAGCCCTTCCGAGGGGCAGACCCGCACACACATAGCACCCTGCTTACACTTTCGTCCTCGCTTCGTGTAAAAGGGTCAACTTGAAGGTGCTATAGCCAGAGTACAAATGCTTATAAGTTGGCTCCACCCTTGCTCAACTAGCAAGGTGGTAATAAATATGTGCACGCAACACTCATGGGGCGCTACTGGGCCACATCCAAATTGGACCGGGTGTCACATACACCACCCCTTAAAGGACCCGACGCCCTCTTTGGTCCAACTCCGTGACCATACGTCCAATGCTGGCACCATATGCCCGCACACTGACCCATATCGTATCCAGAAATGTCCCCTCTTAGCGCACGACCGCACGTCCAGTGCCGGCGCCATATGCCATGTCGTGTGTCCCACCCGAGCCCACACGCGCCATGCGCCATATGCCCGCGCACGTTACGTACGCGCAACCGTGAGGGTCGGTTCTGATACCATTTGTCACACCCCGTCATCCAAAGCCGCACAGCCTAGCCCTTCCGAGGGGTGGACCCGCATACACATAGCACCCTGCTTACACTTTTATCCTCGCTTCGTGTAAAAGGGTCAACCCGAAGGTGCTATAGTTGGAGGACAAAGGCTTATAAGTTGGCTCCACCCTTGCTCAACTAGCAAGATGGTACTAAATATGTGCATACGTAACAAGGCTGTACCGGTGCTAACCAAGCCATCCGATGCTAACAACTAGTGGACCACATCCAAATTGGATCGGGTATCATAAGGCTGTACCGGTCAGCCTGACCGGTACTAACCAAGCCATCCGGTACTAATGCTAGTTATTCTAGCAGTGGAACCTGGATCTGGGTAGGGCGCCGGCTCGTGGGTACAACAGACCGGATCGGATTCCGCATGCGCACTCTAACATATGGAAATGGATTTTAGGTAGGGAAAAAGTTTACTGTTGAGCCCTCAAATGAAAATATAACTGTGCACATGTTCAAATAATCATTAAGAATTTAGCATCGTTCGCCATGGGAAGAAAAATAATTAAAGCTCCAATTAACACTAGAGTATAGCCAATTGGAGAGCACTATATGTTATGGACAATCAAATTCTTGTAAGTGATGCAAAAGGCATTAATATGTATCAACAATCCCCATGACAGTGCAGACTTCGATCGGTTTGGTAGTTAAATATGTATCAAGTGGAAGTGGTACCCAAAGCAGCTCTGATCAAGTCTGAACACCGGATGCCTTTTCTTCACATGAGTTTGGCTGTACACTAGTTCACCAACCCCTTAGTTTTGAAAGATACTCTATATACTGCCTCACCAACCAGCCTACCTCCATGGTTATAAGACTAATTTCAGTAATAAAACACCTCATGCATGGCATCAAACCAACTACCAAAGCACAGCTTTCTGGACATCTCTTCAACTAAATTAAGGTTCATGTCAGTATCAAAACATGGTACTTTATTTGCTCCCCAAGTTCCCAACAATACAGGTCAGTCGGCAACCAGCAGCTAACTTGCTTGCTTGGGTTAAATTAATTTTATTTGTCCCGAATAAATATACATACTGAAGCTAGTTGAGAGTTGAAATACCTGTCTCGGGGTTTCAAGACAAACTGAGAAGAAGAAAATATCAGTTGCTCACGTAGCAAGCAGTAGTGCACACGTATACGAGTATGTGTGGATGTGTGCATAAACAATCCTTGGAACTAGTTAGTATCTAATTACCTGGTCTCATGCTACATGTAAGACATGAGCTGCTAGCCCCTGCATTGCATTGGCTCGATCCATGGGCTCTTGCAAAATTCCACGCAAAAGGACAGCGTTGAGATGACGAGAGATCCTCGTGTCATCTTTCATCTAGTTGTGTTTGGAGGAATAACCCAGAGTTATTCTAAAGGTTAAAATTTATCTAAAGAAATAGCCCTCCAATGAAATAGCTCTTGAGGTATTTAGATCCAAAAGCTATTTAGCTTCTAAATTACTTTTCCAATCATTTGGCTGCCCGAAATAGCTCCAAATAGCACTCCTTGTAGGGGATAGTTTTTTGGATGGACTATTTGTAAATAGTCCAGAAATAGTACTCCCGTTTGGTTCTCTAAGTCTATCTGGTTCTCTAAGAAACCTCTCAAGATATATATTCTGCCAAACTAAATTAAAATGTGTCATGAACCATTTCCGTCTGCGAGAGCCGTCGGTAGTACGTTACTTGACTCCAATTAGCATTTCGTCAAATGTACTGTACTCCCCAGGCATCTCATTCTCTCCTCAGCTCTGCCATTTTGGTGACCAGAATATTTAGTGTGGACATATGTGTATGCCCACCAAATTGGTCACAAAAGTTTTATAAAGAAAAAGTTCACAAAAGTGTAGCGTGATGTGTACGGTTTGGTTTTTTATTTATATGATTATGATCGAATTCCAACACTGCAAGTAATCATAAATGGTTTTCGAGTCAAATTTGGACATAATTTTTCTGTTTTCAAAGTGCTTTTTTTGGGGAAAAGTTTAATATAAAACTATTTTTCCTTTTTTTGCCCAATCACTTGCATCCAAGAGAGAAACGGAAGCAGGCGCGGTAGATTCTTTGATCGGCCACAGCCCACACCCAATCAACCCAGCCCAAGCAGATGACAGCCGCACGCCGCACGCGTCGTCGCCACGCCGTGTGCCAGCGCATAGACGGCGGGTGGCCCACGGAGGCCCGCTGCGCATCCATATCCTCCTGACCACGTCATCCCCTCCCGGGCAAATTCCCGGGCCTGCCCTTCCCGGGCCCACCGGAATCCGGTTGACCCTCCTGCCCCCACCCGCCTCCGTGGTCCCCACCCCCCAAGCGGGGGCGAGGAGATTCCGTCGTCATCGTGCGGCTGCACAAACAAAGATGCAGGCGCAGAAAGAGGGCGCACTCCGAGGAGAGAACGCCTCGCGCTGCACAAGTACGATTCCACCACCACCTCACCCCCCTCGTTCTCTCTCTACTCTTCTCCAATCTCTCTCCCTGTCTGTCTTTTCAGCAGAATCCATCTGATCCACGAAGTACACAGACAGGAATCGCCTCTTCAGTTCTGCTGAAACAGCGCTGCGTGTCTCTCTCCGTATCTCTGTGACGATCAGATCGATCACAGAGAACGAAACTGCGAAGGCAAGAGCTAGCTGCTGCATCCACATCCACTGTTCTATTGGCGCGCCGCTGCTGGGACGAGAGATCGGCATGAGAGTGAGGTGGGTTGGTTTGTTCATGGCGCCTGATGCAGTAAAGCTGCTGTTTTCCCCCCCTTTCATCCTGTACTGTCTTGTTCATCCTTCCGTTCTCTGGTGGGAAGGGGAGGCAGTAGCAGCAGCCTAGCAGGTCAAGTTGCGGCTGCCTGCAGGGCACGATGGATGGGATGGACGATTGTTGGGTTGGTGAGATGGCTAGTGTGCCCGTCTCGTCTTTCTTACTGCTCCCACTTTCTTCCTCCATTGGGGGGTGGGGCGTGTGATGGCGATGTGCCTGGCTCTCTTTCCGCGATGGGGATGTTTCGTCCGTAACCTGCGCGAGAGCCCTGCCTCCCCCAGTCCCATCCCTACCCCTGCTCGCCTTGTGTGTGCTGTGTGGACTAGTGGCGTCCGTTGTGGCAGCCATGCGCCCCGAAAAGATCACCTATCGCGCGCTCGATTCCTTGAAGTATTTGACGGAAAATATTATCGTTTTCTTCTTTTTGTTGCCCAGTTAATCCGGCCTCCTTGGTTCGTGGCTCGCGTTGGTTGCCTGGCTTAGGCGCTGCGGGCGGCGGCGGCCGCGGTTCTCGTTCTGCTTTCCCCGATTGGCATGCCAAGATTCTAAGTCCAGTCGGTCAGTGAGCTGCTTCTGGTTGTCGGGACGAGCGGCATGGACCAGCCGGCGGCGCGGAAAGACGAGGACGCGTTGCTGGGCTACGCCGTCATGGAGGACGTCGCGGTCGGCGACCTGGATCTCATGGAGGAGCTGTTCATGGCGGCGCCGGGGTTCGATTTCTCCGACTTCTCGCAGCCCGGGGCCGGCGCGCCCCCGGGGGCCTGCTTCTCGCCGCTGTTCGACATCTGCAGCACCACCACCACGGCGACTCCCCCCGCGCTGGCGGGCGAGGACGACAGGGACGACCCGGAGAGGGAGAGGGCCGACCGGCCCGAGGCGGACGCGGCCGCCCCGCCGCGCCGCGCTTGGCTGTTCCAGCCCGGCCAGGAGGTGGAGGCCACGGTGAAGGAGCGGCTGCGGCGCGCGCTGGAGCGCATCGCGTCGCTGTCACAGACGCAGCCCGGGGAGCTGCTCGCGCAGGTCTGGGTCCCCACGCTCATCGGCGACCGCCAGGTGCTCACCACGTGCGGGCAGCCCTTCTGGCTGGACAGCCGGAACCAGCGCCTCGCCAATTACCGCTCGGTGTCGATGAAGTACCAGTTCTCCGCCGACGAGAGCGCGCGCGCCGAGCTGGGGCTGCCCGGCCGCGTCTTCGTCGGCCGCGTCCCCGAATGGACGCCCGACGTCCGCTTCTTCTCAACCGAGGAGTACCCGCGCGTCCGCCACGCGCAGTCCTTGGACATCCGCGGCAGCGTCGCGCTCCCCATCTTCGAGCCCCGCACCCGGGCATGCCTCGGCGTCATCGAGCTCGTCATGACCACGCAGAAGATCAACTACAACGCCGAGGTCGAGAACATATGCAGCGCTCTCAAGGTAGATTGCCCATTGCTGATCCTCTTCTTCATTTCGATCCTCCAACCCACCCCCAACTTCTCTGCAGGCTATGTTGCTATGCTCTTAACCTGTTTGATGAAATGCCCTTAGGAAAAGACGTGCTACTACCGGGCACACCAATCCCCGAAGTAATCCGTCTTTTCACTATCCTTTGTTTGGTGATGTTCTTGTCTCAGAAAGCTTGTGTTTGTGCAAACTTGCAGGAGGTTGATCTCAGAAGCACTGATGTCTCAAGTGACCCCCATGCAAATGTGAGCTTAAATATATAAAGATCACAATGTTGTACTCAGCTGACATGCTGCTATCGTAACATATGTTGCTTATTTCTTGTTAGGTGGCTGGTATTTCTTACCGAGCAGTTGTACCAGAGATCATTGACGTTCTCAGAACTGTTTGCGAGAGACACGAGCTGCCACTAGCCCAGACATGGATACCATGCATCTGCCAAGCAAAGATGGGAAGCCGCCACTCCGATGAAAAACTCAAGTACTGTGTGTCCACTGTGGACGAAGCATGTTACGTTCGCTACCTATCTGTAAAGGGCTTTCACCAAGCTTGCTCCGATCATCATCTATTCAGGGGTGAGGGTGTTGTTGGTAGGGCATTTGGGACAAACGAGCCATGTTTCTCCCCGGACGTTACTGGCTACAGCAAGGTCCAATACCCTCTCTCACATCATGCAAAACTTTTCAGCTTGAGGGCTGCAGTTGCCATCCGGTTGCGAAGTATTAGGACTGGAAGCCTTGACTATGTCTTGGAATTCTTCCTGCCAGTGGATTGTATAGAAAGCGAAGAGCAACGGGCCATGCTTAATTCTTTGTCCATTACAATACAGCAGACCTGCTATACATTACGAGTTGTCAGCTTGAAAGAACTAGTGGATGAAGGATCATTTGAAACAAGTACACTAACCCCAGCAGAATTTTATGACAAGCCTATTCATGAAAATTTGGATGAGGTTTGTAGCAACATTGAAGTTCCTGTGAGGACAACATCGCTGGAAACTTCTGAGGAGGTATCTTCATGGATAGCAAGCCTTGTGGATGCTCAAAGTAAGGGAGCGAAAGAAATGGATGATGAACTGCCATTTGGATTCAGCAAGCAAGAGGATGAAGGGTTCAGTGTTACGGCTGGCTGGCATACTTCACCTGTACTAGGCCCGAAAGGTAGCATCTTTTCAGGGTTTAAGCAGCATGAAGAATATGAGGTCAAGGAGCCAATTTGTTCCAGAGGTCCAAGCCCTTCCAACGTGGAAAAAACAGTAGAGAAGCGGCGCACTAAGATGGAGAAAACTGTTAGCCTGGAAGAGCTTCGGAAGCATTTTGCCGGCAGCCTGAAAGAAGCTGCAAAGAATTTAGGAGGTAATTTCTAACCTACAGATCTTTGCCACTCCTTTTGTTTTAGTACCTTTGTCTGTTTGGATGGATAGGCAGTAGCTTGTAGATAGCCTGCTGAAAACCACGTCATCTTTTGATGCCCATAACTTCATTTTCATGCTTCAAATAGAACTGGAAAACTTTTACTCAGTGTTATTGCTGCTGAACAATGCATGGAATCCTGTTAGCCAAGAGTTGGGATGTCAATTATATTGAAGTCTATGATCGGAGGCATACTCGAATCAAACGTACGTTTAAAAATATTATTTATTGATCTAACTTCCATTGTTTTTGCACGGTTGCAAGGGAAAGGTACACCGGTCTTAATATTTCACTCTATTTGCATAGATGCAAACTTCAATTTCTATACTATGTTAACCATCTCAATCGCTCGTTTCAGTGTGCCCTACAACATTGAAGAGAATATGTAGGCAACATGGAATTAATCGTTGGCCATCACGGAAGATCAAGAAAGTTGGGCACTCCCTGAAGAAACTACAAATGGTGATTGATTCAGTACATGGTGCTGAAGGAACAGTTCAGCTCAGCTCGCTCTATGAAAACTTTACCAAGACCACATGGTCAGAAAGAGAGTTACAGGCCAATGGCACTTATCCATTGTCTGAGCAAAAAGGTCACTTGGAACCTTCGGTCCCTGATCGGCAGTGCGAGGGCAGATTCACTTCGCATGCTTCTGGCTCTAATTCTCTCTCCCCTTCATGCAGCCAAAGCTCAAACTCCAGCCACGGTTGTTCCAGTGGTTCAAAATCACAACAGAATGGTAGTGCTCCTCAGCTTGTAGTCAAGCAAGAAGTTTTAATGGAGGAGAATCAGAGCTCCACACTACTGAAAGCTGCGAGCCATGCAGAACTGCAAATGTTTACTGAAGAAAGGCCTGTCACCCTGCCTAGGTCTCAGAGTCAAATGCTTTTAAGTGAACAAACGCCAGTGGAAAACATGTCAGGCATGCAAAAGTCTAAGCCCGATTCTCTCAAAATAAAAGCCATGTATGGTGAAGAAAGATGCATATTCCGACTTCAACCTAGTTGGGGTTTTGAAAAGCTAAAAGAAGAAATTGTTAAGCGGTTCAGTATCGCTCAGGAGATGTATGTGGACCTCAAGTACTTGGATGATGAATCTGAGTGGGTTCTTTTAACATGTGATGCGGACCTGCTGGAGTGTATTGATGTCTACAAGTCATCAAGTGCTCAAACAGTAAGAATCTTGGTAAATGTTGATGTTCAGCCAGTGCTTGGTCCTTCCTTTGGTCAAACTAGTTTGTCCTGACATAGGCACAATGCCAAACCAGGATGCAGAACAAGCATCAACATCTTTCATTGAAGGAGTTTGACATGGCCCTCAGTTTTAAGTCATGGTATGCACAGGATGCATCTGTAAATACTTATACCTCTGTTATCATCCAATGGTCAGATGCCCAGCGAATGGTGATCAACCAATGGTCAAGTCGCCTGTAATTTCTGTCTAGTGCAGCTGGATATGTGATAGAAGTGGAAAGGATTTGATTGTCGATGTTCCCTGTCAGCAGTTGGGTACTGCACGGTATTGTTTGTGGCGGCTGAAGATGGAAATTTGTGCTTCTAGTTCAGTTTCATAACTGTAGAAGTAGTCTGTTGCAGTTACCAAACTAGTGTACAGCAAATATAGGTCAGAGGGTTAACTAGTAGTGATTTGCCGAAATGAAGCTTTGGATTAGGTTTAGCAGTCATTAACAGGTTAGCTCTTTGGTGTGTGGGGGGGGGGGGGTTCCAAAATTGTGTAGTGTTTCCTTCAAGGTTCAACTTTTGAAAGATCACCTAGAAGTTACAAGATTTGGAATCAACAGAATTTGCCAATGCTATAATGCATCGACCAGGAATGCTGAAGTGCCTCCTCACCGGTGTGAGTATGCGATGAAACTAGTGCCTTTTGGAAGTTATTATCGTATATCTCACCACAATTGCAGGTAAGCTAATATTGCTTGTATCCCCATCTTGCAGAGGCAAAGGATACATGAGAGCAGGGCACCTGGAGCTCAAGAGCGCTGGCGAGGCAACAGTGCACGCATCAAGCTCGTCTCCTTGTTCCAAGTGCAACTTTGTTGGTACCGGATCGATGTTAAAATCAGATTTTGTATGGACGCCAAACATTTCGCAGTTTTTTCATGTCTCTGCTTCACCCTTTCAGAAGGGATGGCGAACAATTTGTCATGTTAGAAGGCTGGACATGTCTGGTCTCCTAGACTCCAGTGATCCATGTAGAATTTTTCTCCCTCTCATTTTCTTCCTGTACTGGAAATCTGGAATACTAGGATGTTTTGAGCTATTCTGTTGTGTATTTATGGTCAGTTTGCAAATGTACATTTATTTCAGAAATCATAATCTGTAATTCTGTATGTACTCTGTGCTACTCCTGCCTGAGTTGCTTATATACGTACGGTCTTGTGATTCGGCTGTCGGCTTCCCTGTCCGATTCCGACAGTATCACGCAACCCTGGCCGGCTGGCGGTGTAATTACATTGGAGCCGTCAGCCGTCCAAGTGGTCTCATGCAGTGACATGACACGTCATCTTAAGATAACTGAACGGATAACATAATAGGTTGTTATTTTTTTTAATCTCGTAGTAGTACCATATCTCTTAATTTATAGAATGGAAAAATAGAATATTATAAGTAGTATGATAACAACTCGTACAATGATGAGTAAGTATAGCTCTTAATTTTAGCTAATGAAATGATTGTTTCGCGAAACAACCATGTCATTCTCTTTCCTCCCTCTCTCTCTTCCATATCATCTAAAATTCTACATAGATATGTCATTCTCTTTCCTCCCTCTCTCTCTTCCATATCATCTAAAATTCTACATAGATATGCATGAGATAACCTACGAGATTGCTGAGACTGCTAATGTGTAGCAATGTAACTAGCCTAGCGACGAGGAGTAAGAATCAACTTTACACTATCGGTTAGTTGAATGAAGAAGCTCAATCCAAAGTGTTCTTAATTAGCAGGCAGCATGCTCAAGCAGCGATGCATCAACGCGGCCTGGAAGAATCATGGTACGGCGAGCGGCGCGCGCCGGGCCGCGGCGGCAGGTCCCGGTGCCCCTTAACCCCTGCGGGCGCCTGCTGCGTGGCCTCGATGCCCTCGAGCGCGTCGACGACGTCGGCCATGGAGGGGCGGCTCCTGGGGTCGCCGGCGAGGCACTTGTTGGCGAGCCTGGCGGCCTGGAGCGCGGCCTTGGGCGGGTAGTGGCCGGCGAGGCGCTGGTCCATGAGGCTCGTCAGCTTCCCCCGGCCGGCGAGGTACGGCCGCGCCCACTCCACCAGGTTCTGCTGGTGGCTCGGCCGGTTGGGGTCGTGCGCGCGCAGCCCCGTCAGCAGCTCCAGCAGCACCACGCCGAAGCCGTACACGTCGCTCTTCACGTACAGGTGGCCCGTCGCCACGTACTCCGGCGCCGCGTAGCCGTAGGTGCCGATGACACGCGTCGTGACGTGGGACCTCCCCGCCGACGGGCCGTTCTTGGCCAGCCCGAAGTCCGACAGCTTCGCCGTGAAATCCTGGACATGCGAAAATTGCAAATTTTAGAGTTTTAAAAATTGCAAATTTGGTCGGCAACATGACCTCTCCGTCGAGTTTGCAACGATGGACTGACTGAGATCAGTGGGTTTCGATCGTTTACCGAGTCGAGGAGGATGTTGGAGGCCTTGAAGTCTCTGTAGATGACCTGCTTCTCCGACGAGTGCAGGAAGGCCAGGCCGCGCGCCGCGCCGATGGCGATCTTGAGCCTCGTGCTCCACGGCAACGGCTCCGTTGTGCCCCCTGCGCCAAGAGTTCGTCTCCAAAAAGTCAGACACGTTTAGTTTTACCACGTGCGGTTACTATTGCTGCCAAGATACTACCGAAAGAAATGCAGCAGCCTGCAGCCATGACTCGTACAAGCGACTTGCTCAAACCTGCCAAACTTCAGACCAACATGTGACGCAGCTAGCTGCTATACGCCTAGGCTGCTATGCTACGGTTGTCTACTATCCAAAAGTCAAATGCGCTTCTAGAACTTGAGGGACAAGATCTGACACACTGTTCTTCATATTCAGACAAAATGCATGTACCCAGATGTTCAACTGCCACAGCTAGGTTAGGCAGGTGATTAGTGACCAGGAACGCTGTCAGAACGCGAGACACACCAAATTACTCCTAGCTCTGCAGTTTGTCCTTCTTGTGGAAGTTCAGTTACTGGATCGATGGGCAGTTTTTGCCAATCAGAAATTCAGAGTCGCTGAAAGGTAGAATGTCAATGCTAGCGGTGGTAAGGTAAGTTGTTGCTTACTCCTGAAGAGATGGTTTTCCAGGCTGCCTTTGGACATGAACTCGTACACCAGGAGCAGCTCCCTGTCCTCGCCGCAGTAGCCCAGCAGCCTCACCAGGTTGGGGTGCGACAGTCTGCCCAAGAAGTTGACCTCGGACTGCACTTGCGAAACAAGGAATGCACATGATCAAGAGGCGCCACTTGGATTGTATGAATCGGCACGCCAATGAACTCGCAACAAGTCATCAGACAGCTTGAATGAACATGGAAACGAGGACTAAACAATGCAGGTCTCCAATCAAACAGAAGCAACGGGCCGGGACAGGTTGACACTGCGTTAGCACATTGATTGCCACAGCATGTTCTCAGACGTCAATGATACATGGTAGTAAGATACACGCAGTGATGGTAAGATGGATCAGGGAGCCCATATCTAGGGAGGAAATTAAACCAATGCAAGAGGAGCCTATTAGCTTAATGGCAAGGGCAGTTGAAAACTAGGGCGGTTGACTTGTACAGTGTTCCACACAGAAAGCGACGGAAAATAGAAACTCAACCGCAAATATAATGGTTTCCGTCAGACAAAAGAAGGGGATAATTCAATCATGATTCAGCATAGATCATACACTCCAATGGAACATCAAAGTGGAATTTTGCTTCGAAGGGAGTCAGCTCAGGCACGCGATCGAGCAGCGAAGCAAATCACGGTGGATGGATGATGGCCGGGGATAGGATAGCAAGCTAATTAAGCTCACCTGCCACTCCTGCAGGCCCTGGACGCTCTCCGGGTTGAGCTTCTTGACGGCGACGATGACGCCGGCGCTGCTCTTGGCCGGGTTGAGCGTGCGCTCGTCGACCCAGCCCTTGTAGACCCGGCCGAAGCCGCCCTCCCCGAGCACCATCTCCGGCTTGAACCCGCGCGTGGCCGCGCGCAGCTCCGCCAGCGTGAACTCCCTCAGCCTCGGCGCCTCGAGGACACGCCCCGCCCCGAGACTGCCGTCGCTGGGCTTCGGCCGTGCCGGTGGCCCTGCACATGCACACATCATCAGCACGATCAGATCGAACCATCACGGCCGCGCGACTGGACCGGCCCAACTAGCAGCAGGCGAACCTTTGGCAGGACTCGGCGGTTTCGCCGCCGCGGCGGCGACGGCGTCAGGGGAGCCGAAGCAATTCCCCATGGCGAACCAGCCGAGCAAGCACGCGTCGGCTTCTTCCTTCCTCCTCGCGCAGGACGATGCACTTGTGCTAGTCTAAGAGCGGAAGGAGAGACGGGACGTGGACAGCGCGCTGGGAAAAATGGGGGGAAGGAAGGAGATGGCGCGAAGAAGTGAAGGGGGGCGACATGGAAGGAGGAGGGCGCTATCTATCTCGTCTCGGGCGTGGGCTCGGTCTACAGACCCCACTCGCTGACGCCACCGTCGCGGCTTGACGCCACCGGACAGTGTGAACTCGCTCCTGGACTCGGTCAGCGGCAAGTGTTTCTTGGTGTGCCCTTCTGCAAAGCTGGGCCTTGACCTGGACTACCACGCCCTCCCCTTCCACTGACAAGTGGGCTGGGCCAGGTAGGTGCTGATCAGGTAGGTTATTGCCAGGCAGACGGGGCGAAAGTGACGAAGCGGACACGTCGGCGACCGAAAATGACAAAGCTGCTTCGCCAATCGCCACACCTTCAGCGCAGCCGCTATTCCCTTTCCTGGAAGCGACGGCGCCGCCGCCGCGCGCACTGGCGCGAGCTTCTCTGAAGCCGCCGGCCGGCCCAAGAAGCAGATCTTGCCGTGGTCGCCATCGCTTAGCTTTCTCCCTCGGCCTCCAGCTCGGGAACCGGCTCAGTCTCGCCGATCGGATCGCGGATTCTGACTAGTAGTAGACTTGGGCGCTGGATAGGCAGTTGGGTGGTGTCTCGCTCCTTGCGACAGCCACTCGCACAAGTCCGGCTGACCACGCCAAGAGATCGGCAGGTCTTGTTTTCGCACCCCCAAGGTAACTGACAACCTCCTCTTCTTGACGATATGTTCAAAAGTTTTTTTTTTCAAAAACGATATGTTCAAAAGTTAAAAGTGACAATCTTGGTGAAAAAGGAAAAAACTACCGCAAGTACTTCACATCACTGTCCATTTCCTTGGCGCATCCATTTAAAGTGCAAATCATTTAGGAGTATCCACTTTCCACTTTTGGTAAAAAAAAAGAAGAAAGATGTCCCCAACTGCAGAAAGTACTGCAAATCGTTTGGAGAAGAGCAAGACGACGTCAACACCAATGGGACGCCATTGTGCTTCTGGATCGCGACCATGTCAAAAGCATGACGTGGCCGCTCGGCGGACCAAATCATCAATTTGCCCTTGGCCACGTCAACGCCATGGATGATTTGCACCCATCGCCACGGCCACGGCTGGAAACCACAGCCACAATGATCTGAAGCGTTCCACGATACGAGACTGTTATGCATCGACTCTACTGATGAGCAAAGCATTGAGCCCAAGAATTTTTGAGAAACCAGCTCCAAAATATCGAATATCCAACATTTGATATATATAGATCCTGCCTTTTCAACTAAACCAACCATTGTGAATTACTTATTGTGCCTACTGGCCAACATGCACCAACCATGAGAACTTTGTACATGACTGATAACTTGATGAACATCCCAATAAGGGTCACACACAATGTTGCCCTTTTCTACCTGGACTGATGCACTTTTTTACCCCACAGAAGGCACTGATCCTATGTACACTGGCTACAGAACTTAAACTGAAAACAATAAAGCACAGGAAAAGAGCAACAGTCATGGTCAGCTTGAACTCCTACCAATCTACCATCTGCCTCATAGAAGATACTAGAACTCTCTGTCAAGCAGGTCACTCAAGACCGCTTCCTCAATCAAAAAGGCTCTGACTATATGGAATTTGACAGCTTCAATGTCAACAACCCTAACGGTCTCATCTGACTGAGATATCTTGCTCTTCTTCTAGACAAGCAGGCAATCTTGGCTACGCATACAGTGCAGTCCTCCTACCGCCTCTCCTTCTGGATGGCGTGCGGACGAACTGTGGTGACCCGCTGTTTGCAGGGGAGCTCATAGCTACTGGCGGCCGTTCAGGCGCATATGGCTGGCTTGCAACATGGTTCAGGCCTATCACAACATCAGCGATGATTGGGCGGACATGGGGCTGGTCCTGGAGGCACATTATGCATATCACAACTAACTGGTTCAGAGCCGATGACGGGTAGCAGCCCAGCAGAGCCGGATCAGCAAGACGGTAGAACTTCCTCTTGTCATGCAGAAATGGCCTTGACTGCAAAATTCAGGGAAAATGATAAGGCACTGATGAATGGAACTTTTTTGACCTTCAACGATCTTTAAACATTACGAGGTATATCTAAAAGACATTACAAGTTAAAGCCGCTTACCCATGTTAGCAAACTCTGCTCTGGTTTAGGCCTTGACGCATCATAAATCCTCCTGCCGGTTATCAGTTCCAACAAAAGAACACCAAAACTGTAGATGTCCGATTTCATGGTAAGTTTACCACTCACAACATAGTCAGGAGCACAGTAGCCATAGGTACCCATAACTCTTGTGGAGACATGAGTTCTGTCACCAACTGGTCCAACTTTTGCAAGTCCAAAGTCAGAAAGCTTTGGACCGAAATCCTCACCCAGCAGAATATTAGCAGCTTTCATATCACGGTAAATGACAGGTGGATCAGCTACATTGTGCAAGTAAGAAAGCCCTTCTGCTACTCCAACAGCTATCCTCACACGTGTATTCCAATCAAGTGGTTTCTTGCCAAGAGGCACATCTAATCAAATGTGAAAGGAAACCTTTGTCAATCAAATGAAAAACAGAAGTAATATGTTGAATGTAAACTTGCAATGGTACCAACATAAATATTTTATTAAAATGGCTTATCTGCTACTTCAAACTTTACAATAAACAACAGCACCCACAATCCATAAGCACAGCGCAACAAACAATGGTCCACAACACCACACAAAGATCCAAAATACTCATACAAAAAAAAAGAACATAAAGACTTAAGGGCTCACATGATACCCATGTCTAGCACTGCTATCATCAAGAAGAACATGTCATGTCCAAATATGAGACAAGCCATGAGAACCTCAGGACTTCAATAATTCTTTGGTGGGGACAATTTGGCTAGCCTTAGGTATTATGTGGCTGAACAATTTTGGAATTGTCTGTTAGAATAAGGAGGTTTTCCAGGTCTCAAACTCTAAAACAAATAATAATTACAAACATTTTTTGTTGGTTGCATGATGGAATCAGTACAGTGTCGAGCACTTGCACCCTTTAACAGAATGGGTGGTTCACTGGTTTAACTATACAGTTATTAAATAACATTGCTGAACTTACTATGTTTTTCCAGTTCTTCATTTAGTAAAATAATTGAATGAAGCCAGTTGCTTGAGCCTAGAGATCTGACTTTGTGGCAATACATAGGCAAACAACAGCAAGGAACATTTTCTTGACTCACTCCAAGAGAAAATGCCACAGTTTTGACAGCTTGCAACATAGACAAACAACAAGCAGCATTCTTATCCATAGTTTTGACAGCTAGCAGCTACATAATTGTTGCTTCTAAGAAAAAGGAGGTGCAAACCACATAGGCATGTTAAAAGGAGGTGTGCATTTAGATTATTGAAAGATAAACAAAAAGAAACATATAGTCGCAGTTCAATTGCTAAAATATATGAATGTGAAGGAAAATAGGAGCCTTCCTACGAAAAGTAACATAAGGGTGTACAGCAGTGGTTAACATATTAAATAGGTGCCCCAATTTTTCTTCATGGTTCTAGTACAAATGGAAATCTTAGCTTTTCAAGGAGTCAAAAAGACGTCCTGGATTCAAATAAAGAAGGCAATAGAAATAAAAGTGATGGTAGTGAAACTTCTCATTGTTTTACGGTGACAGAGCAAGAACATTACTGGCACGAATTTGTACTGGTAGGTTATTTTGTGCTTACCGGCACAATTAGTGCCTCGCTTACATTAGCAAATAGTAACATAAAAGGTCATACTTCAAAATCACAAGATTCCTGCCTACTACGACCTAAAAATATTATTACGATTATCATTTTCATAGTGATTTATTCATCATGTGATAACAGGATCACCTGGATTAGCCAGTGTTGCCCGAGCTTTCGTGTGGTGGATAGTTCATATAGGAACTGAGTGGCATCTGCACTTAGTGCATAGAGTGAGGTGTGAGGATGATAGTGTTTGCGGGCTGTTAAGCTTGTAGGTTGGGTGGGCTTTTGAGCGATTTGGGGATGAAGGGTGCTGTAATACATTTCATTATGGATCTGATTGCATTTTCATTAGGATTTCAGTTAAAAAAATCAAGTCTGGTCAGAGTGAGCCAACCAAAACTGAAGAAGAAAAGAACATATACAGGCCAGAGTAATAATATTCCTAGCAGCAGAAAAGTTAGAACACCATCTGCCGAAAGAATTTAAGGAACAAAGTAAAAAAATATCGTTCATTTCTTGAACCGAAATTGAAAAGGCATAAATGTGTGTTGATTTTATCTTCTATTTCATCCAATTTCGCGTTGGGGTACTGCAGTCTTCAGTTAGTTGCCCCTGTTATCTTTTGTCCTTAAAACTTCTTTACTGCTTAACAAAGCACATTGCCCAGATGAAGGAATAAGAGACTATAAAATGCTAGATCATCTTGTAATCTAAAGCATACAAGGAATGAAATGCAGAGATGTATCATAAAAGTTAAAGGAAAAAAAGTAGCCAAACATTTCAATTGATGCCTGTAGTCTGCAAAAACAGACAGACCCCTGATCCTTTTCAAAAAAAGACAGACCCCTGAACATACCAACTCCAGAAGTACACCGCACACAATAGCTAGACCAAACAAGAAGCACAGAAAGTTTGATGGGAACAAATTACCAAACAAATGGCTCTCCAGGCTGCCGAACGGCATGTACTCGTACACGAGAAGCCTCTCGTCCCCCTGCGCGCAGAACCCAACCAAGCTGACTAGATTGGGATGGTTGAGCACAGTCAGCATAAGCACCTCCACCAAGAACTCGTTCCTCCCCTGCACACCATCTTGAGCGAGCTGCTTCACTGCAACCATCTACACATCACAAGAAGAAAATACATTAAGAAAAACAAAATCTTTAGCCACAAAAATTTAAGAAAAAAGAGTTCTTTTTAGCTCACCTGGCCATTGATCTTGCCCTTGTACACCTTCCCAAATCCACCTTCTCCAATGAAATTGGCCTCGTTGAAGTAGCCGGTCGCCACAAGAAGATCCTTGAAGGTGAAGCTGTGCGCGTAGCCGTTGGCCACATCCGGGGCTACCTTCCTCCTCGCATCAGCCCCTGTTTCCTAGCAAAAGTAAGGCAGCAATCCAGGCCATAAAACCCAGCCGAACACACATATGGGAATCGAGAACGGACCTGATGAATCATCGGGCTTGGAGGGCTTGTGGTCCTCGTCTCCCTCCTCCGCCTCCGGCGCGAAGCACCCGAAGCAACCCATCAGAACCTTTCCAAGAACTCTTGTTGCCGCAACCAGACTGCCACTCCCCAGAACAGAAGCAAGGACACGAGAGAGAGGAGAGGGGAGGGAGGGCGAGGACTATCACAAGGAAGCGGCTATTAATGCACGGCCAAACCGGGCAGCAAACGAAACACGCCCCTGGGCCCCAAGAAAATCCCCCGAAAAGCTCCAAATCAGGACCTCGACTGATCAGCAACCGGCGACGAATTGCGGGGTCAGGCAGGGCATCTGCAGTGAGCGAACCATGCGCCTACATGGAGCCAATGGACAGAACCAAACCCATTGGCCTCTTTCCGCCCGTGCGCCTCAGTGGAGGAGCCACGGGGCGGCGACTGGATGCGGCGGCGGCGGCAGGAGGAGCAGGGGAGGGAGAAGGAACCGATGCGATGCGAGTGGAGAGAGGAGAGGAGACGACCCGGGGGGGATTGCTGCTCTATGAGGCGACGGCGCGAGGGATTTGGCAAGAAATCATAGCGGGCGCCATGGGAATGGAAGGACTACTGGACTAGGAAGGAGGCCCCGCATTTGACCCTTGACCCCACACTGAATCGGGAACCAAGATTAACGCTGAAATCATAGCGCGTTTGAAGAGTAATTTCTCGCCTCCAAGATTATCTATCCACTCTGGCGGGCGGGTCAATTTCTACAAGAACGGGAAGCCTGAATCGGATGGAGCGCTGCCGCTGGGCGGGTGGATTCTGACGCCGGCGGCTATTCTCGTGCGCGGTCTGGTGTGCTGTTTTGTCCTCGTTTCGAGGGTTCTTGGCTGGTTTCCCGGGGCGGCTTTTCCCGCGAGCCGGGGAAGAGAGAGAGAGAGAGAGAGAGAGAGAGAGAGAGAGAAAGTGATTTCTTTGGCGTGTCCCGCGTGCCACGACCGTTGCTCCCGTCGCCAGTTCGCGCGCGGTATATCTGGAGCACAGGATATTTGCCATGCCGCGGCCCTTGCTTTCAGTGAATGCACGGCGAGGTACTGACGGAATTGGAGCCACCATTCGCTGCTGCCAGCAGAACTGCCATGTGGGAGGGAGACGACGAACATGTACGCTAGGCCCACATGTCATCACATCCCAGTCAATACTGGCATTCCAAAAAAAAATCTCCCCCGTTTCCACGACGGAAGACGATTGTTAATTCAGTCATTTTCTGACTTGTTTAGCGTCGCATTCTGATTCGTTAAACGCTAAACCTATCAATCTATCATCGCAGCAGGTAAACTATAGGGGATGAATCTGAACTTCTGAAGGACAGGAGCAGCAAGTGCCACATCAATGTCATGCATTGCGATGCTACACCACACTGTCATCCACACTCCACAGTGCATCGTAAATCCGGTCTGGTTTGTTCAGATGAGCGTCGCTAAGACCTGTGTGGAGTCGACACTCGACAGGGCATCATGTTCAACCGTAAATGCGTAGCAATGCTGCATCAAACGAATCTTGGTTCTGTTTGATTCCTAGTGGCTAAACATTAGTCCCGTTACATTAAATATTTTAATGCCTATTGGAAGCGTTAAATGTAGGTTAATGATAAAATTCATTCCATAACATCCGGGCTATTTCTCAAGATGAATCTATAAGTCTAATATTTTAATAATTAGCCCATGTGATGCTACAGTAAACATTACTAATCATGAATTAATTAGGTTTAATAAATTCGTCTCGCGAAATAGTCCGAGGGTCGTGGACTTAGTTTTACCAGCAGCTTATATTTAATTCTTTTAAATAGCCTAAAAATATTCGATGTGATAGGGCTAACTTTAGCCTAGAATCCAAACAGAACATTATTCTGCATCCTCCAATTGCATGCATGCTGAGGTCTGCTTTTGCATAGCGCGGAGCAAGAATGTGCTACACAAGATTCACCATTCGTGGGAACAGTTAAACGTGCTCTGTTGCTGTATTAGTAGCAATCATGCAGATGCTGATGCATGTATGGTCATAAAACTCATCGGTGCAGGTGTTCATCCATGGTAATCAGGGGTATCTGCTTGTGTGGAACACTTCTTTTTTGTTACAGAATGAGGAGATATGCTCTGATGCAGACGTGCAGTGATGCTTTCCTGATCTGGGGTGTGGGATGATGGTCAAAAGCAGAAAGTGGTAGAGAGAGGCTGTCTTAAGGTCACTTTCACTTTCAGTGGCCAAAATGTTGGAAGCTTCAGTGTACCTTTTCCGTTCGTTTCAAGAAATAAACAAATTTCTTGGAAATTGTGAATTAATCAGGCAAATGCCTGTGCCTGGAACTGCATGCTTCCTGCTGAGGCATAGCAAGAATAGTGCCTTGGTTACCAGATGACAGTATGGAGAGAGGGGGAGAGAAACTGTCGGTGCCATCTGATGACCCAATGTGGTTGTGGTCTCCAGCTGCTGGCCCATGTCAGGAAAAGTGCTCCCTGAGATGCATGCATTCCTGCTATTATCTTTGATGGATGCAAAACAAAAATGATAGCCACATAGTGTGGCTTGGGTCTACAAAGTGCTTGCTACAACATGTGACATGGCCAACATGGGTCATGGGGCTACTCCTACACAAATCAGCATGGCTGTTGCTGCTTGGCAGGCATCAGCTGCTGTAAACCTCTGACAGTCTGACATAATCCTACGAGTACTCTACAGAAAATGATGCCTGATCAGATCTGATTATTGGATGTACGTCCGATTTTTCTGGGAAACAATTATTGGCTGATCAAGAAAACACGGCATGGGATATTATGTTCCCCCGACGAGAACCCAGCTCATTTTCTAGTGTGTACAAGTACAGCCGGTTTCAGGAAAACTGAACCAAAATGCAGCCAACTTTCTGGCAGAGCCCATAGGCTGTTAGGCTGATACGCATCCCGTGTACTGAACTTTCCCTCCTCTTCTAAGAACATTTTGCTGCAAAATCTAAATCCCTACCTAATGAAGGATGGACAGTTCAGTTCTGTCTAAAAGTCGGCGATTGCAAGACCAGATGGCTCGATTGCATGCTGACTTGCTGGGTGGACAAGTCAGCATGACACCTGTATACCACATCTCCCCTCTGTCTTTCGCAGGTAATCAGCTGACAGTAGTAACAAGCGAGTGGACACCACCATGATACCACCAGCAGCAGCAGTGATAGCTGCAACGTGGACGCATCATTTTGCTGCAGGGCGGCGAGGTCATGGCCATCAAGTGCCTGCCCAGCAAGCAGCTAGGGATGGATGGATGGTGGATGGCGTCGGTTGTGTCACTGTGTGGGAGCGAGGATTCCAGCTGCAGCTGCAGCTGCGCCATGGCATGGCGGGCATGATGGAGGGAGGGAGGGACGAAGAGGCAGGCGAGGGCAGTGTGCCTGCTGCTCCAGGAAAAGTTTGCAGTCGGAGTGGTCACAGTCACAGTACTCTCCTCTCCTCTTCCTCTGCTATCAGCTCTCTTCTCCTCCCTCCCATAATTGCGTCGGAATTCGGGACCAGCGGCGGTAGTGGTACGACCAGTTCTGTCTTAATTCGCGGTATTAATGGAGCCTTTTTGAGAGAACTTTTTTTTTAATCAGAATCGCGGCCTAATGATTGGCAGCGGTCACTGGCAGGGCCAAGCATGGTGATTGGAGTATTGCTGAACTGGATGATGGAATTTGTTGCGAGTACGACTGAAAAATCGTATGGCCGGCCGGCCGGCTTTGCAGACCGATCCATCTGCGCGCGAATAAACACAATTTCTTCACAATCTGAGAGCAATATTTCTACTACTTGTGTATAGGCATCAGATTTTTTGGCGACAAGAGTTTGTCTCTCAGTTTGGTGGTGGTTGAGGGTGTATGGACAAAGGAAGTGAACAAACATTGTGAGGCCGGCTGGCGGACACTAACAAGCGAGCAGGCAAGCAGCTCAAGATGCAGTGCACGGGGCGTCAAATGCGGCCGGAGAAGGAACGAGGAGTAAGACAATACGGTTATTTGCGCAGGGCGGCAGATGCGTCATCGGCACCTGCGTGTGTGTCCCATCCGGCGCTGAAAGGCTATACACAGTGCAAGACTAGTGCTAGTGGTGGCATATCATACGCAGTAGCTTCCATAGACTGATGCAGATGCAGTCATGGGAAGCACTTTTTCTTTGTAGCATGTTTAGCGGAGCTCGGTCCCTGGACTTTTAGGGCCTTTTTCAGTCTCGGAGAGCTGATGACGACGCCTGAAAAGGCTAGTACTACCAAGCAATTGTGAGCATAAATCACTTGCTTTAACCTTTTTTTAAAAAAAACAGATACTTGCTTTGATCTATATCATGGCTCCGATTCATACATTACTACAATAAATATACTAAAGGATATGTTTCGACAATTTTTTTTATGAGTGAGAGTGACCAACAATTTTAGTGAGTCCTTTTATCGTTTCGTCTTGAGCGGTCGACAACTTTTCTAGTATAATCTGTATTTTCCCAACATTTCTACCAAATTATTACCAACAAACCAATTGCCAACAGCTTCATTGCCACCATAATTTTGGCATGTAGTTATAGTTATCCAAATGTATTTAAAACCGTCGGTTACTTGCCAATACTAAACCGTTGGAAATTTTATTAGCAATCTTGTAGTGCAGTATACCAAAGTGTTAAAAAGACTTTTGTTTTCTTGGCTGCAGCAAATTAAAGCACCAAAGCTCGACGGCCGTGGCAAGTTAACGACACCTTATTAATAGTTCCAATTCCGTGAATGATCGAAGTTGCCCTGCCTGATTGCCTCACAGAACAACATCACGTGTTTGACGGATTCACGGTGCAATTTTATCAGTTCTGAATCAGCCACTTGCGTGCATGATGCATGTCACTGTCAAGCAAGTCTATATTGTATCGTCCTAGGTTCCTAGATACGAGAGGTCTCGTTAGCGAGCGAGCTGAGGGCGTGCGGTCTGCTCGTGTCATCACGCAACAGACAGGGTGCAGTAGCGGATCATCAGTAACCTCACCCAACCCGAGACAAGCAAGACGCTGCTGCTTCTCGATCTGTGAAGTGCGAACCACTCCACTGACGATCACTTGCTTGGGTACCCTAGATTATCGATCGATCACTCAGAGGCAGAGTTGCTTTGATCGCAAGCCACCCAATCAATCACGGCCTCACGAGGCCAGATTTCCCGGGACGATGATTGCCTACGCTAACCGGCAACAACAAGTGTTGCTCGGGGCAAACAGAACAAAGAAAAAAGGGTTAACAAGAGGAGCGTGCGTGCACGGTCTGCGTCACGTGCCGCGGTGACCACCCTGACAGGCTCACAGAATGAAAGTACTACTAGTAGCTAGCATGCAGTAATTGGTTTCAGTGGCGAACAGTTCTTCAGAGTTATCTGTGGCACGGGTACGTGAAAAGTGACAGCGCGTTCCACGGCGAGTGCGCCGTACGGGATCCGAATGGCTGGTGCCTGGTCTGGTGAGAGAGCTCGCATTTCATGGCGCGTCGCCGTGGTACTGGAAGGCTGCAGCGCAGGGGTACGAGCGGGGGGGCCGTCACTGTGGGGGAGTAAAGGGACGGCCGGGCCTGGGCAGCCCAGTAATGGGTGTCCATGAATGAATGGCATGGCATGCATGGGGAGAGCGCTGTGCCGTCGAGAGCCCGGGACAAGAGCCAGACATGATGGCGTTCAGGCTTTCAGTTGGGGGGAGGCTTTTGTTTTGAGTTGAGGAGGAGAGGGGGACGGATAGAGATGGGCGCGCCCGCTCAGGGCTTTGGGCGTCGACGCATTCACGTCGAGCCTTCACGTGCCGTCACGGCTCCCTGCCGCGCACCATTGGCTCCGGGTGTCGGTCTGCCATGGCAACTGGCTGCAACGGATGCGTGTGCCGCGGCCTGGTGAAATCATTTTGCCGATGCAGCTCCCGAATCGCCTTGGCCCGGCATCTGTAACACGCAGCAATACCCGTGCATATCCATAGTACTAGTACTTTGGTACAGTTTCACGCAACAGATTTGCGGCAGTCACCCACATTACATGACCTGCACAAGGTAATCAGTTAATCACTACCTTATTATGCAGTAAAAAAATGACATCAAAATGTTGAATTTGGTGAACAGGCCATTCAACATATCCGGAGCAAACCTAAAACAAACCAAGAAACATATTACTGGGCCAAAAGTCAAAACAACATCAACATGAACAAATGTTAGCACAGCACCAGCCACCAGGCAAGCAAGCTTTGACCGGGGGTCGCTCAACGGGAAAAAAAATCTCTACTGGAAAAACCCTATCACAGTCGGCCACTCGTACAATTGGAATTGGAATGGATCCTCCCAGGGAAAAGGCGCAATTATTCACTGCCTTTTTGCTTGTATACTTCCTCTTCTACTATAATGTTACAAATTGGACAACAGGCGCCGCCTCATCACGAAACATTATCATCTCCAATAGGATTAGAATCTGTACAAACTACCCTACCCTTTTACAACAATTCACTGGGGTCAAATGATTAAATGGAGGGCCTAGCTGCTCCGCTTCTCACAACCACAACCGTTTGTGTTATTCTCTGACGATAAATCAAATCTTTTGTTACTTCTTCATCGCTTCTGGTGCTCCACTTGGTGAGTTGTGAATGTCTACCGTCCATAAGATGATTCAGCATTGGGCCTGGAGAAGCAGGATTCAACTCATGCCTCTGCGTCAGATATCGCATTACTAAGGCAAACTAAGTCTATGACTACTGCTGTGCTCATAGCTGCAATGCCAGATCAGGATGCTTCGGATTTACTAACTTCCCCCTTGGCGGGGAACCTGATGACTGGACACCAGCATTTAAGCTTGGGTGAGCTGAATTATTATCATTCGCATTCTTTGGATCCTGACCTGCACCTTGCACAGGGTTGACTGTTGCCCTCCCAACATCTCCATTCTGTGCTGTTTTAAGACTATCAGCAGTTAGTTGGTGGCCATGGATATAGCCGTTGGCTTTGCCATTCATTCCAGAAAACATCCCAAGCACTTGAGCATGTGTCATAGGAATGCCTGATCCAAATAACCCTTGCCCAGCATATTGACTCATGGCATTTGACATAGCAGTGAAGCCATTGATATTAGAGTGGATTTCTCGACTGTGGCTGTGCTGCTGTAATGGAGGCGCTGTTCCAGTACTATCCGTACCGCCACACGACTTGTTAACTCCATTTTCATGCTTCATTACTTTACTGGCAATTTCAGAGCTCTTATCAAAGCTTGCTGATGTAGAAGCTACTGTTTGAGTTCTAGTTAGAGCCTCACCAGCAACATCACCATTTGAAGACAGTCCAGACTTGTGATGGAGCACATCAGTCTTGGATGGCATGTTGGGTGGAGCAGTGTCCTCAGAGGAGGGATTGGTCGATGCAACAACAGGAGGACACTGAGAGTTTTGAGGTGGCTCACCATCTACAACCCATCCTGGGCCAAAATTTGTCCCTGGGGGTAGTGCCCTTCTGATACGATTTGCTGCTATATCCCAGCCAACTGGGCCCAATTTTCCTGCAAAGCGGGCCAAGCTCCTAGCATATGCATGTTGCTGCTGAACCCCTACCTGGTTCAGACAATAAGAAGGAAAAATCAAATAAACTAGAAATATTAGCATAGCAAGTTCCAGTCAGCATAGATTGTTAAAGCAGCAAGTTTCAATGATCAAGAACAGTTAAGTTAGGAGGGTTTATAAGTCAGCCTATAATCAAATCTGTGAATTCTTCAAAATAAACTGTATCTGGTCAGGATGTGCTTACTGGAACCAGTAGTTTCCTCTCATCATCAAAGGCAGCAAACAGAGAGCTATTACGTGAGTAATGCTGATCATATGTACTCCGGCGGTCATCATCTAAACTAGGGGGTTTCTTCCCCCACTTGGATGAACCTAGAAGATTTATAGAACTCATGTTTGTAAATCAAAAATTTAGCAACATACAGAACATATGAGCACTTATAAGTAGAAGAACTAACCTGAATAATCACCAATTTTATCTGTTCTTTTTGCACTAAAGGAACCGAACATACTGTGAAAAGTGGATGGATCTTTCAATGGGGTACATGTATTCCGAGTTCTGTCTCCCATCGATCTTTTTCTTACTGTATCGGCATTGTCTTCAGGTTTATTTGTTTTTACATTGGATAGATCTGGTGAGACATCATCCTCCGTCTTGGGATTCTTTGGTGGCCTGCCTCTTCGAGCTGGTGGCTTGGGTTCTTCTTCTTCATCGCTAGGTTGCCTCAAGTTTTCAAAATCCTTTTTGGCAAGAGCTTCAATAGATCGTGCCTAGGAGATTATTGAATATTTCAGGTAAGTAGATGGCTAGAAGATAAAGTATTGCCAACTTGTCCACGATACAGAAACATTCAAGGGAAAAAGAACTGAGCTGACTATATATGTCAATCTATCAGTACATTTTTGCATTGCAACAAATATACGGTGTCTTCTATAATGGTAAAGGATGTAGCTGGAGGAGACATGCCAAGGAAAACACCCAACTTGATGTACAATCCGTATACTTATATTATTAGCATCGGGAGAGATCAGGTGACTTAAATACCCAAGAGTTAAAAAGCAGTTGCCAAGTTAATATGTCAAAAGGAATGAACGTTCATAGACGAACAATTACAGTAAGAAAACAAAAGGTGCACACTGTTTATGCAAACATACATAAAAATTCGCACGCCGCAAAACAGAAGGAAAAGCCAGAACAATTTTCATGCTCAATATATATGAACAACAGAACTACCAAAAAAAACATACGTGATCCACAAAATATAGAAGTGCATGCGACAAGATGGGTTATATAATACAATAACAAACAGCACATGCACTTCAGTATAGTATAAAAATTACCTGCCGGAAGTAGATTGTGTCGGCTGAATTGTAAGACATTGCATTTGATGTAAGTAGAAATACATCGTCCTGCAAAAAAACAAGATGTCAAAAAGAAGATCCATGTTACCGAAGCACAAGTATTACTCCATTATGACTTGATTTGCTACAAAGTGTGCAATGAAATACTCAATCTTATGTTTAACATATATACATATATATGCAGGAAATTTTCCCAGTGTTTCTGTGGGAAATTAAACATGCCAATTTTAAACAATTTTAAAATACAAGGGAACACCCAGTGCGCTTGGTATTCTCAATGAAACAAAAAAAGAAACTACAACATGCATTATCTATTCTGCTTCTGCGTTTAGAAAATGGAATTCAACAAAGCAGCAATACGCCATTCAGTGCAACCCGATGTCAACAGATGAACTTGGCAGTTACAAAGAGCAAATATTTAAATATCTGCTGAAGCCCAGATATCAGTAATGTATATAAAGCAAGTATACACAAGAAGCACAGTGCAACTGTGGATTAGAAAAGCTCTTGAGCTACTGACACTTTTTATTAAAGTAGCTGGTTTATAAGCAATTAGTTCTGGGATTTTATTCATTAATTAAAGTATCTGGACTAATTATTCCAGTGAAACTTCACTTTAGCAGTCTAGGCATCCAACCTATGTTAGAATAAAACATAACTCTGAGCGATGAATACAGCTCGTAACCACGTAGGTCCAACTGATTATTCACGAATGACTACTATAATCAGACAGTATAAACTAAGCTGGACTTTAATGAATCAATACTGTATTGGATTTGGAATAGCCAAATAGGTCAAAATCGTTTAGTTCGATGGAATTCTTTTTCACTCAGAACTGTGCAAGATAATCATTATATCACAACCCATGAAGTTTCAACATGCCAATCCAAAAAGTACCTTTCATTAAGGACATTAACTCATATGGTATGAGCCCACTTTGGTCCCCAGTAAAAACAGCAAGAACTATAGAAAATGTACATAGAGATATAACGTAGTGCATGTTACTCAATAATTTCTTGTCCAGTGCATCATAGTGCAGAAAGCAAACAACTAGCACATTCTATTAACAATACCAAAAGGCAGTATCTAGTTCCTCACAAGGGATTAATGAAAGCTAGACAGGTGCAACTATATAAATTAAACATTAGTTCACTATACACAAGATTAAATTGGAAAGAACAAAGGTAGATTTATGATACAAGAAAACAATAGAGACAATGTTAAACCAGTGAATTGGACAACAAAATACAGCAGTACAGTACAGCAGGTTGTATCAAAAACCAGTTAAATCAAAGATTCAAATGAAAGCTGGTAACACAAAACAGAGACATCAACACAAGTACACAACCTACAATAGAAGGAACCGGTAAAAGAAACAATCACACATATACCTCAAACTGCTCCAAGTTAGAATACGAGTCATTCAACAGCTTCTCACGGATTGTCGAGAAGTCCATCGGATGATCAATAATCTCATGGTAATCTGGAAGCTGCAGCCACACACAAAATGCCGGTGTTAGCATCCGAGCTCCCATCTGAAAACACAACAGAACTACAGCTCCATGACTCACCTCCTCCGGGTCGACAGGCTCTGAGAAAACTCCGTAAGTATCCTTCCTGCGAGCAGTGCAAGGTAGACAGATAAGCACCCATAACCGAAGCAACGCTTATTGGACGAGAATTACATCAGGATGGGGCCAGGGCACTCACTTCTGGAGCCTATCAAGGATGAAGAGCAGCAACTTTTTGTCTGGGAGGGGCGTCCCCGTGGGCCCGCCACCATCCAACGCAGCAACCCCTGCTCCCACAAACGCAAGAAACGTTAACCAACGAAAAATTCAAATCCCTGAACCACTTCAACGCTAATGCTTTGCTTCCCTCCAAGTCTTACCTTTCCCCGTCGCTTTCGCTGCGTCCTTCTTTCCTTCCCCCGGCTCCTCCTGCAGCATCAAAGAAACGAAACAGCAACAATCAGAACAGAAATCCACCAAAACAAAAACATTCTTGCATGACGATTTCTGCTTAAAAGCGTCACAATCCCATCATGCAGTGGGGATTGCAGCAAAAATCTAGTGTTGCAGCAAGCTCCGCACTGAAAGCGACGACTTTTTTCTGCCTCTCGCAGTCCGGACATTGCTTGCAACCCATCAATAGGAGAAAAAGGAGGTCAAATGCGTCAAAACTTGTCAGATCCGCATACTGTTCCCTTCAAAGGAAAGGATTAAAGCGCTGACGAGGGTCAAGATCCCTAGACTGGCCGGACTCCAGAGGCCCCCAAAAAGAATTCGAAACCCGCCGAAAAAAGCAACGCCCTCCAACTCCAAGAAGCAAAAATCCCCAACCGCCACTATCAGAGCTCCACTGATCCCCGCTAGATTCCCCACCACGGAGGCGAGCCGTACCACAAAACACCCCAAAAAAATCCCGAGCCCGCAGATCCAACCACTACGGCTCCGCATCGCCGCGTGTCCCGCGGCCAAAACCCCCTCGGGGAGGTCCCCAAACCCCGGAATTTTCGAAAAATTGGCGCGAGAGAGGGAGGCCCCCGACCTTGACGACGCCGGAGAGGACGCTCTTGAGGCGCTTCTGCCGCCGCCGCCCGCTCCCTGCCCCGTCATCATCGTCATCAGAGGGGTTGGGATCCCGGCGGGAGGGTGAGGGGGCGGGGCTAGGGTTTTGGGCCTGGAGGCGGAGGCTGCGGCGTTGGAGGTCGAGGAGGGAGGGGCGGCCCTTCTTCTTGCGCCGCCGCTGCGGGGATGGCGTTTCTGCGGGGGGCGGGGGCGGGGGCGGGGGGAGGGGAGGGGGAGGAGGCTTGCGGGTCTTCGCCATCGCGGGCCTGCAGGCCGCAACGGCGCCGGCGGCAGCGGCGGCGGCGGCGAGGCGCGGACGGGGAGGGAGGTGGTGGTGGTGTGATGGCCTGGGAACGGGTCGGGGTGCGTGTGGCTTTGCGTGCGTTTGGTATTTTTTCCTGGGGCCTTTCGGTTTGCGTCGGGCGGCTCGGCTCTTGCGGGGCCCGCCGTGTCATGACCCGTGGGGCAGGCCATATGTGGCCCCACATGGAAGCGAGAGAGGATAAAGCTCCCCGTGTTATTGGGTTCGGATCGGCCGGCCGCGGGCGCGTTTGGTGGGGGGTGGGACCGGGCGTGTGTGTGTCGTGGGCGGATCCGGTTGGTGGATGCCCCCAGGCCGTGTGACCCCACCTGTCAGCCAGATGAAGAGTTTCCTCCTGCTGTGTTTCCCGCAATTCTTACATGGAATCAACCGTACCGTTTTGAAAAGGTTAATCGATCTTTTGAGCTAAGTGACAGTCAGCTAGTGTTAAAAAGTCTCACGTATGGCTTCTCAAACAAAAAAGATCTCACACATAAGTTTCTTACGTGTCTTATGGATAAATGGTCTAACTTATGAGAGCAAACGTGCAGTAGCTTATGGCAAAATCCTTTTTTATACCCTGATTATGTTTTAGCATGGAGGAGGTGGCCCGTGGTCGCGTACTCGCGTGGTTTTCCGAGACGGGATGTTACATGTTTGTACTTTGTAGGTGTGACTACAAGGCCTCAACTCGGATCACCTAGCGCTTGATTGCTTGAGGAGAAGACCTATTTTTTTAAAAAAAATTATGTGACGAGGTTCAATATTTTATTGAAAAAATATGCTCTAGGTTCAATAATATTTGTGTTTTTTTCACATAAATATAATCAACAATAAATTTCTAGAGAAAACAACAAAAATAAAGAGTTCTGGCTAGCCCATTAAAATTCATGGCATTTGCTCAAAGCCCAGTGGGAAATCCAGCCCATCAAGCCCCCACGACAAACGTCCGCCTTCACGCAGTAGTTACGTAAAGCAATGAGCACAGCAGTAGTCATTGACTTAGTTTGCCTTGGTAATGCGATATCTGACGCAGAGGCATGAGTTGAGTCCTGCTTCTCCAGGCCCAATGCTGAATCATCTTATGGACGGTAGACATTCACAACTCACCAAGTGGAGCACCAGAAGCGATGAAGAAGTAACAAAAGATTTGATTTGTCGTCAGAGAATAACACAAACGGCTGTGGTTGTGAGAAGCGGAGCAGCTAGGCCCTCCATTTAATCATTTGACCTCAGTGAATTGTTGTAAAAGGGTAGGGTAGTTTGTACAGATTCTAATCCTATTGGAGATGATAATGTTTCGTGATGAGGCGGCGCCTGTTGTCCAATTTGTAACATTATAGTAGAAGAGGAAGTATACAAGCAAAAAGGCAGTGAATAATTGCGCCTTTTCCCTGGGAGGATCCATTCCATTTCCAATTGTACGAGTGGCCGACTGTGATAGGGTTTTTCCAGTAGAGATTTTTTTTCCCGTTGAGCGACCCCCGGTCAAAGCTTGCTTGCCTGGTGGCTGGTGCTGTGCTAACATTTGTTCACAGAACTCACTCGAACGCGCGGCGCCTCCCGCCTCGCCGTTCGCACCCGCCGCCGCCTGCCTCACCGGTCCCATGGCCGCCGCGCCGTCGAGGAGCCTCTTCGTCACTGGCCCGCCGGTAATCCCCTAACCTCTCACAGAATCCTCCTCCTCTTCTCTCAACAGCCGCCTCACGGCCTGGGCTTCTGGTGCTCGCAGGGCGTGGGGAAGACGACGCTGGTCATGCGGGTGTTCGAAACCCTCATGGCCTCCCACCCGAACCTCACCATTCGTGGCTTCTATACCCGTACTGCGTTTAGCCCTCTCGAACTCCGATTCGTTCCACTGCGCAGTTGGCGACCAGAAATTTCACCAGCTTTTGTCTGCCATCTGTTTGCAGGCGAGGTGAGGGAGAGTGGCGAGAGGGTAGGGTTCGAGGTTGTCACGCTCGACGGCCGAAGTGGACCGCTCGCTTCATCCAAGGTTTCCAGGTCGGGCTCACCTTGCTATTATGCTGCTTCTGGTTTCATTTGTTTAGCACTGTGCATTTGGTTAATTGGGATTTTGAAATGTGTCGGTACTATGGAAATTATCTGATAATATGGAGTTGTAGGCTAATTATTCAAGCTGTCAAGCATGATAGGAGCTATTGCATTGCTCTGAATCCAGACAAATAGCTCAACATGTTGTTTGAGATTACTCCCCTGCAATTCTGGTTCTCGTTAAAGTCACTGCTCAATTCTAAATGAAGGTCCCTTTCGAACATGCCAACGCCAAGTAATGGCCATGCTTGGATGACTTGAACCCATCTCCGCTGATGATTGGAGAATGGTTCATCTTCTCAATTACACAGTTTTTTCAGGCAACTTGTACTAGTCTGTGTTCATGGTACATGTTCCTTTTGGTTAAAACACACACTTTATATGTTCCTAAATTTTCCGTTGTCGAAGTAACTTAGAGTTTTCCAGTTCGTGTTATCATACTTCCATTCTGCACTACCAATTAAACCCATCGTTGTATCTTTGCCCCTCTACAGGTTTTAACTATCACAGGTCACAGCACTGCATGGCTGCCATTGCTTATTTTTGCATTACTACATTGATGTATGTTTGGTATTCTGTTAGCCTAGATATGTTCACGCATACCATCATGTTTTTGGTATTTTGAATTGCCACCCAAAGGTCAGGCTCACCTTGCTATTATGCTTGTTCTGATTTCATTTGTTTAGCACCATGCATTTGGGTATCTGAAATTTTAAAAATGCATCACTACTGTGGAAATCATCTGATACTATGGAGTATTAGACTAGTTTTTCAACCCTTCCAGATCAGGGGCTACTTCATTGCTCTGCATCAAGCATATTGTCTAACATCTTGAGATTGCTACCTGCAATTATTATTGAAATTTAGTGCTCAATTTTAAATAAAGGCCCCTTTCTAGTGCACCAATGCCAAGTGATGGCCTTGCTCGAATGACTTAAACCCATCTTTGCTGATGATTGGAGAATGGTGCACCTTGTCTGATACACAGATTGTATGACCAATTGTGCTGGTCTGTGCTCATGTATAACACTATATGTCACGTGAACTTTCCATTGTCGAATGAACTTGGATTTTGCCGGTTCCTGTTGTCATACTTCCCTCCTGAATATACCAGTTAGTCAAAATATGACAGTTTATGTGTCCATTGCCTCTTTGCCCATGTAATAATTTTCAGCCATCACGGTGATGTATGGGTGCTGAATTCTTTTAGCTTAGATATGTTCACGCACACCATCAAACACTTTGTTGTTTTTGCAGCCCAGAGTCTGTTAGATGGCCTACTGTCGGGAAATACAAAGTAGATGTAGCATCCTTGGAATCACTAGCATTACCTGAGCTGCAGGTAAGCAGTTCTGAGTTATGAAATCTCAAGGGTCGCATTAATGTGTTCTTGTTAGTTAGCTGATGCATGATAAGGTTTTGAACGTCTGTTGTTGATTGATTTTGATACAAAAGGTAATTTACTTCATATTCCTTGTTGAGATGTCAGGTCAAGGAAGAAACAGATCTCTTCATCATTGATGAAGTGGGTAAAATGGAGCTGTTCAGTTCAGCATTTTTCCCTGCTGTAATGAGAGTTATTGAATCCAACATACCAGTGTTGGCCACCATACCGATTCCTAGAAATGGCCGAGACATTCCAGGAGGTACCTCATTATCCTCTTTTGCAACTTTGTGGAGGCTTCTGATCATTCTTGATGTGTTGTACAAAGTCTTGCATAAAATACCATTTCCTTGGTTGTCTTTAACAATCAATTTATCTATGTATTTGAGGAAGCTGCACTCATGCACAGCTTGCTAATTCAGCCAACTATGCTATGTTATGCCAAAATTGATATCTCATACTGAAGTACTTAGTACTATTCCCAAATTTTCGTCAAATTTAGTTGCAAGTCCTGATTCCGACCATGGTTTGCCCTGGAGTTCTCATTGAATATTTTCCTGTAAAATGCAGTTGCAAGGTTGCGGAATCATCCTGGAGCAGCTATTTTCACCTTAAATACTGGTAATAGAGATATGATGAGAGAAACAATCTACAATCAGTTAAACTGTTTGTTGCAGAAGAGGTGATTTGTTAACCTCCCTGTGTGCTCATTTTGTTAGTCTGACATAAGGCATGAAATAAAATCTTTCTTGTATGCAAAATCAAAATTAGAAGTTTCCGTTCACTATTTGCACAATATAGCCTATAATAGAACTTATGGTCATGTCTTATGGTGTTGTACCTGAACCTGAAATACCCTTTTGCATGTTTACCGACCAATGAAAAGACAGTCGGATTACTATGTTGTTGCGCTGTACTGGTAAAATCTAAATGTACAATAAGCATGTTGTTTAGTTTCTCTTACTTCTCTGTGTGGTTCTTCAATCTGTATTCACATTCACTGAGTCGAAAAACCTTCGTCATAACAGCTCTCTTGTCTGGATGCATTTAGCATGTAGTGACCTCCACAACAAAGTATCACATGCTTTGCACAACTAATTTGCTAAAATGTCATTATTGCTTGCATATTTTGGGTCCATGATGACTCCAGCTTGGTTTGGCTGCTCGCATATGTAACTTAATTGTTGCTGTAGTTCTTACTTCTTACCCTCATTACGTCTATGAAAGATGACCAAGTAGTTGAAATTTGCCTGTAGTTCTTACCCTCATCTTGTCTATGAGAGATGACCAAGTAGTTCAAATGGCAATCAAGTTGGATAATAAAAAATGATGCTTCAGAACTATCTTTGATCAACACTTTGTTAGAGCGTATGATCACTAATGTTAACTGAGCTGTGACTTGTTTGGTAGTTTAATGCAAATGACATCATATAGTCTTATGGCTCAAGCATCTTTGATTCTTTTAAGGATGTCTAACCCTAATAAATTCCCGAAGTGTTAAATGACGATGGAGTTGAATAATGAAATGAAGATCAAATTAGCTTTTCAAAAAAGAAAAAGAAAAAGAAATGAAGATCAAATTTCTGCTTCAGTAGACCTGTTCACAATGATGAAACCTATCAAGAAAAGCGAGTAGGAATAGATTAGACTTCTTGATTTATACCAACCGATGAAAAGACAGTCAGATTACTATGATGTTGCACTGTAGTGGTCAAATCTGAATGTCTAATAAGCATGTTGTTGATATTTCCTTAGTTCTGTGTGTGGTTCTTCAATCATGTATTCACATTCACTGAGTCAAGGTTTTATCATCACAACAGCTCTCTCTTATATGATGCGCTTAGCATGCAGTGACCTCTACAACAAGTTTCACATGCTTTGCACAACTACTTTTTTTTCCCGAACACATGCTTTGCACAACTAATTTGCTGATATGCCATTATTGCCTGCCTGTTTTGGGCCCATGATGACTCCAGCTTGGTTCGGCAGCCCCACTGTAACTTAATTATTGCTGTAGTCTCTCATTTTGTCTATGACAGATGACAAATTAACTGAAATTTGCCGTAGTTCTTACCTTCATCTTGTCTATGAGAGATGACCAAGTAGCTGAAATGGCAATCAAGTTGGATAGCAATAATGTTAGAGGCTTCAAGCATATCTTTACCAACACTTATGAATTGTGATGTTTCCTTGTTAGAGTGTATCACCAATTTTAGCTGTCAACTGAACTGTGACTTGTGTTTGGTAGTTTAGAGCAAATGAGATCGTGTAGTCCTATGGGTCACATCACATTTGTTTCTCTTAAGGATGTCTACCGTAATAAATTTGTAAAGCGTTAAATGATGATGAAATCGAATAATGAAATGAAGATCAAATTTCTGTATCAGTAGGCAGCTATGCACAATGATGAAACCTATCAAGAAAAGCGAGTAGAAATAGATTACATTTGTTGGTGTAATGATACAATGCACAAAAGAATCAATGCATGGGTGTCGATTTTGGCTGACAAAAGGAGGTTTTCTCAATCCTCTCAGCATTTCTTCCAGCATTTTGGACCACTGCTGCTAAGACACCTCGTAATGGAGTAGGACATATCCTAGAAGCAAGCAGCAACTTCACATGACACATGTTCTTGTGGGGAACTCTTGATCTGAATGATCACAGGGAATTTTCACCCAAAGAGGCACAGTCTTTTGATTGAGGTGGGCACAGAATTAAAGCGCAGTGTACTGATCATGACACCCCTTTCCAACCCACTGAGCCCCATCCCTCCCCATTGAGCCCTCCCGGAAAGATGCCATTAAACGCCAACGATGTGAGTTTTGGTAACATTAGCAAATGGCAAGTGAGCCTAGGACCATCTGGGCAGAGTTTTTCAGTTTTAAGAACTGAAAGCTCCTTTAAACTTGTTGACAATGTTTTGTTGAAGGCAGAAAGTGCAAGGCAAACTCTCAGGAGATACGATACTCCATCTTTGTCTAAATAAACAAATGCTTAGGCGTGCACAATTTATAAATGCAGATTACAGATTATCCTGTGCAAGCTGGAGCTGGAACCATTGAAGAACTTCAAGGGAATCTGCATACACAGGTTTGCCCATCCTTCTCCATAACCGGAAACTTTTTTGCGTGTCAGTAGCCTTTGAATTGAGTCTGAATATAGTGACTAGTCATTTGAGAGGAAGAAACAGTTGTCAAGTGACACGACCGCGAGACTAATAAATAGTTGCCCATTTCGTGCTTGGTCTGAAACGTCCTTACTGTCGACCTTCCGAGGAAATCTTGGGCTTTCTGAGAGGACAGCCTTGCGGATGACCCTAGCGCGCCCTCCCCTCGCTTTAGGCAGCCAGTGTGGGGTGTGGAGCTGAAGCGCTGAATGGTATTGATTCGATGGCAGCCCCACCATGTGATCTCTTCATGTAGGAGGGGCCGCCGGTTAACTTGTTTAATCACGGTTGCATAATTTTTTTTTCTCTCATCCAGTGCAGGTTTAGTTTAGCGCCGAGGAATGATGGCCGTGCATGAACGCACGCCGGTCGATAGCACTTGCCGGATTTAAGAACGGAAAGAGGGATTGATGATCCTCCTACCTAAAGCTTGCGCTGTGCCCTTTTGTTCTTGTACAGGAATGATGTTTGGTTGGTGTCCTGGAGAACCCCAACATCAGGCATGCTTGGTGCTTTACCTTGCTTTCAGGCTTCAGTAAGCCCGTGCCTCTCTGCTGTGCTGCTCATCCATGACCATGAGTCTGCTCCCTCACTGCATGGATGGAACACGGGCCGGTCTCGTACCGGTTGCAGTTGGCAGTTTGGTGAGACGTGGTGTTACGAGCCAATAATACAGCGTTTGCAATGTCACCTCTGATAGCGCCTAGCGGCAACTAACTGGCTAAGCCCCTCCCGGCCAGGCCAGCGAAGCCGGCGCATCCGCACGACACGCATAAAAAACAAGCAGCAGCCAGCAGCAGTTGTTAGCCGGGTGAAGGAGCATGTGCGTGTGCGTGCAGGACAGACGTCATCAACATTCCCCATCACGCCGAGATCTCACACATCGATCACGCGTCGCTCTCGGCTCCCGCGCGACACCGCCCCGGCAGCCCTTACGGGCGTACCCCGCCGCGGTGAGGGTGGTGAGGTGAGCCTGCCGCCCCGGTCCCGGAGCCATTTGGGGTGTTCCTCCTGGAAATATATATACACGTGTCGCGCCATCAATATTCAATAATCATGTACTGTATCACGTAGACGTAGTCGTTAAGTCGTGTGCATATGTTTGTTTATAATTGCGCTGCTTGTGATGATGATTGGTGAGGCCGGCATACACATACGATTTTTTTTTCATAAGCAGAATTTTTCAAAGAAATGCAAAAGGTGTTAATAGCCTACAGAGGTTGATCCATCCATACTGCTCTAGCGCATCTACTGCAAGTATAATCTGAACACATTACATTTCATTTTCTAGAGAGTACTCCGTATCCAACAGCTTGGGCATTTCAGTTGGATAATTCTGGTACAGTTGGGGCGCATCAAGTGATTCCCCTTCTATATATATAGTATATATATAAGAAACTATTTCACGAGGGAACATCTCATCCGATCCCCACATGATGCTGACCAACACAGGTTGCGACTGCGATCCGCGCCCCCGGGACAGTGGGCGGTTATCAAAAACGGCGCCAAATGGAGCTGCCCCGTGCGTGCGAGCCAGAGAGAAGGGAAGGGAAGGGAGAAGGAAAAGATCAACGAAAGCGCGTGGCGCACCAACTAGAGTCCTCGCGCAACCGAGCTGTCCCCGGCCTAAAAAACTGTCAAGAGCTCTGGCCCCATTTACCTCGCTCCTGCTACCGAATCTTCCTCACTGGCTGCCGTTCTCACCCTCCGCACCTGCAAAACCTTCCCCTTTTAACCTCTCCTCACGGTAAACCAGTTAATTCCTCACCAACCGTCCAGCCCAGAGGGGAGTCAACCGCCGGACAGCCCATCATCTTTTCGTTTTAACCATAACAGTAACCACTTAACTGCGGCCAATGAGAAAAGGTTTCATCACGCATGCATGGTTAAAACATGCGTCCATGCCGGTTAAACTGTTGAAAACTACTGTGGTTGCGAGGAATGTAGCGCATGATCAGAGCCTAATCCCAGTGGCAACAGAGGGGCAAAGATGGCACGAGTGGGCGTGATAAAGGGCAAGGGGAAAACTGAAGAAAGGAGGAGGGGTGGGTGAGGGGAAAGGCGGAACAAGCTTTCGCTTTCCTTCCTCCACCTCTTCCCTACGTGGGCTGTAGTAATTATTATGCGTGAGTGCCACCATAAGCGCGCATCAACAAGAGACTCGAGCTCCCGCGGCCAGCGGCGTATCTCCCCGTCTCCCTCTCCTTCTTCTCGCCTCCCGCGGCGCCCGGGTTCCCACGGCGGGAGGAGCGGCGGCGAGGCCTGCCCGTGCGCGCGACGACGACCGGCGGCCGGTGGCCGGAGCTGCCTTGCCAGCTTCGGCGAGATCAACCTTGGATGTATGGCTCTAGCCTTCGTTTGCCAGTTGGTTTGGTTCGTTCGCGTTTGCGGTTTGCGTGCAGATTGATCTGTTGGGCTGGTTATCATTTTTTCTGGTTCTTGGAGGGAATGCTGTTTCTTCCTCTTCGTTGTGATCTGGTTGCACGTGGGTGGGGTTCAGCTTCCCATTCTGTTGACGACTTGGCATGTATGTTCATGCGCTGGTGTGCCTGGCCTTGGATGATTCTTTCAAAATGAATTCGAGAAAGTTTTGTCCGTATGATCCTGCTCTGCTTACTTCTTGATGGTGTCATCTTTCAGTTCATGGAGATTACAATTGTGTCTGCGTCCCCCTTCTCTTATCAAAATGCCTATCGATTCCAACTGCTGTTGTGACCGCGATGTTCAGAATCCTTCTCACGCCTGAATTTGCTCCGGCCTTGTGTATCGCTCTGATTTAATTAGCAGGAAATGACTTTCGTAGAACTGGCGAGCAATCGTGTGGTTTTTTCTTTCGGTTGCGACATGCTTTTCCGCAGAATTTGACATGATATCCTGCACTTCTTTCTGCAGGATAAGAAAGTCAATCTCCTTCGTCCTGCGGTGCGGAGACCCTGATCTCGCCATCGAAGCACACGCTGGATCTCCGTGGCTGGCACCATCATGCTGCAGTACCTGGACTTCTCTCATGCCAGCACCTCAAGGAAGTGGGGGCACAAGCGACAGGGCGACGGTATGGCGATGCACCACTTGACATGAATTTCTGAATCCTTGATGGACCCGTGCTTCCAGGTATCTGCTTTTTTGGTGACTGAATTCGGAACCCGTGCTTCCAGGATTTGAAGCTCCAAGAAACAGCATGGAGTTCGCCTTGGAGGCTTCCCACAGCTACGGCGTTTTCCAAGAGGATGTCCCGGTGAGTCTTCCTTGTACCAGTATACTGCTCTGTCAGAGTAATTCCTTCCGTCTTCTGTCCCCAAAGTAGGCACTGTTCTGTTTCAGAAAAGAACATGTCTTATTTTTCTCTGACCAATAGTTCGTTGTGTGCGTGAAAAACTTTGATCATTCTTGAGCGACGAGGTACCTACTTTGGTAACTTTGTTGCGAGCTCCTACCTGCACTTGTAACTGATTGTAGTGACCTGAAATGACATAACAGAAACTGCATAGATAATGTCAAGCGGTAGCATCTACTGTTGCTGGCTGCATCTACTGAATAGTCTTTGCCTCCTTGTCATCTTTCCAATGCATCTACTGTTGCTGGCTGCATCAAGTATTTTTCTTCATCTCTTAAAAGATTCTGCTTTTTTGGATGAAGCAACGTTCAGTTACTATTTGGAAAATCCGTATTGTTTTTATTGTGCAAAAACGTCATAAACAAGAAATTGCAGTGATCTGACTATCTGATTGGGTTTCTTGTGAATTTAGCAGTATTCCTGCAATACGAGGCGGTACCCAAAGTCCGGGCTCAGCCACAGCTCTACCGCAATCAAGAAGCTTATCCATGAGGACATTTCCTTCAGAGCAAATGAAGACCACAAGAGGCCCGGTGTTATCGCGAGATTGATGGGCATGGACTCACCTCCGCTTAACGCAACCACTGAATCCATCAGCCATTCAGAAGAAAGAAGATCAGAGATCATCCCAAGATCAGTACCAAGAAGTAGAGATCCTTCTGAAATGATCTCAACCAAGCATGTCTCCTTCGTGCAACACAATAAGGACTCCATCAAGCATCCACCAAAGCAAGAAATCCGAGCCTACGACGACGAGAGGGATCTGTTTGGGCAGCTGAGCAAGAGGAACAATGAGTGGAGTAAGCCGCAGCCGCGAGAGCACCCGCAGGAGGAGGAGCTGCAGAAGTTCAAGAAGGACTTCGAGGCGTGGCAGGCGAGCAGGGCGTGGGAGCAATCAAGAAGTTTCGAGCTGGAGAGTAACTTCGACGACGACGAAGACAAGTGCACGGACATCGTGCCGTACAGGCACCAGCACCACAAAGGGAAAGATGCTAGCAGTGGCAACAGGTACATGCACTCCAATGACGATCTGCATCGGAGAAGAAGCAAGGAGAGCAGCACGTCAATCTCTGGGAGCCGTACGTTCTCTCTGACGAGCGCAGACGCGTGTTCCGCAAGGTTGCCACTCTCCAGGTTCTACCACGAGGAGGAGAGGTCGTTGTCGCCGACGAGGATCGTCGTCCTGAAGCCCTGCCCGGAGCTGAGCATGGACGACATTGAGGAGTCGTCGCTGGGGTCGCCGGAGCTGGTGAAGAAGGAGAACAACATGGAGGCCTTCCTCGAGGAGGTGAAGAAGAGGCTAAAGATTGAGCTCGAGGGGAGTATGGCCTCCGACGACAAGGCGGACCGGTGGGCCGCCGGAGGCGACATCCCGGCCGACCCCAAGCAGATCGCGCGGAACATCGCCAACCAGATCAGGGAGAACGTCACGAGGGACTTGCACCCGGCGCTGGTACGGTCGGAGTCGACTCGGTCGTACCGCAGCGACGTGCCATTCAATGGGCAGAGCCAGATGGACTACATCGGCAGAGATGCCAGGAGGCAGCTCTCTGACAGACTGAAGAACGTGCTGAGAAGGGAGCCGGACGCCGAGCCGCCGTTCTCTCACCGGAGAAGGGCTGCCTCGACGTCGTTCGACGAGGAGCCGAGGCCCAAGCCAAGGCACGACATGGCATCAAGGAAGGGGAAGATCAGGAGCAAGGAGGAGAAGAAGTGCGCGATCGAGTCCGACGTCAGGTCCTTCAGATACGGATCAAACAAGACACCAACCCAATTGGACTCCGAGCCAGTGTCGCCGAGAAACCTCATGAGATCGTTCTCGGCGCCGGTGTCCGGGACGACCTTCGTGAAGCTCCTCTCGGAGGAGCCGCGGGTGCTGACCGGAGCACGGCTGCAGCGCAAGCAAGATGGCCACGGGAGCAGGCCGTCGTCAGAGGAGAGAAAAGGGAGGAAGGATGCGTTCAACATCAAAGGCAGGGTGTCCAACTTGAGACAGAACCTGGGGCTCAGAGCGAAGCTGTTCGGCAAGAAGTTCCACGCCTCCGATGACTCTTTCCCGGACGACCTCCCTCCGATCGGCACGCTCGTCACCGCCCCCTCCGTTCTCATACACCCCGGCGTCCTCCAGGTACGGCAACTCCACCAATGTTAATGCTTTTTCAGAGCCATTATTGCAATCTGACATGAGGCCAATTGATGCTCGTTTGGTTGCAGGAGAACTCCACCGAGGTGCCGCCGAGCCCGGCGTCGTGGTGCAGCAGCCCGCCTGACGAGATGAGCAGGGGAGGCTACCCGAGTCCTGTCTCGCCATTGGAGGCCTCCTTCAGCGAGCACCGGTCGCCCTTGAGGACGGCAGCTAAGGACATGAGCTCAAGTGCTTGCGGTGAGTACCAAATGTCAAATGATGCTGATCTACCTAGGATGATACACTGAATACATTCTTCAGAAGTTTATGTTTGCATGAGTTAATCAAAGAATCTCTTGTAGAACCAAGAATCTTGTTAGTTCAGGCTGAAGAAGAACAAGCTGAGACAAGTGACCAGGACGACGACATGGACGAGTTGGATCACCCCATCAAATCTTTCATCAGAGCTGTTCTTCTCGCTGCCGGCTTGTACGGAACGAGGCATAATCGTGGCAATCTATCATTACACTGCGAAGCTAAGCCGATCCCCAAGCGGGTGTTGGAGGAAGTCGAGTCCTCGTCCTCAAGCTTGTCTGCATCATCAGATGGCGGTGCTCTTACAGAAGTCGATCGCCGACTCCTCTTCGACCTGATCAACGAGGCGCTGCCGGGAGCCGTCCGGGCCTCGACGACGCTGTGCACGTTCGACAAGTGCTACGCCGCGGCGCCGAGAAGAGCCCCCAGTGGCAAGAAGCTGCTGGAGGCGCTGTGGAAGTCAGTGCAGGTGTGGCTGGAACCTCCAAGCGACAACACGACGTCGAGCTCCGCCTCCGTGGACGTGCTGATCGGCCGTGACCTGAGCATGTCAGCGTGGCACGGCGAGTTCCGCGACGATGCCGACGAGCTGGGAAGGGAGGTGGAGGAGGAGATGTTGGACGAGCTGGTCGACGAGATGGTGTGGGACGTGCTCCTCAACGTGGGTGACTGATGATTGATAGGTCTCTCCTGACGGGTATGCTTGTACATTTTGGGGTGCTCCTTTTTTTTTCTACCTCTTCAGAGTGCTTGCCGGAGTTGCGATCGGGTGTTACGTGAGTGAGAAATGTAGCTATGTTTGCGTGTGAATTTTAAGAAAAGGAAGGCATGCTTTGTGTCATTGTGGTGCAGTTTTTTTTCCTTTTTACTCTACGGTCTTGCTTTGGGTGTGGCACATTTTCCTACAAATAGCTGTATATATTCGATGTATTTTTTTGTCTAAGGAAAATGTTTTGAAATCCACGAAATTAATTAATTTTGAACGTTGGTCTGTATCCACATTGGATCCACCGCACGGCCAGCCCCAGCCCTGGACTCCATGCGCTGACGCTAGCTGTACTGGGCCTCCTTTCTTTGATCGATCCGTGGGCCGTGGCAGGCTGCTTGGACGATGCCAAGCGGCGTGTTTAGAGTAGTAGTCTTTAAATATAAATGAGGGATACAAAATGGGAGAGAAATAAATTTTTATTATTGATCTCTGTTGACGCCAGATTTTAACACATGTTGAATCGGCGTCAGGAAAGGAAGAGATTGGCCGATGCGGCAGATCTAAAGGCTACAGTGAGGAATCGGCCGATTCAGGCTACAGTTGGGAATCGGCCGATTGCCAATGCAACTTGCGCCAACAGGGAGGGTGAAAGCTATTGAGACCACAATAGAGAATCCCGGTCAAAAGCAGCCTGATGTTGGTCAACGGAACGATGCCGATTCGGTCTAGAAGCAATGGAAAGAATCCTGATTGGATTAGGAGATGGCGGCAGAAGATTCTGCGGGAGTCCGTTTCCTTTTTAAAGATATTATAGATATAGTAGTTTTCTTGTTTTAAATAAGGTTGTAACAAGTCGTAATCGACCAGGAGTCCTAGTTTCAGGGTATAAATAGGAGTCGCTAGGGCTTTGCAAAAAAGAACACATATATCAACAACAATACTTCTACTTTTTCAGCAATTTACTTTCAAGTCGGCGACTTCGCCAATACTTTTCTTCTTTCACGAGTTCATACGGATTGGCAGGACTACATCAACTTGATCTCCGGCCAATTGGTATGTTCCGCTTATCGAGTAATATCCGAGCTTTAACTACGGGCGCATCGCTGTGGTTTCATTTGGATTTATTCATCAGTTATCGATATTTACTAGAATTGCAAGTTTTACCTGTTATTCTAGTATTATCACCAGTTATCCAGCTTGAGATCAGAGTAATCGGCTTCGTCATCGTTCTTCTTCGATTTATCATCTCACAGCCGATTAGATCTATTTCAAGTGTTGTCTCTATAGTAATTGTTTAGATCACTCCAACAGTTTTCTTTACAATTAATACACGATTATCGGCTGATCTATAGCCGATCATCTCTACAGCAAATTGGCCGATTCGCCGCCGACGCGCTCCTCAGGACAGATCGGAACTCCAGCCGATCGGAGCGCCTGGAATTTAATACTTTATTTCCTTGTCAATCAACAGGTCAGATTGACTGGCACGCCGCGTGAACCGCACCAGGGCGATAACCCGAACAGGAGCTAAGCAGATTCTCCCAGGTCGTGTGTCCGACGCTGAAGACCATCGGCCGATTCCTGTCTGGCCGATTTTAGCGCCAACACACTTTTGGCACGCCCGGTGGGACCAATCCAAGATCTGATATGTCGAAGAACGTAGAAATCTCCGATACCAACATCATTGAGGTCACAGAAGCGGATCTCAAGGACGACCAGAGGGAAGAATTAGCTAAACATCTAGAAGATTACAAGAAGATGTACCTTCAGTCGTTCAGTCGTACCAGAAGCAGGGAGGCTGTCAAGAAGGCTCCTATTCCAGTTCCCCGCCACATCACCATCGCTGAAGACTCGGGCAAGATGTCCGATATGATCCAACAGTCCGTCTACCAGGCATTCATTGATCAATCCTCGGTGATGACCAACACGGTGTATAATGCCGTCGTCAGTTCTCTGGCCAGCGGAGCAGTCCAAGGCTATCAGGGACTAGCGTATGCCCCGCCAATCACGCTGCCAGCTAGAAGCTCACCATGCACATCCCAATCGGCTCCTCAGCCGATATTAACGCAACGCGAGGGATACAATACTCCGTTGCCTCCAGCGTCTCCAAGGTACAGCGGTGAACCATGTTTTCCGTCACAGACACCGTTGCAACCTGTCCAGGTCGTTTCTGTACAATCACTGCCTACAAGCTCAGTACCCTGGGGGATATCGGCGACAACGGCTTTCCTCGATCCATCAACCGGGCATGGAAGCTATCCAACCCAGGTGACTCACCAATCGGCCGTCCGGCCGACGGTCCCTCAGTATCAGCCGATCTCATCAGAAATCGGCAGGGGGGCAAGCGCTGTAGAAGCATTCAGAGGCGCGGCGCCAATGATGACATATGATGGGGCGGCGGATTCACTTCGCCATCAACTATCAGCTGCTCAGCAGAATTCGTCGCATGCTTCGATTCATCACCCAGCCGTTCCAGCTCTTCAGCACATGCCCGCGCCGCGAACAGTTGTTCATCAGCAGCAGGTGGACTGGACGGCAAGAATAGCAGAAGTGATCCAGGACCAGTTTGGGTTGAAGCCAAAAGTGCAGACTTACACATACAAGACGCCATACCCATCGGCCTATGACTTGCTACCGTTCCCACACCGCTACAAAGTACCCGATTTCACCAAATTTTCGGGGCTGGACGACACCTCTACCGTGGAGCACATTAACAGATTCATCATCCAGTGCGGGGAAGCCGCCACACAAGATGCTCTGAGGGTGCGTCTGTTCTCGTCGTCTCTGTCTGGATCGGCCTTCCAGTGGTTCACCACTTTACCACCCAATTCCATTGTTACTTGGGCCGATCTAGAAAAGCAATTCCATAAGCCACCTTTTATTTGACCCAAAGTGAGTGTCAAAAACACTCTTGCTAGGACTTTTGGTCTGGATCCAGTAGGTGTAAGGCAATCTCAGACGGAGAAATGTCAACATTGTAGACTTTGCATAATTGGTTCAACATAACCAATATTCCTTGTGAAAATTTTAACCCTTGAACTCAATGTCACTTCCCATAATGACATAGTTAGGGCGTTCCAATTACTCAGCGCCTGAATATGTGCACACATATGCTGATCTTTAGGATGACGCACATCCATAGGCCTTGGATAGTAAATATCCATGAGGTGTCAATCAACTTGATATTGATTAGCATTCACTCCATTTATCATAAAAGCTTGTAACAAGCTATCTCTCTTATTACCATACTTCTCCCCCTCTTATTAGGAGTTGAGTGGTTTTCAAATGATACCTCCACTCTTTCTGGCACAATACAATGATAAACAAATTACACCATGAGTAAATGCATTCGGCAGATTATTTGCAAAACATTGCAAATTTATAAGATTCCGAACCAGTAGTTCAGATTCTTCTTATACGTGGATAAAATGTGGGGTGAATATCAACATATGACATTCACTCCTAATTCCTGGCATTCTGTGTGGTATAAATCTCCCCCTAATGCCTGGAATCCTCCTCATAAATAATCAGCATACGGGCTATGAATAAAATCCCCTTTGGATAATCCGAGGTATGTAACGAATGACGGATACTTCAACCTCCAGGATTTCCATGCCCATAAGTGTATGCTGAGGTGGTGATATCAGTATGTGCAAGACATATCTGACCTTGTAAATGGGAAATATTTGATCATCAAATATCCATGTACTTGCTGCAAACGGAGGGAGCCGTATGATTGCAGTTTAATGAATTTGAAATGAATGTGGTGTGTATATCCATATTCATATGCACCAACAAATGTTGGCAATTCTCAATTCTACCTTGATATTTTTCTTTTCTTTCTCCGCGGATAGATTGAATTTTAACTTTAAATTTTTTAAGTGGATAGAGAACACGATATCTTACGTTAAAAAATACTTTAAACTTTTCGCAGGTTAGAAAGATTTAATACAAAATTGATTTTAGAGATATATTTTTACATGAAAAGTAATTATGAAAAAATTATAATATATTTGTTTAGTATATAGCATCATATTATACATTTTTGCAAGATTTGAAGTTAAAATTCTGCTTGTACGTGGAGAAATAAAAAATAAAAATCTTATTAGGGGTAGATAAGTAGACTAGACCAAATAAAATAGTTTAGAGAAGTAAATGAGCATAAATTTTGTTTAGGGGTTAAGCAAGTGGATTTATAAAGAGAGTAATATGGACTTTTTTTAAGATAAAGATAAAAGATTGACCAATGGGTGATGTATGTATATTTTCGGAAGATCATAAGTCATAACGATTGATAGACCTTTCTTGTGGAAAAGCGGAAGACTCGAGGGGTCAATTAAGAAGTTTGCCCGCTCACCATCTCGACAACCGGAGGTACCCAACCACTGCCCTCGCGACACACGACAGGGAGAAGAGGCTCGTGCTCCTGCCGCCCGCCGCGACACGCTCCCCACGAGATCTCCACCGCCCGCCGCGGCAGATCCACCGAGCCGCACCTCCGCCAGCGTGGTCTCACTCTTGATCCCGGAGATGGCGGGGATGGAGGCCTTCGAGGCCTACTTCCGCCGCGCGGATTTGAACCAGGACGGCCGCATCAGCGGCCAGGAGGCCGTCGCCTTCTTCCAGGGCGCCAATCTGCCGCAGCAAGTACTCGCCCAGGTGTGTCCCCAAAACCCTCCCTCCAATCCGCGCATTCGCACACTTCGAGCGCCCAATTTTAGGTGTGATCTCCGCAAATGATAGTAGATCCCCGTCCCTCGAATTCGAATGAGTTGGAGTTTTTCGGATGCGCGCAGGTATGGATGCACGCCGATCAGAACAAGACCGGCTTCCTCGGCCGCCCGGAGTTCTTCAACGCGCTGCGCCTCGTCACCGTGGCGCAGAGCGGGCGTCAGCTCACGCCCGATATAGTGCAGTCGGCGCTGTATGGTCCAGCCGCGGCTAGAATTCCAGCTCCGAAGATTGCCACAGGACCGGCTCCTCCACAGATGGGTGCGGCGGGGGCTGCTAGGCCGCAGGGGAGTGCTGCTATGATGACTCCAGGGCAGGTTGGCGGGGCTGCTGCCGCACCAAGGCCCCAGGGGAGTGGCGTGATCCCGACTTCCACTCAAGTTAGCATGCCACAGGTGAACCCTGGAACTGCCTCAAGACCCCAAGGGATCAATTCTATGATGCCAGGTGCAAGTCAGGGTGGTGCTCTGCAGGCAACTCAATTTGCTGGACCAAGGGCAATGCAATCACAGCCTTCTAACATGGGATTTAATCAACAACCCCCTTCAAGTACTGGTTTCATGCGGCCTCAGGTGGGAGTTCCAGCATCATCACTTCAAGCTCAAGCGCCTGGAACCAATCAAGGTCCACTGGGTGGAGGCGGCATGGGAGGATCTGTCGGTTGGCAAGGTAGTAATGTTGCCTCGGCGGGAGGTATTCCACAAGCTACACCAGGAGCTGCTCCTTCACAGGCAACACGAGGTGGATTTGGCCTAGGATTGCCTGGGACAATGAGCGACATGGCTGCTGGACAGCAGGTACAAGCAATGTCCTCATCGCCATTGCCTCCGCAGAGCAATATTGCTGTTTCGCCTCAGGATTCAAAAGCTTTGGTACTGTCTGGAAATGGCCCTGCCAGTAGCTCAGGATCAAGCACAGACATCTTCTCTGCTCTTACGCAGCCAAAACCAAGCGTATCTGCACCTGCACCTCTGACAAGCACAATTCCCAGCTCATCCAGTTTTATGTCCACACCAACTGGATCTCAGAACCTGACTAATCTTGGACAGCTTGGTTCTTTGCATGGTAACAGCCAACCTCAACAGACTCAGCCTATCACAAAGCCAAACCTTCCTGCTCCAGCTGCACCTGTTGTTTCTGCTGGGATTTCTAATTCAGCTTCCCAGTGGCCAAAAATTAGTCAATCTGACATCCAGAAGTACACGAAAGTCTTTGGGGATGTTGATAGGGATAGAGATGGCAAAATAACTGGTGCAGAAGCTCGCACGCTGTTCCTCAGTTGGAGGCTTCCAAGAGGTGGGATATTGTCTCCAACTTTCCACTGCCCTAATTTTGTACTTGTTGATTACCTGTTTTATTTCAAATTTAGTTGCAGTCAATGTTATCATACTGTTAATATTGCTGGTTCTTTCACCTTTTCCGTTGATGTGGTTCTTTCATATACCATAGATATTAGCTAATGCAAGTTTTATTCTTTTAACTAATTCAGAGGTCCTGAAGCAAGTGTGGGATTTGTCTGACCAAGATAATGATGGCATGCTTTCTCTGAGAGAGTTTTGCATTGCTCTTTATTTAATGGAGAGGCACCGAGCTGGAACTCCTCTGCCCCCAGCACTTCCTGACTCTCTTAGGCATGATGAGACGTTGTTACGAGCTACAGGATTGCCTTCAACAGCATACAATGGTCCATCATGGCAACAGAATCAAGGTAATACTTGGCTTATCATCTGGCTCTCAGCTAGCATAAACATATTGCGATATGACATCCTGTGTTGGTCCGTTGCTTACTTGCTAGTTTATGCTGGGTCAGGGTTACCACAAAGAGGCCCTGGAGTACCTGGCGTGCCTACCAGTGGTGTGCGGCCACCCTTGCCACAACATTTGCAATCACAGACTGATGGCACTAGCAGACCAGGGCAGCCAAGACCTCACATGCCTGGTATGGATAATCACGCGGTAGCTCAAGGAAGCAAAGATGAGAGAATTGGAGTAAACTCAGCTGTGCAGGAGGTGGCAGATGCTCCTAAGAAGGTATGTGGACCCACCCTTGTATCCTGAATTGTCTGTGTTGATCAGCTTACAACTACTGTTCCACTTTTATCAGGCTGACTCTGTTGGTCAATTCAGCAAGTTGATGCACCTTTAAGTTAGTTCAGCTGTTCTAAATTGTTCATTAAAAGAGATGCATACATCTTACTTTGGTAGGTCGGATCAGGTGTGAAAGTGTGAATCCATGAATGAACTGTTTTAATGCACCCCTGGGCTAGGCCTGCTGTACATTTGATCTTTTTTTTTTGGTACCAACACCTGTTATTTATGAGCTTAATGTCGTTAAGTGCACATTTAGTCTGTATCACTTTGCAGTTGTGTCACACCATAAATTAGTTCATTACATAACCATTAAGGTGTGGTGATTTTGCCCCAAACAAATTTCCACTCCATGTGTATCAGGTTAATTATATATGCTCATACTCTTGCTCAGAATATGTCCTGGAGACAATATCTTAGTACTTATATTAGTTAGCTGTTATTGGTAACCTTTTGCTCGTTGCCAAGCAACTCCCTCTCAAATGGCAGTAAGAGGTCTGAGTCAGTTCCCTTGTTGCAATTATTTTCTCCATGCAACTTATGTTTTTAATTCTGTACTGGCAAGTATCATGTGCTTGATGCATATAACGCTTTCCTTTTTTACTAATTTATACATTTGAAACCATTTACCTTCTCTCTTTTGCATTTTGAAGGTTGAAGTGGAGAAGCAGGTCCTGGATTCCAGAGAGAAACTGGAGTACTACCGCACAAAGATGCAGGATCTTGTAAGCACAGTTGCAATTTGGGTTTAGTTAGATATTTGAACATTGAGATTAAAAGTTGTCTTTCAGCATTCTTTTAACTCCTTTATTCCTTATTTTGAAGGTCCTGTATAAAAGTCGGTGCGACAATAGGCTGAATGAGATCACAGAAAGGGCGTCCTCTGATAAACGTGAGGTACAGATCCCTGCCTATAGTTGCCCCTTTTGAGCTGTATTTAATCACAAGTTCTTGGAGGCAGGCAAATTAGTAGTACATTGCATTGCTTCTTTTATGATGCGGACCAAAATTGTAAAATGTAATTGCTCATTTGAGCTATTTTTCAATGCTAAATGCTTGGAGACACAAATTAATAGTTGAGCTTCTGTTTGTTTTCCAGCGAACTAACATATAGTGTTAATGTTAATTTAGGTGGAATCATTAGCTAAGAAATACGAAGAGAAGTACAAGCAAGTGGCAGAGTTAGCTTCCAAACTGGCAGTTGAAGAAGCTGCATTTCGTGACGTTCAGGTATTTGCATTTCTGCACCTTAGAAAAATAAAAATTTCGCTTCATATATTTTTTGTATTATCATCAGTCTCATTTGCATTCCATCCTCTTGATTTATGTTATCTTCTATCTTGATGGATTTCTGTATCTTAAACTGGAGTATGTTCTTTTTTCAGGAGAGAAAAGTCGAGCTGCATGATGCGTTAGTTAAAATGGTACAGGGCGGAAGTGTTGATGGTTTGCTTCAGGTACGCTGTAACTTTGCTAGGTAATTTTTTGTTGTATTTCTCAATAACACTGGTGCTTTCCTAGGTTCGAGCCGATCGAATCCAACATCAATTAGAAGAGATGGAGAAAGCTCTTAGTGAACGGTGCAAGCACTTTGGACTTGAATTCAAGTCGTCCGCTACTGTTGAGCTTCCTTCTGGTATCTGATTTTCCATCTTCCCGTTTACTTATTTCATTATTCCTGAGTTTACTTCATGTTGTCTTTATAATGCTAGCGACTAGCGAGAAAACTGCATACCATTGCATTGTTTTGCACCCCGCAGTTTTCATATATATAAAATTGCATATCTTTTGATCACTTGTCTTTATATGTCAGGTTGGGAACATGGGACACAAGAGGGAACCATCGAGTGGGATGAAGACTGGGATAAATTTGAGGACGAAGGTTAAATTCTTCCATTTCATTCTGCTCTATGATTACTCAAGCGAACGTGAAGTTTGTTTTCTTTTTGAAGCTGGCCATATTCTGTTTATACAACAGAGTATTCTGCATGTTGTGCACAGTTTTGCAATCCAGTGTCTGCCATGCTGCTGCTTACAAATTGTTTGTGCCTTTACTAATGGGTGTTAGCATAAAATCCATACCTGTGAAAGATGTCATGTCTTCCACACCTGTAAACAGATACCAGCAATATCGTATCCTGAAATAAGCAACCACAACTGTTTCTAAGCCTGATACATTGTGTAGTTATGATTTGTTAATGTCAGCTATGTAGATAAATTCATTTCCTATCATTTTCCTTGTTTGGGTTCATTTTCATCCGATATGTCAAATCAGTGCCTCTAGTGAACCTTCTGTGGCTAGGACATAGTTAATGTTGTGCTTAGATTTTGATGACATGGGCTATTGTAAATTTGTGTCTTCTATTTGGGCAAGCTTTTTCCTCGTTTTCCAATTTAGTCTTACTGTATTCCTGATTGTATCATATGACATAGCAGGGTTTGGTATTGTTAAGGATAATGGTACGATACATGAAAACCCAGTTTCTGCTGAAAATACAAAAGTACCATCTCTTTGGGATGATGGGGATGATATGTCCCCTGTTGCATCTTCTAATGGTCATATCAAGGATGAAAAGCGTTACAGTGGCGGTGAACGAGTGGCTGAGAGTGAGATAGGATATGATTTTGGTGATGATTCTGTGAGGAGCCCTGGTAGTGCTGGAAGGAGTGCCCCAGGAAGTCCATTCAAATCTTCCCGCTTCGGGATGCATGACTCATCTCCCAGCAAAAGAGAAAGCTACAGGTACTTGTTTCCACCTTTGGTCTGCATGTTCCTAGCTGTCTCTGAAAAAGACGCTGAAGAGTGTTAACATAAATGATATTTGTGTCCCATATGTGAATAACATCAATTATTATTTTGATGCAGTGACCATGGTGGTTCTGAATCTGTTTTTGGAGACAAGTTTGCTGATGAAACTTCCTGGAACTTTGATGATCAAGATACTGACTCTGTTTGGGGTTCTACTGCTCTGAACACTGTAAGCTATGCAGTTTCTTCTTCTTCTTTTGTATGTGGATGCATGTCTCTCCCTTGCCTGTTTCTGATGAACTGTCTTAATACAGGAGGCTGATCATCATGGTGGCGCACATAACTCTTTCTTTGGGTCTGAGGCAGGCTCGCCAAGTGGCGCTAGTGTATTTGGAAAGAAGAGAAGTTCGTTCTTTGATGATTCCGTCCCAAGTACACCTGCATACACCTCTGGATTCTCACCCAAATTCGGTGAAAGCCGTGATGATAGCTCCTCTTATAACTTCGGGAGGTTTGATTCCTTCAGATCCGAAGACACTGGATTCTTCCCTCAGGAAAGTCGTTTTTCCAGGTTTGACTCCATTAGCAGCTCCAAAGGAGAGACTGTGCCAGGATTTGATACAGCGAATAGCTCACGGAATTTTGGTCGATTTGACTCTTTTGATGATGCTGATCCATTCGGTTCAAGTGGACCTTTTAAAGCATCTGGAAGCCGGTCTCCCCCTAAGTTCTGATATGCTTTCTGCTCTGATAGGGATTGTATCTTGTGAGTTGATTTGTCAATACAAGGTTTGGATTCTTTGAGTGAACTCAAACATTTTGATGCCATCGATAGTCATTTTGCTGGACATTTCTACCATTTGCCTCGTGTACAATTTCCCAGCCCATCTCACGTACAAAGTGGACAGGTTTGGGTTATATCTTTATTTTTTGTAATCATTTTCTTGATCTTGTAAGTTGTAAATTACACCGAGTTTGTCTTTGTTTATAGTTCATGTGTATTGGACAACTACTCGTAATAGCCTTTTTATTTTCTTCATTATACTTATGTACACTATGGTTTACCAATGTTGACTCAAGACTTTGAGTAAGTTGGGAAAAGCTTCAACATTCTTTATAATCTCTGTCATGCCTTGTTTCTACTCCTGACACCATTTAGAATCAGTTTCAGTGTTGTTTTCCCTGTAGTCTCCCAAGTGCAATCTAACTCCTATGTACTGTATTTTTACCTTTTTACTAGTAAGCATGCCTGCGCTAACGCTACGGATAAATTTCAGACATACAAAAAACATACATGTCCTATTGAAAAATCAAATCGACAACATAGTACCAGTATTACATAACAGTTGGCTAGCAATATTTGCTTTTTTCACAGCTTTTCCTTTCTATGCTGACTTCTAGATATTTAATCCTTTGAAATGAGAAAAAATCAGGGTTTTCAACCGGAAGCTCCAAGTAATCAAGTTTGCCTACACACTTGATGCACATATTGTATTAACAACAGCTCCAACTCATGTCTATGAGTCCCTTTATCTGTTCATTCTCCTGCTGCTGCTTCTCCAACGCGGTGTATTGAGTTTCCACCCATATCTCCTAACCCATGTCCAAGCAGCACCAAAGCTGCATCACAACCCAAATTGCCAAGAATAGAAATGCAGACATATCTGAATTATGTGGCTCTATTTCGGGAGCACTTGAGGCTGAAATCAGGTAGAAGTCATCACGAATGATTCTATGTGATCTGCAAGACTGCAACTACATGGATTGCTTGCAAAATGCAAAGACAAAAGAAGGAACATTTGCATGTGCAGAACAAGCACATCAGACTAAATGCAGTAGAGAGAGAAACCCTTCAGCATACTTCCAAATTGATTAGACTCTTGCAAGTAGGTAGTCTCCATATCATAAACCTGGGAGAGTATTGACATTAACATTAGTTCGACAAAAATTACCTAAATCATGAACAGTAGAGCTTTAAATTGCTCTGTTTGCTTCATTGATTTTATATTTGTTCATGTCTAAGGAACTAATGATGATTTCTCAGTCTTCGGTAAAGATAATTTCCCATCTAGGTATTACTCACCTAACAAAAAACACACTTCAACACGAAAGTTTACAAATATTTTGACATCTTTATGGCACTTAAGGTATATAAGTTTACCTTTAAGTCAACTTTACTGCATGCAGGTGACAGCTGCTTATTTAGAAAATAAAAAGGATCAGTCACAAAAAACTGCTAAGTATTGCGCTTCCTCGGCTGTATTGAAAAGCTCCAGACGAGGAATATGCATCCCTCCCTTTTATGAACAAGAAACATTAACCTTTTTTGTTAACTCAGTTGTTCAGCTGATTTAATCATTTTGGACAAAAACATAAGGATCACTACTGAAGTAAGATTATTTTCAGTATTGTGGAACACTTTACAGAATCCTGTGATAAATCATAATACAATACAACATAAAAGTTCTCATGGTCATCATATAAGTGGAATGTCTCATTTATTATGATTCGTTTCTGAAAAACACAGCATAACAGCAGCCTTTTAGTTCGATAATCAGCATATACAGTTTTTTTTAGCATCAAGTGTTCCATATCTCTTGAACTGAAAGCTGTCAATAAAGCATATAGGAAGGAGCCCTTTGGAAAGAGAGCATGGTTAAGTGCTTCAGCAAAATTCAGTTTTCTCTAGATCCTTTCATTTAATCAACCTTACTCTAGATCCTTTTAGTTTTACACGATTCATCATCTCATATCAAGTAAAAGAATGTGGTCCACTTCCAGGCTTCCAGCAACAAAAAGAATAGGTCTGAGCAAGCCTCTTTGCATATTTGCAATATGAGGAAGTATCCCACAATGAAAAGCACAACATTATCCTCACATCAGAACCTGCAATGGCATAATTTCTGTGGACCTTGCATACTTAATCTGATGGAAACTTACAGCATACATATTTAATTCCATTAATAAAAACAAACCATGTATCAGCCCCATGTTAGTATATGGAAATGTGGCCCATTTTCTTCAAATTTTTATTATGATGTTCCACATAACTATCCAGGTATAGGAACATTAGCTAAACTACCTAATTTATTGGACAGAAGATGTACAACACTTCTGGTTGAAATTTCACCTGATGATCTCATCTAGATGGATTGATCTCTGAAGCCTTTCTTTCTGCAAATTACCAACAATTGAAATAGAAGACGCTCGTCTATTAGACTTGTCAGGTTAGCAATGTTTCTCCAATGGCCCAATATACAATATAGATACAGAAACAACACGACAAAGATCATCTGTGTAGCAAAATTGTGGCCTAAAAATATTGCTGGCCTAAAAAAAGAGGAATCCACAGATTTCAATATGGGTCTGAACGTGGTGATTTCATGGCTTCATTTGCTATTAATTGAGGATCTGTGCACACGATAAAAAGGAAAGGATGGAGATCTGATTTTTACATGTGTAGTTATCTATATGTACGACGAGTAAAAATCAATAAACATACTTGGAAAGGAAAGGATATTTGTTTACCTCCTGAAGAAACTTGTATCTGTCTCACGTCATTCGTGACTCATGGAGATTGAGATTGGTGCTGAGGTTGTTTTTCCGAGCAACTTGCTGTTTCGCAGGCACAAATGCTGAAATCACGTCATCCCAAGGTGTTCACCGCGTAGGCAAGTTCGCGGCGATCTGCAGCAGAGCGTTCCCGCCGCCGCTGCCTCCTCTGCGCGTCAGCATGAACGCCACCGGACAGGCAAACCCGCCTCCGCCGCGTCATGGCCTGCAGCCTCCGGGCCTCCCGCAGATCCGCCGCCGCCACGCCCACGACGCCTCATCGTTGCCTCTGCTGCCTGGGGCCGCGCGCCCAGCCGCTGCCTGTGCCCCATCGTCGCCTCCACCCCCGCGTTGCTTGTTCGTCCGGGCGGCGCTGGCGAGGTGGGACGACGCGGGGCTTGTCCTGGCGGGAGGGGCAGGGCTTGGCCCCGGCCGGGAGGGGCGGGAGCGGAGCGGGGAGGGGCCGGCCGGAGGCCGGAGCCGGGAGGATTTTTTTGGGAATAGAAGAAAAAGGGGCGCGGGGGAGCGGGGTGGGGAATCGAACCCTAGGCAAAGCGTTGCGTGCGCTGCGGGGGCGTTGAAGCCCGTCGTGGCTGGGATGATCCAAATAACATCCGCCGTCGGATGGAGTTGAACACATCATGTAAAGGTTGTGGACCATCGATTTTAATAGAGTAGAAACTCTGGGTACAAAATCATTGGTGCACTACCTCCAGCTTCTCTCAGTTGGGGGCGCATTTGTGGGTGGCTGTAGCAAAATTTGCATCCTTGTTTTAGTGGGTAAGATAAGTTAGAATGATGTCGCAATATTGCCTAATGACCAACAGCTGCTAGGACTTTACGGGTGTCAATCCTTGCAACCAGCATCTGCACAGAAGTTCAAGAGTCATGACTGAGATTTTCATTAGGTTGCCATGCCCGTATTCATTCTGCTGAGCTTTTGAAGTCCTCGTTATTGTTTTGCTGGTAATGGTATTCGTTTACGGAATGGTGCAACTAATGTGGCAATGTCAATGTCACATCGTGTGTTCGTGCAGCATGCAACTGGGTTCTCTTGCTATATAATAATAGCTGGCCCTAAATATCGGTCGCCCACCAAGTTTCTATATGTCACGCGACACAAAAAAGAGCTTTAACTTTGTTATGAATAGCACTACAGTGTGTCTTCATGCGCTCCAAACTATCTCCCCAACGGGAACAGCATACAACCACTACATGATACCAGCTCATCAAAACGCCGGCGAAAACCAACAGCTCGCTTCTGACAAAAATTAATTACTTCCGCATAGGCACTAAATTATGGAGTAAGTTTGCACTTTTCCATTATTCAAAAAAATTGTGGTATCGATTTTTTTGAGAATGTTGAGGTCTATGCAGCAGCCAACTTCAACTCCTCTTGGTCTTCAAGATTCAGAACATGGAGCAGCTTTGGCCAAGATTCAGGGATACCTCCAGGCAAGTCAAATTCCAAGAGCTTCCCCTGCTCCCTGTAGAAACCCTCCACAGGTTGACTCTGCAAAGTTCAGGAAAAACAAATGTTAAGAATAAAGGCCTGGATTCAGTAAGTTTCAACACGTCTATGAGACTATGAGAGCAGTGCTATTATGAAATAAAGTCAAGACAATGCAAAGTATATCTTTCAGGAACCAAATCAAACATGCTAAAACAAGGAAACACTAGATCTTCTCTCATGCAAGCCAATGACTCCACAGATATCTATTATACAGGTTTGAACATCTCATACGGCAGAATGTTTCAGGTTGTAAAGAAGAAATTTTACAGAAACACTGTGATCGAGCTATGGAAACGCCACAAAACACAAAACAAAACGACAAGATCTAAAGGCCTCAAATTGCAAAGTATACCGACCAAACCAGAACTGAATATTCAGCACTAAGTGATAATAAAGCGTACATTTTGTGAATGATACAGCAAGTATGAAACTATGAATTGAAAAACAGAACCATACCATGTCATTATAGATCCGAAGCCGATTTCTGACCACCTCTTCAGTATCATCAGCTCGGGTGATCATCTTTGACATGCAGTTATTTGGGGGTAATAATGGTTCCATGTAGATTGCTGGTAATTCGTTTTCACCCTTAACATCAATGCAGGCCACATTGAAGTTCTTTCCACACTGGCTGCAAATCCTTCTGCCAAGGCACTTTTCAACTAAGACATCTTCCCTCAGTTTTAGATTAACAACCATATCGATGTCCGTAACTCCATCAAGAATTTCCTGAAAGGGGAGAGGGAATAGTTCAGACTACAGTAATCAAGTGCACGTATGAACAAGTCTCTGACTACAACATTTTATCTTGTAAGTCTTGCTAATGACACATTACCCCAGTACTTATGAGTTCAGATCGCACTATAGCAACAATGGCTGCAAAAGTGTTTAAATTTGTTTCAGAAGGTACTACTCCATTTGTTTTCAGTAGGCATATTAGGATTTTATAAAAAGGTAGAAGTTCAAAAAATTTGATCAACAATTAGTCAAAGTTATATGCGCTTAGTGTATAAAAGTTATATGAACAACACGCTACTAAAAACGAACAGAAGGAATATGACTAACAGTCCTGCAGGAAGTGTAACAGAACATTTCTCTTTACAGCAGCAGACATACAGTTACAAGCATTATACTTAAAAAACCAAAGCACAAAGGAGTCATGCAATCATGCCTCTGGATATATTACTACAGATAGAGGGTGACAGCAAACTTTTCCATCTAAAAGAATGCAAACTATCACAGTGCCACACTGGTTCAATGGAAGCAGAAAGATTTGACCTATCTGGATGGTATTGTGTTGCATTACTAACAGCATGACCAAACAGCAGGAAAATATTGAGCATTCAAGAGTGACCAGATCAATGAGTTCAATGATTACTAAAAGGAACAGACTAGAAGGAAGTGGTTCAACAGGAGCAGAAATGTTACGGGTGTGATCTAAGGGCCATAGGCCAGCTCACGTGCAGCAGATAAGATTAGTTGAGTTGCTGGGATCTTAGGGATAACATTAGTTAGTATATTAGATTGGGTTGCTAGATGGGTTTGTTAGGAGTATATTAGATCACAAATAAACCTCTCAAGTCTAAAAATAAAGAAAGATATATCAATCTCAGGCAAGAAAGAAACAATGAATCCAGTTCCCTCATGTGGCTGTCCCTCTCATCTATGATCTAGACTCTCATCCGTAGGAGCTGACTCCACCTGGCCATTCTCCTAGTGGTGTTTACCCTAGTCATGGACAATGGCCATGGCAAGAAACATGGGAACTATTTGGAAGGTATTTTGTACTGCATCATTAATTGCATAACCAAGCAGCAGGAAAATATTGAGCACTCAAAGAGTCAAGAGTAATCAGAACAGTTTAAGTTAAATTGTTACTAAAAGGACCAATAAGAAGGAATTGTTCATGGCCCAGTAAAAGGTTCTCACCGCTTGTTTTACTGTACGTGGAAAACCATCAAGAATAAATCCAGATTCTCCCTGGTCTTCTCCTTTCTTAAGCCTTTTGGACAATAGATTGATAATGATCTCATCAGAAACCAATTTCCCCTGGTTAACAATTTCAGCAAGCTGCAAGAGAAAAGCCAACCACATTATTTCCAAAGTGAGAAAAGAGGGGATAACCATATAACGGCCCACACATGCTTGCAATCAGTGATGTAAGAATTTACCAATATATGGTAAGTAGTGAATGGATAAGCACTAGGGTGAGTATTTACAATCAAGTAGTTAGCATGAATTGAAAACAGCAAATTTAGAGTAAAAAGTAGCCACACACTTGCAGCTGAACTGTAACTTTAAGCATTAAGGCAGGTTTCTTTTCTGAATTGCTATAGTTCTCCAATCAGAATGCAAAAACGAACAACAATGTGTAACATTAGCGCAAATCACTAAATACTATTGCACTACCCACCAGGAAAGCAACTAGAAACGCTTAACAGATCTATCTAGACGTGTTATTGTGTGTAAGTCGTTTGATGTCCCAACACAAAATAAGGGTTCAGACACAGCAACACTATTGAGCTCACGACTGCTCTCGAGCAAATTAATTTGCATTTATCTTGTTAGCCTCAATGAGCAATCACTACTTCACTGGGCAAGTCGAATTCCAGCAGCAGTGCTGTTCAGATCCAACACCAATTTTACTACCCCTTGATCTGGATACCGTCTATTTAAAAAAAAAAAGCATTTCCCAGTTCAAAAGGCAAAGATCTAACGCCACTTCGCGACAATTGTGCCGATCCGCACTAATACGGGCCGAAAGGGACCCCAAATCTCCAATTATATAAGCTCAAGCGGTCAAGCCTGTCAGGCTGATCCACTCGACTAGAACGAAATCTAGATCGGCGCAGCGCATAACAGGCTGATGTGGACTCTCTGAGAGACGGAGAGGCCGCTCGGTCTCACCTGCGCAGCAAGGGGCCCGGTGGAGGCGAGCTCGTCGCGAACAAGGTTCCCCCGTGGCGATGTGGGGCACGCCGAGGAGGCGCGAGAGGCGGCTCGCGTAGGTGCCCTTGCCCACGCCGGGGCAGCCCAGGAACACCCACTGCACGTTACGCTCCGCCGCCGGGCGCCGCCTCATCCTCTCCTCCGCCGCGAACGGGAACCCATTCGGCGCCGGCGCCGCGGGAGGCGCCTGCTCGGGCGCCAGCGACCCCATGCGCCTCCTCGCCGCCGCCGCCGTCGCCGCGCCACCAGAGGCGGCTGCCCGGAGAAGCCTCTGCACGGCCGCCATGGGTTCGAGCGGAGGCGGCGGGCGGGGGTTTAGGGTTCGGCCTTGACCGTTTCGGCCGTGTATATTTGTACAGCGCGGCGGCGACTGAGATGCGACGGAAGAGATGGGAGAGACGAGAGAGGCTTGGAGAAGAAGGTGGGCGAGGTCGCGACGGGAGGCGTGGAACGGGTCCACGCTGAGCCGGTGGGTGGTCGGTCCGACTGGGAGGTAGCTACGATGCGGCGCGCGGAATGGCGCGTGGGACGGGTCCATGGCGCGCCGGCGCGTGGTGGCCGCGGACTCAGATTCGGTGACATTGGGACCATGTACATGGGTCCCACACGTCAGCGACTCAATGTTACGAGGAATATCAGGGGGCAATGTCACCGAATCTCAGTTCGGTGGCCGCAAGCAGCTCAGGATGGGCACAATTAACCGAGAACCGAAAATCGAAACGAAATAACCGAAAACCGAATAGAAATAACCTAAATCGAAAAAATCGGTTCCTCATTCGGTTCCAGAAAGCTAGAAATCGAAATAACCGAAAAGTTCAGTTCCAACTCCCGGTTAACTAAATTAACTGAAAGAACTGAATAACATAAATCATATTTAGTTTATATGTGATGTGTCATATTTCAATTGTCATGTATTTCTCTCGCTCTATCATTATTGTTCCCTTCTCAATTATTATTCTCTATAATAGAGTATTTTTTAAATTTGCTATAGAACATTATATTTTTCTTATTATCTTGCATTCTGCTAAAAAGTTTCGGTTAGTTCAGTTAGAATCGAAACTAAACCGAAATAATTGAGAACCGAAATATTCGATTCCTAAAAAATTTTGGAACCGAACGGTTCCTATTTCTAAGGAACCGAATTACTTTAAGAAAATCTAGAACCGAACCGAAGAACCAAATCCCCACCCTGACGAGCGGCCGTCGGCTCGGCTGCAACGTCAGGGCCCACGCACCAGTGGGCCTTTTGTTTCGCATCTCGCGCTAGGGCCGAAGCGAGCCCGGAGAATATTCCTCTCGCGGGTCCACTTCAGTACTTCACGGCATGGTCGAGCTTGATGGGGTTCACGTGGGCTCAGATCTTGGTGTGTGCTGGGGCACGGTACCTAGTACCCACACCGCAACACGCACCAGCTGCAAGAACCGCAGCTCGGAAGGTCGAGTAGGGAAGACGGTGCGTGCAACATTGAGCACACGCGGATCGTAGCCTTGAACGGTCGTGGCAGGTTGTTCGTTTATCGTTGTTGAGACGTGACGTTCTAGCAGCCAGGTCGGGCGGTCTCGGTCACCTTTGGGTGCAGTTCCCGCCTGGTCCGCTGGGCCGAAATGCACGGCCCATCCGAATCCACTTGTCACCGTCAATACGGCCCATAGTGTGGAGCCCCACCCACGGCCTGCCACATTGCCTGGACAGACGACGGCTCGATCCATGAAGGGTAGTGGGGTAGTGGCTTAGATCAACACGTGACGCGTCTTTTTTTTTTTGAAAAGAAACACGTCACGCGTCTTTGGGGTACAGATCCATACCATACAGTCAGTAGAAGGGGCTACATATATTTTTTTTAGAAAATTCTCTCAATACCACTAAGCTCGTCCCTTCAATACCATTAAAATTTAGACCATCCCTTCAATCTCTTCAATGCAATAATTTTTAATTTTTCATCCCTTAAATGCCATCACCGCTACATTACCAGCCAAAAACCTCATAACACTGTTAGGTTAGATCTGTCAGCTATTTTCTCTTCCATTTTTACACCTCTCCGTCCCCAGAAACTTATCCTCCCCTTGCTCCCACATCCCGCTGCCGCACAGGCCGCACAGCGATCTGCAGGAGGGGCGCGAGGGCGAACTGCAGGAGGGCGCGGAGGGGCGCGAGCGCGCGGCCAGGGGCGCGGTACCCGAGGCGCCGTCCATGGGCGCGTGGCCAGGCAGGTGAGCTATTTGCTGCCATAGGCTCGTGCATGCAGTTCCAGCAAAACCACATGTTGTGGATGAGCTTGCTGGGCAATCGAGTGAGAGGGCCTTCGCACAGGCATCGGGGAGCTGCTCCACTGCTCCAGGGCCGCCGGCTCCGCTCCGTCTCCACTAGCTCGAGGGAATGGAGAAGAGAGAAGTATCAGCCATGGTTGTGGAGCATGGAAGCTCGTGGCTGCTAAATTAAGAAAGGAAAGAGAAGCTGCTGGGGACAAGAACGTTGGGAGCAGCAAAGGATATGTGGTGCTGAATGAAAGAGCCATGGGCCCGAGTGAACAGACACAGGTATGACACAATGGTATGTTTTGTGTATATAGAGTTTTGTTGTTCACTGTAATGGTATAGAAGGGATGTTAAAATTACATCTGTTACCTACAGTTGTAATATTGTCTTTTCCACCTTCAATTAACGCACTTCTAACTGTGCAGACACGGAATAGCATTTTTCCACCTTCAATTAACAGACTTCTAACTGTGCAGACACGGAATAGCATTTTTCCACCTTCAATTAACAGATTTCTAACTGTGCAGACACGGAATAGCATTGAAGGGATGAAATTAAAATTTCAATAGCAATGAAGGGATGATCTAAATTTCGACGGCATTGAAGGAATGAGTTAAATTTTCGATGACATTGAGGGAATTGCCTTTTTTTAAAAAAAACTAGAAGGGGCTACGGACATACTCCTACCATAAAGTCAGGCGTTGTTTAGATCCTAGAAAATTTTGACAGAAACGTCAAATCGAATGTTTGGATACATGCATGAAGTATTAAATGTGGGTAAAAAGAAAAATCAATTGCACAGATGGGTTAAAAATCGCGAGACGAATCTAATGAGCCTACTTAATCCATAATTTGCAACAGTGATGCTACAATAACCATCCGCTAATCATGGATTAATTATCGTCATTAGATTCGTCTCGCGATTTACAGCTCATCCATGCAAAAAGTTTTATAAATAGATTTTATTTAATATTCTTAAATAGCAAGATTCCGTTTCAAAAAAAAATTGACATGGGATCTAAGGCCTGGTTTAGTTCTCCGTCAAAATTTTTACACATCAATCACATCAATATTTGGACACATGCATGATGTATTAAATGTAGTAAAAAACTCGCATTACACAAATGGACTATAAATCGCGAGACGAATCTAATGAATCTAATTAGGCCGTGATTAGATAATAAATTGTTACAGTATTGCTACAGTAAACACATTCGTTACACGATGTACGGGCAGAATCTGCAATTAATTTTTTAATTAATCTATATTAAATATTTATTTTAAAAACGATCTAAACGAGACCTAAACACCGCCTCAGTAGAAGCACGCGATACGAAGCGATGATAATCTGCGCATCCGCGTGTCGGCTCGCATCCACTAACGTGGCACGCACGCACACAACACGCTGCGCCGCGCATCATGGCACTAGCACCAGCCTCATCATAAACCCAAAAGCAACCCAAAAGCCACGATAAAATATACTAAGAGATACATTATTGGAAGAAGGAATATTGAAACCCTTATCATGTGTTTAATTATTGCTACACAGGAAGCAGCCAAAACGCCTTTGAGGATAGCTTTGGAAGATCGTTTGAAGGACGATAACATACTCTATGGGTGCTTTCTGCTATGTTGAATATATGCATTGCATTTTGTGTAGTCCAGTAGACGCAGTTGGGCTCCAAGCCTCCAACGCAAACCTGGTAGCAGGACAACATCCTCGACCGTAACCCGACCACAGCAAGGCTCGGTCACCGATTCCTTCGACCTTTACGAACCGTTGCCTTACCAAGTCCATCTTGTAAAGAGTGATTCCAGTGATATTTAATGCGCCGCCTTCGTAATTGTTGGATGCATAGAACAGGTAGGGTTCCTCGTCCAGCTCGAAAGAACAAGTGTAAGCACTACCGAACCGTCTTGATGATCCGGGTGACCGGGCCTCTCGGGTTGAACTCGATGACAGCATGCCCAACACCTGTAATAGGGAAGTAAAACTTGCCTTTACATGATGTAAGATTGACTATAACTCTTTTCTCCCAAACCAATCCCTGGATGTCGCACTGCTGGCTCCCAACGTCGTAGTCGTGCCTGATCCACTCCTGCATCACGCCGACACGGCAGTACCAGAAACACGGCTCATCCGGATGAAGAATCACCACCACGCACCCAGCGTTAGTAGGCTTGTCGGACAGAGCGCACTGGAACACTCGCGGCAGGGGTTGACGAGCGAAGTCTGGCAGCTCGATTCTGGCCAGAGTCCGAGGGTCGTGAAGGAAGGTGCAGGGATTGTTTTGATCTGAAGAAGAGTAGAGTATCCACCCTTGCTTCCACGTGAGAGCAAAGCTCATGCTCGTGCCAGTGCCACCTCCCAGCGGCTGCATATCGCACGTGAGGCGGTCGCCTTTGGAGTCGAGTAAAATCGTCCCTCGGCGCTGATCTTGATCGTCGGGATCAAGGACGAGGCATGGCCCCGGAGGCACCGGCACAGCATGGTCGCAGATGAGATGATCGATCGAGCTTCTAATACAAATTAAAACTGGCCCTCTGCCCGAAAATTAGTAAGGTTTCTTGCATTGCTGCGCCTGTTAAACAGGAGTGGATGCGGCACTGGTGGATCGGATCGGAGTAGCCACGCTGGAGTACTACGTGCGAGTCGGGACCGAATTGAAAGTTGAGCGCGACTCGGACGTACGAGAACGGGGAGAGAAAAAGAAAATCAAAACCTTATAGTTAATTAAACAGGGCGAGGTAATTAATTAAAAAGGACACACAGGCAGGCACACTAGGCCGATTATTCAACACCGGCAGGCAACACAATTAAAAGGCACGCACGGGCCGCAGCTATAGCTCCCCTGGCTCCGTCACTCGCGGCAGTGCGTGGTGCAGAAGCAGCGGCGGCGGAACCCGCGGCACTTGCCGTCGGGGAAGCCCTCCGTCCGGCAGACGTTGGCGCAGTTGGCCCGGCGCACGCAGGGGCCACGGAACCTGTGGCTCTGCGACAGGCACGTACGCGCCTCCGCCACGCCCACCGGGCCGCCGACCTCTGATAGATGAATGGCAATGTCAGACCAGAGCAGCTAGATCGAGTTCAGTTGAGAGGATGAGGATGAGGCAGCTGGGCGACGACGACGTACCTGTGGCCACGAGCAGCAGCAGCACGAGGAGCACGGCCGAGAAGAGCTTGCGAGAGAGCTCCATCGCTGGTACTCTGATGTGGATCTCTGGAAACGGAGAGACGGATGAACTTGAAGGGCGCTGGCTGGACAAGCTGGGCGGGGTGTCCTGGCGTTATATAGAGACGACGGGCGCCCGTGGCACACGGGCGCGATGATGGGGGTGGCATGGCAGTGCAGCACGGCACGAGATGCGAGACGTGACGCGAGTAAACTAAACTAACCGGATGTGTGAAAGAACAACGAGGAGGAAAGCAGCATGAGCGCGCTCCACGTGGGGCCCTGTTGCGCGCGCGTCCACGAGCCTGCAGCGAGGCGCGTACGTGTAAAAGCCCTGCCGTTCTCGCGCTTTAGCTCGCAACGGGACACCGAAGCCGGCGGTGAGGCTGGAGCGTTCCAGAGCTGGCGGTGCGTGTGAGCAGTGCCCAACACTGCACGTTGCAAGCTACGTACTCCGCTGCAGCCTGCAGCTTGTCTTGAGAAGAGGCCAAGCCAAGGCCAGCCTGATCTTGTTCGCAAGGAGGAATAGGGTGCAAGCGTCGTGATCTTTTTCAGGCATGGATGGATGCGTTTGAGTCACGCAGTGCATTTTACTGTGTGCGCAGTTCATGCGAAACTCCTGCGGTTTATCGTTGCTGGTGCCTCGCTGATTTGCTGTCGGCAAACTTATTTTCTCTCTCTTTTCCTTTGCTGGGAGGGAATCTGCAGCAAGTGCATTCCTTTTCAGAAAGTGAAAAGGTTTGCAACAGTGATTAGAAAATGTATATGTAGCTTATTCGCGTCGGTGCAGTTTGTCAAATAAAGGAGGCCGCCGATCCGATCTTCCTCGATCGATAGAACGAATGCTGTGGATCGTCACTCAGGTTTGGACGAGAAAAGCGAGGCATTCAGAGATTTACGGAATAAAGGAGCCAGCATGTTGATAGCGCGACGCATCAGCTTTACTTTCTTTTGCTGGCAATTTCCAGCCTTTTCAAACCGCACCATCAGTCTGACGTCTGTGAAGTAAACCTTTTTTCTTCCCCTTTCTTCTTGAAATGCCATTTCCACCAGGTTCCGAAGCGATGCCTGGCCTGGTGGGTGCACTTTCCATGGGCTTTACGTCGGTCCAGTATAAGCCCACTGGTTCAGTTAGTTTGAGCCCATCCATAGTCATCTGCCATCCTTTTGCAGATGCGAAAGCCCAACATCTAACTTGACGATCCACTTTCTTCTTCTCTCAACAAAAATGCCTCCGGAAGCAGCAGCCCACCAAAAATAGCCTCAACAGTTCCTCATGTAAGTCGAATTGAAAAAAAAAATCTCATTTTTTTTCAATACTATAAAAGAAAAGAAGAAGGAAAGATAGCTTTAGCAAACAGTATGATGTGCGGTCAGTCAAATGGAACCGTGCAGCAATGTTGACGAAACTGCATCAGCATTACAACGTAGGAGCACCCCGATTAAGGAGGTCAGTTCTATTCAAGTCCGGGTCTCCGAGATCTCGAGAACACGTTTTTATGAATCTGACTCGTCCTCCGGCAGCAGCTAAGCGGGTGCGCACGCGGTGGTGCATGCCGGCCACAGGCGACGGGATCGCTGTCGTCCGCGACACACGCTGCCGGGCGCAGCCACGGCAACACGTCGCCGCCATGGGGAAAGGAGAGAGTTTTGCGGCGGACAGCGATCCGCAAGACGAGGGAGGGAATGCGGGCAACTTTGGCCGGGGATATTTTTTCCGCCGGGTCGGTCTCGGCTCGGCAAAGGTTTCCCCGCATTTTGGCCCCTCCATTGCCCGGTTTGGCCCAGCAGTCCATTCTCGAATGGGCGATAACACAAGAAGAATACCGAACGCATTGTATTGTACTGGTGCTCACGCAGTCACGGTAGCTAGTGCACCATAGCCAGCCGAGCCGGCGAGCCGCAAATCACGAACACAAAAAAAGGGCAGCCGGTGCACGAAGACGTGTTGACGTAGTACGCCGCATGCATGAAGACGTTGCATTTCATCCACCTTGCTACTTCGGGAGAAATAAAGATGGGTTTCAAACACGGAAACCTGGGATTTCCTCAAATCAGAAAAACAGCAGCTGGTTTCTGTTTTCCGTGGGTGTTCTCTATGCATAACAACATGTTTGGACAGGATCACAGGGAGATGCTCGGCAACTCCTGCAGTCTGTGGATATGATCGATCAGCCGTTTCTTCAGTCCTTTCATCCATCCCAACCTACCACCCCACGGTCTTCCCGTTACCCAAGTGGGCAAATCAAGCGCATCGACAGGCTACGACGCAATTTTCTTTGGCGAGGGGAGGAATCTGCAAGAGGAGGTCATTGCAAAGTCAACTGGAAACGAGTGTGTCGCCCCAAAAAACTTGGTGGTCTCGGCATCCCGGATCTCGCCAACTTTAGCCGGGCGCTCAGACTTCGCTGGCTTTGGCTAAAATGGACAGACAACAACAGACCTTGGTCGGGGTTCCAAATTGCAGCGTCACAAACGGAGCTCGAGCTCTTTAGAGCGTGCACCTCCATCACGGTTGGCAATGGCGAGAGTACCAGTTTCTGGAAGGATAGATGGCTGAACGGTCAGGCCCCCAAGGACATTGCCCCTCTGTGTTTTGCTTTGGCGTGGAGAAAAAACTAGACTGTTGCCCGCAGCCTGCAGCAAAAGAATTGGATGCGGGGTTTACACCGTATCAATACTAAGTGTGCACTCGTTCAGTTTATATCCCTCTGGGAACAGCTCCGCTCGATTCAGTTGACACAGCAACCTGACCAGATCGAATGGCGCTTCATGGCGGATGGAAAATACTCATCCCGCTCTGCGTATGCAACCCAGTTTCGGGGATCCCAGCCGTACTTCACTTGGACAAGAATCTGGAAACTAAAGGTAGAAAGAAAGTGCAATTTTTTCCTCAGGTTACTTCAACGGAAAATTATGACGGCAGACCGAATCATCAAAAGAGGTGGTAAAGCAAATCCAATCTGCCAGTTGTGCGGGACAAGAACAGAGACCATACTACATCTTGCTGTGAACTGCTCATACACACAATCAGTTTGGTCCATGATCTCACAGTAAACAGGGCACCAAATTCCCATCGGAATGACCACAAACATCAAGACATGGTGGTCCGATCTGATGCCCGACTCATTTGACCGGAATCAGATCATCACTTGCACCATCTGGAACATATGGAAGGAACGATGCCGGCGGTTCTATGATAACAAAGCTCTGTCAGTTCCACAGCTAACCAGCCTAATACGCCAAGACGTCGCTGCGCTCCAGCTAGCGCATTCCACCGAGATGTAGCTTAATTTCGTGCTAGATGCCGTGCAGCCTCTCTCGGGCTGCCGTTTTTTACCTTTTCTTTTAGCTAAACCTGACACATCGCTTAGGTTTTCTCCTGTAATTTGTACCTGCTGCTTTCTCCTATAATGAAAAGGCAGAGCGCCTGCCATTGCCCCTCAAAAAAAAGCAAGTGTGCTCCGTATGACCGATAGGGACTGTCACCGTTTCAGCTATGTGTTCCGACTGTAGGACCGATGGGGACTGTCACCGTTTCAGCTCTGTTAGAGTTCCCATTGAACCAAAGGAGATAGTATCAGGAATGGCAAGCGAAAAACAAACAAGTACAAAGTGAAAATTCCGTTTTCTTCAGAGAACTCTATTTATGGTTGAACTGGTGAAGCATGATAGTCTATTTATGGGGACTCTGCTTGCTGGCTCTGTATAGACTATCATGGAAATGGGAAACTGGTACCTGTTTTATGTTATCGGCGGTTGAATCCTTTCCCATGGTCAACACAACAAAGTGATATAGAAAATTTGCCTATATAAGAGCATGAGAAACATATATAGATGAATGATGGGCACTGATTCTCTTTTCTTTTTGAAGGAGATGTGGCACTGATTCTCTGTAGCACACTAACACATTAGTGGGTCAGTGTCTGAACTTTATCCGAATCATACGGAAAGAATTCGACAGAGATAGATAGATGAATATTTTTAAATGCACGGGGAATGCTTGAAACACGGGAAGCGTGTCACTGTCAAACGTGAGACACAGATGTATTATTTTAAGTTTTTAACCTGATGCGTTTTCTATATGCAATATTTGTGGACTAAAATGACGGGGGGTTTATTTGAAGCCTTCTGTGTGTGCGATCTGCTGCTGTCCTGAACAGAGGATCTGGTCGAGCGACCGGCGGCTCCTGTAGTTTTGACGCCTTGATGAAAAACATGCTCTGGCATAGTCGCAAAAAGATATGCTCTGTTGGCACATGGCCCATCAACACAAATTTAAATAGCGAACGTGTTCATTTTTTTTGGAAACACTGACGGCAGAAAGCGATCTAGTCTCAATCACAGCCGCTGGAATTCATAGAGTGAGCCTACTTTCAGTTTCAGTCACTACGCCGTAGGGTGCATGGATGTAGTAAGTACACATTTTCAAAATAAAATGAGTAGGATTTTACCAATCATCTATTTCAAAATGTTATAATCACCATTTTAAAATATTAAATCAGAATAAGTGATTAAAGCTTGACTTTTCAAGTATAATCTCAAAAAAAAAACATATATACAAATATCACTTATTTTTTATTCAAAGGCCACTGCTTAACCATGGTGGTATGTCAATTATGATGAGGATGGTAGAAAGGATTCTAGGATAACTGAGACAACGCACTTTGATGTGCATACATGACTTGACACATGGCATAAAACGAGTCTATTTTCAATCATTGCCATTGGCTTTCATAGAGTGAACCCACTTTTCAATCACCACAGTTCACTATCACCGGAACTCGCAACAAGGAAAAAACGAGGGGGATCAATTTTGAAATGTATCACAAAATTTTATTTCCTTCACATTTTCATATCATATACTCCACTTTACAGTGTGCACATAATTGTGGAAGCACAAAGAGAATAGGAAGGAATCTAAAAGAACAGATATAAAACTACGGCATTCTTATTCCTGGAACTTTGGCGCCAAAAGTTCAAAAATCCTATTCCTTTTTACCAACCTTCAACTGACTGATCCGCACCAGTAGTTCAGCAGCGTTGGTAAAGGAAGCGTAGCATCGGTTACCACAGTATAGGGCTATAGCCTTGACCTTGACACGGCCATGATGTGCGCCACCGGCTGCTCGTCGCGGCGCCCCCCGACCGTCGTCGTTGTCGTCGTCGTCTTCCCCTTCGGCTTCTGTGCCTTCACCATTGGCGCCAGTTTACGTGCCACCTCCCGGAGCTTGACCTTCTCGACCTTTCCCAGTCCATTTCTGGGTAGGGCTTCGACGACCACCACCTTCTTCGGCACCATGAAGCGCGCCATGCGCTTGCTGCAGAACGCGAGCACGTCGTCCTCGGAGACGCGGGCGGCCTTGTCCCTGGCCACGACGAACGCGCACGGCGTCTCGCCCCAGCGCGGGTGCGGCATCGCCACCACCGCCGCGTCCGCCACGGCGGGGTGCCGGAACAGCACCTCCTCCACCTCCTTGCTGCAGATGTTCTCGCCGCCGCTTATGATCACGTCCTTGGACCTGTCCTTGATCTCGATGTACCCGTCCTGGTGCACGACGCCGACGTCGCCCGTCAGGAACCAGCCGCCCTTGAAGGCCTCCTCGTTGGCCTTCAGGTTGTTGAGGTACCCCTTCATGACGCTGCTGCCGCGGAGGACGATCTCCCCGACGGTTTTCCCGTCGCGCGGCACGCTCTGCATGGTGTCGGCGTTCTTGACGTCGGCGTCGGCGAGGGACAGGACGCTGACACCCTGTCTCGCCTTGAGGCGCGCGCGCTCCGGAAGCGGCAGGCGGTCCCACTGGTCGCGCCACTCGCATGCGAGCGCGGGCCCCGTCGCCTCGGTGAGGCCGTAGGCGTGCGTGACGCGGAAGCCGATCCGCTCGACGCGCTCCAGCAGCGCGGCCGGCGGCGGGGCGCCGCCGGTGAGGACGTGGACCGGGGCGTCGAGCTGCTGCTTGTTGGCGTCGCCCTCGACCTCGAGGAGGATGCTGAACACCACCGGGGCGCAGCACATGTGTGTGACGCGGTGGCGCGCGATGGCGCGGTAGATGTCCGCTGGGCGCGCGTCGCGGATGCAGACGTTGACGCCGCCGCGCGCCGCCATGCCCCACGTGAAGGTCCATCCGTTGCAGTGGAACATGGGGAGCGTCCACAGGTAGACGGGCTCGGTGCCCACCCCCCACTGCAGCAGCAGGCTGGTGGTGCTGAGGTACGCGCCGCGGTGGCTGTAGACGACGCCCTTGGGCGCGGAGGTGGTGCCGGACGTGTAGTTGAGCGTGACGGCGTCCCACTCGTCGGCGAGCGGCGGCAGGTCGGCGTCCGGGTCTCCGTGCGCGACGAGCCCCTCGTACTCGAGCTCGCCGAGTCGGACCCCGGTGGGCGCGTCGAGGTCGTCGATGACGGCGACGAGCGGGACCGGCCCGCCGGCGTCGGCGAGGAGCCGGATCGCGTCGCCGGCGAGTCGCACGTAGTCGTAGTCGACGAAGAGGAGCTTGGCCTCGGAGTGGCGCAGGATGGTGGCGACGGCGTTGGCGTCGAGGCGCGTGTTGATGGTGTTGAGCACGGCCCCGGCCATGGGCACGGCGAAGTGCATCTCGTACATGGCCGGCACGTTGGGCGCGAGGACGGAGACGACGTCGCCGCGGCGGACGCCGAGCGCGAGGAGCGCGGACGCGAGGCGGCGGCAGCGGCGGTACGTCTGGCTCCAGGTGAAGCGGACGCGGCCGTAGACGACGGACAGGCGGTCGCCGTAGACGGCATTGGCGCGCGGCAGGAAGCCGACGGGGCTCAGCGGCACGTAGTTGGCCGGGCGCTTCGGGAGCTGATCCATGGTTAGCTCGGCGTGCAAGAACAGAGAGATCAAGGCGGCAGGTGCTGCTGGTGCGCGCGGTGCCTGAGAGGATGTGCGTGGCGAGGTGAGGTGGGTGAGCTGCTCGGACGGGCCGGGGCGGATCCTTTATATAGGGCTCGCGGGCGGTGTGAGCTGCGCCGGACGCGGGAGTAGAAAATTTGTTTGGGGAAAAACGGAGTGGTTCGGTTCCGGGCCGGGAGCAGAGTTTTCTTTTTGGAAGGACGGGCCGGGAGCAGAGTTGCAAGGAAAATGAAGTGAAAACGCGGGGTCTTGACCATATCCACATGTTCCTCGCATTGCCTCCTGGGCACGATTTTTCACACCCGCGCAGCATCGCGGTCGTGCCCGTTAGCTCGCTCGCTCGCTCGGTGGACCAATAGTCCAGTAGTCCCTCCCTCCATGGTGCTGCCGGAGTGTTGGTGCTGTTGCTGATTGGGTTCCCGGAGGGACAGGACAGCAGAGTGAGTACACGCGCACCTCCAATTTGAGCCGCCCGATGGATTTCGTGCGTCGCTAGTGCTGGTACGCTAGGTGCGTCCTAAAGCTTCGATAGATTGCTGTCCGTGGATAGCATGGCCCTAAGCTCAGACGACTTTTGGAATATAATTCCCCTTGTTCTATCCCTGTCTACGTAGATCCACTGCGGCTCCAGGTAGATACGTCAAAATTTCATTCAGAAAGGGGAAAGGATTAAGGTCAGCAGGTTGGTCTATCCGGAATGGCATTTTGTCAATTGCTACTGCATGTAGCTGCGGTTTTCCAATTTAATTTAAGATGCCACCCGGTTGCTACTTGCTAGTGTGTGTTCTCCGCGTACTGTATGTTTATGTACATGCACCGTAGGAACCCTGTGTCGACCAACACTAGCATCGTAGGAATGGAAATGGATTGAAGTTGGACTGAACTGTGACACAACCAGCATTAGGCGGAATGAATGGAAGTACTGGACGAAGCTGATTACGTTTGGGGCCTAATCTGCTTCTTTAGTTATCACCATCAACTTTGAAGGAGCAAAAATGACCCAGGTCAAATCTCTTGAGGTAGAGGCGCCAACAGGACCTCACAAAATGAAAACCACTTTTTTCTCTTCAACGTAATGGACAACACATAGGGAATCCATCCATCGAAAGATGATTACGCACGCACGCCCATCAAATTAGCCACAAAAAGCCTCCTGAAAAGACAGGTCCACTCACTGATGAGCAGTCAAACTCACTTACATACGAATTAGAGCATCTCTAGCAGTCTTACTTTTCCCAATAGATTAATAGTATTGGAAAGAAAATGTACTACAACAGTTTCCTAAAATCTTTCTCTTTCCCCAATAATTATTAGGTTGTCCCACCCCAACTCCCCTCAAATAAAAGAGGAATTTTGGCTATCTTAATATATTAGTTGTATTGGGAGTAGGTTATTAGAAAACTGTAAAAACATGTCTCCTAATGATCTATGAAAATGGTATTGGAACATTCTAAGGCCAGTCTTAGTGGAGAGTGTCATCACACAGTTGCCAAGACTAGGATCTTAAGAACTGTGCCAGAGGGGTGTCATCACCATGACACTCCTCTCTCATCCCATGATTCTCCCCCTCTTCTCTCTCCTGCCATGTCAGCAAATTTAATACTCATGACACTGCTATGACACTTCCATTGAGATGGTGTAATACTCCCTCCATATTGTAAAAGAAGTCGTTTTGAACAAGGTTTAGGTCAAATATTGGGAATATAAATTATGAATAACTTTTAAATTATTGAGCTTAAAAATATGAAAAACACGTGAATAGAATTGTCTTGAAAAATACCTTCATAAAAGTATACATACAACACTTTTTAATAAATATTTTTATAAAAATAAGAAGTCAAAATCATACTTTGAAGACCGTGCCACTGTAATAAGCGATAACACAAAGGGAGTACTATCTTATTGAAAGATGTTTATCGAGAAACTGCTCAGGATGCTCCGAAGCCTCCTATTTTTATCAATCTTTCTGTTGCTTCCCGTTGGCATATTCGAATCTCTCTAGTTGCAAAGTGCTGGGTCCCTCGTGTCCGTCAGACAGACTCAAGATTCGTGTGAACCCTTGCCTAGCCTAGCCACTGCCACATGGCATTGACTATTTGACCGACGGACCGGAGCTACTCTTGGCCATGCAAAGCTTTTGTGGTCAAGTCCTAGCTCGAGTCGAGTCTCGACACTCGACACACGTAGGAGGCGCACCACAGCACACGTGTTGCAGTACTGTGCCATCATGCGTAGCTGTTACTACTCCCTCCGTTCTAAAAAATGCAACTCTCACTTTTTAACAAGTCAAATAATTTTAAATTAAATTAAAGTTATATAAAATATTATTAATATTTATATTTTAAAATAAGTATCATTAGATTTTTCATGTAATATATTTTCATACTAAATTTATTTGAAGATATAAATGGTAGTGATTTTTTTATAAAATTGATCAAATTTAAAACTTGAACTATTTGACTTCTTGGGAAACAAGAGTTGCATTTTTTTTGGGACGTGGGAGTACTTTACTAGCTAAGGCCCCATTTGGTCCCCGAGATCTAAAATTTAGACCCATTACATCAAAGAGAATCTCATCATTTAGAGTATTAAATAAAATCTGTTTTATAAAAATTTTTGCGTAGAAGGGTGCTAATTCGCGGGACGAATTTAATGAGCCTAGTTAATCTATGATTTGCAACAGTGATGCCACAGTAACCATCCACTAATCATGAATTAATATACCTCATCATTAGATTCGTCTCGTGAATTAGTTCAGGGGTCCTGCAATTAGTTTGATAATTAGACCTTATTTAATATTTCTAAATGATGAGATTATCTTACCGGGCTAAAGTTTAGACCTCCGAAACCAAACAACCCCTAACCGGTACTCATCTTCCGGTGGCCAGAGAAAAGTATCTGCTGCTGGCAACATGAAAGTAATTAACGTGTGTTACTGACTTACTATTTTTTAGAACATATTTTTTATTCAGGGGCTCTGTATGAGATTAATTACTACTATCTGTCGTAGCATGGCAGGCAGCAGGCTCATCTTATTTACCTGACGAACTGATAATTAAAGAAGAGAGGAGCTAGCATCTGTCCTGATGAAACGCTCGCGCCTTCAGAACGTACCGGAAACTATGTTGTCGTCGTCTGTGTGTGGCTAAACATCTTTTGTCACCGTAATGCCATTCCACGTTGTAACTGTGCACCCGATTTTTTTTCCTTGATGCTCCGATCCATCGATCAAGGATGCTCACAACGGATTTTCTGAACACACAGTTCGCGCGAAAGGGACCGTAGCTGCGTCTCCCACCACTGCTCTCACCCTCTCGATTGATCGCATTAATGTACACGAGAGAGAGACCACTGATGAGGCAGAGCCAGCCCAGGACGACATCAGATCAGATGGTAGTGGGGCGGCGAAAGGATAGATTTCTCTGTGTTCTCCTATTGCTGCTAGCTAATTAATGATCGATGCGATCCAAGATAACTTGCTTGTGGTTCCAAGAAGAGCTAGGAAACAGAATGGCGCTGATGATCGCGACAGTACAGCTCAGCCCAGCCCCGTACGTGTGCCGACGACGAGATGCCTCGACCTCCATCGATTTCATTTCAGCTAGCGCAATATATATATATATATTATGTATGTATGGTTGCCATGCGTGGATCTAGAACCTATCACACTATGACACTAACGTGGCTAATGCAGCAACACAAGCTGGTTTCGCAGCGTGTCTGTACATGGCCAGCCTTACAGTATCCACCGCGACAACAGTGTCTCGCTCGCCGCATGGGCCTGTACGATAACACGTGAAAGACGATTCTTGCATTTTTTTTAACACAGTATAAACGCAGACGCTCACAACACGCACGCACACTCACTCTTATGAATACATGTACGCAACCCTACCCCTATGAGCACCTTTAAGAGACTGAGCCGGTAAATTCTCGAGATTGACGAAGTCACCACCAGCGTGTCGCCCGACGTACACGTACGGCCAGCCATACTAGCTAATAATTGATTTTTATCTTGATTACATCGAGCTAGATCCTAGACGATGCTCTCCTAGCTTTTTATTCATGCAAGGAAGCTGCTGCACTAGTATATACTATCTTGAAAAGTTTTTTTTTCTTCCAAGAAAAGTAAACTATATATCTTAAAATTGCTAAAAGAGGCCAATCAGATGGAGCGAGCAGTCAACTCTCTCATCTGCCCACGCAAAAAATAAAAAAAAAACTCTCTCATCTGCGACGAATGTCTCTGGCCTCTGGCTGCTGACGACGGGACTGAGTACCTGCACTGCAATTCTGGGTACACTAGATTTTGACCACGCACCCGAGACTTGGTGCAAGTTGATCTTCAGCATAAAAGCTAAACTAGCTACAATTCGCCTGATTTTCGCTGTCATGACGCGTAATCCAATAATAACTAAGACCGGAACCTAGTACAGTCAGCCGCTCGCGCGCCGGTCAGTCGTCCCCGGTCAGGGCGATTTACACGGGCCGGGGATGACGCGACCCGCCCTGCCGCTGCCGCTTGCCTGCCTGCCTGCGTCAGTCTCGAGTCCAAGTCTCTGCTCCGGTCGGTCGGCCAGCCACATGCGCCCGGGGACGATCTGCTAGGGGTGGTCTCTCCGTCTCTGCAATTGCGCCGCCGCTGTCTGAAAAATCACTTTCTGCGTCAGACCGTGAGCATCGACCGACCACATGCTTTTCATTCGCAAAGGACGATGCACGATTCGGACCAGCGCAGTGCTCCTTCTGGTGGAATAACCCGGGTGGAAGATTTGTGACTTTCTTTCTATGTGTAATTTGCACGGAAACACCCGTCAGGTCTTCAGCTCTGGGTATTTCATCTGCAGATTGCTTGCAATTTCTTGAGCATTTCAATCTTTGCTTGACAACTGGAGTACTACATTACTACAAGATTATCTCAGCAGCTTCTTTTTCAACTCTGGGTATTTCACCTGCAGATTTCCTGCAATTTCTCGAGCATTTCAATCTTTGCTTGACAACTACTACTACATTATACTACAAGGGAGTGCTGCTAGCTAGTGCGTACGATGGGAGTTAGTTTGACCTTTTTGTAAGTAGTTCAAGTCGTCTTTGTTTGAACAGTTGTTGGGCAACCTTTTCTCTTACGACGCGCCGTTTGGAACGAATGAAGTTTACTGGGATCTCCACGTGAGCTTCATGTAAAATTCAGGGTTATGATTAGGAGCGCACAATACTACCATTTGGTAGTATGTAGTATAAAAAAGATCCAACCATCCATTAGAAGGGGTAATATTGTCATTAGTAACTTAATATAAATTATGGATAATTTTTATAATTTTTACAATGTTGTCTATCGCAACTATTTTTTGCATATTCCAACACTTTTAGGCCGTTGCATTAGGCGTGAAACCTTGCGGTGAAATAATTTTTCCCATATTACTCTTATACTACCTATATAAACTACCTCATACTACTAATCAATATCTCAATATTTCAGTGCTATAGAAAAATTTTGACCGTCCGATGTTTACATACGAGTCTTTTTCAAACAGTAGTGTACGGTCGTATTCCGCGTCGTAAAAATCCTCGATGAGCCACGGCTTGATGTCAATGATGGCGTAGTGCCTTTTTATTTTGCTCTGCTACTACGGGTATATATGATTGGAAAAGGTATTCCACTAGCGCTCTGGTAACATGGCCATGGCCTTGCAGATTCGTACTGGTCGATCGGGGGCAGGGGCGGCGAGGGGTCCGTGTTGTTCAGACGGACGGTGATCGGAGGCGGTGTTCAGACGGACGCGTACATCTATCGGCATCGGGGGGGGGGGGGGGGGGGGGGGGGGGGCGCAACAGGCACGGAGTATTCGATCGATCATGTGGGCTCTAATTGGAGCCGAGAAGCTAGAACTACAAGTGGCAGCGCCTGGTCAGCAGTCAGCAGCTTGGCGATGGTAGTAGCTAGACCACCGGTTCGTCCGGTCTCCGATGTTTTTCCATGTCTGGTAGTACGAACAAGCAGGCGCGTCGCGCTGCCCTCCTGCTCCTTCCTGCTTGCTGGTCCGCAACTGAGGTCGCCGTCGCGGGTGCGTGAACGTGACCGCCGTCGCTGCCCGCCGTTGCGTCGCTGCCTGCCGCGAGACGACCACTCCGACGACGAGACGCGGGCAGATATTTCTTTTCCTTTCTTGATGAGGCGTCACGTGAGGAGCCCCCCAGATCTGAGCCAAGTGGCCGGAAATACCTGTATGGGCCGTTTGAGCACATTGATCTTTGGGGGAGAAGGATGGTGGGCTTTCTTCCTATCCAATACCAAGTGTGGGCCTTTCAGATTCCCAGGCCCTTTCAATTGTTGTGTTCACCGGAGGCGGAGCCCAACAACGAGGGATAGGCCAGGCCTTGGAGGTTCGAACACACGCTCACAGCTCAAGCCTGAAGGCACATGCTCTTCTTATCTGAAAGATCGTCAGCTGGAAAGAAATCCCAAGTTTTTACTACCACAGCCAATCACAGGAAGCTCCCTGCCTCCCCACTAGCACGAACGTTTCGCAGTAGTACAGAACTGCCAAGGCCGGTAAGGATTGCCGTTTGCGTACCGAGTGGAGTGTTAGAAAATCAGAGCCCGTCATGACCGGCAGCAGTGGTCGTAGGACACGTACGGCGCACGGTTTGCGGCGCCCGTGCTCGTAGCTGACGGGCACGCGCGTGCCCGAGGAGAGGGACGAGGAGGAAGCGACACGTCGGCGGCGGTTACACGAGTTGAGGAAGAGGTGGGGCCCGTGCGAGCTACGAGTGAGGAGGTCCTTAACCGCCCCGGGGAATTCTAGACAAGAATTTTCATCAGGTAATAAATGAGAAAAGGAAAAAAAAAAGAGAGACAGGGGCCGCCGCATCCACCGTCCATCTGTCAGCTCGGTCAGATCTTTGGTAGCCGCCAAAATAGGCAGCTGCTAATTGCCACAGTTGCAATGCAGCCCTTGACATGCTCCAGAATCACGTCACCTTGAAGAGCTTCGCTGCGAAGAAAACTCATTTCGTTTTGGAAACTGTGTGATTGTTTCCATCCAATGTAGCCAGTCTGCCAATGTCACGATGTGTTGGACATGTACCTTTACATACAGGAATAGTCTTATTCAGTGACCTCGCAAAGATGAAGATGGATAATGATTTCAGTGGCAATCTACTACTATGCTGCAGATTGTTTAGATATGCTGGAGGAGTTTGAGTAGCAGCTAAACAAATTAAGGGGGCCATTGTGCAAAATGGGCATGAAAACCGGCGGGAGAGAATGGCGGTTAGGGGCGAGTGGGGGCGCCGCCTCCCTCTTTTTAAGGGGCAGTTACTGCTAAATCACTGCGCCTGTTTATACTCGAGCCGCCGCCTCATCCTCCTCTTCCTCCTCCCCTTGACCCCCCCGCACCCCCCCCCCCCCCCCCCCCCCACCCCCGTCGTCCTGCGGTCTTGCCCTGGGCAGCTGAGCTTCGATTCACCCGCAGCGAGACACCAGCATCGAGTGCGGCAAAGCAACCACTCCTGGCCATGGCGCTCAGCTTCCACCCGACAACCGCCGCGCTGTTCGGCCACCTCCCCGACGCGGACATGAGGTTCCTCCAGGACGTCCACCCCGAGATCACCGACGCGCTGCTCGGCTTCGTCTACGACCCGCTCGACCCCGCCAACGCCGCGATCGACGACCTCCTCAACCTCCCGCCCCACGACGACGACGCATTCCTCAGGCCCCTCCACGGCGACGGCGACGCCGGGTTCGAGCGGCATTTCGCCAAGAAGCAGCGCGCCTGCGGCGACGACGCGTGGCGCGGCCTTGCGCGCATCGGCGCCGGCCAGCAGAGCAATGGCGGAGGCAACCAGCTGGTGCCGGCGCTGCCGGAGCTCCCGAACGAGTTCGTCCTGCCACTGCCACTGCCACTGCCGCCGCCCCCGCCCCCGCCGCAGCTCCCGGAGCCCGCCGCGTTCGTGCGCGTCGCGGACGCGAAGAAGGCCACGGGCAACGTTTCCCAGTCCGTGCAGAGCGCCGCGGCGAGGCAGCGCCGGAAGCGGATCAGCGAGAAGACGGCCGAGCTGTCGCGGCTGATCCCCGGCGGCCACAAGATGAACACCGCCGAGATGCTGGAGGAGGCCGCCCGCCACGTGAAGCTCCTGCAGGCCCAGGTCGGCGTGCTCGCCCTCACGCGCACCGTCGGCTCAACCGAGGTACATTTTTTTTATTTCCCAATCTCGAATTTCTCTATCGATGTCCAAATTTTGGTTCAACAATTTCACAGAGTCACCAATAATTCATTTACGTGCATCCTTGTCGCGTGCAGAATGAGATGGTGGCATCCATGGCGCAGGAGCAAATGCACGCGCTGCTGGTGCGCGGCAGCGTGCAAGAGCGGCTGGCCGCGGAGGGCAAGTGCCTGGTGCCGAGGAAGCTGGTGGACACCGTGGCCAGGGACAGCTCCGTCAAGTCGAACGCGCTGGTGAGCAGGGACCTCGGCCGGTTCGTGGCGTCGCTGCAGGCGGGCCAGTAGGAAGAAGACGGAGTCGGCCGGACCGGTCTTGTCAAGGCCGCCGCCTGCACCGGCGCGCGCACGGCTGTCCCTTTCTGAGAACGCCGCGGCGGGCGCCACTGCTGTTGTATGTGTGTTCCTGATGACCCCTGACCTGACGACGTCTGTCCATAGCTGATCCGTAGACTGATTAGGCGATGGCATCATGTTTAATTTTGGGCTGTTTAATTACCTTTTTGTTAATGAACGCTGGTGTTTATGACGGCGCATTTAATTTCCCATTGATCACTTTAATTTGGGCTGTGAATTTACATGCCCCCATTAGGGATAGAGAGAGAGCATCGTAGTAGATGTTGTTAAGATTCTCACTAGGTTAAGTCGGTGACTTCTCGTTGCAGCTTGTTCTTCCTTTCAATAAAATAAAGTTTTGCATGGTAAAAAAAAACACGATGCCTTGTCACTACGATTGTGTTTCATATTCTAATCAACTGAACGTATATGGTCCAACAATTCGTTGCGTTAGCTGATTGTTACAGTTGACCGCTTGATTTTAGCAAGCGAGTAAACTTAAGTTCTGTACGGTACGGCACTGTGCCCAATCGCTTGGTTTAGGCGATGCCATGCAACCGACTCGCACGACACGATCCTCGGCCATGCACGGGCGTGACGGTGACCTGGTCTCGCGCAACCGTCGCTGACCTGCGTGGGTCAATAGTTTAAAAGGGCTGAAATACTGGCAGGCCAGATTGGGCTGTTGGCTAAGCAACCGCCAGCCCAAGGTGCCGCCGCCGACACCACTTCTCCAGTCCAATGGGCCGCTACCGATCAACGTGGCTGCCCATCCGTCCGCCCATCTCAGCCCGCGCGAGCTAGGGTTTCGTCGGCCTGCACGACGGAGCCCTATATAAAAACGACGCCGCAACGCATCCCTCCTCGGTCCAAGCTTGCGCTGCGGCTGCGTTTCTCGTTGGCTTCGCACATCTCGGCTTCTCTCTTCTGTTGATTTCGTATTTTCGTTTTCTTTTCGATCTGTTTATACTCTTCATCTTTTGATTCGTTGCGGCGAACCCGAATGTTGTTTTGAGGTGATGATCCTTTCCCCAAATTATCGACCATGATTATACTGTGCGATTTTTCGAGTTTTCTCTTCGGAGAAGACTCTAAGCCAGATGTTCTGATCAAAACAATGCATTTGCCTCTTCATGCAGTTTGCAAGCTTATTCTTGGAACTTTTTTTTCTCTCGATTTAAGATGGTTGAAGAGATTTAAGAAATTCGGATGGAAGTGAGGATCCTTTCCCCAGCTGATCGACTATGATTATACTGTGCGCACATGTAATCCCTCCTCCGCGGAGGAGGATTCAAGCCAGAAATCTGATCCATCTAGCATTCTTAGATCTCTTTTCTCTGAACAAAGATTTCTCTTTCTTAAACCCTTTTTTTTTCCTCGCTGGAACATCTGTTTATTTTGTTGATTTGAGATGGTAAATGGAAGTGAGGATCCTTTCCCCAGATGATCGACTATGATTATACTGTGCGCAATTGTGATGCCTTCTCTGCGGAGGAGGATTCCAAGCCAGAAATCTGATCCATTTGACATTCTCTTTCAAATGTTTTTCTTCAATTTTGTTGGTTTATACTCCTGAAGATTTTGTGAAACGTCTCGTGTAACGGAAGTGGACATTAAAACTGACAATAAAAATTAGACCGACGCGATGATAATCCAGCCGCACATAACAATCTGAGCTGTATCCGAATTACCCTAAAGAGAAAAAGCAGGGCGCTGTGTTCTCTACTAGCAGTGCCCCCGTAAACTTTAGGAACATCATGTTCATCGTTATTGGGTGAACCTTCGGACTCGTTCATGTGTTGAACGATCCTGTCCATTGGTTCAGTAAATGATGGCACATTTTTTAACAGAGTTTTAGTGTTAATATTAATGTTTTCTTTGAGGAACAGAGAGAAGAACGGTGTCACGGTGATGGTCTGTCTCTTGTTCTTCCGCTCATCTGCTGAGTGAGCACATAGGCCATGGTCCGTTAGCTGCTGGGCCTCCAAGGCGGTATGAATTGCTGCTGGGCCTTCCAAGGCCGTATGAAGTTCTGCTCGGCCGTGCCTGCGCTTGTAAATTTTATTTCTCAAGAAAACACAGAGTATGCTTGCAGTTCCGCAATTGAATCGAATAAGTCTCAGTAATCTAAAAAAAGAGTTTATTTTGGCACTCATCAGCCACAAAAGTTTTGCTCTCAGTTGCAATACCAGATGTTGTAACTCTTACGTTAGAGCATCTCCAATAATTGGCGAATCGATGCTTGGAAGGGAATGAAAAATGATGTTCATAGCTTTGTGACTTCTTGCTTGATGTTCAGGAAGCCAAGCCCGACAGGTCTTGTTCTCCTGGGCTGTTGCAACCTTTGCCGGTCCCAGAACATGCCTGGCAATTTGTTTCGATGGATTTCATAGAGGGTTTGTCCAAGTCAGGGAATAATGGTGGTAGTCGATAAATTTTAAAAACTTGGTCACTCCCTTCCATTATCACATCCATTCACAGCTGAGACAATTGCCAAAGTTTTCTTTGATGAGATCTACCGTCTCCATGGGCTTCCCAAAACCATTATTTCAGATAGAGACAAGGTGTTCACAAGCAAGTTGTGGCGCTCACTATTCAAGCTAGCTGGGGTGCAATTGAATATGAGCTCAACATACCATCCACAAACGGAAGGCCAGACCAAACGAGTAAACCAATGTCTTGAAATGTTCTTGAGATGCTTTGTACATGCCTGTCCTACTCAGTGGGTGCATTGGATTTCGCAAGCGGAATACTGGTATAACACGAGCCTTCATTCTGCTTTGAAGATGTCACCCTTTGAAGCTCTCTACGGGTATACTCCACGCAGTTTTGGCCTCTCTGCAACAACTCTTGTTGTTACTTCTGAATTATCTGACTGGTTGGTACAGAAGCAGCTCATGGACAAGTTGATTCAGCAACATTTGCTCCGGGCACAGCAGGGCATGAAGACCCTGGCTGACAAACACAGGAGTGAAAGAGAGTTCCAGGTGGGGGACTCTGTTTATCTGAAGCTTCAACCCTATGTACAAGCATCATTGGCTCCGAGATCCAACCAGAAGCTATCCTTCAAGTTCTTCGGCCCATTCAAGATCCTGGAGCGTATTGGTGTCGTGGCTTAAAAGCTTTTGTTGCCGTTCCATTCTTCTATTCACCCAGTTTTTCATGTCTCGCAGCTCAAGCAAGCAGTTCCTTCTTCTTTCACTGCTTCCACTGACATTTCATCAGACATGGTGGCTTTCTCTGTTCCTGAAATTATTCTTCGGTCTCGGATGTCCGGCGGGTCTCAGTCCGCTACCGAGGTGCTGGTGAAGTGGTCAGGTATGCCGCATGCCTTGGCAACTTGGGAGAATCTGGATCGCCTGAAGCAGCAGTTTCCAAGATCGCCTGCCCTGAGACAAGCAGGCTGTTTTCGAGGGGGGGTGTTACAGCTGCTACTACTACTCCGACCGATGATGATGGGCCTCTCTTCCCTACCCGTGCAAGACGGCCTAGTGTGCGTGTATCGGGTCCTGAGTGGGCTAGGCCCGTGTAAGCGTGCGTGCGTGTCATGCGTGAGCACGAGACTTGGTGTGTGGGTTTCGGCGACCTGTGCTACAAAGGCGCCGCCAGGGAGAGACGAGAGCATGAACAAAATTGTAAAAACATTCTGAATTCCTTAATCATTCCTCGTCTCTTCCTCCTGCTGTTCTTCCTCTTGATCTACCCTGCTTTCCGTTCAATTCCCTACTGCTGCTAACAATCGGAGTTCGTGTTGCAGCCTTCTAAGAGCATGCTGTAAACTTACAACCCGCTCCCCCCTCTCATCTCCAACTCAGCAAAAATATGATGTGGCACGTTTAGTTTGCCTACATCACTTATATATTTGCTCTAATTTTATCATGATCCATCCATTTGCTCCCTATCTAGTCTGCATGAGCCGAGGTGGCCCAATGTGAGAATTCCACTAAGCTATCGTTTGATTTTTTTTATGTGCGAAGAACAAGTTCATTGCAAAAAATTGCTGCGAATGCTGAGTGCTTGTGTTATTATAAATAGTCATTGTAGTTCGGAAGAACAAATGGATATATGATCAATCAGTCATGGCCTAATGTAAAGTCAACAAGAACACCAAATAATATTGGTTTCACCAAAAAAATCCATTAAAAGCATCTCTACCGCTCTCCCTTTCCCAATAAACTGATAATATTGGAAGAAGATATACTCCAGCAGTTCGTAAAACATCTTCCTTTCCCTAATAATTATTAGATTGTCCCAATATTTCACCCCCAACTCGCCTAAAATAAAGGGAGAATTTTGATTCTTTCAATATGTTAGTTGTATTGGGATGAGGTTATTGTGAATTGTAAAAGCATCTCTCCTAATAATTTATTGAAAGTGGTATTGGAACATCCCAATACTGTCTTATGTGAGATGTTTATTGGAGACTGATGGAGATGTTCTAACCTATACGATGTTGCTTGGGTCATTGCATTGTGTACTTTTTTAAGCGATGTCATATTTTGTGAAGTGTTGCTTATGTCCAGCAAAACTTCCCTCCATCCTTCACATGTTAACTTCTGACCTTCACACTTGTTATATTGGACATGGTCATCACCACGCCCAAGCGTCTAGTTGTAGAGACATCACACACACCTATTACAATGGTTTCATATTTAATCGAAGGTGGAGGCAATGCTTGCGGTCCATGAGTGTGATTTTCTTGTAGATAATTTTAAACTCACCTGTATGAAAAGAAGAACAGGAAGTTACTTCGAACCGGAGAATTAAGTATATTATTAAAAATATGAGAGAGTTCTTCAAGAACATAAGGGGCATTTCTACTATATTCCAAGGGAAGAAAAAATTATAGCTGATGGATTAGCGAGGAACGCAATTTCTGTGAGATTAGATAGCTCCAATTCAATTTTTCTAATATCATTCATTGTGAGGTTCGCCCTCTGAAAGAAAAACTTTGGCTATCTTGGGCTGACATTTGTATTGTTTTCTATATTTAAATGAAAGTTTGTAGCCCGTTAGCCAAATGCTTGCGGAGGTACCACAACAAATGTACACAGTCACGTCACGTCTTCCTTTTTTTTCCTAAAAAAAAAAGAGGCCAGAAGAAGCTACCAGAAGAGGCCCCAGCTCAGCCCATACCCAAAGCCCCCAAATCCAAAGCGACCGATCTCACTAGGCACCTCGCCATTCGCCCGACCACACGCCGCACCAAACCCGCAGCGTCCATCCATCGACGAGACGACCTCGCCGGCGACAGAGAAGGGGAGAGAGTGACAGATGGAGGCGGCGGCGGCAGCGGCCGGCGTGCAGCTCGGCTCCTCGAAGCCCCAGATCGCCACGCAGGCCGAGATGGCGGAGGCCCGGGTGCCCCTCCCCTACCGCGACCAGTGCGCGCACCTCCTCATCCCGCTCAACAAGTGCCGCGTCTCCGAGTTCTACCTCCCATGGAAGTGCGAGCCCGAGCGCCACGCCTACGAGAAGTGCCAGTACGAGCTCGTCATGGAGCGGATGCTCCAGATGCAGAAGATCCGCGAGGCGCAGGAGGCCAAGGTCAAGGGCGGCGCCTCCATAGGCCTCATCCCGGCCACCGCCAAGCTCGCCTGACCGGTCCGATCCGGTTGATTTAGGTGAGCTCCGATCCCGTCACGCCGTTTCGAATTTGTTCTGGATTTAGCTCCGCGGTTCTGATTGAGTTCGTGATTTAAGGCCACATTTCGTCTTAGGTCCCTAGGAATTTTAATTGTGTGAGTGTGGAATCATGCGTGCTTTTGTTAGGGAAGCAACAATGATGGGGTAATTAGTCAGTTTTTGCGTGGACATTGGGTCAATTTGTGGACACTCGATAGTAATAAGCTGCTCGATGAATATTTAGTGTTCTCAGGAGTACTGATTCGGGGTAAAATGTAGAAATGTCACTATGATTGAAGGGATCATTATGCAAGCTTGCTATGAATATTTGAGTCTTCGACGTGAAAACAGGCAGTTGATATACATGGACATCTCAGATCACTCCTGATGCCATTTCCTTGCTGCTCAGTGCTTACTGCAGTTCCAAAGTTTATGCTGTAAATCCGTAGGTTCCTATATTTCCAATTGTGATGCTCATGAACCATGAGCATAAAATAGTGCTAAAATGTTCAGAGACCAATCTAGTTGGTAGGAAACTTAATTTGAATTCATGATGTCTGCCCTGCAACCTGAATTTTTACAGCTGCAAAACAACCTGAAATTTGGTAATGGTCTGTTTGGTTATATTGGAATGAGAACTCACATTGTGGCTCATATCTCCTTTAGTCATTGGAAGGAGCAGTACTTTATCAAGGCCTACATTTTGGTTTACACAACCGATTTTGAAACCTGAAGGCTGAAGCTGTCTGACTAGGGCAGACTATTTACTGAGCCAGCAGGTTAGTTTAGCTACATGGGCATGAAAACACATAATTGCAATGAAGCGTCAAATGTAATCAAAATCTGTAATAATACATATTTCATGTGAGCTTACCTATGGCAGTAGGCAGAATATTGTATAGGATATGTCTTCCGACTACAGATTGCTGCAGACAATGTTGAACTCGAAGGAACCTATCCAGTTTCGATTTTATAATGTGTTGAGGTGTCATATCTATTAAATAAATGGAGATATCATTTCATAATCACAATGTTCTGTTTTGAATGTAGCACCGCTTAGCACCTTAGGCAGCTCTTTCCAGAATGTTATGTCTTTTGGGTGGATGAGGATAAGCTCATTAAGCTCGATAGTGCCAATGGTTAGGTCTAAGAGTTTCGATACTAACAACTGGTATCAGAGCCGTTCTTTCCTGCAGCCTGAACATCTCCTGTTCCTCTCCCTCCCACGTCTCCTTTCGCTCTCAGCCAGTAGCAGCAACACCTGCTGTTTCTGCTCACCTCTCCTCCCCTGCACAGACAAGCAGCAGCAGCAACACGTCTGAGGCAACCTCCTCCCCACGCAGCAGCCCCCCATTAGCACGCCATGTCCGAAGGGCAGTCTCAGCGCTCGGTCGTCTCGAGCGCGCGGCACCGGTAGGAGGCCGAGGTCGCTGCGGCAGAGGACCGCAAGCGAGCGGCAGCAGCAACTGCAGCGACGGCGGCAAGGCTGGCAGCGGCGGAGCTGGCAGTAGCAAGGGCGGAGGTGGAGGCAGCGGCGGAGCTCGAGGTTCTGCGCGGCAGCAGCTCCGGTAGCTCTGGCTCCGCCGACGGCGGCACCGACGTGGACCTCGGGCTGGCGAGGGAAGCAGCTTGCGAGCGGGCGAGGCAGTGGGCAGCTGCGCACCCCCACGGGGGTGGCGGCGACGGCCCAGACGGGCGCGGACGCGCCGGCGGCGCTCCAGGCGGGGGCGCGCACGGCGGCGGCAGCCTAGACAGGCGCGGACGCGCCGGCGGAGCCCCAGGCGGGGGCGCGCACGATGGCGGTGCTCCCGGCGATGGCTGCCGGGTCGACGGAGATCGCGGCCCTTACAGACAGCGCGGCTCTCCCTCTCCGGACCGACGCCATGGTCACCACGGGATCCAGGCTGTTGTCAGGGACATTGGCCCCGGCGGTGGGTGGCCTACCCTCACCAAGACCAACTATGTTGAGTGGGCTGCGGTGATGAGGGTAAGGCTCTAGGTGCGGCACATGTGGGAGGCAGTTCGGTACGGCGACGTCGACTACGACGAGGATCGACGGGCGCTGGATGCCCTCATTGCTGCAGTCCCGCCCGAGATGCAGTTCTCGCTTTCCAAGAAGCGGACTGCCAAGGAGGTCTGGGATGCCATCGCTGCGGCATGCATCGGCAGTGACCGCGCCCGCAAGTCCACACTGCAGGCACTTCGCAAGGAGTGGGAGAATCTGGCCTTCAAGCCAGGTGAGGACGTTGATGACTTTGCTCTCCGTCTCGACACTCTGCTGCAGAAGATGGTGCAGTACGGCGACGACACCTACGACGAGGAGAGAGCTGTTGAGAAGCTTTTCCGTTGCGTCCTCGAGAAGTACAAGCAGATCGCTCGCTCGATCGAGTCTCTGTTGGACCTCTCCACGATGTCGATCAAGGAGGCGATAGGTCGCCTCAAGGTCGTCGACAGCGATGAGCCACAACCTCTCTCGGGGCCTATCACCATTGGCGGGAAGCTCCAGCTCACTCGGGAACAGTGGGAGGCCTGCCAGAGTGACGGGAGGAAGGGGGAGCCCTCCTCCTCGACTGGCGGCCGCAAGCGTGGCAAACCGCGCAAGGCGCGCGGAGGCGCCCAGGCCGGGGTGCGAGGACGTGCCGAGGGTGGCGCCCAGGGCGGCGCCGCCGGTGTGCACAAGTCGGCACGAGACAACACCTGCCATAACTGCGGCAGGGCTGACCATTGGGCCAAGGATTGCCGACAGCCACGACGCGGCCAGGCCCACATTGCACAGGTGGTGGAGGAGGAGCCGGCTCTGCTCCTGGCACATGCAAGCATCGAGCTACCTCCAGCGGCATCAGCCGCAGCAGCTCTCCTCCACCTCTACGAGCCGAGGGCACACGCCTTTCTCGGCGACGCCTCCAACAGACTGACGGGTGGTGCCTCGACACAGGCGCCACCCGTCACATGACCGGTCGGCGGAATTTCTTCACCGAGCTTGACTCCTGCGTCCGAGGCTCCGTCAAGTTTGGGGACGCCTCCGGCGTGGAGATCAAGGGCGTCGGCTCCGTCATCTTCACCGCCGAGTCTGGTGAGCACAGGCTGCTCACCGGAGTCTACTACATCCCTGCGTTGAGGAACTCCATCATTAGCTTGGGACAGCTGGATGAGAACGGTTCGCGCGTGGAGATCAAGGACGGAGTCCTGAGGATTTGGGATCGCCATCGTCGTCTTTTTGCCAAGGTAACCAGAGGCGCAAATCGACTCTACATCCTTAATGTGCAGGTGGCACAACCCCTCTGCCTCGCTGCTCGTCGGGACGATGAGGCGTGGCAATGGCACGAGCGCTTCGGGCACCTTCACTTCGAGGCCATGAAGCGGCTCAGTGCCAAGGAGATGGTGCGAGGCCTGCCATGCCTCGACCACGTGGAGCAGTTCTGCGACGTCTGCGTGTTGACGAAGCAGAGGCGGCTCCCCTTTCCCCACCAGACGAGCTTCCGAGCCAAGGAGCGGCTCGAGCTCGTGCACGGGGACTTGTGTGGCCCAGTGACACCGGCCACACCGGGAGGACGACGTTACTTCCTGCTGCTCGTCGACGACCTCTCCTGCTACATGTGGGTGATGGTCCTCGGCAGCAAGGGAGAGGCTGCGGACGCCATTAGGCGCGCGCAGGCTGCTGCGGAGGCGGAGTGCGGCCGCAAGCTGCGCGTGCTGCGCACTGACAACAGCGGCGAATTCACGGCGGCTGAATTCGCGTCGTACTGCGCTGATTAGGGCATTCAGCGCCACTACTCTGCGCCGTACAGCCCGCAGCAGAACGGCGTCGTCGAGCGGCGCAACCAGATGATTGTGGGGATGGTTCGGGCCCTCCTCAAACAGAGGGGGATGCCGGCTGTCTTCTGGGGAGAGGCGGTGGTGACAGCTGTCTACATCCTCAACCGCTCGCCCACCAAGGCCCTCGATGGCAGGACACCGTACGAGGCTTGGCATGGGCGCAAGCCGGCGGTCTCCCACCTGCGGGTCTTCGGCTGCCTCGCGTTCGCCAAGGAGCTTGGCCACATCGGCAAGCTCAACGACAGGAGCACTCCAGGGGTGTTCATCGGCTACGCGGAGGGCTCGAAGGCCTACCGCATTCTCGACCCGGAGACACAACGTGGGCGCACGGCGCGCGACGTAGTGTTCGATGAAGGGTGAGGATGGGCATGGGACAAGATGGTGGACGACGGCTCGACACCGACGTACGAAGACTTCACTGTCGAGTACGTCCACTTCGAGGGAGCTGGGGGAGTAGGCAACTCCTCACCGAGCGTGCCTACCCCAGTCCCTGAGTCTCCACCGACTCCGGCGCCCGCTACTTCGGCAGCGGCACGCTCTCGAGCCACGACTTCGACTGCGATGAGCTCTTCGCCGACTCCACCACAGCTGGCGACCCCACGGACTCCAGCACCACCAGCTACCCCTCCGGGCACGCCTACTCCAACACCAGCCCGTGTCGAGCATAGCCCGGTGGAGTTTGCCACTCCTCTCTCCCACGACGAGGAGCGCATCGACGCGTACCACGACGGCGAGCCGTTGCGGTACCGCACAATGGAAGACCTTCTTGGCGACCAGCCAGTGCCGGGACTGGTGCCTCACGACCTGGAGGCGCAGTTGCACCTTGCGTGCGACGACGGCGAGCCTCGGTCCTTCGCAGAAGCCGAGAGACGCGGCATGGCGTGCCGCGATGCAGTTAGAGATGGACGCGGTTGAGAAGAACCGCACTTGGGAGCTTGCTGACCTTCCTCGCGGTCACCGCGCGATCACCCTTATGTGGGTGTTCAAGCTGAAGAGGGACGAAGCCGGCGCCATCGTAAAGCACAAGGCCCGCTTGGTGGCACGAGGTTTCGTGCAGCAGGAGGGGATCGACTTCGACGATGCCTTCGCCCCCGTGGCACGGATGGAGTCCGTGCGACTCCTCCTTGCGTTGGCCGCCCAAGAGGGCTGGCGCGTTCATCACATGGACGTCAAGTCGGCGTTCCTTAACGGCGATTTGAAGGAGGAGGTCTACGTACACCAGCCGCCGGGTTTCGCGATCCCCGGCAAGGAAGGCAAGGTGCTACGTCTGCGCAAGGCTCTCTACGGCTTGCGGCAGGCACTGAGGGCATGGAATGCCAAGTTGGATTCCACGCTCAAGGGATGGGTTTCGAGCAAAGCCCGCACGAGGCGGCCATCTACCGGCGGGGCAATGGAGGAAATGCCCTGCTGGTGGGTGTCTACGTCGATGACTTGGTGATCACCGGCACCAAGGATGCGGAGGTGGCGGCGTTCAAGGAAGAGATGAAGGCCACCTTCCAAATGAGTGACCTGGGACCTCTCTCCTTCTACCTGGGGTTCGAGGTGCACCAGGATGACTCTGGGATCACGCTTCGATAGACCGCCTACGCCAAGCGCGTTGTTGAGCTGACTGGGCTCACCGACTGCAACCCAGCTCTCACTCCGATGGAGGAGAGGCTGAAGCTAAGCCGCGACAGCACGACGGAGGAGGTGGACGCTACGCAGTAGCGGCGTCTTGTGGGGAGCCTTCGCTACCTCGCCCACACACTGCCGGACTTGGCATTCTCCGTCGGCTACGTTAGTCGGTTCTTGCAGCGACGGACGACGGAGCACCAGCAGGCTGTGAAGAGGATCATCCGCTACGTTCTCGACCACGGTCTCTACTACCCGAGGTGTCCTGGGGAGGCACACTTCGTCGGGTACAGCGACAGCGACCACGCCGGCGACATCGACACCAACAAGAGCACAAGCGGGATACTCTTCTTCCTCGGCAAGTGCCTCGTTAGCTGGCAATCGGTCAAGCAGCAGGTGGTGGCCCTGTCCAGCTGCGAGGCTGAGTACATAGCGGCCTCCACCGCTTCGACTCAGGCGCTCTGGTTCGCTCGACTGCTCGGTGATCTTCTCGGAAGAGACACTGAAGCGGTGGAACTTAGGGTGGATAGCAAGTCCGCTCTGGCCCTGACAAAGAACCCCGTTTTCCATGAACGGAGCAAGCACATCCGGTTGAGGTACCACTTCATCCGAGGCTGCTTGGAGGAAGGAAGCATCAAGGCGAGCTACATCAACACCAAGGACCAACTTGCGGACCTGCTCACCAAGCCCCTTGGGAGGATCAAGTTCCTTCAGCTTTGTTCCCGGACCGGGATGGTCCAGCTTTCCCACAAAACGACGCACAAGACTTAGGGGGAGAATGCTGGGAATAAGTCCTTATACTAAGTCTTTGTGGGTCTCAGTCTTTGTAGCATCTAGAGGACAGCTCATGTGCTGTGGTCTTGCTGTCCCTAGGACAACATCTAGAGGACAGCATCTAGAGGATAGCATATTAGAGGACAACATATTAGACCAGAGGACAGCATCTTAGCTTTAGCTATTAGGACAACATCTAGGCATCTTAGACCAGTTTGCATAAGCTTGGCTGCGCAGCCAGCTATAAATATGTAACCCCAACCTCTCGGCTTGGCATGACATTATGTGAGAAGTAAACCAGAAAATTGCCCCAACTCCTAGTGTCATCCTCTCGATGAGAGTAAGAGTTTCGATACTAACAAGGTCTAGGGCCAGCGTCTCCAGCCCCTTTGAGTGCAAGTCTTCAACAGGCTGCTTGTACTTCGTAGCATTTGATCTTAATACTATTAATATGTAATAATTCCCTGTTCTTTCAATTTAATCAGGTTAAAAGCAACAGAGCATCTGCCTGTATGAAAAATGCCTTGAGTTTTATGTTTCTTTTGGGGTCATTTTTCATAGCAGAAAATGCAACCTCATGTTTAAAACTGAACAAGCTGCATAATACTGAATTTTTTGTGGGCCTCAACAAGCCCACATATGATTATATCATACAATATACCACACCGCTGTTCCTATATGAGCAACATAAATTCATTAGCTGTATTTTACATGTTCCTGTTGTAGAGGGCTAACCAGCTACAGTTGGCTCTATTAGTCTGCTGGTCTTACCTTGAATATTGGCAGCTATCCCTGCAGTAATAAGCTGGGGAACCCTGAAATTCTGTGAAAACAGTAACCTTGTAGTGGAAACCCTAAATTCGTCACCATTTTATCTAATTCACCATTGGCTAATAAGCATAAGGTAGTAACCGCACGACTGGTTGAACTTGTTAATTGTAATGGGGGTTATAGTTACAAGCATAATGTGGTTCGTGAAGCCAGATAAGTGCTGGTAGATGTTTTATTTCTATCTTCGACACATAACTAATTATTAGTTCTATTTCTTTTACTATTTAGCATTATTGATTGTATACATGTTCATTCGGTGCACTGTTAGTAACTCATCTGATTAACATTAATGATTGTTATGAAAACCAGGGCATAGGGACTGTAAGTATGTGAGCAATAGCTGCTGTCAGTCAGTAGTTTACTCCATGCACATCTAGTGCACAATAGGTTGAAAAACATCGGATGTGATATTTAAGGAATCTTTTGGTCTGGTCTGGATCATATGGTCACAAACTTTCCACTGTAAAGCATGTCTTGTTAGCTTTTCTGCAGTCTTGTCTGAGAATTCTGTTTGTAGTCTGTGAGGCTGTGACAACCAACAACATGAAATAAACGACATAATTATTATGACAGTCTGTGAGGCTGTTTGTAGTCTTGTGTTAGCCTTTTGGCTGGCTGATGTTCATTTGTTTTGTTAATATTTGCTTGGAGGGACTCCCTACACTTAGCTTATGAATTACATCTTCAGAGTTACGCATTATGACCCCTATAGGTAAACCTTTTGGCAACTACCATATTTTTCAAGCTGCCACTGTATGATGAAACCATTTCGTACCCTTAGGTTGTTCAAACATCGTAGTCTCAGTGGGAAATAATGGTGTTGCCATACATCTTAGCTGGATCTAAATCTCTTGTTTTTGAGCTACAATTTGAGTAGGTATGGAAGTTTATTTTTATTTTGGAAACTGAAACTATAGTCTTCATGGACTTGATTATATGGACCCTTTGTTTTGTTTGTCTCGCATGTGAATGCATCACTGTGACATTTGATACCTTGCCCATTGGGGGCCATGTCAGATGATTAAGTCTGGGAGCAAAAATCTTCATCCCATCAGCCTATTTGGTGGCTCAGATGCTTTTATTCTGTGCATTATTATTATTTCTTTTGGCCTGAAGCAGCATCCGAGCATAACACTGTTTTACTATGTTTCCCTCTGGGACAGTTTTGCTGTATTGTCACGTTGATTTTACTTTTCTGTAGTTCATGCTTATTGTTCAGTCGTATTGACCAGTGGAATTCGTTTTGGAATGTGCAGGTCTGCTGGTTATCACAGCGTGCAGAGGCATTGTGCAAGAATCCTGAATGTTTGTTGTATGAACAAACATCTGTTGAATTTGGCATAAAGTTAACTGTTGTCTTCTTCCCCTCCCCCTTTTCTCCTTGATGGGCATCTTCAAGTTTCAATTTGATGGAATAACGAAACCTACTGTCTTACGCTTGATGACTGAATGACGCCTTGAAGTTTTGAATGCAATTCGTGGACCCTTCATATGTAGACAGACCCAGTTTGTGCAGTGGGTCATGTAATAACATAGCCGCTTCGCCTGGTCTTTGGCTGTGCAGCGATTTTGTGTTACTTATGTCATCATCGTGCCATGTTGCATTGATCTATCGCTCCTGTTATGTCCATGCTTGAAGCATAGATATGGACCGCAGAGTAGCCATGTTACTCACCAATTGATCGTTTGGGTTTCAAGTCTCTGGACCAAATTTCGTCCGCGTTTGTACCATGGATCTGACTACATTTGTATATGTGTCTCAGGGGCCGTGTTTGCCTGTTTGAGGAGGAGCATCTCTGAAAGCAAGTGATCCGTCAGAAACCGATTCAAGCTTCTCGAACGGTCTCCCAGTACTACCCGCAGTTCGAGATGCCATGTAGCGAATCTGTCCTCGAAGTTAACATTGGATCCCTTGGTCTGTTTTGTCGCCGGTACTGTTCATCTCCCGGCTGTGTTTACGCCCAGGAGTTGATTTACCTTTATCGTCGTACGTGCATCCCTGTCCGATCCATCGACCCGGCCCTGTCCGCGCGGAGCCGTAGGCGCCGGTGATTGGCGAACAGTGGTGAACTGTGCGTGCGCGCTGCGAGAGCCCAAACGGCGCCGGCGCCGGCGCCGGCGGTGGACGAGCCGGGCGCGCAGCGCAATGACGACGACGCGCTGCCCGTGGCGAGGAGGCACGCAGGAGAGGGGGCGCGTACGTCGCCAAAGATTTCGGCCGCGGCCGGGGTCCGTGCACCTGCCCGCCCGGGCCGCGGCAGGGGGCGCAGCGGCAGCGAGCCGAGCGCCGCATGTGCGATCGCGCATGGCATGCATGCGCCCGGCTCCTTTTTCTTTCCTTGTTCCGGGTGGCTAGCTGGTTACGCTACTAGCGAGGAGGCAGAGGCAGAAGGCAGGCGCCGGGCAGCAACGCATGTGCCGCGGCGACGTGTGTGGCCGTGTAGCGCGGCCAAAGTTAGGGCAGAGTGGAATGATGATGGGCACGGCGAAAACTACCAAAAATCCTCCTCCTCTACTTGATTCTACTGTTCCATTCCAGGGCCTCCTCGCTCCATCGGGTCAGGCGCTATATTCCGGCCAGGTCTCGCCGGCTCGGGCGGTCCACCACCATGCGCGACCGACGAAAGTTGGGGGAGACAGAATCATGGCCTGGTCGTGGGGGCACGGCGTGGCAGGGGCCTCGCCGCTCGCCGGCCGGAAGAAACCAACAGGCTGGGGCGCGCGTTAATATCCATCGTCTCGGCTCGGTTCGGCTAGTCTTGAGGCGGTCAGGCAGGCCTCCGCGCCCCCCGTGCAATGATGCTCCCTCCCTCCTCCTGCAGTTGCTGCTGCTGCGGTGCTTCGTCTCGCCTCATCCTCTCGATCATTCCTGCAGCGCTCTATCTATCTGCACCCACTTTCCGCTTGTCAAGATGCTCTCTTCCTTTGCAACGACTTTACATGATCACCCATGCGCAAATTTGGCTTTTGGATCCCAGCCAACTTTGACCGTTGCTCTCCTATTTTTAACGATAGCGACTGGTGATGAGGAGCAGTCAACGTTCATGATTATCGGAGCAGACCAGAGACAAGGAGAACATTCGTTCACAGATCTACCACTTTGATGAAGAATGATCGATCACTGTTCTTCCTTTCACCTCCATGCACGCATGAAACTATGAAGCTTGGAACTTTTGGAAGTAGTTTCACCCAGTAGGTTGTTTTTTTTCTTGAACAAAGAAAAAACGTGGCTACAGTGGTCTTTGTGACGACGGTACTTGCCACGCGCAGTGATGCTACATACTGCGCTGCAGCGCCCGTTAATCGACATGCATGCCGATCGATCTGCTTAGCTGGTCCAGCACAGAGATGAGAGAGGAGAGAGGAGAGGGAAGGAGGGACCGGACTGCAGGCAGAGGAGGAGGAGGCTCATCTCATGTCATGTGTGTTCCAAACGCGCATACACACGCGCGCGCCAGAGACAGCATGCAGCAGCGCTGGGAGGAGGAGGAGATGAGGAGGGGAACAGCGATGCAGAAGGCATGCAGCGAGCTCAAGTGCCCAGCAGACCAGCAGGGACATCATTGCATGCAAGGCGAAAACAAGCGGATCATACGGCTCATCATGCCCGCCCAAACCGGCGTCTCCCTGGTCCTTCATGCCATGCCCGGCCGTGCGTGCATCTGCATCTATCTTGTCAACTCCCCCCCTTTAATTTCTGCAACACTACGTGTCTTCCAACCTTTCTTTTTCTTAAAGAAGAGTTTATTTATGACAAGTAACCTTGGAAGGGGTAAATGGTGGGGGGGAAACCCCAAAGTTGCAAGATAAGAAAGAAAGTTATGGGGAAAAAAATCCAAATAAGCAAACCATTGAACTGAAAGCTATGTTATGGTTACCAATTATTTTATATAGCTTATTTGAATAAGCATTTCAAGATTTCATGTCAACCATTTTGACTACTACGACCGATTTTCTCGACTTTCTCGTACGTCGCTGACTGATTTTTTTTTTTGAAAAAACAAATTGAAACCCGTGTGTGGGGAACAGAACGAAGGGAGAGGATCGATCAGAGGGCGAGAGTTGCAAACGGTGCTGCGATTTGACCGGCGCATGCCATGCGTGAGCAAAGAAAAAGATAGACCGGCGCCGGCCGCGCTCGCATGTCGTACGTGCACGCATACCCGGAGGGGACCTCCGATCCGTCCGATCCCCATCAGCTTCAGGGTTTCAAAGGTTTTATTTACGCGCCATTAATCTGTGATTGTTCCTTGCTTGTCCTCCTGCTGCGTCCTGCTGCCACGACGTGACCAGAAAAATAAATTCTCTCTGAAACTTACGCTCGGATCCTTCTCCTTGGATCTGCATGCTTAATGATCTGCCTCCTGAGGCCACTCTGGTAGATCCGCGGTTAATCTATCTATATGCTCGATCGTCGCTAGCTTTAAGTACCAGAGATTCGGTCAGAGACACAGAGCTATCTCTGGGTCGTCTGGAACGAATTTAATTAATATCCCGTTTGGATCATCTAGGATTAAAGTTTAGTCGGAACTAAATTTTAGGTAACTATTAGGTAACTAAAACTTTAGTCCATACATGTTTAGATCCATGGATTAAACTTTAGGTGAGAAACTATTTAAAATATATAAATGAATGAAACTAAACTTTAATCCAAATTAGGTGGGTTGTGTGGATTAATGGACTAAACTTTAGTTGAGATGAAAATTTTAAAGTTTAGTCCACTTATTTGGATCATCTAATAGGCTAAACTTTACGCCTAAAGTTTAGTACATGGATCCAAACAGAAGCTAAGGACGTGATTGGTTTCACGTTGAGCTGAGCCAGGCTCGTACCAAGGGATCCTGGCTCCTGGTAGCCAGGTCGAGCACATGCAGCATCGTTTGATTGGTTGCCTGTCCATACGTAACCTGGCTGCTCACAGATTTTGTTTGATTAGCTGTACGATAGCTCTTGCGCACACACCGAAGCCTTTTTTCAACTATCCCAGCGCAGCACGTTGCATCGCCAGAGCCAGGCCCGGGAGAAACGCCGATTTCTTCCGCATCTCCGGAGCCTGGCTCGCCAACGATTTTTGCACCTCGAGGGCCAGGCCCAACTGCTGATCCAGGGAACCAATCAAGGCACGGTTGCATCCGGAGAACCTGGCCACACTAAATACAGGCAACCAATCACCCCCTAAGTATATATACCAAGAACAATCAATATGCAGGCCTTATGGGTGTTAAGGTGATGGATACGACTAGTCACCTCCCTGATCTCCATCACCATCATCATCGTCATCATGCTGCTCTTGATACCACCTTGTATCATGTGACAGTTTTTCCTCCAAAAAAACATCATCTTTCTTTAATTATGCATGCATGGCTCGTAGCCTTTTGGTGTTCCCGAGACAAAAAGAGAAATCAGCTGCGATTAGCTTTTTCATGCATATCATAGAGGCTGAAGCTCCTTTTCCACCTAAATTCAAAGCCCAAATCCTTGAGGCCACGAACCAAACAGGCTCCTACAATCACCTTTATTCTTCAGGGAGAGCTATTGCTATGCTAGCTACCTAGATGCATTGCACACACGATCGAGGACGCACACTGATCAGCTCGTATCTCGTACACATGCGCATGAGACACAGAAGATGGAGAGAGCTTTTGTTGGCTGTGTTTGATTGGACACGCGCTTTATTTATATCCTGCTCATACTCAACTCCTATACAACATTTGCTAGGTAGCTATAGCTCACGTACTATGGCTTGCATGCGTGTTATATGTCAGGTGGTGTCATCATGCATGGTTTATCACTTTCAGTTGCTGAACTGATGAAACAGTTACCAGATGCTAAGCAATGCAAGAAGCTTTGTTTGCTGAACGAAGAAGCTGAATGCATGGAAACAATGGAGAAGAACAACCGAGCAAAAACAGTGCATCGAAATGAATAATGGGTTCAACAAGTTGCTGGACTGGTGTCTGTCTACAGGTAGCATGCATGGATTGCAAATGCCAAGCAGAGGGGGAGGAAGGACAAGGCAGGTGCATGTCAGAGGCCATCCTGGCGGGAAGCTTGGCATGCTCTGCCGCTGGCTGTCTTCATCTCCGCTCGGGTCAACAGCTCTGCCCCAATCTCATAATTATCCCCTCCTACGCCAGGCATATGCTCTGACCGCATCTGAAACACCCCCTTTGTCTCCAACCTTTTGTCTCTTGCCCGCCGCTGCAATCTGCCCAGCCCTACGGATCAGTACTACTGTACGCAGCAAAATTTAACACTTCTCACTGCGTGCTGTCCCACTCTCTCTCTCTCTGTCCTCTCTCTAGTGGCTAGTATTAGAGGAGGAGGCAGCCAGGCAGGTGCGAGTATATGAGGTTGGTTACTAGCCTGGCTGATGGATGGTCATTCATGTGCACAGACATGCATGTGAAGTGGCTGGCTGTCTAACCAGCTATGTACCTTCTAGTCGCCGGTTCTTTCTTGCTGGTCGGTTTGGTGTTACTGGAGCGAGCGAGCGAGCTGAGAGATAGTAGATGACCATGGTGAGGACGGTGCTCGGCCGGGAGAGGAGCGGCGGCGTGAGGCAGTACAACAGGTCCAAGGTGCCTCGCCTCAGATGGACGCCCGATCTGCACCACTGCTTCGTCCACGCCATCCACAAGCTCGGGGGCCAGGACAGTATGTGCATGCATGCTTGATCATCTGCTCATCTTCATTCTTGCTCCGCTTTTATATTTCCTCTCTTTCTCCGGTCTTGATTGAATGCGTCGTCGCTGTGCGTTCTTCTCATCCCACGAGAGCTCTGAACCTGTGGCTGCAGAGGCTACGCCGAAGCGAGTTCTGCAGCTGATGGGAGTGGGAGGACTCACCATATCTCATGTCAAAAGCCATCTGCAGGTTCACTACTGGAATACGTTCCTCATCTCCTAGCTCCCCCCACAAATGTCTTAATTTTTCTTCGAAAAATTTGCTCACTATATATAGCTAACTGAACGACTTTTATTTTTCTGAATGTGTTGAAGCAGATGTACAGAAACATGAGAAATGATCTTGGAATGCGAGGTATATATATAGTATACATCTTTCCTTTTGTTTCAAAACGAGTTATTGCAAATTTTTACATGTGTATCCTAGTTGCCCTGCCCTAAGTACTTCAGGAACATCTCTTCTTTCTTCCCCAAAACGTTAGGAGAACCGAAAAAGGAATGAAGCATATACTTATCTTTTCTTCTCACCCATGTAGCCGGTTGGGTCCTCTTACTGTAGTGCCTCTAAAAATGGCTAAATACTTTCTTTTGGAAAAAAACAATAGCAAACGAGTTTAGCCTTAGGTGAGCATATTTTTTAAAAAAAAAGATCCACAAAATAAATGTGCCTCGATCAGCTGATGATAGTCTACATATAATACCAAGACTCACATCTAATTAATTAAGATAAAAAAGTTATTTCCTGATGATGTTACTAGTCATGAGAAAGAAAGGCTGTTGGTTGTTGGTCATGGGAAAAAAACATGTTCTTTCTTGCAATTCATGCATGTGTGCATGGACGATGGCACGATTCTCAACGGCTATAGATTTTTTATGTGCTTGCTTTTGTGCAACCCAAAGGCTAGCTAGGTGTACACAGTAGAAGCAGTGATATGCTCTATCCTCCATGCACACAGCTGCTGCACACTCCATCAACAGCGTCAGAGAACAAAACCTAAACTAACCCCCATTCTTCCTATTCTTTTTCCGATCCTGCGATCAGGGTCGTCGACGACGATGCAGCCGGTGCCCCGGCCGGATCAGCAGGAGCGCATCCACGGAGGAGGCGGCATGCATATGCATATGGAGCTCTGCAGTCAGGCGGATACACAGCGGCAGCAGTGGGATCATGAGTGCGATGGCCCCTGCTGCTGCCTCTGCCGCTCGCCAAAGCCTAGAAAGGAGCCAATGCTGCTTCACCCCCAACTGAAAAGGTCGCTGCCTTTTATTTTTTACTCATTCCCTTTTATTCTCTCTCGATGCGCTAGCTCTCTGCCGATCTATAGGCTCATCGGTCACGTCAGGAGGCAGCCATTTCGCGCCGCGAATAATGACAATGTTTTTTAGACTCCCTCCTTTCCTTTGGCACTCACTTTCTTCAGGGTCTTTCTTTTATTTTATTTTTTCCTGGGGTGTGGTAGCACTGCACGGTCGTATGGTAGCCAATCGATCGAGTATTATTCCTGCGTGCACATCATGGAATAATTTAGCTTTGACAAGAAAGACGCAGACAGCCTTGGCGACATGATGTTTGCATTGCCTGTTATAGTTAGTACCCGTACTTTTTTATGTATATCAAGGAAGATCCTGTGGAATGTTTGTCTATAAATGCCAGCATGGTTGGTCCCTTCTATATTATTATACTCAGTAGTACTAGTACTAGTCAACATGTACACCAGGCATGAATTCTACTACAAATACTTGACGCTATGACCAAGGTCAAACTTTAAATTTTTACCAGCTATAGTTTTTGAGATTTTTAGGTTATGTAGACCTGCCTTTCTAAATTACTATCATAGCCTCATATACATTTTTGGACACTGTAATATGTGTAAATATAAAATAGTTGTCAAATTTAACCTGCGCCTTGTAGAGACCTAAAAAGCCAAGAACATCAAGTGTGTTTTTACGGAGGTAGCAGTGGTATTCCATTTTCCTGCTAGTACATACAATGCTTCTCCCCCACAAGGAATGAACCAACCACGCCTGTGTGTATGCATGCAACCAAACAGCAGGACGGAGACGAGGCGTGAGCGCGAGGAGGAGGAGGATTACGGCGGGAGCGCGAGCCCCAAGAGCCTGCTGCGAGGCCCAGGACCAGGAATACGTGAGGGCGACGGGTCATCGCCGCCGCGCCTCTACTGCGCCCTCGCAGCAGCAGCAGGTGGCTACAACTACATGCGCATCATGCACGCGGCCATGGGCGGCATGGCTCCCGCACCTGGTGCTCCTCCCCCTCACTCGGAGCCGGAGGTGGTGGTGGAGCCCCTGCAGGGAGCGGGAATAAAGCGGCAGCGGCAGCGGCACGAGGCGCGGCCCGCCGCGGCATGCGGCGGACACGCCGCCCCTGCCCCTCCTCCCAACAAGCTCTTCACATTCTTGGGCTTCGTGGTGGCGCCGGGGCCTGGCGCCTGTCGCCGCGACCACCCTTTTGAGGTATGCACTGCACCGTCTCCTGGATCGATCGATCGAGCTTGTGCAGCGAGGGATCAGGGGGGACAAAGCGCATGGACGATGGATGGAGGGATCGTCGTCTCAGTCTCTCGGAGCAGCATCGCTGGCTGGCATGCTCCCTGTGACACGGTCCATGGGTTTGCCGTGTTTTTGTCCTCGCGCGGCCTAGCTTGCTACTTCTCCCCGAGTTCCAGTAGAGAGCACCAAAAAGGCAAAAGCCTTGAAGTGACCGGCCGGCCGGCCTGATAGTCAGGTCTACTAGACTAATGCTGCCTTTTCCTTTTCTGCACACTGCTAAGAATAACGTACGATATATATAGCTGACTAGCGGCATCGTAGCTACAAGAATAATGCTAACACGTGACAGTACAGATTTTAGTACGTGACAACCTTAAATGGAAATTTGTCACAAGTCGAGGGATATTTGTTTAAATATGTATAATCTTAATTAATCTATCATAATTGACCACAATTATGTGATTTTAATTCGATGTTAGCCTAGTGCGGAGTACAATAAGGACTTCATTTAATCAATGCTAATTAACGGAATGGTTTGCGTGCAGATAGCCGGCAGGACTCCCACCCACGGCGTCGCCCCCACGGCGAACAGGTTGCCGTGCAACCTCGAGAGGCCAAGCAACAAGGCCGTGCCGCCGCCGGTGGCTTGGGCACACGACGACCACGGCTGCTCGCTATCACTGTCCCTGGCGCTGGACACCGGGAGCGGGCAGTGCTGCACGTGCAGTGGCGAGGAGGGCAGCCTGCTGTCGCCGACGACGTCGTCGGCGGGGAGCCGGATCAGCCTCGACCTGTCGCTGTCCACGTTGGATCCATCGTCGAGCTGACCTCTGCGGCGGCATGTGCTTGATGAGGGTGTAGTATGGGCCTAGGCGGGCCTCCTGGTGTAGCGAGCGTTACTACAATTTTCGCCTGGTGTCGTTCTAGCCTTCAGCCCATACGGCCCATATGTAATAGCAGCCAAGTTTCCGCTTCCTTCCCGCTATATGGTGTTGGTGTGCATTAGGAAGAGCTAAGATAATCTTATTAATCCCGAAAGCCATCTCGATCTAACCTTAAAGGTAGAACATTATCTCGTAAGTGATCACCTAACAGATTTTTGAAATCCGTATGACAGATTTTAACGGAGGATCTTTTTTACTGGATTTACATAGAGAAGAGTCGGTTCAAAGAGTTGCCACGAATAGAACAAGCACCGAGTTTTTGCTTTTTCTTTTTTTTTGCAGTCGACATAGACATTGTGATTTTTGTATTATGCAGCACCTTTTCAAGGATGGCTTCGTAGCACAAATCCCCGTGTTTACCACTTTATCTTATCGTAGATATATAGAATGGTATCGAACGGAACAATCTTAACTTAAATTAAATCCAAAGCAAACAAACCAGAGCAGAAAACTGATCTATGCAAGACCTAAAATTTAAATTTTGGGTTCACAAGTAAAACTGTTGCAAAATTAAGGAGCGACTTCTGGAGACAGGAAAAAAATAATTAAGCATCCTTTTAACCTAGAACTATAATTAACAAACACGTCTAAATTAACGACCTAGGAGGACGTGCACCTTGTACAGCTAGCTCCTAAAAATGCGCAGCCAATACGAAGCGCCGCCGGCCCGCCGTGCGTTTAATGGTGTAGTACGGCGACTTGACCGCCGAGATGTCGATCCCCCGGAGCTTGGCCGACGACTCGAGGTGGCCCCTCAGCGTGCTCGTCTCGCGGACCTCGCCACCTCCGCTCGCCGCCTGGCCTGCTCGGCGATCTCCGAGAGCTCCGCGTAGCTGCTGCTGCCCCTGCTGGGCTGCTCCGGCAGGCTGCGCTGCGTCGTCGCCCACTGCGCCTCGCGCTCCTCCCGCCCGTAGTCCTTCGTCGTGAAGGCCGTCTGCGAGGAACAAAATAAACGAAGACACGACAAGCCATTCGTCAGACTCGGACTGAAATTAAGGTGAAACCAACAAAACACTACCTTGTTCTGGACGTTGTTCCAGGCCCTGCCGCTGAGCACGTAGCGGATGGCGAACTTGAACAGGTCGAGGGGCACGAAGGTGACGAGGCTCTAGAGCCAGATGACGCCGGCCCAACCCCACCCGATGGCATGGATCTTGGCGAACCCGAAGTTGCCGTACACGGCAATGAGGGTGGCGGCCTGAAACCACGGCAGGCAGTCAGGATCAGCATGCATGGTTCCGACAGATGCTCATGTGGAGCGGCGGGAGCCGAGGAGGCCGGCGGGCGGGCTTACAATCTGGGCGATGGCGAAGGCCGCGCACAGCATGTAGCCGGGGCGGTCGACGAAGAACCAGCTGCGCGACCGCGTCACGAAGATGAGGGCCTGGCTGATGATGCTCACTTGCAGGTACAGGGCCGACATCATCTCCTTGTCGCTGCCCCTAAGCGATCTCACCTGGAACGTGTTCTGCAGTCGAAACAAGACGACGAGGTTATGTTATGTACCCAGGACGGGGAACCTTAATGTTTTCTCATGCTTCTTCGTTTGCATGGCAGGATATTGCTGCTTACCGAGAAGAAGTCCGTGCTCGTCATGGCCCAGAAGAAGATGACAGTCATGACGGCCATGTAGGTTCCATACACAATGCCGGTGGCAAATATCTCATTCAGCTTCCAGCTATCAGGGTGTGGGGAAGGTTTTACTCTGTCCTTTGCGATAGTCACGATTGTGCCTGAAATCACAAAACAAAAATAAAATCAGCATGACGGTATTGAATGTTCAGATTCCTGTTCTCCTCTGAATCTGCAGTGCAAACCTACCATCGTTCAGAATGGCAATGACCAGAATCATGAACGGTGAGAAATCAAATTTCCAGATAAGCGCAATCAGCATGAACCCAAGCTGCGCAATGACAACAAGTTAGATTTTTACCAATATAAAGATAAAATAAAATACCAGTTTTATTGGCAGATCTTTTTGTACAGCCTCAGGAAAATAACTCACCACAATACGAATTGTAATCGAGACTGCGTATATCTGGAGAGATAACAAGAGCAAAAATATCAGAGATAATCGTTGCTGAAAGGGAAAAAAAAAGGCTCCCGAAATTGCTCAGGAAAAAAAAGGAAAAAACATGTTCCTTATTTCCTATGCGGGTCAGTAATCAAATTCTTACAGTGTAATTCTTCATCCTCTGGAAGATGGCGCGGCTTGTAAGCATGGCGCTGATGATGACACTGAGTCCTTCTAGAGTAAGCACAATGTCAGAGGCACTCCTTGCTGCGTCAGTAGCACCGGCCACGGCAATTCCGATATCCGCCTTCTTCAACGCAGGTGCGTCGTTCACGCCATCTCCAGTCATTCCGCGGATGTGTTTCATCTCCTGCAGCTTCTTGACGATCTCATACTTGTGCTCTGCATCAAAATGCAGCAACGTCAAGACTGAATAAACCACAAACTGAGATACAAACTGCAGTGTAATTTCTGTGTGCATGCTCACCTGGGAAGACACCAGCAAAGCCGTCAGCCTTCTCGATCAATTCGTCCACTGGGATTGAAGCAGTAGCCTGATCTTTGTTCTGCCCAAGTAGAGCTGACGACGGGTACATGTTAGTGCCCATCCCTAGCCGTCTCCCGGTCTCCTTGGCAATGGCAAGCTGATCACCTGTAGGGTGTCACAGTAATGTCAGCTTGAACAATTTCTCAAGTTGAATAGAATTAGATGATGAAAGCAGAATTTACCAGTGATCATCTTCACGTTGACGCCGAGGTTGAGAGCACGCGTGATGGTGTCAGCGCTGTCTGATCGGGGTGGGTCAAGCAGAGGGAGCAAGCCGACGAACTCCCAAGGCTCTCCAGGGCTTTCTTTGCTCTTCTCCGGGACTACCTGTAAAGCATGACAAATGTTAAGAAACAGAAGACGTAGTAACTCATAGATGTAACATTGGCTGTGTTCTGGAAAAAAGTAAGTCGTGCCTGTCTTGCAACTGCAAGAGATCGAAGGCCACGCTCGGCGTACTTGTCGATCACAGTGTGAACCAGGTCCCTGACGTTATCTCCACAGTAGCAGAGGTCCAAGATCTACATGGATACATGCCGTGGTTAGTAACAGATGCGATCCGTGCAGGAAGAAAGACAGTTTTTTCGGTGGCAGACCATGATGATGACGAGTAAACAACCTGCTCAGGAGCGCCCTTGCTGACACGGTGCCAGCTGCCGTCGGCGAGGTCAATGTAGGTGAGGGCTGTGCGCTTGTCGACGGGGTTGAAGGGAAGGAAGTGAACCTCCTCGATGCCGTCCCTGGCCTCCTTGGGATCACTCAGCATTCCGACCATGGCGGCGTCGATGGCGTCCTGGTTCTCCACCCTGGATGCTCTGGCCGCGAACAAGACGACATCGTCCTTCTCAACGCCCGGGGCAAAGATCTCGACAAGGCTGCGGTCGACGCTGAGCTTGTTGAGGGTGAGCGTGCCGGTCTTGTCGCTGCAGAGCACGTCCATGCCGGCCATCTCTTCGATGGCCGTCATGCGCTTGGTGATGGCGCCCTGCTTGGACAGGAGGTGCGAGCCGATGGCCATCGTGACCGAAAGCACGGTGGGCATGGCGATGGGGATGCCGCCGATCAGAAGCACGAGGAGATTGTCGATGCCATCGCGGTACCGGCGGTGCTGGATTGGGTACATGACGATGATGCCGACGGCGATGGAGGCGATGCAGAAGTTGCCGATGGACGTGAGCACCTTCTGGAAGTGGCCGACCTGGTTGGTGCTGTCGACTAGGTGCGCCGCCTTGCCGAAGAACGTGTGCACGCCCGTGGCGATGAGGACGGCCTCGATCTCGCCCTGCTTGCACGTGGAGCCCGAGTAGACGCTGCTGCCGGGGTTCTTGGTGACCGGGAGGCACTCGCCGGTGAGAGCCGACTGGTCGATCTTGAGCGGATCGCCCTGGAGCAGGCGCGCGTCGGCGGGGACGATGTCTCCGAGCTTGATGCTTATGATGTCCCCGGGGACGAGGATCGCCGCGTCCTCGTCGCTCCAGCGGCCGTCGCGGAGCACCTTTGTCCTGGGCGCGAGGATGGCCATGAGCTCCTTGGCAGCGCTCCCAGCGGTGTTCTCTTCCCAGAAAGAGATGGTGGAGTTGAGGATGAGGAGCACGACGATGCCAACGAAATCTTGCCAGTCCGGTGGCCTGTGGTCGCCATTGGCGAGCACGATGGCGATGAGTGCGGCACACTCATCACCCAAGACAGCGGGTTCCACATGAACCCTAGGAACTTGAGCACCTTGCTCTCCTGCACGCACGGCACAATTGTCACACGACGCAAACCTTGCAGATCTAAACATATATACACATACGGGGGAAAAAAGGAGTTACACTAGACGGATCATGAGCTAACCTTCTTTTCTTCCAATTTGTTGGGGCCAAACATGGCGATGCGTGCCTGGGCATCCGATGTAGCGAGGCCTTTGCTGCTGCACTTGAGTTTGACGAAGACCTCCTCCACCGGGATGTTCTCCTGCGAAGTGGACGCATTGTTAGATCGAAACAAGGAGCAATTGAAGGCCGATCTCAAAACTTCAAAACTAGCTGATGACCAAAAAAAACAACGCTGTAAACCGGATCGACGGATCAATTGAAAGAGGAGAACGACACAAACGAACGAAAACGAGGGAGATCGGATCAATTCTAACCAGATCGATGGACTCATGCTTGATCTCGTCGAGGCCCTCGTCCATGGCGGCCGCCATCGCCGCGCGGGGCAAAACCCTGGCCGCCCTAAACCTCCCACGAGAAAACGGGGCGCTATCTATCCGCTGCGTGCCCAACGAGAGGGGGGAGGGAGATATCCACGCAGCCACGTCTTTTATTTATAGAGCAGCAGTAGCAATCGGGCAAGAGATAAACACGTAAGGAAAAAGGATTGCTTTCCCCTCCCGTCACGGGCCCAACCTCTCTTTCTCGTTCATATTAGGCCCACGGCAGGCCCGCGACAGCATTTTTCGGCCCACGGTGAGAACGGCGAACCCGAACATTACTAGTACATCTTGATTGATAAAACCACTCAATTAACTCACGATAACACAGTAGCAAGAGTATGTTTGTACAAGTTGACGAGTGGTTGAGGAGAAGCTGGATGGCTCTGAATGCTGCACAGAGGCTTTCGGTAGCTGCCATCTTAATGTACACCTGCTGGAACTTGTGGAAGGAACGGAACCGGAGGATTTTTGAGGAAAAAAACATGCAACCACGTCAAGTCGTGCAGCTGATTAAGGAAGAGATCAACCTCAGAGGGGTGGTCCGTGGGACACCTGTGATGTTTTAGTTATTTCCAAATGAGTATTGAGTTTCTAAAATTTTATGTAATAATCTGTTACTTTTGAACCGTTTGTTTTCTTCTTAAATGCATTAGCAGTGCTCCTGCCTTAAATTTCAAAAAAAAAGAGTATGCTTGTACTGCAAAAGAAAATAAAAGTAACAGTTGAACCTAGTTTGGATACAATCAAATTTTCGCGAGCCATGGATGGAGGTTTAACGATCAACTGTGTCTATGTTGAAGCATTAATTTTGTACTAAGCACTTTTGCTCGTTAAGAACTGTTACTTTGCTTTTTTTTACAGTGGGTGAGATTATCGCAATAAGTATCAGGACATGATGGGGTATGTTTATATTCCATCAATTCATCTAAAAATTCATTACAATACCCACAAAAAAATATAAAAAAAAACCGCATGTCCGTTCAGGTTCATTCACAAATCACAATGTATTAGAACCCGTGCGGCATTGACGACACTTCGCTAACCCTCCCACCATTCCGATCGAACCGCCCCATTTCAGTATATATGGCCGCGCCGCCGCCGCTGCCGGTGACGCGCGCCGCCAACGAGACTGGCGCCGCCACGCCCGACCAGCAGGGCGCCGGTGGCGCGGCGGCGCGGAGGGTGGTCAGCGCCCTGCTGTTCCTGGCGGCCGTCGCCCTCCCGTGCCTCGTGGTGTACCGCCACCGCGCCGTGGCGCTCGGAGACGTCCTCGTGCCCCCGCGCCTAGGCGCGTCGCGCGACGACGACGTCGACCTGGTGAGTGCGCGATGCCATGCGAAAAGTATCTGTTCGTGAAGCATTGTGATCCGGTTGGGCGGGGTCGTCCGAAAGGTCCGTGATAACAGTCACTTTGATCTTTCTTCGTTGCCGATGTTCAAGTGGAACCACGAAAAGAAAAACTGTAGCCCGTTGAAACTTACTGCTCCACCGATGCTAAATGTTTCAATTATTATTTTTTAAAACCACTTCAATCGATCGGAAGAAGAAGAACAATGGGGGGCCAATCGTCTGTAGATCGAACTGCCATGCTTAAACTGACTGACGCGCTCGCTGCACGCGTTCAGGACATCGATGACGCGAAGCTGGAGGAGGTCCTGAGAGGGGCGGCGATGGCGAACGACACGGTGATCCTGACGACGCTGAACGCCGCGTGGTCGGAGCCCGGCTCGGTGCTGGACGTCTTCCTGGAGAGCTTCCGGACCGGCGAGAGCACGAGGGAGCTGCTGGAACACCTCATCATCGTGTCGCTGGACACGGCGGCGCACGCGCGCTGCAGGCAAGTGCACCGGCACTGCTTCGCGCTCGTCGCCGGCGGCGTCGACTTCTCCGGGCAGAAGAACTTCATGACCGACGGCTACCTCAAGATGATGTGGAGCAGGATCAACTTCCTCGGGCAAGTCCTTGAGAAAGGCTTCAGCTTCATTTTCACGGTATGTGCGTGCCAGATCGGTTCAATTCTGGAATGAACGGCATTCTGAATGAATGTGCGTCGATTCTGAAACTCTGAACATTTCAGGACACGGACATCGTGTGGTTCAGGAACCCGCTGCCGCACTTCTACCTGGACGGGGACTTCCAGATCGCCTGCGACCACTTCACCGGCGACCCTGACGACCTGAGCAACGCGCCCAACGGCGGGTTCGCGTACGTGCGTTCCAACTCGGAGACGATCGAGTTCTACAGGTTCTGGTACGCGGCGCGGGAGAAGCACCCCGGATTGCACGACCAGGACGTGCTCAACTCCATCAAGCACGACTCCTTTGTCGCCGAGCTCGGCGTCAAGATCAAGTTCCTCAGCACCGAGCTCTTTGGCGGCCTGTGCGAGCCGAGCCGGAACATGAGCAGGGTCTGCACAATGCACGCCAACTGCTGCATCGGGCTGAGCCGTAAGATCAGCGACCTCAACGCCATGCTCCGGGACTGGAGGAGGTTCATGGCGCTGCCGCGCGACGAGAAGCATTCTGTTTCATGGACTGTGCCACGCAATTGCAGGTAAAGGCAACCAAGGCATGTTGCACATTGTGTGTTTCTGATCAAGAGGAAGCTGTCTTTCCAGTCTTCATTCAGAAACTGGGGCGACAGAGCAAAGAGGAAGCTGTCTTTCTGCTTGACAAGTGATGAATTCAGACTCCGGAAAGATGGGTAATGTAAACCAAAATATGGAAAGTTTTCAAGTTCATTTTTGTTGATTGTATTGTAGGTACTGACGTTAACCACGTGAGCTACTGAGTATTGGACTGCCACGGTGAATTATTCGCACATTTTTTACTCCCTGTAAGCAACTGAGTGGAGCTGCTATGCTAATCGATGTCTTTGCACATGCTTGTATTACATTTTTAACTGAAATGAACGAATCTTAATCTGCAAAGTTTGAGAATGCAGCCACACAATCTATTCAAGTAAAGATGCTGTTCTGGGAAAAATATATTAAGGTGCTTCCTCATTTCATTGTTGTCCCAAATCCGGTGCCGTGGCACTCGCGGTCGTGGGTTATCTTCAGACATCTGTATTCCTGGAGCTCTCCCTGTCACCTCACCTGCTAACAGAAATGGATATTCAGATGTGTATGTGAATCTTACAATGCAGTTGCTGGAGCATCAGGCTGAAGCTCTCCCCAAACCCAATGATTTTGCCTCAAATGGCGATTGCGATTTCTTCATATGCTACTCACGATCCTCTTCCGAAGCTCTGAAACTTGCAAACACAGCGTAGCAGCAGGAATGGAAGAGGCAGGCACAGGAGAGCGAGCGAGGGTAGCACAGGTCGGCTTCCAACCAAACCTCCAGCTCCTCTGCATGCCCCTTCCACTGCTGCTGCTACAGCCAGAAAACTAAAAAAAAGCTCTTAACCACATGACCATGTCTTTCCAAGTCACTGGTGCCCTATTTGTAGGTGGGCAGCAGCCATGGTGTGTACTGGTGCCGTGATGCTCGCTCACTCCAGTAGTACAGCTGCAGTACACATGGAGAAGAGCTCTGCTCGGCGGCTTGTACTTCAGGTTCAGGGTCGCCAGGTTTCCGAGTGTACTGGCGGTTTTCAATTGTACACTTGTACTGCAGCAGCGCTGGGCAACGGCGATGGCTAAGCCACACATCTCATCGGCGAGGTGGTCTACGAGGCACAGGCTTCACTGTCAGCCCCTCGCCGTTGTCTAACACACGTACAACGCTTACAACACGCACGCACACTCAGCCCTGTGAATACACGCACGCACACCTAGCCCTGTATTCCGCTTACAACACGCACGCACACTCAGCCCTATGAATACATGCACGCACACTCAGCCCTGTGAATACACGCACGCAAAACGATCGCCGTTGCGCTGGTGCAGCGCGCGCGAAACAGAGGTTTTCTTCCCCGTTGGGTTGCGTGTTTGATCTTTTAGCACCTGCCGTCGAAGAACAGCAGAAAGGACGCATGCTCATTTTACTAACACACTGACCGCATGCCAGAGTTCTTATTTCATGATTTCTGACCAGGTATTTCAAGACATAAAACTACAGTAACCAACTGCATCAATTGATGTTGAAGGGATTGACACTGGTAGTATTTTCTTTTGGCAAGCACAATGGAACACATGAATACTGAATCAGTTGTAGTTGGTAGTGGTTGCACAGTCATATCCTGTTGTCAAAACATCAGATTGAAAATCAGGTAGGTGACCATGCTCTGTTTGGTAGATTACCATCTAAGCAAGCATCCACCCAACCAACTGGAACAATACAATTAACAGATAAACCAGCCTAAAGAAAGGTTAATAAAGTACCTCAGATTTTTTTCCCCTCCTCTCAGCAAAGAGCCCTAACTTTGCTAAATGAGTGCCAACTTGCCATGTCTCATTGGCTGAGCTAAGTGCAAAGCCAACACTGGCTTTCTGAAAGCAGCAACAGACTAAGAGCAGTATGGGGCATCTGATCATCAACCATACAACAAATGCAACTCTTGTATGCACCAAAAGAGAAGGGATTGCTGATAGCTACACTGTCGACAATATCAATCTTGCTTACTGATAGAAATAAATTATACCTCAACTCTGCAAATAATTAGCCTAAAGCCTCTCGACAAAATTTCTCGTAATTCTACGGTATTTATTCGCGCAAAATTGTATGATAAAACAAGAAATAGCTAGTGAAAGAATTGACTGAGATCAAGCATTACTGTCCAGAGCTCCCTTGAGTAAATGCAACCCTTCCAAGGAAATGCTTCTTCGTACACGGGATCTTGGGATCTCAATTTGAGGGGGTGGATTGGATGAGAAACATATAACCACAACGGTCAAGTTATCACAACTATCCCGTTTCAGCGCTTCCTGGACTAGCTCGCCTGAGCACTTCTCTGGGTTATTGTGTTGCATCAGTTCTTTCCTTACGATTGACACAGCACATTGACTGGTCATCACATCCCAAAGCCCATCACAGCCTATTATTAAGAACTCATCTTCTTCAGAAAGCACAATCTCCTGCAGCTCAGGTTCTGCACTCAGAGGGCTAATTGAGCCTTTTGGGCCTTTCATGTGCCAGTCTCCAAGTGCCCTTGCTACTGCTAGCTGACCGTTAAGATAGCCATCAAAAACAGTACCGCCTAGTTTTTCAAATCTAATCTTCTCACTCTTGCAGGTGGGTTTATGGTCTCTTGATAGTTCCACTGCTCGACCTCTTTTTCCTAGAACAGCTCGGCAATCACCTGCATTTGCAATGAACAATGTCCTGCAGTGCAGAAACATGGAAATTTTTGCTGAAGAGCCAAAAAATAGAACCAAAAAAAGTAGTTCTGCAAGGTTCAGAGAGAATAAAGACTTAGTCACGTGTACTATTGTGGCAAGTGAGTCCCGCAAACAACATAAACATGCACTGTAGTTGCATCTGCTTTTAGAACAGTTATCATACTTTTAAGGCTTGAATCGAATAAGGAAAGAAGATGTATGACAAAATCTAAAACAAGATTGCTGAAACTGTTCTACTGAATAGCCAGAATGGTATCAGATTTTAAATGATGCTGCAAAAATGAAGGAGAAAACCAGCGCAGTATAACTAATCAACAGTCAATGACAACACCAAATATCTAAATTTTATAAGACATACAAAGTTGATCTGGAATATATTAAGCAGTAGATGCTAGTCAGTGGTCAGATGTTCATTGTATGGTTTGTAGACAATGATTTCCAGCATTTATTGAAGGACGTACGGCACACGTTCTAATTTATTTTATGCTTGGTATCATCATTGGACAATAACCAAACAATAATTAGGAATTGGTTCACAAAAAGAAACATTTTGATGCATTGACATAGAAAATTCACCTGCCAAATATAAGAGCCGTCAATGCAGTGGTTCCGGAACTGTTGTCAAGGAAATGGGAATCTGCTAATGCATGATCAGCCTTCAGAAATGCACCTCTTATTGCCTTTTCAACGTTCGTGGGGAAATGCATATCTTCAACAATGAATTTGAGTAAGTTCTTGCGAACAAAACATGCTGCATCTGTACCGCCATGACCATCAAACACCTGCATTTTGGGGCACAGTAAATGATTGCACTTCAAATTAAGAAGGTTCTTGCCCCACTCAGATAATGGCACATATGCACAACTCTTGTTTCAACATGGAAGCAAATAACGAAGCAGCTGTTATCATGTTGGTGTCACATTCATAAGCACTAAGAAGACTTTTAGTGCCTATTTGGGGTGTAGGGATTATGTAGGAATTTCACAGTAAACAGTTCTATTCTCGAAGAAACAAGGAAAGCTTCCCAATAGTTCTCCATGTTTTTTAGCACTTTTTCTTTGACAATTATCACTAAAAAAAGTACCCCACCAGACAATCAGACTGAACATACTCCAATCCAAGCTGAACGGAGTAGCATTTGTAACAATGATGAGATTGCAACACTATCACCACCACCAAATTGTCCGTTCAAGAACAGAAAACAAAAATCAATTATATGTTTACACCACCATCTCCGTACTTACGTGAATGGAACCTGACATGCCAGCGAGAACTCACCCCGTAGAAGGCGCCCGGGGCAGGGATGCCGGCGGCGCGCCCCCCGAGGTGCTCGATGAGGTTGTCCACACAGACGTGCTCGTCCTCCATATACGATTTGGGCCCAATCTCAGCGCAGCTCCCCGATCGGAACACGGGCAGGAACCCAGTCCGGACGTCTGTGGGCGAAATCAAGCTCAGCGTCCCCAAATCCAGGCCCTGCAGCGCATAAAAGCCTTCTAATTGTGCGTGCGAAGCGAGAAATCACTCGCGGCAACGGGTCGTTGGGCTACGGGTGCTCACGTAGTCGGGGGACGACGCGGCGGCGGCGGCGGCGATGCGCGCGCTGCTGGCGCAGTGGCGAATCGAGGTGAGGTGGTGGCGCGGTGGCTTGCCGACACCGGCATCCATGGAGGGGCTGTCCGGCGGGGTCTGCGGCTCCACGCCTCCATTCATGTCTCTTCAGTCAATCTAGTAATGATGGAAAAACCAAGATGATTGCAATGGTTACGGTCGTCCATCTGAACATGCAACAATCTATAATTTGTTTTCCTCATTTGTTCTCCGATCAAATCAGAATCATGATTTCGTGAAAGAAAATTGAAGTTTGCGTTCGAGGTAACAAAAGGAATTTCCACCGTTAAAATTACAGGTGAAAAACAATGCTATCGGATAAGTTAATTAGCACAATCAAGAGCAGGAGAGGCTTACCGGGGAACCGTCGCCGCCGTGCGCGAGTGAAGGAACGGCGGCGGAGGTAGAGGATTCCGCTTTGCTGCCGGGCGAGGAAGGAAGGAAGGAGCGAAGGGGTCGTCGTCGACGCGGAGGTGTGTTGTGGTGGTGGCCTGGAGGAAGGGGGAGCCCGAGACGACGAGGCGTGGTGCTTGGCAGGGCTGCTCGGCTAGGCCCTGGTCTGGCTCGGCTTGGACCAAGCGCGTGCCCGCCGGCTCTTTGGTGTGGGCCGCCCCGCGCGGGCAGAAGCGGACGCGACACGCTAGCCGCGCGGTAGCTTTGGATAAGAACCGCCGGAGCCGAGCCGAGCCCGCCCACTGCCCACGGCATCATCCCATCAGCCTCGCCCGCCGTTGCGCGCGGCCCTCGTGACCCCGCCCGCGGCGGGCGGCGGATCCGCGCGCCGCGCCCAACGGTGCCGCGGCAGGCGGGCGCTCTCTTTCCGCCGCCGCGTTGCGTGCCTGGCCGGTGGGCGGTTGGCGGCGGGCGCGTGCCGGGGTTGCCACGGGATCGGTGGCGGTATGCGTCTGGTCACGGTTTCTGACGAGCAGTGATCACGTCATGTTCGAGTGGCCGCAATCCGGGTTCCTCTGGAAATCCCGTTTTCCTTTTTCAGGACCGATGATGGTTGCAAGCAACGATATCTTTATAGATCAAGTCATAATCACGATGAAAAATTGAAACAAACGCACCCCACAAACACACAGCAGTCCCAACAGGAAATGAAATCTGAAGCCTGTACGAGTTCAGTGATGACTACACCTCGCAGAAACAGAGATCCATTTCTGCTACGCCGTCCGTCTCTCTCAGCAAACCTGTATGTGTACTCTCTACGGAAGAACACCGGGGCAGTGAACCAAAGCACAACAAAGTTATTCCGCCCTCTTCCTGATCGATCGTAATGTTCGTACGTGTTTCGTTACAATCGTTTCTGAACAGAACACGGCCCCTGGCCAGGCCCAGCCTTATGCCTCGTACACCTTGCACTCGTCGGTCGCGGGGTTGTCCTTGCAGAAGTCCTCCAGGGGGTCGCCGCTGCCCGCCGCCGCCGCGCCCGGCCACTTGGCCGCCACCAGGTGCGCCAAATCGACCACGCGCTGGCTGCAAGCATTCAGCAACAATCCCAGCATCAGCAAATGTCAAATTCAGTTGCAGAATGCTAAGAACCATGTGGTTTTTGGCTCCCTCACCTGTATCCCCACTCGTTGTCGTACCAGGCGACGACCTTGACCATGTCGTCGCCCATGACCATGGTGAGCGAGGAGTCGATGGTGGAGGACACGTCGGAGCACCTGAAGTCGACGGACACGAGCGGCACGTCGCAGACGTCCAGGACGCCCTTGAGCGGGCCGCCGGCGGCCTTGCGGAACGCGCCGTTGACGTCGTCGGCCGTGATGCCCTTCTTCTCGGTGTTGATCACCAGGTCCACCACCGACACGTTCGGGGTCGGCACGCGGAGCGCGATGCCGTTCAGCTTCCCCTTCAGCTGCGGCAGCACCAGCGCCACGGCCTTGGCGGCGCCGGTGCTCGTCGGCACGATGTTCAGCGCCGCCGCGCGGGCGCGCCTCAGGTCGCGGTGGGACGCGTCCAGCAGCCTCTGGTCGCCGGTGTACGAGTGGGTCGTCGTCATGGTTCCCTTCACGATCCCTGCATATCTCATTCAGATCAGGCGTGTCTCTTGGGTGTTGTCGGCACTTTTATCATCAGATTGCATTGTGTGGTCGGTCAGGAAACAGATTAAAAGTTCTCACCGAACTCCTCGTCCAAGACCTTGACGAACGGCGCGAGGCAGTTGGTCGTGCAGGAAGCGTTGCTGCAGGCAACAGAGTTTAGATGCAGATATGTAAATGTTAGCATGATACAGACAGAGACCTCTGTAAGACATAGCACCGGCAGGAATCAGGATGCAGAGCAGTGGTGAAGGGCGCTGAAGCTAGCTTGATTACCTGATGATGTCGGCGACGCCGTGGTCGTAGTCGCCCTCGTTGACACCGACGACGTAGGTCGGGATGTCGGCGCCCTTGGCCGGAGCAGTGATGATGACCTTCTTCGCGCCGGCCTGGATGTGCTTCCCGGCGCCCGGGCCGTCGACGAAGACTCCGGTACCCTTCACGCGCGACGCAGCAGTTCAGCACCGTCAGTTAGGCTTAGGCAACCGAAGCATGCATCGACATTTTACACTGAGGATCTTTAATTTGCGTGTTCTCTATGTTATACCTCGATGACAATGTCAATGCCGAGCTCAGCCCATGGGAGCTTGAGCGGGTCCCTGTTGGAGACGACCGTGATGAGCTTGCCGTCGACGCTGATGGTGGTGTCGTCGACGATCTTGACGTCGGCCTTGAAGGTGCCGAGCATCGAGTCGTACTTGAGGAGGTGAGACGCCTGAAACGAAATCCAAACGCGAATCGAGGGTTTTCTGTCAGAAGAATGCGTGGCAAGGCAGAGGAGTCGATCCGAAGAACAAGCTAGCGGCGGCTTCTCATGAGCTGGCGCGTCACGTACGTTCTTGACGCCTCCGCTGTCGTTGATGACGACGACGTCGAGCGGGGAGTCCTCGCGGCCGTGCCAGCACCGGAGGAAGTTCCGGCCGATGCGGCCGAACCCGTTGATCGCCACCTTGAGCTTCGCCTCAGCGGGCGCCCTCACCGCGTTCTCTCCGGTGGCCTGTCACAGGTTAAACCAACAAGCCGAATGAAGCAGCAGTCGCATCCATGCCAGCCAAATTTTGGGCAAATCAAAACTGGGAGGAATATTCTGACTGCACGATGCTATAGTGAAAATCGAAGAGTGTGGTTATTAGAGGCCCTAGTTTGGGTTCTGCTGCGATTCTAGGTTCTTTTTCTTTAATCCACTGGCACGTACTGTATGATATTCCTAAGTCAATCTTTAGCACCGAACAGATCAAACTGTCACTCATACGTACAGCAGTAACCTAAACGTAACGATACCATTTTATACTGTGTTAGGTGCTCGTACTTTCTAATAATAACAACAAAAAGAAGTAATTAGAATGTAAGCTGAACATGGTACATGATGATCTATCTGTACTACCTTGCTTGGATCTACTCTTGAATCGTTTTTCAACAAGAGAAGTGATATCCGTTTAATCAAATGTACATAACGAGACTGTGTGATGTTCTGGTGAACGTGAATTAACGGTCGGATAGTTCACCTAATTTGATCCGTGTACACTGCCGTCACTACGTGTTTACGGTGAACAGGTACTAGTTTTCCTTACGCTGCAAATTTATAGGCATGCTTTCGATACACAAAACCTATGTGTATTGGCAGAGCTTTGTACGTACCTTGGCGACGAGCTGCGCACCGAGCACGTCGGAGAAGGACGCCTCCCTGGCGGCGGTGCTGACGGAGCATGATCCCTGCCTCAGCCCGGAGAAGTCGGCGAAGTCCACCCTCTGCGCACGCACGCACGCACATTAGCCACCCATCACCAGAAAGAGATCGGAAATGTTCATCGATCGATCAGCATCTCCGGCACGCACGTACCTGCCTGGACGCCGCCCTGCTGTGCAGCCGGGCGCTGGCGGGGATGCGCGACGCGGCGAGGGCAGCGTGGGTGGCCATCTTGCGCTGCTGCCGGGTGCCGTGCCGATGCCAAGCCAGCCAGACGAAACTGTGCCGGCGGCGGTGCTCTGAATTTATGCGCTGCCTGGCGGCCGAGGGTCGCGTCGCGTCCGGGGATCACTCGCCCGCCGCTTGTGGCGCGGGGCGTAGTAGGATAAGGCGATTGCGTGCGCCGCAGCCACCCGTTCGGGCCGGGCGATATCCGATGTGTGGTGGTGGGCAGTAGGAGCGACGCATATATCCCGACGCTGCGCGTCACTGTTCCCGCTGTCCGGCTTCTTGTCCGCGTGACGGTGCTGCCAGAGCCTGTGGGTCACGGCGAGGGGCTCGCAGCCTGGGGCTCATCTTTTTTTGTCATTTTGGCCGGGACGACGGCCGTTCTTGTGTGTCCTGTGTGATCCGTGTTTTTGGGGCCATCCGTCGGCAGATATGTTTGATCGAGTGGTCAGTAATTGTGCATGGTGAGGATGGACTGACTGGTTTGTGTGATTGTTCTTCACCCTACGTTCGTGGCTTGGCTTCTCATGCTGGTGGTCATTGGGGAACGGTGTTGCTTTGCTTCATATTTTCTCGATGGCATCTAGCTAGGCACTTGTTTTCTTTGGGGTCGTTTTAGCCCTTGCGCGAATTTCCATTTACTTCAAAAACTGCAAAAGGCCGGGCTTGGGCCTTGTGTCGATGTTGGGCTGCTTCAGCAGTTTGTACGAGTCCAACAATAGCCTTCCCGGACGGGCCCGAACCCAAACCCAAGCTGGGCCCAAGCTAGCTCAACCGACCCAATACGCACGCACTCACCAAACAAAAATTAAACGCCGCCACCCCTTTCCCGGCGCCGCCACTACGCCCCCCCACCCCCCCCCGCCGGCTGGTACACGTCTCCTCCACCGCTCCACGCTCCTCGTGCCACGCCGTCGCTTGCCACCATGCTGCAGAGCAAGTCCTTCGTGAAGAAGACGAGGCAAGGTCGCATCGAAAAGGTCAGTACTCGGCAACACCACCACCTCGCGAGGCCGCCCCAAACCCTACCTGACGCCGTCGCGCTCTCTCCGCAGGTCGTCAGGGAGCACTACCTCCGCGACGACGTATACTGCGGCTTCGTCCCCTGCTCCGCCTGCGACGCCGCCGCCGAGCGCAAACTCGACGCCGCCGCGGCCGCCATCCTCGTCGTCGACACCAACGTCGTGGTCCACCAGGTATCGAAAGCGTTCGTCAGTCTCCTGCTTAGCCTCCTTGTTGGATATAAGGTTGAGAGAGTGGAGGAATGATGAGTTGAGATGTTGTGGCAGATTGATTTGCTGGAGAATCCCGCGATTGAGGATGTTGTCCTTCTGTCAGTGGTCCTGGGTGAAGTGAAGAATAAGAACCTTGCCGTTTTCAACAGGATCAAGGCACTATGCACCAACAAAGCACGGAGGTTCTACGTTTTCGCCAACGAGCAGCACAGGTGGGCCCATATTCTACCATGGTGTCCTCATCGGTATTTTTATTTAGTTTGTGATGATGCTCTCTTGCTATATTGTAAACCAATAGTTGCCAGGTTCAAATTCGTAGTCAATAGAATATTGCTCATAGAGCTGCTGCCTGCTGGCGTAGTTGTATAAATATATTTGAGTTGCTAGTGCTGGATAAATCAAGGAAAACTCAAGGGTTAAGATTACTCGTGCGGGCCATCTGATACTGTGGTCACATTTTGTTAGAGTTAGTGTTGAGGAATACCTTAAATTAGTTGAAATTGATGCTATCTTTAAAAGACTTTGTTCAAAACTTCAAATGATGTTTGCTTCAAGCCACATACTCCTTTAACGTACAACATAAGTATTGAGCCCCATTTTTCGCATTTCAGCATGATTGTATTGATGAAATGTCTTTATGCAAGCACCATGACTGCATAATTACTTAATTAAGTTTCCTGGAAAGAATTACATCGCTATCCGTAAATATACAGCTTTATAATGCAAAATTGCCAATGTGTGTCTCAGTCTCTTACGAGTGTAGGCTCTTCCTTACACTGCCTCTTTCGAAGTGAAGTAGAAGTGGATGAACTGCATGATGCGAGGGCAATAATGCTTATCTTTCTACAGAACTAGGTCAAACACAGTAATATATGTTGGCAGTAAAGACAGGAACTATCGATTTGTATTTTCAATATTTTATAGGATCTAATTGCCTATCGATGGGACAATTTTGAAATCTAAATGCACACATTACAGCTTCTATTTGTGTACCCCACTACCCCTGTTAATCTTGTAACCTATTTATACCAACACTTGCATCTTGGCGGTAACCATCTCTTTTCCCTGCCATTATAAGTTTATCATTTACTCGAAAAAACAGGGATACTTATGTCAAAGAGATGGTTGGGGAGAGCTCTAATGATCGTAATGACAGAGGTATGGTTTTGTTAACTTGGTTATGTGATTCCACATACATTCGTTTCCTATCATATATATAGGACAGTGGTATGTATTTTCAGACACTGATTGTTTTTCCAATCCAGCAATTCGTGTTGCTGCTCGTTGGTACCAAAGCCATCTTGGTGGGAGTGTGAAGGTTCTGCTGATTACAAATGATAGAGATAACAAAAGGAAAGCTATTGAAGAAGGCCTTAATGCTGAGACAGGTGGATAGCCCGCTGCAACGAGTTTGTAGCTTAATATTTTTAAGTACTGAAGAAATGATTTTATGTAGCCACAACCTCAATAAAATATTTCTTGTTTCAGTTGAGTCATATGTAAGGTCGCTTGCGCAGCCTGGTTTGCTTGATTTGGTGGTGGTTCCAACTAGTGGAGATGTTACCATGGAAGATGTAGAAGATCATAGACCATCCAAGAAGAAAGTAATCTACAGTGAGGTATGCTAACTGTACACGAGTGCTTTGTTGATTTCATTTATGCTGTAGTGTGTAACGTACCCCTCTGTTTGCTTGGTATTATCTCAGCACAAACCAATGTCAGAAATTACATCTGGTCTGCGCTGTAGAATCTACCATCAAGGGAAGCTTCGAGTTAATCGTTACAATCCATTTGAAGCTTATGTTGGAAGTGAGAGCATTGGTGATGAGATTGTTATCCGGGGACGCTCAAATATGAACAGGGCTTTTGATGGTGATATAGTTGCTGTTGAGCTCTTGCCACAAGATCAATGGCATGAGTCAAAGTCCTTTATAGCAGATGATGATGGTATTTTCTCAGTGCTGAAAGAACAAGATGAAACACCTCATTTTTTTTCTTATTTGGTGAATCTTGCTGTTTTTGTTTTTCAGAAGAAGAAGAAGAAGATGTCCATCTGGTACCTAATAGTGCTGATGATGCTCCTCGGAACACCAGTTCCACAACAGTTGGATCATCAGCTCCTTCTGTCTCTAGTCGTCCACTTGGACGTGTTGTTGGTATAATTAAGAGAAATTGGAATTCGTAAGTTTCTATATGTTCTGAATGAGATGTCTAACTGTGATATTTAATTCTGATCTCGAGATAATATGATAAGGTGCTGGTGTTCTGCAGGTACTGTGGATCCTTGCAGCCAATGCCCATGCCTGCTGGTAGCGGGGGCGTTGCTCATGCTTTATTTGTTTCAAAAGATCGAAGAATTCCTAAAATCCGAATTCAAACCAGACAGCTTGAGAATCTTCTGAACAAAAGAATTGTTGTTGCGGTTGATTCATGGGATGTTTTGTCTCGCTATCCATCCGGTCACTACGTACGAACGATTGGAGATATTGGTGACAAAGAAACTGAAACAGAGGCAAGAATACTTAAATTTACAGCTGCATCAAGTGCAGTTGCAATTTACCTTACAAAATTTGCATGCAAAAGCATATTCTTGACAGTGAGATGCTAAGCGATGTTCATGCATGAACCAGGTTGTCTTAATAGAGAACAATATCAACACCAGGCCTTTCTCTACACAAGTCCTTGCTTGTTTGCCACCGTTACCATGGACATTATCACCAGAAGATTTGGCTAATCCCAATAGACAAGACTTGCGTCATGTGAGAGTCTTTAGTGTGGATCCACCAGGTGATTTAATCAGGATACCTGCAATCTATTGCTATTTTATGTAGCTGAGTCAAGCCCTTATGCTTCAACTGCTGTGCAGGTTGTCGGGATATTGATGATGCACTACATTGCACGCTACTTCCAAATGGGAATTTTGAAGTTGGAGTCCGTATCCTTTATCAACTTTTGATATAAATTCTTCTATCTAGTTTCATATGTAGGAGCGAATTTATCGTGTGTTTTCTTCCTTGGTGATCTTTGAGTTAATATACCTATTTAACTTTGTTTTAGTTGGTGGTGGTCTTATTTTTTTGCAAATTGTGACTAAGCCCTTTTGCATCTGCCATTATACTTGGCTTGGAGTGTATCATTTAGAATTGCTTATTTAGTAATAAATGGAATTGGTTGATAAGCAAAAAAAAGGGGAAACAATTTTATGGTCCTAAACATGCAGCATATGCTGCACAAGGTTGTGTCATGTTGGAAAATAAATGTTATGCAGGAGGTTTTAAGTTAATTCAGTATGGTCTCTGCTTGGTGTAGATTCAATTTGGAATTTAGAAATCCTTTTTCTTGATAACTTTCATCTTCTACCTGTTAGATAAAATCCTTTTGCTTCATCTGATTGGGTACTACCTTTGGAATTGCCCATATTCCATGACATGAAATCCATAATGACATAAAAATGAATTAAATTTACAAATTGAAAGTGGATTCAAACAGGCTATTGCACAATATGTGATCATCTACGCTGTACCTGTGGTGCTTGAATTTCTTATGTAGACCAATTTTACTTCCGGGCTTGGGTCACAATCTCTCTGTCTCGATTGGCAATTTGTCATGTTCATTTACTCTGTGCTATTGATCCACATAATGCATTTCTTGACATAGGCTGACCAGATATTGCTGATGTCACTAATTTTGTTCACCCTGGTACCCCTCTTGATGAGGAAGCTGCGCAAAGGGGCACTTCTGTTTATCTTGTTGGGCAGCGGATTGATATGCTTCCAAAGCCCCTGACTGAAGGTGTGGATTCTCCTTATTGCATACTGAATTAACTAAACTTGAAATATTGCTACTTTAAGTGGAAAAAACTGTCAATTCGTAGTACCTGAATTGGCTAATGTTTTCTTTTATTTCGATTTCCAGATGTTTGTTCACTTCGTGCTGATGTTGAAAGGCTGGCATTCTCTGTCATTTGGGTAAGTCTAGTTCATGTCATTTTGTTGTTTTGATTCCCACTTGTTACATGTGCATTGCATAGGATATTTCAATTGGTATTACCTTTTCTACTCTTATCTATAACATGTCTATCATGTGGAACATATGTCCACAATGCCCTCCCCCGAGCCCTATGAACTCAGGTTGTACATATTATCTTAGAATCCACTGCATGATTTTGCAAATGTCTTTCAGGTTTTCCCCGATTGTTTTAGGTTTCACATATTGCTAATTTGTGTGCCTTACGTTGATTTGGGCTAACTTTGGTGCCTTTACATTTTATGATGCAATATTACTTATTCTATTTGCTGCCCCTTTCTGAATTATGATTTATAAGTAGAATCACCTTTTAGAGCTTCCCTCATAGTATCATTTTGCTATACGAGGAGAGTACTTTCATCTTTCTTCTGGCATTTAAAGAAGTGTACTGATACTTACATTTGGTGTATTGGTATTTGGAACATTATGTTTACAGGAAATGACTCCTGATGCTTATATCATATCCACGAGATATACAAAGAGTGTTATCAAATCTTGTGCTGCAATGTCTTATGTGGAAGCCCAGGCAAGAATGGATGACAGGTGCCTTCTACATTGCAAATTATCAGAACATTACTGTACATGAAAGTCAAACTCTTAAGTTGATCTAATAAGTCAAACAACATCAGTGAAATTTATTGCTTTCGTTTCATTTATTTTTCAGCCGTTTAGTTGATCCACTAACTGTAGACTTGCGGAACTTAAACTCATTGGCAAAGGTCAGCTATTGTGTTTACTCTTATCATACTTTATTCGGTGTATGTCTGTTGTTACCCATCTAGTAAATTTATGTTTTTATTGCTTATGTAGATTATGCGACAACGACGTTGCGAAAGAGGGGCTCTGACTCTTGCTTCTGCAGAAGTAAAATTTGAGATCGATAGTGAAACTCATGATCCTCTTGACATAGGTATGAAGTTCTGTAAAGCTTATTGGTGTTATATTTCAGAATTTGCACCCATAAAGTACTTAGTTACATCAAATTCGTAGGAATTTATCAAATCCGTGAGGCAAATCAAATGATTGAAGAGTTTATGTTGGCGGCAAATATTTCTGTTGCTGAGAAGATTTTGAAGCACTTCCCCTTGTGTTCTTTGCTAAGGTACACATTTGTCCAATTTTTATCTTGTCACATCCAGACCATGTTAAAATTGCACACATCCAAAGATACCTGTAACTTGTTTGAAAAGCCATTAGAAATATCTACCTCACTGTGTCCATATAAACGAGCAGATTTTGTGAAAGTCTGCCATTTGTCATATTCTTATTTGTGACTTATTTATCTGCTTGCTGATTTTTACTGCTAATCTGTTTCTTCTTTTTAAAAAATAACTCTTCCAATTCTGGAGCAACTTTACCAATTATACTTACTGACCTTTTATAAGCCTGCAAATTTTCTTTCTGTTGGTAACAGGCGTCATCCTAGCCCAACAAAGGAGATGCTTGAGCCATTACTCCGTACCGCCTCTTCTGTTGGCCTAAATCTGGATGTGTCATCCTCAAAGGCATTAGCTGAATCACTTGACAATGCAAAGGTGAAACTGAGCTGTATTATTTTAGTCTCTGGATGCTTCACTCTAGATGATAATAGACTATATGTTAACCATTTATTACTGCATGACATGCAGAGAGATGATCCATACTTCAATAAGCTTATTAGAATTTTGGCGACTAGATGCATGACACAGGTAGATAACTGAACTGAAGTCCGTATTCTAATTTATTGATTCCAAAGAATCCATATAACTTCCCCTGTTGCAACACACAGGCCGTTTATTTTTGCAGTGGAGATTTGACCTTTTCTGAGTATTACCATTACGGGCTTGCAGCTTCTCTTTACACTCATTTCACTTCTCCTATTCGAAGATATGCAGGTTTGTTTTCCATCCATAGATGCTCTGATGCATGAAAATAACATTAGATTTGATAGGTTGATTATTATCAGAAACCAGCCATTCAAGACATGTCAGCCAATTGCTAATTCGTTTTGATTGAACGTAGCTCCCCCCCCCCCCCCCCCCCCCCCCCCTCCCTCCCTCCCTTCTGCTGTCCAGCACTCCTGCACATGAAATCTGTAGTATACAGCCTATGGTACTTGATAGCATAGTTGAGCATGCAGTTTTTTATTATAGCCTGTATAGGTGGTGCAAGACATTAAATTTATACCCTTTTGTTGCAGATGTTGTTGTTCATAGGTTGCTCGCTGCAGCTCTAGAAATTGCAAAGCTCCCACCAATCTTTCAGGATGGTCCACAACTTACAGGCATCGCTGACAGTAAGAAATCAAATTCAATAGTTGAGACTTTATTTCTATTTGAATCTTGCTGTTTGGTACTGATGCTGCTATCACGCCAGACTTGAATTACAGACACTGGAATGCCCAGATGGCAAGCAGAGCATCAGTTGAACTCCACACCCTCATATATTTCAGGACAAGGTACAAAATCTGTTTGTAAAGTACATAGGTTTGTGGTAGGTTAGAAGTAGATAATATGTGAAATTGTGATAAAGATAGGGGCAAAAACTAATGACTTCCAAGTCTGTTGAATCCTTTAAGGACTGTGTGCATAATTGTTTTCTGAGTTGTGACTGCTGAACTCTTTACTGTGCAGGCCAACTGATACTGAAGCTAGGATAGTAAAGGTCAAGGCAAATGGTTTCATAGTCTTCGTCCCAAAGTATGGTTCTCTCTCCCTCTCTCGCTTGTATTTACTGGTGCTATTTATTCCAACCTTCACAGCAGTTGAACTCAATGTTATGCATTCCTCATTTTACTCCTTTTTTTTATAAAAAAATCAGGTTTGGCATAGAAGGTCCCATCTACCTTACTCCTGAAGGAGACAAGGGTGGCGACTGGGTTGTTGACGAGGTGCACCAGAGGGTAACCAAGCCCGGAACAAACATCAGTTATGCTGTCCTGCAAACAGTTAGGATTCATATGGAAGTTGTTGAGCCTCAGCCTCACCGCCCAAAGCTGCAACTCACCCTCATTTGAAAATGTACAGCTGAACTGTAAAACATTAGTGTTCTCAGCCTTACACCTCTTTGTTCTCCAGCCCATTCTTTAATTCAACAATGGCGATTTACTATTTGTAACAGTAGCTTCATGGTCAGGGTCTTGCACTATCAAATCGTAATATGGATAGTTTTCCTCTGTACATGGGAACTTAGTTTCTCGCAGCTGTGAACTATACATCGCTATATTTTGTTAATGTGAAAGAGCTGTTGTATACTTGTATGTTCATGTGAAAGAATTGTTACGTAATGATGAATTCATTTACATGGAAAGCAAACATTATTTTGCATGGCCAAATCTTGCTGATGTTTACCATTTACTCCAAAATTAAATTGGCGACGGTACATTTCGTGTTCCTAATTTGTCAATGCCATCGTATCTCCATCAAACTGGATTCAGTACTAGTAGCTCGCAGCACGAGCGACATGAAGACCGTCGACCAAAGCGTGAGAGCCAGGGCAGCAACAAGGTGCCTCCACAGGAAGATGATAGAGCACTCCTCTTCCCCAACGTCAAACAGCTGAGCTATTGTGCCTGCGCTGGAGAAAGAAATGGTTGTTCACCTGAGAGGCGGCACATCTGCCCTCAGATACAGGGCATCTCTAATACTGACAACAGGAGCAGAATTTGCATTACCAATGCTCATGGCTGGAGGAACTGTGGACTGCAGCAGGAGCACGTAGCGGTACAGGGGAGATCTTGGTAGGAACCCAAGCTTGGTGGCTGCAGTGACGATGCCGATGCCGCAGGCTGGGAGGACGATGTAGCGTATGACAATGATCGATATCACCACAATAGGCTCGATCACCGTCTTGCCTATCCCTGATAGCCCAGCATTGCAAACGTTAATTTGAGAGGCATGGGTGTCATACTCATATGTGATTATGGGCTTATGCAGCGAGCACTACCTTTTGTTAGGTTTCCACCGAGGATCAGCACGGTGCATGGAATTGTAGCATCGCTGTGGAAAAGTTTCAATGACACCCAAAATAAGCACGTGTTTTCTCCGTTGATGTCAACAGTTTTTCATCAAGAACATTAGTAAATTAAGCGATGCTGACGGCTGAACTTACCCTAGTAATTTGGTTGAATCTTGGATTACCCGAAGAGGGTAACCTTCTTCCGTAACAAGTGACTTCATCTTGTCTATTGCGCCAACAGTGAACCCCACGAGCTACCACAATTGCGTTACACAATGATATCAGTTATTTTTGAATTACAATGTTCACTTTCTGCACTAGCATGATAGTGAAAGAAACTCATACCGCAGCTATACTTGGTGGTGACCACAGTTCTTTCAGCGCTTCTACCAACAAATCCTTTGCCGCTCTCAAGTAGCGACTCAAGAAGCTAGCTCTAGCATCATCTGAAGGTAAGGGGGAAATAATCTGGACCAAATTGAAAGAATGATTAGAGTATTGTACATCACTTATGTCTATAGAGCAATGAAATATTTCACTTACGGAGTTGCCAACATCTTCTGAAAAATTTTCAGAAGCCGGTGGAACAAAAGCCACATAATCATCAGTTGCATCTTGACCCAAATGTTCTTTGCTCGTGTCAGTCCGAGCGTGATGATTCTTGCATTTTGACTTGTACAGTTTAGAAGATCTCTTCATGACACTGTAGCTGTGCGTCCATATGTAGAAGTTTCCTAGCTGCATGAGGAACAGCTAACATTCTGAAGCCAAGCCAACCGTTCCAGCCTTCCATGGAGGTGATGAAGAAACCATGACCTTACCGCCATTGATAACGAGACATAGGAGAGACCAAGAGAGTTGCAGGTATTGGTGTCCCCAAAGGGACTACCCTCCTCGTTGCAAATTGCTGGAACAATCATCAAAGGGATAGTGCCCCAGTTACCTGAAATTGTTCAGGCAAGCAAGTAAAACCGGAGAAGGAAAATTCTAGAAATTTTTCCGTTTCTCTGTGTCTGCTATATATATCTTGCCTGATGAACAACAAGCAATGACGAGTCCCTGAAGATGTTCTCGAGGTCTGAAAGCTTTGACAGACACCCATCCTAGAACTGCTCCAATCAGAAATATGATGCCCATGTTCACTGGCATGAACCACCTTAACCCATCAAGTTCAGCAACGACCAATCAAACCCCAAAAATATCATCAAGCTGCTGAGTAAAAGTAGTGGAAGTGGATTCTGACCAGGAGATGATGTCCTTGAGCGTGACAGTGCTCGCCAAGCTAGAGAAGACGAGCGATGGAACGAAGACATATAAACAATCTGCAGATAACATTCAGTTCAGTGTATCGTCCAACTAAGGTACGGCGTGCTCATTTGGCGTTACCTTATTGATGTTCCTTCGAGCATCAGATGTGAGAACGTTCAAACGATTGGATGCGAGAAGAGCACCGAGCAATCCTACGAGGAGGACCTGCAGAACCGGCAGCCATGCCACGGTGAGCAGAGACCAGAACCTCATCTTGGAAGCCTCAGATTTTTTGCCTGCCAGAAACATGCAGCAAACATTCAGAACGCATAGCCTTCTCATAACCTCCCTGAAAGAAACGCAGTAAGTATGACACTAGAAGTGAAAAAAGTGGCGAACGATCAGAAAGGAAATTTACCTGCCAGTGTTTGTGCTGTTCCAGTGATATTTGCAGGAAGAAATGAAACGAGTCAACGTTCTGAATGCCGGCAACTTCAGGATCAGGAGAGAACTGAAAGAAGACAAAATCTGCTGTTGCTGCGCCGCCGCTTAGTAGTGGGCTAGTGGCTATAGCCACAGAAGAAACGCCGGGCGTTGCTCAACAGCCATGACGCGTGAGGTCCCACGTGTCAAACTCAACAAATGCGGAGTGCTTCCATGTGTTTGTCCTCGGCGCGCGCGCGCACACAAAGAATTAGCAAGGCCATCGCAAGTCAAATTTTGTACAACTCCTTTTTCTGGGCTCCATGCTTGCGCATGGGCCTATGAGCCCATTACGGCCTTTTTAACTTTAACACACGGAGCCCGTGCCGACGGACTTCGCCATCGGCCATCGCATAGAGCAAAGAAGTGTTGGAAGTTTGGAAGAACATAGGCGAATTCACAAATGAGATCATGCGAGATCCAGTGAAACAGGTGAATCTAGGAAGGCTTCGATTCTTTTTGCTGTGCAGATCAAGACTGTTCTTCAACCCTTGAAAGGAACAGACACTGTCAACACCGATTGTCCTTTTTATGCTCAAGGTGATGATGTCTCTCGTTACTATTCTGAAGCGCTGATTCAGGTGAATAACGTTATCACAAAGAATTTGCACTTGGGGAGTATAGCAAGAATTGTTGTCTGGATGCTCAAATCTGACATTTGTTGGCCACTAAAGCATGGAAGCTCTATATCTAAAGTGGACTGGCACAAATAACAGGTCCGAAGTTGGTGAGGCCTGCTGGGACAGATGGTAAAGCCAACTCTTCAGGAGCGACGAGGATCAAATGAAAACAGGAAAGAGTAACTAAAGTGCAAAGATCTGATATCTGGGCAAAACTGAAAACGCAGATGACCACTCTACTTGCTGAGAATATTCAGATGATCGGTGTCGCTGAACTTGCATCAGATAGACCGAATCAGCAAAGCACTCTGAACCCTCTAGTATCCGTGGCGCATCCCCTTTTTCCGAGTTCATCATCTCTCTGTCATCGAATCGAAGTCTTTCTCGCACCGTTTTTCCTGCCTTGATCTCCATAGACCATAGGATTGGGGACAGAGGAACTGAAGGCCAGCCCTTTGGACTCTCTGCGTCACCACTCACCAGCATACCTGAGTGGCTGAGTACCTGACCTACCGATTCTGCAACAAACCAAGAACAACCCACCATTGACGTCGGGGACATCACCGGCCAAGCCACAACCAGGAGCGACCGGCCTTGGCATTGGGGGGGCGGGGGGTCAGCTCCGCCGCGAGTTCTCACGGCCTCTACCCACGCGACCGGAATCGTCGACGGGCACGGGGACCGGTCGTCGAGCCTCGAGCGCGCGACGTCCTGGGCGGCGGCGGATAGGCAGGCGAGGCCATCGCCTGGGGAGGAGAAAGGGGAGTGTATTGTAAAAACCCGGATCGACATTTTACATATACACCCCTATTTCGGATCACGACTACCAATCGCGATCCGATTTAGGGGGTATATTGAAAAAACCTGGATCGACATTTTATACATACACCCCTATTTTGGATCGCTAATATTAATCGCGATCCGATTTAGAGGGTATATTGAAACATGTCCGTCTACAATTTACAAACGAATCCTCTTCCCTCTTCCCGGCGATCCGCCGGCGTCGGCGGCCTCCGTCCAGCACAAGCGCAAAATCCAACCTATCCACCTCCGTGCCGGGCAGACGCCGGTTGAGGATAAAGGGGAGCCACGCCCACCGCTGAGGCCGAAGCAGTGCCCGCGCGCGAAGCGAAGCCCATGGGCGCGGCGGCGGCTGCGGAGGGGAGCGCGTGGCGGCGAAGACCGTGGAGGCGTGGATGTGGCGGAGGGGAGCGTGGCGAGAAGCGACAGCACGTTGGCCCGGAACGCGCTGTCGTCGTCGTTCCCGAAGAGCGCTGGGTCGCAGTCGAGCAGAGGCGGGAAGTGCCTGCTCGTGCCGTATTGCTCCAACTTCAAGGCGATGGGATCCCTGGCCTCGCCGCGACGAGGGCGAGCACGAGCAACGACGAAAGGCCGGAGAGCTTCGGCGACGCCGCGACGGGAACGGCGGCGGCTGCAAGCACTGGAAAAAGTTGGCTGAGGCAGGGGCTGCCGCTCGCCGCCGCCCACCAGGCTGACATCGTCGGCGCCACCACGCCCTCCTGCCCTCCACCTCAAGCTCCCCAAGCCCAAGGCGAACGTTCTGCTGCAACAGCGCTCGCGGCACGCGCTCGTCTGCTTGCAAGGCTTCGGGCGTCTCTCGTCATAACCAATCATGTCGCGCCCAATGCCCATGCTGTCACCTGTCGGACCTTCGCCACCAGCTGCCGCTCGAGCAGGAGCGGGCGCAGGAGGTCCGCGTGGAGTCGTCCTGCTGCGCGCGTACCTGACCTGTCCTGTCTACGGCTCCACCCTCGGCGTGGATTTCTGCCAATATTCAGATGATCGATGCTGATGAACTTGCACTACAGACCCAATCGTTAACATAGGCTTCTGAACTCTGAAGTATCTGTGAAGCATCCCATTAAATTGTTCAGTCTTCATCTTCTCACTGTCAATCTGCCATGGAACGCAATCCTCCCCGACATAGCTTTAGTTACCTTTGATCTGCACAAGATTGGAACAGACGAACTGAACATCATCTCAACTCAGCATCAGCAATTCAGCAGCGTATCTACTTCTACCCTACGAATCCTGGAACGCTACCACCCGCCATTTCTGAAGCGACAAGGCATGGGGACTTGAACTGGCTCTCGACACCTCGGCAGCGTTCATCCGCGTCAGCCTGCATGCCAGTCTGGCCGAACACGAACACAGTCGACCCTCCTCGTTCACCGGGCGGAGGTGGCTGACCTTGGCGTTCGGGACCGCGGCCTCCACTCAACCGCGAGCTCTCATGGGTCACGGCTGCTACCTCTGCAATCGCCGGAGCTGCGGAGGGGAATAGGGAGCGGTGGAGAGCTCAAGGAAGAAGAAAAAGTCTTGATTCGTTATCGCCGCAATCTTGACCGCACATGTCCCATCCGACGGTTGCGAGAGAATCCAGGGTGGACGGTATTTCATTTACCGTCCACCCGGACGGTATCTGAAGTACCGTCCACCCCGTTGGTCGGGCTGCCACTCGCCAGCCGCCTCTACCGGGCACTCGGCAGACATCGTCGGCGCGACCACGCCTCCCTGGCCTTCCCCTGGAGCCCCAAAGCCATGGGCGAGCGTTCCTCTGTACGCGCGCTGGCGGTCGCTCATCGGTTTGCTGCCCAACGACGCCAGCCCGGCTGCGCCTGCGCCGCCGTGGACGCCGAGAAGAGACAAGCTTGGCCTCCGGCGTCCATCGTCTGAACTTCGCCCCAAGAAGGCTAGAGGCACAGCAGTCGGCCGGCGCTCCTCGGGCATCTCTCGTCACCACCGGGCATGCCGATGCCGCCGCAAGCTGCCGCGCGCGGAGGCAGTCTCCGCCTCGCCATGACGAGCGAGCTCAGCAGCTCTCCCCATCAAACGAATCAGCACGCCATGTATACGAAATCCAGAAGATGGGATCAGCTCATGAGAGATGCAGATCGGAGAGCGACATGAAGAAAAGGTGAAGCAAAACGAAAGCGATGCCCAGCAGAAAAGGTGTAGTAGCAATAAGTAACCTGCCATTGACGTCCCAAATATCTCGCGCATTATATTGAAACTCCTGCGTTCACACGCACGGAATCAGTCAGAGCTCGCCGCCGGCGTGGTCCTAACCGACGCTTCGCAGTCACTCAGCATGCACGGCGATCTGTCGACCAGAGATTGTTCCGTCGCCGTAGCTGGCCGGGACGCTATCGCATTTATTCAGAGAGTCACTTGACTGGCTCGCCCCGCCCGACGATCGGTACGTCCTCGTTGCACAAGTGTGTACCTGGTCGTCGCAGCGGCAAACCCACCCAAGTGGAGGACCTCTTCACGAACACGTATGGTCCGTTCAGTTACAGCGCCCTGTCGCGCTTAATCATGAATGCACCGCACCATACCCATGGAATCGGTCGACGGCTCGGGAGATCGCCGGCGGCCGGTGGCGTGGTCGCCTGGAAAAGATGGATGGTTGTCTGACTTTAACTGGATTCTCCAATTGGATTCGTTCAATTGGGTTTTGGATGTCAGTCCAATTCCAGGCATCTTGCGGCACACTGTCAACGGCGACCGGAGAAAACCCCGTCGCCGGCGGAGGCCGTCGCATCGCATTTAGTTACCGGTTAGTTTCGTGGTGGCAACTGTTTTTTGTTCTGCTTCAACGACGCACCTTCTTCCTTATCTCCAGCCTGCTGCACTGAGCTGGGTCAGTAGTCAACGGCGATGTGAGACGTTGTAACTGACCGGCCACTGGAAAACGTTATCCGGCTACCGTCGTGTCCTTTTCCTGCTACTGCTATACTGTATAGTATCTTTTCTTAGCTGTAAAGTACTTTCTCTATTCTAAAAAGAATACAACTTTAGTTTTCAAAAAAAAAAAGAATGCAACTCTCTAGGAAGTCAAACTATTTCAAGTTTGACCAATGTATACAAATAATTACTAATATCTATAAATAGATTTAGTATGAAAATATATTACATAATTAACTTGATAATACCTGTTTTGCTATTATTTTATATAAGTTTAATCAAACTTTAAATTGTCGGTCTGTCCCGTGAACGTCTGTCGCCGTCGCCTCACGCCCTCACCTCCCCTAACAGACAGAAGCCAACTTTGCCTTTTTACCCCGTCTACGTTGGCGTCCTGGCCCTTGGTATTCTCACGTTAGTTTTTTTGTCTCGCTAGCTGGTAGCTGCGATCGGAAATTAAGCGGCATGGGGCCCCTGTGTAATGGCCGGCCGGCCGGCCGAGCACTCGCTAAAAAAGCTCGCGCTCTCGGCCAGGCCAGGCAGCCAAGCCAATAGCCAACCACCCCGCTTCTCGCCGCCCCGAGCCCAACCGGCCGCAACAAGACATCGTATCCTTCGGTGCTCCCGAGCCAAGATCGCGTGGCCGAGACCAGTCACTCCCATCACCGGGCTCGCTGGCCGGCCGGCCACGCGCTTTGACGCGGCCGCCAGGCAGCGGCGCTGATAAAAACGCCGCGCCCCCCGTGCCTGCAGAGCCAAACACTCGGTTGCTCTGCATCTGCTCGCTCGCCACGAGGCTTTGCCTGCCCTTTTGCGTGCGTTCACCAATCACCACCAGGACGAGGCGTGCGCGTGCCCCAGACCACAGCTCGTCCCGACCTTTCGGAGCTAGCTAGCCCCGGTGGTTGGTTTGCTCAGGAAAAAGGAAGATGGCGGGGGGCGGGGGCGGGAGGGACCTGCCGTCGACGCCGACGTGGGCGGTGGCGCTGGTGTGCGCCGTCATCGTGCTCGTCTCCGTCGCCATGGAGCACGGCCTCCACAAGATCGGACACGTACGCCCCCTGCACTGCCTGCTCATCCATCGTTCGTTTCGTTTGGCAGCTGAGCTGAGCTTGATTTTGAGTGTCTGACTGTTCGTTGCCTCCCTGGTTCATGCAGTGGTTCCACACGAGGCAGAAGAAGGCCATGCGCGAGGCGCTCGAGAAGATCAAAGCAGGTGGGGCTGCTCCATCAACACCTCCTTTATCGCCCTGTTGCGCATGATTTAAAAAGAGTAGCTGTACCTGTGCATAAACAAAGACCTTACAAATTCACAATAAAATTTATTAGTTCTCGTGCTGAAGTTTTGATAAGCTCTTGCTGATTCTTTCTCTCTCTCTCTCTCTGATCGCCTGCAGAGCTGATGCTGATGGGCTTCATCTCCCTGCTCCTCGCCGTGGGGCAAGCGCCCATCGCCAAGATATGCATCCCTGCCAAGGCTGGCAGCGTCATGCTGCCGTGCAAGCCCAAGGGCGGCGGCAAAAGCGGCGGCGGCGATGGCCGCCGGAGGCTCCTCTGGTACCCTGGAGAAGAAGTCAATCATCGCCGGTTCTTGGCCGGCGGCGGGGCTACCGACGACTATTGCGACAAAAAAGTGAGGCCAACGTAGCAAAGCAATAAGCTGCCCAGTGCGATGATGATGATGATGATGATGATGGAAGACATGAAATCAATGACGACCTTTCTACTTCTGCTTGTTAACCGCAGGGGAAGGTGTCTCTGATCTCCACTAACGGCGTCCACCAGCTGCATATATTCATCTTCGTGCTCGCGGTGTTCCATGTCGTTTACAGTGTTGCCACGATGACTTTAGCACGTCTGAAAGTAAGCTACTACTTCAGTTTGCTCAATTCCTTCAGGGAAAAAAAAGAACTTTGATCAACCATTCGATTACTCGGTTACAGTCAGAATAGGCACTTACTACGTTGCACTTAGGGGATACTAATCACATCTTTTGTCATGTTCTTGCGTGTAGATGAGGAGATGGAAGAAATGGGAATCAGAGACCAACTCGCTGGAGTATCAGTTCGCAACCGGTAAGAACCAGCAGCTCCGTTTTCTCAACCAACTGCATGTTCCTCTCGAGGCATGCAGGATCAGAGTGAAGCTTACCATCTTGCACGCAGATCCTTCACGGTTCCGATTCACACACCAGACGTCGTTCGTGAAGCGGCACCTGGGCCCCTCGAACACACCTGGAGTCAGATGGATTGTGAGTTCGACCAGGCCCCTGAGCTCCAGATCTTTACTTAGTTCTTGCAGCCTGCTTTTTTGGGTTTCTCGCTCTGAATATTCTTATCCCAGGTGGCATTCTTCAGGCAGTTCTTTGCTTCGGTGACCAAGGTGGATTACCTGACCATGCGCCAAGGCTTCATCAACGTACTGACCATCTCCCAGTTGCAATTGCATTTGACGCTAGAGTTAGCTGTTGACGTTCCATGACGATGCTGCTTTCTTGTATGCAGGCTCATCTGTCGCCCAATGCTAAGTTCGATTTCCAAAAGTACATCAAGCGGTCGTTGGAGGACGACTTCAAAGTCGTCGTTGGCATCAGGTCCGTCCGTCTAGTTTTTTCAGTTAACAGTTTGCAAGCCATGAGCTTCGTCCTATGGGCTATGGCTGACCTTGACACATTTGGCTGGCTCGTTCTTGCAGCCTCCCGCTGTGGTTTGTCGCCATCTTCATACTCTTCATCGATATCCAAGGTACAGCCTTGTCCCTTCTCACTCATTCTGCTTGCAGGCTCTGGGTTTGTCTTGTAATCACCATCCTTTTTGTAAAATGCTCTGCTCCTATGCGCAGGACTCGGCACGCTTATTTGGATCTCTTTCGTCCCACTCGCTGTAAGTGTTCCTTCCTTCCTTCCTCTCTGTTTTTCCATTTAGGAAAATGCCTATGCCTTCCTCTCTCTTGACAGCAACAAACTAAAGAGACAATTGAAACTGTCCTGAAATACAAAAAAAAATATGTCATTGTCTCAGATCCTCTTGTTAGTTGGCACCAAACTAGAGATTGTCATCATGGAGATGGCCAAGGAGATACAGGACAAGGCGACTGTGATCAAGGGGGCGCCTATTGTGGAGCCAAGCGACAGGTTCTTCTGGTTCAACCGGCCTGAGTGGGTCCTGTTTCTCATACACCTGACGCTCTTCCAGAATGCGTTCCAGATGGCGCATTTCGTTTGGACATTGGTAGGTTTCTCAACAAGGTGTTTCTTCATCCATTCACTACACTACTACAGCATGGCCTTGCAAAGGCTAACTTCTTTTGGCTGTTGCCTGCGCAGCTCACCCCAGACTTGAAAGATTGCTACAACGAAAAAATGGGACTGAGCATCATGAAGGTTGTAGTGGGGCTGGCTCTTCAGGTCCTCTGCAGCTACATCACCTTCCCATTATATGCACTAGTCACACAGGTAAAATTTTAAAAAATAATCATCTGTAAAATCTACATGAACTCTTTTGAAAGAAACACAGGAGTATAGGATCACATCCAACTCCAACCTCTTACGTGCGTGCAGATGGGCTCGCACATGAAGAAGACCATCTTCGAGGAGCAGACGGCGAAGGCGGTGATGAAATGGCGCAAGGCGGCCAAGGACAAGGTGAAGCAGCGGGAGGCAGGCTTCGACTGGTTGATGAGCGCGGACACGACGCCGAGCCAGAGCCGGGCGACGTCGCCGAGCCGCGTCAGCTCGCCGGTGCAGCTGCTGCACAAGTACAGGGGGAGGTCGGATGATCCCCAGAGCGCCCCGACCTCGCCGGGGCGAGGACAGGAGCTCGGGGACATGTACCCTGTGGCCGACCAGTACCGGCTGCACAGGCTAGACCCTGAGAGGAGGCGGACGGCCTCGTCCTCCGCCGTGGACATTGATATCGCCGATGCTGATTTTTCCTTCAGCGCTCAGCGGTGATGCATCAGATCTGTGTAGCATGCTTTGTCTTTTCTTTTGTATAGCAAAGCATAGGAGGGAACACTACTGGCACGTTAGGCAAATTTCGTTTATTCAAAAATAATAATATGTAATAATGTGGGTAACTTCTTTGTGCAACAGAAAAAACATGGATGCAATTCGGACTTCTCTATAGAAAAAGCTAACAGCAATTGTTATCATTACAATATTGAAAATAATGTGCAGCAGCAAAAAGGGCTAGCCGACGGAGCTAACAATGCGAAACTAGCCATCGGTACTCACACTATAACAAGAAAGCTAATAAAAAAATACATTGCTTTGTGGGAAGAACAGTTGTACACTACAGGAATCTGGATTGGTCATATCTAACCAGGAAATAAGAGAGATAAAAAGAAGTATGTAGCACTCATCATCCACAGGCTAGTCAGCTTTTGCACGGACCCTTCTCCTGTGAACAGCTATTAGGACCGGTGACGCTGCCATTCCAACCAAATGCCCAGCAACTGCCCCATAAGTGACACAGATCGGCCATTCCTGAGAACGATCAAAGAAACAGAATAGTGGCACTAAGTGTTGGGCCAGCAAAGGAATTGCCATCAATATGACGATAAATACTTTACTGAAAGTAAGATCGCAACAGCACGTCAAACAAACCAATGAATTTCAGGCTGCAGGTCTCAAATATTCAGTCACGAAATGTGGATCATAGATCACCCGATTCTCATGGGAATATACGAATTGGAGAAGGTACTGCTCATATTTTAACGTCTCTGGCCATGCTTGTGAGCATAATTGTTTACTCCAGGTAATAGGCATGAGTAAGTCATGTTAACTACTGAATGTGTGCAAACATATCTATATGATCCAGCACTCCCATGCCTAGGAATTGGCAACACACTGCTAGCGATTCGAAGATGGTATCTTTACCTGCCAAGGTCTCTCCCAGTCAAGGGGCATAGGCCAAGCACCGAGCCATGCTCCTAGCACAGCTCCATGACAAGGTGCAGAGATCATGTAGTTCTCAACATCAGTTGGTGTGAAATAACTGACACATAAAAAGACACAATGAACTATCATGCCACAATTGCTGGACAATACAAAAGAAAAGAAATATCTCACTGGATGAACCTCTGCAGTTTACAAGTCAAGAACATACATGGAGTGAGAAAGCACATTCTGCCAATCAATCTTGGATTCTCCAAAGACACATGCTGCAGGAACAAACTAAAAGGTAACAAGATTAGTTTCCCTGCCTGGATAGCTGAAGTTATTAATTCAAAGTGGTAAACTTATGAGTACAGGAGTATCAACACACTCGTTATACTCAACTGCTCAAGTGTCGAAGTCTTCAGTTTAGTACAAATATAAATCAATGAAAATAGCACTTACGGTGAACAGGGACATGAGAAGTGACCAATAAATAGAAACCGTCCAGTACCTGCAATACGCAATTATAGAGCAAGATACAAATAAGGAACTTTTAGTACCTGTAACTTGAAATGTCATGGTCTATTTTACTAAAAATCAGATGCAAGATACAATTATAGAGTAAAGCACTACAGACGCCAATCCTAGTCACCATTCCTACTCATTAAGTAAAAGATAGGCTATTTCCTTTCCGAATCTACACTTACTTGATTCCAACAGGTGCACCAAGAACGATTGCTCCAAATGCATTAAGGAACGCTCCTGGCATGGAAAAAAAGAGAGAGTGTACAGTAGGATCAAAGAAATGAATAAAATAAAATAAACAGATAACAGTTTGACAGTTATTCTATGAGAAAGAATGGCATTTTGACTGATAGTCCAACCAGCTTGTGGTACTAAGAACTGGTTCAGATCTCCAGCATGGAGCTGTTCGTTTTGGGCTAATATTAATTAGTACAGCAATGTACTATCACAAGAGCTCTGTCATTCTCAAAGTAAAAAAAAACGCAATCAAAGTCTAGTTATAGAGCTAACCCACGGGCAAGCCGATCAATCCTCTTGCAGCAGCCTTGAAAAACTGAAAGTAAAGGGAACCCGATCACCACATGGCTGAACCACAAAATTAAAGAGGCAATCGATCGAACAGGTTGCCCGTGCGCCATACCGAGCAGCTTTTGCGGTCACGCCGGAGGTAGCTGAACACTGCGATGACCACGGGCGCTTCACAGACCTAAGTGAAGGAGAAAAATGCTCAGTTCGGATCGGAAGTGGGGAGGCCAAAGATGAAGTTTACGCCGGCGGCGGTGAGGTGAGGCGAGGAGGCGGGAAGGGGAGCGGAAATACAACGAGGAGGCGGAGGGCGCGCGCAGGGTCGGAGACGAGAGCGCCGCGGCCAGCGAGTGAGTGGGCGACAGCGAGGCCGGCGAAGCAGAGCACATGCGCGGCCGCGGCCCTGAAGGCGCTGATCTCGGTGACCGAGGCACGCATGGCGCGGCTGCGCTTGGGTAGGTTAAGGCACGCGCGCTGAGGTCGAAGCCGCGCCGGCGTCCCCCGACTACGGCCGCCGGCCGGCCGGTCTTCGCTGGCGGAGGTTGATGCGGCCGGTTTGGGTTGGATGCAGTCATGCAGATCCTCCCGACCTCCAGTCACCGAGACGCTGCTTCCCTCATCAACCGTCCATAGAATCCAACGGTTATGTTTTACTATGCCCGGTTCTTCCAGATCCAGGAACGGCAAAGCCGGCACAGCAACGAGTTGCACGAAACTACGAAACGCATCGTCAAATGGCAGCAATTTTTGCCAAAGAAACAAAGAATTTCAGCATATTTCAACTTTGAATCACACGATAGAATCAAACTCAAATGACAATACTTGACCATTAACATAGATCCATAAGGTGTAAAGTTTCTTAACAATTGGACCGTGGCACTTGGATGGATTTCTGGCCGTGTGTGTCAGTGTGTGCAGGAGTTTTGGATAGGTTTTGCGCAACCAAATGCCACATCGCAAACCCCCAACTAGCCTTCACGTGTCAGGGGCTCCACTCGCCAGAGCCACTGCGCCGGACGGGGAAGACCGGAAGATTACAGAAACAAGGTCGAGATCTCACCAAAAACCGGAGCAAAACCCCCCGAGACGAGTGACCCGGCCCGGCCGCTGCGCAGCGTCAGCGTCTCCTCTTGGCAGGCAGGCGCGCACACGCCCGAGGGTTTTAAGCACCTCGTCCTCGATCTGGCCGTGAAGCCAAACTCCCCGACGCGATCTGGCCGCGGGAAGATGGCGACTCCGCCGCCGCCTCTCCGCCGCGCCACCCTCCTCCTCCTCGTCGCTGTCCTCGTCGGCGCCCTCGCCTCCACCGCCCGCGCCGATCTCGTCATCTCCAGGGCAGATCGGAGGGTCAGTACAGTCCTCCTCGCTCCCCGGATCTCGGGGCCCAGCTCCCATCTCTCTCCCGCCTCAGCGCTGTCGGATCTAACGCTGCCCGGGTTTTGCTTCTCTCCTTGCAGGTTGATCTCACTTCGCATATCGTTCGCGTCCTCGCTTCCCTCAAGGTTTGCTGCTCGGCTTTGTCTATCTCGTGTTTTTTTATGAATTGTTCCAGCCTGTCGAACTCCCCACCTCCTAGTAGTTTGAAATACGTCAATATTGCCAAATCAGCTTGATTAGAATGCTGCTGTGGTCGATGACGCTAGCAGTTCACAGAGTGAATCATGTACTAAATCATGGCTACCTGTGTCCAAAATTGTTGCTGCCGTCAAAATTTAGACATTCCTAATTATCTGTTCCATGAAATCTGGCCAGCCTGTTTTGAACCAATTTCTATTGGATGATGCCTGTTGAACAAAGGTTTATGTATCGACTTCAATCATACATATTTGAAGCGGGTTGGCCTGTTTCGCTGTACTGGCATTGCTTGCTATCAGTCCTAAAATCATGTCTCGTTTCCTGATTGTTGGTCTACTCACCACTGGCCAAATTACTTTTGTCAAAATTTCGTTATGTGCAATACTCTGCCCCCAAAATCAGCCACATGTTTTCTAAACAAAGTTCTAGTCATGCTTGTTGAATTCTGTTTTATGTATAGGTATCCATATTTGAAGCATGTTTATCTCTTTCACTATATGCTTTCAGTCCTAAAAGCCTTAACATTCTGTGGAACATTTGTGTTTTCTGTTATAGTAAATTAGTAATAATAATATCTCTCTTGCAAGTGCTCACGTCTAGGTGGAATATAGCCTTGCTCATGCATGTGTAATATGTTGGATTCCTGCTGTTACAACAAAACTTACCACTTACATAGCTGATAGCTCCCATTTTCTTTAGGTTGAAAATGTTGGACCAGACCCTGTCTCTCAAGTTTTACTATCTTTTCCCAACATCCAAGCAAAGAACTTAGCAGCTATAAGAGCATTTGGCACTGAAGGAAAAGTGAAGGGTCCAAGTACTGTTTTGCCAATTGAAGTTGTTCAGCCTTCTGGAGCTCCCCCAGAGCTAACATTCTTTTCAGCATTGTTACCCAAACCTTTGGAAAAGGGAAAGATTCTACACTTGGATGTCCTGACTGTATTCACACACTCTCTTCAACCATTCCCAGAAGAAATCACTCAAGCTGAAGCACAACTTGTTGTCTATCAGGATAGTGCTCATTATCTGTCACCTTACCCTGTTAAGGTACAGACACTTGCAATCAGATTGCCCGGTGGAAGGGTTGAATCATACACAAGGCATCCCAGCGCAAAACTTGTGGATTCAGAACTGAAATATGGATCATTTGAAGATCTTCCCCCGTTTTCCTACTTACCTGTGATCGTGCACTTTGAGAACAACAATCCTTTTGCAGTCGCGAAGGAAGTTATAAGGGAGATTGAGATATCTCACTGGGGAAATGTACAGATTACGGAACACTACAACATTGCCCACGGTGGTGCGAAACTCAAGGGTGAATTTTCCAGGTTATTCACCTTGCTGTGTTCTGACTGCTGTTTTTTAGTAGCTTAACTTGTAACTGGAGAAATATATTATGGTCAGAACTCAGAAGTAACTAATTATCTGCCCCCTTTGCAGGATTGATTATCAGTCCAGACCTTACGTAAGAGGTGTTTCATCTTTTAGGAATCTTATTGCGAGACTGCCTCCAAGGGCCCACTCTATTTATTACAGAGATGAGATCGGTAATATTTCGACATCACATTTGTGGAGTGATTCTAAGAAGGTAGTTTTGTTAGCTATCTTAGTCTTCAATGTTTCAACACAGTTGTCCTAAAAAAATTGTTTCAACACCACTTTCATAATATTTTCACTGATAGAGCTTTCATATTTCAGACCCAACTGGAGATTGAACCAAGGTTTCCACTGTTTGGTGGGTGGCAAACAACCTTCACTGTCGGTTATGGTGTACCACTTCAAGACTTTGTTTTCTATTCTGATGGAAAGAGGTTTCTCAATATCACATCTGGTTCTCCAATTGAGGAAATTCTCATTGAAAAGCTTATAGTAAAGGTATGGTGCAGACGTACAGGTTATATGTTACCATTATGTGTTGGTATTCATTCTAGACAGTCGCCTTTATTTTGTATTGTTGTCTGGGCCTTATAATAGGAATGTGAATAACAAGAATAATTACCAAGTGTCGTGATGTTATTATTTTTTTCATATTCCATGCTTCCTTGTAGTGATTGGCTGATTGCATTGCTTGTATTTTCCCGTTGTAAGTTTCTTTGTTGTTGAACAGGTTGTGCTACCTGAAGGGTCAAAGGATATCGAAGTTTCAGCTCCCTTTCCAACAAAGCAGTGGCAAGAGGTGATTTCTCATTGTATGATGCAGTGAGCTAAATAGCTGATCCAGTTCATTGTTTCTAACAGCAGTGAATTGTGGTTCAGGTGAAGTATTCACACCTTGACATTGTTGGAAGGCCAGTTGTTGTCTTGGAGAAGCCTGATGTTATTCCAGAGCATAATTTGTATTTCCAGGTTAGTTGTCAGTTTAATTAATTATTATTGAGTAATTTGTTTGGACAATGATTTTGTGAAAAGGATAATCTGGCTTAAACATTTAATCCAAACAAACAATCCGAAGATGAAGTATCGGTTCTCAACACATATAACAGTACTGAAAGCTGTTGTATGAAAGGCTTACATGCACTACTTTTAGCTAGGTAGATTGTTTATTGATAGTGTGAACCGGGACAAATTATTTGATGAATGCTTTGCAATATGCAGGTTTACTACAAATTCAACAATATATCCTTGCTCCGAGAGCCGTTGATGCTTATTACTGGTTTCTTCCTCCTGTTTGTGGCCTGTATTGTTTACATGCGCACTGACATGTCAATTTCCAAGAGCTCTCCTTCTTACTTGGCCAAGCTGCAATGGGACGAGGTACACAATTATTTAGCATATCGAACACATATATTGAGAGTAAATGGGCTTGCTGAAAACTGTATTATATATGCCTGAATTATTTCTTTTTTTGGTCATCCTTTAGACTTCTTATATGATGTGTCTGATTCACCATGGAGCACTGGGCACATAATACTGATGATTAATTTAGAAACTAAAGTAAACAGGGTTTTGAATACATACTTTGTAGCTGGAGTATTTTCACGGTCTGCGAAAAAACATGGTGCGGTGAATCGTTTTTTCCACTGCTGTTGCTTTATTATATGTCAAGTGAGTCTGAAATTACTTATGGGAGGATATACTATGGAAGCATGACCTTGGATAGTTGGGTGTCCTCAAATAATAATAACTGTCTATTCTACTTCCACACAACACATTTTGGATCCTGCATGGGAGCCTATGATGCAGGATTAGGTTAAGAACTATTGATAGAATTGACAAGAGTGGGGGCTTAGGTTAACCATTGCAGCACTGTAAATACAAATGAATTTTAGTGTAATGTGCATGTCTTGCTAGCAAGGCCATGATTGGCTGTAGCTCTGAAAACGAAGCCTTGAATTAGTGCAGTACAAGGTTGTGTTATTATTTTAATCTGGTAGAAACTGCCTGTTATTTTCTGCAGTACTAATTTGTGTTGGTCATTTCATGCTTTATGGTGCAGGTGCAAGCCACTGTTCAGAAAATCCAGGGTATCTTTGAGCAATGCTTAGCAGTTCATGATAAACTGGAGGCCTCATTGCGTGATTTATCTAGGACTGGGGACATTCAGTCTTGCAAGGCTTCTCGTAAAGCTGCTGATGCACAGTTTAAGGAGCTATCGAAAGAGCTGAAGCCATTGTTGACATCTCTACAGTCATCTCCCCAGTCTTATCAGATATGGCCAAAGGTTAGTTAATTATTACTAACCAAACATTATCTCATGTCAGGAATATGAAGAAACAAAGTCAAAGAGACTGGTTCTCATACTATGTATCTTGCCATGTCTCAAGCAACCTGAATCTGAACTTCCTTTATGTATTTACTATTTACTATAACTGGAAATCTTCCATTTTGGTTGCTGTTTGCTTTGGGTGATGCAGGTAGAGGATTTGATCATAAAGGAGAGAGAGATGCAGGAGAAGCTTATGACAAGGCATTCCACTGTTGTCGACAGCTTTGAGAAGAAGCTGCGTGGGCAAGATGTAGAGAACAGGATTGCTTTGCAGCAGCAGAAAATTGCTGCCCTGAGGCAGGAGGTCGAATCTCTTTTAGAGTACATTAGTGAGATATGAGCTAATCTGTGCCGTCATATATCTTTAGCGATTAGGATGTCTTTGCTGGGTTTACCCATTGTTGAATTCTAACACACTGAGATTGTGTTAGTAACAATCCAATTTCCCAGTTGAGGCCTGGAAATTGCAACGACCATGTAACATGATAATCACTGTAATCATTCTGGAGCTGACTAAATTTTGCATTTGATGACAATATCACAGGGAAACTTCATCTTTTGGACTGAACCCACTGTTTTCCAATGTTTTGTTGGGAAATTGTTCAAGAATACCCTATATAATGGTGCATTTGCATCTGTAACTGAGTAATACTTGTCTGTGATTCGCATCAAGGCTTGATGCTAAAGAGGCGCTTCACATGTTTGAGACTGAACAGGTTTGGCCTTTTGGCAGGATCACAGTATCACACTGCTTGCACTCACGATTTTTTGGGACCACATGGAAAGAGCAGCGACCGGTGGTTTGTTGGTTCTCTTTCCGTGATCTACAACGAAACCTTGTGATGCGGGATCTCGATTTGATGATGTGAATAACCTTTGCTTTCCTTTTTTTTCTTTTTGATTTTGAGACCTGCTCTTCGCTTTTCCATGTGCAAGGGATTTAGTTTAATTTTATCTTTCGAATTTACTACTGCATGAGCATCTGTACCTTGCGTGGCATAATCATTTGCCCCGTGAAAAGTTGTCAGGAAAGTTCACAAAGGATTAACGAAGTAGTGACTGTCCATCAGACGCCCACACAGTGATTTCGACAAGGAAAAGCAGCACGGGTTACTGGATGCTCTGAACTTCTTTATACGTTACGGCCTAAATGATTACTCAAGCGTACTGGTTCTGATGAATAAAATTCATGGATCAAAAACCTACCTCGTAAAGACTTTGCTCCCTCCCCTTTGGAGCTCTCAAGGGCTCGCACAATCAGAAAATCAAACTCCATTTGGCAGAGAAGTGGTGTGCAAGCCAACGACCTGCTTTGCTTCCGCTAGAACCTTTCGCGCTCTGCCTTGGGATCGGGCAGTGTTTCCGAGGCCATTTCTCCCTCTCTTCCCGATGCACACGCTACGCAGATGCTGGCAAGCTGGCCACGAGTTACCCGCAGGCAGAAGCTTCCAGCTTGCTGCCGCCTGCAGATTCTACGATGATCCGATGATTGGAGCATCCAGTTTGATCGATCGATCGATTGATAGAGACAACAGCTGCCAATGCCAACGACGGATGGACACGGGAGAGAGACGCCAAGTGCCGGCGAGCCGAGCGGACGCCGCACGCGACATGATTGCAATTTGCAAACCATGCCGCGCCCCACCGCGATCCCCAGCCGTCCGTTTACCCATCAGCCCACCACCACCTCGCCAGGCCGCGGCCCCGGCCTACCGTGCTGTGCTGCGCTCGCGTCGCGCGCCCCTGCACCCACCGGCACACGGCGGATTCCCCAATGCCGCGTGGCCGTGGCCCCGTTTTGCCGTGGCGGGGCAAGGTCAAGTTGCGCGGTGGGGCCCGTGACACCTGCCTTTCCTCGTCGCCATGTCATCAAGACACGAACTTCTCTCCTGCAACTTCCAACGGCGGCCCAACTCCGAGCTGAGAAGCCACTCGGGTCACAAAAGCATTAATGACCACTGCCACTGTGCGCGATAAAACTCCGGCCGCCTGCGTCCCCCGATCCCTTTCGCCTTGCCCCTGCCGCGCCGCCTGATCCGGCCCGCCAAATGGCGTCGTCGGCGCGGCGCCCCCTGCAGACCAACTCCGGCCAGCTCCCCATCCTCCCCGCCGCCGAGCCCCCGAGCCCGCTCGCCGTCGACTCCGACGTCGTCGTCATCCTCGCCGCGCTGCTCTGCGCGCTCATCTGCGTCGTGGGCCTCGCCGCCGTCACCCGGTGCGCGCGCTCCCGCGCGTCCCCCGGCGCGCAGGCCGCGGCCAAGGGGCTGGGGAAGAAGGCGCTCAGGGCGCTGCCTAAGCTCGCCAACGAGGACGCCGTGGCGGCGGCGGCCGCGGCGCGCGGGGGCTCCGCGGCTGTGGCCGGGGAGGAGAAGATCCTGGCGGAGTGCGCCATCTGCCTGTCGGAGTTCGCGCCCAAGGAGGAGATCCGCGTGCTGCCGCAGTGCGGCCACGGCTTCCACGTCGCGTGCGTTGACACATGGCTCGGCGCGCACTCCTCTTGCCCCTCCTGCCGCCGCGTCCCCGTCGTCGACGAGACACCCAGGCGGCCGCCCGAGCCCAAGCGCTGCCGCAAGTGCGCGGCGGCTATGGAGGAGGCATCCTCATCGTCCGGTTCTGGCGGCGATAGGGCTGCCGGTTCGTCGCCGGTCTCCTAACCGGGTCGGCAATCTTAGCTGAGAACTTTAGCTCCACTGGAGTTATGAGCTCAAGGAACGTTATGGTGTAAAATTTAGGTTGGCTGATTATGTACATATTTTTGTTTAAAAACTTGTAAACACATCGGGGGATGTGAAACTAAGCAACATTTTATGACAAAACTTTTTCACGCATGTGTAAAGCAGATTCCTAAAATCTTGCGACACCACGTAGACTCTTGTGCTGATTTACTAATATTTTACTTAAAAACCAGATGACCTTTTTGCCCAAAGTTACTACTTAATTCATTGGATGTGATACTTTTTAGCTCAAACCTGAACCATTTTTCGATTGTATGTTCCGATATCTAAATGTTGAAATTATATATATGTACTCTACTAACCATTTTTATGTATATAATTATTCAGAAACGTGTAAAAATAAGAAGCAACGTTCCACGTGGATTTTTCTTCTTCACAACTTTTATGTATAGGCAGTTTCTTGGACTCTTGCAAACAACATTTAGACAATGTTTGTATTAGTGACTTGAGCGTAATACGTATGTCAATTAGAAATCATGGCCTTGTTGGTCCGAGCATGTTGCTTAATTTATTGGATTTGAGCCTTTATGATTCGGAACTATTTTCCACATTGCATATATTTCGAAGTTTTTAAGCATCATCCAGAGTTTAATTTTCTAGTATGCAAATATTGAGATTGCTTAGTTGTCCAACCATTCTAGGTTGATGAAAAGAATGAACATACAATTATCGCTTTCCATCATAATTCTGAGTGATCTCATGAAAAAAAAACTTTTGATAGTTGAAAAAATGTCTAATCGTTATTCTATTTGAAAAATGTCCCATGGGATAGTGTCAAAACTTAAGTGTGGAGATGGCTTACATTAATACAAGGACATAAGTGTAGATACTACTCCCTCCGTTCTAAATTATTTGGGACGGAGAGAGTATTAGATATGGTCCTTGACAGGGTGAGTGAGCAAGGAAATCTCAAATATCGCCGAGCGCCTCCAAGGTGAACCCTCCGCAGCGGCAGGAGGACTAGAGCAGTGACCAGGAGCCGAGTAGAGGAAAACCAAGTAAAAGAAGGCAACGGAAGAGAGATCGCGTCCCGCTAATTTTGTTCTCCCGAACTGGCGGCGGCGCTCAGCGCTTGGGCCTCTTGATCATGTGACAGCGTTGAGGCCCACCCAGTTCGCGGTGGCCACTAAACTCGCTCTCAACTACGCCCACACAAGTTTTATCTTTAGCCAGCTTCAGCGTTTCAAGATATAGACCTGAGTTGAGAATTGAAGTTCGTATGCGCCAGCGCCACTAGAAAAGCAGAGTCCATTCCATTGATCGATCGACAAGAATGCCGCTTCTCTCCGCGCAACTCCTGCTACCCCTCCCCGACGCCCACCACCACCGCGCTCTCTTGCCATCGCCGTCTTGCTCGCGGCCATTGTCGTCCCCGCTTCGATCACGGCGGTCCTCCACCACCTCGGCGAGAACGGGACTCCGAGTCGTCTCTCCTGACACCTCCAACGCCGTTACCACGGACGCACAGCCAGGTCAGCCAGTCGTTCGACGATCTTTTATATACTATAGTAGACCTCCCACGCGACGGCACACGCTCCAACGGGAAAAGAAAGAGAGATTCTGCAGGATGGACGAAACTTGGAGCTTGGCTCATCAACCAATCCACCAATCATGCAGGCTCGGCAGATAACACCGGGTGGGCAGAGTTCGCGTCGCGCGTGTCCGGAGAGTGGGACGGCTTCGGCGCGGACTTCACGGCGGCCGGCGACCCCGTGGAGCTGCCGGAGAACGTGGTCCCGGAGGCGTACCGCGAGTGGGGCGTGCAGGTGTTCGACTGGCAGACGCAGTGCCCCACGCTCGCCGACCCCGCCGCGCCGTGCGCGCTCCACTACCGCCTCGTCCGCCTGCTCCCCACCGTCGGCCGCGAGGCCGACGCCGCCACCGTGCACACCTCCCACCAGCGCCACGCCGCCTCCGCCGCCGCCTTCGCGTACGCCGCCAGCGGCTCCTACGTCGCCGCGTGGCCCAAGGGCCCCGCGCCCGTGCTCGAGGTGGAGCACTGCGTCGTGCGCCCCGGCAGCGCCGAGGTGCGGGTCCGGGTGGTGCAGACCGTCGCGCTGGGAAAGGAGGCCCGGCTGCGCGGCCTTAAGGTGTTCTCCGAGCAGTGGTACGGCCCGTTCCGCAACGGCGAGCAGTTCGGCGGCTGCGCCGTCCGGGAGACCGCCTTCGCGGCCGGCGAGAAGCTCGACGTGGCCGAGGTGCTGGGCCAGTGGGAGACCACGGACGCCGCGGCCGCGAGGTTCTCCGACGAGCTGAACCCGGGGACCGTGAGTGTGATCGATCCAACATTTGAATTTTACGGTTTCGATGCGTGGCTTGTACGGGATACAGAATTTGACGGAGGAGTTGAGTGGTGAGCAGGGCAAGTTCGCGGAGCTGTCGTCCGACGAACCAAGCAAGCTGCGGAGAGACGCGGACGGCGTGGTGGCGCTGCCGAAGCAGCTGTGGAGCGCGTTCAGGGAGCGCGGCGACGGCGAGTTCCTGTGCGAGGTCGGGTGGGTTCTGGGCGGCGGCGGCGCGGTGACGTCGCGGTGCGTTCTGTCCAAGGACGGCGACGTCAAGGCAAGCGTTTTAGAGCAGACAACGCAGCTCCGGCCTGATTTCAGCAGAGATTCAGAGACTAATCTGCAGAGCTTGCTCTGTTCTCGCAGGAGATCGCTGCTGCCTACGAGTCCCGGGTGTCGGAGGGCACCTGATCTCACCCTTCAGCTTCATCCAGGTTCGATCAGATTCTATGTACTAGAATAGAACAATAGGATGGCCAATTGGCCGTATACTGTCGTACAACAAACACGGTGCCCTACGAGCCAGCCAAATGAAATTGTTGCTGCCAAAGGCATGCATGCATAGCACCTGCTCTGTCTGACTGCCGATTCTGAATTTCTGGGACGCCAGAATTGTTCAGGTTCCAGACCAAAACGCGTGCCCGGCCACCGGCGGCGCCTGCCCAGCAGCGCTCGCCGTTTAACACCTCACCCACGGTTTCCAGTAGGCAAATCGCGCTTTGGTTCATCCGCTGGCAGCCGGAAGCGTCTCACCTCTCACGCGGAGGCTCTGCATTTTGCTGTTCTGGCCGCTTCGCACATGGTTCGGTTCATGGAGCATGGAGCATTGGAGCCCAAGCAGAGTCGCCGGCAGAACATGCGGCTCCAGTCCTGGCGGCACAAAACGACCACCTCTATATGACAAGAAGGATGCTTGATTGACTGGAAAAAACCAAGTAAATAAGTAATAGATCTCGCATTTTTTCAGATTAAGCAAGTGCAAATTTGGAAGGAATATGATCTCAGAAAACAGAAGCTCCTTCAACAACCAGTAGCAGAAGGAACAAACAACAAACTGAATGCACCTCTTTTGGTATTTTGAATCGCTGGACAGGATTACAACTACATGAACATATACCACTACTAGATATATATATATATAACCCGTACTAGTGTCTCTCATAACAAACTACTCCATACTACTTGCCAGCCCACACTTATTTGGGATCATAAATATTACTTAATGAATTGATTTGCTCTCTTCTCGTACATCCCCGACCCGAATTCAGGTCGTGGAGAAATGATGAATAAGAAAAGAGAACAAAATCTGTACATCACGTGTGCATCAGTGTACTTGAGGTGCATCTCTCAAGGTCACATTCAAAGTGGTTTCCATTGGTTGCCACCCAAGTCCAACTTTGTTGCCTTGCATCATGGCTACGAATTCGGTGTAGTCAATTTGACCATCCTGAAAAGCAAATACAAGGCATATCAGCACATGCATTAATTATTCAGTAAACTAGAATTCCTCAGAGGCACTGTTGGACTCGGTAGCCAAAACAACCGTGGCATGGTTTTCTTCCTATATTGTCAAGGTCATACGATGCCTACTTTTCAGGTCAAAGCTAAAAATAGCCAACCTTAGGAAACCTCTCAGGTACGAGAATTCTCGCAGCTATATTCAAAACCAATGGTGAATGGTCTCTCAAGAGATTGACAATGCCTGTGCTGTCACCAGATGTATTTTTTTTTCTATCCTTCAATGTTGCTGAAATGGACAGCTGTGCGTTAGGTGTGACTATATTGGTTCATTGGTTTGATGCCCAGCCACCAAAGGTGTTTATTCTATTAATAAAATGCCATTCAGGATAAGGAACCATTGCAATGTTTCACTACGTTGCAACCCCACATGACTCGAAGGTCTAGAAAAAGGTTGACATATTTATGTACCCAAAGTGTTCTGCTCTTTGCTGAAAATCTTTAAGCATTAGTATTGTGGTTCAAGTAAAAAAAACGATCAACTTACATTGTTTTGGTCAACTTCTAAAATTATCTCTTCAAGGAAAGAGTCCTCCATGTTATGTTCTCCACAAGCTCGTTGAAGCTTGTCAACTGTGATATAACCACTTCCATCTTTGTCGAAGTAAGTAAAAGCCGCCATCAAGTGCTCTTCACGCTCTATTTTGTTAAGAGGCACAGTTGCAGCGATAAATTCTTCATAATTGATTATCACATTATTGTCTTTATCAGCCTGCCATAAAACTCAGGAACTTTAGCCAAAGCACTTCAGTGTATTATCTAAAACAGATGCATGCCATACAGGAAAAGACGGTTGCTTTTTTTTTGAGAAAGAAAAGACGGTTGCTAACATCCAATAAATGCACTGATTAGGTATTTTCCATAAGTATTGAAAAATGCATGTGACAGGCTGACAGCAGATCACATGTTAAACAAGAAAATATCTCCTGTCACACGACACATGTAACACAAATGCATGTTTTAGCCACAAGACAGTTACTTACCGCTTCCACTATATCACTAATTTCTCTATCCTCCAATTCAGTACCATATCTTCTTAACCCTTCTCTAAGCTCACCAAGAGTAATCACACCTCGATTTTTAACATCCACTGCTTTGAACAATTGTCTTAACCCAGCAATCTCCTCCTCAGAAAGCCGTTCAGCAATGACCTGCAGGCACATAAAGTGTCAAAAAACATAATGCCGTAATGTTGAAATAACTGATAGTTGCAGAACATATAATCAAAGGCAAAACAAAATTCAATTAAGCATGTAGTGGGTAGTGCATATCCTAGTATATTAAACTGAATGCCAAATCCTAATACTTAGTGCATTGTATCGCATGTTGAGTGAAGAAAATCAGGCTGGTCAGCCTGAAATAGCAGGAGCTCATATGGCAGCAACTAATTGCATCTGTTACCAGCATTAAACATGTGCGAACTCTTGTACTAATTGAAATATCTATGTACCTTTTAACTGCAATGTTTATAAGGTGAAGCCTAAATGAGATTAAGGCACTTATCCACCACAAGATGCCAAGTAGATATGCAGCCGAAGTTCAAAACATTTTCGGATCCAAAAGGGACAAATGATATGCCACAACACAAGACTTGTATAAAGTTCAATAACATGCATGGTCATGACTATAAATATGAAAATAGTGAAGTAGATAAAATTACTCACTCTCAGAGCCAACTTCTTTAACTTGTTCATTGCAGAGAATTGTTTGAGCCGAGAAAGAACACTGGGATCAAGAGCTTGATCAGTGGCCACTCCATTTTCACAAATCCAAGGATGGCCTGGCATTCATATATAATATTCAGTTTTGACAGTAAAGATGTACAGATTATGTAATTCCTAAAACAATTAGGGGAACATAACCTATTGTGGAAACAGAGCTAACAGCTAGACAACAAAACAGAGGAGCGACTGAATTGATCGAAGACATAGGTAAGACTTAAGATATACTTACGTAGTACTTCATGGGCTTTCAGACGCTCTGAAGGACAAGGGCAGAGCATCTTTCTTATAAGATTCTTTGCACTTTCAGATATCTTAGGCCATGGGTCCGAGTCAAAATCGATGTGCCCCTTAAGGACAGCGTCAAATATACCTTGCTGTGTCTCTGGTAGAACAAATCATATTCATTAGTTAGCAATTCCAATTCAGAAATACAGTCAACCTGAATATAACACCTGAGCATAGAAGTGTAACCTGCCCAAAAAGGTGGCACTCCACTAAGCAATACATAAAGTATCACTCCAGCTGACCATACATCAGCTTCCGGTCCGTAACGTTTGTGTAGTACCTCAGGAGCAACATAATATGGACTTCCAACCAACTCAGTGAAAACCTGACCTGCAGTTTTGAATAGAGATAAGAATCAAGGTTTAATCCATAGAACATCAGAAGTCACACATAGCTTACACATGGAATTGAAGACTGATCAAAATGAACCGAGTCGCATAAACAACAATAAGTGTTGACGAACAGCATTATAACACTGTAGCTTATTTACTCTAACCCTGTTCCTTTGAATAAGTATAAAAATATTGAAGTAATGAATTTTGTGTTGATAAGACATCCCAGTGTGCAGGTCATGCCTTACTGTTATATACTACTTTGTTGCTCCTAGAATCAGGCTAAAGGATGCTAGCAGATGATAACTGGACATGAGTCATGACTACTATCTAACTACAATAATACATTGTGCAGCAAAATAAACATGTGAATTATTATATTAATCTGACGCTTTAAAAAATGGCAATAAGGGATGCCTTATTATGGATCAATTTTGATATCATACCTGGTTTGAAGAACACAGATAGACCAAAATCAATTGCTTTTATTGATAGATCATCTTCTTTATCCAAAAGGAGGAAGTTTTCTGGCTTTAGATCACGGTGCATCACCCCAAGTGAATGGCACATAACCACTATGCTAACAATGATTCTTATAAGCTCTGCAGCCTTCTGCTCACTGTAATGCCCCTTCTCCTGAATTCGGTCAAAGAGCTCCCCACCAGCACATAGCTCCATCACAATGTGCACCGCCTGCTGATCCTCATAAACATCCTTGATTGCAACAACATTCTTGTGGCCTGACAAATGGTGCATTATCTGGATCTCACGGCGCACATCCTCAACATCCTCCTTGGTGATGAGCTTGCGCTTTGGGATGGTCTTGCATGCATACTCACACCCTGTACTAATCTCGGTGCAAAGGTATGTTGTGCCAAACTGCCCCTGACCAAGCTTCCGACCAATGATATAATGTTCCCTTAGGTCCGCCGTCTTCCTTTCAAGGACAGTGATAGACATCGGATCCAATCCCCGCTTCAGAATGCCAGCAGCAGTGGGCTTAAATGAGTTCACCTCAGGCCATGGTTTCTCAAACTTCTTCAAGTCAGAGTAGCGATCCTCCTTGAGGTATCCATCAGCGAACCTAGAAGCGGGACGATTGTAGTAGTCACTCCCAAGAGTCCCGTTTGGGCATTGATTCCCCATTCCTAGAACACCTTATCCAAACAAATTCCGGAGTTCCCAGTCTCACACGATTGTGAATATTGGATGCAAATGGAGATTAAATAGCCACGGCGCACAAACTTAGGGAACTGGAAGAGCTCCTCTGGAAGAAAGCCCTTCCTTGACTTCCTGAGGAGGGGGAAATCAGCAGCCTGACATTTCACAGCAAAGACTTGATCAGCAATCAATACTTGTCAGTTCAAGGCAAGACAATTAGCGAGGAAAATATAGCTTTGCCAAGGAGGAAATGGAAACCTCAAGGATGGCAGGAAATTCCTTCCAAAGCCGCCGGCTCCTTCGGCGTCTCGAGGGAGGAAATCTCCAGGCTGAGGGCTTCCACACCAGACTTGACAACCAAACTTTGGTAGCCAATACACGAAATCTAACCAAAAACCCACGCAATAAATGAGATTGTCAGTCTACTCCTCAAGCTAATCTTTCAACCGCGTATACTGAAACCCCCAGAACTGGAAGAGCTCCTCCGGAAGGCAGCTGCCTTGAGAAGCTTCCTCCGCCTTCAGCAGGAAATCCCCAATTTGAGGGTTTCTAGTGCAGCAACTTGTGCACAAGATCCGAATTTCACAGGCCTAGAACACCAAATCCATCAGAAATCGGCAAAAACAAAGCCGAAACCCACGAGAAACACCTAGACGGAGGCCCACAGGCCAAATCTTGACCAAAAAAGACGAGATTTGCGCGGGAAGAAACAGAATAGAGCTCGGAATCGCACCCGCTAAACGAGGAGCCGCGCAGGGATCTTCCAACGACCGGCGCGCTCGATCGATGCAAAGCACGCGCAGAATCGAGCCGACGGATCGGACACAAAATCGCAGCTTCTTGAGGGGCTAAAATGCAAAAACAATGGGAGCAAAAATATGCAGATGGGGAGAAGAGAGGAGCGGAAGGGGGCGAGCCCGCTTTTATAGCCGGGCGGAGAGGGGTTAGGTGCGACGCAGCTGCGTGGGCACGCTTTTGCGGCGGGGACCCCGGACTCCTGGAGTATTGCACGCCGACAGAAACCGGCAGCGGTTTTGCTAGCGGTTTGGGAACTCGAAGACGGCTAACCGGTACCGAGTCAGAAACGATTTGCTAGTATTGGCTGTATTAGTGTTCAGCGACGGATACAGTTAGTGTTGTAAAAAGGTCACGGTTTCTTTATCCTGCGCAAAATCGAAGTTAGAGTGTCACACCTCCTCAATCAACTTTTTCTAGAAAGTCAAATTTAAGCTGATAGTATATTTATATTGGTAAAATAGACGTTTTTATTCCTCAATTTTGCCTCAAAGATCAAATTCGTTCTTCAACTTTCAGATTGGTCAATCCAGTCCTTCAACTTCTATTTTTGTCAAACTCATCTTTATGCTGATGTGGCTCTCCATGACAGTATAAGACTAACGCGAAAAGTCCTTTTCACTTGGAAAAGTAGTACAAATATTTGTACTAAAGAGGAGGGTTGGAGGTGCACCTAAGGGTGATCCATTTGCACCCATATAATGCTATATGCTTGGGCGTTGTATCTGTTCCTTGATTGCTTTCACAGAGAAGGGGAAATGGAAGTTAATTCCTGCGAAGCTCAGATTGGAGAGAAACGAACAAGCAGTTGGTGTGCTACTAGCTCGCTTGCTCGATGGTGCTAGAAGCTTAAAGAAGAAGACGCTAGTTCTTGGATTTGGTGGCACAACTAAGCTAGGTCTGCTTGATCAGATAGAGCATCACGACCATGTCTAGTGCAACACAGCGACATCGGAAAATTACAGATGGGAGAAGGAGCCCGCGGGTAGAAATAACTTTTCTCATTAGTCTCATGTTAATATAGAGCACCATATCAGCATAAGAATGAGTTTTACCTAAAATAATTTTAGTAGTTGAAGAACTAGATTGACCGATCTAAAAGTTGAAGAATGAATTTGACCCTTGAAACAAAATTGAGGGATGAAAACGTCTATTTTACCATTTATATTTGTATATGCTTCAACACTGTAGAGTTTCGTCTGCCTTACAAAATCCTTCATATAAGATGTATCAAATTATTGAAAGGTATTAGAAAAAGAAAATGGATCAGAATATTTTAATAATTTATCATTTCGCTGTCCTCTCACCCTCATCCAAAAAAACAATCACAAAAAAATGCTTCCCCTTTCTTAAGCGAGCAAGTTTGCTTTTCAGCTTGCAGTATTGGAATTACAGGTGTCGGCCGAGAACAGCAAGCAAAGTTAGCAGTTCGCACTGCCTTGAGGACCAAGTTGTAATTGAGACTTTACCCCAGGGTGCAAAAGGGAAGAGTGACTCCACGGCTGAGCTTTCTCCTGCGAGGCGATACACAGTAGCGTCACTAGCGTGGCAGCGTCCATGCCTCCCTTACCTAATGCGACCAAACCAAAAAAGGGGACGAGGCCAACCGGAGTCCAACCCGATCACAGACAGGGATGCCCCATCTGTTCCGGGACCCACGTGTCAGTGGCACAGATGGTAGGCGCAGGAAGGCCGGAGCTGCGGCGTCTCCCTGACTCAATCCGCGCGGTCGGTCGGTGCCGTTCTGATTCGCGTGTTCTATTTGGGGGGCGAAAATGTTGGTGTGCGTTGGGATAAAACGCATTAGCGGAGAGAGGACGGCGGGATTTGACCTGAAGCCTTCTCAGCCACATGCTTGAAAAACTTCAGCGTTTGGCTTGAAGCAGGGGACAGGTGGTGAGTCAGAGCCACATGGGTTTACGCACAAGGCACCGGCCCGTGGGAAGTCGTGTGTTGGGCAGCCTTCGAGGCCCACATGGCAGAAGCGCATTGTGACGCAGCAGAAAATCGGCAGGCAACGCCCTGGACGGCTGGACCTGGAGAAAATACGAGGTCAAACTAAGGTTTCTAGTAACAATACTACTGTAGGAGTATTTTAAAATATAAGATCTCCACCTGTTTCTAACAGAGGAGAAAAGAAGATTTGTAGTGCTGCCGAGTTCCGTATGCTGTCTGATTGAAAGCACGAGGATGTTCATCTCTGCGGCGACGTGAACGTGCCATCATGCAGCGTGTCGAATGACCTGGAGACTGGAGAGTTTCGGGGGGTTCAGGCCAGCTTTGAGCGCTTTGCATCCGTCCGTCAACATACGAGCCGTGCGCCCGTGCCACCCTGACAGTAACACAACTCGATCGCGACGATGTTACTGTCCAGCCATGATACGCGTACAGATGCAGCAAATGAGCAGATTGACATGTGGCACGGATGATGCAGGATTAGCGAGAGTAGCTTCAATTCAATCGTTTTTGGCAGAGCTGATGATACTGTCATTCTCGCTCGAACTATTTAACTGGCCTGCTGCTGGTGACCCTTTTTTCCTACCCCCCAAAAGTTCCCAGCTCTGAAGTCGACACAAAGTAATAAAGCTCGTCAGTTGCAGACACGAGTGTGCATCATCAGTTCGGCAAGAGGCAAACGCGATCAGGATGGAGTGCTTGGAATGAACTGACCGTTCCGTTCAAACGACTCGTCCAGCTGCTTGGAATGGTCTCGTGCCTGCGCTGTTACGCGTTCGATTTTGTTCTGAACTCATTCCACACTGCTATCCTGATCGGTGATCGCAGTAAAGTACGCCATAGTATTTGTCATGACTCAGGACAGGTGACTAGAATAATGGCGCGTGAATTGCATGCATTTTGATTTATGATGAGTAGGCCATCGTCGCTTTCACGGCGATCATCTCAGCGGTTGCTGCGTTGCTTTGCCGAGCCATCGATCACCATCTCTTGAAAGGAAGGCAGCAGCAATCGAGAGGTCGCCCTCGAGGCACTGTGATTGGTGGACTTGCCTGAACTGAACGTCTCTGCACATCTGCACGCCACCTTTTCTTTTTATTTTCTGTTTTTTTTTGGGACTTTATCTGCCTATATGTGAGTAACTGGACGCCATTATTTTGCACGATGATACGCTAATCTGGATATCAGTCTAGGCAGGAGTTTCTTGGTTAAAGGAAAGCGGGTGGCATGACTTTTTGAAGCGTGCAGGGGTGGACTATCATTGGCGAAAGATGGCAAGATGCGAGGACGACGACGACTTTAAACAAAATGAGTTGAAACTGGAAATAGTTTTCTAACACTCAAAGCAGTCCAGATTGTTTATCTCCTAGCATGCAGATGCTTCCCCACTATGTCTGGATCTTGTTTATCCACGTCTTAAATTAGCATGGAGTACGATTACTTGTCCGAAAGAAGAAGTCCCCACCGACCGTTCCTTTCGGACATCAAAGAAGCCCCATTTTTTTTCCCTCTCACTCTTTCTAAAGACAGAATCTGGACCTCTCTAGTACACGCTACACGGCGCTCCATCGTTCATTTGTGCCGTCATTAAACCAGAACAAAGTTGATGCCTAATCCAGAGGAATCTTGAATCTAGTTCCGGCCCTACACATTGGTAGAGAGAGGAGCTTTCTGCGTTGCCCTCTGAATGCTAGTATGTGACGCCACACCGCAGCAGCGACCAAACGGAAGAAAATCAGATGACTGGGTGGGAGGAGAGGAAGATTTTTGCCGGGTTTCCGCGACGCGATTGCACGGCGCGCGCGGTCTCCCGGGTCGCTTTCCTGCGGGGCCTGTCGCTGGAGGCGGGTGCCGCCAGCCAGATCTGGACCCGGTGGCCGGTGTGGGGACTGGGGACGGCCCGGCCGGGGCCAAATCCCCGGCCTCGTCCGCGTTCCATTCCATACACTGTGCTGGCGACCCGGTGCGCCTGGTACGGCACGTCTCTACCCTGGGTGGGTAGGTTCCCCGAGATGGACCATGTGGACGGGTCGGCGATCCGCGTCCGTTGCCATTGCATCGTTGTCTGTGCGGACGGCCTGACGTCTCTCTGCGTGTGAGAGAGACCAGAGCCATCGCAAGGTTGCGTCGCGTCGCGAACGGGCATGCACCAGTCGGTCACGAGAAGCCTTAGTAGTACCAGGTGTCGCTAGGAGGTTCTACGTTCGAACCCTTCAGAAGCGGATTTGGGATTTTTTAGAAATTTTTTTAGATTGTTGTAGCCTCAACACGTGTTGGAAACCGGTATCCAACACCATCTCTTCAATACGGACATGTGAGTGTGAATGTAAGGGTAGAATTTAGCTTGCACATAGCTGTGTGAGCGGGGTGTGTATCTATATGTAAGTTTAGATACTACAACTAGTTGTACTCTGACAAGCGAGACTATCTCAAAAAAAAATTTACATTGCGTCGCAAAAGAGCAGCTGCAGCAAATCCAGTTCTCTATTGCTCCCTGATCGAACCCACGGGACCAAACAGCAAAACCCGCGGGCCAAGCTCTATTGACGGCAGTTACTCTAGCGTAACAAGCGAGGCTATCTTAAAAAAAAGTTACGTTGCGTCGAATCCAGTTCTCTATTGGCGAACGCACGGGGCCAAACAGCAAAACCGTGGGCCAATCCTGTTGACGGCTGCTTCCTCTGATTTGAATATTTGATGATCCATCTCCGGGCGTTGCCTTATCCGTCCACGTAGGCACTAACATCGCAGAAGCATATGCTTATTATTTCATTCCTCAATTAAGTATCTTTCGAAAAAAATTCCTCAATTAAGTAGGCGCACGTGGTGACACGCAGAAGCAGCCAGGCAAGCGGAGCCAATGGCCCTCTTGAGCTTGACGCGGTGACGTACGTACGTGATCTGATTCTGATCCCCCTGTTCGCGTTGCGGCAGCGCACGGGATCGATTGGTGATCAGATCGCATCGCCTTTTGTTTGCGTCTGATCACTGATCAGCGCGCCCATTGGACGCAGCCGTGCGCGACGTGACAGCAACGACCGCGCTACCCGATTTGATTTGTGTTCACCTGCCGGCTGTCGCGCTCATCCACCGAAGCGATTGCCGTCCAGCAGCTCCATCCGGCTCGTGATTAGCCCAACATAACACGCCTGTAATCGAATCAAATTGGGCAGTAATCTGGGTGTGCGTCATGCGTGGCATGCCAATGGGGCTTGTGGAAACGGTGCGGACAATCATAAGAGACGCCTCCGGCTTCCTTTTCCGTTCACCGGATAGAAGAAATGTGGTTTCCTTCCGTCAAGAAAACTATGCATGCTGATATGCATGGAAGGAGTAGTTTGTAATACTATATTCTATGGGACGTTTGCAATTTTTTTTTTGAAATAGACGTTTGCAATTTTCACTGCAATCATTCAGGCCGATCATAAACACATAGCATGAGTAGCACGTGCGTCAGCGCGTGCTGGTGGCGAGCAGTCGCTCTCCATATGTACACAGCGCGTGCGTGCGATGCGACTGCGACGTTCTAACGGCCCGTGGTGCAAAATCGCGATTCCTTATCAGGCTGGGCCTAAACAACGCCCAATAGCACAAGTAGCCAGAATCGGCCCATGTACTCGATATTTCAGCTCAGTTCTGCCCCCAGACCCCACCACCGCTCGCCTGGGCTATATATCGCTGGTGTGATTCTACCTCTAACCATCACCTGAAGGATGGTGCGTGGGCCGAAAAAACTAATGGGCCCAAAACTGGTACTACCTATACATGTACGAAAAAAAGAGTAGACAAAAATCATGACTCATCCACATGCAAATCCGAAACTAAAAAAAGCTATAACTACTAAACCGAGTATCCAAATTAAATTCTAATTGCACCATTATCCTTTTTATGACAAGATCTTCAAAACAAGACCACACATGCCTATGTTTGCACAATATTTTTTAAAAGTATATTTTTCAGTACTAAATAATTTATTGCGGAATCTAAGAAGAACACAAACAATGTTCGCGATGTGTAGTATTTTTGTTCATCGTGCATTATTATTTGTTCGCTATATTTAAATTTTTATTCTGGAAAATAATCATTTGTTCGTGTTGTTAAAAAATTTGTTCCCAGGAACCGAAATTCATTATTGTGTATTAAAAATATTTTTTTAATATCATGCAAACATAGGCATGTGTGATCTTGTTTTGAAGATCCTGCCATAAGAAAGATAATGGTGCAATCCGAATTTAATTTGGATGCTCGGTTTAGTAGTTATAGCTTTTTTTAATTTCGGATTTGCATGCATGTGGATGATGTCATCACAGCTGTCTACTTCTGCATGCATGCATGTGATCTATCCTCTTTTATTGCTAATGGACCTCGGAAATAGTATAATAAAGAGAAAATTAATTTCTCTTCAGATGATGGTTTGCAAATCATCACAAAGTGATAGCTAGCCGCACCCCACCACCAATGCCGCCGCTGCTGACGGTCGGCGGCCACCAGGCAGGATTGGCGTAGTTTCAGCTCAATCATTTTGAAAGAAGATTGATCATTGAGCTTAATTAAGTCACATTACAATCTAGGAGCATATCATGCTATATATATCTAGGAATTCCTGCTAACCGAACCTCAGAGCTAAAAGCTCGTCTAGCATGTTGTACCAACTCATACGCTGCTATATTTTGCTCTCTATTAATTTTGACCAAATAAATATTTTCCAACATTCTCATGATGTTTTTGCTATCCTCTATCAAGCTTGCATAAATAGAATGATTAATTCCATGGTTAGCAAGAGCAGCCACACAACCAGAACAATCAAACTCTAGAATCACTGGGCTCACACCATTGATGAGCCAACCACAAGCCTTCTCTACATGTAAGGAGCTCTGCTTTTTCCGCCGAGCAGCACCGAGAAACGTACCTCCATGAAGAGAGAAGGACATGTCCCTTGTAATCCTGAATGATGACCCCTACAAGGCTTCTCCCGTCGTTTCAACATAACTTTCATTAACATTTATTTTAATCCATCCTTACTCCGGTGGTTGCCACAATAGCTTATGTGTTTGCTTCTCTAAAGGCACCTTGTGTTTTTGTTTTCCTGCGAAAATATTAAGAGGTAATTTTCCTTTTACGTCATTGGAAGAAGCTGATACTGCATTTTAGGTGTTGCAGGTTTTGGAACCTCATCAGCACTGATAGGTGTTACAGGTAAGGATGCAAATTATATTAACTCTGGGTCATTAGATTAATTTAAAAATTAGATAAAATAAATTAGAATAATATTGCGCATAATTAATTTAAGAGGAGAAATAAACTATATGCTATCCTAATTATTTTGTTAATTGTGCTTTGATGCGGGCGTCCGACGCGTGGCATGGGTATCGGACGCGTGTGCCGGACTGCTAGCTAGCAGGCAAGCAGACGCGTGAAGCCTTGGATTGGAAATTAGTTTTCTGTTTCTTTGCGTCCGGCTACCATATCCTTTTCACCTGCTACTGCGATTTCCCCTTCCTCTTTCACCAACCTTTTCTATTGCTCTGTCTCCCACCAAATGCTCTCTCTCCCTGCTGCTCGGCGAGCTTTTGTTGGTGGACGTGGCTGTACTGTCGCAGGCGAAGCAGAGCGCGGCCTCGTCGGCGCAGCAGTGCATGGCGGCCGCCTCGGCGCCGCAGACATCGCGGCGCATCAGCATGGCTGGCTGGCGGAGACCAGGGCTCACTGGCCCAGGAGGAGAGCTAGCTGTCAGCTAACTGCATCGTCGGAGGTCGAGGAAGAGGTGGCTCGAGATGTCCTGGACCTCGTCGCCGTCCTCGTTGCCCACGCCAGCGGAGCAGCAGAGGGGCTGCGGCGGCGGCGCGCGGGTCCCGCTTGGGCGGTGCAGTAGCGGCCAGGCGTGGCGCAGCGGGCAGCTAGGCCATGCGCGTGCGGGAGCGGCCGGGCGCGGGGAGGCTGCGCACGGGCACGGGAGTACGGGTGGCCACGTTGCAATAAATATCTCGTAACGTTGCAGTATAAATTTTTTAACGCTGTAATAGTTATCTTACGATAGATATTTGCAATTATTCTTTAAAAATATTACAATTATAATTTTTGGATGTTGCAATATTCTCCTCTTGCTTAATGAATATTGCAAGAAATATGATGTAAATGTTACGGTGAGAATTTTATTCTAGATTTCATTGTAAAGGTGTATTTAATGTGTATTTTGAATGTTGCACACATTGATTTCATATGTTGTAGCTGTTTTTTTTCATGTTACATATGCTATTTTTTTACGTTACAGTTGGGGTGTCAGAGCGTCCGATGGATCGCACGTTAGTACTTCCGTATTACCGTATTATTAGGTACCTATTTGCATCTTTTTTTTAGGCTATCCATTTGCATCCCTAATTACAGGTATAAGTGTGCATTAGTTCAGCTAAAGGCAAGCGAGAGCAGTGCTTGTATGAGTGGTAAAGGATCTTAATTTTTAGCCTAGAAAATCTATGTGCCGGGTCCTAAAAGAACGGACTCTAATCTTATACAATTACAATTTTGAACTAAAGTTCTAATCTTATACAATTATAATTTTGAACTAAAAATATTAAAGATTAAGTTGGGCTGTGAAAAGAGCATTGGTGCCATGGCTATTAACACCCCGAAGTGACAATGACCTGAGCGCTCCAACATCTCCTCGAAATGCTTGGAGAATGGGCTCCTGCTGCCGCAGCTACATGGCACGGCCGAGCAAACGAGTTCCTGTCGCCGTTGTCTTTTGCACATTCAGTTTTTTTTTTTGAACTTGCACATTCAGTTTCGAACTTTATGCTGCCAGCCTGTCATTGGAAACGAGTTGCTCGCGTCGCATGATTGGAAGCGCCTTCTTAAAAATACGCCTTCATTATGAGAGAAGCAGAGAGCGCGTAGCCACCACAAGGCCGTGCTAATCGCGACGCGGTGGCACCAAGCCGCAACGGTTGGGTCGGAGACTGGCTCCGATCCGAGGGAAGCCTCTCCGGCCGCCAGCGCCGCCTGCCAACCTCCACGCTCTAAAACCCTAGATCCCCCACCCCATCCCCCACCGACCCGCCTCCGCCGCCGCCGCCGCCGCCTCCGGGAAGAGAAGGAGGGGGCCTTGGCGCCACCATGTACCTCTACAGCCTGACGCTGCAGCGCGCGACGGGCGCCGTGTGCGCCGTCATCGGCAGCTTCAGCGGGCGCGACACGAAGAAGTCGGCGGCCTCCGGGTCCGCCTCCACGCAGGAGATAGCCGTCGCCCGGGGCAGCACGCTCGACCTCCTCCGCCCGGACCCGGAGACGGGCCGCCTCCGCACGCTCCTCTCCGTCGACGTCTTCGGCGTCATCCGCTCGCTCGCGCAGTTCCGCCTCACCGGCGCCAACAAGGACTACCTCGTCGTCGGCTCCGACTCGGGCCGCCTCGTCATCCTCGAGTACTCCCCCGACCGCAACCGCTTCGACAAGGTCCACCAGGAGACCTTCGGCAAGTCCGGCTGCCGCCGCATCGTCCCCGGCCAGCTGCTCGCGGTCGACCCCAAGGGCCGCGCGCTCTGCATCGCCGCGCTCGAGAAGCAGAAGCTCGTCTACGTCCTCAACCGCGACGCCGCCGCGCGCCTCACCATCTCGTCCCCGCTCGAAGCGCACAAGTCCAACACTATCACCTTCTCCCTCACCGCCCTCGACTGTGGATTCGACAACCCCATCTTCGCCGCCATCGAGCTCGAGTATGCTGAGTCTGACCGCGACCCCACGGGGCAGGCTGCTAACCAGGCGCAGAAGCTCCTCACCTTCTACGAGCTTGACTTGGGCCTCAACCACGTCTCCCGCAAGGCCTCTGAGCCCATTGATAATGGTGCCAATCTGCTTGTGACTGTCCCTGGTGGTGGCGATGGTCCGAGTGGGGTTCTTGTGTGCTGTGACAACTTCGTGCTGTACCGGAACCAGGGGCATCCAGAGGTTCGTGCTGTTATTCCACGCCGTGCTGACCTCCCTGCTGAGCGTGGTGTCCTCATTGTTGCTGCTGCTACACACAGACAAAAGAGTCTGTTCTTCTTCTTACTACAGACCGAGTATGGTGACATCTTCAAGGTTGACCTTGAACATAGTGGGGAAACTGTTACTGAGCTAAGGATCAAGTACTTTGACACCATACCTGTAGCATCAGCTACCTGTGTGCTGCGATCGGGTTTCCTCTTTGCTGCTTCCGAGTTTGGCAACCATGCACTTTACCAGTTCCGTGATATTGGCCGGGATGCGGATGTTGAGTCATCTTCAGCAACACTGATGGAGACAGAGGAGGGGTTCCAGCCTGTTTTCTTTCAGCCAAGGCCACTAAAGAACCTCATCCGCATAGATGAGATCGAGAGCCTCATGCCAGTCATGGATATGCGTATCGCGAATTTATTTGACGAGGAAACACCCCAATTGTTCACAGCCTGTGGCCGAGGTCCACGCTCCACGCTGCGTATCCTGAGGCCTGGCCTTGCCATTAGTGAGATGGCACGATCAATGCTGCCTGCTGAGCCTATTGCTGTGTGGACTGTCAAGAAGAATATCAATGACATGTTTGACGCCTACATTGTCGTGTCCTTTGCTAATGTCACGCTTGTGCTCTCTATTGGTGATACCATTGAAGAAGTCAGTGACAGCCAGTTCCTGGACACCACTCACTCCCTTGCAGTCACGCTCCTTGGTGAGGACTCTCTCATGCAGGTCCATCCAAGTGGTATCAGGCACATCAGGGAAGATGGCCGTGTCAATGAGTGGAGAACTCCTGGAAAGAAAACTATAACAAAGGTTGGATCAAACCGGCTCCAGGTGGTAATTGCCCTCAGTGGCGGAGAGCTCATCTATTTTGAGATGGACATGACGGGTCAGCTCATGGAGGTGGAGAAGCAGGACATGTCTGGCGATGTTGCATGCCTGGCCATTGCGCCGGTTCCTGAGGGTAGGCAAAGGTCCAGATTTCTCGCTGTAGGATCCTATGATAACACCATCCGTATCCTCTCGCTGGACCCTGATGACTGCCTGCAGCCTCTAAGTGTGCAGAGTGTATCATCGGCACCAGAGTCACTCCTATTCCTAGAGGTCCAGGCATCAGTTGGTGGTGAGGATGGTGCAGACTATCCAGCCAACCTTTTCCTCAATGCTGGCTTGCAGAACGGTGTTCTTTTCCGGACCAATGTTGACATGGTTACGGGCCAGCTATCGGACACACGGTCTCGATTCCTTGGCCTCAGACCTCCAAAACTGTTTCCCTGTATAGTTAGCCACAGGCAAGCAATGCTTTGCCTGTCCAGCCGTCCCTGGCTGGGCTATATACATCAAGGTCACTTCCTCTTGACGCCTCTGTCCTGTGATACGCTCGAATCTGCTGCATCCTTCTCTTCTGATCAGTGCTCAGAAGGTGTTGTTGCTGTTGCCGGAGATGCCCTACGTATTTTCACCATTGAACGCCTGGGGGAGACTTTCAATGAGACGGCCATCCCTCTGCGCTACACCCCAAGGAAGTTTGTGATTCTACCAAAGAAAAAATATATTGCTGTCATTGAGAGCGATAAGGGTGCATTCAGCGCAGAAGAGCGAGAAGCTGCTAAGAAAGAGTGCCTCGAGGCTTCTGGTGCAGCGGAGAATGGAAATGCGAACAATGGGGATCCAATGGAGAATGGTGATGGTCAAGAAGATGGTGCTGAGGAGAGCAACACATTTCCTGATGAACAGTACGGTTATCCAAAGGCAGGATCGGAGCGGTGGGTTTCCTGCATTAGGATCCTTGATCCAAGGAGTAGGGACACGACCTGTCTGCTGGAATTGCAGGACAATGAGGCTGCTGTCAGTATTTGCACTGTGAATTTCCATGATAAGGAGCACGGCACTCTTCTGGCTGTTGGCACTGCCAAGGGATTGCAGTTCTGGCCAAAGAGGACCCTTGCTGGTGGGTTCATTCACATTTATAAGTTTGTGGATGAAGGGAAGTCACTTGAACTTCTACACAAGACACAAGTGGAGGAAGTACCTCTTGTGTTGTGCCAATTCCAGGGACGGTTACTTGCAGGTGTTGGTTCAGTGCTCAGACTATACGATCTGGGGAAGAGAAAATTGCTCAGGAAATGTGAAAACAAGCTTTTTCCGAGAACAATAGTGTCTATTCATACCTACCGTGATAGGATCTACGTTGGTGATATGCAAGAGGTATACTCTCAATCTTTGTTCAATTCTGTTGCATTTCCCTGCTTGTGAGCTTTGTTGCATGGATGTTTAAGTATCTAAGGTGTAGCCAAGATGACAAAATTTTAATTAGTAAATTATGTATAACATGATATAGTTGTCAGCCTCCAGGCCTGGTTGTGACGTTCACAGTGATTTGAAGTACGTGATATTTTCATATTTGACTTAGCAGGATATGATTCTTTTTTATTTACTAATGCGAGAGTTTGAAGCGGATTATCTGGCATACTTGAATCATGTATAATTGTTGACAGACACACATACAGATTGTGATTTTTCATGATATTTTCACCCTTGAGGTTTCTAATATTCTGTTAAAGCGTTACTTCTATTGTGATTCATACAGTTCCTTGTGACCATTGTTATGCGTTAGCTTGCATGTTGGTTCACCAGATTACCCCTGGTTTCCTTGCTTATATTTCTGATATATTTCTTTTATGTTGCCATTTCCTTGCAGTCATTTCACTACTGCAAGTACAGAAGGGATGAAAATCAGCTGTATATCTTTGCTGATGACAGTGTTCCCAGATGGCTTACAGCAGCTCAACACATAGACTTTGACACTATGGCTGGAGCTGACAAGTTTGGGAATATATATTTTGCTCGTCTTCCTCAGGATATCTCAGATGAGATTGAAGAAGACCCAACTGGAGGCAAGATTAAATGGGAGCAAGGGAAGTTAAATGGTGCCCCTAACAAAGTTGAGGAAATCGTGCAGTTTCATGTTGGTGATGTTGTTACAAGTTTGCAGAAGGCCTCTTTAATTCCTGGTGGAGGTGAATGTCTTATTTATGGAACTGTGATGGGCAGTGTAGGGGCACTGCTTGCATTTACCTCCAGGGAAGATGTTGACTTCTTCTCTCACTTGGAGATGCATCTCCGTCAGGAGCATCCACCATTATGTGGAAGAGATCACATGGCTTACAGATCTGCATATTTTCCGGTGAAGGTAATTTTTTCCGACCTTTCTTTATAGTTTATAGATATGCCTATTCTATAATGTTATTAAGTCAATTATTTTAGCAATATTCATTTATGACAATTTAGACTCTATTTGACTTTTGCAAACTGTTTAATGCATGTATTGCATCAACAATCAAGCACAGATAAAATCTCCATATGCCATTTTGTTCTTTGATACAAATGAGATCAAGCATAAATAAGATGAGCGCAAGTACAAAAATTTCTTTACAACCATCAACATTACAGAACCAGCTTGGCTACTAAAAAAATAGAATGATGAATTATCACACATGATAGGAAGCAGCAAGCCCCATTAATATGGCCAACAGCGATGCTGCCCATGTCATGCTTCAGGACAGTGCAGCATTTTATCTCCTATATATATATATATTGAAAAATCAAATATTAATCATTTTTCAGAACATCATATTACATGTTTAACTTAGTAGAGAAGTATCACAAATGATATTATATGGTACATAGGCAGCCATCCTTTAAAAAATTAGAAATCCACAATGCAGCCAGCTAGCCACGTTAAACTTTATCTCTGAAGTCTGAGCTTACTGCACTGCATTCACTGGGACAGTAGCATTACAAATCTGCATACATACCTCATTCACTTAGCAGCTTATGTTATAACTGCAATTCCATCATCTGTATGAACAGAGACATAACCATAAAAAATATCATGGAAAAGGTACTAAGCGCATTACCATCTTTATATATAAGCAGGCCATTCTCATTAAAACAATACCCCAATTTCAGATCCAATTATGTACAATGCAAGGAATAACATTGCTGATTAGTCAGTTCCAGGAAATAGCCCCCTCCTCAAACACTTGAGCGCAGCCACTGACTGAACGATTTCCAGCATCTTAGACCAAGAGAAAACTAGCCATTCTACAACATCCGCACAGCTAGAATAATGACGGGGTTATCTAATGGTTGTACATGCCCTTAATACATTGCTCACAAGATGGTTTCGTATCAGATAGCATATGTTCACACTGGCCCCCGGAATTTATTTCGATGTTATTACAGCTGAACTGCAAAGGCAGTTTGAAACACGCTGTTACTGATGAATGCTGTTCTGTTACAGGATGTAATAGATGGCGATCTCTGTGAGCAGTATCCATCCCTACCAGCTGATATGCAGAGGAAGATAGCTGATGAGCTCGACAGAACTCCTGGTGAAATCCTTAAGAAGCTAGAAGATATTAGGAACAAAATCATCTAAGCCCACGGTGTGGAAAGAAATAGGGTAGTGGCAATACAACTGTCTGGTCCTCAATGCTTCAAAACTTGCATCCAGTTTGAGCTGTTGCAGCACTTCAAGATGTGATGCGGTATTCAACAAGTTCGGAGCAAGCTTATGATGTGTGATTCCTTTTATGCTAACTGGACTGTCTGCGTTTTAGAGCCAATCAAGCATAGATTACATTACGGCACCAGAGTGGTCTTTTGTACCTCACAGGGCAGATTTCAGCTGATGTCTCGACTGTTTGTTCCTTGGCTTGATGTAATTGAAGTTATTCATGTTGGATGTTTAGTCGATAGCTGCCTTGGTAATGTACCATAGAAGTTTCTCAAAGTGTTAAGATGCCTCAGTGCCATCCCTTTCATATTGTTCTGCCTATGGGATCCTTAACTGCTACATCTACTCGAATTTTTCATTACATCCAGAACATTACTTTCCATTAAGGGAGATTTTCCGCATTTTTTCCCTTTGTGTAGTTTGTAATTTAAGTATGCTTCATTCGAAATTATTCTCTCCTATGTGGGTATGCGTGTGTGCTGTGTGCATGCATGCATGTGGTTTCTTGGTGTGCGCACCTTGTACGCAGACTTACTCTTCGTCTCAATTGCAGTAGAAACAGGGACAGGGCGCAGGCGCGCAGCGTAGGCGGTGTTTGCCTCTTGAAGGATTGGAATAGAATTGGCAGTTCTTCATGGAAGTTAGGAGTCGAGCATATTTAGTACTCCCTCCGTTTTAAATTACAATTTGTTTTGTTTTGGTTTTTCTGTGTCTAGATGCATAACAAAAATTATATATCTAATATAGTGAAAATGAATTGTAATTTGGAAAGTAGGGAGTAGCTATCAGCACGGTAGTCCCAGAATTGTGATGAGCAAGTGGCAAAAAACTAGCTGTGCGTATTGGTAATAAGACAATAAACGGGCCGATAGAGAGGTCGATCAATGTATTTGAAGAAACGGGCCGCGGTTCAAAATCACGAGCCAGGCTGTCCCCACATGCACACGAAGCACAAGTTGCCGGCTGCAGCCCATGTATTCGACATTTCAGCCCAGTTCGGCTCCACCGCTGACGCCGTGCCGACGGCCGGCCAGCTACCAGGAGTCCAGCGGGACTGTGAGGGGAGGAGGGCGCGCTGCGCGGGCAATCGATGCTTTAGGCGGAAAAATTTGGGCGCAGGAGGGAAACGCGGAGAAATCCCGAAACCACTCCAAAGTCCAAGCCGTCAGGCTTGCAAGCTTCCAGGGCGCCACCCTCGCCGCCGCCGCCGCCGATGCCGGTGCCGATGCCGATGGAGAGGAAACAAGCCGCCTACAGCAACCTCGTAAGCGCCTCCTCTTCCACCCTCGTCTTCTGCTCCATTCCCCTGTCAATCTACTTTGATTTGATTTCGGTCTCGGCTGAGCGTGGCCTTGGCGACTGCAGGACGAGAGGTACGCGATCCAGGGGGAGAAGTACCAGGGGCAGCAGTATAGCCACATCTACTTCACGCGCCTCCACCACATGCGCAACCTCCTCCACGCCCTCGTCCCCTCCTGGAAGCCGCAACTCCCTGGTCCGCCCCCCCTTCCCCTCCCCTCTCGCGGTTCCTCATTTTGGTTGGTTGTGATAAAATAGCAATATTGTGCTGGGTAAACTAGGGTTTCCGTGCTGATCCTATTGACTCCCCGGAGGTTTTGGCTTGTGTAATTTGATTTGTAACTGGAGCTCGACATGCGAAATCTAAGGCACCCTGAGCCCGGTTAGGGTTTTAGAAGAAGCGGGGCTTGTTAAACAGGGTTCTTCGAGTGTGGATGAGTGTAGATTTGGTTATATAACATTTTGTGTCATTACTAATCTGTGGTGGCTTTGTTTACTAAGTATTGATGTTGGTTGCTCGCAGAAGTTTTTATTTATACACGAGTGTAGCTTCTGTCAGATAGGTGATTTGCTCTTGAACTAGTAAATTAATGACTTTGCTAACATTAGTTTGAATGGATGAACATGAGCATGCAATCTTAAGAATCTGCCACCTTGCTGGCAAGAAACTAAAATTTGGATTTTCCTACATTGCAGTCACTACGGTGCTAGGACTCGAACAAGGAAAGGATTGCATAATTGTTGGAACTATATATAAGCACATGAAACTGAAGCCTTCCATTCTCGATGAATACTCAAAAGAGGTAATATTTAAAGTTATTTTTATGTGCCTTCAAGTATGGTTTGTCCCTAATAGCCCGAGGAGTCCATGCATTAACTCTATATTTTGCCACAGAGGTCTGCAATTCCTCTTGTCAAACCACATAATTTCATGCATCCTGATGATCATCTCATTTTGGAAGATGAAAGTGGAAGAGTTACACTTGCAGGAGAGATACCTCCAGCAGCTTTTGTGACTGGTAAGTCTGGCATTTTCACTGAAAGCTGAAAATAATGCAATCACGACTTCTTTCTATATTGCTGTAGATTTTTTTACCTAACATTCAATCTTAATGTTCTGCCCACAAAACTTGTTTCCTGAAAATCATGTTTAATCATCAATAATTGACAGGGGTTGTAGTAGCTCTCCATGGGAAGGAAACAAGTGCTGGCAACTTTCTTGTTGAAGATGTTCTTGAGGCCGGTCTTCCTCCCCAAACAGCATTGTCTAGCGCAGGTAATATTCTCCATATTTTCATGTGTTCATATTTCAACATTTTTCTCTCCAATTATTATCACGAGAGGATTGCTCTGAAATTGCATTTACTTTGGTTACAGATGAAGACAAGTATGTGGTATTCGTGTCAGGGTTAAGTGTAGGAAGTGGCACATTCAATCCTCTGCAATTCCAACTTCTTATTGACCATATCACAGGGCATCTGGGTGATGAGAATGTAAGCTATCTGCCTTTGTGAAGTATAAACAAACTATTATACTCAACATACACTAACATGGATTATTTTTGTTGGAAATCACTCAGGAGCAAACAATAGCATCAAATATAGTGCGTGTTGTGGTTGCTGGAAATTCAGTGCATATATCACCAAGGTTCGTCAATGGTCAGGTAATTGCTTTTGCATTTTACTTGTTTTCTGTGGAACTTATCCTGTTGCCTTAGTATGTTGTACCAACAATTTGGTTTCAATGTGTCAGACAGTAGCATCGAAAGATCAATCCAGGATAACGGAACCTATCAAGGAACTGGATATAATGCTTACACAGGTTAAAAATTCTGCATTTTCTTTCATAAAATTTAGTCATTGCAACTGTTCTGGTCCCTGACATTGACCTCTAATCCATGTCCTGTGCAGCTTGTGTCATCATTGCCTGTAGATATCATGCCGGGGTGTCATGATCCGGCAAATTTTTCTTTGCCTCAGCAGGTGGGCCATCAATGTTGATAAATACTTTTTTTTTGTACTAGTAGCACACAAGTGTGTTTTGAGCATGTATGGCTAACTCATCTCTTACATACCTGCAGCCTTTGCATAGATGCCTTTTCTCCGGGGCATCCGCCTACAATACTTTTTCCTCATGTTCAAATCCCCACCAATTCGAGCTTGACAGTGTCCAGTGAGTGTCATATTTGCGTTGAATTCCCTTGAGATTAAAGAACCTTTTAGGTTTTGATGTCAGAAAGTTCTATATCTAGGTTTCTTGGAACATCTGGCCAGAACATAGATGACCTTTACAAGTACTCTGATGCCAAAGATAAGTTGGAATTCATGGAAAGAACACTAAGATGGCGCCATCTTGCTCCTACTGCTCCAAACAGCCTAGGTAACTCTTCATCTCCAGCCCAATTTGGCACGTCAACTGTCAAGGCTATTGTGTTAAAAATTAGTATTACTACCATCCATTTATTCGCATTTGAATCCATAATGATCAGTTATGGTAATTGTATAATCCAAAGCTCACACATTTATCTTTTTATTCAGGTTGTTACCCATACACAGACAAGGATCCTTTCCTTGTTGAAAGTTGCCCACACGTCTACTTTGTTGGGAATCAAGATAAATATGAAACTCGATTGTTGGAAGGTAGTACTTCATGTAAAACTTTGTTGTTTGATCACCCTACTTACCCTCCTTGTTTTCCAGGTCCAGGAAAACAGAAAGTGAGGCTAATCTGCATCCCAAGGTTCTCCGAGAGTGGGGTTGCTGTGATGGTATGTACTGTTATGCATGATGACCTTTTATTCAGGTTCAAGGACTAAGGAGATACAGGCATTGTTACCTTTTACACCAACCATATACCCAAAAAAATGCAAAGCTAAAAAAATGTCCCTGATTTTCTTTAACGGAACAGAGGAGTTTACCCTTTGCTTTATTCTTGATATTTTCCTTGTTACAATTGATTCTTGTTGGATATAATGAGATTAGTTGGTAACAAATTATCTGTATGCTAATGCAGCTCAATTTGAGGAACCTGGAATGCAGCATATTGAGTTTCTCAGCTAGTTTTGATGCCTGAATATGCTCTGATTTTGGGAATTCCAAAGCACTTCAATGTAGCACGTGGATTGGCACAAGAGCTGAAGCTTTCATGAGGGAACTCCTGGAGCCCATAGAGGGGTTCATGGAAAGACCTACCCCAAAAGGATGTAGTTGTTCCAGAATAGTTCTTTACTAGATTTATGATGGCCTTAGGTTTTGCCAATTAAATCTGTTGATATAATTGCCGAATGCAGTTTGTTGTAGCCAAAGCTGAAACTGATTGCGGACAATGTGTAGTTGTACACTTGTTCTAATCAAAACAGGAGCTGATGTTTCGTTTCCCTGTCAGTCAGCTGATTCATTTGTCAGATGTGTTGTCACCAGATGTGTTCCTGTGTGATATGCACATTAAAGTCAAATACTGGAGATGATGGAGATCAACACACAAGCATTTGATACGCGAGGGCCACGAAATTTGGACCTCTTATTTTGCTGAATGCATATCATTTTGTAATGCGTAACATTTTAGGCTGTGTTTGGACCACAGGAGTTTTGCTGTAATTCACAGAAAAATAATCTTAAGGTCCTGTTTAGTTTCCAAAAATTCTACAGTAAATCCGAACGTGTAGTATTAAATATGGATAACTGATAAAACACATTTCATAACCCCCGGTGAAATTGTAAGAAGAATCTTTTAAGCCTATTAGACAATGTTGTGCTATAGTAAACAACCTCTAATGACGGATTAATTAGACTTAATAGATTCGTCTCGTGATTTCCCGTCCATCCATGTAATTAGTTTTATAATTAAATCATGTTTAGTCCTTTTGATCTTCGATTAAAAATTGCTACAGTGAATTTTATCCAAAAATTTTCACGATCAAAAGACACCCTAGTTCCCAAAAAATCCTGATAACTCCGGTACCAAATGGGCATAAGTCCGAAACCGAAAATTATCTCAAGCTTCTGGCTGATCGAAATTCGATATCGACATCATGTTCTTCAAATTACCCTGTAGCCATCTCCTGAACTTTGGGGAGATTAGTGGATCACCCTATGTAGAATTCCAAATCTTTCTGTTCTGTGGCTACAGGTCACCGCAGCAAAATGACAAAAAAACAGAGCAGCAGATCCATTTCCGCACATTCCTAGTGCTCGAGGTACCCTCATCAAGCTTGTCGCCATGGTCGCCATCTCCGCCCACCTCACCGTGACCCTTCCGTTTCTGCCGACTCTGCGGCCACATCCTCGCCGGCTTCCGCCGGACGTCTTCGCGGCCTCCGTATCCCCTCACCGAACCGCCGTCGTCGCCCTCCATGGCTCCAGGTGTGTTACCCTACTTACCATTACCGCACGCCACGGTATCGTTGGGATTGGGTGGAAAAATTCATCATCTTCCTTTGTTTTAGCTGTGGTAGTCTGCCTCGTCAACCCAACTGCATGATTAGATCCACCCCTGGACACATTTTCCCACGAAGGCGCTAGAGAACAAAAGGGGACCAATTTATACGTAATGTTTTTCATCCCTTTTGCAAATTCGCTGCTTATGTGCTTCATTTTCTTCAGAAAATGTGTTCTCTACCACTCAGTTTACGAAGGTTTAGTATATATGGTTGGGAACTACATAGATTATACGATATGAACAATTCCATGCTCCATGTTGTATTGATACCAGACAGGGGTCAAATATTCCAGTTCAGATACCCACACCTGTAAATGAGGGGAATTTCGCCAGGATTTACTTTAAATCTGAACTATATTCCGTGCACATTCCTCTCACTCAGACTAGTATGTGGATTTGTGATTGCACAAACTATGCAAATAGGAAAGAAACATCTCTGTAATCACGAATACATGGTATCTAAAACATCGCAATGACATTCAAGTGAGAAATCACTGTTCTTGTTTCATTTGATGATGGGAGCTATGCTTATGCATGCGGTTTTATTTACACATTCTCATGTTCCTGCTTGTACGTCAGTGGCAAAGTGAATCTGTTAAGTTCGATAGGAGCTTGGCATCAAATGTCCATCTTTTTTTTTTTGAGCGAACGGGCACCAGATAGTGCCTATATCTATTGATATAGCCGAAGTCAAATTTACATTTTCGTGTGCATCCTCACGGCATATATGCATCCTTGAGCCAGTATGCACATAACTTGGCTTTGTACTATCATCTTAAAAGTATAAAACTTGTGCCCTGCAAATTGCACATTCATATTAAGTGACTTGGCAAGGAATACTTTTGTAGTCCTCTCAGAGGTAACACTCTTGATATTTTGCACTGCAGGCATTGCAATCCTTTAGCAAGAAGATTTCATAGGTTTGAGAATACAATAAGCTTCTGGATGGAGAATAATAAGCAAGCTCTATTTGCCTCAGGCAGGGATTCCCCAAGCACAAAACAGAGCAGCTCCGGTGGTGATAGTTCGAGTTCTCCAGATGGCCCACCTGTCCTGACTATTCTGGCAGGTGTCGTTGTGTTCCTTCTTGTCCTTTGGGTGACTGGATCGATCGTTACCTGGATCGTGGGTTTGGTCTTTGGTGCTGCGAAATCTTAGAAGCTCGGTTTGAGGGTAGCTAAGAACCTTTTCTGTTGTATATACTTTGTTTGTGCTGTCATTTCTTGGTGAAGCCTTGAATAAACTGCATTTGTCCGGTATGTTTTGAAGAGGAAGTCATGGACGACTGCGGTTGCATTTTGTGCTGTTGTCTATGGGATACAGTTCTTTAGTTCCATTTCTGCTTCTGCAAACTAGGTTTACAATTACAACTGCTTTGAAGTGTAATTGTGATTTTGCCCTCATTTTTTTTAACTTTGTGATTTTACCCTTTACTATTCACAAGGCAATGCGATTTTACCCCTAGTCAACGGAGGGGCAAATACGCAAAGACCAAGCGCAAATACGCAAAGACCAAGCGCAAAATCGCAATGACTTGTGAAAAATAAAAGGCAAAATCATAAAGTTAAAAAAATAAGGGCAAAATTACAATTGCACCTCAAAGCAGGGGCAAGAACAACAAAAAACCAAGTTCATAATACTTGCTGAATATTTGAGCCCCTAGAAATGCAAGCTCATCCAGGCCAATTCAGTTCGATTTTTGTTTTGAAATATTAATTCAGTCCTATTTTGCAGAACAACAATCTGTTGCTACCGGTGTTACAAGCACGCAATTTTTTTCTTAATTTGAGACACAAATCTGATTTTAACTCATCGTCATGTTAGTGTATCACTTTAATGTGGGCTTTTACAGCTATTAACTGCATTTCGTACATGTCAGGTCCGAGGTGCCTTCCTTTGCCATCTGTGGGAAACATCATATATGTAGAATGAATGATTATTCACGCTTGAATCAACAGCTAAATATATACCTGCACGAATTGCTGGACAAAGTCCACACTCCACTGCACAAAAATAGACGCTTAGCAGGAGTTAATCATAATTTTCAAAAAAAAACAGGAGCTAATCAACCAAAACCAATACTCTACTGCAGTACTGTACCTTGAGTCCTGGATGCACAGTAGCAGAAACCTTCGTCTGAGCTCAGCGCCTCTGCCTGGAACAAAAAAAAAAGCAGGGAGAATCTGGTGCACTGCAAACCCCACGACGACGAGGCCAACAGTTCCAGATCACTATCACCATCACCACTCGTGCCAACGTGCCATCGCTAACGGCCCGAATCCTGAGCTGCTGACAGATGATTTCCTGCCGTTTTAGTCACGGGAGAAATAAATAAAATTGAGCGCAGGCCGTGCTGGGGCAGACGGCGCTTTCTTTCATTCCAGGGAGGCAGGCAGGCGGCCCACAAGTGGACCAGCCCAGAAGCCGACCTCACCTCAACCCCGCGCCCCGGCAACGTCGCGCGGCACGTGAGATCCACCCCGCACCCGCGCTCCCCAACGGCTATATTCCACCCGTTCCCCACCAAAACCCCCTGCATTTAAATCCAGCACGGCCCCCGCGATCTCCCGCTCTCCTCCTCCTCCCTACATCCCCACTCAATTCAGTCCCCGCTCGCCGACGCCACCGGTTCGATCCCCTGCCATCGATGGCGACGCCGCAGAAGAAGAATCAGCAGCAGCCGCAGGGCGCGGTGGCGGTGCAGCACGTGGCGAAGGCGTCCTCGGACGAGCTCCTCCGCAAGTTCGCCGACCCGGACGCGCGCCACCTCGCCACCCCGCCCCGCCGCAGCCTCGCGCTCCGCCGCAAGCGCTCGTCCCGGCGCGTGGCCTCGGGGCTCTCCGCGCGGGACTCCGACGCCGCGGCCGCGGGGGCCACGGAGCTGGCCGCGCCCAAGAGGCGGCGGAGCGTCGGCGGGTCGGCGGACTGGAGGGCAGGGCTGCTCCTGCCGACCACCACGGCTGCTGCCTCCGCGCGGAAGGCTCAGGCCCGCCGGGGCGGGGCCTCGCGGCTCGACGACGCCGCGGGCATCGGCCTCATCCTCGCCGCGCTGGAGCGGGTGAGTGGAGATACTATGCGGCAGCTCTCGAGTTGTGTAGGATTCATGATGTTTTTTCTGACTGCATTGGCTGATTCTGGATTGCTTTTTGCCGTTCTTGTGTAGACGTGGAGGAAGACGGTGGCGGGGGCGTCCAAGATGTTCGTGGAGAGGCACCGGACGAACCACGTCCTGCTCATCAGCGACATGGTCTGAGACTCGCAGCCAAACTCGGCCACGCCCACGCGATGATCGAGCCCTTTCGCTCGATTCGATTGGTTTCCTTTGAAAGTTAATTCGTTCGATTGAGCATTCATTTTAGCATCTACTAGCAGAATAAAATGGTAGGGAAGAATGAGGGCGAACTGGCTACTGACCTCAGTGTAGTTCAGCTTCTTCGCTCTCACTTGTCAGTGTGATTTTCCGTGCGGTCGTTTGTGTTCCTTTTCTTTTCTTTTTTTTTTCGTTTTGCTCTGATGAACCATCGTCTCAGCGACCATGTTGTAAATTGAAGTTTGCAAAATACATTATCAATTGGCTTTACATCATTCACTGTACAGTTCTGTATTTACTTTTCTTAATGTCGTATAACCGTGCACCACTGTGGACTGTGGTGTACTTGTGTGGTGATTAGGCCTTGTTAATTATTGGGCTCGGATTTTAAACCCAATAATGGGCCTCATGGGCGGGCTCAGTCCACATACATTGCTTCCTTGCATTTTGGGCCTCATGGCCTTTGCTGACCATGCATGAACCTTTCTCTCTCAAAAGAAAAAAGGATTATCTGACACCTGAAGATGAACAGCAAAGCAAACCCACCGACTAGTAAAATGCAAGCTCCAAGCTCAGCTTCCACAGTCCAAAGGGAACCTACTAGAGATGCAGATATCATAGCCTGAATCTCCATAGGCTGTGTTTAGTTCGCGAAATAGTTTGGATTTTGATACTGTAGCACATTTCGTTGTTATTTGGCAATTAATGTCTAATCATAGGCTAATTGCTTAGAAGATTCATCTCGTAAAAAATAGTTAAACTATGTAATTAGTTATTTTTTCAACTGCATTTAATGCTTCATGTATGTGTCCAAAGATTCGATGTGACGGGTATTGTAGATACTTTTTGGGAACTAAACATGGCAATCAGAAGGACTTGTTTTACTTGGCAGCTTCAGATTGTGCGCCAGAAAGGCGCTTTCAGTTTTTTTTTATTCCTAGCACCACCAGCCGGCAGCTTGTGCCTTCTCTTTTTCCAGAACACGAAGGAGATCATCATCAGCCTTTAATCCGCCTTTGCGAGGGCTTACTTTTGTTTTTTCTAGTGTCTTCATACAAGCTTTCACTAGCTGATTTAACATGACTAGTTCCGAAAGGCAAAGGCAAGGCAGATATGATGAATGATTGATCCGGTCCTCTCTTTTTCCCGGTATCTCTGCACCCAGCAAAGAGGTAGCAAACCCCCTTCACTAAGAAAACATTGCTCATCAGACTACCACCATTATTGTGACCCAAGTCGTCAAGTCGTCTTTCTTTTTGGGGTGTGGTGTGGGGTCTCTCTTTACATCAGTCGCATTGATCAATCGGTGAACCTGACTTCTGGATTGGCACGATCGTGACACTTGGAATAAAAATCTGAGTCACCTCCTCTGATGCAAGAAACCAAGTCGGACACGTTGATTGACACCATCCTTCTAACCATACTAATCCAAACATAAAACAAAGTTACAGCTGGCGCACTCGCCTGAATCGGTTCTTGTCGTAATGATCAGAGGCTAATCCGAGAACTGTAGGTATTGCTTCCTTTTTCCGGCAGGCCAATGCCCAATGGAGCAGGGACGCCTCTCCACGCGTGCAGCCGCCGGCACGGAGTATGTCTGTCTGACAGACTGACACTGAGTTCCTCAGCAAAGAGCAGCTGGTTCGGCCAATGCCGGACGGCGCACTGGCCGGCCGGTAGGCGGCTGGTCACGCTCCACGAACACCAGCCGGCACCGCGCGAGCGATCGATCGGTTCGCGCCGGGAGACAGACACCGCGCCGCTTTCTCGCAGCTTCCACGTCGCGTCGAGCGGAGCTGAGCTTTGCCTATCCTTCCACCCGAAACGGCAGCGGATAGGAATCGGTTGTGGGGTGAGAGCAGTGTGCCTTTCCGCGGCGCGTCCCCGGCCAGCCATCGTCCCAGTGCTGATCCCCTTGGCTTTTTAGCAAAGCAGGCCACCCGCTTTAGTTTGCAGCGATGAGACATGTGTACGTGGAGTCAACCGGAACAATTATTCCTGGTGCTTTCTCCTCCATGGGAGGGTTCGTTAGCACAGCATCGTACGTTCTGGACTCTTGGTTTAAGATTTGATTCTCTTGGGCGTTCTTGTACAACATCTGCATCTCACTAGATGATGTCCGAACGGACGACTAGAATTTGTTAGTTTTCGTTTGGGGCGAAATCATGAGTGTGGCATGTTCGTGTGTGGACAACTCCTATTCTGAATAGACGAACCAAGTGTCGCATTCACGATGGGATTTTTTTTTTGAGGGCATTCACGATGGAATTTTGCAGCACGAAATGGATAGGTCGTACGAACCCGCGGCAGCAGCCTGTCTGAGTACGATCGGATTGGCGAGATACGCTGGTCTGTTCGATCTTTTTCAGAGAAGGAAGAAAAAAGTTGCCAAAACAATTTCTCTCGTCCAAACGAAATGATTAGGATATGTTGGATTAGCACAGTTTCCTGAATAAATTATGGCGGGATGAGCCAGTGCAGGCCGTGGGAACGAACGAGGAGCCTGTCCATTCATGTCGAATCCTTTTCCTTCTGGAGCTGCTGCGCGCAGTGTTACAGTAAGCTGTCGCTTCGACTAGCGACTGATACTGACCCTAACATGATAGTGGTAGGTAGTACTGATACCTGCTGCTTAAACTGTTATAAACTTGTATCTCGAGATGCGTTTTTTCTGTTGAAGAACGCGAACGATGCTCCGGAAACATATTCGTTTCCTCAACCAAAGATAGGGAGCAGGAGTGGACTCGAGATGCGTCGCCGAGGCGTAGTTTTATCGATCCGAGCAGGATGGGTTAGCGTGGAACAAGATGCACATTCTTCGGCCAACCGAAGCGACCTGATCGTGACCCTACCGCTGCTTGATTTCAGTGCTCGCCTGAATGCCCCAAAAAGAAAAGGTCCCGATGACAAGCACGCAATCAGCAAAGATGCAACAGAGAAGGACCCCCCGAGGTCCATCGTCCATTCCATCTTGTGATAAGGTTGGCCAAACGAAGCAGCAACGGGCTGCCTCCACAAGACCACTCCAATAATATCGGGCAATTTCAGTAGGCACTCACTGACGATCCAGCAGGGCAGTGAGACTTTTTGGGGTCTTCCTGGGCGCATTGGCACATGCAGGGAGTACCACTATGAATAGAAGTACTACTACAAGTCATTGTTTTTTTTAACTTGATGTGCTTGACTGACTTGCAGTGCTGGACTAAGGTCTTGTTTAGATCCATTTTGTAAAAATTTTGAAATAAAATTTTTTATATTTAAAATATTAAATATAGACTAATTAAAAAATTAATTGCAGATTCTGTCCGTAAATCGCGAGACGAACCTAATGAGCCTAACTAATTCATCATTAGTATATATTTATTGTAGCAATATATTGTCTAATCACGGTCTAATTAGGCTTATTAGATTCATCTTATGATTTACAGACCATCTGTGTAATGCGATTTTTTTTCAACTACATCTAATACGTCATGCATATGTGCAAATATTTATTTAGAATTTGAAATTTTCAATCTAAACGAGCCCTTCGGCGCACCAGCACGGTCGCCGTCCAGAAATTATATCGGTAGCTTTCTGGCGCTCATTCATCACGACACTTGTCCTTGATGGCGCAGTATTTATGAAGTGTGCGGTGCAGCGAGATCTGTCGTCTGTTCCCTTGGACACCATACATCGCCGTTCTCAGTTTCAGCAAATCGATTATTCTTCCCTGGGGAAGGACGGTTATGGCAGTCGCACAATAATCCGTCATCCACTCGTCCTTGAACGGATAGCGAACGGCAGCCTTGCAGGGTCCTGCCAGCCGTGTGCCAGTACAGGCGTCTCTGCGGTGCAACGTGGCCTGGCAGATCGCCGAGACGCCGAGGACGCTGATGCTTGGCGACGACGCCAAGAGATCCGCCTTTTGGTGAGCCCCTCCGCCGAAACCGCCGCCCGCCCGCCCGCACCCACCGGTCCACGGCCTCGTCTCGAGTCTCCTCCGCTTCCTCCCAGTGGCAGGGGGCGGTAAATAGGTCCCAACTTCCAGCCCGGGGTCACCGGGCCCTTCCGCTTACGGTGTCGTCTTCCCACTTCCCTCCCACCGCAGGCAAAGCTCTCTCTCCTCCCTCCCAACCCAAAAACCTTCCTCCCATCCGACGTCCCCAGCACCGCTCGCATCGCGCCGATCACCAAAACCATCATGCCCAGTGCGGAGCCAGCCGGCCCGCCGCCTCTCCTCCCAGAGCCTTCCACCGCCTCTCCTCCCAGAGCCTTCCGCCGCTGGTTTTCTCCAAGCTTCGCGGCTCCGCTCTCGACCGTCGAGCCAGGAAGGGCCATCGCTCCGCGCGCCGGCATGGGCCTTTAGCAGCGGCGACCCGCGTGGTTTTCCGTTTCCCCGCGTGCGAGGTGCGTAACCGCTCGCCGCGTCTCTTATTTCTACCGTGGAAGGTTCCAGAAGGTTCTGGACTTCTCTATTTGGTTCGATTCCGAGTTCCGATCACGTGTGCTCTGTTGTGTGGACCTGCCGAAATCCTCCTATCCATCGCCGTCTTACACAAGGCCCCCGTGTGCTCAGAGGAAAGGGGAACAGCTTCTAATAGGCGCGATGCTGCTGCATACCATTTCAGTTAGGCGCGTGCGATTCTGCTAGTAGGTTGGGTTCTGCATTTTTTGGTGCGGGGCGCAGTGCTCTGCCAAGAGATTTACCACCTCTGTTCTCTGCTTGCAGCTGCAGTTCATTGCTTTAGAAGCTCAAGTGCACAATCTGGAGTAGGCCATTTTTAATTTCTTTTTGGTACCTTCTGACAACAATTGGTTTATCGGTCGCTCATGCTGCCAGGTTTTCAAACGCTGCACGCCACAAAATAGCTCAGCTGGAATTTGGGGAATTCCAGGCATGGGCTAGCTTCAAAGCACGGTTTCCGGGTGGTTGGCTGAGCTGCCGGGATTTATTCCTCGTATGTGCTGAATTGTGGTGACGGGTGCAGCAAGGTACCGCGTACAACTGTTCCATGTGCGTTATGGAACCGTCATGGTGCTAAGCTCACCTCGGTTAGTGTATCCAGCTCTCGAGTGCTGACCAGAAGTGATCACGATGACGTCCTTGTCACGAACGCTGTCCCGGGCGGGGCCGATGCAGCAGCCAGGGCCTCGCCGCATCCTGAGGACACAGACCGCTGTGAACCTTGGTGAGCCCATGTTTGACAGTGAGGTGGTGCCATCATCGCTTGTTGAGATTGCGCCCATTCTCCGTGTTGCCAATGAGGTTGAGGGGGCCAACCCTCGCGTCGCCTATCTCTGTAAGATACCCTGCTCCATTCCTCTCATGTTCTGAAGAAAAAGGAATCTGTACTATATTCAGAAAGAAAAATCCATAAACGAATATGGTTAAAAATACTATCTTACTCCATACCGTTTCCAGTCATAGTAATGAGCATATCTGCATCATATTAATGAGCATATCTGCAATAATTGATAGGTCGGTTCTACGCATTCGAAAAGGCTCACAGGTTAGATCCGACTTCAAGCGGTCGTGGTGTCCGACAATTCAAGACAGCTCTCTTACAACGGCTTGAAAGGGTATGAGTTTGAAATAGTACTTCTAGTTGGTCGTTGTTTGCATCTATGTTTATTCTGCAATTGTCTAACATATGTACCACCAAGTTGCCTCCGTGTATTTCTATCCTTCAATTAGTTTGCCTCCCAGTTCTGAATCAGCTTATACACTTCACTGCCATTATGTTTCAACACTGACATATCTCCAGTGTACAATTCTATCACATGCTAATAATGAAACCACTTCCATGATCTGACAAATGGTATCCCTTCTCATAAGAAAATCTGGGAAGCTTTTGATTGACAACAATACCTTGTTTTACTTTCTTTAAAGGGAAAAGTCCGGTCTACACCCCCGAACTATCGCAAAAGTCCGATTTTCAACCTTAAACTACAAAATCGGATAAGAAAGGCCATCCAACTATCGAAACTGGGCAAATTTGGCCCTTAGGGTGATTTTGAAGGCGGTTTTGTATTTTTTAAAAAAATAAAAAAATTCTAGTTAGATCTAAAAAATTAAAACTAATTTATTTTGAATCATAAAAATATGAAACTAGTACCAAAATCTTTCTAAAAATGTAACCTATCTATTTTTGCTCTATTTGAATCTTAAGCAAACAAATACTATGAACATAAAAAAATTAGATATGAATAATTGATAAGGATAGTGCCAATAGATAGGTTACATTTTTAGAAAAATTTTGGTACCCATTTCATATTTTTTTGATTTATAATGAATTACTCATGAATTTTTTAGTTTAAATTTGAATACTTTTAATTTTCACAAAATAGAAAACCACCTTCGAAACCAGCCTAAGGGCCAAATTTGCCCGGTTTTAACAGTTGGATGGCCTTTCTTATCCGGTTTTGTAGTTTAAGGTTGAAAATCGGACTTTTACGATAGTTAAAGGGTATAAACTGGACTTTTCCCAAAAAAGCACAAATTCATGTGATGTTGAGCCAACTGTACAGTTCCTTGAAAAGAAAAAAAGGAGAACATTTATGTAATATAAAATTTGTTTCTTGCTAATCATTTGCTTTGTTAGGAGAATGAGCCCACCTTGACGGGAAGGGGACAGAAAAGTGACGCACGGGAAATACAGACATTCTATCAACAGTACTACAAGAAATATATTCAAGCACTTCAGAATGCTTCTGACCAAGTGGATCGGTATGTATGCTACATTTCCTTTTGATTCCATATTCTTCTTGGTCATCAATGCTGTCACTTCATTCATGCAGTGCCCAACTAACCAAAGCCTACCAGACTGCTGCTGTTTTATTTGAGGTTTTAAAAGCGGTTACCCAACAACATGCTGTTGAAGTTGACCATGAGGTATAACCAACCAACTTATTTACTTCCCTTTGCTGTTTCGGCAGTTCAATAATAATAATATTACTATTTCACCTATGCAAGTGATAGTTATTAGATTTTGTATGTATTTAGATCTTGGAAGCTGCTGATAAGGTTAAAGAGAAGACGAAGATTTATCTCCCTTTCAACATTCTCCCTCTTGATCCAGAGAGTGGCAATCAGGCAGTCATGAAATTTCCAGAGGTTTCTTTTTCAACCCTCTCTCTCTTTAATGAAGTTATCCTGTCAACTTAAGGATGTCCAAATGAGGTACCTTTTATTTTTTCACCTCTCTAAGATCCAAGCTGCTGCTTCTGCTCTTCGTAATATCAGGGGTCTTCCATGGCCCAAAAATTATGAGCATAAAGTGAACGAGGACCTCTTAGACTGGCTGCAAGCTATGTTTGGCTTTCAGGAAAGGCGATCTACACTTTTATGGTTATTGTATATATTTTTATTATTTATATTTTTATGTTGGCTTTAAACTGATTCATTTTTTCTTTATTGTTTTGTCAACATCTTGACATGCAGACAGATAGTGTTTCGAATCAAAGGGAACATTTGATTTTACTTCTTGCTAACATACATATACGAAGAAATCCGAAGACTGATCAACAATCCAAGGTTTTCTTTCTTATGTAAATATTCAACCACTTGGTTGATCTAATTTAAAATTTCTTACTTCTCAATCCAAGGTTTTCTTTCTTATGTAAATATTCAACCACTTGGTTGATCTAATTTAAAATTTCTTACTTCTTTGTTATGTTCCATGGCACTTACCTTATTTTTCCTCCTGCTGACATTTCTTTTATTTTTTTTAACTCTACCATTTCACTCTTCATGATTCTTGTTGCAGTTGGATGACAACGCACTGAATGATGTGATGAAAAGATTGTTTAAGAACTACAAGAAGTGGTGCAAATATCTTGATCGCAAGAGCAGCCTCTGGTGACTGTCTTAAGAACTGAACTTTTTTTCATATTACTATTCATTTGTACAAGCAGCGCTTTGCCATAATAAATTGTGCAAAGTATTGTATTATGTTATATTGTATTACATAAGAGGTATCTATAATATGGCAAAAATATAACAGGGGCCCACAGAACCTAGCAAAAAGGGCTTACAACCCAAACAAGCATAAGAAAAGTTAAGGGTACAAAGATACAACCAGTCATGTCCAGCTTAGTAGGAAACAAAAGAATAAGAAAGCTGACTGAAAGATCTTGGATATGACATTCGCAGATGAGAGTAATTGTGATTGCGTGGAAGAATAGATTGATTAGGGTATACGATACATGTACATATATAGGCGGCCCTGAGAGAGGTTTATGGAAACAAAACCAATTAGGGAGAGACCTGCCTATCCTAACCATCTAGGGCACGGCAAGGGGCCGGCCATGGGCCTGGCGTGACACACGCCTAGGCCCAGCACGCACACAACACATGCATACTCTAACAGCAGAAGTTAACACATTCTAATGCAGAAAGAAGGTGATTTTAAAGTACTTTCCGGGACATATAAAAAAATCCAATACCAATTAAGCGTTGTTATTTTCATCTTCAATTGATTAAAAAAATTGAAAAAACAAGCTTTGAAGTATATACTGAACCAAATATTGAAAGTTGAAGAACTATTGTAGTTCTTTTCTAATGGAAGGATGAAAAACATTCTCTAAAACATTTTCTATATGTATACTTACCCTTTTTTCTTCATTGTGCCTTGCTTGATAAAAAGGTTGCCAACAATTCAGCAGGAGATGCAACAAAGAAAATTACTGTATATGGGTTTGTACCTTCTCATTTGGGGTGAAGCTGCAAACTTGCGATTTATGCCAGAATGCATTTGCTACATATATCACCATGTATGATTCGATAAATAGAATTTTTTGTACATATTTCTTTCTTAAATCAATAAGTATATTAAATAGCTGAGCATTTTTTTTCTCCAAGTGCTTGGTTTGGAGTTAATAGCGCAGTAAGGATTGTGCTGACAGTTTTGGTTATTGTTATAGATGGCATTTGAGATGTATGGTATGTTAGCTGGAAATGTGAGTGCCTTGACGGGTGAATATGTGAAGCCAGCCTATGGCGGTGAGAAAGAAGCCTTTCTGAGGAAAGTTGTTACACCAATATACCGCACCATAGCAAAGGCAAGTTTGCTCTCATCATTCGATTACCTCACTTGTGCTTTATGCTTCTTTCTATGTTACAATTTAATTTTTCTACTACAACTGTTCAGGAAGCTGAAAGGAGCAAAAGAGAGAAAGGAAATCATTCTGAGTGGAGAAACTATGATGATCTTAATGAATACTTCTGGTAGTGATTCTTTTATTGTTTATTTGCTGTCTCTCTAGATTTTATATCATTATTACATTGCAGGTCTGCCGACTGCTTTCGGCTGGGTTGGCCTATGCGAGCTGATGCCGACTTCTTTTATCAACCTTCAAACTTAGCTGACGAAAGAAATGAAGTGAGTTGGCCTATGTTTTCGTTTTAGGATCTTAGCAAGTTAGCATATATCTTTATGTTATGCTTGTATTTTTGTTGGGTTAGCAACATTTAATGTAACAAGTTGTTCAGACCACAAGAATAGTCAGACAGAAAGGGAAGGTCAACTTTGTCGAGCTACGTTCATTTTGGCACATATTTAGGAGTTTTGACAGACTGTGGAGCTTCTTTATTTTAGCTCTTCAGGTATGTACTTATGTTCTCACCTTTTTCTTCAATACCATTTCCTGTATTATTTTGAACATTCGAGGTTCATGCGCATTGTATTAGTAAATGCTCTACAAGAAAGCACATAACATCCTTTGCTGGATGTTATATAGCTAAACTACTATTTCAGATTTTCAATCTTCTTTTGACATAGGTTATGATAATTCTTGCTTGGAATGGAGGATTGTTGGCCAATATTTTCGATTATGTGGTTTTCAAGAAGATTTTGAGTATCTTTATCACTTCTGCTATACTAAATCTTGGACAAGGTATGGGAGCTTGGTATTGAAATTATTTGGAGAACACGCTCTATGTTTCTTAATCAGGGTTACTTTTCCCAAGAATGCTGGCATATTTGTGTTTTGCTGTCCATATGTATAGGAATAAAATGAAAGAGCACATGGGCTGATAGGCTTTTATTCCATGCCATATTACATACAAAAAATCCATCATTGTTGGTTCTCACATTGATGTACCACAGATTTCAAAAACACCCTTTACTCAGTTTAAAGTGAACAACGGTAGAAGATTCATTGATTCAACATTGTTGTCATTTTAAAAAATTTGTTCTTTAGTGTTATATCATCTTGTTAATGATATTTTAGAACTTTTAAATTGGCAATAAAATTACATTAGTAATGACAATGTTGTTGGTCTAGTTGACATGTCACTTATTTTCACTCCAATAAAAATCATAGTAGAAATAAGACATGAAGATGGAGATTTTCTATAAAATAAATATAAAGATATGACTTTTTAGTCGCCCAAGCTCATTCATCCTGTCATAATTATTACATGGTCTGTCCAAACTCGGCTCTGATTTGAATAATTCTCATTATTGTTTACAGCTACACTTGATGTTATCTTTAATTGGAAGGCCAGGAGAACAATGGAATTTGCAGTTAAGCTCAGATATGGTCTCAAGTTCATAATGGCAGCCTTGTGGGTGGTATTACTGCCAGTTACATATGCTTACACGTGGGAAAATCCAACTGGAATTATTCGAGCCATCAAAAACTGGTTTGGAAATGGCCAAAATCACCCGCCCCTATTCGTCATTTCAGTAGTCATGTATTTGTCACCGAGTATGCTTTCTGCTATTCTTTTTCTTCTTCCATTTCTGCGCCGGAAACTTGAAAGTTCAGACTTCAAGCTCGTGAGGTTGATCATGTGGTGGTCTCAGGTGAACTTGAAATTCTAGTAAATTGCAGTAACTATCCGTCAATTCCAAATTATCATTTCACTTTCATGTGCCAGGTTTTATATTATCTTGACCCAAACCATTGTCTTCAAACCGGTTTTTGTCTCTTAATACAATGATACTAGCTGTTGTGCGTGCTTGAGAGAAAATATTATCTTGACCCTTTAAGAAAGTAAATGTTTCATTTGCTATTATTCTGCCAGTCAAAACTAAGATATAGCAAACAAAATGATGTATACTAAGAAAATCATAGATTTCTCAATTAGGTAAATAACATGTTTTATTTATTGGTTTCTAACCTGGAACTAATGTAGAAGTTTTATTTTCTTTTCAATACTGATATATAGTTCATGAACTAATGTTGTGTTTATTCGTGCAGCCTCGTCTGTTTGTTGGTAGGGGAATGCATGAAAGTGCTTTCTCACTTTTCATGTAAGAACACATGCTTTTGTGTGCGTGCGTGCGCGCACGTATGAATGGAGTCAACACAGTTTTGATTAGAAAGATGCATATTCAGTTTGATTATCTTTAAGTTTAACACAATGATTCTGATTTGTGTTTTCAGGTACACCATGTTCTGGATTGCTCTTCTCTTGACAAAATTTGCATTTAGCTACTATGTAGAGGTAGTTCTGTACACACATTTTTTTTACACTGGATTATTCTAATGATCGTTAATTCAGCAAAGTTACTGCCACATGTAGTCATTTCACATAGCATGTAGCCGAAGTCTGGTGTGAGTAGAGCATGCAACATGCTTTGGTTAAGTTTTCTTCAGAAAAATTGAAGCTACACAATTATTCAACCACGCACACCTATACATTATGAAAGCCAATATTCTCTCTGTCTCAAATATATGTTGTTCCAGCATCACATCATAAAGTGAAGCAATTTGAGTGAATTACCGGAATTCTGTTCTTATGTCTCTCTCTTGATACATACAACATATACACACCAACATAGCTGATGGGCTCTAAGCCCATGGACACAGCATATCTCAACGGAAAGTGATAGAATATAATGCAAAATAAGATCAAATATGAGACATCATTTTACATGGAAAATCCTTGCGGAGAAAAAAAAAGCCCACAGGCACCAGTTGGTCTCAGTGAATGGCTTAGTTATAGTAATTATACCTGTCTCCACATGGATATGTGATATGGAGTATGTTCTTGCCCTTGCACATGCATGACTACCAATAAATACATGTTGTCAGTTGGCCAATTTTATGTCTACATCTAGCAGTAGCAACAAATGGCATTTGTAGTGTAGCCATGCTAATAAAATTGAAATAACTGTTATTTACTATTTCAAATAAATATGTTTTTTGAATTGACTATATCTCCAATTCTGTATTCTGATTGTTCCTATAGATCAAACCTCTTGTTGAACCCACCAAGGATATCATGAAGTTCCCTATACATACTTACCGGTGGCATGAGTTTTTCCCGAGAGGTATGTATGTTTGAAAACAATATTTGTTGTTCATTTGTTTGTACCAATCCCAAGTTTTTTTTGCAGAAAAGAGCAACATTGGTGTTGTTATTGCACTTTGGGCCCCAATCATTCTGGTAAGACCTTTTCATTTGCTTTTCCTTTTAGAATTTAAGTGTCTTTTATGGCCATGACATTTTTTTTTTACTGAAAAATGAAGCTTAAGTTTTTGTCTCGTAACAAGTAACGTAGGGACTTGAGCAGTGCGTGAGGACCACATTGATTTTTGTGCACTTTTGTTTGCTTTACAGGTCTATTTCATGGATACACAAATTTGGTATACAATTTTCTCCACTCTGCTTGGTGGAATTTATGGTGCTTTCCAACGACTCGGAGAGGTATTTCTATTATCGACTATGGTCTACATATAAATCATTTAGAAAGGATTTATTCTCAGCTTTTTTATGGTACAACTGATATTTTGTTGGAGCAATTATCTAGCCAGTACCAGGAAATAACAATAATTTAGTTTGTTTAATGGAGATTAGATAAATTTACAGTTGTCACCTACAGACAAAGAAGAGGAAGCGGAATGATTAGAATCTTGGAATAACTAGTGCAGTAAATCCTTAGGAAGTTCTTGTGACTAACCCTGATTAAACATTTCTTGCTGTTTTCTACTGTAGCATTTCAAGTAATTCACGTAAATGGAATATGCTCAGTAAGTTCAGGAGTAGCTCTAAAAGATATCTAGAAAGTGATAGATGACCCTGAATTAGATCTGTTACTTTCTGATATTTCTGATTGTAACCATTTTCTTTGAGTTTCAAATGAAGACCTGCAGTTTTGCAAAGAATGTAATCACATTTACCCTTCATTTTGTGATGAGACATATTCATACAATAGGAACTTAGTGATATTTGTTTGACTCAAAACATTTATGCTTTAATGCCTGTATGATTTTGGTTGAAACTTCTGTTGCTAAACAAACCTTTCATTTTCTGGATGAGACAGATTCGTACATTGGGAATGCTGCGATCTCGCTTTGATTCGATACCTTTAGCCTTTAACTCATGTCTAATCCCTGTTGAAACATCTGATGCGAAAAGGAAGAAAGGTCTGAAGTCTTACTTACACAATCGTTTCAAGGAGGTGCACTTTTGTACTCTTACTATATTTCTGCAATTTTAATTGTCTTGATTGCTAATTTTGTGGGATTTTTTTTTGTTATTGATACTAATTTTTAGATGGAACATGCGGACAAGGAGAATATAGCTGCAAGGTTTGCACAGATGTGGAATGAAATTGTCACTAGCTTTCGAGAAGAAGACCTTATAGACAACAGGTGATTGGATTATAGGAATAAAATTAATTTTCACCTGGATTGGCCTTTTCTGCCATTTTAAGTTAGTGCCGACATTTTTGGCATAGGGAGAAGGAGCTTCTACTTGTTCCATATGTGTCTGATCAGGCCCTTGGTGTCGTGCAATGGCCTCCATTTTTACTTGCCAGCAAGGTCATTGTCTGCCTTTTATTTTACCAATAGCTTTATTTTTCTATATTGTAGCATGGTAGAAGCAGTGTTCATTCGTGCTCTATTTGTTAGTTATAAAGAGTTGATCTTTTCGGAACAATGTGAATGTCAGATACCCATAGCAGTTGACATGGCTAAAGATAGCAACGGCAAAGACCGCGATCTGAAAAAGAGGCTTGACAATGATTATTATTTTTCGTGTGCAATTGAGGAATGTTATAAGTCATTCAAGAATATCATCAGCGGTCTTGTACAGGGTGGACAGGAGAAAAGGTCCCTCCTAGATTTCATCATTAAACTCTTGAGGAAATAATTTTCTGATCCATGGCCTACTTGATGTTGTTTTATATATGTTGCTTTCAGGGTCATAAATAAAATATTTGAAGAAGTTGATAAATGCATCGCTGAGGACAAAATTATTACAGATTTGAATATGCATGCCCTGCCAGATCTCTACAATAAGTTTGTTGAGTTGGTAAACTACTTGGTAAGTATAACCTATATACTTTCATTAGAAAAAACTAGCTATCGATCTAGAGAACTAGATGAATGTTCATTTTCTTGTCTATTTGTTATTAAAAGGGTGCTATAAAAGGACATCTGTTGTCTAGAAGCGATCATGTAAAACTTGTCAACTTATGAGTACTGTGGAAACTCTTTGAAATCAATCATAGATGTTTCTGTTAAAATAAATTAAAACAGCAGATAGCTATGGTGCAGACCGACAAAGCATGCTTGATATATCACTATGAGTATCTCATTCCAGTCCAAGCTGGTATTGGTTTTTGGAATACTGGTCATAACACTGTAGTGGAAGCGTTAGGTGTTGTTTAGATCCAAAAAAATTTTGGCCAAAAACGTCACATCAAATGTTTGGACACATGCATGGAGTACTAAATGTGGATAAAAAGAAAAACCAATTGCATAGATGTGTTGTAAATCACGAGACGAATCTAATAAGCCTACTTAATCCATGATTTGCAACAGTGATGCTACAGTAACCATCCGCTAATCATGGATTAATTAGGCTCATTAGATTCGTCTCGCAATTTACAATCCATCCGTGCAAAAAGTTTTATAAATAGATTTTATTTAATACGTCTAAATAGCAAGATTCTATTTCAAAAAGTTTTGGAAAAGTGCTCTAAACACCACCTTACTTTTAACACCTTGGTTCTTTCTTAGCATGATGTCTACTTACATTAGAAAAAAAGAAGCTTTCTATTTTATCTAATATTAGACCCACATGCCATACATTTTAGGAAGCATTCAGACCTTTCCTTGCTTGACAGCTAATGATTGCTAAGGTCCTATCATCTTTTATTATTTTAGATATCTACTGTTACTGCATCATCCAATGTTTATTGGACATACAAATGAAATCGAATCCGGTTTATCTTCTTGTTTGTTTTACCATATTGCACTGGTTTAATTCATCTTAATCTTCTCCCTTTATATGATATCAGGAGAAAAATGACGAGAAAGACAGAAGTGCTGTAATAAAGATTTTTCAAGATATGCTGGAGATTGTAACAAGAGATATATTTGAGGACCAGCTTAGGTACAAGTGTTGTTTGAGAATTTTCATGTATTACCAAGTAGGAGTAGGAAACACTTGACTGTGCTAACTTGCTGTTTTTTAGCACATCTGGTGGACAACTTCTATTTCAGCAGTCTGCTACTATTAGAATGTTTACAATATTGAGTTCCCCGTATCATCCATATCGCCCAAAAGTCTAAAACACAGAGGGATTGTATGCCATAGATTTCAACAAGCACCTGAAAACTATCATAATAACCTTTTTCCGCCAGAGAAAAGTGGCAAGCGAACTGAAATTTTTACTTCTGTATTTAGTACTGCTGCCAAATATATTGCCCATGAGCTATTGTTCACCAGAATCCTATGCTTTATGTTAAAACAGAGTTTTAGGAATACCGAGTCCATGCATATCACGACCCTCCAAAGTCCAAATACATGAGACAATTTGCAGGCAAGCAGATATATGAAAATAGAAGTCCTGATGTTCTGTCTCGTGGTATCTTCAGCACTGAGTTTCCACAACAGCAGCAGCAACAAAGCCTTTATGTCCCAAACAAGTCAGAGTAGGATTCTGTCTGACTTTTTGTAGCTAATCATGTTTTTGCAACATGACAGTATTGTGGAGTCAAATCATGGAGGCTCAAATCGAAGGAATGAGGGCACAACCACATGGGACCAAGAGTACCAGTTATTTCAGCCGTCTGGGGCTATCAAATTTCCCCTTAAAGTCACAGACACAGATGCTTGGCTAGAGAAGGTTGTTAAGCAATAATTAAAATTTGCAATGTCATGAATATGTGTTGAATTTTCTGTGCAACATTTCTTGATGGACACGTGACATACTTCTAAATGCTTGTTGCAAATATGATTTGTCTCACTCCAGATAAAAAGGCTAGAACTACTTCTTACCGTGAAAGAATCTGCTATGGATGTTCCTTCAAATCTAGAAGCCAGAAGGCGGCTTACCTTTTTCACCAACTCCTTATTTATGGATATGCCTGATGCACCTAAAGTTCGAAACATGCTCTCATTTTCGTAAGTGCTTGTGAATAACCCTGACATCATTTTCTTGAAGTTCATTTTGATATATTACTAATTGGTCGTGTCATATGTCAATGTACTTGTGTCTCTAGTCTCTTAAACTATTTGAGCAGCTACTTTGTTATGTTAACTTCAATTCCTTTCCTGCAGGCATTTTTTAGTTTTAATTTACAGAAACACTAGCTCTATGTCGTATGAAAGTTGCAAAATTGAAGCATAGTAGATCACAGTCTGAAATGTCTATTAACTACATTTTTCCTTCGCGCTTTTAATTTCTTTTCCTCCCTCATTTTCTCTTTCTTCACCTGTCAAAAACTTCCTGCTGATACTATAAATGATTATATTTCTTCTTCTTCTGCAGCGCATTGACCCCGTATTACACTGAACCTGTTCTTTTCTCTATAAAAGAACTTGAGGAGGAAAACGAAGATGGAGTTTCCACCCTATTCTACCTGCAAAAAATTTATCCAGGTCAAGGAACAACTCTGTCCTTTACCCCTTTCCATGTAGCAATGTGCAATGATGAAGTGTCTTCGGAACATCTGGTGTTTACTTTGTCATGTCATGCCTATGTGTGTAGACGAATGGAAAAACTTTCAGGAAAGGGTTGGTTGGGAGGAAGAACTTAAAGAGAGTGAAGAACTTAAGGAGGAGCTTCGTCTATGGGCTTCATACAGAGGTCAAACACTAGCTCGAACAGGTACTCCTGGTTAACATTTATATGTGTACTGAAACACTTACTTTTTTGAAAATTGAAAAATATGCAGGAGAACTCAAATACTTATATCAACCTTTTTTTCCTAGCAAATTAGTGTTGCAATCTTTCAGTCTGTACCTTTTGATTCTTAATCTTAAATTATTTTATTGTTCTGAAACAGTTAGAGGCATGATGTACTACCGGAAAGCTTTGATTCTTGAAGCATTTTTAGATATGGCCAAACGTGAAGGTAATATACCATATCAGTTTTCTTAGCATGGGTTTCTCCCTCCTGCCACCCACCCCAACCTTGTTATTATTATGCTGAAGTGCTTATTGATTCAATTATCTACTGGGTTTATTACTGTAGCATGGTTCTTGTTTGATTCATTTACATATTTTTTTCTCGTTTTTCTCAGTTTTACTAAAAATATTATTCCCAACTCTGCAGATCTCATGGAAGGGTACAAAGCAGCTGAGTCTGTAACTGATGAACAGTGGAAGATAAAACAGAGGTCCTTATTTGCTCAATGCGAAGCAGTGGCTGACATGAAGTTCACCTATGTGGTTTCATGCCAGCAATATGGAAATGATAAACGTGCTGCTCTTTCTAGTGCCCAAGACATATTGCAGCTGATGAGGAAGTAAATGAGCATCTACCATTTTCCTAAATACAATACATATATACATAGTATTGAAATGCTCATTTTCTAGTTGGATTTGTTTACCAGTAAACTCATTGCTAGGGTTGCACTTCTCGCAGCTACTCTTCTCTCCGTGTAGCATATATTGATGAGGTGGAAGACAGAGTAGGAGACAAGAAAATGGAGACAGCTTATTATTCCACTTTGGCAAAGGTTGCTTTAACTAAAGATTCTGAATCTGCAGATCCAGTACAAAATCTTGATCAGGTAATATCACTTATATTAGACCTGATAATGGTACGCAAATTTGCAAAATCATGTTAGTTTCAATACAGCTTTAATCTGTAACACTAGTCTCAATTGTTTACATCATATCAGGCATCAATTCTTTGGAAAGTCTATAACATTGCTCATCTAAATACATCTTTATGGTTTCAAGGTCATATATCGGATAAAACTTCCAGGCCCTGCAATGTTGGGAGAAGGAAAGCCCGAAAATCAAAATCATGCAATAATTTTCACCCGTGGTGAAGGGTTGCAGACCATAGATATGAACCAGGTGTTTCACATCATGCCTATGCTTCTCTTTTGTTAAGATGAATTTTGATCTCATATTACCTTGTGCTTATATTATTAATTTTGTAGGATAACTATATGGAAGAAGCTCTTAAAATGAGAAACCTGCTCCAAGAGTTCCTTAAAGAGCATGGAGTGCGGCGTCCATCAATACTTGGAGTTAGAGAGCATATTTTTACTGGCAGGTTAATTACTTGGAATGGAGATTGATGAATTTGTTCTTTTGCTTAATCTCACTTTTATTTTATCTTTGATAATGTAGTGTATCTTCCCTTGCGTGGTTTATGTCAAATCAGGAGCACAGTTTTGTGACTATCGGGCAACGTCTGCTTGCAAACCCTCTGAAGTGAGAGCTCCTCCTTCTTGACTAATCCACATACTGTATACTCTTTGAAAGTTGCAATAGTACCTATGAATTCTCATAATCTTAAATTCAAGTTAAATTTATCTTTTTTATTGGCATCTAACTTTATTAATGGCTTTATGATAGGGTCCGCTTCCACTATGGGCATCCTGATGTATTTGATAGGCTTTTCCATCTAACAAGGGGAGGTGTCAGTAAGGCATCAAAGAGTATCAACTTAAGTGAAGATATTTTTGCAGGTTTGATTCAATCCATGACATTCCTAAGTACTCCATGACGTATAGGGAGTGGTTTTATATTTTAAATTCTCAATACTAATGGAATCTGTGTTCATTTTTTTTCCAATTAGCTGTGTACTCACAAACTTAAAAGAACATTTGCGAGAGATGACATATCATGAGATAGTCAGTTATTAATGCACAGCAATATTCCTATTACCTTTGCTGTTTTAGGCTATAACTCAACTCTTCGTGGAGGCAATGTAACACACCATGAATATGTACAAGTTGGTAAAGGAAGAGATGTCGGACTAAATCAGATCTCTAAGTTTGAGGCTAAAGTGGCAAATGGAAATGGTGAGCAGACTCTTAGCCGTGATATCTACCGGCTTGGGCACCGCTTTGATTTCTTCAGGATGCTATCGTGCTACTTTACAACCGTGGGGTTTTATTTCAGTACACTGGTATGATCAATTTGTGTTGATTCCAATCCATTAAAAATACATCAGTATGATTAAGTAAATTTTTTAACACGTTTTACTCTTTATCTCAGTTGACGGTTGTCACAGTTTATGTATTTCTGTATGGGCGCCTTTATCTTGCTCTCAGTGGACTTGAAGAGGGGCTATCACGTGGAAGATTCATTCATAATCATCCTCTTCAAGTTGCTCTTGCCTCACAATCTCTTGTTCAGCTTGGTTTTCTGATGGCTCTTCCCATGATGATGGAAATTGGTCTCGAAAGAGGATTTGGGAAGGCACTAAGTGAATTTATCATGATGAATTTGCAATTGGCTGCTGTGTTTTTTACATTTTCCCTTGGCACTAAGACTCACTACTATGGAAGAATGCTGCTTCATGGAGGTGCTCAGTACAGAGGTACTGGTAGAGGATTTGTCGTCTTTCACGCCAAGTTCGCAGAGAACTATAGACTTTATTCTCGCAGCCATTTTGTTAAGGGGATTGAGCTGATGATTCTGCTCATCATATACCAATTATTCGGTCAATCTTATCGTTCAACCATTGTCTATATTTTTATTACCTTCTCTATGTGGTTCCTAGTGTTGACATGGCTATTTGCACCCTTCCTTTTCAACCCCTCGGGATTTGAGTGGGCAAAAATCGTTGATGATTGGTCTGATTGGAGTAAGTGGATCAGCAATCGTGGTGGGATCGGTGTGTCTCCAGACAAGAGCTGGGAATCTTGGTGGGAAGTGGAGCAAGAGCATTTGAAGTACTCAGGAACAATAGGAATTTTTCTTGAGATAATTTTGGCCATCCGGTTTTTCATATACCAGTATGGCCTTGTTTACCACTTGCATATCACACGTAACAAAAGTATCTTGGTAAGCATTTCAGATTGACTTTCTCTTTTTAAGGTATATTTTGATTGTTTCATTAGTTGTATGGATCACTTATATTTTTACAATGCTGTTTCTTCTAGGTATATTTAATCTCATGGCTCGTAATTGTGGTGGTTCTGCTTGTTATGAAGGTAAACGCGAATTTTTAGTTTGTGAGAAAATATGAATCATAAGAAATGTTCTTACCACGATAACTTTGGTGCTATTAACTTGCGTTCATACTTTTAGTTTCTTTTCCACCACTTCTCATTTATAAATGGCCTATACTCTTTGCAGACAGTGTCCGTGGGAAGGCGGAGATTCAGTGCAGATTTCCAGCTATTCTTCCGTCTGATCAAGTTTTTGATATTTGTTTCTTTCACCGCTATTTTGATTGTCTTGATAGTATTGTTTCAGATGACCTTGCAAGATATATTTGTGTGCTTTCTGGCATTCTTGCCCACTGGATGGGGGATACTATTGGTGTGCCTCTTGCTCTTCTCTCGTTCATTTGCTTATGTTATATAATATAGTATACTTGCTGTTGTCTTACTGTGCATGATTTGATTTTCAGATTGCACAAGCTTGCAAGCCTCTTGCTCGACAGGTAGGATTATGGGGATCTGTTCGTGCCCTAGCGCGGGCCTATGAGATAATTATGGGGGTGCTTCTCTTCACGCCAATTACTATTTTCGCATGGTTTCCCTTTGTGTCTGAGTTCCAGACGCGGATGCTATTTAATCAAGCGTTCAGTAGAGGACTGCAAATTTCCCGAATTCTTGGTGGTCAAAAGAAGGAACGATCATCTCGTAACAAAGACTGAGATAGTCTTTTTGTATATTCTTGCTTGTATTCCAACATGCACTGGCTGTAAATATTCATCATGGGTAGTGTATTTTTGTCATCATAATATCAGATCAAGGTGTCATATTGCACCCCCTTCTTTCTCCCCTGACACCCAATTCCCCTAAACTTGTGTGTAACTTTTACATGTTGCCACAATATTGTATATTGAGTAAATTTCACAAACCTTCATATTTAAAAAGTACCACAAAACTACATATTTAGCATTCCATACTATCTCAAAACTACATATTTTACTTGTCTAAAATCTATTAAATATGTAGTTTTGCGATGCATTGCATATTAATCTGTAGTTTTGTGATACAAATTTTTCAGTATGAAGTTTTGTGATACATTTTCAAGTATGAAGTTTTGTGATATAACTTCTTGAATCTGCTGTTTGCATATCTTCGACAAACAATATCTATTTTTTGTGGAAGAGTAAAATATATAGGCAGTCCTTGAATTTGTGTCGAGGTGTCATCCAGATCCCTAAACTCTAAAAATATATTTTTAGATCCCTAAACTTGTTTGAATGTGTGATTCGGATTCCTAAACTCTCAAGATGCATCTTCAGGTCCCCAAACTCGTCTCAATATGTCATTTCAGTCCCTAAACTCTCAAGGTGAATTTTCATATCCCTGAAAACTGCCATTAATTAATTGTATTCAAAATAGACCGTTTATTAAACTCTTTTTCCAGCCAATTCATTTAGAAATCTTACCACTAAGATCATTTTAATTCTGAATTAGCTGCTTATTAATCATACATCATGGGTTAATCTAGGTCATTTGATATCAACGATGGATATTATATTTTTCTCGTTTAACATGGAGACATCAATGCTATTCCTGAATATTTTCTACTAACTATTTATATTTTGCATGCGCTATTTATAAATTTATTTAGATAATTTCTTCCCATTCTCAATAAAAATCAAAATAGAAATTTTATTAAATTCAAAGTAGTAAAAAAATTTATTAACTTAAAATAGCAAAATAATATTTATATTAAATTAAAAATAACATCTCGAGAGTTTAGGAACCTGCATGACACCGCGGGACAAATTTATGGACCTAAAAATGCATTTTAAGATATTAGGGACCTATATGACATATTGGAACAAGTTCAGGGATCATAAAATGCATTTTAAAAGTTTAGTGACCTAGATGACACACCGGAACAAGTTGAGGGGCCGCTGGTGTACTTTACTCTTTGTGGAATTTACTCTTGTATATTTTCAGATGATACTCATCCTAGTTCTTCTCGGATGGAACTTGTGCAATTTTGTCACATTTAGTTCCTGCATAATCTGGAGTTTTAAATATTTAGCCTTTGTGTTCTGCTGCTCGATCACACAGCCTTTTAAAACTTAAATCTTCTAATCCCACTGCAATAATAGAAGGGCTGGAAAAGAAATAGTTTGCCTGGTAAGTGCTAATATAGGCATATACTCCTGCTCCTAAAACATCACCGGCATCTCTTCATTTTACTGCACTTATTATGTTTTTTTCTTTGTTCTAGAGCTTTCTTTCTTGTTTTTTTAACCCTTCATTTTGAGATTTAGAGTTTAAGAGCTCTTGTATTTCTTGGTTGTATATAGCCATCAGTGGATATAAAGGGCCAGTTTCAACCATTATCTAAAAAATCATGTATTTCACCTGCTAGGTTTCTGCTTTCAAATTTTCAACATGTCTAGCCTTGGACTCTAAATGTTCTAGAATTTGTTACTACATCCATTCCAGAATATATGTATTTTTAGGTTTTCTCCAAGTCAAGGTTTTTAAACTTTGACTGTAGATGGTAAAAAATCATAAAAATTGACAGCATAAAAATAATATTTAGTTTATTCATAATGAAACTAACTATCGTAATATATAACTTTTCTATTTAAAAGTAATTATTTTGGAGATATTATTAGTTAAAGATGAAAATAATTAACTTTGACTAAGTCTAAAAGTAGTAGTGTTGTTCCGCATGTAAGCCCACGACGCACCATCTCCTCGCGACCTCGCGGCTCGCGCAGCCCAGATACATTTCTCTGAAACTGAACAACCCCAAAGTTCAGACATCCGAACAAGAGAGAAATCGGATCAAACAACGTGTCTGCCCCCGCGTCAATCAGATCTTAACGTCATCACCTCACGTCCAGAGTCTCCAGACATTTTCACACTTTAGTAGTAGCTGATAATCATCATACATCAAACACAAACTAAAGAATGATCAGTATATAACCTTTTTGACAACTAGCGAAGATGTTAGTATTCCAACGAACTTTGAAATCTTACCACGTTTCACGATCGGGACAGGGTCACCGCGGATTACCGACGAGCGCCGCGGTGAGGTTTCGTATGGCAGCCGTGGCTGTTCCCGGCCAGGATTAACACAGCATCGCGGTCGCGCGTGTATTGGATGTCTTGACGACGACGCGAGCCCTGCCATCTCCTGAGAACGGAAGATTAGTTTCTGGGACGTCCAGGAGGAAGGAGAAGCACATCGACCTAATTTGCCGCGCGGAAACTTGCAGTTGCAGACAAGACCGAGAGACTTTTCCAGCTGATGGGAGTGGGACCAAGAACCGCGCGCGGAAGGAGCTCGCCAGAGCCTGGAGGCCGACGGCGAGACCGGCAATGCAGCGCGACAGGACAGGAGGAGGACGATAGCGCGCGATAGCGCGTCAACAATGCCTTCGTACTATCGGGTGCCTCCTGTTACCATGGGATGCGGATCGGACGGCTCTCAAACACTCAGGGACGACCACCTCATTGGCGTCCGGCGGCCACCGCCACCCAGCGAGGAGCAGGCAGGCGGTGAGGGGGTCTCAGAGGCGAGAGCCTCCCCTCTGCGCCCGTTCGGCCATGCCATGGTGCCCCGGTCGCGGCTTCTGGGTACTGCGACCAACGCCATCCGCCGAGCAGCCGAGAGGCAGCGAGGGAAGCGAGAAGAGCAGCGCGCCGAGAGCCCTCGTACCCCGCGCAACCAGCGCCGGCTCCGGCACCGGGAACGGCAACCTGTATCCGGCGCCGCACTGGCAGTGGCTGGTTGCTGGAGTTTCGACCGCGGCGACGGTGCCAGACCACCCATGATCTCGGCGGCGTACGGCGTCCAACGGCCCAATGCCATCCTCCGGCAAGCCGGGAGACGGAGAGGGTTGGCAGGACGAGTAGAGCGCTGAGAGATATCGTGCCTCGCGCCTCCAACTCCTGCGCCGGAACCAGGAAATGCACCCACTATCTGGCGCCGCGCGGGTAGTGCCGCTCGCGAAACCATGACGTGTGCTCTGAACTGGAGTGAACGTGCGCCATGTCGTGGCCTATGCAAAGCTTGGTACGTATATGTTCATGGGCAACTAATAAGCGATGGCCCCCCGGCGCAGTCGCAGCAGTCGTCTCGCCGACACAAAGACTGGAGCGGAACTCCTCCAAGAGAGCTGTGGCAGTCCTTTCGTGAAGATATCCGCGAACTGCTTGCCACTCGGGATTTGCAGAACTCGCAGTTCCAGTTCACCAAGAGCGACCTTCTTCCAAACCAAGTGTAAGTCCAGCTCTATGTGCTTTGTCAGCCGGTGATGTACGGGATTGCGGGACATGTAGACACTAGAGATGTTATCGCAGCGTGTCACTGTTGCTTTCGTGACGCCGTAGTGAAATTCGCCGAGGAGTTGACGGAGCCAGGTGCACCCTACTACTGCATTGACGATGTCGCAGTACTCGACCTCGGCGGTGGACCGGGAGACCACTACACTAGGGAGTCCTCAAGAACACGCAAAAACTGGAGATTGAGCGTCGGGTGTTTGGGCGTCAAGGTGGGTGATGATGCGCTGTGGAGGTAGAAAGATAAAGAGAAAATAAAGAGAAAAAAATATGGTAGAAAAAATAGCGAAAAAGAAAAGGAAGATAAAATGAAGAAAAAAGAAATAAATAAAAGGGAAAAGAAAAGGATTGAGAAAAAGAAGAAAAAAAGGAAGAAAGAAATAAAAAAAATAGAGAAACATTTTACCACTTAATCTAGAGTCTTTTATCCATATACCATTATAAAAGTTGCATCTTACTTGTGTACCATCGAAATTTTTTAAAGTTTCCCGTCCATCTTCGGTTTGATTTTCCGTCCTGACATGTAGGCCCGCTGTGAAACTCTCTCTACTCCCTCTTCTCTCTCCAGGGGCTGACAGTCGGACCCCACAGGTTGCCATCCTCGGTCCGCCGCCGCCGCGTCGCTCATCCCTCCAGCCGCTGCGGGCTCGCCCTATCCTCTTCTTCCCCCTCCCTTCTTCCTCCTCTCGGTTCAAACCGAGCAGGCTGCCGCAGCTCGGGCCGCTCCGCTGCGCCGGCCGGTCCCCGCCGCCTCGCTCCGATTCGGCGCGCCCCGAACCTCCTCGCTCCACCCCGCACCTCCGCCACATTTCCCCAAGCCGGACGAGCCCTACTCGAGCCGAATCGGCCCTGCTTCCGGTCACCAGGAGCTCCACCGTCGGTCCCTAACTCCGGCCGCCCGTCGACCTCCTCCTTCCGGTCCAATTCCGCCCGAGCCGAGCCGAGCCCGCGCGCGGTGAGCTTCCCAGTGTTCCCCTCATCCTCCTCGACCTCTTTCTCCTCCCCTTCTGGCGCCGCCACGGCTGCCGTGCCGCCGGCACGCCCGTCGCGAGCCGCCCCTGCGCGGGCCCGCACGACGCCACCGCGCGCATCGGCCTTCCCGGGCTGCTCTGGCCTCGCGCCAGGCCCACCGCCCCGCCGGCTGGCCGCGCGCCGGCGGGAAGGAACACCGCCGCCGCCGCCGTGCCTAGCATGGCCATGACGCTGGCAACCTAGGGCAGGCCGTGGCCTCCCAGTGGCCTGTGGGCTCCGGTTGTCAGCCCCTGAGAGAGAAGAGGGAGTAGAGAGAGTCTCACAGCGGGCCCGCATATCACGATGGAAAATCAAACGGAAGATGGACGGAGTGGTACTTAGGGAAAGAAAATTTTATTCAATGATACCGAGGAACTTTAGAAATTTTTGATGGTACACATGTAAGAGGTAACTTTTATAATGGTAGTAAAAGACTCAATCTATCCGAGAACCCACAACCATAGCTGTTTCAGCCGCCGCAGCCGCAGCCCTGCCGAGCCCCTCTGGTTCCTTCCCCGCCCTCCTCTTCCGGTCCTGCTCGGCTCCGACGGCGCGAATCCTTTCGCGCATTTTAGAATAGGAATTGAAGTTGGAAACCAAAACGAAAACAGAGAGGGGGATGATGCATATATGAAGATATAAATATAGCCCAAAGGTAGGAGAGGAGTAGAGATCCGAGGGAGGAGGAGACGTCGTCTGGGGTGGGGGGCTGCTGGACCTGCAGTGGCTCATGTTGCAGCGCGAGCGCGACGGGCAAATCCTTGCCCCGAGTAAGCCTAGTTCTCCCGCCCTCTGTTCCGTCATGTTGATTCATCATCCTTTTGTGTTCGGTTTGAGTAGGTTAGGTCCCCCACCGATCTCTTTTGCAACCCCATATCCATATATGCATTTGTTCAAAGAGAGAACCTTTTCCTTTACGATCGTAGGGGCTTGTTCACAGTTAGTAAGTGGGTAATTAGCAAGCGTCGTTTTTTCACCTGTTTTTATCTATGTGGTCAGGTGCTTGCGTTGAACCAATTTTTTTTTATTAAAGTTTAATATGAGTAAGCAATAAAAAAAATTCAGTTGAGTGCTCCATCCGTTGATGATTCCTTAATAAGAAAATTAGCTTTTGGGAGGAGATTTCAAGAGACTGTTGGTTGGCTTTTCTGCTTGAGTTAGATCTATTCATGTCTGGCATGGAACATCATAGCCATGCTTTTCTTCTTCTTCTTTTCTTTTGAGAATCCATAACAACGTTTGTTGGGTTGCAGATGGGTCGATTGCTTCAGCGAATAAACGAAAGGGTTCGCCCTGTCAACAAGATGGTGATTCTTCTTACCACAGTGGGGGCCTCCCCCTCTGTACAGTTTCAAAAAAAGATGGTGATTCTTCTTTTTTGAAAGAAAATGGTGATGGTGATTCTCAAGCTGGCAAAACAATGATATGCTCAATCCCAGACCTTCCAGAGGTATGTGACATGAAATTTTGATGATGTGTGGCTTATGTTGCAGGCATACTATCATCATAACGACTTTTAACTCAACTTTTTCGGAATATGCTACATTATCTGTAAACAGAGAACAGATCTCCAATTGCTATAGGCTGCATCCCTACTCTCCTAATAAATTAGTTGCTTTTTTCCTGAATATCGTGTCTTAGATCACCTGTTATCTTGTTGAGTAGTTCCTAGTGTTATCGTAATTTCTCCTGTGCACTAGATTCACTGCTGTGCTCTTTATTTTCACCAGAACTCTTAAGTGTGCAACTTACTCTCTTCCACATATATTATATGTCATCGTAATCCAGCCCAACCCCATTCTCGACTAAGGTTACCTTAAGTTATCTCTAATTCCTATATACATTTCATTTTCAACTATAACACTACTCCTCTTACCACCACCAAGCCTGAGTGTATATTCACCAATAATAAGACGCATAGCTTTTGGTACTATGGTTTCCCAAAATGTCTAGAATAAAGATATACAATGTACTGTTAGGAGACTCTTAACATAAGATCTTTGACCAGTCATCCACCTCGCACATCCACTCTAGGACATTGATTCTGCCATATTGCTATCTAAATCTGTAACGAAGAAACATGCTGTTTCATGATGTTTGATCTATTATCTCTTTCACGTATTTACCAAGGCTTATGTCTTGCACTGTAACTGTCAAAATTCAAACTCAACTGCAGACTGCTTGATTCTATTTACTGTCTTCCTGTTCGTTTAGGCACTCAGGTTTGCTATTTGTATCCTATGCAGAAGTTACATTTTTTTTTTGTTTCTTTGCTGCTTTAACCTATCTATAACAATGCTATTGGCTATTGCATGATAAAACATCATGCTGTGCATTTTGGTTGACACAATTGCACAGCAACCAATATCATTGTCTACTTGGTACTCTAATACCTAACACCCTCAGTACTGTGTTTTCTTTCTTAACAAAACTGTTAGGGAAAAAACTTTTGTAGGCGATGCTCAATTTACCTACCAAGGTTACATTCGATTTCACAATCTACCTAAGCAATGAAGCAAGCCTTGTGTGAATCATGTAGGGTGCTATCCGGGGTAGAATGCTACTCCATGTGGTTCTACTGTTTTTCTTTCTCCGCTTTAAGTAACCATTTGGCTTTGCAATCCCAATATTGACCTTCTGTTCCCATGCTTGCCCATGCAGGATATCTGGCATCATATCCATTCTCTGATGCCACTGTGTGATGCTGCTTGTGTGGCTTGCCTTTCTCGTGCCTTTTTACGTTCCTGGAGGTGTTATTGCAACCTCACAGTCAATGAGCATGCGTTTAGCCCTGAAGCACCTATATATGGATGTGGTCTCAGCAACATAATTGACTGTATTATGAGAAACCACTCAGGCATCAGTGTGAAGATATTGAAGCTTCAATCATTTTATACCTCCTTCTGCAATCTTAATAGGTGGCTTCGGGTTGCTGTTAAACCAGGGATTGAAGAGCTTACCCTTTATGCATTCAGGAAAAAGTACAAGTTTCCCTGCTCGCTTTTATCGGATGGGGTTAGGAACTCAATTCAGTACCTTGATCTTCACCTTTGTACCTTCAGCCCCACAGCTGAACTTGGCCCCTTACGAAGCCTAACAAGTCTGCGTCTTTCACAAGTGCGAATCACAGGGGATGAATTAGAGTGCCTTCTTTCGAACTCTCTTGCTTTAGAGAAGTTGGAGCTCTCCGATTGCAGGGAATAATCTGCCTGAGGATACCGTGTGAGCTTCAGCGCTTTAGCCGCCTGAGGATTTGTGCATGCATGAGGCTGAAATTGATAGAGAGCAAAGCTCCAAATCTCTCCACCTTAGACCTTGATGGAAAGCCAAAACTATCACTTGGAAAAGCTTTGCAATTGAAGAACTTACGCATGTATCAATCAAATATTCTCTGTTATGCTCGTACCGAGCTGCCATCCATTATGCCAAATCTTGATACTCTTGACTTGAGTTCTGGTGATGAGGTACTCTAAATCTTTGTGTTGTAGATGATTAGCAATATGCACATATCAAAGTAGTCATAGCTTGTGAATAATTTTAATCTGAGATGTGGAGTATTTGTTTATGCAGGTGGTCAATACGCCAATGCTGCCTACCAAATTCCTCTGCCTCAAGCACCTGACCATTTGTTTACCAAGATCCTTTCCTTGGCCCTATGACTATTTTTCTCTGGTTTCTTTCCTTGACGTGTCTCCTTCCTTAGAGACTTTGAGCTTGGATGTAAGATGACGCTCATTCTCTCCTGCAAAGATGTCTGATCGCTCTGTTGGGCCAATTACTTATGTTTCTTTTTCATCTTTATAGGTACCAAAGAAAGCTATGGAGGATGAATCGATTTTTAGATATTCCTCGGATTTGAGGCAGATGGCTGAAGACCACCATCGGTCCCTGAAGAATGTGAAGATCACAGGGTTCAGCTCCGCGAAGAGCTTGGTTGAGCTCACATGTTATATCCTCAAGAATGCAGTGTCACTCGAGTGTCTTGCATTGGACACCCATGATGGTTCTACTCTGAGGTGTTCTGACACTGATAGAATAGTTAGACAGTGCATCCCCGTGAGCAACAGTCTGAGGGTAAAGCGTAGAGCGCTTGTGGCTATCAGAAAATTCATCGAGGATAAGGTTCCCGCTGGTGTTAAGTTGACTGTTGTGGAGCCTTGTAGCCGATGCCATTAGCCCAGGAATTAGTCATAATCACTTGCATCATGTATAATATTCTTATTTAACTTTAGATGAACCATGATGTGTTCTTATGGTGTGGGACATGCACATATATTTCAGAATGATTTCTATCCTGCAAAAGTGCATTACTAAGATAAAATAAAAAATGAACCAAATTCATCAGAGAAGAAGAATACTATAGGCTCGTTGCAGCACAGCCAAGCACATAAAAGGAAATGAGCTCAATCCAAATTCCACCCTCCTCTGTTCACAGTTCCTCTGAACAAAATCAAACAACACTTATTCCCACACAACCTACGCAAGGTCAACACCGAATCAAACAGAGTAACTGCACATCGAACAGTAACTGCACATCGAACTCGAACCGCTGCCTAGTCCCTGGAGCTGACGGAGTCGGTGGTGTCAAGGTCTCGGAGGTGGAGGAGACGGTGTCGGAGCCGGAGTCGACGGCGATGGAGAGGTCCCGGGATGTGAAGACGGCGAGATCCTGGCGGATCTGCTGCGCCCTCCACCTCATCACTAGGCCGGGGACACGCAGGGGGCGGCGCTTGGCGGTGGCACCGTGCGCGATGAGCTTGTCGCACATCCTGGTGGCGTGCTCCATGAACTCGCCGCCCACCGTGCCGACCTCCGTCCTGGTGTAGTCGGCGAAGTCGTCGAGGATGGTGAGCGCCGTCCGGCGGGTGGGGTCGTTGATGAGGACGCGGAGGAGGCCGAGGACGACTGTCTCGCAGCAGCCGGCGACGGTGGTGACGGCTCTAAGGCGGCCGATGTTGCGCACTGTCCAGTTGCAGGCCGTGGCCTGGAACTCCAGCACGCCGAGGAGGGCGAACGAATGGGAGGGGTGGACCGTGTCGACGAACACACGGCGGTCGGCGGCGGAGGCGTCAGCGAACTCCTGCAGCGCCTGGCGAAGGGAGGTGAGGTGGAGCTCGGGCGCCATGAACTCGTCCTCGCCGCCGTGGTCGTCGTCGTCGTGGTGGTCGGGGCGGGGGTCGGAGTCGGCGATGGAGACCTGACGCGATCGGAGGTCGTGAAGGCGGCGTAGCATCTCCTTGGCGAGGAGCCGCATCTGCAGGCAGGTGAGGAGCAGAAGGAGGGGGGTGGTGGCGTCGGCGCACTCGATGATGTACTCGCAGACGCCGGTGACGCCCTGGGCGAAGTGCCGCCGGCCGCGCTCGCCGAGGCCATGATGTAGCGAGCGTAGCGGGAGGGCAGGAGCAGGAGCGGTGCTGAGGCCGGGTCGGCGACGAGGCGCGGGAGCAGGTCGGTGCAGAGGGCGCGGAGGAGGCCGTCGATGGAGACGAGGCTGGCCAGGCGCGCGGCGTTGCGGACCTCCCAGCGGCCGCGGGACTTCTCGAACCGGAGGAAGGCGAGGAGGGCGGCGGCCTGGGAGATGTGGACGCTGCCGACAAAGACGTCGCGGTGGGCGCCGGGCGCGTCCATCGCCAGCTGCAGCGCGTGGCGGAGGGAGGTGAGGCGGCGCGCCGGGATCGCTCTCGGTGGTGCGGGCTCTCTCTCAGCGCGCGCCGGTGATCGGCGCTGGGGGCTCTCTCTGTCTCTGGCGGTGGGGTCTGGGTGGGGAATTGGGGAACGGATGGGTTCGAAAATTTGAAATGGAAGGGGTGGGGGAGGCGGGGGTACTTGTAGAATTCGGGTCGGGGTGTGCTCTGGCTGTCGAGCCGGGCGGGCGGGGAGGGGAAAAGCTAGACGGAGCCGGCTCCTCCTCCGTGCAACGCACGCTACCCCCCCATCCGTCGTGATCCGCGCTGGTGTTCAGCCCAGCCCAAAGCGCGCTGGTGTTCTGGGCCTGCCACGACACGACCACGAGTATGTCGGTCGGTCGTCGTCGATGGATAATGGATCGCCCGTATGTGTGTCCTTGTCCTTGTACATTCATTCATTCATTGATCATAGAGGTTCGCCTGGCATTCCGGGGGGAGAGAGAGAGAGAGAGAGGTACAAGATGAGGAGAATTACAGACGAGAATAAAGGTAGGTAATCGTGCCAAGTCTTGATGTGGGTTTTGTTTTTCCGGTATCTGCAGTTCCAAGTACTGTACTTCACTTGAAGAGGAGGGCTTCCGGTCAAAGATCAAGGCGTTCCTAGCTTTCAAGATTTGCCACATGATCAGCATGATCATGGCTGGTGATGCCCACTCGTTGCCATACTGCTGCAGCGCACGGGCACTCAGAGCAGTGTTCACATTATACACGTCGGCGGCGGCGATCGGGCGAGCTGTGCGCCGGGCATGCACCCGGCTGCGCGCCCGCGCCCACACAACGTACGTACACCCCTCCACCGTCGTGTCACATCACGTAGCCAGCATCCGTGGAGCGATGCACGGATCGGAGCCGAGGGCGCCATGCATGCATGCATGCGCGCCGGACGGGCGCACCACCAAGCTCGCTCTCGGACGCCTTTAATTTAATTTCTTTCGGGGAGGCCGGCCAGCATCTGGCGTCAGCGTCTGAACTGGAGCAGCGCACGCCAGCATCTGGCGTCAGCGTCCGTCGGAGAACGTGGTCGATGCATATGCAGATCAAGGGGTGGTTGGTGATCGAAAGGATCATCGGTGAAGGGGAGTTGAGCGGATCGACAATGCCAATGTAAGCCATACAGCATCTTCTCATGAATGATACTGTGCATTCTCTCCTTGTAATGAACTCGTGGCACAGGGGCATCGTTGTTGCCGGCGGCGGTGGAGAGGACTTGGGTGGGATCCTTCTGTGCTACTCCTACCTGCTTCTGTAAACCCGGCCCGCCAGGTTTGTTTACTTTGACAACACGAGCAAATGAGCATTAAGCTCGGGCTCAAAGGTCAAAGCTCACGTGACCAGCTCCCTCCAATTCATAGCTCAGTGTAATGCAATTCCTTCCACTGGGGACCAGTAAAGTTTCCAGATCCTGCTTCATTCCCAAAATTACTTAGCTTCCAGATCTGCTCGTCTCGTTTGACTTCTCCTTTCACTACCGGAATCAACGTGCGAGTTGTTCGCGGGTTAGCACACTTGCACCCCTCAAAAGCAAATAACGGTAGCAACAGGCTTAGTGGTGTTCAGATGCGCACGAACTCTGAATATACTTGAGTTCTGAACCTGCAACCGGTCACCACCGCCAGCAAATGAAGCTCCAGCCTCCAGACTGACGTGAGTAGTGACCTAGTCTGAAGTCTGAATGTCTGGTTTCTCCGGAAAATGCAGAAGACAGTCATACGATTTTAGTCGACTTTGGCAGGTGAAATGTTTTTCGGTGGCTACCATTATGAAGAAAATAGACAGCTTACTGACATCCTATACACCGAAGAATTTTTTTGAGGGTCTACACTGAAGAATTACCAGCCTAATATATGATAACTTCTGAAGAATTACATCGCAGGATTCACAAACTGCAACTAGGCAACAAACCAACAGCAACCGGAGTTTCAGACTTTCAGTCAGCATATTTCGTGGTATGCGAGGAGCAAGGTTGTGTGCATTAGCAAGCACTAGTAGCAGCAGATCCACACAGACTCTGCATTTGCTAGTTCGATGGCACAGGCTTGCACTGCTGCACATGTTCTGAAGTCTGAATGAGTTTATTATTTCAAAAAAAAAAGTCTGAATGAGTTCCTCCGGAAAATGCAGAGACGGTCCATGGGAGCGGAGATGGATCTCCCTGGAGAGATGAATGGTGAATGGTGGTCGCTCAGGAATTGGAACCCGCACGGCCGGCCGGGATGATGCTGAACTATCCGACGCGTACAAATGGATTAGCTGATTACTACGTAGATAGAAAAAAGGCAGTTTAGCTTCTCTCCTGGGCCTGGTCACCTGGTGGTGTTTCTGTTGCTGCCTCTTCCTGTCTTCCTTCTGCATCGCCTGTTTCAAGTTTCAACCAGCAAAAGTAGCTGGCACCGAGACAGAGCCCCCGCCGAGCACCGCCTCCTGTCGTCTTCGTGGTTACTGGTTACGTAGACGGCGCGTTCCAAGGTGAAAAGCATCGGGACGGGGTACGACTTGCATTGTTGGTGATGACTGATGACCTAGCTTCCCGCCGGAGAACCTCGCCGCCGGCCATCAGATGCAAGTATTCACGGCGGGAAGCCATGGTCGGCTCATTGCTTCTGCTTCCCATCGAGTTGCCGACGGCAAGAACGATCCAGCCTCGTATCGTCCTGCAAGTCCTTTTTGTCCAAAGGATCGGAGGGCGGCGGATCAGCGACGCGTTACATCCGAGCCGTGAATCGCGCGCTTCCTGTGTCCTTGATGAGCGAACCTGCGAATATCCTCTCCTTTTGAAGATTGGGCCGGAGGAGCGAGGGTCTAGAGGGAGCTTGGACCTTCCGCGTGCACCGGTTTGATGCGGCGGCAATCGGCGTCGACAGACCGTCGAGAAGAGAAATGACGAAGCTTCCCAAGGAGGAAGAGGGTTTATATGTAAAAATACAGTTCTAACTTTTCACAAAACCCCCCAATTTGGATCGCGATTAATAGTCGCGATCCGAGTTAGGGGGTTTTATGTAAAATACTATGTCAGATGTTTTCACAAAACCCCCTAACTCGAATCGCGATTAATAATCGCGATCCAAATCAGGGGTCTTTATATAAAGATACGGATCCAAGTTTTACATAAAGATCCCTAAATTCGGATTTGCTTTCGGACCGGGCATCGCGGCCGCCGGAGACCCGGAAAAGGCGGCGAGGGAGCGGGGGAGAGCCGGAGCCCGGAGAGGAGCACGAGCACGACCTGTCCTCGACGACGAGCGCCTAGGAAAAACTCTGTCTCCGCAAAATCGCAACCAGGCATCTTCGGCGCCCCTTCTCCACGCCGTATGGACAGGGCTGCTCCCGGCGTCGCCATGCGTCAGGTGCTCCCATGACGGTAGGGGTGGCGCAGCAACCAGAAACCACACCGCCGCGCGCTCCGTCATTTGCGACCACGCCGGCAGCAGCGCACAGCATGCCGCTGCTAAAACCGCATCCAGATGTGACATGGAAGGGAAGACCAGGACAGTTGGAAATATTCAGCGTTTCAGGCTTCAGAGGAGGTGTTGGATGTCTGAACATTTCATTCAGGAAATGCAGAAAGACAAGGCCCTAAGGGCACACTGATGTTCTTCATCTGGAGGGGATGCTCTGCAGCCGGAGAATGTGTTCTGAAACTATCGCGAAGAAAAGGAAGAAAACAATTTACAGTGTGTGCTCAAATTACACAGAGGGATCGCAATGCAGCAACAAATTCAATCAACGAACGGCCGAGCACAGGACGGAGGAAAAGATCACAGGGAAAACGGAGTATTGCGAGCTGTCAGCCAACACTGAATCTGAATGTGCTGCCAGCGTTCAGCTCAATCACAACAACAGGGACGCCAGCACGACGGAGCCCGCGGCGGCGAGCGCGGCGATCGGCCGCGACGCATCAGAGGACGACGGCTTCTTGGTCTTGTGGTCCGCCGCGTGGTCCGCGGCCACCGACGGGGAGCCCTGTGGCGCCTCCGCGGGCGCCGGCGCCGGGGCGGCCTCCGGTGCGCCGACGTAGAGCTCCGGCGGCACCAGGAGGCTGTCCACGGTGAGCAGGCAGAAGGGCACGCTGTCGACGACCGTGTCCGCCACGCGGGACTTGCTCTTGCCGGTGTCGAGGGAGACGTCGTCGCCCTTGGCGACCACCGTGACGCCGGCCTTGGTGGTGGCCAGCGTGCGGAGCGTGCCCTTGACGAACTTGAGCGACGTCTTGGTGTAGTACGACGGCAGCGCGTTGTACTGGAGGAGCTTGGTGAGGTTGGCGCTGGACATGGTCTTGACGTCGGGCGCGTCCTTGGCCTGGAACGCGTCGTCGTTGGGCGCGAACAGGGTGAGCCCCTTGTCCATGGCCGCCTCGTACGTCTTGAGCACGCCGGAGCGGGCGGCGAGCGACGCGAACACCTTGCAGCCGGCCCGCTCCAGGAGCCGCGTGAGGTTGGACGTGGACGGGGTGTCGAAGAGGCCGTCGAACTCGATGGGCGCCGTGACCTCGAGGATGGCGAACTTGAAGGGGTGGGTCTCCACCTCCTTGGTGACGGTGCAGATCCTGGCGCCGGGCGTGGCGGCCGAGAAGCCGTAGTTCTTGTCCTCCTGGTCGACGACCTTGACGTTCCCCGTGGTGCTGGCGGCGTCGCCGGTGGCCTGGTAGAGCGTGGCAGCGCTCTCGTCGCCGTACTTCTTGACCTTCTTGCGGTCGTAGTAGTCGAGCACCGAGTGGAGGCGGAGCGCGTTCTTGATGGCGGGGAGCGAGTCCCCGGCGTCGGAGGCGAGCGTGGTCATGGCGTCGTTGGAGAGCACGAGGATGGTCATCGACGTCGACTGCCGCGAGTTGATCTCGTCGCACACCTTCGTCTCCGACAGGTACTTGCTGTACAGCTTGTACTCCTTGTACCCGTCGAGGATGGCCGTGATGTTGCGCCCGCTCACCGGCGAGACCGCCATCGGCAGCAGGACGCAGGCCAACAGCGCCGCCGCCGCCACGACCCGCCGCATCGCCATGGCCGCGGCAGCACCTCTCGCACCACCCTGATGAACTGAACTAGCTAGCTACTAGGTGGTTTCGCAAGACGAGTGATGCCGATGAGCTGCCAGCCTGTCACAGGCCACGAGCTGCTAATTAGCTACGGTTCGCGAGGTTGGTGAGGCTCGGGGCTCGCGGACGGTAGTGCGCGGTGCGGCCGTTTCGCACAGTGAGCGAGCGAGCGCACACATGGTGATAGGCTGGACTGGACGTACAGCTTGGCTAGTGGGGAGGACGACCACCGGTGGGGACGCCGGCGGCAGCGAGGGCCGTCTGAGGCTGGCATCCGGGGCCCGGTTCGCCATCTGGTTTGCGTTTTCTTTCGCTTGGTGCGCGCTCGGCACGCAGCATCTCGTCGTCCCGAGGCGGCTTTTCGGCCATGATTTTTCTACTGGCCCAATTGCGAGCACACGTGATGATGGCACTCTTTGCTCCCCTGGGATCATTTTTCTACTGCTCTCCGAGTATTTGCTTCTCGGTTTTGTAGATCTGCAATGCAAGACTGGCCACTGACCTGGCGAGCTGAGTAAGAAGAGGCCACTGAAACGAACGTTGCGTCCGATTCATCATGTCCATGTGAGTGAGATGAGAAGAGCACTTCGCCGAGGCGGCGACAGGCCACCACATGAAAAGGCGACGCGCCGACGGATAAGGTGAGGAGGGGCATTTCGAAGATTCTGCAAGGCTGAGAGGAGGAGTACAGAGGACGAGGAGATAAATCCTCATCATTTTCGGGCCAATAATGAGGCCGTAGACCGCAGTGAAAGGTGTGTCCCGTCCCTCCCTCCTCCGGTTCTTCTGCCGGCCCTCTTTCCGGTGATGACCGACACCCAGAAATCGGTGGCCGCCGTTGGATCGGTATCCAATCCAGGGGCGCGGAAGCTGATGCCTCTTTGGGATCTGGGATAGAAAATTCCGTGAGGCCCGTTATATTCAAGCTCCGTCGCAATCACGAATGGATGCTCCAACGGCAACTCGGCAAGGCTGGGCTGTCGTGCGCGCAACAGGTGGTAGGTAACAAGTCATCCATCCATTCATCCAACTGATGACAGCAGCGAGCTGAGCTTAGGCTCGCATCTTAATCTGCACCGACGGCATGCCTAAACCCCGTTTCTCCTCTATTTTTTTGTTTAATTTCTCCCTCTGCTGGTCTGCAGATCCTTCTTATCCTCGTCTCCTTGGAACTAAATGCCGCTGCCGCCTCCATCCCACAAGAACCCTTTAGCATGTTAACTCTTGCATCCCGCAGGGACAGAGATAACATATCATGATGTTTTTACTCCACTTTAGATGGATGTCGGTGGAGTCAGCGAACTGGAAAAGGTGGAGATGCAGGAGAACAGCATAAAGCTTGAAACAAACACATCATCCATTCTCTTTGCCTAAAGCTGTGCTGGTACAAGAGAGAGACACTATTAGTATAAATGCATGTTCAAGCAGTGATTCTGATTCCATGGTCACGAGCTGAAGATCTAAGATGAAACGCCAAACAATAAGATGAGAATGAAAACACAAGGTAAATTTTTTTAACATTGGGTAACATCCGAGGAAAGATTCTACGACCTTCAACAGTGGTGTCTGCAAGAAATGTCAAATTAGACCATGCAATCAACCATCCAGCAAAAAGATGTAGCACAGGTAAAGTCATAACAGAGATGAACATGTCTCCAAGCATTAAGGTCCGCATTTTCTAACTCAGTCGCTTATTTTGGATCTCCAGAAAACGACGAGCCACGGAATCCAAACCGCATAACAAAACCAGTCACGAGTCTCTGCGAGTGCTAGATTTAGAAATGGTGTCCATGGTCCACATAAGCTATGCAAAGGCACCAACTAAACATCTGTCTTTTGTTCACCATCATCTACATTTAGGCGCCGCCAGACCCATACTTCTTGCCAAAGACGATCACCTGGAGCTTGTCATACCCAGCAAGGACACCAGCACCAGCGACAGCACGGAGGATGTTCGCACCAGCACCCTTGAAGAGGGACTTGGTGCCCTCCTTTGCAACAATCTGCTTGAAGGCATCCAAGGAACTGTTGTACTTGACAGCCTCACCAGATGTCATCATCATACGACGGCGAACAGTATCAATGGGGTATGAGGCAAGGCCAGCACCAATTGTTATACCCCAGCCGAGCAAGAAGCTGGCAAAGAAGTTGTCCTGCAGAATACACATCACAAATGAGTAAACATTATATCGAATTTCAGCAAAAGACCCCAATGCATTTCAGGTCAAAGGGAAAGAGCTGCAAATCAATCTTCAAATATGAGAAAAAACTAGAATATGGATAGCAGTGTCAATTCAATGCAGGGCCATCCTAATGTAAGGGTACGACTCAAAGAAACAGCACAAACATTGTTCAAGTTACTGACCTGCAGGGTACCGACAAGAAGCACTGGCTTGAGGGAGTCGTACATTCCAAAGTAAAGACCTCGGTACACGATGATTCCCACACAAGAGATATTGAAACCACGGTAGAGGCCACGGATACCATCACTGGCAAGGGTCTTTCTGTAAACATCAACGAGTCCATTGAACTGCCTCTCACCACCCTTCTTTGAAGCCTTGGCATCATTGGCCAAACGCGTACGAGCGTAGTCCAGAGAGTAAACAAAGAAGAGAGAGCAAGCACCAGCAGCTCCTCCAGAAGCCAGGTTTCCGGCAAACCATTTCCAGTATCCATCCTTGTCCTTCTTGAAGTTGAACATGCGCTTGAAGTGGTCCTTGAATGCAAAGTTCAATGCCTGAAGAAGGATGGAATCTTTAGGTTTAGCTAATGCAAACATATGAATTAAGATCACAAATAATTAGCAAACAAGGGTTGGATAGGGTAGGATGTGGGACCTGTGTGGGGAAGTAACGGATGACATTAGCTGTGTTTCCTCTCCACAGTGAGATTACACCCTCATCTTTCATTGTCCGGGCAAAGCAGTCACCAATACCCTTGTAGGGTTCAGAAAGCCTACCACTTTTGATCATCTCATCCTGGTTCTGAATCAACAGCTTGACACGCTCAATGGGAGCAGCAGCTGTCTTGGAAACAGCAGCAGAGACTCCACCCATCAGAAAGTCAATCATAAATCCAGAAAAACCTTTCTCTTTGGGGGCAGAAGCAAAGACAGGGGACAGCATCAAGACTGATGGGAGCCCAACAGTTGCATTCATCCCATGAGATGGCCTCAGGGGCACATTGTTGAATACAGGGTTATTCATGGCAGAATAAGAAGAGATTCTGCTCAACAACACGGACTGCCCATGGACCCTCTGGATCCCAGATGGAGAACATAGTTCATGCTCCATTTTTCACAAGCTAGAAGCAACCTGTCAAACAACAACACAAGACGTTTCAGTTAGACTGCAAGCTAATCAAACAAAGTAGCAACAAGAACACAGCATACACTCCACATACAAAAATAACAATGTATACCTGGTGTATCGAGGTAACACCATAATAATAACATAAAAGAAGTTTGCATTCAAATATGTAATTAGCTTAAGAATCTACCAAACAAGTATATGAACACAGTATATATAGACGATCCAAAGTGGACAGATGGATACTTCTAATGACAGTATTTTGGTTTCAATTGAATTCCTCCTAGCGAAAAAAGAGAACTGAAGAAATATACGAATGGGAGGTCAGAAAAGGAGAGGTCTGCCATGTGTTGAACATAAAGTCATAAGCATCAACATCCAAATAGCTGCATAGAAGTACATATTTCAAGCTCACCATGGAAAATAAAGCACAATAGCATTAGTATGTATCTTTATCTTGTAAGAAAGCATAACCAAGACACAAATAAGAGAATGTCACATCATTCAGAAATATGTCGAGCGTAGGATGGCTATCTGATGGTTTAGGTTCTCTAAGTTAACATGTATTCAGATGAATCTAGAATACTGGTCGTGTGTCCTCTTTGGTCAAAGTTAAAAGGTAGATTTTCTTCATTTTTTTCTCCTAATGCCCCTCACACACAGCTTTATTCTCCCATCTTTCCACCCAACTAAGCACAGCCATCTTTCTTCTCCCTACCTTGAGCAAAGGACAAGATCACATCTATCTCTCTCCATCTAGATGCAAGATTTGCTATCCTTTTCTCTTCTCCCTTCTCTCCTTCAATTCCATACGAATCCCAAACTATGCATACATTACAGTTAAATTCATGCAGCAACGTGCAGGGATAATGTCAGCAAGTTTTATTGTAAAATCAGCTGCCAGTTGTTTAGAGGCATGAACATAGATAGCTTATTTTGTCAGATCAGTCTGTCAGCCACTCAACAAACATGAACATACACAATACATTGGTATCCTAAAATTCAAAAGAACTCACAACTCAAATGGGACCAAAACCAGTGGCTGAGACGAATTTCAAGGAAGCAGAAACTTGCAGCCTATGATGCTCAGATACGGCGACACGCAATAGATACAGGGATTCTTCATTTTCCAAAAGAAATGACAGGGGATACAGCTAAATAATTTCACTCCTCATAAGTGTGTACGAAATAACGAACTAGAAGTTCGGTGAGTTCAAACATGAAACTTGGCGAGTTAATGTGCATAACACAACGAGGAGTAATCTAACGACGCGAAACGGAGAAAGATGCTGGGTCAGCTGGGGTACTAAAACTAAAAGACGCAAGGGGTGGCAGTAGTACTAGTCTTCATCTAGCCCTGGTTTCTCTAGGGTAGACTCGTCACCTTCAACAGATGGGGTGTAAGACATAGCAAGTAGCGAGGCACCGGGGGATCTTACTTGCAGACCGAAGGCACCAACGGAGGAGGTCGCCGTCAGCCGGCCCCAAACGGTGAAGGGGCTCGCCGACAGCAGTTCTCCGCCGGTGAAGGGGGCCGCCACAGGAGTGGCGACTGAAGAGAGTCGAGAGCAAATGCGGCGGAGGCGAGCGTTGTGTGGCAGCGACAGACGAATGCTAGGTTTTACCCTCCGAGTTGTCCGACTTGGGCTGGGCCGTATCTAATATGGGCTGATAAGGAACGTAACTGGTAGGTATCCGAAATGTTTTTCCTTTTTTCGACGCGAGAAGCCGAGAAACTAATTGGAAGGAAGCGAACGGATGAGATGCGAAGCTGGTACGTATGACGTACCCAACGACATCTATGGCTAAAGCGCTTCTCAAGTTTTGAAAAATAAGATCCATCGTTCACTATGAAGAGCCTCACTACGTACGATGAGAGAACAACTCAAATACTCAATGTAAGAGCCGTAACTCAGTAATTCTAACACACGATCGTGGAGGGATTGTGTACACGAACACAAAATAAACAATTCCAGGGACAAAATAAACTTTTCTGGAAGGGGGCTGGGATTCTGGAACCTACATATATGGTCCCGTTCGAGCAACCATTTGCACGCGCAAAACCAAATGGAACCAATACAGGCAAAAATCAATTCACTGCGAGACTACCATGATTTAAGGTCTGCAAGACTGCAATTTCTAACTTCACTTATTTCAATCTCCCACGCAAAAAGAGAAGCGGTGTTTGTTGTTCATCCATAGGGCATCTAAAACATCCTGTTTGTTGTTCATCATCATCGTCTACTCTTAGCCGCTGCCGGACCCGTACTTCTTGCCGAAGACGATCACCTGGAGCTTGTCGTACCCAGAAAGGACACCAGCGCCAGCAACAGCACGGAGGATGTTCGCGCCAGCACCCTTGAAGAGGGACTTGGTACCCTCCTTTGCGACAATTTGCTTGAAAGCATCCATGGAACTGTTGTACTTGACAGCCTCACCAGATGTCATCATCATGCGGCGGCGAACAGTATCAATAGGGTATGAGGCAAGACCAGCACCAATGGTTATGCCCCAGCCGAGCAAGAAGCTGGCCAAGAAGTTATCCTGCAAAACAACACAAGTGAGCGTGCTATATTTAAGGTAGGACATATGTGAATCAATTGGAAGAAAAAACATGATTATGCAGTGCTGATTAAACAGGTTAGCACTAATATTTTGGGATAATTATCCAGGAAATAACCCACACAATGTTCAGATTGCTGACCTCCAGGGAACCAACAAGAAGCACTGGCTTGAGGGAGTCGTACATTCCAAAGTAAAGACCACGGTAGACAATGATTCCCACACAAGAGATATTGAATCCACGGTAGAGGCCGCGGATACCATCACTGGCAAGGGTCTTTTTGTAAACATCAACGAGTCCATTGAACTGCCTCTCACCACCCTTCTTTGCAGCTTTGGCATCATTGGCCAAACGCGTACGAGCGTAGTCCAGAGAATAAACAAAGAAGAGAGAGCAAGCACCAGCAGCTCCTCCAGAAGCCAGGTTGCCAGCAAACCACTTCCAGTATCCATCCTTGTCCTTCTTAAAGTTGAACATGCGTTTGAAGTGGTCCTTGAAGGCAAAGTTCAATGCCTGAAGCAGGATGGAGCACTTGGGTTAGCTAATGCAAAGCAAACAATTATGATCACAAAACATTAGAAAATAAGGGTTGGATAGGATAGGATGTAGAACCTGTGTGGGGAAGTAACGGATGACATTAGCTGTGTTGCCTCTCCACAGTGAGACAAAACCCTCATCTTTGATTGTCCGGGTAAAGCATTCCCCAATACCCTTGTACGGTTCAGAAAGCCTGCCACTCTTGAGCATTTCATCCTGGTTCTGAATCAAAAGCTTTACACGCTCAATTGGAGCAGCAGCTGTCTTGGAAACAGCAGCAGAAACTCCACCCATTAGAAAGTCGATCATAAATCCAGAAAAACCTCTCTCTTTTGGGGCAGAAGCGAAGAAAGGAGATGGTGCCATGACAGAGGAAAGTCCAACAGTTGCATCCATCCCATGGTATGACCTCCGGGGCACATTGTAGGCAGAATACGCATTGTTGAATACAGGGTTATTCATGGCAGAACAAGAAGAGATTCTGCTCAACAACACGGATTGCCCATGAACCTTCTGGACCACAGACGTAGAACGTAGTTCATCCGCCATTTTCACGAGTCAGAAGCGATCTGTCAATCAGCATGACACATTTCGGTCAGACTTTAAGTAAACACGCCATAAGTAAATACACAAAAGCAACAGACAGGGTGCATGAGTAGTACAAACAGCCCCTAGATTGATTTTTCCACTAAGTGGAATACAAAGTTTACTAACAGGATAAAAGGAGCATGTGCAGTTGGCCACATAAATATAAAAGCGTATCCTGGTGCATCAAGATAATAATAGCATAATTAAAAAAAGATTGGCATTTAAGCAACCAGGAAAGCAGAAGTCTACATGACAAGAAGCTTTGACAGTGTAGATAGTATATGATAACTCAATAATAATCCTAGCATTTAAGTAACACAAAATTAGACCTAGCAGCATTTTAATTACGGTTCAAGATCAACATAGCAAGTCTTGAAACCTAGCAACATTTGGGGTAGATGGTTCAAGTCAACATAGCAGACAGATATAGAAATTACAAGTGTTATGAAATCGCTGTGATATCGTCTAGGAGGAGACCTGGCAAACATAGCAAAGACACAATAGCACATATAACCATTAACGTAAAAAAACAGTGTAAAGTTCATCGACGGTCTGGACATAGGAAACCATTGTGAAAACAACACATCAGCCACTCAGATGAAACACGCCAATGAACAACATATTAGTATATAAAATTAGACAGATGTAACACAAATGAAACAAAACCGGTCCTTGAATGGCGAATCTAGCAAAAAAACAAAAGCAGCATTAGTGCACAAGCATCGACAATATCTGGTCAAACCACTACAAAACCTACTGACCCAAAGTATATTTTAACCACCAAGGTACCAACCAGCAGTGAAGAGCTATGGTCCCGTGGTTCATACTTATATAGGCACATGAGCAATGCAGACTATCCACTATCTTAATTCTTACTTCCTAAGGCTGCTTGATGACACATAACCAAGTACAGTTCAAAGTCCTGTGTTTTAGCTGCCTAATGTGCACACTGCATTCATGCTAAAGCAAAAGGAGATATCCAATCTTTCAAAATTGTTGTACTTCAAGCAAGTTGTCCAGCAAACCTATTACCACAAGCACCATATACAAATCTGTAAGACAAACAGACAACCTTTTAAAACAAAAGTGAAATTTGAAGTGCAGTGCAGTTCTCAGCTTACAGAGCTAAGCAGCAAGCGAATGCTTCTCGAAACCAGGAAAAGCATAAGAGCAATACTAACTAATGCAGTAAGGCATCATAAATTCTAAGCATACATTAGATCAGAAAGCAGCAGCATTCACAAATCAATCTCCAAGCAACATAAAGTATTTGACACACGTAATAAGTAGGTACAGGCATAGCCCTCTAGTTCTACAATCTCATGAGTTACAGCAACATGATTGACTATAACATCTAACTGAAAGCTGGCCAGCAAATCAACCAATCAAAGTAAGGGATGGTGAAAACGTGTATCCTAACCAACCGAAGGTGCAGTGATACATGATCCAATCTAGTGTTAACAGCCAACAGCGAAATTCTGAGTTTAACATAATTACGTAAACAAATAATATACTAGAGGGCATCTAGCGTTGACAGAATTAACTAAGGCGAAAGCACGCAGCGAGCAGCAGCAAGTTCAATTCTCGTTTTGTAATTCCGATGCTACGGTCCAGGTTCACATAGATTAACCTCTAAAAAGCATGTGCTAGTACTAATTAGTGCAAGACCTGGAGGCGGAAATACCAGAAGTAGGCAAAACATCGCATCAGAAAATCGTGCTTATGTGCACTCCGCACGAGTTGATAGATGGGAGCTAAAATCACCAAACCCAGATCTACGGTCCTCTATACTACCGACGAACTCCCAATTCTCAGTTAAACATCTCCAGGAGCCAGATCTACCGAGAAATGGCAGGCGTCCATCCATCTTATAAATGAACTTAAACCCTGACCGATCATCCCTTGAACTTCCACGAACCTGACAGGAGCGGCTCGAGCGAGAGAGTGCATACCAGAGGGGGGAGTGAGGAGATGGAGCGGAAGCCGGGTTCCCGCCGACGCCGCCGTCGAGGCGGAGCCCCGTCGTGGCCGGCGTCGCCCTTGCTCGCGCTGCGGGGGAGAGATCAAGAGAGATGGAGTTGGGATTGGACGGGCTCCGGGACTTGGGGTCAGTGAGATGAGGTGGCACGGTATAAAGAGAGTCGGGGGTTTGGCACGGGAGACTGGGATGTTCTTCTCGAAGAGCAAAGGTCCAGAACGCCCTTCCAAAGAAGAAGGAAATCGAGTCTTTTTCTTTCAAGAAAAATGGAAAATCGAGTCTTTCTTAAAGAAGGTTCCAGACTTCCGGCAGAGGATCCGGCCTGGCCCATAGGTTCTCACGGTTGGGCCTCCTAATCGTGTGTTCGGCCCGCTGCGCGGAAGGGAGTGATGTGGCCAGAACCGGGGGGCGGCCCACGCGATACGTGCACCAGCAATGGAGTTGTTTGGCCCACGAACTGCACCGTGGGAGGTGGATTCGCGCCATACCCACCCAGACATCTCTCGGTGGTGGATCGGACCAACCACCACACGCGGTGCTGCTTGTGTTTTGAGTTGAGTTGTGATGAGCCGTGCCCATCACTGCACACGAGCTTCAGCTTTAACTTTAAGCCTAATCCTCTCGGTGCTTCCCTCTTCAGCCTTCACAGAATCAATCACAGCTACTGCAGTGCAGGTACAGCCGAGTAATCGGAAGGTTGGGCCACCACCACTCTACTCTGTGTTATATAAGCATGAAAAAATGCATCGAGTGCGAAGCCTTTGAGGTTCCACTTACACACTTTCAGCCAGCTTCCATGCTAAAGGTAGTTCGGCGCTCTAGCAAGAACGAACTGATCACACCAGGACTTGTGATCCGCATCTGCGCGTGAAAAAAAAAAGGATAGCATCAGAACTTGCACGCGCATACGCAGGCAGAATGTGTTGCCCCTGGTCGAGGCCCTGACCTTTCCAGTAAGTCGGCTGGGCAGGCTACGAGTTGAAGGAGAGCTTTCATCAGACTGTTTGATAATTTCCCTCCGACAAACACCTAGCCACTACTCCGCAGACTAATTGGTAATTAGCACGCTCCGTAAGAGTCTGAGAACATGGGTCTGGAACTATCCAGAGGCGCCGAGGCCCTGCTCTGACTGAAGCTGAGCAATTAATTACTTTTAATATATGATCTGTCACAGTATTATTCTGAACTTATCCGTTGAGCTCAGCAGTTCAGCTGGAGGCAGCTTATTTCCATCAAAATCAGGCGCCCGAGGATTTCATCATTCCGAGACGCAAGTCTATAGCATCGCTGTTAGTGCTGACACTGTCTGCATATGCTGACCTGCGACCAACCAGACTGCTCGTACTTTCAGGGATACCGTCAGGAAATACCATCTTGGAGTATATTAATATGCCTAGTAGGCTAGTACTACCATCTCCCGTTCAAGTTTGTGCGTGTAGGAGTAAATAAACGGAGTAGGACTCTTGTTTGAAAAGTCATGGGGGTTGCTTACTGAACGTTTGGTTGGTTGGGCGCCTGGGCGGAGGCGTGAGCGTGGCCGGCGCCCGGCGCTCCCGGGAAACGAGATTGAACTCTATTTCTCCGGAGTTAGGCTCACAGGATGTAGTCCATTAGTATGCTAATGATAGTATTAGCTAAAAATTAGCATATTTTAAGGTATATTAGTACTTCTAAAGTAGATTAAGGCTTAATCGGATAATAATAAGTAATATATTGTGGATTTAAATAAAATAGATATGATCTTAGTATTTATCTTTTTAATTCAAAATAATACAAAATATACTGGTACAACCAATCAAACAGTTGTTGTGTTCGTCCTATATATACTTGTTGATTCAATCAACCAAATATCAATGTGTGGTATGTCTTGAGCCTGTCCCGGCTTACCAAGACTCACCTTAGCAACGAACCAAACGTGCCCTTAGGCAACCTGTGCAGATAAGTGAGAGCTCTGTCCTATGCTATTTATACCGCTACTTTGAAGTTTTTTCTTTGAACAAAGTTGGAGCGCGACAACGACGGAAACCAACGCACACCACATAGATTATCCATAGGGCATCTAAAACATCCTGTTTGTTGTTCATCATCATCGTCTACTCTTAGCCGCTGCCAGACCCGTACTTCTTGCCGAAGACGATCACCTGGAGCTTGTCGTACCCAGAAAGGACACCAGCGCCAGAACAGCACGGAGGATGTTCGCGCCAGCACCCTTGAAGAGGGACTTGGTGCCCTCCTTTGCGATAATTTGCTTGAAAGCATCCAAGGAACTGTTGTACTTGACAGCCTCACCAGATGTCATCATCATGCGGCGGCGAACAGTATCTGTAGGGTATGAGGCAAGACCAGCACCAATGGTTATGCCCCAGCCGAGCAAGAAGCTGGCCAAGAAGTTATCCTGCAAAACAACACAAGTGAGCATGCTATATTTAAGGTAGGACATATATGTGAATCAATTGGAAGAAAAAAACATGATTATGCAGTGCTGACTTAAACGGGTTAGCACTAATATTGGGGGATATTATTCAGGAAATAACCCAAACAATGTTCAGTTTGCTGACCTCCAGGGAACCAACACGAAGCGCTGGCTTGAGGGAATCGTACATTCCAAAGTAAAGACCACGGTAGACAATGATTCCCACACAAGAGATATTGAATCCACGGTAGAGGCCGCGGATACCATCACTGGCAAGGGTCTTTTTGTAAACATCAACGAGTCCATTGAACTGCCTCTCACCACCCTTCTTTGCAGCTTTGGCATCATTGGCCAAACGCGTACGAGCGTAGTCCAGAGAACAAACAAAGAAGAGAGAGCAAGCACCAGCAGCTCCTCCAGAAGCCAGGTTGCCAGCAAACCACTTCCAGTATCCATCCTTATCCTTCTTAAAGTTGAACATGCGTTTGAAGTGGTCCTTGAAGGCAAAGTTAAATGCCTGAAGCAGTGGCGGAGCTAGGATTTTTGCAGGAGGTATGCCAAATCAAAATGTTCATATGCAAACCGGTAAAATTTATATAGCAATTCGATAAAATTTCATAAAAATTAGCCAATAATTCGGTACACAGCTACTAAACGGTATAATAAGTCTTAAATTACAATTCAGATAGTTCAAAATTATAATTTGGAATATAAACGACACAAACTTAAATGACAAATAGGATTACAACACTATTTTTTAGGTCTACATTTTCTAATAACCATAAAAGTCTTGACTACATCATCTTCATCCACATCTTCCAAAATGTCTCTCTCAATGAACGTGACAAGACAATCATCCAAGAGACTATCACTTATCTTATTTCTCCGCTTGTTTTTAACAAAATCCATACTAGAAAATGCCCTCTCAACACTAGCTGTCGCCACTGGTATAAGCAGTACCATTTTGAGAAGCAAGTAAACCAAATCATAAACTTTGTGCCTATTTGTTTCCACAAGCTTAACTGAGAGGTCAACAAGGTTTTCTAGAACACTAAATCTATCATCTTGTCTCATGACATCAATATAGTTATCAAGTTGCAATTCTAGCTTAAGCAAATCAGATCCAAAAATGTCCTTGGGATAGAATTCAGCAAGTCGGCGTACCTTCTGTGCATCAAATGATGCAAATGAATTAGAAGGGTTGAGGGCAGACATACAAGAAAGCAACTCCATATTAATCTCATCAAACCGAGTATCAAGCTCTTGACTGATTTTATCAATGACCCCAATATATACCTCTCTTCTGAAGTGATCATCATTTGTTTGATTTTGAACAAACCGTCGTGATCTTCCGAAAGGCACATAATCATCCTCCATAGCAGGAACTTTGACACCATATTTGTTGCAAAACAAAGTAACCTTTTGAAGGAATTGATTCCATCTTTGAGACCTCAAGTGTTGCATTCTATTTTTTGCCACACCAACAAGTTGGATTGCATGAATAATATCTTGCTCTCTCCTTTGCAAACACTCAGATAATTCATTTCTGTATCCAAGAATAACAAACATTAAGTGCAAACTGAACACAAAATCAAAGGACTCAAACGCTCCAACCATAAAATGAATTTTTATCCAATCAACCTTATGTGTTGTTGTTGACGTCAGATTTTGACACGTGTTGAATCGGCGTCAGGAGGAGAAGATTGGCCGATGCGGCAGATCTGAAGGCTACAGAAAGGAATCGGCCGATTGAGGTAACAGTTGGAAATCGGCCGATTGGTGGCACAGCTTACGCCAACAGGATGGGATTATTTCAGAGGATCCTGGTCAAAAGTTGGTCAAAGGGGGCATGCTAAGTCGGTCGGGGAGCAATTGAAGGAAATCCTGATTGGATTAGGGAGCGGCGGCGGAAGATTCTGCAGGAGTCCGTTTCCTTTTTAAAGTTCGTATAGATATAGTAATTTAAATAAGGTTGTAACAAGTCGTGATCGACCAGGAGTCGTAGCTTTAGGGTATAAATAGGAGTCGTCAGGGTCTTGAAAAGATATCAACACATCAATCAACAACAGTACTTCTACTTTTCTAGCAATTTACTTTCAAGTCGGCGACTTCGCCAATATTTTCTTCTTCCACGAGTTCGTACGGATTGGCAGGGCTGCATCAACTTGATCCCCGGCCAATTGGTAGGTTCCGCTTATCGAGTAATATCCGAGCCTTAACTACGGGCGCATCGCTGTGGTTTCGTTTGGATTTATTCACCAGTTATCGATATTTATTAGAATTGCAAGTTTTATTTGTTATTCTAGTATTATCACCAGTTATCCAGCTTGAGATCAGAGTAATCGACTTCGTCATTATTTTTCTTCGATTTATCATCATACAGCCGATTAGATCTATTTCAAGTGTTGCTTCTGTAGTAATTGTTTAAGACCGTTCCGGTGGTTTTCTTTACAATTACTACCCGATTATCGGCTGATCCATAGCCGATCATCTCTACAGCAAATCGGCCGATTCGCTGCCGACGCGCTCCTCAGGGCAGATCGGAATCCCAGCCGATCGACGCGCCTGGAATTTAATAATCTATTTCCTTGTCAATCAACAGGTCAGATTGACTGGCACGCCGCGCGAATCGCACCAGGGCGATAACCCGAACAGGAGCTAAGCAGATTCTCCCGTGTCGTGTGTCCGACGCTGAAGACCATCGGCCGATTCCTATCCGGCAGATTTTAGCGCCAACACACTTTTGGCACGCCCGGTGGGACCATCCAAGATCTGATATGTCGAGAAACGCAGAAATCTCCGACAGCAACATCATTGAGGTCACAGAAGCAGATCTCAAGGACGACCAGAGGAAAGAATTGGTCAAACATCTAGAAGATTACAAGAAGATGTACCTCCAGTCGTTCAGTCGTACCAAAAGCGAGGAGGCAGTCAAGAAGGCTCCTATTCTAGCGCCTCGCCACATCACCATTGCTGAGGACTCGGGCAAGATGTCAGAGATGATTCAACAGTCCGTGTATCAGGCGTTCATCGACCAATCCTCAGTGATGACCAACACGGTGTATAACGCCGTCGTCAGCTCTCTGGCTAGCGAAGCAGTCCAAGGCTATCGGGGACCGGCATATGCCCCGCCGACCACTCTGCCAGCCGGAAGCTTACCATACACGTCCCAATCGGCTCCTCAGCCGATATTGACGCAACGCGAGGGGTACAACTCTCCACTGCCCCCGGCGTCTCCAAGATACAGCGGTGCACCATGTCTCCCATCACAAACACCGCTTCAACCCGTTCAGATTGCTTCTGTGCAGTCACTGCCTACAAGCTCAGCGCCTTGGGGAACATCAGCGACAGCGTATCTTCCCGAGCCAGCGAACGGGTATGGAAGTTATTCAACCCAGGTGCCATACCAATCGGCCGCCCGGCCGACGGTCCCCCAGTATCAGCCGATCTTATCAGAAATCGGCAGGGGGGCAAGCACTGTAGAAGCATTCAGAGGCACGGCGCCAGCGATGACGTACGATGGGGGTGCGGACTTGTTTCGCCATCAACTATCGGTCGTTCAGCAAAATTCGCCGATTCATCACCCAGCCGTACCAGCCCTTCAGCACATGCCCGCGCCGCGAATAGCTACTCATCAGCAGCAGGTGGACTGGACGGCAAGAATAGCAGAAGTAATCCAGGATCAGTTTGGATTGAAGCCAAAAGTTCAAACTTACACTTACAAGACGCCGTATCCATCGGCCTATGACTTGCTGCCGTTCCCACACCGCTACAAAGTTCCTGATTTCACCAAGTTCTCGGGGACGGACGACACATCCACTGTGGAGCATAGCAACCGATTCATCATCCAGTGCGGAGAAGCTGCCACGCAAGATGCTCTGAGGGTGCGTTTATTTTCATCGTCCCTGTCCGGGTCGGCCTTCCAGTGGTTCACCACCTTGCCGCCAAATTCCGTCGTTATATGGGCCGATCTGGAGAAACAATTCCACAAGTACTTCTACGCAGGAGTACACGAGATGAAGCTCTCGGATTTGACCAGCCTCAGGCAGAGGAGCGATGAACTAGTGATGGGATATATAAAGAGGTTCAGAGAAATCAGGAACAAATGCTACAGTCTGGCTCTGACCGACGCACAGCTGGCCGATATCGCCTTCCAAGGCCTCCTGCCACAAATCAAAGAAAGATATGCTGCCCAAGAGTTTGAAAGCCTGAGCCAGATCGTTCACCGATTGTCAGGACAAGAGGTCCGACCATTTGAACAGCGGAGGAACTTCCAAAAGAAGGTGGCATACTTGGAAGGATCTGAGTCAGATGCGGAAGAGGAAATCGGCCTGGCAGAATGGGTCAAAGGGAAAAAACCGATATCGTGCCCCTTTGGCAAGAAGGAGCCAGAGACATTCGGCTTTGACACGTCAAAGGCCGATAAAATTTTTGATCTATTGCTTCAGAAAGGGCAGATTAAGCTGTCTCAGCATCACACCATCCCTACGGCCGATCAACTTAAGAAGATGAAATACTGCAAGTGGCACAATGCTACTTCTCATGATACAAATGAATGTAAAGTCTTCCGCCAGCAGATACAATCGGCCATCGAGCAGGGGCGGCTTAAATTTGAAACTCCAACTAAATCGGCAAAGCCGATGAAGATAGATCAGCATCCCTTCCCGGCCAACATGGTTAACGCTGGAGGAGACTTAAGTCAAACAAAGGTGCTGACGTCAGAATTGGCGAGAAGAGGCGGCGCCGTCGACCCCAGGAGGCAGATCACGACGGAAGAAATCAGAAGGAACAGGCGAGGGCCAGAACGACCACGCAAGCCCGTCACCTCCCAATTCTTACTCAGTAAATATCGGCAGCAGCAAGAACAAGCAAGATACCAGGAAGAGACGATACGCCGGCATGAAGATCACTGGTAATGTCCGTTCTTCATCCACTGTTGGGAGAACGATATCAGATTGCCGTCTGCCGATAACTGTCCGGAGTGTAACGGATTGAGCTGCAATGATCGCCCGAGGCCACACTCTAGGGACAGTGGATCAGAGCCGATCAGCAGACATCGGCGCGAGGAACGGCGCGTTTCGGTGCATGATCGGCTGGGGGGCAGAGTTGACCAGTACAACAAGTTAAAAAGCAAGATCGGCCAGCGGGATGGACTGGGGGGCAGGATCAGCGCGCACGATCGGCTGGAAGAGATGGCCGATGATAGGGTATCAGACGAGGATCCCTTAGGAAGGGAACCAGATTGGGAACACGCCAGATCATCGGCCAAACCAGCAAATCCCAGGTGGTGTCCCGATGGCCTATCCAGATCCCAGAAGCGAAGGATCCAACGCCTACGCCAGTGGGAGCATCGAGAAGAAGAACAGAGACAGGTGCCAGAGAGAAGGAATGTTAAATCTCGAGTTTGGCGCCCAAAGAAAAACGATCAAGAGACAAGCAACCAAGAATCGGCAGCCGAAATTGATATGGTGTTCATACTGCCGATGGAGTTCATGGCGCCCGACGATCGGGATAAAGTAACAAGAATAGAGGAGGAACAAATGGCACAACTAGTGTTAGAGCCAATGACGGCTATGTTTGAGAAACCAGAAGAGGAAAAACGACGGCATCTTAAAGCGCTGTTTCTCAAAGGCTATGTCAACGGAAGACCCGTCACCAGATTACTGGTAGATGGAGGCGCTGCAGTTAACATAATGTCGTATGACATGTACCGCAAGCTGGGCAAGGGCGATGAAGACCTCACCAAGACGGACATGATGCTGAAGGATTTGGAAGGCAATGTGTCACCCGCCCGTGGAGCACTCTGCGTCGACCTCACCATCGGCAGTAAGACCCTCCCTACCATCTTTTTCGTTATTAATGGCAAGGGGTCCTACAATATACTGCTTGGTCGCGACTGGATACACGCAAACTGCTGTGTCCCATCTACAATGCATCAATGCCTTGTGCAATGGGTCGGCGACAGTACAGAGATAGTCGCTGCCGATTCCGTCTACAGCGTTGCAGCGGCCGACACGCAACAGTGGAGCTGCGAGCACGTCAAGTATATATCTGGCAGGACTTGGGACACTGACTTCCTGAAAGTGTCCGATTTCGGTCTACAGCCGATCCAAGCAGTCGGCTCTGAAGATTCGGAATAAATGGATCAACTCGTCCGAGAAGATGGGAAGCTTGGGCATGGGTTTACGTCGGCCGATTCATTAGAGATGGTAGATTTGGGAGATAGCAGCAAATCAAGGCCGACGTACATTAGTGCCAATTTGGATCCTGAGTACAAATGTAAATTGATAAGTTTATTAAAAGAGTTCAAGGATTGCTTTGCTTGGGAATACCATGAGATGCCAGGACTAGACTGGTCTATTGTTGAACACCGGTTACCTGTAAAATCAGGATATCACCCATATCAGCAACCTGCACGACGGTGTAACCCCAAGATTCTACCTGACATAAAGGCCGAGATTACAAAGTTGGTTGAGGCAGGATTTATTCGGCAGTGCCGCTACGTCGAATGGATTTCTAACATTGTGCCTGTATACAAAAAGAATGGAAAATTACGTGTGTGCATCGATTTCAGGAACTTAAATCAGGCTACACCGATGGATGGATATCCGATGCCGACGGCCGATATCTTGGTGGATGCTGCCGCAGGCCACAAAGTCATAAGTTTCATGGATGGGAATGCCGGGTACAATCAGATATTAATGGCCGAGGAAGATATTTCGAAAACGGCTTTTAGGTGCCCAGGCCATCTTGGTTTATTTGAATGGGTGGTTATGACTTTCGGTTGAAGAACGCCGGCGCTACATATCAACGGGCCATGAACTACATCTTCCACAAGCTCATTGGTTCATCGGTGGAAATTTATATAGATAACATCGTGGTCAAGTCAAAAGGTCACCAAGATCATCTGGCCGATTTACAGGAAGTACTGGAGTGCACAAGGAAACATGGGCTGAAGATGAACCCAAACAAGTGTGCATTTGGTGTATCGGCTGGGCAATTCTTAGGATTTATGGTCCATGAGCGAGGGATAGAAGTCAACCGCAAGACCATAGATGCCATCAACAAAGTGGTGGCCCCACAAAATAAAACTGAACTACAGTCCCTCATCGGCAAGGGCAATTTCATCAGAAGATTCATATCCAATCTGTGAGGACGTATTCAGGCTTTTACCCCTCTGTTGAAATTAAAGCCCGACCAGGAATTCATATGGGGAGAAGGACAGCGCAAGGCACTGGAGAATATCAAGCAGTATCTGGTTTCACCTCCGGTATTAGTTCCACCACAGCCTGGTAAGCCGTTCAAGTTATATTTATCGGCTGATGAACAGGCTATTGGATCGGCGTTGGTACAGGAGTTTGAGGGGAAAGAACGAGTGGTATACTACGTCAGCAGAAGACTTTTAGATGCCGAAACAAGATATTCCTCGGTGGAGCGACTATGCTTGTGCTTGTACTTTTCATGTACTAAGCTCAGGCACTATTTGCTATCGGCAGAATGCATAGTCGTGTGCAAGGATGATGTGGTGAAGTATATGCTATCATTGCCGATTTTGAAAGGGCGGATTGGAAAATGGATCCTGGCTTTGTCAGAATTCGATTTAAGGTACGAATCGGCCAAAGCCGTCAAAGGTCAAGTGATGGCCGATTTCGTAGTTCAGCATTGTGGACCAGAAATCGCCACCGTTGAACCAGTTCCATGGACTCTATATTTTGATGGTTCTTCGTGTGGGGTCGGATCAGGAATCGGCATTGTTCTTGTGTCGCCTCGGGGGGCAAGTTATGATTTCTCTCTGCCGATAGAAGCCTCTGCAACTAATAACCAAGCGGAATATCGAGCTGTTCTAAAAGGCATCCAATTATTAAGGGAAGTCAGAGCTGATAGTCGAAATTTTTGGGGATTCCATGCTCATTGTGGATCAGTTGACGGGGCGATCTGAGTGCAAGGATAATATCTTGAGGATTTATTATGAGGATTGTCTTCAACTTTTAAAAGAGTTCAAGTCTGCAATAATTGAGCATATCCCCAGGAATTATAATGAAGAAGCCAACAGACTGGCCCAACATGCTTCTGGGTATCGGCCGATTCAGGGAGCGATGACGCTAGAGCTCGCGGCCGATGACTGGCGAAAGGAGATCGCCGATTACTTGAGAAATCCATCCCAAAAGGTGGATCGACGAACACGTTTTCAGGCTACAAAATATGTGTTGCTTGAGGATGATTTATTTTATCGGACGATTGATGGAGTTCTTCTCAAATGCCTGGGAACAGAAGAGGCAAAGGTTCTGATGGGAGAAATCCATGAAGGCGTGTGTGGAGCTCATCAATCGGCTCACAAAATGAAATGGATGATCAGGAACAATGGATATTACTGGCCGACCATCCTTGAGGATTGTTTCAGGTACTACAAAGGATGCCAAGACTGTCAGAGGTTTGGCAATGTGCAGCACGCACCAGCATCGGCTATGAATCCAATAATTAAGCCGTGGCCGTTCAGAGGTTAGGGAATAGATCTCATCGGACAGGTTCATCCTCCATCAAGCAAAGGGCATAAGTTCATACTGGTGGCTACAGATTATTTTACTAAGTGGGTGGAGGCAGTTCCTTTGAGGAACGTGACATCGGCCGATATGATTGAATTTGTTAAAAGCCATATTATATATCGATTTGGTATTCCTCAAACCATCACAACTGATCAAGGGACAATGTTCACTTCTGGAGAATTCGTAGAGTTCGCCGCCGATATGGGGATTAAATTATTAAATTCTTCTCCATACTATGCTCAAGCCAATGGCCAAGCAGAATCGTCTAACAAAGGGATAATCAAGCTAATCAAGAGGAAGATAGAAGAGCAACCCAAGAAGTGGCATATGTCTTTGGCTGAATCTTTATGGGCATACAGGATGGCTTGTCATGGAGCCACTAAAATATCCCCTTATCATTTGGTTTATGGTCATGAGGCGGTCTTGCCATGGGAGATAAGGACAGGGTCAAGACGTATATCGTTACAGGATCAGTTAACGGCCGATGACTATTCCTTTCTCATGAAAGATGAACTTGACGATTCGGCGGGTTTACGGTTGAGAGCCCTGATTAGTATAGAAGAAAACAAGAAAAGGGTGGCCAGATGGTATGACAAAAAGGTCAAAGTTAAGCAGTTCTCTCAAGGAGATTTGGTATGGAAGTTGGTGCTGCCGATAGGGTCTAAAGATCCCAAATTCGGTAAATGGTCACCCACTTGGGAGGGGCCGTATAGAATCGGCCGATGTGCCCCTGGGAATGCATATATTCTGGAGACAGTCGAAGGGGAGGAATTCCCAAGAGCTTTAAATGGACGATATCTGAAGAGGTATTATCCAAGCATTTGGGTAGATACATGACTTGCAGTAAAGTATGTCAAGGTAACATGGCCGATTTCTCATCGGTTTCTGTCTACACATCTGGTGAAAGAAAACATTGGGATTCATTATTGAATGGAAATTACAGATTGCATGGCCGACATGGTACAAGTCGCCCTTAGAATAAAAATACTGGTGTGTCTACTGATTATGCCTACGCTGGATTTCTCTCTCGATGCGACCCAGTTTTATCATAAGGGTGAGCCTTTTCTCTTTCGAGTCCTCTGCAGTGGCTCCAGTTTCAGCTTGGTTGCAGAGTTCTTTCAGCAGGCGGGTCTTCTCCTCTTCCAGATCTTCCATGGCGACTCCAGTTTTGGCTTTACAGGGAAGTGAAGAATTTTTTCGGAAGATGGTTGCTTGCGGACCAAAAAATGAGCATTTATGAAGTCCAAGTGTTCCTGGACAGCGGCAGGGACATGATCTTTGAGTTCCCCAGCATGAGCTCTTATCAGATTTCTATCTGCCTGTGATAGTGGCTCTTCTGAATGCATGATTTCTATCGCTCGTTCTAGACCAGGGCTGAGACATTTCGGCTAAACAGAGATAAAAGGAGTTACCCAGTATCGGAGCGATTGAGATGCTTAAGTGAAAGGCAGAGGGGGAGTTCATACCTGGTTGACAGAGGAAGAGGATGAGGAGGACGATCAAGACATCTTGCCGTTCAGTTTGGGACAGTAAAAGAAGAAGAGGAGATAAGTAATGCGTGTGCCTCTAGAGATGGTGAACAGTCTGCGTATAAATGAAGAGGAGGTAGATGGATGGTGAGACACGTCCTATCGGAGTAAATACATACATAAATGCAAGGCAGACTGAAGGAGCAGTTCAAAACCAAATCGGCGCAGTGACATTAAAGGAGCAATAATGTTTAACATATTTTTTACAACCCAAGGAAAGCATCTATGGCTACAATCGCTCGTCGTCTAATTTGATCGGCCGAGTCTAATATTCTCTGATCATTATCGGCCGATCCTGGTACTTCTGACACGCGGCGACGGAGCCTTATTGTTTCATGGGCCAGATGTTGTCTTTCTTGCTTCAGCTCGCTGATGATGGATGGGAGTTCTTGGAGCTTCTTCTCTTCAGCGGCTATCTCTTTGGTTATCTGTTCCATCTCCTTGGCTAGTTCTGCTCTCCTCCGTTTCAGCCGATCTATTGCGCCGACGATGTCCGGACGGCAATTCTCGAGGAAGTTGATCCTGTGGTGTACTTCCTGAGTCCGGTGCTTGTACGAGTCGACCTCCTCCTGAGTTTTGGCCATCTGAGCACGATCGGCCATACGTTGCAGCGCCCTGGAAACCGGAATCTGCATGCCCTCTATATAGGCAGCATACCCCAAATTTTCCGACACTTCATCAGGGATGTGATCTTTGACCTCGTTGAAAGGTCGTCGAATCGGCGATGCATCTTCCACCAATCGGTCGATATCATCTTGGAGGAGAGTACGAATGCTTTCGAGCTTGGAGCGGACATCATCGGAGGTGGAGCTCGATGGAATTGGGTGTGAAGCGATTTCTTCGTCATCGGCCAAGGAGACAGCAAAAGAAAAGATGCTATTGTTGGGGGTATCTTGCTCCTGTAAGGAAACGAAGTAAAGGGTAAGCAAGCGGTGAAAGGAAATCGGCCGATTCTAATGGTAAGACTGTTACCTCTTTGAAGCGAATCTCTCTTGCCTGCGCCGGTGGAAGTGTTTCCCTTGTCTCAGGGACTGGTACATTTGGTTCGTCGGAAGAAGAAGATTCTATGGTTATTAGCGCTCCGCTTGGACCAGCTTCCTGAGAAAGACATGAAAGAAGATTCCCGTGAAAATGCTATGGAAAATTGAAATAAGATAGTAACAGAAATTTGCCATGCCTCTGTGGGCCTCCCGGCCAATGCCTGTTGTGGAGTTATAATCGGCGTACCCAAATCGGCCTGCATCAAAATTGGTTAAGTTTTCTGAATATTAAGGATTCAAGGTAAGAGGTCGTTTACCTCGGTGGCAGGAGCTGCTGGAATCTCGGTTCCCACCTGAGACGTGGCCGATTGTTGCGGAGACTGCGGTGGGATAACTTGTGCAGCTTGGCAGAGGAATAGAATTGATGTCAGTAGAAGATTTAGAGAATATATAAGATAGAAAAGATTACCTGAACAGCTTCTACTAATAGTGATGCTGCAGCAGCCCCGACTTCAGCAGTAACTTGGGTATCGGCCATCTCGACAAACGGCAAAGGTAAAGGACCTGGAGTCTCGGTGGGTGTCACCACTACTTGATCGGCCGATCCGACGCGAGGAGTCTCGGCCGATACCACTGCCATCTGCCTGGCCGATTCGATGCTGGAGACTTCAGCCGATGCTATTGCCGTCTGATCGGCCGATCCAATGCGAGCTCGCACCCGACGGCTGGTTATCTTTGATGTTGGCCTTTTTGGTGCTCGCTTTGATCGGTCGGTGGAGATATCTCTAACAGTTGGAGCATGGAAGCCGATAAGTGGACACGGCGTGTATTAGTGATGGCTATAAATCGGCCGGCCGCTTCGGCTCCGCATCGGGGGAACATGGCTTTCAGACTGAAGAGATGAACATGAGTTAACAACAAGATGATAATATAACATTGGAATCGGCTAAGGAAAAAGGACATACCGCTGCATTTGGATCGATGTTCTCTGGGTCCAGAATGTTGCAGTAAGATGATGGAGATTTACAGAAAAGGTGCTGCTTCCATTCTGCCCACCATAATTTAAACTGCTGGGTGGCGAAAGAGGCAAGTGACCAACCATTCAAGTCAATGGTACTGGAGTCAGGTACTAGATCGCACAGCCGGCTGTAATCAAGACTTGAGGTTAGTCCATCTTTGAATTTTGCCTGGCCGGCGAAATAGACTCGAATCGGCAGTTGGCCAAAACCTAGTTGCCTTGCCGCAGCCGATGGACTGTAGAACTCGTAGGTGGGTGAGTCCTTTCCTGAGAAGAAGTTAGCCGGCAGAATCCCCGGCTTGATCAAGACGTCCATTAACTCTCTGTCAAAGGTATGAGTGGAGAAATCAAAGCATACGGGCAATTCGAAAATCGGCTCTACTGCCTGATATGGGTGCCAGCTGATCATCTCTTCACTAAGGCCATTGTAGAAACATCTGAAGTATTCAGCTGTGCGGGTGGCAGTGAATTGGCAGCCGGGAAAGGCCGATACCGCTTCTCCAAAAGATCTGCAGCGGTGACGAACCGATGGATTCTCCTCTGACTCGATGTTGGGAAAGGTCTTTGTCTTTATCCGCTGCTAAGAAACCTTGCTCATGTGTAAATTGAGCCAGAGGGTGATGAACCACCAAGGACCACCTGGGTTCCCTATCGGCTCCCCCTTCGACAGCTTGACGCCGATTTGGTGCATCAGATGGTACGCCGATCCCAGCAAATGTTTTCCAAGGGGGATGACCGATCCTTGTGAAAGAGCCTCTGCCAAAGCTTGAGTGTTGGAAGAGGGGCCGACTGCTCTGCCACAGAAGAAATGCTTCTCCAGCCACATCATCAAGAAGGCAGTATGCTCCCTCTGCGAGACTGTCCCGGTCTTCATGTTTTTACTGATGTATCCTTTCCACCCGCCGATTCCTTTGGTCTCCAGCCGATGAGATGGCTTGAACAGATAATTGAAAGGGGTATCGGCGTAGGAAACATCGAGGCCGGTCAACAGCAGAACATCGCCCAAGGTCGGGGTCATAGGTCCGTGTCCGAAAAGGAACGCGTTAAGTGCATCGGACCAGAAATAAGAGGCTGCCATAACCAGAGGTTCGTTCCTTTCCATCTGAGACAGGGATAAGTCTATGCACTGGCCGATTTTGAGTTCTTCCCACTGAACCTTCCAAGATCCAGCTACCCTCTGGTACCATTCTCTCCACCCGGGTGTTTCATTTGGCCAAGATCTGAAAGTGCCTACCCAATGATCTAAATCCATAGATGACTGCTTAAAAGTGATCCTATGGGTTTCTAAACTGATCAGATCCGTTGGATCAGGGCTCCCCATAGGGCCCAAACAGATGAGGTCAGGGGATTCTGAGAGAGGAATAGTGATACGATGCCTAAGTGCCTAAAAAAGGGAAAAAGGGAAGAAACTAAGAGAGAGTCCGGAAAATACTGAAGCAGTAAAGAGGCGAAAAGGGAAAAATTTCGAGCATTTACCTCTGGGATGGAGGCCATCGTCGCCGATGACACCGCTGGGGAAGCCGCCGATTGGGCCGCCGCCGCCGAAGGAGTAGCCGATGGAGCCTCTGTAGATGGAGTGGTCGCCGATGGAGACGCCATTGGGGGTCGGAGCAAGCCGCGGATGAGATCGTCGGAAAGGGGGAAGCACTTGGAAATCGAAAGAGCTTGGAGGAAGACGAACAGTGGTGCGATTGAAAAGAACGCTAGATTCGTGGGGAAGGATAGGCGGAGAAAGCCAGTACTTAAGAGAAATCAGGGAAGCGAGGGCAAAGATGGTATTTTTACCGCGCCGTCTACACGAGTTCCAGAGAAGCGGTCGTTTCGCGTGCTTGGTTCGAGGAAATTGCAATCATTGTGCCGCGGAACGAAAGGAGATTTTTACTGCGCCCGTTTCGGAGGAAAGGATTAAAGAAAGAGTTTCGAAGAAAAAGTTATATTTTACTCCAAAACTGGGGGGCATGTGTTGACGTCAGATTTTGACACGTGTTGAATCGGCGTCAGGAGGAGAAGATTGGCCGATGCGGCAGATCTGAAGGCTATAGAAAGGAATCGGCCGATTGAGGTAACAGTTGGAAATCGGCCGATTGGTGGCACAGCTTACGCCAACAGGATGGGATTATTTCAGAGGATCCTGGTCAAAAGTTGGTCAAAGGGGGCATGCTAAGTCGGTCGGGGAGCAATTGAAGGAAATCCTGATTGGATTAGGGAGCGGCGGCGGAAGATTCTGCGGGAGTCCGTTTCCTTTTTAAAGTTCGTATAGATATAGTAATTTAAATAAGGTTGTAACAAGTCGTGATCGACCAAGAGTCCTAGCTTTAGGGTATAAATAGGAGTCGTCAGGGTCTTGAAAAGATATCAACACATCAATCAACAACAGTACTTCTACTTTTCTAGCAATTTACTTTCAAGTCGGCGACTTCGCCAATATTTTCTTCTTCCACGAGTTCGTACGGATTGGCAGGGCTGCATCAACTTGATCCTCGGCCAATTGGTAGGTTCCGCTTATCGAGTAATATCCGAGGCTTAACTACGGGCGCATCGCTGTGGTTTCGTTTGGATTTATTCACCAGTTATCGATATTTATTAGAATTGCAAGTTTTATTTGTTATTCTAGTATTATCACCAGTTATCCAGCTTGAGATCAGAGTAATCGGCTTCGTCATTGTTTTTCTTCGATTTATCATCATACAGCCGATTAGATCTATTTCAAGTGTTGCTTCTGTAGTAATTGTTTAAGACCGTTCCAGTGGTTTTCTTTACAATTACTACCCGATTATCGGCTGATCCATAGCCGATCATCTCTACAGCAAATCGGCCGATTCGCTGCTGACGCGCTCCTCAGGGCAGATCGGAATCCCAGCCGATCGACGCGCCTGGAATTTAATACTCTATTTCCTTGTCAATCAACAGGTCAGATTGACTGGCACGCCGCGCGAACCGCACCAGGGCGATAACCCGAACAAGAGCTAAGCAGATTCTCCCGGGTCGTGTGTCCGACGCTGAAGACCATCTGCCGATTCCTATCCGGCCGATTTTAGCGCCAACAGTTGTATCCTCTCCAAGAGTAATGAGTACATCACGGATTATTGAATACATAGAAATGATGTTGCACACGGTTCTATAATGAGAGCCCCACTGAGTCTCACCAGGCCTAGCTAATCCCATCTCTTGATTTAGTCCACTTCCAGTTTTAAGTTCACCACATTCAATTGCTTTCATTATACTCTCAAGTTTAGAACTTCGAAGCATCCCATGGTGCTTACAAGAAACTCCAACAATATTCAGCAAGAGGGATACTTGTTCCAAGAACCAAACACAATCAGTATTATCCTTAGCAACAGCAACAAGAACTAGTTGTAGTTGATGTGCAAAGCAATGGACATAATAAGCAGAAGGTGACTCTTGCATAATCAATGTTTTCAGCCCTTTAATATCCCCTTTCATATTGCTAGCCCCATCATATCCCTGACCTCGAATGCTAGTTAGAGTCAAGCCATAACTAACAAGTACAGACTCAATTGCTTCCTTAAGTGATATAGAGGTAGTATCATCTACATGAACTACTCCAACAAAATGCTCACGTGGCCTTCCCAATTTATCAACAAAACGCAAGCAAAGGGCTAGTTATTCTTTATGTAATACATCACTTGACTCATCAGCTAAGATAGCAAAACGATCTTCACCAATCTCTTCAATTATTTTCTTTGTAGTCTCTATAGCAAAACATGAAATAATTTGCTTCTGGATCATTGGGCTAGTCAATGAGCAATTACCTGGAGCATTGTTCAGCACAAACTTGTTCACTTCTTCACTATTTGCTGCAAGAAATTTCAACAATTCTATAAAGTTCCCTCGGTTGCTAGACTCTTCACTTTCATCATGTCCACGGAATGCCAACCCTTGATGTAAAAGAAACTTGATACATCTTATTGAATAAGTCAATCTGATTTTATAAAGCTTTATTTCCTCATCACTCCACTTCTCAATTTTATCATCAATAGCTGCACGAGGAGTTAGATAGCCAATGTACTTTTCATGAGCTTCCTTGTGTGCTTGAGAGCGATAATGTTTCAAAAGTGACTTGTTTCCTATATTCCAATTTCTCCAACCATCCACAATAAATTTATCCGACCCCTTGCCCTTGTATTTCTTTATTTTGAACAAGTAGCAGAAAAAGCAAAACACAGAATCTTTCTTGATGCTATATTCAACCCAATCATATTTGGCAAACCATAAACATGTGAAGTTACGATCTCTATTTCCACATTTTTATTTTGGAAACTCATGTGCATAAGGTTGGAATGCCCCTCTAAGAATATATGCTCTTCTAACTGCATCTTGATCATTAACATGATAATTTGCAATAGGCAACCTTTCACCTGGATCATGTGGAAGGTGATCGACGTCAAAACTCGATGGTGGTGGTGGCGGCGGCGATGGCGATGGTGGTGGTGGTGATGGTGGAGGTGGAGTTGGCAATATATTTTCAACTGATTCTAAAGATGGAGTAGGTGGTGTAGGAGTAGGAGCAGCAACTTCTTCAATTACTCTCTCTTCCTGTTGCTCTTGCTCTTGATTTTGCTTTTCAACCACAAGAGACGAAGCTGAAGCACGTTTCTTTGCAACATGCTTTTTGAACATAGAAGCAATATTTCCATCCCTCTTCATAGTTCACAAATCCTATAACCAAATCGCATAATGCATAAGGAATTGATCAATACATCATCATGTCTCATGACATCAATATAGGTATTGACCAATGCAATACATCCCTAATTCTTACTGCATACATCTACAAGCTACATCAATTGAACTAAATCATGGTAAAATCTAACAACAACTAGCTAATAAATTAATTAGATGGCAGTAAAGAAAAGTTAGGGTTAGGAATTTGGGGAAAATTTGCTAAGACTAAAACTACGAGGAGAGAATGGAGGGGTGGAGGGGGGAAGCTCTCACGGTCTCACCACAAAGCGCTGCCGCGCTGGGGCCGGACTGGGCGCCGTGGCGGCGTGGCCCGTGGCCGGCCGGAAGGTGGGAGGGGGCCGGGGACGGGGCGCGCCGGGGGAGCAGCGTCGCCAGCCGCCGGGGCGGATAGAGCGGGCGGTCTAGGTCTGGGAGCAGGGAGCGGACAGCTCACGGCCTCACGGGAGCGGACGGGTGGTTGGATTTTTCTTGTTGGGCTGGGCCGGCCTAGGGTATGCCGGGCCATACCCGTGCAACCCACTGGCTCCGCCTATGGCCTGAAGCAGGATGGAGCACTTAGGTTAGCTAATGCAAACATATGAATTATGATCAACAAACATTAGCAAATAAGGGTTGGATAGGATAGGATGTCAGACCTGTGTGGGGAAGTACCGGATGACATTAGTTGTGTTGCTTCTCCACAGTGAGACAAAACCCTCATCTTTGATTGTCAGGGTAAAGCATTCCCCAATACCCTTGTACGGTTCAGAAAGCCTGCCACTCTTCAGCATTTCATCCTGGTTCTGAATCAAAAGCTTGACACGCTCAATTGGAGGAGCAGCTGTCTTGGAAATAGCAGCAGAAACTCCACCCATTAGAAAGTTGATCATAAATCCAGAAAAACCTTTCTCTTTTGGGCAGAAGCGAAGAAAGGAGATGGTGCCATGACAGAGGAGAGTCCAACAGTTGCATTCATCCCATGGTATGACCTCCATGGCACGTTGTAGGCAGAATACGCATTGTTGAATACAGGGTTATTCATGGCAGAACAAGAAGAGATTCTGCTCAACAACACGGACTGCCCATGGACCTTCTGGACCACAGATGTAGAACGTAGTTCATCCGCCATTTTCACGAGTCAGAAGCGATCTGTCAATGAGCATGACACATTTCGGTCAGACTGTAAGTAAACACGCCATAAGTAAACACACAAAAGCACACCAGCCCCTAAATTGTATTTCATTTAGATTGGTTTACAGCAACATAGAGTATATTAGATCAGAGAGCAGCAGCATTCAGAAATCAATATCCAAGCAACATAAAGTATTTGACACACATAATAAGTAGGTACAGGCGTAGCCCTCTAGTTCTACATTTTCATGAGTTACAGCAACTTGATTGACTACAACATCTAACTGAAAGCTGGCAAGCAAATCAACCAATCAAAGTAAGGGATGATGAAAACGTGTATACTAACCAACCCAAGGTGCAGTGATATATGAACCAATCTACTGTTAACAGCTAATTGCAAAATTCTGAGCTTAGCAAACAAATAATAGTCTTTTTTTGAAACAAAAACAAATAATAGTCTACAAGGCATCTAACGTTGATAGAATTAACTCAGGAGAAAGCACGCAGCCAAGAGCGGCCCGAGCCAGGGAGGGAGTGCATACCAGAGTGAGGAGATGGAGCGGAAGCCGGGTTCCCGCCGACGCCACGGTCAAGGCGGAGCCCCGTCGCTGCCGGCGTCGCCCTTTGCTCGCGCCGCGGGGAAGAGAGATGGAGTTGAGATTGGATGGTCTTGGGGACTTGGGGTCAGTGAGATGAGGTGGCACGGTAGAGAGACGGGTTTAGCACGGGCGGGAGATTTGGATGTTCATCTCGAAGAGCAAAAGGTCCATAACACCCTTCCAAAGAAGAAGGAAATTGTATTTTTGTTGGGAAAGTTTCTGTGTGAAAGAGTAAATAAACGGAGTACTCTTTTTCTTGGGGAATTAGCGCAGGACTCTTGTTTGAAAAGTCATGGGGGGTTTGCTTAGTCAATTTGTGCAGATAAGCTGAGAGCTCTGTCTTTGTGCTATTTCTACCGCTACTTTGAAGTTTCTTCTTTGAACGGCTTAGTTTAAAGTTGGAGTGCCACCACGACCGAAACCAAAGCGCGCCACACAGATTATTCTGCGCATCATGCCACGTGAACCTGGAACCGAGTTCGAAGATGAGCGTCATGTGAAGGTGCGCTTTGATTTTTGTCATGTCTGATCTGACGCTTTCATCAATGTCATAGAAAATTCAGAGAGGCCCGTACCAAAACCCATCTAATGCCGTGCTTGACAACGATTACCACAAAACCTGCAACCACACAGCCAGGAAATTAGCTCAGAAATGGTGCAACCACACAATTTCAGAATCAAATCCAGAGACCTGGTGCAATTGCCAAGCTGTCAGTTGGAACGGTATTGGAGTTCAGGCGTCACTGTGTCAGCGACGCGACGCGACGCGACGCGCGCCGGGGAGCCACGCCACCCAGGCTCTGCCAAGCATAACCACCGGCACCGTGCCGTCACGCCGCGACGCCTCTCCCCTCCGCCTCCGCTGCGGCCGCCTGAGTCGGCCTCGTGCTCGCGATCGGACGACGACTCCATCCACCAGACCACCACGCAGCACGCCAACCGATCTCCCCGCGCCCGCGGCGAAATAAAATCCCCGACCCCGACGCGCCACCCGCAAATCTCGCTGCCTCCCCTCCCGCCGCCGCCGCCGCCTCCTCGGCCGCACGCCCGCTCGCTCCCGCGCCGCCGCGCCCGCACGATCCGATGGCTCCCGCGGCCGCCGCGGGGCCCTCGCCTCGCCGGCGGTTCGCCGCGGCCGTTGTCGCGCTCGCGCTCGCCCTGGTCCTCGCGCCGGCGGCCGCGAGGCCCGACAAGGAGATGCGGGAGAAGTTCTACGGGACGCTCGTCACCAACGGCACGCACAACGCCACCGGGGATGGCAGCATCGCCGAGATGTTCGGCCGCGTGCTCGACAAGGAGTTCGCGGACAGCGACACGCCCGACGGTACGAATCTGGATCTGCACTGGCTTCGCTAGCGAGGCATTTGGGTTTTTAAGGGGAGAGCTTCCTCGTCGCTCAGTACGTACGAGCTGAATAGGACAGCAATGGCTCGCCCACGAATTTCTCACGGTTTAATAAGCTGTAGCATTTGCTGTACCGTGCTACGTCCTGTGCTCCTGGTCTGATGAATTGCTATTGTATTAGCTACCACATTACATCCTGCACTTTCTGAATGATGATCTGCTCTTCTGCTCATTCTCTTGCAGCTCCTGACAAGAGTAGCTTCAACAACAGCGTATCAGATCATCAAGTAGGTGTGACTTCCCTCTTGCATGCATGTTGTGAATTGTTCTCCAATAATGTTTTCCAAAGTTGCTGCATAACACTTACATTTGGTAAGATGATTCCTTTTTGAAAAGTGCACAACAAGTGGTGAAGGAACCTCATGCACATAGCCTTAGATTGTCACCTACAAGAACTGGTAATGAGTAATTTGATTGAATAAATATGGCATGGTATTTCGGGAATGCTGAGTTATAATAGTTTCATATGTAGCTGCATAGTTATAATCTGCTTGGTGAATCAGTGACAAAAGTAAAGTGAAGTGCCTCAGCAACCTGCTGGGATTGGTGAGACAGTGAACTAAAAGCAAAGAGAAGAGCTCCATTAGAGAATATTTCTTTCTATAAGCTTACACGCACATAAACCATGCCCCTTGCTAATCAGTAATCACAAGACTTTAGCTCATCTTGTCAAGATAGTTCGATGGCATTTGCTCCTATGTTCTATGGATACTGATGTCATGTTAGTTAAAACTGTGAATCTATGTCTTCATGCTTATGAAATTCAAACTTTATATTGTGTAAGTTTCCCATTCTGCTGAAGTAACTTGTATGTGAATTTTTCCCAGAATTTATATCATTTGGGTTTATCTTTGCCTCTTGTGTTGTGTTCATATTACTAATACCTCGCCATCTGGTTTACTCTAAATAGTTAACTTTGGCATTGCTAGGACCGAAACAGCTCACCGTGTATCTTCTCTTTTTGCAAAAGAAAATGGAGATAAAAAATCTTGATAGCATTCTTTTTTTTTGGGTTGCTAGATTTTTTTCTCCTTTTAATGCGGTTTGCTACATAAACAAAAAAATAACTTTCTTTTTTTGCTCAGGCTGTTTTGGAGACAGTAGCTGTCATTACACATGACAAGAAGAATGATTCACAGCACACAAAGTATGGCCAGAATTTTTCAACATCAACTGTCAAAATTGTTATTTCCGTAGCACCCTGCTATATCAAGTTTCTGACTTACATAGCGGTTCTTGTGCAGTTCCCCAAAGCCTTTCCAAATAGGTGACATGTTTGGAGGTCAGGATGAGACCTCTGATGACTTGGAAACTATGATAGATAAAGAGGTGTGCAAATTCACTTAATAACTCATATACCTTTTGAACTTCTCATGAAACATCTTGTGATTCTTTTGGTTATCACTAAACAAAGGCACTAACCTTGTGCAGGATAATGTTTTTGTGATGTCAAATCGTAAAACAAAGTATCCAACACTTCAATTAGACTTAAGGTGAGCTGCTTTTCCCCTGCCACCCCACCCCACATACCTTCACCTGTATGCATATGTAACTTGCTAAGGCCCCATAACCTGTTATGTACAATTTCTCAATTGCAGATTGATTAAAGATCTGGTGGTTATAATTGTTTCAGCTACTGGTGGTGGTATCATATTCTCTTGTTTGGGGCAGCCGGTCAGTAATTCTGAGATATTATTATACTAAATTACATGCATCCTCAGTAAGCATGATTTATGTTATTCTTCCAGGTTATTGTTGGCTACCTACTTGCCGGTTCTCTAGTTGGACCTGGGGGTTTGAACTTTATCAGTGAAATGGTGCAGGTAACACAATCATTGGCAGCTTATGAATTGCATGTCTATCCTTTTTTTTTCTTACTTTTCTCAATTTTCTGATCAAAAATATTTTTTTACAGTTTCATTTAAGCAATTTTTCTGTTAAATATGCCCACCAAAGGGTGTATGGACATTTGAAAGAACTTATTTTATGTATGCAAGGCTTAAAATTAGGTTTATCTAAGCATGGTCCAAACTTTTTCTTTCTCTTAAATAATAGCCAGTAGAAGATTAATTCCATTTGGCCTCCTATGCTATGCATTTAATTGAAGTTGCTTACTTATCAAAATTATTGTGTTCAACTACAGGTGGAAACTTTTGCTCAATTTGGTGTAGTGTTTCTTCTTTTTGCTCTTGGTCTCGAGTTTTCACTGACTAAGGTACCCAAACAAATCTATGGATATTGTCTTCAGGCTAATATTTCTTTTCCGAAGTATTTTGACAAATATACATGTCAAATGGCTTCCTTACCGTGTCTGTCATTTCTATCAGTTGAAAGTGGTTGGTCCTGTTGCTGTACTTGGTGGTCTACTTCAGATTGCACTGTTCATGTTTTTGTGTGGCCTCACTGCAGCGGTATATGCACCTACCAATCATTAAATTACATTTCCTGCTTCTTCAATGCATGTTGCACTGTAATAGAAACACTGCTCACCTAAAAGTAATTTTTGTAACTTTTCTAGTTATGTGGTGCTAAATCATCAGAAGGGGTGTTTGTTGGTGCCTTCTTGTCTATGTCGTCAACTGCAGTGGTAAGTATGTTTGTTCAAGGTGCTATTGTTATAAATACTTATTAATTTCACATTTACTATTGCAATTTGGTTCGGATGGGCATTCGAACTTGATGTGAACCCGCTAGAGTTTGTTCCCGATCTTTCGATGAGAGGTGGGGGATAACTCGATTTGAGGATGGAGGCGACGTTCACGGCCCGACTACAGCCTTCCAAGGACGCTGCGCCTTAGCAACCGATACACCACCTCCAATGGCTGCCGCGATCTTGTGGAGCGCGACACCCGGCCACTAGGGCACTCGTCCTGCAAGCAATCGAAGAACCAGTAAGAACAAGTAAATAAGTACTGAATATACTAGATGTAGATGAAGGTTTCAAACTCAATCTGCAATAATGTGGGGTTCCGAAGACAAGAAGACGGGCGGCTGATCCAGCACGTGCGCTCACAAGCAAGTAGCAAAGACTAAACTTGATCTAAACAAAATCCAAGTGTTCTTGGTGGCAGCTAAGGGGTATAAGGACGTGGGAGGACGACCACAGGGGTGCTGGGGTCGTACTCCAACCCTAGGACGCGTCCGTAATGGACTCAACTTGATACACGGCCCATTGGGCCAAAATAAGGCGACACAACACCGTGAGCAGAAAAGGTGTCGGCAACAAATCGACGACTGTGACCAACTCCGAGCAGAGATAGACTTGATGTTGCATCCGTTGGAAAGAAGACTTCATAAGCTTTCCACGAAGTACTTGAAAGCCCCAATCCAAGTCCATATGCGACCGCGGTGACCGTCACAAGTTGGTGCTGTTCTGCAGTCCGAATTCAGCCTGCGCGAATCCGTTTTCCTTTCGGTCGTCTCCTTGGTTCCTAATCAAAATAAGAGTGCACGCGTCTCTGTGGTCTAAACATGATGGACATAAATTCAAAAGTGAACTCACCTGATGATTAAGTTGACGAGCACGAGCACGTGTAATATGACCAGAAATAGGTACTTGTGTAGGCGTGGATGTATCGTTAGTATTGATGTCCACATCAGAACTGGAGATCAGAGTAGCTGGTTTACATTTTAGGCATGTTCCAATTATATGAATGGTCTGGCAAATTGACATTCACATATTAGTTAAGGAATAATTTTGACTTATGAGGGTCTTTGATCTGTTACCATCCTCCCAGGTTTCCAAGTTTTTAGTAGAAAAAGGCAGTACAAACACGCTTCATGGTCAAGTAACAATCGGAACGCTTATACTTCAGGTGAGGACTCCCATCCAATTCTTTCATATGTTTTCTTTTCTGTGGTATGATGAGAGAAAAAATTCTATGAAGTTAGAAAATTATAGAATTATGTTGAAAAATAGTTAGTCCGAATCTGACTCAGTAGTAGGGTAAACCTCCCTCTTATTTGGATATTAGATTGCTCTGTCTATCATGTTATAGAGCTTAAATAAAAAATACATTGAGGGCAATCCTAATAAAACACATCTATTGACATTTAAGACATGTCCAAGATAACATTGGCTTAGCATTTAAGTGGTGAAAGAAATGGTACCTTAATATTGGGACATTTGTGTTCTTACCCCTACTTTGAAGTGTAATTGTGATTTTACCCTCATTTTTTAACTTTGTGATTTTGCCCTTTACTATTCACAAGTCAATGCGATTTTACCCTTAGTCAACGGTCAAAACAGGGGCAAATACGCAAAGACCAAGGGCAAAATCGCAATGACTTGTGAAAACTGAAGGGCAAAATCACAAAGTTAAAAAAAATGAGGCCAAATCACAATCGCACTTCAAAGCAGGGGCAAGAACACCAAAAAACCTAATATTTCTTGGTAAGCTCCCTTGATGCAACGCAGTTTCTATGTGCTAATATTGTATAACTGCTCTCTGTTAAGATTCAGTGATAACATTTGTGTTTCCTTTACTCCAGGATTGTGCAGTTGGCCTGCTATTTGCTCTCCTTCCTGTTCTTGGAGGTGCTAGTGGCATTTTTGGAGGAGTGATGTCAATGGCGAAATTGTAAGAATATGGGGATACATATTTTTACTAAACTCTAAACTGCCATGTCACAAAAATGTATCTTAAATCCCTTTTATGTCTTGAGTGATGTCGAACCTGAAATGTTTTTCATGTGCAGGTTGCTTGTGCTGTCAATATTTGTAGCAGTTACATATATGATGACATGGTCAATTGTTCCTAGATTCTTAAAACTGATGATTCAGTTATCTTCACAGGTTAGGCCAATTGGGATGTTCCTCTTTTGTTCTGTCTGCCTTTACTTTTCATAGGTACTTAATGATGCTTCTGACATCTTGGTGCTGCATCTATTTATTTTACTCATATTCATTAAGTGTTTGCACATGAGGCAAGGGTGGGTGTCTTCTCTTATTGTCATTATTTTTCTCTTGTGGCGGAAGAGGTAGTAATAGATAAAGATTTGCAATACCACTTTGCGCACTCTTGCTCGTCACAAGAAATCCACACCCTTTATGCTCAGCAAACACTTATTTTTTTTGTTTATCAGAATCTTAAAAAAAAACTGGCTAAACATCATATATGTTCTTTATTGTTGGTGAGCACTGAGCACGTCTTGAACCGTAAACTGAATGTAGACTTGTTTACGTTTTTTATTCCATTATTTCACAAATAAATAAAACAGGGAGACCTTTCTCCAAAATATATGCTCACATAATAATAAGATATAATTTATATTTTTCTGCTGAGCATTCTCTGATGTACCTGCATTTTCCCACCTCACTTCCTTTTTTTGGTATATGCAGACAAATGAACTCTACCAGTTGGCCTCTGTCGCTTTCTGCTTGCTGCTAGCCTGGGTAATTTTTTGTTTCATTTCTTAAAGGATATTCTTGCCTGTGCAGTGGTGACTGGTATAGCATGGAGTCTTTTCATGAAATTATAGATGGATATGGTTTCTTCGCTTGGAGTATCAACTATTCTCATGTTAGCGTCGCAACTTCGGTAGTTGTTCATAGTTGGCATTAAGACAACTAAAAGCGGGAATGCAATATGACCCCAGGCATAGTCAGAGCAGCTAGTTAGTTTCATTTCTCCCTGTATGAATAAATTGATTCATTATCGATGAGATGCTACTTTATTGTGAATCTAACATCGTGACATGAGAGGGGTAACTGGTAACATAATGCTTTTGTTTTCTTTCTTTTCTCCCCTCAGCTATTTCTAAGTCCCATCAGCATCCATACAACTACAACATTAGTTATGTTGATAGACTGATGTTGTGCCTTTGTATTTGCCAGTGCAGTGATTATTTCGGATTGAGTCTTGAATTGGGGTCATTTCTTGCTGGCGTTATGATATCTACCACAGATTTCGCTCATCATACAATGGAGCAGGTGCTATTCTGCATCAGTTGATTTTTGTACAACTATCTGATTTTACCGGCAACAAACTGTTTACATTTCTCTATTTTTCTTCCTTCGTCAATTTAAGAGTTATAAAGAGTTAGGCCACTTTGGAAGGAGTTCATCTATAGCTTTACTTAGTTTGAGCTTATCTCAGTTTAGCATTCTTTAATAATTGGATGTGGACGTTTCATTATAGTAGTTGAACTATCTCTCTAACTTTTTTTTATTTTATTTTTTATTTTAAGGTGGAAGCCATTCGCAATTTATTTGCAGCACTCTTCCTTGCAAGCATTGGAATGCTCATACATGTTAAGTTCTTGTGGAATCATGTTGACATATTACTTGCAGCTGTTATACTGGTTATAATAGTAAAGAGTATAGTTGTAACTGTTGTTGTAAAGGCATTTGGATACAGCATCAGAACAGCTTTTGTTGTAAGTACCTGTCCCTTAGTGGCTTTCCATCAGTATTTCTGCAATCTTGAAATGTATTCTCACTCTTCTTTCTTGTCTGACCAAGGTTGGGCTATCCTTAGCTCAGATAGGAGAGTTTGCTTTTGTGCTTTTGAGCCGCGCCTCCCATCTTCATCTTGTTGGGGTGAATTACTCTCATTTCATTCATTTGTTCTTTCAGACATACTTTCATTTTTAGAATAGCAACTCCAGGTTGTCACAAACGCATGATAAAATTTTGTAATTTTAAATTATTATTTTGCAGGGGAAAATGTATCTGCTATTACTGGGAACTACTGCCCTTAGCTTGGTAAATACCTTTTTGTCTGAATTATGGCCCTTAGTTGTTACATATACATTTCTCACTTTATTTCACTGTTGCAGGTAACAACTCCTCTCATTTTCAAACTAATTCCTGTGGTAATGCACCTTGGTATACTTATGCGTTGGTTCCCCACAGAAAACAGCATGCAGAGTGAGGTATGCTTTGTTACCTTCTTTGCTGATTTTGCCCACTTGTGTTCAAAGTCGACTTAATCAATGGACATTGGTGATTGTAGTAGTAAAACATGTATTCAAAGTTCATGATCTAGAATCTAGATAGGGTTAGTTTTTTAAGAAGTTTCCAAGATAAACTACTACCTGAAGTTTGACATTTGTGTTTATTATTTTGTGAAGTACCTTGTTAGCTGGTCCAAACCTTCTGTTTCCATGTCTATAATTTATACTTGAATCTGAAAAATAAAAGTTTTATTTCTCAATGGAAACTGGAGTGTTTACGTGGCTGTTATTTCTGCCAGTACATATATAGATCTAAAGTAGCAGAGTCAGTCCCTTAGGCTCAATCAGTCTTATATCCATATTCTTTTCAATTCCATATCTGATCATATTTCAGCTTCCTTTACAGGAGAAAGCTGTTATGCTTGAAACCCACAACAGATCGCACTAACATTTTGCCTAGCTATGACATTCTTCAACTGATGGTGATTTATTCGTGCGTTGACTCTTTGCACATGCCGTGGTTACATTGGAGAAACAACTACACCAATCCCTTTTGCGGGAACACGAAGCGATGGCCAAAATTAACAGCTTGGCCAGCCACGGAGCCGTATAGCATTCTTTTGATGGAAATTTTGAGGTGTACATACTGTATATGTTGTCAAGGTAGCATACACGGGGGGTTTGTCCATACGAGTAAGGCGCTGATGGGCCTTGGTTTTGTATCATTCTTGCCAACTCAATTTAGGAAGCTAGAATAGGTATTTTGGTACCTTGTGCTCAAATGTACTACTACTCTGTTGTCAGAAGATGATGGCAAAGCTGTATTTTGTTGTGTGTATTTGATCTGTTCTTGTCAATCGACACATGAACACGTCCGTCCATCCAGTTGATCATAACACAGTGTAGTTCCTGTCATCGATGGTTAACTTTTGCTCGTACTACCATTTGTTTGTTGGAGGACAGCTTGATGGTGCCGTCCTTTGGCGCGTACCCGCTGTCGTGTCCATCGGACAAGGCCTGGTTGCCATGACTTTCGCTGTGTGGTAGTGGTAGTATCTGATTCAGGTTAATGCTGGCTCGTGATCCAAAGTGGGTGCGGCTATTAAACAGGCACGATCTAGCTGGAGCGGAACTGGCCTGTTGTAATGGCATTTGACGCTTTGCGGTTGCTTCAGAAGGGGGTGCCGCCTGCCGGAGCCGGACGCACATGCGCGGCGCGCGTGCCCGGCCTAGTGGCCTTTTCCTGCTGCGAGCTGTTGCCCGGGCAGCTTTGTCCATAGTGCGTTCAGGAATCTAGATATGCGACAGAGACGCACGATCTCGAATTCTCCGTTCATGCAAGAGTTCGTTCGGATTCTAGTCTGAATTCAAAAATATAATATATTATTTAACATTTCAACTAACCAACGAAAGCTGGAATAGCTCAGTTGGTTAGAGCGTATGGCTGTTAACCATAAGGTCGGAGGTTCAAGCCCTCCTTCTAGCGAGTTTTTTTATTTTAACCATTTTTTTGTAATTTCACCACACAGCACCACTGTTTTTTTTAGTTAAACCAAACAGTCTTTTTTGTAATTCCACCACACAGCACCACTGTTTTTTATTAAACCAAACAGTATTTTTTGTAATTTCACCACACAGCACCACTTTTTTATTAAACTAAACAGCCCTCCTTCTAGCGAGTTTTTTTTATTTTAACCATTTTTTTGTAATTTCACCACACAGCACCACTGTTTTTTTTAGTTAAACCAAACAGTCTTTTTTGTAATTCCACCACACAGCACCACTGTTTTTTATTAAACCAAACAGTATTTTTGTAATTTCACCACACAGCACCACTTTTTTATTAAACTAAACAGTCTTTTTTTTTTGTAATTTCACCACACAGCACCACTGTTTTTTCATGTATATCTATCTCAAGAGGCTAGCTCTGCCTTTTATGCATGAAATTTGGACGTTGGCTCCCGTGAGTTCATCCGAAAATTCCAATACATGTTCTTTAAGCTGCTATTATGAAAGTTCACTAGTTTCACTTTCACATTCAATACCCGCTAGCTCCAAACCACATCAAAAGAGTGATAAGATGGGCAAACAATGGAACATGTCTTACGGATTTGTAGTACAAAAAAAACAGTGGTTCTCTTGAACACCGTTCACAAGTCACAACAGAGACCCAAGATTTTCACGAGACGACAGTACAACACCAGTCACCGGACAGCTAGACTTTCTACCCTCGAACGCACCACTTTGCCATAATGCCATGCCTCCTCCATAATGGTCTCACGTGCACGCTGTACCGTTTGGCCATGTGCAACAACCCCGGAGCCGTTCGGCTAAGAGCACACGATCAAAAACTTCTTGATGAGCTCCTGAAATACCAGACAGAGCAAGACCATGGACAAACCTCTGTCAGTAACGAGAGCAGTTGTGGTGTCTGCATCATGCAACTTGGACAAAAAATTTTTAATGGCGATGCCAATCAGGAGAAGCATCCGTGGGTTGCCTGTCGCCTCAACGGCAACGGAGATGTAAGTAATGGTCCCATGCCCATGACGATATGATATGAATTTGTTTGAATATGCAGCAGCGATGTGATACTTTTTGTATTTTTAACTGATTAATGCTAACTAACTTTACAGGTTCGCAAGCTTGTTTCAGATTATTAAATGGAAGGTGTTTCAGGTTTAAACAAAGCTGAATGTGACGAAGTGTAGAGAAGATTACCACGGAGGAGAGGCTCTTCTTCCCGACATCAACTGGCAACCCTTGTCCGCACCTCAGTCTCCGGCTGAGCACCATAAGCTCCTCCAGTGTCGTCACCGCGCTCCTCGGAGGGCTCCATGGATTGGTCAGCTGATCCTCGTCGTTGGAAACCTCCCAGCTCTTCTCTGAAGGTGCCCGGGGAAACTGAAACTCCTGTTCCTGGGCTGAAGTATCATCACCACTGGAGTGGCTGTAATCTTCTGACTCTGAAAACGAGAACCAAGCGTTACGACGGCCGGAGGAGCCATCTGCCCATGCTGCTGCAGCAGCAGCAGAAGTGTCGCTGTTGTCTGGGAAACCAAATGCTTCCAGATCAAAACCAAGCGAGTATTCCTCCTCGACCGCAAAAGGGTTCAGTGAGCGGGAAGATGCTGAAAAGCCACCAAGGTCAGGGAGCACATGAAAGGGAGATGCTTCTTGTATAGGCTTCCCAGGCTTTTCTTCCCACTGGAATGGCACGCTCACAACAAGCTTTGTCGGGGTCGGGGATGGGCATGCACTCACTGCTGGCACTGGCTTGGAAATGACCCAGTCCCTTTTGGGCGCGCCAGGTTTCACCTCCCAGAGAAATGGGACTGAAATCTGCTGCTTCACACGTTCCCGAGGGTTGAATTCAGGCAGTTCAAGCTCCCCATCCATTTTGAGGTACTTGGTTTGGGGATGAATGAAATTTGTGTTGTGTTGTGTTGTGTTGTGTTGTTGCAGATCTTGCCTGCCCTGCTGATATATGTAGGAGAACTTATGGGTTAGATGAGCTGATCCGGCATCACAATGCTCTTGTTCAACTGTTCCTTTCCTATGCCTGCAAGCTAGAAATACAATTAGACAATACCAACTCCTCATTAGCTCTGACCATGAAGAACAAAAAAAATTCCTCAGATTTCAGCAACTGCTCTTGCATTTGCATTTTTCCATGGTTAAAACGTGGACTGTAGAGACGGAAAACTGAAAGGATGAAACCATGAACGGGGAATTGGTAATTTGACCAAAATAATCACTTATTCAGAAACAAATCTAAATACAATTTACAAATGAAACTGACCACAGTAAAGAATAAAAAAAAGAATGTGATCTTCATCTGTTGAAAAAATCATAAACGCCTTTCCTGTTACCTCCTATTCATCTACTATGTTCTGACAGCAGAAGATCAAGAACTAGTTCTAACCGACTCCAAGAACTGTACCACCTCTGCCATGCTAGGCCGGCTTGATGGTGTGTTGGAAGTGCACACTAGACCCAACTTGAGCACCTGAACCAATTCGGCATCAACAAATCCCCTCAGGTTTCGATCAAAGCAGTCTGATGCAGTTCCATCCTCCAATATCTCCCTAACATAATCATGCAGAACCACTGCAGTAGTCATTCCAGGGCTGTCTACTGGTTTCTTCCCTGTCACAATCTCAAGTAAAATGACCCCAAAGCTAAATACATCACTTTTATCACTATATCTCAAACTCGGCGATGCTAGCTCCGGTGCAATATACCCAATGGCGGTGTGAATTCTACTCAGTTCAATGCTTCCTAGAATTGGCAATAGCTTCCCCAATCCATAATCAGCCAGCTTAGCTTCATATTTCCCATCTAACATTATGTTGGAGGATTTGATATTGAGATGCAGGATCTGTGGCCGGCAGTCATGGTGAAGGTAAGCAAGCGCACGTGCCGCTCCAAGTGCAATGTTGAACCTCCGTTCCCAAGACAGCTCACCTCGACCACCTCTGCTGCTGCTCTCACAGAAACCATAAGGACGGTTCCCATGGAGATGGTCATACAAGCTCCCGTTGGCCATAAATTCAGACAGAAGCAACTGCATTGAGGATGACCAATAGTAACCCTGGAAAGCAACCAAATTGGAATGGCTGAGGTTACCAAGATGGCTCATCTCATGCTCAAACTCATCCTGGTCTCTCACCCTCCCTAGGGTCTCCAATTTCTTCACAGCAATGGATAGCCCGTTTTCAAAAGTGGCTTTGTACACTGTACCTATTGACCCACCACCAATGAGACAATCTTTATCAAGTAGTGCCTTAGTTCCAGTTTCCCAATCTTCATATCTTGAAGGCAAGCTCTTGCTGAAAAGCACCAACTTTCCGATGATCGCATTTGAGCCTGGTGATGCAATTGGGGTGCTCTCGGACACCAGAACCTCTTCCTCTTCCTTCCTGTCCTCCTCATCTCTACTCTTGCGTGTATAGGCCTTGATGTTCAACGCACACACAATGCATATCCCGATAAGTATGAGGGCTGCTGCAACAATGGCAATTATGATAGGTACACCCAATCGTTTCCGGTGCCCCTGCCCCCCACAGGGATTGTTCAATGGAAGGCCGCATAGTAAGGGGTTGTCCATGAATGCAGTGAAATCAAACTTCTGCATGACCCGCACTAAAGGGATCATGCCAGACAGGTTATTGAAGGACACATTAAAATGTGTAAGGTTAGAGAGGTTTCCGAGCTCTTGAGGGATTGGCCCAGCCAGTCGATTCTCGGAGAGGTCTAGGAGAACAAGGTTTGTGAGCTGCCCAAGTGTCACAGGAATGCCCCCATCAAGCTGGTTCCTGTGGAGGTCAAGCATCTTGAGGTAAGTTAAGTTGTTGAGTGTGCTTGGGGTCGCTCCTTGCAGTTTGTTGCCTGAAAGATTCCTGTGTTGATTTAATTTAGCTAGTCAGTGCGTGGAAACATTGTACCACAGGAGAATTGCAGCAGTGCAAGTACTGAACAAACACTTACAGCTCAAGCAACAATTGGCACTGGCTGAGGGACCCTGGAATCTCTCCTGTGAGAGCAAGGCCCGCGAGGTCCAGTGTGACAAGCATCTCAATTCCCCCAAGCTCAGCTGGGATTGAACCGGAAATGCCGGCGTTGCCGGCGAGCCGGAGCACGGAGAGCGAGCGCAGTGTCCCAATCATAGGTGGTACAACCCCAGCAAGAGCATTCGCCCCCAAATCCAAAACCCTGAGGTTGCGGCAATTGACCACGGTCTCGGGCACCGGCCCCTTGAGCCGGTTGCCGGACGCGTCGAAGTAGGAGAATTTACTGCCGCAAGTTGTAATGCTGGGAATTTCGCCATCGAAGGCGTTGGAGGAGACGTTGAAGTAGGTGATGTTTACCGTGCCGAGGAGGGCAAAGGGCGCAGCTCCGGAGAAGCGGTTACTCCCGACGTCGAAGAGGTCAATGCTGCTGCAGGAGGTGAGCTTGGCGGCTAAATCGCCGGAGAGCGAGTTGCTTCGGACGGAGATGTAGTTCATCTCCGGCGGCGCGCAGACTTGGTCCGGGAACTCGCCGGAGAGGCGGTTGTAGGAGAAGTCGAACCCGGCGAGCCGCGAGCATTTGGCAATGCCGGGCGGGACGGGGCCGGTGAGGTTGTTGTGCGCGAGCGAGACGTAGCGGAGGCGGAGGCAGGGGTCGAAGAGCCTGGCGGGGATCTCGCCGGCGAAGGCGTTGTAGGAGAGGTCGAGCAGGCGGAGCCAGGGGAAGGCGCCGAGGAAGGGCGGGATCTCGCCGCCCAGCGCGTTCCGGCTGAGGTTGAGCTTGCGGAGCGTGGGCGCGAGCGCGCGGAGGCTGGTCGGGACGCCGCCCGCGAGGCGGTTGCCGAAGAGCGAGATGGACTCGAGCGCGGGGAGGCGCGCGAGGGAGGGGGCGAGCGCGCCCGCGAGGCCCGCGCCGTGGATGCGCAGGCGCTGCACGGCGCCGGAGGACGGGCCGCAGGTGACCCCGACGAAGGCGCAGGGGTCCCCCGACGGCGTCCACGTCGCGAGCACCCCGGTCGGGTCCGCGGTGATGGCGGCCTTGAAGTCCAGCAGCGCCCGCCGCTCGGCGTCCGTGGCGGCGGCGGCCCAATGCGGCAGCACCAGCAGCAGCGCGGCCAGGAGAAGCGCCGCCGCCGCCGCCGCGGCTGCCCGGGAGGAGCGCGTCATCGCGACAGGACGCGCTGTGCCACCGCACGCCGCCGCCGCAGCAGCAGCATTAGCATCTCAGCACCAGCACTGCTGCTGCCGCTGGTAGTAGTAGTTTAAGCGGCCGTTAACTGCCAGCCACGGCGCCGAGTAAAGGAGCAGGCGAGTAGGTGGCGGTGGGTGGCGTGCGTTATGGTGCCGGGGGCGCGAGCTGGTACCACGCCAAGCGAGCGGCCGCCCCCGCGTGACACGCTCGGACAGGACACTCCCTCATCCGGTTCTCATTTCGTGTTGCGCGCCGGCTGCCTCGGCATTGCCACGAACCGAACCAATGGGTGGTGGTGTTCCGGCGACCGGGCGGACGCGTTAGGTCGGGAGCCGGAGGAATTCACATAGGTCAGGTGGGTGGCCGTAGCGGCGGCATTTACACGTGAAATCTAGGCGAGGCGAGACGCTTGGCTTTATGGGGGTCAGGTCAGCGGGGTGTGGTAGACCGTAGACGGAATGATGGTGCGGGAAAGGCGAGGGCGTGGCTTTCCGGGTTGGGGTTGGGGGGATCCACCCACCCTGCAGACTGCCGCCGCTGCGTGAATGTTTCAGAGCGCTTTTCCAAGGCGGGAGCGGCGGTGGGGAGCTCGAGCTGGTGGGCGCCGCCGAGGCGATTGGAGTGGCCGGTGGGCAGGACGAGGAGCTCGTGTTGGAAGCGCTACTTCGAATCGTGTCGAAGAGTGCCTAGCCGAAGCACTCTTCACCGAAGGCCCATCGAAGAGCCCTACGCCGAAGATCGGTGGAGAACGACGTCAAAGATCGAAGCCTCGTGTCGAAGAGTGCCTAGCCCGAAGGCCCATCGAAGAGCCCTATGCCGAAGATTGGTGGAGAGCGATGCCAAAGATCGAAACCCCGAGAAAAGGATTTCGGTCGTAACTGGAAGGTAGTAAGACCGACGTCCGTCGAAGAAGTAAAAACGAAGCCCGAAGGTCGATGAAACCGGTTTCGACCAGAGCACCGAGCGCGCTGAGTTGTAAAGTATGTACAAAGAGGAATTTACCAAATATCCCTGGAATATTCTCGGAATATAATCGTTAGGGTAAAAAAGGTATAATTACGTTCAGGGTAGGTGTAACCACCTCTATAAATACCCCTTAATAGGATGAATCCCTATTCAATACAAATTTCTTTATTGGAGCATCAGGTGTTTATTTAATTATTTTATTACCGTTTGTCGTTTCCACGGGATGCCGCGGTGCTTTCTTGCATGCAAGGATACTCGTTACCCCCGCGGCCGCTGTCCGGAACGGAGGCTGCCTACGTGCCCCGCCCTCCGCCATTTCCGTCGGTGCCTCGTCGGGTCATCATCATGGTGCCTACGTTCCCCGTTGCGTACGCCTACGGGCTACGGAACGGACTGGCGATGCAAGGCCGAGCCTGTCTGTGCAGCGACCAAGGACGGGTGTCGCTCACGCGTGAATGGCTGCATGCGGCCCACACCACTCGCGTCACGTTCGTGCAGAGTAATGCTAGCCTAGCGTTTCGTGTCGCGTCGTCCTGGTTGCTGTACCGTGGCACGACGATATCATCTGCCGTGGAGTCATGTGCGCAACGGAAGCAAGGTTGAGCTGATGCGCGTCGCGTCGCGCCGGCTGTCACAGGCAACAGGTTGAGGTTGGACGTTGGTGCCAAGATTTTACGGATCGGAGTAGAGTTCAGGGCGGAGGAGAGGGCCTACCGGAGGAGCCCGCCACCAATTGTTCTCTTTTAGCAGAGTCAATGAGCGATAATAAGGAGCACCGTGGTGGCCACTGCGTACGTCCAGTGCTCTTTCTCAGCTCTTTGAGGGAGTTGGCATGCCTTTTGGTCGGCAATGATCGCAGACGTGCTTGCCAAATAATGCGTGTCATTATCATATCTTTCTGACCGAGGTTCCGCATGCAAACTAGCAAAGAAATGAAAAAAAAAGCGTAGAGGTATATCTGTCCACCTCAAAGTTTCTCTCTCACACAGATCTCTAATTACCAAGTTGCAAATGCCAAACATTGAAGAGGTAAATGCAAATTTACCATCGTTTTGAACAGGTTCATGCGAAGATTTTACGGATCGGAGTTGAGTTCAGGGCGCAGAGGGCCTAACGGAGGAGCAGGAGCCCGCCTCCAATTGTTCCTTTTAGCAGAGTCGATAAGAGATAAGGAGCACTGTGGAGGCCACTGTGTCCAATGCTCTTTCAGCTCTTTAGAAATGCATTTTAGTAATCTGACAATGATTGAGAGAAACATAATTTCCAACCCTCTCTCCCTAACTCTCTATATCTAGATCGGTTTCTTGGGTGGCGGCGGCGGCAGTGGTTGGTGGCGGGGGCCTGACGGTGTGCGGCACGGCCCTCAGTGGCGGGGTCCGGCCGGCGGCCTCCCGTAGCGGGGGCTCGGCGGCCGGCAGCCCGTGGCGCGGCGTCTGGTGGCTGCAGTGTGGCTCCATGTGGCTGGTGGCAGGGGCCTGGCGGCGTGCAGCACGGCTACCAGTGACGAAGTCCGGTGGCCGACGGCCTAGCGCAGCCTCTCGTGGCGGGGGCTCGGGCGGCCGACGGCCTGGCGCGGCCTCCCGTGGCGGGAGCCCAGAGGCCGGCGGCATGCGGCGCAGGGCCTCGGGGCATAGAGGTCCCCGGCGGTGGGCGAGGTACTCCTCCTCCCCCTGCACGTCGCGGGTGATCTCGGCTTCGCTACCGCTGTTGCGACGGTGGTGGCCCGTGTATGTGACGGCGGCAGCGGCGAACCGCGGCTCCAACGGCAAGCGGCGGCGACGACGTGCGTGGAACCAATCTCTACTAGGCTAAGCTCCAGGTGGAGGACGTCTTTCGCCTGCCGCCCTCCCATCTGGGATCTGCTGGGCGTCTATGGGCATGCCGATGGAGCTGTCCCGGATCACCGGTTGCCGAGTATTGCTTTTTGGTGTGCAGGTTATCGGGCGAAAGTCGCGCTTGGCTGCCGGTATGCCGGTGATGACGGTGCGATGTGTATTATTTTCCTTCTTGAAGGTATTATCGTGAGGATCTCAACCTACAGGGACGTATCCAGGTGAAAATTAAAGAACCGACGCACTGATTCAGGCGGCGGCAACATCTTGATGTTGGTCTTGGAGTCCTTGGTGGCGGTCTTGGAGCAATGGCGGTGCCTGATATGTTGTGTAAGTAGAGATCAACTGAGTGCGGTTTCTAGATCACGGAGTGGCTGGACAGCGCAGGACCATCGACGTTCCTTACATCAAAAGTTTACGAGAAGACAGATGATGTAATACTTTTGTTACTGCATGAGGATCAAAGCAAGATTGAAGGAAGTACGATGAAAAAGTTCGAAACTTAATCTTTCATGCTTTCTTTCTTATTTCTTCCTTTCTTGTCTTTTATGTTTCTCGGTTGGAGGTTTAGACTCTAAATACCCGTGTAAGCTTCTAGTTTTGTGGCCAGATATGTTCCTTTATAATTGTAGATATTCACTTATGAATGTTCAAGATTGGGATTCCCTTAATTAAAAAAGATCAGGTAAAGGCCTAATCATGCGAAGACTCATGAGCCTGTGCTTCAGATTCTTTCCATGTCACAAACCTGATAGCAAAAACTCCATAACAGTGCTTGTCTATCCGAAATGGTTTGTGAACAGGCAGCACCATTTGGTTTAAGCAGCGTTGTCTACGTTCCGAAAATTGAGTTAGATACAGTAACTGAACTCTCAGCATTTTGCGAGAAGGCAAGCATTGGTAAATTATCACTACCACACTATTTCCGAAATTTACATTGCCAGTGCCATCAGGGTTGCTGGTTGCACCAACATCATCGGTTGGCTCAGTGCTCCTTCAACAAGCTGCTATACAGGCTTCATTCTCATCCGTAACAAAAGACTCTTCTCCAGGAAGAAGCTTGAAATGGCCCATCCGAATTCGCACCGCCATTGAATTGGCACCCTCATTCAACTGGTGAAGCCCCGTACTCCTTGCAAAGGGGAAACTTTTTCCTCACTTAAAAAAAAGATTTTTTTTTCAAAACGCAGCACAAAATGTAGAGTGGAGTTTATCTTGTACAAATGTATATTAATAGGACTTCTCTTTTATTTTTCTGCCAAATTCCATGTGAAATGTTTCATCTTGCAAGAGCTGCCAAGGCACATGGAAGATTGAAGAAGGCAGCGCGATGCCAGTTTCCAATTGAAGCCCATTGATCTCCCGTGATCCCAATCCGTTTGGGTCCATGACCCACCACCACTAGCGGCGGTTCCTTCCTCGACACACTACACCCGGTCCTCTTCCCGGACTCGGCAACCCGCTCGATCCCCATCCAACGGCCCAGCCGATCCAACCATCACCCGCGCAAATCCCCACGATTTATACCCCGGCCCCCGCGCGAACTCTTCTCTCTTCAGGCCACCGGCCAGACTCCCTCCCCAGCCCGTCGCCCTGACGCCGCTTACCAACTCCCACTCTCCCAGCCTCCCAGGGTCCCGGTCCCCCATCCGCCAGTTCCAATCCCCTCCGTCCGCGCGGCCGTTCCTTCCCGTGACCCAGGGGGCTTCCCTCCCGCTCCCCCGCCACGGCGCGCGGCTCGGGAGGCGGGGTCCGCCGCGCCCGCGCAATGGCGCCGGACCCGACCGGCGAGCTCGTGGTGACGCCCAAGTCGGCGGCCAAGGACGAGGCCTCCTGCTGCGCGCCCACGCCGCCCAAGGCCACCGTCTCCCACGACGAGATGCGCGCGGTGGCGCGCAAGTTCGCCGACCAGCCTATCCAGGAGACCGAGCCGGGCGTCTGGGCCGTCCTCACCGCCATCTCCAAGAAGGCCCGCCTCCGGCCCCAGGTCCTTCCCCTCCCCTCCCTTAAGTTATACCCTAACCCTAAAACCCAAGCACTGACGTCACTGACCTGTGCTCCTGTCTTTGTATTTGCCTGCATTGCTGTCCATGGAAACATTTGTTGGATCATTACATGTTTCTGGTCATGTGCTTTATCTGTTGACGGCGCCGCTTGCATATTAATTCCGTTTCAGATAATTGTATGCAAATGCGCCTAGCCGAAGCAGTGACTCGGCTTGCATTATTGTCGCAAAGCAATATTTTGTGTTTTGGCTTCACCAATTACCGAGTGTATAATAAGCTTCTCTGTACCTGGAGAAAGTTCAGACTGTTTTTTGTTATCGTTAATTATGCTTTTCATTCAATGCCTTGAGGAAATCCATGGTCTTTTATTGAGCTAGCCTTGTGCTAGCTAACATTGCAATTATGAGGGATATATTTCTTCATCCATCTGATTAAAGTTCCTTGAATCAACTGAAGGGAATTAACATCCTTTTGAGTGCTGATGAGCACTGCCTAGGACGCTGCGTCGAGGACCGCTTCCAGATTTTGGATCCACAAATAAGTTCAACGCATTGCAGGATATACAAGGACACTGTATTGGGGGAGCTGAACCGCCATGAGCCTGTCCCTGTTTTCCTCAAGGACACAAGGTTTTTCTTCTTTGGATCTTTCTGTATCTGTCAGTTTCATTTCCTTTTCTTTCTTTTGTTGATTAATCTCTTGTGTTTCTGCAGCTCAAATGGCACTTTCGTCAACTGGAAAAGGGTCAGGAAAAATTCATCGCCAGTCAAGCTTAATCATGGCGACATTATATCATTTATATCACCTCAAAATGGTAAGATTCTTTGCTCCTTCGGACTTCATTAGTCTGTGGTTCGTTCACTAGGGGTAGGTATTCATTTGATAGTACCATATTATCACTATTTCTCTTGTGATTGATGTTTGCAAACCTTCAATTAAATTTGTATGTTGCTTTTGCAGAAGCTTCCTATTCATTTGTATACCGTGAAGTTAATGCAATCAGTTGCTTAGAGAATGGGGCCACCATTCTTAAAAGGAAGTCAGGTGAGGAGTTTGCTATCTTATCGTTTGGTGATCGTGGCTATGTTGCAATTTTTGTTGGCTATCTTCTGGTTATGAATATGTAACAAGTTTTGATATACGTACCACTATTTTTGTTTGATCCTGAAGAGGAGGGTGGTTCTGGAAGCAAGAGGCTAAAGGGTCTTGGTATTGGTTCTCCTGATGGTCCTGTTTCACTAGATGATGTCCGGAGACTAGAAAAATCTAATGCTGTAAGTTGGCCCCTTCAATTGACAATAGTTTTCTGTCCTGGTAATTTGCTAACCTTATTAGCTTAAACTGATGCAGGATCTCAGGGAACAACTTGAGGCACATGTTGTGACAATTGAGACTTTGAGAACTGAAATAAAAGTGGCCCAAGCGCAGCATGGGAAGGTATACGTTACTTCTATGTCTCCTCTCCTGTTCTTTGCATGAAGTGTTTTCGTTTTTTCTTTTTTTCAGTGTTATGTTTCTCCTAGCATAAATAATTTCCCTCTTGTACTTCAGGGCACAGTATCACTTAAAAATTCTAAATGTTTCTCAAATCTACTTGACAATGATGTTCCACTATTGTTGTTAAATTGCCTACACAGTTATCAATGTATCATTGATAAAGTGTTCCTATATTGAGTATATTCAATGAAGTTTATACCTATTTATCTGGGAGATGGAATATTCATTGCATTCTCTGTTAAAATTTTCCTTTTGTCGTCAAAGATCAGGTTTCTACTTGCTTGAAGATTGTACTCATCATTGTCTCATCGCCTTTCTCTGTAACTAAGCTTTTACAAATCTGATGATGTAGGAACTTGAGGAGCTGAGAGAAACTACATCGAGTTCTTATCTTGATCAAACTAAATCTCTCCGGTTAGCACTTGAGGAGAAACAAAATCAACTAGATTCACTCAGTACATCAAATACAGAGTTACAGAATTCCATTAAAGACCTGGATGAAAGGCTTAGGGCATCTAAGCAATCACGTGCCGATGCTGATGAGATAATTTTGAGGTATTCTGCATTCCCGTGATACCAATTTCTTACCATTTGAGAATACAAAGAACTTTGTTCATCTCTTTCCATGCTTCATTTACTATTACATGAGGATATCATATATCTGGGATTTGAAATGTTTCCAGCCAGAAAGCAATTATATGTGAGCTTGAGGGACAGCTAAGTGAGGAGCGTAACTTAAGAAGAGAGGAACGTGATAAGGCTGCACAGGACTTGAAATCTGCATTGCATAAAGTGCAAGCTGAGGCTCAAGAAGAAATTAAGAGACAGGCGGAGTTCTACCTTAGACAACAAAATGAACAAAAAGAAGTTATTAGCAAACTTCAGGTTCTACCTTTCTCCAGTTATAGTCTGATCTGGAGGTCACGTCTTTTACATCAGATATTGCAATAACCTTCCATTGCTGCTACCAGGAATCAGAAAAGGAAACCCGTTTGTTTGTGGAAACGTTGAGGTCCAAGCTGGTATGCTTTTTCACAATGATTACTTCAAATTCTTTCATTCCTTTGATGCACTTCAGTTATTTGTTCTCCGATCCTATCATGCAGGAAGATGCTCGTGATAATTTTGTAACATCCGAGAAAAAAGTAAGAGAGTTGGAGGCTCGACTTCAAGATGAGCAGCTAGTATCGGCTAACAATCAAAAGGTACCAAGCAGTGTGCATGGTGGACTTAAGTAATTATTACATCTAAGTAAAAAGTTTTCTTTTAGCTGCTGATAATATCTCACCCCTTTCTGCCCCCTTGCAATTGCAGAAATCAGATAATCTTGAAACTGAACTGAGGAAACTGAAGAAAGAACTTGAAAATGAGAAGGTACAAGACATGTTCCAGCCAAATGAGCATGCATATCAGGTTTCTCTCCTTTACTTACAAGCTGACAAATGTGTATCGTTTCGGTAGCAGGCTGCTCGGGAAGAAGCATGGGCAAAGGTCTCAGCTCTCGAACTTGAAATAGCTGCAACAATTAGAGATCTATCAATTGAAAAACAGAGGTATCAAGGAGCTAGAGAACGGATTATTTTACGGTAAGAACCGTGTTTCAGTTTTGTATAGCCGTAATAAGAATCCCAAGTGTATCACTACAAGTTATGTATAATCCTTTTGTATTTTCCCCCTATGCTGCTTATTGCAGAGAGACTCAGCTGCGTGCTTTCTATTCAACTACAGAAGAAATCTCTTCTCTGTTTGCAAAACAGCAGGAACAGCTGAAAGCTATGCAGAGAACTTTGGAGGATGAAGAGAACTATGAGAATACCTTAACGAGTGTTGATCTCAATAAAGTGCCAATAACCACTGATGATGCCCGTGTGAAGCTGGCAGGCTGCTCAAAAAATACAGTGGAAGCTCCAAGTGCTTCCACACAGAATACCCAAGTGAGTGAGCATAGTTCTAGTGATGAAGATGCCAGCATGACTGAGCAGCACGCTGATGCTACTGCTGAAGGTGGTAGCACTCAAGGTCTAGAGTGCTCCAGTCCAGAAAGGTCAGAGGAAAGATTAAGGCCTGATTTTCATGGGAATCCTGTTTCTACAGCTCCTGAGAAGGAGGTAACAGATACTGAGCAAGTTCCTGAGACAGAAAGTCAAGCTGGTAATGTTGGCTGCGATGATCAAAGATGTGACAATATGGAAGGAGAGACTATGCCGCTAGAGGATGAAGCGCAACCTCAAGAAAATGAGGAACCTACCACTTTGCTCAAAGATGGAGGGCAGCCACAAGAAAATCAGGATCCTCTTCCAATCCCCAAAGATGGCATTGGCCACTGTTCTGAAGATAAGCATGAGGATGGTTGCTCCGAGAGCAAACAGGACGACACACATGCTGGAGCTATGGGAACAGCTGATCTGTTGACCTCAGAAGTTGCTGGAAGCTGGGCAGTGGAAACAGCTCCATCTGTAAATGGTGAAAACGAATCGCCTAGGAGCTTGGAAGATGCTGATGATGCTGTGGGGCAGGATGGTGATATTGGAGGTAGCATGGCTGCTGATGCTTTGCTAACTTTGGTGAACTCGGAGGGCCAAGCGGCTGGGAGTCAGAATAATGCTGACCGAGTTGTTTCCAAAGTAACTGATCAGCATCGCGTCCTTAGTGCCATGATTGGAATTGTTGATCCTGAATTCAAAAGGCAAATGCCGAGAACTGGCGGTGGAAATGACGAGCCAATGTCTGATGCCGAGACAGATGAAGGCAGTGAGGAAGTTGGTACAGACGATGACAGCGAGGAGCCTATGGTTGAGGATTCTGTTGGGTAGGTTAAAAGGAGTCGACTTTCCTTGTAAATAGTTAGAACTTTTATTTGTGTACCTTTCACATATGAGGTTGTATCATGGTGTTGCATGTATGCATTTTTTTCCACTTCTTTTTCTAGTTTGTCTATCTGTGTATATTGATACCAAGTGAAGTGTCATGTTTGGCGCAGATGGTTTCTCTTGGCATATCGAGATTACCTATGGGATCTGCTGTTCCATTTTTAATTTAGCAACCCTATGTTGCAATAAAGTTCATAAAAGATGTGTTGCATCTTGAAACTGGCCGTGCACTTACCAAACAGCAAATGCAATCGAAATAGCGTTACAGTGCTGATAAATATTTGCATACTGAGGTACCAAGCTCCAGAAGCATCAACCCAAGCGATATACTAGTAGTACAAAAGAATATGAATCAGCTACACTTTGATTAGTTTGGTAACAAACAACAGCTGTATCATCCAAAGAATAAATAAACATAGAGAAGTACAGGCAGGTTCATCACCTGGAAAAATACACGGTGATTATTAACGACATTTAAAAACCAATGAGTTAGGAAATCAAATTCTTTCAGTTCATCTAGACCGATATTCCTTTTGTTTTTCCCCATGAAGCAGGTGACAGTGCCTCTGAGCTCATTCCGTTGAGTCCTGGTTCTTCCCCGCGCCGTTCTGCTGTGCCTGCTGCAGCTGGTAAAACGGGATCGGTGTAGCCTGCTGCTGCTGATGCTGCAGTTGAAACATCTGGTCCTGAGCACTGAGTTGGAGCTGCTGGGCTAGATTGTTGGAAGAGCATGAATCGCCGAGCTCTGCAGTCGCGATTTTCAGGCGCTGGACCTCGGCTGTCAGTGCCTCATTCAGTGCTGTTCAAGAAGACAATAAAATATGATATTAACCTCCAAAAATAGAAGAATTAGACCATTAACTAACATGTTGCTACCACCTAAACTCTAATAGCTGACATGTGTTCTCCGAAAGAACATGTTGATATGTTAGCATGTCTGTGGCTGCTGCATTTTTTAAAGTGCATATTATACTCCTAAATGCTGGACACTAACACAAGCAGAGAGACCACATATCTTATCTGAAGAAAGGGTGCGAGATTAAACAAAACACAAGCAAATCTTGGTTCTCTGATCATGGTTTGCACATCTTCCTAGACACTACTAGCAGTAGAAGAAGTACATGCTAACGACTACCGGTATTGCGCGAGGGATTGTATAGAAAAGCCATCCACCAACTACCAACCGGGCTACCTCCAAATGCCAACACACCCACCACAATCCAGAGCCGTGGGCACACGAACTAGGACAAGCCAACATGTCAACGTCAACTTCAATGGGATTGGGATAATAATAATTTCTTCGGCTAACATATATCCAAGACTATAGCTACAAGCTATAGTGCTTCGCACATCGACGTTGACGAACACATAGCAAGGAAGAAGGAAGTAGAATGCAGGTGAGATCGGAGACGAACCGTCACGCAGCTGCGCCTGCTGCTCCATGGCCTGCAGCCGAAACTTGAGCTTGTTGTTCTGCGTCGCGATCCCCGCCGAGTCGCGCTGCAGAAAAATGTTAAGAACTGTGTGAATCGAATGTAGTGGTTGATCGAGGAAAGATGCACGAGAGAAGGGGAGAGGAATTAGAGCTAGGTACCTGGAGAAGAGTGAGCTGAGCGGAGAGAATGGTGGCCTCCGTCTGCAGGATCTGCACCTTCTGCTCCAGCTCCGCAATGTAGCGCATCTTCCTCTCCTTGGACCGCGCCGCCGACTGCCTGTTGGCCAGCACCCTACGAATGAACGATCACGCAAGAACGCACAGCTCGATCAGTCCAACCATTTCATAATAATAGCACATTGTAACCACTAAGCATTTTGCAAGGTCGATCGATCCGAAGAACAGTGGAGGAGTGCGAGTGCGAGAGCTCAAGAATTTGAGATGGATGAGATCAAGTGGTGGTGGTAGTAATTACGTCGTACCTCTTGACGCGCTTGGGGTCGGCGAGCGCCATCTCGGCCAGCTTCTCGTCGGCCATGATCTTCTTCATCTCGACGGGGCTGAACTCGCCGCTGCCGAACTCGAGGCTGAACCTGTTGGGCCCCGGCATGACGCCGCCGTTGGCCGTGGCGCCGGCCGAGAAGTTGAGGTTCCCGATGAGGCTGTCCATGGACAGGCTCCTGGCGTGGCGCGCCATGGGCGCGCCGGCGGGCTCCCCCGCGGCGCTCCTCTTGAGCCCCTCGCCGCCCCAGAGGCGGATCCCGGCGCGGCTGTCGGCGGCGTACTCCTCGGACTCGTTCTCGCTGCTGTCGGCGCCGTTGGTCTTCATGCTGCTCCCGCGGCTGTCCCCGTCGTCGTGGCGCTCGTCGGAGGAGTTGAGCCCGTCCAGCCCCTCCAGGTTGAGGTACGCGTTGAACAGGTCGTCCGCGTCGCCGCCGCCGCCACCGTGGTGGCCCCAGCCGGCCTCCACCTTGGGCGGCGGGAGCTGCACTCCCCCCGACGCCGGCGGGAAGTACCCGAACGGCACTTCGCTGCGGGACCGGCGGTGGTGCGCCTTGCGCGCCGCCGCGGCGTCGACCTCCATGCACGCGTCCCCCGGCGAGGGACGCTGCCCGCCGAACGCGGGAGGCGGCGTCGGCGGCAGCCCCGGCGGCCTCGGCTTGGCGCTGGCCGGCTCGGGCGCGAACGACGTCGCCATCGGCAGCGACACCCCCAGCTGCTGCTGCTGCAGCAGCAGCGGCGCCTGCGCGTGCTGCTGCTGCATCATCGCGGCCGCGTGCGCGTCGCCGACGCCGTTCATGCTCGGCCTCGGCGCGCGATCGAGGGATCCCCGCGCGTTCACGGAAGCACGGGCGAGCGAGGCGGCGTCGCCTTTGCGATGCAGGCACTACCGCGACGCAGCACGGCGGCGGCGGCGGCGGAATCGAATGGAACGCGGGGCCTGCGAGGGGTGTTTGGCTCGGGCGGGCGCGGGCGCTTTTAAGGGTATTTAATCGCCGTTTGGTGACGATCTCAGGGTGGTGGGGGACGCCCGCTGCTCCGCGTGCGGTGGGGTTGCCTTTGCCCTTTGCCGTGGCCGTGCCCTGCCCTGCCGCTCCCTATTTCATCTGGGCAAGGCATTGGCATGGCATCCCCCGTTGGGTTTTGGTTTTGGCTCGGCTTCGTTGCGTCCCTTCCTTGGTGCCCTCGCCCGGGGCCTCGCTACGCGCCACTCTTGGTGCCTTGGGCAGGCTCGCCGGCCGGCCGGCCGCGGTGTGGGGGCGGCGGCCTGCTGCTTTGGCTTGGCCTTGGCCTTGCCCTGCAGCGCAGTCAAGGCACGCATTCATGCCGGTTTGAACAAAATCCCTGTACGAACACAGCAGCTTCTGGTGCTGGAACGGACGGCCTGTCTTTGGGGTGTGCCAGCTGGGACCTGATCCTCTGCCTTCGTCGGAAGATGATGCTGTACGGCAGAGATGTGCATATTTTCCCCCGTGTTTACTGTGTAGATTGTCGTTCTTGGATGCAGCATGCCGATCCCTTCCGTTTGAGCAGTGCGAACTGTAACGCAACGCAACGCAACGCCTAGGATACGAATGCTTCACACGATGTATGATTACTAGCAGTCGGCCGGTTCAGAGAATCGATAGCAAGAAACAAAGCTCAGTAGGAGCTGGAATATAATCTGCTGAAAGATGGTAAAAGTTTGTCTTCCTCTACGCGATCGCTGGATCCAGCATTGCCGATTCTAAGGACATGATAGGCGTTACAGTGAAATAAACGGCTCTCAGCAACTCACCGTGAGTGCAATGTGCGCTGTAATTCTGCAAGGCATACACTAGATGGCACGAATAAATAATCAGCTGTAATTGTTAGCCCCCAGTTCACTGTATTAATGGTGGGTGGGGAATGCTTACTTTCACAAGGAGTAGCTGGCATCGTTTTGGGTATGCTAGGAGTGCATGCGTCTTTCTTTGGTCGATCGGAGCTCACTTTTAACTTGAAAAGGCTGGTTTTACAAAAGGCTATGATTGCCAATCCAGGATCTTAAGCAAAGGTTACTACTTGAATTAAAGTTTAGATGCAAGATTTAATTTTTCTAGAAAAAACTATAGATGCATGATCTTCTTCTTTAGTTCCCTAACTGCAGATCATGCATGTGCATGCCGATACGGGGCCTTTCCCCTCTACCTTTTCTGATCGAAGTATCAGGTCCTTTTGTTCGATTCCCAAAGCAGCATGCAGGTCGCACAGGGTAGGTCTGAAAGAGGCACAAATTCGATGGAGTGCCTTGCAGGTCCCGCCGACCGGTAAATGAACATTTTGAATCTGGTACAGTAGCTCGCAGCAGTATTCACCGGACTTTGAACGAATGAATGACTAGGCGGTGCATCTGCCCTGTTTTTTCTTGGCCGGCAAGTTAAAGCCACGCTGCCGCTGAGCTGTGCATGCAGAAGTGCAGCGGCACACCACGTGCGCTGCCACTGCCATGTCCATGTGTAATGCAAATGCAAATGCAATGCATTAGATAGTCACCGGTGGCTGGGTCTGCCTGAAAATCTTTGTCAAGAGCAGGCGATTGGCGGTTGCAGCAGCCGCGGGAAAGCTGCTGCTCCTAGCTCCAAAGCGAAGCCTGCCGGGGGGCGCGGGGCGGTGTGGAAGCGGGCGGCTCATCTTCTGATCACGGTTGGAAAAGCCAAGAAGACTTCCAGAAGCTAAAGCGGCTTTCCGGGGAGGGGGAGAAAGAGAAACCGTGTGGGGACCACGGCGGGCCCCGCGCGGCGCGGGGAGTGGAAACAAAGCGCCGCCGCCGCCGCCGCATGATTCCTGGCGGGTGCTCCTGCCCCGGCACATGGCGGGGTCGGGGCGATCCGTTCGATCCCGGCCGTCCGTCCGCGGGCGAGCGAGTCGGCGACACGACTCGGTGCGTGGCTCGTGACCGTGACGTCGTCTCCCCTCGTCCACGCCTCCCCGGGGAAGTCGCTATAGACTCTTTATCATTCTATGGCGGGGTGAATATTCTATCATTCTATGGCGGGGTGAGGAGACGAAGACGACGGGGTGCCGATCACATCGCCGCTTTTGTTTTGCAAGACGTGCTCGCCCCGCCGTGCCGTGACGCGGCGCCGTGCGTTGAGGGCGCGCGAGGTGGGCTCGGTTCCATCGCCCTCCATCTTCTTGCCCCTTCAATTCCTAGTGGTCTGTCTCCACTTGTCTGGCTTTGGCAGATCGCAAAATGGACGACGGACCTTGACGGCCATTCTTATGGGACTAGCCGGTCAATGCAGATCAGATGGGGGCGTGGCCGAACTAACCGGCCTATTCGACGACGTGATGCCTAGTAGATTATTTCTAATGGATTTGTTCCTGTGCCATCATCACCATTCACCAGCTCTAATCTAGCAGAGGTATGCGAGCACGATACATTCCTGGTGTACCCGCGGCAATGCTATATACCAGGAAGGATCATGCATGTACGGGCACGCGAGTGATGTCGTTTGACCTGCGCGCGGTGCCGTGCCATTTGTACGCGCCCCCAGAGGAGGCCAGGGACCAGGGAGTTGCGACCTCTGGGGTCTATAGGTGCGTGCCTGCCCTCGACCGGGCCTGCGCGAGCCAGACACGCGCACGCCGCGTACGGTTCCTGCCTGCCGGCTCACGTGGCGGGGCGTACGGCGAGATCGATCGGCGTCCTCGTGACGAGCCTTCATTTGGCATGTCCTACCGCTGCTACGACTATTGCAATGTTTCCCTGGATCCCTCGTGACGGATCCACCGACCGACTCCATCCCGGATTCCCTGGAGAGAAATAATTACTGCTCCCGTTGTCGCACCGGCACCGGCACTGCCAGAAATCACCGCGGCGGTTGATCGATTGGAGATCGCGATGGAGTGGAAGGAACAGTTGCCCGTGACCGATCGATCCGGAGGCGGCAACGGAATTATTACTGCTGCCGCCAGGCCGCCGTCGTTTCAGGCTAGGGGAAACTGGAAAGGCGAGTAAGAGCTAGCCCACATCGATGGACAGTGATAGATGGTAACTTTTGCGTACGTCGTGCTCAGATATGGGCATATGGCTGCAGCGTGCTACGCGGACTAGCTTCGAGATGCATGCCCTGCTTTGCTGCATCGATTGATCGTTTGTTTCTTCTCCGAAATACTAGTTCGTATGTGTATTAAACTTCCTACTGCCAGTACATCGTAGCGCAAGATACAGACAACCAAACAAGTTTCCAATTTTCTGCTGGCACCTTGGGGCTTACTCCCTCGAGATCATCTGAACACTACCGGAAGAGTGGGAGTGCCCCATTTTTTCACAAAATAAATAAAGAGAAAAAAGGGTGCATGTGCTTTCAAGGAAAGTGGGCTCCAGGCCCACTATGTTTCCTATTTGGGCCCATAACGAAAACACAATTGCGTGCGTTTAGCCCACAACCAAGACCTTTTCTCATTTCTCCGTGTTTTTTTTTTCATCCAGTCCAAGGGGGAAGAAAAGAAGCTAAAGGCCCGTCATTCTAGTCTCCGTATTTTTACACACTAGTTGATTGCGCTTGTACCCATCACGTACATCTTCTTTTGCCTGCACACCGAAAACAGTGAATCACTCGTCTTCTACGACAACTGAACAGTAAAAGGTTCATCGTAAAGGGCATGCAGCATACGTCAATGCAGAAATCAGAACGCTCACGGGGAACAATAATTACCAGATAGAAGAGTCAGAGAGACGAAAGGCAGGTAGCTAGCTGCTCGCGATTCAACTTGCAGGGCAGGAACGATCGATCGATCGATCGCAGGAGCACCCCGGACGGAGTGGGCTGCAGTGTGGGGAGAGAGAGAGAGAGAGAGAGAGAGACGCTACCTGCATCGATCTGCTTTCAACAGATCCGTCTTTTCACCGCACAACCGTGTGTGCCGCGCCTGTGTGAATGCACGGCCGGGGATCATAGACCTACGAGAACCAGAAAAGGTAAAAAAGAAGAAGTGTAAATATCTACGGAAGAAGAAAGGATTGATCGCGTGAGTTGAAAACCAGCTACTAGTTACAGCAGATGCATGATTCACACTCATGCAGATCGGCCGGCCTCCGTGCATGCGCTATCAGTCTCCACTGCACGGGAATGATGTAGAGCGGACGGCTCCGACGCGGAGGAGCGTCGGAAAGCTAGTGCTCGTGTGTGCGTGCCTGCCATGGCCACTGGCCAGAGCCCTGCAGAAGCCTGAATCTGGCAGTGGCCTCGCAGAGATCAAGGACACCGGCCGGCCACCAAGAGCGTGCAGAGGTCTCGATCGGTATGCAGCAGTGTGGCAGCCTGTTGTGCATCGCAGCCATTAGGCCAAATCAGCTTATTAGAGGCCAAACATTGTGTTCCGCTCGAGCTGCGTGCTGCTACCTACCGCCATACGTCGTGTACTTCTCTCCGTGCCAGGGGATATGATCATTTCGTCTCTTTTTTAGTCTGTTCGTCGTCATGAGCTCTAGAGACGCGGTCGATGGAGGATCGATCATTCCGCCGGTTATTAGTCCACGAGATCCATCGATGGCACACGCACGCACATCGTGGATCGAGCTGCTGTGTGCCTCTACACGCATGATTCAGGGAAGACGAAGGCTGTTCAGGGCCATCCATGCATCACTGAAGAAGCTGTCGATCGAATCGATTCAGTATAGTAATTGGAAGAAGAACTGGTTGTTGCTTCATCAGTCGATCGATGCGACTACTACCGCGCGCGCATGAAGCAAGCATTGCCACGGCGATGGTCGTCTGGCAACTGATTGCCATGCTCGAGCGAGAGCTAGCTTTCGAGGCAACCATGGCGCGCGCTCCACGCCCTGGAAGGGGGTGGAGTGGCAGCGAGAGCAATGATAGCATGGAAGGGTCGAGAGGCCATGCATTCGCATGCAGAGAGCCAGAGACAGCATGCACATCACAGCGCTAATGAATGAGGTCGAAGAAGGAAGAAAGGAACCAGCGCGACCAAGCAGCAGCTAAGGGATCGGAATTGGAAGCTTGACGGCACATCACATGCTGTATCAAATAAAAAGTGGCAGGAGTGTGGCACAAGTATCTATCGGATATATCTATCTATCTCTATCTCCCCTATCCTACATCACCTACCCTTTTTTGCGCTTTTCCGATGACCGGTGGTGTTGTGCCGTCCCTTTCGCCTCACCAAACTCCATCGCCGGCCGCCTCCGATCCATCCACGTAGGACCAAAACAATAGTCACCCGGCCGTGTAGCAGCCTATGGCATCTCCACTGTCGATGGAGCAAAAGGGGATAAAAATCTAGCTCGATCGATCGATGGCTCGTCATTCAGTTGATGCTCGAGGAGCACGAGCAGCAGTAGTGCATTACCATTTTCAGCACGTTGCACTGTGAACAATTATAAGCACGCACGGCGTCGCTAGCTTTCACAACGGAAAGGGCAAACAGGCCGCTTTTCCTTGAAGGGGGCTAGCTGGGCGATCGAGCATGCATGGTGTGACAGTAGACTGTTACCACTGCCATACTATATAGGGTGAGGGTGGCACCGTAGAGACGAAGCTGCTCTGCGATGCTAGGCTTCACTGTGTACTGTGGTCGCAGCATGCATGCTCGGCTAGCCTTTTTTGCCGCCTACGCCATGGGTGCTGGCCGGATCTCTCTCGATCCCAACACATGTTACCGTATGCCTTTCCTCACCAAACGAATGAAAACGACTAGCTTCTTGCAAGGCACGTAATAATGACCTGGCTGCTGTCAGTTTCCGAGATCGAGCAGGCCGGCGGGGGACGGTACTACCTGAATAGGCTCGGTTAGCAGGCCGGCCGGCGGATCGATCGATCACGGTAGATTTTTATTTTTCCGAGCAGCTGGCGGGGCGGCACGTTTGGTTGGACCGTTGGATTGCGGCCGCCGAGGCGCGGAGGAACGCGTAGTAGGGTGGGGTGGATGAGGCGGGGCGGGCACGGCGGTGGTGGTGGGCGGCGGGGCCTGCGCGCCGGCGGTGCGCGTCGCACACGGCACACACAGCCGGGGGTCGGGTTATGATGCCGTGAGCGCGCGGGGAGCGCTCATGATTGGGTGGGCGGATGGGCCGGCTGGCCGGCCGGCCGGCTAATCCACCACCACTGCACGGGGTCTTTCGGTCCCGACCCGAGCGGCCGGCGAGCGGGGCATGCAGGGAAGGATGGGCGGCGACCGGCGGGCGTCCCCATCCGCACTGCACCGCCCCACTTTTCCGCCGGATATATACGAGCGTGTGATTCTGCTCGTGTTCACTGCTGTACTGCATGTGCTCTCTCGTTTCTGTTTCTGACTGACTTCCCTAATTCTCTCTGCATTGTATTTGCCTGTTTAGGTAAACATGCATGGCAAAATATCATGCTCCTGTGTCAACTTTTGTCTTATGCTAGGGGTAGGTGCATGCATTTCAATTCTAGAACATCTTTAATTTGTCAAAAGATGGCCTAGCTGCCGGGCAGTAACTAACACGGAATTGAAACTTCACAGATGGTTAAGTAACTACTAGTAGCCTACAATGATAGTTGATCGAAAGTGCGCTAGTAAAGTAACTCTGATAGCGACGGCGAGCCAATCTCTTCGGTGAGTTGGTGACCGCAGCCGCAGGAAATATACTGTCTCGGCGGTCAGTTAAGCAAAGGTAAACATCATCTCATCAGAGATACGCACGGCACCGTCGTGCGTGCCGGCCCACCAACGAAAGTGAAACCACCGCAAAGCGGGAATGAAAACGATTAGCTAGCTTGCTAGCCCAACAAGACATGCATGCATGTCACACACATCACTCGAGTACTGTTTCCGTAACGCATGCCATGGTGTTCACGGCGGCAGGAAGAGCTTTATTTTTCCATAGATGATCATCCATCTTTCATGCATGCTTATCGATCTCCTTCTTCCTCCAGCTGCGATCAAGTACCGATCGACCTTATTACTAACAGCAGGAAAAAAGGAACAGCATCCATTGCAGGAGGCAGTGCCCGTCACATCACCGGAAAAGTACGCTGCATCCGAAAGTTCTGATCCGCTTTTGACTTTGCTGCCCTCGCCGGTCCCGGCCCAGAGTTTCTAGAGGGCATGCAGCCATCAGGCTATGCAATGCCTGAACGCCATCTGCCTGTGCCTGCATGTGTACTATCTACTGTGAAAACCCTTTCCATGGAAAAAATTCTGCTGAGCACTTTTATCGGCGGGAAGAAGGCAACGAATTAACACTGTTTCGACTCTAGCTACTTGATCGATCGATATTATTTAAAGCTTGCTTTCACCTTTCGCTTTCTGAATCTGTGAATGCACCACATGTCCGTCGTCCCCGTCGCGACGTCTGTGCCCGTTCCCTGACTGCAAGTAGCTACCCATCCTGCAATGCCACATGTACGACATAACCGACTGTCAGAGGGAGCTCGTGCACGATCATGGCGCAGATTACAAGTGGAGATCCGCGTAGCCCTAAAACGCCGTCGAGTACAAGGGCGATGCTTGTGCGTACTAGCTAGCTGCTGCTGCTTGTATACCTGGTGTATCTTGTACGTAAAGCCTCTCGATCGCCTCTCTGCCCTGACAGCGATCGGCTGCAGCTACGTGTCGAGTTTCAGAGGCTGCCGGCAGGGCGAGAGCTGCATTGTTTCAGCTAAGCTGGTGGTAGGGTCCTGGCGGCGCCCGATCGATCAGACAGCGCCCAATTCAGCGTTGCAACTTGGCCTGCTACCCCGTAGTTTCTTCTCCGGCGAACACGTCTGCATCCGCTTTACGGTGCTCGATCGTATATGTATGTTCCTGCATCATAATCATACACTAGATTCAGAAATATAAATATAGAAAGATGCAGAGATAGCTTAAAGTACATGTACTGGATGGAAGCAGCTAGAGCTACCTAGTTCTAGAGGCCTCATCAGCCTCATTACCGGTTGGAGTATAGCTACCATGATTAGTACTATATTCCCTTTGGAGAGAGGACCAGCCAATCGTTGGCCACACTACACTGTATTTTACACACCTGTACGGCACAAGCGTAACAGCTGCCCTAAGCTTATCATGTTATTGTTAAGTGCCCTTTTGGGCAGATGCCGTTGCATGCTTGGCGGGCGAGAGACCAAGTCATCGATCTCTTGGCTGCGGCGGCCTTGCTTGCATTGACACACCAAGAACATGGCGTGCCGTTACAGCTTTCCGATCGGCCGGCCGGTCTGCTGTTCCTGTTATTCCGTCGCTCGCATGCAGATCGATGGATGGATGGATGGGGAAGCAGAGATAGAGAAAAGAGAGAAGAAGGCCGTGCCACCAAGTGTGCAGTGACAGATGGAAAAGCGCAGCGCTTTATGGAATATGTGGTGATCGGCGGCTGCGCACGGTGGCAGTCACATGGACGATGAATTCTCGTACTTTCGTGGTGGTGTTCTTCAATTCATTTGAACGAATAAACGGATGGTCCAGAGAACATGGTCTAGGTCGTAGGTATATATGTTGAGCAATATGCTACTGATCGAGCTAGGTATAGGGAAGTTGTTAGGTCCCTGCTCGATCAGTTCCTTCAAAATTATAGTATTATTCTTTTTTCATCAAACTGTATTTGGGATATATTCATCTGACCAGCAGGTTAAATATACAGCAGCGAAATGGTTGTTTTTCTTCAGTGTTTCTCGTTCTCAACTGTCATGCAGGACAAGGGCCATTTGAAGAAGCACAGAAATATCTGCCCGCGACCAGCAAATTAAAGAAGCACTAGAAAGGGAGACATGCATGAAAAGCGAGCATGCATCCGGACTGGCCCCTGTTTCCTAATGCTGCACCACTAATCCTGGTCCTGGCCCAAAGAAAGAAAGAAACTAAAGAAACAAGACGGCGGGTCTACCACACAGCCGAATTAACAACGGTTTAGCTAGCCTGAAGACTCTGAAAACGTGTCGCCCAGGGAGCAAAAGCGCCATTCAGTCAGGGCATGCAGCAGGTTCCCTCGGGATCAGCGCGCGTGAGATCGTTCTTGACCCTGCACGATCATTAGCAGCTAAGCTAGCTGCCGCCTGCCGGTGCAGAGGCCCCGGCCCCGTCTTGGCTGTTTAGCTCATCGATCTCGTGTCTGTTTGACCTCGATCCATCTCATCTCAAAGCAGGCAGGCAGCCAGCCAGCTAGTGATCTGATGAGAGGAGGAACAAAATTAAAGGGGCCCGGCCGGCGCCGGTATGCGCGGAATTATTATAGTCACTCGCCCGCGAGAAGCATGATGCCAAGGCCAAGCAAATTGCGCAACCGGCGGGGCCCTGTGTCCATAATCTTTTCCTCTCGCCTTCGCCTAGCTAGCTATCCCTTAGGTCTTGAGGGTTCTGTTGCATCTAGACACATGTGCATGGTCCCTAAACCGAAAAGAGCATCATTGTTTTCTTGCAGCAGTGAGGATGCTAATTGAATACATATATCCTGAACTAACACACCTGTTCATGTTTCTCCAAGTAAGTACTATAGTCTGTTAGTCAAGTACACACCAAACATATAATTTTTTGCAGAGAAAAGACAATGTGTGTATGACTAGAATAAGTTGTTCAAGGAGCGAGATCTGAACATGGCGCGCTTTTGACAAACAGGCCGGGCACAGAATTGCTTAGTAACATCTGTACGTTTTGCAACAGCTGCTTTTTATACTAATAATGATTAAAGAACTGATCTTTCCGTAGGAAAAAAAAACGGTAATGAACTTGGTCCAAGAGAACTAGCTAGCAAAAAACTGTCTCCTAGAATTTTAGTCTCTGAAGAAACCTGAAAAGGATATATATATATATAGCCTTGCAAACTTGAAAAAGTGGGGTTTTATTGCTGAAGAAAGGCACACTTTTGAACTTTCTTCGCTTTTGAACTTTCTTTGCTTGAACAAAAAGAAAAGATCTACAGATATATACGTGCCCTACCCTACCTTAAGAATTTTGACCACCCTTGCCTTTATCATCTATGTATTTGTGGTCTTGTTGAATTAGAACGCATTTATAATGATCATCAATAATCAAACACTAGCTACTCCGTAGATTTCCTTGACTCAGCTCATGATACCGTTAGTTATAGTTAGATTCTAGTGTAAAGTTGGCCAGGGCCTATAGAAAGTTGTGGCACTGTTCATATTGGAAAATAAGTCTACATACAAAGCACGCAAATCAATATGTGGCTTTCACCGCATCATTGTAAATATCTTTCCTTTGATCGTGAGTTGATCAGCAGCTAGCAAGCAATGAGAACCGGAATGATGTGAGGGTTCCCAAATTTGATTCACTCTTATCAAAGAAGGATTTCCATGCTGCTGCCCCTAACAGTGGTAGTAGGTGGCATCATACTTCGCACAGCATGTTTTGTAATGCATGCCTACGCCTTATCGACATCATAATTCCCCCTGATCATGCTCCTGGAAATATAATCAATTAAATGCTAATGGCTAAGGCTAACATATGCAATTAGTCCCTCATCAGTTTGGTGCATGCTCTAAGGCTGACAGCACAAATTTCTAGGTAGGACACAAAATGATAATCAAGGAATGAGACCGGCCGCGCCGGTTTGTTGCATCAGCCAGATAGAGAAGAAATTTTCAATTTCTCTCAAGCTGCCTGCTATTAGCTAATAAATTTAGGTTGGAATGTGATATATTTATATCAGATAACACTACTACAAAAATGATTTATAGCAACGCCTCATTTTTTTTCTAGGGGCGAGTCAAAAGGTAACCCGCTCCTACAAATGGAGCAGTGGTACTGTAGCATCCGACCCGTCCCTAAAAAAATATTTTTAAAGGCGGATTACGCCATCACCCGCCCCTACAAGTGTGCATCATTTTCAGGGGCGGATGATGGCATGACCCGCCCCTAAAAATGATTCCACAACAAAAAATTCATAACTTTTTCATATGATATCGGATGAAGTCAAACTTTATATCAAAATTGTAGAGAATGACGAGATATAAAACTTTGTAGTTGATAATGTTTTCATTTAAAGTCATTTAGTGGTCCAAAAATTATTATAAAACTACATATGACTATGACTATATAGTATCTCATACAACTCAAGTCATACTTTGAGATTTTAACAATCTTTACCTTTATACACACTGAAATATACTTAGCATATTTTTGTTTGTATCTATAGTTCACAATAACCATAGTGTAGAAGTTTCACTTTTTTTGATTTGTTTTGCTACATGTAAAAATTTAAATAAATTTTTGGAATAAAATTGAAAAACATTTCTAGGGGCGGGTGATGGCGTCACCCGCCCCTACAAATCAATTCCAGAGTTAATATAAAAGAATAGCATATCCCCTTGAGTCACAAGTGACTGTGTAGTGTGGTGGTAAGGAAGGTACGTGGGAGGCTTGAGGTACGCGGTGACCCGCCCCTAGTAATCATTTTTAGGGGCGGATGCGTTATCCGCCCCTAAAAGTCATATTTTTAGCTGCAAAAACTAGGGGCGGGTATCGCACCCGTTCCTATAAATACGTTTTTACCCGCCCCTAAAAATTATTTCTGTAGTAGTGTAATAAAAAATATCTTAATTAATAGAGTGGTTCTTGGATTCTCATCTAGGTCCATAGACTGAAAGTGAAGATCAAAGTAATTTTTAAGTGGTTCACTCCAAGTGAGAATCGGACCGGGCCGGGTCTGTCCGTCCATTCATAGTTGATCTAGTGAGAACCATAAAAAAAATCTATTGAATGACCAATGACCTATATATATCCTCACTTGGAGAGTCTACAGGCTTGAGTAAGAATTGGGGGGAAATGGAAGGACCCCAACTAGTACACTTAATTTCTTCACTCTAGCTAATTAAAACATCTTGTCTAATTAAAATGTTGCATCACATAAATGAAAACATAATTGCAGACTGATCAGAAGCCTAGGTAGTGCCATGATACTGTGTGGATCCATCATGATACCTGGACAACTGTACGGGGCCTGCAGCTCTCCACAGCCCTGAGTGTAATTTGTTCATCGATCTGTCATCTGGGCAGCATGGTCCTATATAAAACAGCTGAAAGCACAGGATGGTACCGTTTGTAACTTGTAAGACCATATGCATTTATTGATTGCAACAAAGACTTAGCCACAGACGAAAAGCATTTTTACAATCATGCATGCATGTACCCCATGCCCTGTTTTCCTTGTGAAAGTAAACGATGAAGAACATAAATCACATTCTTAATTGCTGATTAATTATAAACAGGTGTTTTATGTTATCTCTGTAACTAGTTAATGTTGGTTAAATTTATATATGAAACTAAATTAACGTCAGTTCTTCAGAAAAAAAAAAGTTTGGAGAACTCTCGTAGTTAGATACCATAGTGCGCAGTGTGCATCGATATATAAGATCAAGTAAAACTGAAATTAATTAATTAAGTTGAACAACAGGCAGAACAAATGAAGAGCACCCATCATGCATGCATCTGCAGAGCTCAAGCTCGATTATATAGCCCTAACTAGCTAGATTAAACGTGGCTTGCAAGTAGCTAGCAAACTGGTGGCCGCTAATAGAGGCTTCGCTTTAGCACGGTGAATGCTAGCTATCAGCAAGATGCCAAGTATATATCAGCAGGCTCGATTGAAGGACAGGCTACTACTGCTGTCTAGGTTCTTTTGTTCTGTGAGACTGTACTGCAGCACATGCTTGGACCATGGAGATCGAAGAGGCCGGCCAGAGAGAGGAAAGGGGAAGAAGAGTAGCAAAGAAGAAGAAGCCGTGATGTCATCAGTAGGGCCCACCTGGGCCCACACGCCTTCATTCCCCTCGCCCACGCGCGACGGAAAGGAGAGCGACCCCGTCCCTTTTTTTTATACTCGCCACCTTCTCCCCCTCCTTTCTCCTTCATTCTCTCCTACACCTCTCCAGCACAAAGCTCTCCTCCTCAAGCTATTTATTCTTCCAAGCACAAGCTCGCCAGCTTCCGAGAGATCAAGAACACTTGCATACATACGCTCTTCCTCTGACAAGAGATTTATCAGTAGAGGATCGATCATCGAAGGTGAGTTCCAAGGTTTCGAATTCCTTGTAGTGGTTATGCATGGCTTGGCTGATCAATCCGGTGAGGCGTACGTTCGTGTGATGTGTTATTAGCTAGTTTGCCCGTTTAGTTTTGATGATCTGGTTTTGTTTGCTCTTTTCTTTTCCTCTGCTTGAATTACTGTAAGCTTGCAGCTGATAGCCGGTGTATTTGAACGAGAGAGAGCTGTCTTTCATCCCCCTATATATTTCTCCCTCTTCACGATCTCTTCAATCTTTAAGAATCCAAAGATACACACGCATCGGAGCCAAATTGACTTATATTACATAGGGCGCGGTGTGTGTATCATCTATATCCACAGATCAAGGAGGCATAAATCTTTAGCCCATATGAATGGATCCTTAGGAATGTGTGAAAAAAAGGAAAGGGGTAGTAAGAGAGACTTTGGTAAAATTAACTACAGATATATTTGTATTTTTCGAAACATTGATAAAAAATATGGTTAACATTGTAAAATTTGCTTATATATAAGCATGCATATGTATCCAGTGACTTTTTCAAGCTATAGTCAGATGACAAAATCAATATTGCTTAACTTTACATGTTTGCATATAGGTAGCTAGGTAGTCTGCATTCTGCTCCCTTTTTATTTAGATTTTTTCCTTCAGCATCCTGGTACTGCCAAAAAAAATAGGTAAATATAAGACCTTTTATTTGGTGGTGAAGCTTGCTAAAGTTTATCTGTGAAAATCATTAGAACGTCCTCCTGATTGAGCCCATGTACGATCATATTTTCATCTCTTCAGAAAACTCATGATGGATATGCTTCTCTCCAAAAAAGCATTATTAAGCATGATCTCATATCTTTTTTTTGCTTTATTTTACTTTCCACAAAAAGATAATTGAATGATTAACTGCAATCAGAAATGTTTTACATTGCCAGCTGCACTTAATTAGATGGTGAAGCATAATTCTTAACTCTTAATTAAGGTGGTTAGTTGAGTCCACATACTCTTGTGCTTCAGAAGAATGATATGTTTTGCATACATGATCATCTTTTGCATAAACAAAAGAAGATATATATGTGACATTACTGTCTAGTTGAACATGTTTCGGAGTAAAATGTGCAATTTTATTGCATGTGTTGTTTGGTAAAATGGGAATGATGTAGAAGGTATTTGTTAGCATGTATTTATGAACTTAAAATACATATATCCGTGAATACAAGCTCACTGGGAATCAGTTAACTGCAAGGGGCTCTCCCCTCTGAGACATTCTATATATTGCTAGCTAGGACCACGATCTGTCTCTCACCCTGCCTTAGGTAAAACCCTTTTCGCAGAGGTGGTGATTTTAATTTGTGAAGCCTACACATCGTCGTCTCTTGATTCACCACCTACAAGATTGGTTCCATCATTTCATCTTTATATATACTACCTTCGGCCGGATTTATCTTGTTTCTAGCACAAGGTCTCCAATGTAAAACATACACCACTGTGTTTTTAAAAAAGTTCAAATAAGTAAATTTGTTACAGGTAGATAAATTTCGATTGAGAATCCATTAATCTAAGATTATTTTTTTCATGTGAGAAATCTAAAATGCTATAGTATATGATAAAAGTTTTAAGGTGTAATTATGCTTAGAATTACATGCTATTTTGTTCAATCCATTGCCAAAGGGAAGATAAATAGGTTTTTTGGTAAGACCTTTGAGGAACAAAGATAGGATGGTTGAAGCCTCTAAAATAAACTGGTTTTTAGTCATATAGAAATCTTGTTGTGAGAGGTTATATGCACTTATTTTCATCCAGTTGTGTTGCTTTCATGGACGTGTCATGCATCTCACATTCACTTTAATGAACTCAGCGTACACAAAATAAACGGACGTGTATAAATTTCTGCATTTAATTTCGCAACACGAAACCGATGATGAAAAAAAAAGGATGAGGATGGTGAATCTCTCTACTTATGATTTCCCTAGTGGGGCAGGAAATACGGAAGGAGATCCACTAGTGATGACTGAATGGAAAGTTATCTCCCCCTCTCATGCAGTCATATGCATGCAGCAGCAAGGCAAGGCCTGCACCCCACAAGAGGCCAAAGGGGAAACATCAAAAATGATTTACTCTCCCCATGGCTAGCTGCTTCTCCTCTCCATCCATCCTAGCTACACGGTGCACAGGCATTGCACAGCCGTATGCCTGTGTGCCCCATGAACCAGTCACACAGACATTGCAATTGCATTGCCCTCCCAGCTCTGCAGGGTTCCCATGCATCTTTCTATCTGTAGTGTAGTAGCACAGCAAATATAGGCGCGTGTAGGCAGGCCGCAAACGGGGTGGTCTCCCAGTCTCCTCCTCCCGTGGCTGTGTGTGCCATGGAATTCCTCGACAAAGAGACAGCCCGGTCAGAGGCGGTGCAGGCAACCGAGAGTCCCGGGACCCGGCTGCTGCCTAGCTTTTCTCTCCTCTCTGTCGTCTCGTCCAGTCGTCTGTGCATGCCTGCCTGCCTCCTGTGAGTGTTGTTTGTGTCGCCTCGCGCGCGCGCCCGGCGGAGGAGAGGGCGCCGCGCGCGGATCAGTAGCTTTATCTGCAGGCCAGGCCTGATCCAAGAAAAGGGCCGCCCTTCCTCACGTTTCCATTCCCTTTTGCTCCCAGCCCCACCCGGCCTCTTATCCAAGGATTTTCTTTAACCACAACGATGACCGGCGGCACGGCAGACATGCAAGCGCGTGCATGAGCTGGCTCCGGCCGGCCGGCAAAAACTAGGAAATGCCATCAGCTTTTGTTGTTTGTAATACTACTAACTGTATTAGTACATTTTCTGCCAGTTTTTGCTAGCTAGGCTTACCACATGCATCATCCATTTCATGAGAGCAAGGATTATGCATGGTCAGCATGACAAGGGGATCATTAACCAACCTACTATTAGCAAGTAATAAAGCATTCAACCGTAGATGCTTGTGCACTGCTAATCTCTAGGAGTAGCTTCAAGCCCACAAGATTCTGGGACGTACATTCACATCACTGCTTGTTCACTGCAAGTTGCTGCGCACACCACCGGAGAGAGGCCGGGCCGGCCAGACCACTCATCCTGCGGCTGCAGTGGCGCTATAATTCCCTGCTCACTACAGCCCACATGCCTCTGATTCCACAGTCGACACTATCATTCGCAGGCCTGTAGCTCCCTTACATTTGTCCCTGCCCAGGCTTTGCCGTACCTTGTCCTATATCCTACTGCTGCTACTACCAGCTACAGTGCGCAGTGCAGTCCCGGCACCAGCAGGCATGGCTGTTGCTGCTGGCTGGAGCCTGGAGGGAGCTGGAGTACATTTTTCTAAAGCACTGAAACCCATACACACTACTACTGCCTCTTCAGTCTAGTCTGTCTCTCTACAGTAGCGCTGCATGCTACACTCATTCTCTGTAAAATACTCTCCTGTGCGAGCACTCACTCACTTGCTGCCTCCTTCCATTATAAAGAATGCAGCAGGGCTCGCATCGTACATTGCCGTCTTCTTTCTTTTAGAAGAAGATAGGAGGAGTAGCGCATGCCACTCGCGAGCTATATCATTTGCATTGGGTATAGTAGCAGCAAGGATGGATATTTAGGGGCTAATGAGCGAGGCGTCGCTGAATCTGATGCATGCGCAGGTGCTGGTGATCATATGGACTCCATGGAATCATGCGTGCCCCCTGGCTTCAGGTTCCACCCCACCGACGAGGAGCTCGTCGGCTACTACCTCCGGAAGAAGGTGGCCTCCCAGAAGATCGACCTCGACGTCATACGCGACGTCGATCTCTACCGCATCGAGCCATGGGATCTCCAAGGTATACTAGCTAGTCGATCTGATCTGAGGCAGCAGGGTTTCAATTCAGCATGCATTATTATGTGCTTAATAATTTTGTGCCTAATATGTCTGCAAATTGCAGAACACTGCGGGATCGGGTACGAGGAGCAGAACGAGTGGTACTTCTTCAGCTACAAGGACCGCAAGTACCCGACGGGGACGCGGACCAACAGGGCGACCATGGCCGGGTTCTGGAAGGCCACGGGGAGGGACAAGGCCGTGCACGACAAGAGCCGGCTCATCGGCATGAGGAAGACGCTCGTCTTCTACAAGGGCAGGGCGCCCAATGGGCAAAAGTCCGATTGGATCATGCACGAATACCGGCTCGAGACCGACGAGAATGCCCCGCCTCAGGCAAGCTCTACTCTCTCATGATCTCAGCGGTGATCTAACTTAATTAATTTTCCCTCGTAGCATAGATGCGCTAAGCATATACTCTTCTCTTTATATTCTACTACTCCAAATTCACAAGTCAGAGTAGAGCATTATTGGCTACACAGTTAGTACTTCTCCACTTCAAGCTGATGGTTCTTCTGCACTCAGAACCTCTAATAATAATAACCTTTATTTTTTTTTGCGAGGAACCTTGATCTGATACTAACTTGACTAGCTGAAAATTTACATATTGAAAATCTTAATTTAACTCCGGTTTAGCTTATCTGCAACTACCTTGAGTTTTATACCCTTCAGGCTTCAGGGTAATAAATATGTAATGCAGCAGGTGATTACCAATATGTTAAAGCTTAATGTCTCAATTGTAGAGACCAAGAGATCTCTCTAAAGTAGTGCGCAGAAATCTGCCGAGTCCAAGATGCATGCGTGCATGTCTACCTCATTCACCACTACTGATGGACCATACAACAGATCAGTAGCAAATAAAGCACCACAGATGCTCCCGTCACTTTCTAGCTCTCCCAAGATAAGTCTCCCTTAGCTTTTTGTGAGACTTGACCATTATATTGAAACTTCCAAACACTTCTATTCTTCTGACCTCGCCACTAACTGAAACTTTTCCTATAGAAATGCATGCGCATGCATGTCCTGCTAGTTAGGGTTTCCCAGTGTGAACGTTCTTGCACGCGCCATTGTTTACGAGCTGTGTGCAACTACTAGCTACTGCTCGTACTCATCACAGTACCAGTAATGCTTCAGCACTCCACCATCAACCACAGTAGTGGAGATAGGATAGCCGAAGGCAAATTAAATGGCTGAACACCTTTATTTTTCTAACTCCTTTCACTACTTTTCAAATTAAATCTCACTTAACAAAATTAACAAGATATATAATTTTCTTGTATGTGCTGCAGGAAGAAGGCTGGGTGGTGTGCCGGGCGTTCAAGAAGAGAACAGCATACCCGGCACGCAGCATGGCGATGGCATGGGACTCCAGCTACTCCTACCGCGAGGTCAGCGTCATGGGCGCGGCGGCCGCAGAGGCGGCGGCGTTCGTGGACCCCAACGTGGCGTACGCGCAGATCAGGCGGCAGTCCAAGAGCGCGCGCTTGAAGCAGGAGGCCGAGCTGGACGGCGCCGCCGCGTTGCTGCAGTACTCCAGCCACCTGGTCGAGCTGCCGCAGCTCGAGAGCCCGTCGGCGCCGCTCGCGCCCAACCCGAGCCAGGCGTCGTCGGCCGATGAGGTGGACGGCGCCGACAGCGGCAGGCGGGGCAAGAAGGCGCGGTACGACAGGATGGCCACGGACTGGAGGGCGCTCGACAAGTTCGTCGCGTCGCAGCTCAGCCCCGCGGAGTGCGGCGGCGGCAGCTTGGAGGCCACGGCGTCGGTGGCCGCCGCCAATAATGTGGGCTCGCAGCTGGACCACGGCGAGGATGATGACATGGCGGAATTGCTGTTCCTCAACAGCGACGGGAGGGAGGAGGCGGAGAGGTGGACGGGGCTGCTCGGCCCGGCCGGCGGGGACGGCGACTTTGGACTCTGCGTGTTCGAGAAATGAGTGGAGGGGGGCGGCGCGCCGTGCGCGTGCGCGTGCAGGCGGTGGCGCGGATGCATGCATATGGGGATGGTGCATGTGATATATTATATGGTTATAGCTGAAAGTTGGTGCTCTTTTTTTTCCTTCTCTTCTACTTCCTTTTCCTTTGTATGTTTCTCATCAACAAATGTGATTGTAATGTTCATCTGTCTCTGTGCAGAGTCATAAGATGCATGGCATTAATTCAGGCCGATGTGATTGTCTTTCGGTTGATGTGACCTAACACGCATATACCACTTCTGGTTTTTGTCTCGTCACCAGCTACGGCGTAGAAATAGTAGAATATTGTACACACAATAGTCTTCGCAAGGTACGCCAAGAAGAAAAATGCTTAATTCATATCCCCTTCAAAAGAAAAAAAATGCTTAAGAGTTTCCATGCATATACAACAATATGCGTTTTGAATAGTAGTCTGCGTCTAACAGTATAGTGAATCTTTTTTTTATTAAAAATGGTATTTATCTTGGAGTGAAATGCAGTAGTCTTTAAAATTTTATTGATCCTCATCTGGATCCATAGAACTCTGAAAATGAGGATCTGTCCTTAATCCCTCACCAATAGTGTTCACTCCCTCCAAGTGGAAATCTAGCTAGGTTATGAAACATTAGACCTTTAGATCCCCGTGTAAAGTTTTTGAAATGGAATCTTTTCACATTTGAAATATTAAACATAGACTAATTAAAAAAATAATTGCAGATTCCATCCGTAAATCATGAGACGAATCTAATGAGCTTAATTAGTCCGTCATTAGCATATGTTTACTGCAGCACTACTGTAGCAATTTATTATCTAATCACGGACTAATTAGGGTCATTAGATTCGTCTCACGATTTACAGTCCATTTGTGTCATGCGATTTCTTTTTCGATTATATTTAATGCACTATGCATGTGTTCAAATATTGATGTGATTGATGTGTAAAAGTTTTGACGGGTAACTAAACCAGGCCTTAAATGACAATCTAAGTCATCACTGAGCGAATTACTAGCTAGTTTAATGGACAACATCCTTACTTCGACAATGACCAGTGAAGATTCTAAAAAGTGCATTTCACACTTTAACTTGTCTAATACCATGGCTAAAGACAAAATTCAGTTTAGGACTCGGTACTCGAATTACCCATGAGCAAGTGTTACTATGAAGATCATTCCTGTCAACTTGAACGAAGGTATAAAAACAAGATCAAGAACGGAGCAGAATTTGTCCCTGATAGACATTATAATATATATATATATATATATATCTATGGTCTTAGAATGAGTGCAGTTGCAAACACTTTACATTTTTCAACAGAGATATCATACATGCCGCTAAGATATATAGTTCATTGTTATCGTTCATATTTTTAGTGATTCAAGAAAACTTTTTCTGATGTAAATTAATATATGGAGCTCAAACCGATGCGCCGATGCATGACATAGTATATTTTGAAAGAGTTGTTACCTTAATTGAAGAATATCTCAAGCGAGCGCCTGAATCCAAACTCCGTGATGACTTCTAGAGATCGCGTACAGTGCGTTCCACACACAGATGCTTCCTTTTCCTTGGTATCGTTCAAATCAAGAAGGCAACAAACAGCTAGTGAGCAAATGAGAATCAAGTCTGGTGATGGAAGAAAATATTTCAGGCTAGCATTCATTTGTTCTGGAGATGGAGACGAATAAATCAAACGCATCATTTCCTGATCCTGGCCTGTTCACTGTTCTTCATCAGAAACGGAATCTCCTACGCGATCTGGATCGAAGATTAGGAAGAACCCGATCAACAGCAGAACCCGGCGCAGCACCAACGCGGCGGGGGGGCGGCGGCCGGTTTCGCCGAGGAGGTTAGGGCATCCAACGAGTCGCGACCAGTGAATGCATATGGGGCCTTGATGACAAAGCCAGAAGCGGCCTTACTAACAATTAAGACGGCCCATTTACCGTTCGGCCATGTTCGGGGCCTGGTGGTATTAGAAGCCCGCTTCACAATTCCGGGCTCCTCGGCCCAGTTGTGTTTCCAGTCTTCTCGGCCGGCCGGTTCCATCCACCATCGGTCCAGCACATCGGAGGGAGGAGCAGCGGATCTCCGGTGAGGTCGAGGGATGGCGAACGGCGGCGGCTACGGGTGGGCCCTCGCTGCAGGCTTCAACGCCGCGCTCGCCGCCATCTCCGCCAAGTTCTTCGCTACTCTGGTACCTCGACACCCACCTACCCCCTCCTCCCTCTCTACCGCTCGCTCTCCCTATACGATCTCAGATTTCTTTTTGGCTCGGCGTTGGAGCTTCGGGCTAGTCAATTTGCTTGGATGATGAGTTCATGGTCATGATTATGAATTGCTTGTGATCCCAAATGTGTGCCGGAGAATTTGACTTTAGAATTGACCCTCTCAGTTTGATGAACACAAATGGAATCACATGAAGAAATTAGGCGCTGACTTTCATGATGTGCTAGAGTATTAATGCGTTTCAATTCGTGAACACTGTAGGGGTGGGCTAGAAGCAGGTTGAATGCTGAGGTGGAGGGGAGAGAATAGGAGAGAGAGAAGAAGTGAGCTGGCTGCTCACATCCGTGCATGTGGTTAAGTGCGTGGACGGTGCTTTCACGCTAGCGATATCTGCGACAAGACAAGTGCAGATCAATTGGGCTTTCGACAGATCGACTAGGAACCGAGCGAGTGCGGAATAGCGTGGAAAGGCTTTTACCCGTTGAAGGAAACATCTTGAGGAGCTTTCAGTGAGCCGATCCTCACTTTGTAAAAAGTAGCTTACCAACAAGGAGCAACAGCTCGTGATTCGAAGTGCTGTAGGGCAAAATAGGCTGCTGATTTTAGCAGTGAAGTAGCGGTCGGAACCGTACGTGTGACAAAGAAAGAACGGTAGATACCATGCTCTTCTCCGTTTCATCTGCACCGTTGCAGAGCGTACGCGAGAATGCCGTGTCCCCTTTGTTTGCATTCTTCATAGAAGGTCGCGTTATCTGTCAGGTTGCAGCTTCTTCTGATCCTTCAGGTGGAGAGGAGCCAGTGAGCAACACCATGATTGCCGCGGAGGTAGCGATGTGTGGTTAAGCCGCCATCAAATCTCAATCAGGCGGCATCGACGTCCAACAACAGCCGGGAGGGAAAGAAAATTACTGGCGTGGACTAGAGAAGGCCCAAAAGGATTGATTTGAGTGGCCGCGGATTTGAGTTGTCACCTGAAATATTCCCGGGCCCAGCTCGCCGTCCCAGCAGTTTCTGTTGCCGAAACTGCCAATGGCAGGGAAGCAAAATGGTGGGCAGCCATACATAGAACAGGAGCACGAGCGTCGTCTATCCCAAGCAGCTTTTGGCACGGTGGGCTCGCTTCGCTGCTGTGAACAGATGTAACGCAACACACAAGTCAGCATCAGTGGTGGTTCGTTCGCGCTAGGGCAAATATGCTTGTTTCTTTTTTTTTTTTCTTTTGATCGATTGGGTAGCCTCACCTTTCTTGATTCCGATTTTGGAGGCTAGCCCGAGGAATCCGCTCAGCATTGTCGATTTGTTTATATAGGATTATCTGTTTTATCCTAGGTTCAATAATAGTAGTGTCGGTTTTAGTTCAAAAAAAAATAGTGGCAGTGTGCCGTAAACTGATGGATGGACACCCCAAATTCATAGCAGTGTATTATGCGTTCACAATAGTCTACAGTTTAGGGCACTTGTTAACCACTAGAAATTCAGAATTTTTATCTGTAGAGCAGTACTCCTTGCAGAAGGAATGGAGCGAGGAACGAGCATTACCTGACAAAATAGCACGGAGGACCCAGAAGAAGGCCAGACAGAACACACGCTTGGCTTCGCTTCCTTCCAGGATTCCAGCGCCCACCACGTGCTGAGGAAGGCTCGAAACCTGCGTGGCGCACGCGCACCGGCACCACAGCTCAAGTACTCCACCAGACTGCGTCACACGGTTCCCCGCCTCCGTGCTCTGTCCTTTGACGTAGTACACGACACGATACGACGAAACGCTCCGTCCGAGGCGGGCAGGGCAAGCATGCCCAGCTGGCTGGATGAGGCGGCGGGCGCGCCAGCGACTTCAAAGCTGGTCGTGATCTGACGTGGGAACAAACTCAGCACAGCTGGAGTAGTAAAACCCCGGTGGCGCGTCGCGTGACTGCGAGAGGCCCTGGACTGGCCTGGCCCGGGGTTGGCGTCACCAGATAACCCCGCCCACATGACCCCTCCCCAGCTGCGCTGCGCTGCTGCCCTTCAATTCAATCCCCCGCGTGTTCCCACCTTACCGTATATTCACTGGGCGCCCGCCACCAGTCGACCCAAGTCGCTCCACGTAGTCATGGCGCAGCGAGAGGCGGCGGCGGCGGCCAAGGCGGCAGGCGGCGCCGGCGCCGCCGGGAGGCCCGCTGGGCACGTCGTCGACCTGGAGACGAGCGGGGAGCGGGTGGCGGGGCGAGAAGGGTGGGCGGCCGCGGCGGCTGTGGCGGGGGTGGGGCTGGCGGGGGCCGGCGTGCTGGTGTGGTGGGCGCTGGCGTTCCACCCGGCGCACCAGCAGCTCTGGATGGTGCCCGTCGGCCTCGTCCTCCTCGGCACGCCGCTCGTCGCCTGGCTCTCCCTCTTCGCCTCCGGCGCGGGACGCTGGCTCGGCCGCCTCCGCGACGGCGACGGCCGCCCGCCCGGCGCCGCACCCGCCGTGGTCCCGGAGAGATGAACCGTCCATCCATGCGCGGCCGCCGGCGTGCATGCAGATTGAGTAGGGTTGGCTCTTGGTCTTGGCTCTTGGGTGTACATTTTTTCTCCCCGCTCTTTGTTTGGTTATTGTCATGGCCGTCGGAATGTGAATCGGAAAAACATTTTGCTAGCAGCACTACGGGAGTTTACCTACTGATTTGCAGATGCTTCGGTTGGTTGTTTAGCAGATTTTTTGGTTGGCTGGCAGCCGTTCAATAACGCGGGATTTCCATTTGAATACGAAATCCCCCCGCCCCTCCAGAATTTGCACTTGAAAATGAAAGAAATTCGACTGAAATTCCGCGTGACACATATACATACCTTTTTTCACATGGATTTGAGTTTGCCAGGTAAAGTTAAATGAAATATATATGTGGCTCAATTCTAGCACTGCTATCTGCACTGTCAGGCTCATAGAAACTTTTAAAATAGTGGTCTCGTTACTTGTTGCGGCGGCGATCGGGCGATGTGCATCACGATGAATCAAGTTTGAATGGTTGCAAACCCAAAATGTCACGGGAAGCGAAGGTGGTCTGTGGCTCTTTGATTGTATCTAGCGTGACATCTTGAATGGACGTCTTGGGCATTGTAGATCATGATAGCCGAGGCAAGTGGACGGACGGCGAGAGGTTCATCAGCTGCCAGCCAGACTACGGGTCCTCTATATATATTCTTTTAAGTGGTAGGAGTGAGCATTTAGCAGACGCAGGCATGATGGCTACCTGTCTCCGCTAATCTTGCTCCATCCACAGGCCACAGCAGCCGTTGGTCGCCTTCAATCGTGCAGGCCCTCGGCGTTGGCTTCGATTCCGGCGGCATCCCCGGCCCAGGCTGATGAATTCTCTGCTCCCTCTCGCTCTGCTGTGGTCTGCATCTGCCACTCCTTTCGAATGTTCGATCTCGGATTGTGATAGGATTTGGACGAAAGCTTTGTCGGGTTCTTCAGCTGCCAAGGATCTAGACATGGCATGCAACATGCAAGCGCGTATATATGGAATGTGAGTTTGGATCAGAATCGGATGAGGAAGACGGTTGCACCGCATCGACGTGAGCACGGAATGAGAATGGGCATCTGATCCTGTCAAAGCTTGGTCAGAGAAAAGGGGCGGTTAGGTTCGTTCGGCGCTCTCCTCTGTATGTAGCCTGCGTAACGGACAGGGACAGCCGAGGAGGAATCTGATGATCTCAAGCACCCCCCACTTCCACTTGACGATCCTACTACTCCACTTGACATCACTAGGTCTTGGTCCTGGCTCCTCATGTTTGCAGCCGCTTGAAAATGTGGAGCAGCATCTCCTTCACGAAGCCACCACCAGCTGCTATGACATATCTGTTGCTGATGGGATAAGTCTTTGTACTGTTAGTCTTTATGGTCCTCGGCATGGTGCTCTTGCTGCCCCAACAAGAACAGCATCTACCAGGACAGCATTTAGCATCTCATACTAGCTTTTAGGACAGCATCTTAGACTTGCTTTTAGGACAACATCTAGGATAGCATCTTAGACTAAGCATCACTAGCTTTTAGACTAGCATCTTGGCATATGCTTGGCTGTATTGGCCAGCTATAAATATGTAACCCCAACCTCTCGGGTTGGCATGACATTGTGTGAGAAGTAAACCAGAAAAATTGCCCCAACTCCTAGTGTCATCGTCTCGATGAGAGTAAAAGTTTCGATTCTAACAACTGGTATCGGAGTCGTTCTTTCCTGCAGCCTGAACATCTCATGTTCCTCTCCCTTCCACATCTCCTTTCGCTCTCAGCCAGCAGCAACAACACCTGCTATTTCTGCTCACCTCTCCTCCCCTGCACAGACAAGCAGCAGCAGCAGCACGTCTGAGGCAACCTTCTCCCCACGCAGCAGCCCCCCATTAGCACGTCATGTCTGAAGGGGAGTCTCAGCGCTCGGTCGCCTCAAGCGTGCGGCACTGGCAGGAGGCCGAGGTCGCCGCGGCAGAGGAGCGCGAGCAAGCGGTGGCAGCAACTGCAGCGACGGCGGCAAGGGCGGCAAGGCTGGCAGCGGCGGAGCTGGCAGCAGCAAGGGCGGAGGTGGAGGCAGCGGCAGATGCGGTGGCGGAGCTCGAGGTTCTGCGCGGCAGCAGCTCCGATAGCTCTGCCTCCGCCGACGGCGGCACCGACGTGGATCTCGGGCTGGTAAGGGAAACAGCTCGCGAGCGGACGAGGCTGTGGGCAGCTGCGCACCCCCACGGGGGTGGTGGCGACGGCCCAGATGGGCGCGGACGCGCCGGCGGCGCTCCAGGCGGGGGGCGGGCGCGGCGGCGGCAGCCCAGACAGGCGCGGACGCGCCGGCGGAGCCCCAGGCGGGGGCGCGCACGATGGCGGTGCTCCCGGCGACGGCCCTCGTCGGCGCCATGGCTACCATGGCGTCCAGGCGGTGGTCAGGGACCTTGGTCCCAGTGGTGGATGGCCTACCCTCACCAAGACCAACTACGTCGAGTGGGCCGCGGTCATGAGGGTGAGGCTCCAGGTGCGGCACATGTGGGAGGCAGTCCGGTACGGCGATGTCGACTTCAATGAAGATCGACGGGCGCTGGATGCTCTCATCGCTGCAGTCCCGACCGAGATGCAATTCACGCTTTCCAAGAAGCGGACCGCCAAGGACGTCTGGGACGCCATCGCTGCGGCACGCATCGGCAACGACCGCGCACGCAAGTCCACACTGCAGGCACTTCGTAAGGAGTAGGAGAACCTGGCCTTCAAGCCAGGTGAGGATATTGATAACTTTGCTCTCCATCTCAACACTCTACTGCAGAACATGGTGCAGTACGGCGATGACACCTACGACGAGGAGAGAGCTATCGAGAAGCTCTTTCGGTGCGTCCCCGAGAAGTACAGGCAGATCGCTCGCTCGATCGAGTCTCTGCTGGACCTCTCTACGATGACAATCGAGGAGGCGATAGGTCGCCTCAAGGTCGTCGACAGAGATGAGCCACATCCTCTCTCGGGGCCTATCACCATTGGCGGGAAACTCCATCTCACTCGAGAGTAGTGGGAGGCATCCCAGGGTGGCGGGAGGAAGGGGGAGTCCTCTTCCTCGACAGGCGGCTGCAAGCGCGGCAAGCCGCGCGGAGGCGCCCAGGTCGGGGCGCGAGGACGTACCGAGGGTGGCGCTCGTGGAGGCGCCCAGGGCGACGCCGCCGGCGCACGCAAGCCGGCACGAGACGACACCTGCCGTAACTGCGGCGGGGTTGGTCATTGGGCCAGGAACTGTCGACAGCCACGACGTGGCCAGGCCCACGTCGCGCAGGTGGAGGAGGAGGAGTCGGCTCTCCTTCTGGCACACGCAAGCATCGAGCTACCTCCAGTGGCATCGGCCGCAGCAGCTCTCCTCCACCTTGATGAGTCGAGGGCACACGCCTTTCTCGGCGATGCCTCCAACAATGACAAGATTGATGGGTGGTGCCTCGACACCGGCGCCACCCATCACATGACCGGTCGGCAGAAGTTCTTCTCCGAGCTTGACTCCAGCATCCGAGGCTCCGTCAAGTTTGGGGACGCCTCCGGCGTAGAGATTAAGGGTGTCGGCTCCATTATCTTCACCGCCGGGTCTAGTGAGCACGGACTGCTCACCGGAGTCTACTACATCCCCGCGTTGAGGAACTCTATCATCAGCTTGGGACAGGTGGATGAGAACGGTTCGCGCGTAACGATTGAGGACGGAGTCATGAGGATTTGGGATCATCATCGTCGCCTTCTTGCCAAGGTAATCAGAGGCACGAATCGACTCTAAATCCTTAAGCTGCAGGTGGCACAATCTCTCTGCCTCGCCGCTCGTCGGGATGACGAAGCGTGGCAGTGGCACGAGCGCTTCGGGCACCTTCACTTCGAGGCCCTGAAGCGGCTCAGTGACACGAAGATGGTGCGAGGCCTGCCATGCCTCGACCACGTGGAACAGTTCTGCGACGTCTGCGTGATAACGAAGCAGAGGCGGCTCCCCTTTCCCCAGCAGACGAGCTTCCGAGCTAAGGAGCGGCTCGAGCTCGTGCACGGGGACTTGTGTGGCCCGGAGACACCGGCCACACCGGGAGGACGACGTTACTTCCTGCTGCTCGTCGACGACCTCTCCCGCTACATGTGGGTGATGGTCCTCGGCAGCAAGGGAGAGGCTGCGGACGCCATCAGGCGCGTGCAAGCTGTTGCGGAGGCGGAGTGCGGCCGCAAGCTACGTGTGCTGCGCACCAACAACGGTGGTGAATTCACGGCGGCTGAATTCGTGTCGTACTGCGCTGATGAGGGCATTCAGCGCCACTACTCCGCGCCGTACAGCCCGCAGCAGAACGGCATCGTCGAGTGGCGCAACCAGACGGTTGTGGGGATGGTTCGGACCCTCCTCAAATAGAGGGGGATGCCGGCTGTCTTCTGGGGAGAGGCGGTGGTGACAGCTATCTACATCCTCAACCGCTCGCCCACCAAGGCCCTCGATGGCAGGACACCGTACGAGGCTTGGCATGGGCGCAAGCCGGCGGTCTCCCACCCGCGGGTCTTCGGCTGCCTCGCGTTTGCCAAGGAGGTTGGCCACATCGTCAAGCTCTACGACAGGAGCACTTCAGGGGTGTTCATCGGCTACACGGAGGGCTCGAAGGCCTACCGCATTCTCGACCCCGAGACACAGCGTGTGCGCACGGCTCGACACCGACGTACGAAGACTTCACTGTCGAGTATGTCCACTTCGAGGGAGCTGGGGGAGAGGGCAGCTCCTCCTCACCGAGCGTGCCTACCCCAGTCCCCGAGTCTCCACCGACTCCGGCGCCCTCTACTTCGGCAGCGGCACGCTCTCGAGCCACGACTTCGACTGCGATGAGCTCTTCACCGATTCCACCACAGCCGGCGACCCCACGGCCTCCAGCACCACCAGCTACCCCTCCGGGCACGCCTACTCCAACACCAGCCCGTGCCGAGCATAGCTCAGTGGAGTTTGTCACTCCTCTCTCCCACGACGAGGAGCGCATCGACGCGTATCACGACGGCGAGCCGTTGCGGTACCGCACAATGGAAGACCTTCTCGGCGACCAGCCGGTGCCAGGACTGGTGCCTCACGACCTGGAGGCGCAGTTGCACCTTGCATGCGACGACGACGAGCCTCGGTCCTTCGCAGAAGCCGAGAGACACACTGCATGGCGTGCCGCGATGCAGTTGGAGATGGACGCGGTTGAGAAGAACCGCACTTGGAAGCTTGCTGACCTTCCTCGCGGTCACCGTGCGATCACCCTTAAGTGGGTGTTCAAGCTAAAGAGGGACGAAGCCGGCGCCATCGTGAAGCACAATGCCCGCTTGGTGGCACGAGGTTTCGTGCAGCAGGAGGGGATTGACTTCGATGATGCCTTCGCCCCCGTGGCACGGAATGAGTCTGTGCGACTCCTCCTTGCGCTAGCCGCCCAAGAGGGCTGGCGCGTTCATCACATGGACGTCAAGTCGGCGTTCCTTAACGGCGATTTGAAGGAGGAGGTCTACGTACACCAGCCGCTGGGTTTCGCGATCCCCGGCAAAGAAGGCAAGGTACTACGCCTGCACAAGGCTCTCTACGGCTTGCGGCAGGCACCGAGGGCATGGAATGCCAAGTTGGATTCCACGCTCAAGGGGATGGGCTTCGAGCAAAGCCCGCACGAGGCGGCTATCTACCGGCGGGGCAATGGAGAAAATGCCCTGCTGGTGGGTGTCTACACCAACGACTTGGTGATCACCGGCACCAAGGATGCGGAGGTGGCGGTGTTTAAGAAAGAGATGAAGGCCACCTTCCAGATGAGTGACCTGGGACCTCTCTCCTTCTACCTGGGGATCGAGGTGCACCAGGATGACTCTGAGATCACGCTTCTACAGACCGCCTACGCCAAGCGCGTCGTTGAGCTGGCTGGGCTCACCGACTGCAACCCAGCTCTCACTCTGATGGAGGAGAGGCTGAAGCTGAGCCGCGACAGCACGACGGAGGAGGTGGACGCTACGCATTACCGGCGTCTTGTGGGGAGCCTTCGCTACCTCGCCCACACATGGCCGGACTTGGCATTCTCTGTCGGCTACGTTAGTCGGTTCATGCAGTGACCGACGACGGAGCACCAGCAGGCTGTGAAGAGGATCATCCGCTACGTTGCGGGGACTCTCGACAACGGTCTCTACTACCCGAGGTGTCCTAGGGAGGCACACTTCATCGGGTACAGCGACAGCGACCACGCCGGCGACATCAACACCAGCAAGAGCACAAGAGGGATCCTCTTCTTCCTCGGCAAGTGCCTCGTTAGCTGGCAATCAGTCAGGCAGCAGGTGGTGGCCCTGTCCAGCTGCGAGGCTGAGTACATAGCAGCCTCCACCGCTTCGACTCAGGCGCTCTGGCTCGCTCGACTGCTCAGTGATCTTTTCGGAAGAGACACTGAAGCGGTGGAACTCAAGGTGGACAGCAAGTCCGCTCTGGCCCTGGCAAAGAACCCCGTTTTTCATGAACGGAGCAAGCACATCCGGGTGAGGTACCACTTCATCCGAGGCTGCTTGGAGGAAGGGAGCATCAAGACGAGCTACATCAACACCAAGGACCAGCTTGCGGACCTGCTCACCAAACCCCTTGGAAGGATCAAGTTTCTTGAGCTTTGTTCCCGGATCGGAATGGTCCAACTTTCCCACAAGACGACGCACAAGACTTAGGGGAAGAATGATGGGATAAATCTTTGTATTGTTGGTTTTTGTGGTCCTCGGCATGGTGGTCTTGCTGCCCAACCAGGACAACATTTAGCATCTCAGACTAGCTTTTAGGACAGCATCTAGGACAACATCTTAGACTAGATTTTAGGACAGCATCTAGGACAGCATCTTAGACTAAGCATCACTAGCTTTTAGACTAACATCTTAGACTAGCATCTTAGCATATACTTGACTGTCTTGGCCAGCTATAAATATGTAACCCCAACCCCTCGGGTTGGCATGACATTGTGTGAGAAGTAAATTAGAAAAATTACCCCAACACCTAATGTCCCCGACTCCAAATGTCATCCTATCGGATGAGAGTAAGAGTTTCGATTATAACATTTGCTGCGTCACTCACCTACTACCTCTCTAGCATGTAGCAGAATTCAATCGGTTTCCATGTTTGATTGTTGTGTCCCCTTCTTTCTTGGGATGATGACACTGCATGCCACGCTGCCGTTGGAAATGGAAGCGGCGGCAGAGGCCTCTCTGCGTCTGCGGGTTCCGATGCCTCCTGCTGGCTACTCCAAATGGAAGCTGCTCCGGTTTCGAGTTACGATGACGCTGCCCGCGATCACGCACGCATGCGAGCGCGGAGTCACGGGCGGGGGGAGCCGGGGAGCGACGGCGAGCGCATCCGGGCGCGCGCGGCCCAGGGCCGGTGCCACCCCGGGGCAGCCGCAACCAGGAAAGCGACTAGCTGGCTGCCCTTGCTTTCCAGTATCCCTTTCCATGGCCAGGGACGTGGAGGTTGACCGCTCACGAGTATGATGATGTGCACGTTGTTGTTCCGGCTGCTGCTGCTGCTGCCGATCCTTGTTTCCTCCTGTTGCTTGCCAGTTGGGGCTTCGAGTTGGTCTTCGTTTCTTTATATAAAAGGGAGGGACCAATGAAATTCCATTGAAACCTTATAGACGTGTGCCCATGCATATCTGTGATTTTGTCGCAGTAGTATATGAGCATTCAACAGGACAGGACGCAGACGACCGTGCGCTGCCATCGCGCGCACTGTTGTTGGATCACGGCATCTTGGAACGAAACCAACTGAAAAAAATGGAAATGAAGCTGTAGCAGCGGAAGTGATCTTATAGGGGTGTGTGATACCTGACGAATCAAGCGAGTCCCCCCCACCTTTTCTTTTGAACTGAGCCATGGCCCATGGGCTAGAACCTTCCTTCCTGGACTGTAAATCTCTACCCTTCCTTCAATTCCGAGGTCGTGCATGGGCCACTAGCTTGTTGAATCAGGTTTAGGGGTCGCATGCTGCTACCTTTGCCTAGTCTTCTTCCCCCCTTCTTCTTCTGCTACTTCTCATGTAAGACGCTGGCTGGTATTTCCGTTCATCCTAATGGGAATGGGGGATCGACCTCGATTCAAAAAAAAAATGGCCAACGGGCTAGGCCTTTTATTTTGGGTGGTTGTGGGCTATTTGACGGCATATATGATGGGCCTTCTTCCATAGGCTGGGCTTATTTTACTCAGTTGCTAGACCAGGCTGGCGCGGGAATTAGCAGGTCGGACTTCCGTCAGCCAAGAAGAAACGCGGCCCACTCAGCCTCCGTCTTGATTTTTTTTTTGTTGTTGTTGTTGAAGGAGCCTCCGCCTTGTTGGTCAGAATCAAAATGGCCAGTTTGAGACAGAAAATTCGACGCGAAAAACTCGTGAAAATACAAACCCCTCTCAGATGAAGTGATTCTTCCCTCCCTCCATCTTGCTTCTTCCCAGTAGAGTTAACTGATCCAGGGCTCCAGTTTTGCAGCTCGAATGATTCTGCTGCGGCAGCGTCCTCCTGCAGCTCTAGAAGGGCAAGGCCGGGTCAGAACCATGAGCCTGAGCTAGCTGCAAAATGTGTGAAGTACAAAGCATCCGCGTCGAACCGAACATCTCGCAAGAGGACACACGCATAGAAAGCCACACATCGAGCTCGAGCTCTCCCTCCTCCTGTCTCCTGGAGCCAAGGTCCCCGTCACCATAATCCACGTTGCGGCGGCCCAAAAAGTCATCCAAATCAACCAGCTGAGCGCAATAATGCCTGCCCACCTGATAAATCAATCGTAATCCATGGCCGCCGTGAGCGAGACACTGGCGAGATAAGGCGCGCCAAGGTATGGCCCATACCGGCGGCCTGTGTTGCGTGTGGGGAGCTGTAGCGGCAGCGCGGCCGAGTAGACGTTGGACGCTCGCTCCGTGATTGATCGGGTGGTGGACTGGTGGAGTGGAGGCAGGCGGCCACTCGCCCTCGTCACCGTATCGATCGACGATCGTACCCCGGGTCCCAAGCCAGCGACGCGCACTGGCGCCTGGAGGATCGGATCGGAGGCCGTGTTACTCGTGTGCTACATCTTGCCGGCACCGGTCATTCTACCGCGTGTGCGTGGTGGTGAGTGGAGTAAGCGGAGTCGTGCCGCGCAGTGCAGCCGCCCGTGTCGCGCCAGGAGAGGAGAACCGCGAGTGCAGAGCCTCCGATCGACTTGCCTGTTCCGCCGGGCAGGATGGCGGAGTCCGCGGCGCCCAAGCCGGCGGCGGCGGCGGGGAGGAAGACGCGGGTGGGGCCGTACGAGCTCGGGAAGACCATCGGGGAGGGAAGCTTCGCCAAGGTCAAGCACGCGCGCGACTCCCGCACCGGCGCCGTCTGCGCCATCAAGGTGCTCGACCGCAACCACGTCCTCCGCCACAAGATGGTCGAGCAGGTCCGCCATCCCTCGCTCATCGGAATCCTGTCCTTTATTCCCAGTAATCAATTCGAATCCTACCAGAATGAATTAAAAAAACAATAGGCCTAGCATAGGAAGATCTTTCTGTAATTTATGACGTCGCTGTCATGCTCCAGATTCTGCTCTCTTGGGATTGGGATTGCTTGTGATGGGGGGAAATCGTGAGTCCGGTACTCCGGTGTCCCGTCCGTGCTTAAGCTTCTGATTGATGCTGTTGCGAATCAGATTAGAGGGGGGGGGGGGGGGTCGAATTCTGATTGGAAATTGTGACCTTATTATGATCACCAAATCAGATATAGGAAACATTCTGACTCGAGGAACAATGATCCACGCTTTCTGACGATGCTTGTCAGGAGTTTCTCTCAACACATTTTACCGAAAGAAAAAAAAATCTGCTATCGTGTCGTGATGAAATACCAATATACTAGCATCAGATGTCTTCTCTCTATTGGTTTGAACCGTGCTGCCTTCTGCGTAACTTGAGCTTGGAATGTGAACCCTCACTACTTGTTTCACTTTCAGATCAAACGGGAGATTTCGACTATGAAGCTAATCAAACATCCCAATGTGGTCCAGTTGCATGAGGTATCCTGCAATATTTGTGGAGACACGACAATATAGATTTCATTACCTTTTGATCTTCCATCTCACTGAATATGTGTGCGTTTGATAGGTTATGGCTAGCAAAACAAAGATATACATGGTTCTTGAATTTGCTGAAGGAGGGGAGCTTTTTGATAAGATTGTACGGCCCTCAAACTTCGCCTGATATTGTTACTCATTAGTCATTACTGCTTTGAGCTTACCTGTGCCCCCAAAAGAAAACACGTGAGCTTAGTTTTTGAGACTCTGGCACGTATGTTTGTTGAGGTCACTTATTCATTCATGACATCTTGATAATTTAGGTCAATTCTGGGAGGCTAGGTGAAGATGAAGCAAGGAGATACTTTCATCAACTTATAAATGCGGTTGATTACTGCCATAGTCGAGGAGTTTACCATAGAGACCTGAAGGTTTGTCCAATTATTCTGCTATCTTTTTGATGCGTTATTCCTCAATTATAGATGCTATGCGGTACACTTCCCAATTCATGGATGTCTCATGTTCCTTTTGCAGCCAGAAAATTTGCTTCTTGATTCAAATGGATCTCTTAAAGTTTCAGACTTCGGACTGAGTGCCTTTGCGCCACAAACAAAAGTATGATCTCTATCTATTAGAAATTTGCACTTTGCATGTTCAATAGTTAAGCCATTTTGTTTCTATATGAGGGTGATGCATTTTGGATTTATGCAGCATCGTCCGGGTCAATCGACTTAACTTTCTACCTTCTCTAAAAATATATTCCAGGAATAGACGAGTAAATAAAAAGAATTTCCATTAACTCTTGTGTTGATCTATTAGGAGGATGGGCTTCTGCATACTGCTTGTGGAACGCCAAACTATGTTGCACCTGAGGTGAATTTCTCGCCTTTCATTAGTTATCGGCTTATTTTGTTGCAACCTTGTGTGATTAATGTGCTTCAAGATGTGTAAGCATCGGACTGTTACTGCAGGTGCTTGCCGATAAAGGTTATGATGGTATGGCTGCTGATGCATGGTCCTGTGGCATAATCCTATTTGTTCTTATGGCCGGATATTTACCCTTTGATGATTCTAATCTTTCGAGGCTGTACAAACTGGTGAGTTTGTGTGATAGATTTAGAATATTAGTTTGTCTTGTGAAACTCACTGGTAATTTTAGGATGATTTTCTTTTATGATTTCCTCTGCAGATCTGCCAGGAAAATATTTCTTGTCCGCCATGGTTCTCTCCCAGTGCAAAGAAATTCATTAAGCGCATTATTGATCCTAATCCTGATACGGTAAGTGTGAATTAAGAATGTGCCTTTTGAATATCTGCTGCCCTTTTTCAAAATTATCCATTGTGTTGTTGCCACTAGCCAGTAGACCACTACCAGTCATCCGAATTATTATCTTCCTAGAAGTAAACTATCATCACTGTTCGAGAAAATGGTTGTTTTATTCTGCAGAGGATAACAATTGCAGAAATTTTGGAAGATGAATGGTTCAAAAAGGACTATAAACCACCACGTTTTGAACAAGGTGAAGATGTTAGCCTTGACGATGTTGATGCTGCATTCAACGATTCAGAGGTATAATACAGACTAAGGGTTCATTTTTCACTTGCAATTAACTAGAAAATCTTCCCAGAAATATTATGTGTTCTAAAAACGCTCCAGTGTTCTATTTCGCACTCATATTATTGACAGCCGTTGTTGTATGTTGAATCTTGCTATCTTCGTTTTGTTTCGTAAGACCGGATTGAGAATATCTAAGGCAGGGTGGAACTATTCTCATTCTTATTTCTGAGTCACTCAAATGTCTTGAGATTTTCATAATGGATATAGGCTGTCCCCTAAAATATCAGATTGGTCTACATCTCAGTTAAAGGATATATAGTTTTTACATATAGGCACCGCCTAATTGGTTGCCTTTTCCTTTTGATATAATAGGAATATCTTGTGGCGGAGAAAAGGGAGAGGCCAGAATCCATGAATGCATTTGCTCTTATTTCAAGATCACAGGGCTTCAACCTTGGAAATCTTTTTGAGAAGGAGATGATGGTGAGTCCATAGAGATTTCAATTTACTATTTTCTCAGTTTGGAATGTGTTAAAGATTAGTTTCAAGGGGCCATTCCATTCAGAAGCAGATGGTAGGTGGTTGGTCGTCTATTATTTCCCCAATTTCTGAATTTGTTGCAGTCTTGAAGATTAGCATGTTGAAGTGTTACTAATGTAAGCCTAGTCAGAAAGCAGACAGGGCAACTAAACCAAGATGGAAAGAAATTGTAATTTCAGTACACCTTTTTCTTGATTCCTTACTAAGGCAAGTCTTTTTTAAATAGGGAACGGTAAAGCGGGAAACATCCTTTACATCTCAATGTACAGCACAAGAGATCATGTCTAAAATAGAAGAGGCTTGTGGACCACTTGGTTTCAATGTGCGGAAACAAAATTATAAGGTGTGTGGCATTTTTTTTATAAATGGCTAGTAATGCGTGAACTAATTTTTTCTTTGGAATTTGCATTATTTATGGAATTAATATTTTACACGTCTTTCATTTTGGACTTCCAGATGAAATTGAAAGGTGATAAGACTGGAAGAAAAGGTCATTTGTCTGTAGCAACGGAGGTACTGGCTTTAGCTCTATGTTCAGTTTTGCAACTTTGGAGTATATCTTGTTAAAATTGCATAATTCTGCATCAACTTTCTACTTTTTGTAACGAAGAAAATTTTAGGGCAATATTGAGCATAACAATAACTAATTCTATTGTCTAAGTCTTTCCCTTGCATATATCTCCATGATTTATTTTGTTTGCAGGTTTTTGAGGTTGCTCCATCGCTTCACATGGTTGAGCTTCGTAAAACCGGAGGAGACACATTGGAGTTTCACAATGTACGTTCTCAAAGTATTCTGTTTCCTGTTATTATTATTCTCAGATTGCTTCTCTTAGTACTTTCAAGTAAAATAACATATGGTTTTGTCAAAATCGCATGCAGTTCTACAAGAATTTCTCATCAGAGTTGAAAGATATAGTGTGGAATGCTGAATCTGACGCAAGTAAGAAACAGGCAAAGTAATTCCAAAGGGACCTGTTGTGTATCTTCTAAGGCCACATTTGTAGACCATCTCTTCTCTTCTAGTGATACCGCATTAGCAGTCAAAATCTCTCCGGAGTAAAAGAGAGCGCCTTTTTAATGAGTGCGATTGTACACATATCATACATGTATGACGAGGCCCTCCCTGGGATCCCCCTAATATTGTAACGGCAATATGGGATGTAAAGTAGGTATCCTGAATGCTTCGGTTGCCACCAGGGTTGAGTGTGCCTTTATTCAAATTCCAAGGTAATAGCAAATGATGGAAATTGATGTGGGAAACAAAGCTAACTGCGCAAATGTGGAGCGATTGGCCAGTTACGACCCTGGACTCTGTTATTTTTTAGGGCTCTACGCCTGAACCTGGGGGTGCATCCTGCAGATACAGGCGCAGTGCACTTGATCCTCTTGTGAGGTTCTCTGGTCCAGCGAATTTTCAGTGGGCTGAGCTGGATGTGATCCCTGCTCTGCGCAGGCTCGGTTTCGTTTGCGCCCACTCACAGGATCAGGAACTCAGGATAATTCACCACACATAAATAGTTAGAATTTTGTTTACTGACCTTTATCTGAGCACACTTGGCGTCCCTGGACCTGGAGTAGTTGCCTCTGGTATGACCAAGTGTGTACGCTGCTGGATACGGTATCAGGGCAGTAGGTGAACCATGGAGGACCTGCACGGGCGCACGGCTGCACGGGAGTTGCAGAACTCGTTATGCTGACTGAACTCGATGGAGGTAGTGGTGCGCAAGTGATCGACTACTGGGAATGAGTGAGCCAGTGAGGCTGCAGCTACCTGCCGCTGGACGTGGATCTTCGGAATTTACAAGTAAAATCGCAACATATGTTGGTGTTCAATCGGTGGGTCTGGTTGGAATTCGATAGGCTTCAAAAGCTGCAAGCTCTACCAATCCAAGTCATAGCATACCCTCTAAACAGTTCCTATCTTAAATTTAAATTTATAGGGTTAAAAGAATAAACTCTAGCAGACTCTCTACCATATCCTCTATTTTTATTTTTAGGAAGACCTTCAAATTCTTTCCTCCACCTTTCATTCCTAGGAGTCTTAAAAAGCCCTCAATTATAAATTAGAATTAAGGACTATCGTTGGAGTTGAAAAAAATTTGGAAGCATTTAATACAATCTTCATTTTGTATTTAGAGGGTTTGATTTAGGGACTATTGCTGGAGTTGCTCTAAGGGTGATAACTGCTGCTGCTTTATTTTTCTTCACCACGCTTGCATTCGTTTCTTCAAAATAGGCTGATTTTACGAGGTACCGCTAAATTTAACTAGACGGTAAAAATTACTATTGACAGTATCATGTTTTTGGTGCAATTAGCAGCGCAGTAGTATGTACAAATGCCAGATTTGACAAGGTCATTGACTTAAAACGACCATGCTAAGATGTACTTCTGGTACTGGAATAGAAGGAGGTCTTGGTCTTTCTCATCTTCATTTCTAATTTCGATAGATAAGGCTATGTTTAACATTGCTTTGGCTTTTGAAAAGCACTTATCTTCTTCTCTTCCACGATAGGTGGCTAGTCTTTTTATACAGTTTAATAAGATGAGAAAATAACATATGTATCCTTATTTAATATCTTGTTTGGTTATCATTTGCTGATTTTTGCTAGGGTGGGAATAATTAGTTTCCAAAATATCATAGGATGTCTTATATCTGGGTCTAGTACTTTAGATTTCAGAACGAAGGAAGTATATATGTACGTGTACATCTATGATCTGTCTTTAACTCTTTATCTTTTGTAGCACGCAGAAATGCTCCCAATGCCAGCCGGAATGGAATCTTTTGTTCCTAGTAGAAATTCTAACAGGCTCTTGCATTGCAAAGCCGCTCCCCTTTTATTTTCCGAGGAAATGCTGTGTATGTCGCATCGAATCTGACGCCGCATGGATGGGAACATCTGCGCCGCAGATGGCTGGAGTGCAATGATAGCAATCTGAAAAGGCGGGAGCGGTTAGCTACGGTACTAGTACAAGATAAGCAGGAGCCAGGAACAGGCGGACAGCGGCTTCTTTCGGAGCCATTCGTCAGTGGTCACTGGCCAGTACAATCACCGGAGCTCTGCCACTGATTTCCGGCGAAGAAAAAGGGAGCTTTTGATTGGCCTTCCACCATCTTCTACAGTTGCTTGACTGCACCTTGAGGCCCCTGTAACGCCCCCATCAGTACCTCCTCCGTAAGACAGTAACCTGGCTCAAGTGACAGTTAGTGTCTGCACTCTTTCAGATTCAGACGGCGGCCGGTGTTCATCTTCTTCTTCTAACGACGGCGCTGGTGTTGGACTGGACGCAGGGCTCCGTGCAAGTCTCACCAATCTGCGTGACAGCGAGGGTGGGTGGCCACTAGCCAGGCGCGGCTGATAAAAACCGCAGCAGGTAGCTGGGGTTTTCTTTTCTTTAACTCAACTGGCAATTCCATTCCCCACCCGTCGCCGTCGCCACCGACCACCGCGCGTCCGCACGCGCAGAGGGGTCAGCTTCTCCTCCGGCTCTCCTCTGTTCCTGACGCCAGGTGACGACCACCCGGACGGGAAAACGAAACCCAAGTCGAGTTCTCTTTCTCTCACTCCCCAACCAGATGCAGAACACTAGCTATGAACAGGACCTCACAGAAATCAGCCATGCTTTCGTCGCCTCAGCAGCAGCCACGCACGGCTCATGAATGACCGATGATGAGGCTCAGGGTTTCTGCTGGAGAAGAAAAGAAATAAAGATATCAAGCAGCCAAGCAAGCAGGTCGCGTTCCATTCTGATACAAACTGCTGAATCCCTTTTGGCTCTCCAAGGGGCTGCCGGCCTGTCTTCATGGGCGGCGCGGAGACGTCGGGGTCATCCGAGTCATCGGCACCGAAAAATTTGACGAAACTGGCGGACGGACAAGAGAGGCTGCGAACTGCCGACGCGGATGCGGACGCGACGTCACGGCCGGGGGGCTCTTCATTCTCTTTCTCTGCTGCTAAACAGCTCGTGTCAGGTTGGAAATCACAATTCCATCCACCTTTTTTCCAAGCTCGCCTGGTGACGGTGCCGTATTTTGCTGCTGCCTCATAAACAAACAAAGTTTACACGGTGTAGGCTGCATTGCAAGTTGCGGTTGGCTTGAGATCACGGAAGAGCCTAGCCACCTTTAATTTGGGCGACCCTTTTCCTTTTTAATTGTGTGGGTTCTCATGCTAGGTACACGGAGTACGAGTAGGTTCTGAAACCAGCCTGCGATGAAGTGCTGGCCGACTAATGATCCACGATTCAATATGGTTGCTGGTTGGGCTCAGTGGCAAAAGTTTGGTGACGATGTATGCACGAGCACGACAAATGGTCAGGCGATTCTGCAGTTTTATTTTTCTTTTCAACTAGATTTCTTACAAGTTTCCCGTGGCTGCGCTGGCTTGTCTGTTTCTTCTTTCTCTTGAAAGCGGAGAGCCTTTTATTTGCAGCCATGGATGCCGTGCCGAGCTGATTCTTTCATCCTCTTCAACGCCGCAATGGTGGTGGTGGTGGTGGTGGATTAGAGAAAGTGATTTAGGTGGCCTGACGCCGCGCTTCGCGCAGCCAGGAGAGAGACGTGTCAAACGCGATGGGACCAGACCCCACGGCGCCAGACTCTGATGACGACATGTTCAATAAAAGAATTTGGATGCGTCGGCGGCGTGCATGCTTCTTGCTTCTGAATTTTGTCCTGGTTTACCAACCTACTACGTACATCCTTATTATTCTCGTGCCAGGAAGGATTAAGGCACTAAGCAGAGTCGGTTCAAAATAATGTCACTGGATGGTCTTCAGCCAAAGGATCCTACCGGAAAACCGCACACTAGAACGATGGTCTTCCGTGCTATAGGCTGAGGCTTGATCTTTGTGGTCCTTCCAGAAATTAATTCAAAGTCACAGACCGACAATGCAGTTCCTGTCCCCTTTGAATTCAAAAGGCACGTGCAGCTAAAACAAAGGGATCTCGTGTCTGGTCTGATCGTACTAGTACATGCATGCATCAAAGGAAATTAGGAATGGAAGAACAAAACGTAGTGCGCCACATGGCCATGGTGTTCTCTTGATGATTCCCATCCCACCCCACAGGCTAGAAATCGTACGGCCAGGAGAGAATGGGAGATCTCCTCCACCAGCCCCGAATTTGCATGTCCGGTCCCAAAACCATGAAACAAACAAAATGCATCTAGTTGCGAGTGCCTGCCTGACAAAACAAAATGCCAACCAGGTTTCGTTTCTTGCATTATTGTGGTTGTGGCGCCAATCCATCCAACCATCCTGGCTATGGAAAGCAGAGTTTGAACAGCCCCCCACCTATCATGCTCATGCACCACCACACCACATGCATATTCTGGTATTCCTCCCTCCCTCCAAGGCTCCAAGAGACCAAGACTGTCCTTTATTTAACCCATCACACTCCGACTATCCCTCTTCTTTCTGCTGCCTCTCGTCGATCTCGTTGCTTCAAAGGAGAAGATCGTCGTTGATCTCGTCAGCAGCACGTAGCATCATCATCATCACAAAAATCAGCTACAGATTTACGTTGGTACGAATTGACTGCTCGCAAAAGCAAAACTAGTTTGATTTGTTTGTCTTGTCATCTCATCTCATAATAATAATACGATCGACGACGACGGATGGATGGATGGATGGGACACGTACGCGCGTTGGCTCGCCTACCTCGATCGATCTCATTCTCATGCAGCGCGAGAAAGCGGCCCGCCGGCGATCGAGGGCTTCTCCCTTCCGATTAACCTTCTTCTTCAGCAGATGGCGCAGGAGTTGGGGTTCTCCTCCATGCTCATGTTCCGCACGTAGTAGTAGGGCGGCGGCGCGTACGGGTGGTACGCCGGGGGCGGCGGGCGGTACTGGTTCATGTAGTCCGCCGTGACCATGTTCATGTACGGCGGCGGCAGCTGGTGCAGCGGGAACGGCAGCGGTGCCACCGCGGCGGGCTTCTTGCCTTCCTCCTTCTTGCCGTCGCCCTCCTCCTTCTTGCCGTCGCCCTCCTTCTTGCCGTCCCCCTCCTCCTTCTTGCCCTCGCCGTCCTTCTTGCCGTCCCCGCCCTCCTCCTTCTTGCCGTCGCCTTCCTTCTTGCCGTCCCCGCCCTCCTCCTTCTTGCCCTCGCCTTCCTTCTTGGCGCCGTCCCCCTCCTTCTTCTCCTCCTTCTTCTCCGGCTCCTTGGCGGGGCCGACGGAGTCGATGTGCGCCGCCCAGGACTTGCTGCGCAGCTTGCTCACCACGTCCACCGGGTCCACCGTGCCGATCACCGTCATCTTGTGCGCCGCCATGTCCACCGAGATGGCGTCGATGCCTGTTCAGAACAGAGATTCAGAGAAGGATGGTGGAAGAAAACTGATCCATCGATTCAGATTAAACGATGGCTGTGAGTGATGCTACCAGCCACATACCTACGAGCACGGATACGGCCTTCAGAGCCTTCTGCTTGTCCTTGTTGTCATGCAAATCCAGCCTCACCACGATTTTCTGCACACGGAAGCATCCTCATGTCATCAGAGTCGGTCGGTTTACTCTGCCTCCGAACAGGGGAAGGAAGGCAGCAGGCAATGTGTGACAAACGGGGAGGTAGCTACACTACAGGACCTAACACCTGAACAGGCAGGAAAAAGTGCAGAGAAACGACGCCGATCTTCGATTCCAAAGCACACAGAATCAACCATCCAAGAGAAGCTCAATCACGATCAGAAGTGGTACGCATCCAAGAAGAGCAGGGAGCCTCACCTTCGACATTTCTCAGAGAATAATAAGAAGAAGAAGAACGCCGGGAAGGAATGCAGAGGCGGCAGGGTGGAGTGAGGAGTGGAGAAGCCAGAGGAAAGTTAGGCGGGGGAGCGAGCTGCGAGCGTGCCGCAACACGCAACGACGTCGACGGCGAGGCGAGAGGCAAAGGGAGTGGGAGGCCGAGGCCGCCTCTAAATACCAGCGGCCGCAGCGGAGGTAGCGTTGGTGCCAAGCGCAGTGAGCAGCAGTGGCCGCGGTACAAGCCACAGCGACAGGCAAGCGGAGTGGTTGGCTGGCTGGCTGGCTAGTGGCGGCGGATGGCAGGTCTCAGCCGTGGGTGCTGAGTGACCGGTGCGCCTCGCCGCCTCGGCCGTGCCTGCCTTGGCGTGCCTGTGTGGTGTGAGCGTGACCTGACCGTGTGAGGGCGAAGCAGCAGAGGGAGCGAGAGGACATGCCGGCGCGGGGGAACAGATCAACAGAGGAGGGATGCCCACTGCGGCAGGTCCGGCGGGATCCGAGACCCCGGCCGGCCAGCCACTCCCTTTATGGCTTGTTCCGACCTGGCGCGGCACCAAAAGGGAAGGGACGAGCAGTCCACGTCTGCCCCACGCCGCCGTGCGTCCCCCAATCATTTACCCTTCATTCTGCACGCCCCCCTCCATTTCCTGCAGTACACTGCAGTGTCGTCCTCTGCTGCGTTCTCCGGTGAAACTTCTCTCCTTTTCAGGAGAAGCTAGCTACCGCGACCCTGAACTGTCATGCTTGCTCGTGTGACCCGTCGTCCTGCCTTGAGCTTTTTCTGCCGTAGATTCACGCTGCCATTGGTATCTAGTGGTTCTGCTTCCTCTCCTCTGGATGCTTGCGCCATGGATGCTTCTCGGAACCAGAATCCGGGACCGGCCGCTACAGCGGAGAAAGATTTTCAGAATCTGCGGAATGCGGGTGGTTCGAATGAGTCCCTGCCCCCACCGTCGAGCCGGAAATCGGCTGCTGGACTGGTTCATCAAAACCTCTTGCTGCAATTGTCCGAAAGAAAGAAAGAAAGAAGAAGAAGAAACCTCTTGCTGCGATCCCATTGTTCTTGTCATTGTCATCTGCAAAGTGATCATCAGCAACAAGGACATGCCACCTCTCTTGGTTTTCTTTAAGGACTGATCATCAATCACACCGAGGCTGCTCTCTGAAGCTGACCTATACGGTGGCAGGCAGCCAATCATCTAGTTCCGACTGCTAATAATTGGCCGTAAAATTCAGAATGATCAGGTCGCAGCAGATCGCGATAACATTGATGAGCTCCGGCGAGCAGAACGCAGGTTCAGGTTGCCCCGTCGCGATCCGTAAAAGCCACCCAATTTGAACTGGACTAGGCCATGCATGCATGAAAAGCAATGGCTCTCATCTTTTCCCTTCTGCCAGCTTAGATTGCGATGAATTTTGGTCCTGTATTTTATATCGGCTTCGTTTTCCTGCACCCACCCATGACTCCCCAAGCTGTTGTCATCTTGGACGCAGACCGGACGAATCAGGACGGTATGTCTCACCTGCAACTTGCAGAGTTAACGTGCGCCGTCGATCTTACTACCAATCGCCAACTCCAGCTTTTTTCAACGCTCTCGATTCTTCTATTAATAGACTATCAGATCGAGCATCTGTATTAAAGCATTCTTACGGTTAAAGTGTCAAGCTTTGTTCACCCAATGCAATCTGGTGACTGGTGAGAGTTCAAGGCGTGATTAGTATCCTGACTCTGAAGATTGGCGATTGGTGATCGGCTAGCTCCGAAAGTCAACCTGAGCTTTGAAGTTCCGTTGTGATCTAGGAATTCTGAAAAGTCGTTATCTCTTTCCGCGTGCTGAAGGGAAAGTCATTCTTGCAAGATGAGCTTCCCGTTTCTCTTTTTCCTCGTTGGGTCTTGGGTGTTCCTTGGTGGGCCATGGTGACTAGTACTAATTAATATTGTACGGTTACGAAAAAAAGCTAATCCTCCGAGCATACAAAATTATTCCAGCTACTAGGAGCCTGATTCACATGGTTTGCATACTCAGAGTTGTACTGAAGTTAGCATTGCCAGTTTAATATTATTTTTTATAAAAAAAATGAATTTATGTTACAATTATTGTAACTCTTATTATCTTTTCTAAGGATAGCAAAAGAGCTCAATATAAATAAGGGACTAGGAGTGGGGTATGGAAATTAAGGAGCGAGAACTGCACTTATTTTAGGATAAATTTTAAATTCTCAAACTACACTTCTTTCTTTTGGGATGGAGGGAGTATGGATTAGCAGTAAAAGGTCCATCTCTATATCCTCGATCTGCAAAGCTCGAGCTCAACAAGCCACTGGAGGTGCAGAGCTGGACCAAAGTTTGCCAAGCACTGAAGCTCAACAAGTTAGCTCTTGAAATCCGAACAAACTTGAGCTTACTTGACCCAAATTATGCAAAATTTCTCTAAGCCAAGCTTTACATTTTAGAGCTTTTACTCAAGGCAAGCTCAAGAGGTTTTGAAAGATGAATTGTGCTATTTTGTTGCTGAGTTTACATGAGTTGTGAAGATCGAGCCTTAGCTCTATGATCTATCCGAAACGTAGGACCAATCATGCTGATGTAGGTCTAAAAAACTGCCCTTGTTGAAGCCTAATTTGGCAACACCTAACCCGTGTGTGCTGCGTGGGCTCCAAAAGTTTATGTGCAGCCGTACAATTATTCCAAGAAAAATTGGGACTAGCTTGCTCGCCCGATGCAACGCAAGATAATACGTCACGGTCCATTTTTTTTAAAAAAACAAAGTTATCGCGACCCTGCTCTTATCATTTGATCATCCACAAACGCAAAGGTTCTTTTCAGAAACAGAGTGATACGGTTGCTGTAGCTCTTTTGCTGAATTGTTCACAGGTGTATAAAGCAGCCACGACTCTTGTCTTGTATTTCCATCATTCTTTTCTTTTTCGAGAACGAGTTCCATTATTCTGATAAGGGAACCCTTTTCAGATGGCTTCGCGGGCTCTGATGAATCTGCTGACCGCTCAACCCAATCAAGCAGGCAAAACGAGGACCAACTGTTGAGCAGCCCAAAGCCCCAAACCATATGGCAATCGAATTGTTCTGCCTTTACACAATCGGATCATGCTTGGATTGCTCTGGTGATAAAGACCAGGCGACACACCAGGATTGGTCGCTTCCGGGAATGGATTTGACTCTGCTTGACACCAGGATCTGGCCTCTTCGTCACCCACAGCATCACCGGACGCAAGGCGGCGGCCAGTCTGTCAGAGTGTCAAAACGGCAAACATGATGGTTGGTGGGTGCCGGCCGCGCCGCCACCGGCCGGTACCCGCCGGTGTTTGACGTCCGCTCCTTGGGCCGCCGCGCCGGCGCATCCTTTTCCATGATGATGGCGTGAATCCGACGCGCGCGGTGGCCGGCTTGTCGTGCACATCGCCCCCGGGCGGCCTGAACGCCTCTTCGTGCCCGCACACGCACGCCGGTGGAAGTAGAGCTACTCCCCCACCGATGCTTCCCGCGGGCCAGCGCGTGCGTGCGTCGTGGTGGCAAGGCAATGCGCTGCGCCGGCGTCTCACTCTCACACGGGAGGAGGAGATGGGGAAGCAGGTCAGGTTCCGTCGAACATGACCGCAAGTCAACTCGGTCGACAGGGAGAGGGGCCGGAGGTCGATCCATCACCACCCGCGGCGAGCGGGCCTAGAAATAGACCTCACTGTGGCGAATCGCGCCTACCGCTGCGCTGCCGGCAAAGCTCCAAGGCATGGCCGCATGGCGACGGGGACACGCGCCACAGTGGCCGCCGTCGTGGGGTTGATGAGCGCACAGGGACCAGCGCTTTTGCTCTGCTCCTGGAACAAGAAGAAGAAGCTACGACTCCTACTAGTAGCTCTTCTGATTCTTGGTTCAGGATACGCATAGGAAATAGCAGCCAAAATCTTTCGCGTGCTAGCGTTTCCTCTCTCAAGTCTCGACGTGCTTAGGATGAGCTGTCCAGTGTCACCCCGGAATAAAGGAAGGACAGCGAGCAACATCCAATAAAGCATGATCACGTCCTGTATCCTGGCCTGTCGAGCATTCATCCGGCAAAAGGAGAATGGGTTGGGTAGGAAAAATGATGTCAGGAAAATGAGAGGATCGATCGATTTTTTGGCCCCCATAGAACCTAACTCCTCCTGCAGGGTCCAACTCTCCAATTAGGCTTTTTAGCGTTTCTAGCCCATGTCCACCTATGGTTAAATGGGGTGTAGTCACTCACTCACCTTCACCTCAGTATACCTCGTTAGTAGTCATTAACCTTTTTCTCCGTCCAAAACCATCAGCCGTTTCAACTTCTTTTCTGTGTCCAAAACCATCATCAGCTGTTTCATTCGTTTTCGTTTGTACCACTCGAAAAGACAACTTATCTGCAAGGGATAGCTGAAACCAGAGAGCTACGACACGCACGAAATCAGAAAGAGACGACTGCAAGCCAATCCACGATCCAAATTGCCTGCTTTAGAGAAACGACCTCTCATCTATCTGCTCTACAATCTACAATCGCAAGCCAATCCGTGCACTTCCACTTCTTGTTGGATGCATCGCTTTCCAACTGCTTGAATTGAGCATTAGGGGAATGTGAGGAGGAGACAGGCAGATTTGCAAGATGGAAACCTGACCGAGTGATTGGAAAGGAATGGCTCACTCACTTGCAGAGACGGTGACATTGATGTTGCCCGGAATAAAGCCCTATGGAGTCTTCACACTTTCACTTGCATCCAACGAAGAGTAGAAACTAGTCAACTTTTCTATTGGGACATTGGTATTGAGGCCTGTGTATGCATAAATAAAAACAAGAATCGGATTCAGACACTGACAAAGTTACCGCTCCAACACGATAAACTTCCAAATTAATAAAACGAGTCTTACTCACTCTTTCCCAAATATAACTACGTTTAGATCTTTTTTAAAAAATTAAACATTTTAAACTTTAACTATAAATAAAAAATTATAAAAATTGATAACACAAATATGATATTGGATGACGAGCAACTCCAGCAGATCCTCTAAATAGGCCCCCATCTCAAGTTTAGAGGGTGAAATAAAAAAGATGCACTCCAGCAGACCATCTACTACGCCCTCTATTTTGGGAAGGTCTCCAAATTCCCTCCTACATCCTCTATTCCTAGGGGTAGGGGGTCTCTAGGGAGCCCTCTATTATAACTTCGAATTAAGAGCTATTGTTGGAGTTAAAGCAAAGTTTGAAGCCCTTAAAAAGAGGCAGCCCCCATTTAGCATTTGGAGGGTCTGATTTAGGGGGTATTACTGGAGTTGCTCATAAAAATAATTATTATAACATGTAAATTTTTTATTTAAATTAACTTTTTTTAGATATTATTGATCAACAATAAAAATATTTAATTTGAATAATCCTAAATATAGGCATATTTTAGGACGGATAGAGTATTATAAAGCATCGTATGTAAATATTAGGATTGCTTATAATATCTCCAGTAGAACCTTATTTCCTAATCTAACTATCATATTGTCATATTGGAAGTGTTGATGCGGCAAAAAGCCCTAAAAGGCTAAAGGGCTTTTGATGCGGCAAACAACTAAAGCAAAGGGGTGCCGTCGCGAAATCCATCCGCTGGAGCCGCCTCGTCGGACCACACATCGAACCCCGGGTCCCCGACGTCGCCGCGCATCTGTCGCTGGTCACCGGGGCAGTGGACGCCGGGCCGCCGTAGCAGGGCCAGCAGCCGGAGCGGAGACGCTGTTGCCGGGCCGTTGTCGCTGGGAGACGCCGTTCGTCGCCGGGCCGCCGGCGCCCACGGAGGTGAGGTGTGGATCACAATTCCACGAAATCCGATTACCCAGGCCGTGAGTTCGTCAGATCGACATTGCTTTCCTGCTGTTTAACTAGCACTTTTTTTTGAAGGAAACAGGAGGTTTAACTAGCACTTACTGCTATTGAAACGAATTTTGTGCATGGGAATCTTTTTTTTATGGAACAGGAGGGGAATCCCCTACTGATTATATATATTACAAAAAATAAATAAGGTTTACATGGGAGGACAAGATATCCTAAAGAGTGCTAAAGTGAGCTAGCCAAGAAGTCATTACTGAATATGTACAGATTTTGCACGATGGATAACCAGTGCAAAGTTTGCCTTAAAAATTTCACTAGCTCCTGCAACGTCGGTCTTCTCGTCTCAAAGATGAACCCATTTTGGACCACCCAAATACTCCAACTCATTAATATAATGACTTCCATGAAGAAAGGGACCTGCAAACTGGTTTTGAAACCCTCTAATATTTGAAATGGGCTAATGTTCTGATTGCTTCCAAGATTCAGTTTCGCCCAGCATTGGGAAGCAAAATTGCAGTGTAAGAACAGGTGTTCCAGAGTTTCAGTTGTTCCTATGTTACACAGAACACAATTGTAATCATCAAGTACCATATTTCTTCTTCTTAGGATGTCCATCGTGCTAAGCCTGTCTTTCAGAAGTAACCAGAAAAAAAATTTGTGCTTGAGTTGACAGCAAGAGTTCCAAATCCATTTGAAAGATGCATGTATCTCAGTGTGAACCTTCAAGTGTTTATATGCATTAGAGCAAGAGAAAGCTGGTCCCCAAATATAAACCCACTGATCATTTTCTTCACTTGCAGGGAGGTTAGAAAGTAAATTCTGCAGCTGAACAAACTGAGAGAAAGCTTCATCAGACAGAGGAATATTGAAAATGCTATGTAGGTGAGGCAGTCTTACAGCTTTTTGCACTGTCAGGCCTTTGTTCCTTGTGAAAGAGTGGAGCTCAGGGAAGCTGAGTTTTGGCACAATACCATTCCATAGGTCATCCCAGAGGAATGTTGAAGAACCTGAATGCACAATCGGGGATGCCATTCCTTTGCATGCATCCAGGATTTTTAGCAGATCACGCCACCAAAATGAGCCTTTCTTCGTTGTGTTTGGCAGTTTACCATTCCTGTAATAATTTTCCCAAACTAGCTTTACCCACGGTAGGTCATCTCTGTTAAAGAATTTGTGGAGATTTTTCAAGAGAAGTGCTTCATTTTGCACTCTTAGATCAATGGCACCAAGACCTCCTTCTTTTGGCACACAAACCATTTTCCATGCTGCTTTTGGTGGTTTCTTTGAGTTTATATCTGAGCCTCTCCACAAACAGTGCTTCCTATACTTGTCAATTTGCTCAATGACAGTGATAGGAATTTTCATATAGCACATCATAAATGTTGGAAAGGAGGTGCATGGGAATCTGACTTTGACGTTAGAAAACATTTTTTGTTTGTCAGCATATAATACACCATATATATTCCTGAAATATGGTGCCTGGCACGATATTTTTTCTTTTTTTATAATAGAGTTCATTCATATAACGGATAGCTCCTTGATTTTTCAGACAGACGAGGCCTGATTCCTTTCTCGGTTTGTAAGCCAATATTCATACATTCCGCAGACTGCAACCTCAGCCTTAACCATAATAGTATCATTCACAAGGTAACCCTCTACCGCCTGTAAGTCCTAGAGCTTTCTCCCGGTTTACTTACTGAATAAATTACGAGAACATGTTCATCCACCAGGTCCACCACCGATGGAGATTGCGGAAGAAACAATGCCGGAGCTGCCTCAGGAAATCTTGATGGATATATTTGCCCTTCTAGAGATCCCTGACCTTGTGCGGGCGGGCTCTGTCTGCTCCTTCTGGAACAATGCGTATACCAGAACATGTAACATTCGGCAGCAGAAACAGACACAGACACCATCTACACTTCAGAATCAGCTGGTGAGAATGTTGCCTGCCTCTACAGCCTTGCAGAAAAGAGGGCCTACAAATTAACTCTCCCTGAGCCACCCATCCATCGAAGGTATCTGATTGGGTCCTCACATGGATGGGTGATTACTGTTGACGAGCGGTCCGAGATGCACCTTGTCAATCCAATCACTAGTGAACAAATCACACTCCCTTCTGTGGTCACCATTGAGCAAGTGGCACCCATTTACGACAATACAGGTGCAATATGTAAGTATAATTACTCAATGGACATCAAAAGGTCAGTTACTAGACCACCCTTGACACTTGCTCTTGGGAAGCTACGGTACTACTTCGATCATAAGGCACACATATTTTATGATGCATCTGTAGGAAGCTATATTGTGGTGTTCATCCAGAATCCATTTGGTCAGCTCGTATTTGCTAGGTTAGGGGATGAGAAGTGGACTCGGCTGCCATCTTCTTGCACAAATTTTCAGGACTGCATCTACCAGGATGGTGTATTATATGCAGTGACAGCATTTGGTGAAATTATCGCCTTTGATCTCAGCGGACCAGTGGTCGGAACAAAGATAATTATGGTAAGGGTAAATGATCTTTATGGTAGGGAGAGGGTTTACATTGTCCAGGCTCCATGGGGTGATCTGCTGCAAGTTTGGAGACCAGAAGTATGGATAAATGAAGAGGTGGATGGGCATCAGCATAAGGCAACATTTGAGTACAAAATGAAGTGGATGAAAATACATAAATTTTGTACTGTGACAGAAAAACTACTGCAGATGAATAGCTTGGGTGATCATATATTGTTTTCTCGGGAGTAACCAGTCACTCTGTTCCCATGCTAAGGAATATCCGCAGTTGAAACCAAATCATGTCTACTTCACTGATGATGTTGAGCTTGTGGCTTACAGATGCGAACGGGGCTACCACCTAAATATTGGAGTCCTTAACTTTGAAGACAAGAGCTTCGAAGACATTATATTACCTCGGCCTTGGTCCAACTGCCTGGCACCGTTGTTCATTGTACCAAATCCTAGGAAGATGGATTTGGCATTGCACATTTAGATGCAAGTATTAAGGCCTAAAGTCCCTTTATGAACATGCCTTTAATATTTTTGTACTTATTAGAATCTCCAGTACTTGGTTTTATGAATTTGGCAAGATGCTTTTGTAATGTAAGAGCAAGGATTATGGTAGCAAAAGCGAGGGGTATTCCCTCTAGTATTCAGATAATTATCATGTCAGACATCTATACAGTCACCAAGGTACTACCTTGACCATCAATTAATAATATTAAACATATGCAAAATAAAAATGTAATATTTTGTAATCATCAAAGAGCGATTGATGGTCAAAACTAAAATGTGTTCACGTGTAACACTTGATTGCATCTGATTAGAGTAGCATTGCATCTGACTATAGTATTAAACACTTGATTGCATCTCCTGGTCATCTTTTGTCTTGAGGGCCCATTGCCGTTTAGCAGCCAATAGCTTGAGAACCCCCTAGATTTAATTCTTTGCAGCCAATACCCTAGCAGAGTAGTACTCACCAGAGGAGGATCCTAGAGGAATGTCGTGGAGCTTTGGATCCACGGGTTCCTCAATGCAAAGTGCCCGGTTGCACTCCCTTTCGGCAGCTTCATACTCGCCAATTAAGCATCGTAGATTGCAATTACCAGTGAGCTAGGGAAGGTGTTTGCGACGTCACTTATGCTCTTGACTGCCCACGCTAGGATCTTCATCTTCTTATTCTTCATCAATCTTAATCATCAAATCTGGGCACGAAGCCTGCAGATAGAGCATAATTTACAACTATTGTACACAAAACTAAAAGTGCTGACACACAAACGATAAGTAAAAGAACAGTAACGAAAAATGCATTATTAACCTTCAAGTCCATGTGCTCTTTCACCCCCATTTTGACGATCCATGTTGACATGGGAGGGCTCTGAGTTATTCTCCACAGATATGCCAAGACAATCCAAAAATACAGCATCACTGACGTCTATGCGATAACTTCTACTCGATATCTCATTATCTGTCTCAAAGCATTCCTTTATTTCTTCCTAAAAAGGATTGCGTCAGAGAGCAAAGATAAATATGAATGCACAAAATATGTATAGCAAGCAACAAAAGATATAAACATACCCATTTAAATGATGATATCAATGGCAATATAACTTCGCAATCCAAATTAGAAGCTTCTAGTAACTCAACCCACAACTTCTGTAACGAATCAAAGGCCTTCTGAACCTGCAATATTAAACACCAAGTCAAGCATTAGTATTACCATAGTAATTGTAGTCGTCAGCAACAACAATGAACACAAAGAAGAAATGTAAAACTGATCGCGCCATGTAAGAAAGGGCAACCTTAGCGCCGGATTTAAGTTTAGGAAAGGTTTTCAGCTCCTTCTCTAAGCTCTTGAGGATTACAGCTGCTTCTCTGCATTTCTTTGTCCTCATCTCCTGAACTGAAGATGGTTCCGCTTTGCTGGATAGAAGCACAGACTGAAGCATGTTTCCCAAGTCTCTAAAATGAAAGAGGTCATGCTGATCTAAATCTTGACAGAAAGACACACCACCAAAGGGGCTAGAACCATCACAATATGTTTTCTCATGAAATTTGAGTTTTTGATCCATAACTGATTTCAAATTCTTGGAAAACCCCTGAAAGTGCATAAGGAGGAAGTGTTGAATGAGCTCCTGAGGATTCGAGGCCCAATAACCATCACAATCAGAGTCAGAAAAAGGGCAAATCCATAAGATCCACGAATTGTGTCTCTTAAACTGAATCACAGCATCGTTGATGGTATCTGCTGCCGGCTGGTTGCTACCTCTGTAGTAGTCCATCATCGTTTCAACCTTCACACTCAGCAAATTCTCCTGGTCATCTTTTTTTCTTGAGGGCCCATTGCCGTTGAGCAGCCAATAGCTTGAGAACCCCATAGATTTCATTCTTTGCAGCCAATAACCTAGCAGAGTAGTCCTCACCAGAGGAGGATCCTAGAGGAATGTCGTGGAGCTTTGGATCCACGGGTTCCTCAATGCAAAGTGCCCGGTTGCACTCCCTTTTCGGCAGCTTCATAGTCGCCAAGCACAGCCACTAGCTTCGCATGGTAGATTGCAACTACCAATGAGCTAGGGAAGGAGTTCGCGACATCACTTATGCTCTTGACTAAACACGCTAGGATCTTCATCTTCTTCTTGTTGTCCCGACTCAGGGTCCGTACCATCTCGACTTCCATGAAAACCGGGAGGAGCTGAGCGCGTGCTGAAAATGGGAACCTCCTGGCAACCTCCGCAGCAGCGTCTAATGCGGAATCATCTCTCGAGGACCCAATTAGGGCGAGAACCTGCGCGATCTCGTGATCTTCCTTGCTGGCATTAATCCGATGAAGCTGCCGTCGGAGCTCCTCCCCTGCAATCTTGAGCTTCTCTCCGGCAATTCTGATTCGATCTCCCTTGTTTTAATTCAGGTCATCAGCGGCGGCAGCATTGTGCAATAGGGGATCATCGGCGGCTTTGATAGTCATGCCCCGCACGAACTCCATCTCGGCCTCAGAGTACAGCTTGAGCTCTACCAGTGCCGTGACGCAGGCGGCGGCAGTCTCCACGCAGTTAGGTGCTTGGGCCGCGGCTACCTTGTACCACCTCGCGGCGTCGTGGAGGTACTCGCGTGCCCGATCCGGGTTGGAACCTTGGTCCCGTAGGCGTGCTTCTAGCAGAAGGCTCCCCGCGAGGTTCATCACCAGCGCGCAGCGATTCCGTTCGGTAGCCGCCAGGTTAACGGCGCGCTGGAGCGCCTCGTCGTGACGGCCTTGGCGGTGGAGGTTGAGGACGTCCCGGACCTCCACCCGCAGGGGCACCCGAGCGGCCATCGGCCAGCGGAGTCTGTTGAGACAGTGGAGTTGGGCGCGGTGTGGAAGGCCGGAAGCTGCGGGCGGCAATGAGGCGGCGCGGCGTACACGCGAGCGACGAGTACGGCGGACGGCGAGGAGCCGGAGATTGGGGCGGCGCGGCACATTTTACACTTTTCAGGAAAAAAAATACGGGCCTATAGAGTAGTACCGGCCCATGTAAGCCCGCGCCATAGAGTAGTAAGTACCGCCCAAACATTTTCCCTGACGGGCGGCGGGCGCCAATCATCGCAGTCGCGCGCGCCGCGCGCGGGTGCGTGCGGATCCGTCGCACAAGTACCGCTCGTCCGAGAGTGCTTTACACAGCCCATTGATTGTCCGCCGACCCAGTTGCTATATATTTTTCTCTTCTTTTCCTCCTAAAAATTCTAATAAAATATTTTTTTTTCATTTTGTTCCAACGGGACAATTTATTTTAGTGGAATATTTTTTCTATTTTCAACAAATATTTTATTTGTTTAACGGAATATTTTGTTCCGTCGGAACAATTTTATTGAAATAATTTATTTTAGCGGAATATTTTTTCTTCTAGATATGGAGGGCTGACCGCCAGTCATCCGCGCTTCTGTGATGGATCGGATCCAGTGGCACTTGCGACTGCGAATAGGCCCCGGCGGCGGGTGCGAGATCGAACAAAGCTCTATACCGGTGCGGCCCAGAAGGCAGGGAATAGAGAGCCGGTCGACGAGGCGAGGGGTCAGGCGGCGATCTTCCGCAACAAGCCGGAGTCTGGCTCGTCGGCTGCTCCTTCACATCGGCGTCGGAGCTGAGCATGGTGCCCGCCATGATTCAGCACCAGCTTTAGCGGCACCAACCGTTAGACACACGCGCCACGAGCGCATCATTGGGACCTCGAATTCGCACTCCATGGCACCGCCACCACCCGCTTCTCCAGTAATAACCCGGTCACGAGGAGACGCAACACGATCGAGTTACTCGTGCCGGCGGAGTCGAAAGGCACAGCAGAACAGGCCCGAATGCTGTGTCGCTCACGATGAGCTCACGCTCGCCCTCAATGAAAAGTTGGTCTTCTGGGTTATCTCTCTCTAATCGCCCCGGAGTACGAGGGTCCTGTGCTCAATAAAGCTAACTAATCGATTCCTAAAAAAAAATAAAGCTAACTAATCTAAGGATAGAACCGGATCAGATGCGTATGGAAACAGATTCGGATATTTCGGATATTCATCTTTCAATTTCCTTACAGTTTCCATCTTCTAGGATGGAGTACGCATGAAAACGGATTAGAATATCTCGGATATCTATTTTCCTGCTTCCTTACCACTTCCATCCCTAAACTAATCCACGAGTTTAAAATCTCTGGGCTATGGTTAGACCTACTCACTCACCCACTCACTCACGTGAGACCCGATTGCATGTGATTAGATTTGCAGGAGGAGCGCGATGCCATGTTTGGCAGCCTGCTGCTGAGGCTGAGCGAGCGCATGATGAGCGGCGTGCGCGCGGCGCTTTATTTGCCTAGCGTGACCGGAATGTGTCACCTGATGGTGCACGGGACAAGCAAGGAAGCAAACAGGCGCCGGGGTCCAGCACAGTGTTTCTTCAAAGGCATCTCATCGGACCTAGCTTGGATCCCAAAAAATGTAAACAAAATCGGGTTAGGCCCATCCAAATCTCCCGTCAAATCGTTTTGACATTTGTTTTGTTGGATCTTCATCGTATCCCTTGTCTTGCTGTGTCCCCTGTATTTTACTCTGCACTACAGCACTATTTAATCCAAGTACTGGCACGCAGCGCAAGTCTGGGCGTTTCTATTTTTCTAACGTACCGTGGTCGCGTTTCTATATATCTTGGCTTGCAGGTGCAACCAACACAGTGTCTCAGCTGCTCTCAAGACATCGAGCTGGAACCTGGAAGAACACTGTTAGGGTAAAACTCGCTCCGATTTACTGCTAGCTCATTCGAAAAGCTGATCATATCAGCAGGCAGCTAGCTTCACGTCCTTCACTCACAAATCACCAGCTATATACATGTGCTGATTACACACACAATGGTTTGCGCCAATTATTACTCCTGGTAATCGAACCAAAACCGACGTTGACTGCCTAGCAACCAGTAGCCGGATACTAATTTTCTGGTCAATCAAATCCAATCGCCAGGAATTGGGAGTATATTATTAACGCCGCGACCACTACTTAACCGGATCCCAACACGGGAGTGATTAACACCGATGCTCGCTCCATTCCATTTCACCATGCTCTTCTTAAGCAGCTCATAGTCACACGCGGTCACACGCGCACGCTTGTTCTGGGCCGCCGCCGAGGGGGCCGGGCATGAAAGCGACGACACGCCGCGGCGGGGCTGGGGGCCTACCGGCGGCCAAGAAGAAGAAGAAGGCGCCCGCGCGCGGCTTCATGTGCGGCTGCGGCGGCGCCAAGGCGGTCTCCACCGTCTCCCGCGCCGCCGTCAGCATTTCCGCTGTCACGACGACGCCGATGAAAGCCACCTCAACGGCAGCGTCCGGGGCGAAGCTAGCGTCGTCGTCCGCAGCGAAGACGGCGGCGGGATGCCGCGACGCCGACGACGCGGACGCGAGCGCGCAGGGCTCGCCCAGCGTGGACTCGCTGCTGCGGCAGCTGCGCGAGCTGGAGCGCGGCGTGCGCGCGCTGGGCGTCCGGGAGCGGGAGGACGGCGGCGGCAGCGCGCCAAGGGCGACAAGGCCGCGGCGGCACGGGCGGAGCGCGAGCGACTGGGGCGGCGTCGGTCAGCTGGAGTCCGAGAGCGTGGCGGTGGTGACCGAGTCGGAGGACCCGCTGGGCGACTTCCGGCGGTCGATGGTGCAGATGATCGTGGAGAACGGGATCACCGGCGGCGCCGAGCTGCGGGAGCTGCTGCAGCGGTTCCTGTCGCTGAACGCGGCGTGCCACCACCACCTCATCCTCCGCGCCTTCGCCGACGTCTGGGAGGAGCTCTTCGCCGGCGGCGGCCACGCGCCGGCGCCTCTCCCCGCCGCGGAGAAGATCCCGTCGTCGTACTCGTACAGCAGTAGAGCTAGCAGCAAACGTCCACATGCGCAGCCGGCGCTGACACGTTAACCCGCGGCCGCCCTGTAAGCTGATTTCCGTCACCTCGGGAATTGTTGTTGTCCGAAATACGCAGCGTACTGCGTGTACATGGCTTGCACGCCTGACTTTCTGTGCCGTGACCAGAAATCTGTGCTCCATCCCCGTGAGTTTCTTGCGATTCGTCCACATCGCACGTCACAGATTCCGTGATTTTTGCATGTTCTGCTGCGTACTGCGCCGCCACTGATTGACCATACCCAAGGAAGGAGAAGAGGAGATGGAGATGGTAGAGGAGGGCGCGGAGGGAATGCCGTGATCTTCGCGAGGATGCTCGTCGGTAGGATGCAAAAGCACGACAGCGACGAGGCGACTCTACCAGCAGCCTGAATCTCTGCCGATGGGTGACCGGCCGGTGATGGGCCTGATGGCTACTGCGTCGGCGGAGGAGGAGCGCAAGTAGACGTGCGCACGAAGCTCGAGCTTGCTCGATCGGTGGAACATCGATTTGCCGGCGATCTCAAGGAACGGTTTCTGGTCGTCCGACGTTGCAATTTTCATCTCAAAGCCGCCGCGTGTCCGCGCACGTCGGAAGGAATTCTCATACACGAGTTCGATGCAGAATATAATTGTGCGCGATACATTCCAGAGGTCAATAACAGTCACATGGATGCGTCCAAAAGCTCCTATGGCTTCCCCATGTTTGGAAGTTGGAAGCGGCTGCACTGTTGTTAGTCATGGTAGGTGCAGGAAACCGGATTTATATATTGCCAAGTTTCTGTTGACTTTATGGTTTACTATTCTGGTTCCGTTCATGGAAATCGGTGGGAGCCGTGTTTCGAGAAGGAACTTCCCATGTGCTCACCGTGGCACCAGTAAATTTATACCAAGTCCTAGACTAATAACATGAAAAAACAATGTCGCGTGCTGTTTCCAAATGGACGTTTAAATTTGTGTGAAGTGATGGGCTTCTGTCAAGTCACTTTTGCTCTTAAAGCCCAGTTAGCAGCCAGGCCGGAACGTCGCGCAAGCCCAAATAGAGCAGATTCTCTCTGTTTGATAGACATTTACCGCCGCTAGAAGCCCACACCGCATCAACGGCTAATCAAACGGATTTCGCAAACCCAATCCCGCAGCGGCGCACTCTCTATCCCCCCTCCTCGGCAATGGCCACCGTCACGCCCCTGGCAGCCTCTCCGCTCAGCGGCCACCTCCTCCACCGCCGGCGCGGCCGCCTCCACGCCAAGCACCAGCTCCAGACCCAGCGCCGCCCACCGAGCACCGCGCGGCTCTACTGCGCGCCGGACGGGGGCGCCGGCGAGGTCTCGGCCCCTCCCGCTCCCCCGGCCGCCGAGGAGCAAGCGCCGCAAGAGCAGCCCCATGATTTCAACCTGCTCGCCGCCAACCGCAGCGAGTTCAACGAGATCATCATGGTTATCGACTCGCCCGTCGCGCGATACCTCGTCCTGGACCACAACAGTACGTATGGGTGTTTGCCTGCTCAGTTCAACAGCCACAGATTAAATTAAATTTGGATAAGTTTTCTGATCAGTTGGAGTTCTGTGTCTGGCTGTGCCGTGCAGAGAATATCCACAGCGTTCTCCCCAAGACCACGGTTTGGACAAACTCCTATTGGGTATGTACACTTGGCTAATTAATCATCTAAACTTACCTGAATATTGCCACCATTCACGAAAGATTGCTGTACCGTTTTCACCAACAAGCCCTTATAGACATGAAAAATCTGATACTTGATGATGTGCATATCTTCACTCATCCAACATTAAGCACTTGATCGATCAGAACATCATTAATGTTTTCTGTTGATGCTCTAGTATGGCCTATTGTACATGTAAAAACTTGTGAGGAGTTTTACAGTTTTGTGCATATAAAGCTCGCGAGGGATTTTTCTACGAACGAATTATATATTTTTCTCAACTCTTTGGCTTGCGTCCTTTTCTTTCCTTGAATTTTTGTTAGATGTTGGTGCTTAATTAATGTGTTTTTGCCTTTGCAGGATGAGTTCGTGAGCCTGCCGCCGGTCGTTCCACTTGGTCCTGTTGCACTCCTAGGTTTGGTAAATCACTTGTTCCATGAGGACAATTGCAACCTGCTTTAGCTTTTAGTCATACTTTATATTCTTCCCATAAAGCTACAGTGCAATAGGCAACAATATGCATACTAGGGGGTTGGGAAAGATATTTCGGTTCTTCTAATGACAATTCACCATTTCAAATCAAACTTACATCATGTTCTCCATATGCTCAATAAATAATTTCTTTAGGCAAAAGCAAAACTATACCCATCTCTATTTTTTTATACTCGCTCTTCACACGCGCAAATACTCGCTTTTCAGTCTTCACACACTCTTCACCTTCCTTGGTTCTTTCAGGGTGCTGGGACTGCAGCACATCTGATGCTAAAGTTTTGGCCTTGGTTGCAACTTGTTGGCTGGGAGATTGATCCTATGGTGAGGACTCTTCTCCCTCACAGTTTGCCCTTCAAAAAAAAAAGAACTCTTCTCATTATCCACCTTCTTTTGTGTATGAATCACAAAGTTTGAAGTTACGGTAACTTATCAATTTCAATCATGTGAACGTACGCTATCGACTTCTCACAAGAACATTAGTAATCTATCATTTGCTATATACAGTAAATTTGTCTTGCCGCCTGTGCCTCTTGCATATGCTTTTCATGTACCTAATTTTCATATTGGAAAAGGCTGATCGTATTTCATGGCAGATAGTTGAATTGTCAAGGCAATTTTTTGGTATGTCTGATTTAGAGAAGGTCACAGAATCTGGTGGTTCACTTTCTGTGCACATTGGTGATGCACTTTCTCCATCAGCTACAGTTGAAGGAGGATTTGCTGGTGAATAACAAACCTGATGCAAATGTAATACATTTTTTAACACCTTACTTTTCAAATACATAATTTGATATGTGTGATTAACTCTGAACTGCAGGAATTGTTGTAGATTTGTTTTGTGATGGAAAGGTCATACCTCAGCTGCAAGAAGTAAATATCATTTCCCGTCTCTGTGACTTATATTTTGTTGTCCTATATCCTGTGATGATTCGCATATCGAAATTTTAGCTTTGAGATTACTTTCAATCCTATGTAATGGATTTATGAATGCGTAGCTCTGTTCTGGACTATCGATGAACTACCATAATTTTTACTATGTGATGGATTTATTTAAATCTTGATACAGGTTGAAACTTGGTTGCAAATTGCAAAAAAGCTAATGCCAGGTGGTCGAATCATGGTTAATTGTGGTGGAGCGGACATTGAAGAATCTCTTTCATCGTCCTGGGTTCAAAACCCTACAGTTAAAGCACTATGTTCTGCATTTCCCGGGCAGGTATGATGCAATTCATCAGCCATATTCATTTTTACAATTCAATTACCAAAATTATTTATTTTCAACTGTTACTACCTGGTGTTAGAGTATTTTCACGCGGAGATTTCTAAATTATGAAGTAATTTGTGCTTGTTGTTTGGTACGGATATCATATTTCCTCTCCATCCAATTTTTTGTATGGATTATCATCTTTCATTTGCATCACATGTAATGGACACCATTTACTTGTGAGTGATATCTTATTAGATTTTATGGGTAACCATATGATCTTTGAATATCCATTTTGTGAAAGTCAAAAAGTTTTTGAACAGCATGCGGTAATTCTAACATAGGATGCTAGTTTTGTTGCCACCTGTTTTGGTCGTTTATCCTTATGGGGCATTTTTATGTCACTAGCTTGCTCTAGACTGTTTTACTGAAGTGAAATGATGGTGTACTTGCAGCTAAACTGGAAGAGGCTATCGGAGAAAGAGAGTGTAAACTATGTCGCTCTGACGGGTCCTCTTCCAGACTTGGATGAGTGGTCTGCCTCAGTTCCTAGTGAGCTAAGCACGAAAGTGAAACAATGGGTGCCTTGCGAGCTTGCGTGATGCTGGCATTTTCTTTTCTTCTAGTTGCACCTAATTGCTTCAGCAACTTGTCCATGACCTCTGTGGCGCTCTCCATGCTCCTTTAATTTCTGGTGAGGAAGTTCAGCTGTCGGTGGGTGCCATCCACAGTACTTCACTTCTGGATCTACTTGCCTACTATGCGCGCCATCAGGCACACTGAAATTCTTGTCGCTCTCATCTTTTTTTTTTTTACTCCAAGGTGTGTTTATGGCATCTGAAGCAAAGCTGAATCCAGATGTTTATGGTGATACCAGTGGAACAGGTAAATACGGATTAGTTTTGTTACTGATGAACCATTGAGTACAGCAGTACAGCACAGCCGTGGGAGAGAATCTTGAGAGTATCCCAAGACAATTGTTTAGATAGGGCATGTCAAGACAGATTTTGCAGCAAGAAGATTGGAGCCCATAGCGCAGAACAATTTCTGTCGTCTCCTGCTTCTACTAGCATTCATGCATGCCTTTGTTGTGTGGCGAAGTGACAATTCATTTGTGCGAACAGCTGTCCAGTAGCATTCACTGACAACGACTGTTCGACTTCGTTAGCACCCAACGCTGATGTCTACGTGTTATTGGTTCTCTGCTGTTTGCTGTGGATGATGAGCTGAATCAAAGTACTTGACTGCATGCTTTGATGTGCTTTGGATACCTTGTGTAGTTGTGTGTTCACCATTCATACAATATACCGAAAGAGCATTTTTTTTGCAAGGGAATATACCCAAAGAACATTAATCAGGTGAGTTTCCAGTTGCAGGGTTAACATCTTATCTGATGTCATGTTGCTATCGTCCTACCTGCTTGAAATTTTTTTAGACAATGTGACCACATCCTCCATGGAGCCTCTCACCCCACACTTCACTTGCTCACCTGAAATTGGAGTGATGTGGTCTTCACTACTTGCCATTTCTGCTTGAAGCTCCTCCATCATCTGGGTCTTTGCTAGCCACCGCCTCGACGAGTCGACGTCTCCGCGAATGGTCACTTGCCGTGGCCCGTGCTTCCATCGCCGGCGCCCGGTGGCAGCCAGGCCTCCCACGAAGCACGATGCTAGCCAGTAGCCGCTGAGGAATGTTCCGTGAAGAATGTCGCCGACCTCACCGGACAGTTGAGCGTAACTAGCGTGCACCGCATCACGAGCGCAGCCTCGGGAGTCGGGACGCTACAAGATCCGACGGCTGCGTGCAACGCAGCCCTCGTGAACCGGTGGGCCCGTGGGGCTACCACTCTGACACCGGCAGTCCTCGTCCCTCCTCTCCTCCCCCCAAAGCAAAAGCAAAGGCAAGCAAAGCCCCGGTCCGCCGCCGGAAGTCCTGGACCAAAACCCAGGCAACATAGCCTTCGCTCCGGCGCCCCAGCCAGCCAGGATGGCCCATTCGCCGGCGCCCAGCGGCGGCGGGGGGCAGCAGCCGCTGGTGGTGTCGCTCAACTGCCTCGACGACCCCTCGCTGGAGCAGGAGGGGCTGGCCGGCGTGGCCGCGGTGGAGCACGTGCCCCTCTCCGCCGTCGCCTCGGGCCGCGTCGAGGCCGCCGCCGCGGTGCTGCTCCCCTCGCTCGCCTTCCTCCCGCGCGCGGCCCAGCGCCGGCTGCGGCCCTGGCAGCTGCTGCTCTGCCTCGGCTCCGCGGACCGCGCCGCTGACGCTGCCGTCGCCGCGGACCTCGGTCTCCGCCTCGTGCACGTCGACGCCAACCGCGCCGAGGAGGTCGCCGACACCGTCATGGCGCTCATCCTCGGCCTGCTCCGACGCACGCACCTGCTGTCGCGCCAGGCCTCCTCGGCCCCGGCTGCAGTCGCCGCCGGCTGGCTCGGCTCCGTCCAGCCGTTGTGCCGCGGCATGCGGCGCTGCCGCGGACTCGTGCTGGGCATCATTGGCCGGTCCGCCGCCGCCCGCTGCCTCGCGACTCGCAGCCTCGCATTTCGGATGAGCGTGCTCTACTTTGATCCGCGCTACACGGTAACGGATCTGGAACTTCCTACGCTTCTATTATTTGATCTGCTTATTAGTTTCTATTATTAAGTGCACGGTTCTAAAACTTTGGATCCTCATGCTTGCATTGCTAGTTTAGGTTTTTTTTGCTTGATGTTATTTGTTGCCAGTGTCTCACAAGTGGGTACGGTTTTATGCTAAAATGAGTCTCTGATCATTGGGTCTTACAAATTTTGTAAAATTGTAGTTGAGGGAGATGGGACTCTGAGAACTTGGAATCTGATACTGAATTGAAAGGATACCACCCTTACTTAATTTGGAGGGGGATTGCTGTATAGGCTAATACTTTTGACTTGTCGAGTACTATGATATAATTCCGACTAACTGTATATATATATTTTTTCTTTGCACAGCAAGGTTAAGTGAACAGCAGTGACATATGATAAAAGAACTAATGATATGACAACCAATGAATCGACTCTGCTAGTTTTAACTTTTGTAATGCATGAAGTAGGGGATGGCACTTGGCAGTATGAGAATTAACCTAGTGTAATTCTGCGAGTTAAACTAAATATCATTCATCAAATGCAATATGGTTGTGTTACATTATTGATATCATCACCAAGTTCATAACTTAATTTTCTCAGCCTATTCCTTGTGATACAAAATCATGATATGGAGCTACTCTCCAACTCACTTTTGAATTGGACAAGATGTAAGTTAAGAGTACTTACTTTGAATATTCTGACTTCTTGCACATCTGTTTAAGGCCGATGGGAAAACAAAGCGACCTTCTATTGTGTTTCCTTCTGCAGCGAGGAGAATGGATACTCTCAACGATCTATTAGCAGCAAGTGACCTTGTTTCACTGCATTGCGCATTGACAAATGACACTGTGCACATACTTAATGCAGACTGCCTACAGCACATAAAACCTGGTAAACTTTTCCTTTCATCTTTATTAGCATTAACAGAGCTTTGTGTGGTCTGAACTCTGAAGTAGAGCATATCCTATTTTCAATATAGTTGTATAACATCATATCATCGAACGTTTTGAATCCTGCAGGAGCTTTCATTGTCAATACTAGTAGTTGCCAGCTTATAGATGACTGTGCACTCAAACAGCTCTTGATTGACCGTACCATAGCTGGTTGCGCATTGGATGGTGCTGAAGGTCCACAGTGGATGGAAGCATGGGTATGCAAATTAGAAGCATAATGTTTGGAAATGGTTATTTAGGATGATTAAGTTTATCTAATTTGAAACTGTTCATCATTTGTGATATTACACTTTTCCTTATGTTTCATAACTAAGGTCTTCTCTGAAGCTAGAGAAATGATTCATTATTTAAATGAGCTTATACTCCTAGTTATCTGCTTATTATTTCAGAGTTAAAATTCTTAGTTGAGATAGAATGCAAAGTGGCATTGTAATCGGGAACTTGTTATGTGTGTTACAATTGGCCTTCTCTGTTCAATTGGCTAATAGTTATGTCCTTGCAGAAATGGACAATTACCTGGTGTCCTTTTTCATTGTTATGGTGCATTACATTTTGTTCTGAAAAGTGATCTCTAATCTTTATTATTTACAGGTGAGGGAGATGCCGAATGTTTTAATTCTTCCACGGAGCGCAGATTACAGCGAAGAAGTGTGGATGGAAATAAGAGAGAAAGCAATCACTATGTTGCAGTCCTTTTTCTTTGATGGTGTTCTTCCAACTAGTGCAATTTCTGATGAAGATGAGGAAATAAGTGAAGCTGGAAATGAAGATGATCATCTAGACACACAGGCAAAAGATAGCCAGTCACAGATTTTTGATGCTGAAATAGATGAAAGCCACTTAACTCTGGAGTATGAAAAGAAAAGAGCCGTATCCCACCATAAAGAGCCTCAGGCTTCTGGAAAATCTGTAAACATAGGTTCCCGATCTGAAGGAAGGCGTAGTCGTTCGGGAAAGAAAGGGAAAAAGAGGCCTGCTCACCGCAGATCTCAACAGAAACCAGATGACTTGTCTGCTGTAGAGAGTGACAGTAATTATTCCTCTCGGAGAGATGATGACACTGCAATGAGTAGCAGGGACCAGGTTGTAAGTTCCAGTTCAAGATTTGCCTCTCCTGAGGACTCAAAATACAAGCAGAAATCTCTTGCTGAATCACCAATGGAAATAACATCTGAGAAGAAGGTGCCTGTACTTCTCAGTAGAAAGTATCCTGATAAACTGAAAGATGGTTTTGTTGTAGCATTGAGAGCAAGAGATAATTCAGGATACCACGTTGCGAGACAGAGAGTAGTTGGTGCTGGTGGCTGGATTCTTGATGTTGTGTCAAATGCTACAAACAGGGATCCTGCTGCTCAGTTCCTAGTTACTTTCAAAAACAAGATGGTTATAGCCACCCTCCTTTTCTTTCATTTTCATGTGTGCTTCGATTTTATGCACATGCAGGCTCTGATAAGACACGTACCTTTCAGGATACTATGGGGCTACGATCCTTTGTTGCTGGTGGTAAACTACTGCAGGTATATCTCTCTGACTCTATGGCTAGACCTGATCATGCACTACCTGCCTGACCCACCCAAAAATAGCTTGATTGGACCTGACCTGACCTGACCAGTGCATTGGGCAGGCTTGGGCCAAGATTTTTGGCCTGTTGTGTTTATTGGTCCGATAATTCTGATCCGGAACCCGAAAATACTAAAGGCCCAGCCCGACCAGAACAATCACCGTGTCGGTCCTGAACCTGAATTTTCACCATCTCAGACTGGCAAGAAAACATGGGGGTTCTTTTAGCTCGACCCAAACCTGACCCGACCCATTCTGTGATCAGCTCTATGTCTATCTATGGTTACTTGACTAATAGGCTAGTAATTATATGTTATAATTAGGAAAGAAATTTTGTGACGTGTGACACTAAAAGCGAAGCTGATATTACACAATCTGCTATGCTGTCTCTTGACATGAACTATAATTATGAAAAATCTACATACCTCAGTTAAAATATTTTTTATTGTACCAAATTTGACATCCATGTGTATGAAACGTCTAGAGCACATACACATCATACCTAATTTGTTGACCCAGTTACCTACTTAATGTCCTCATTTTCAATTTGATGTCGACCTGTTTGCTGCTTCTGTCAGTAGTGCCTTTCTAACACTTGCACCCACAAGTTTGTGCCTTGAAATTTGGATTCCTCTATTATGTACAATAGGTTTTTACCATATCAGCTTTAAAGTAGAGGGGTGATTGTGGGAATGTGCAAAGAGGGTCTGCTCCTGCCAGTACCATCCTTCTACTTTCCTTTCCCAGCCCTGTGTTTTAGTTAAATCATTTTGCAGTTTCAGAATAAATTCTACTTGAGCTAGTAAAAAAAGTTTGAGAAATAGAGGCATCCTTTTGGTTGATGCATGTGTTTGCTGATGTTCTTATGAATATTTTATTTCAATACATTAACAGATTAATAGGAAGATGGAGTTTGTATTTGCAAGCCATTCTTTCGATGTTTGGGAGAGCTGGATGCTGGACGGCTCCTTGCTGGAGGGTTGTAAGATTATCAACTGCAGGAATCCTTCGGTATGCACCTTCCTAGTTGCTATTCTTCTTAAGAAAACTAAAATGTAGCGGCATCGGTAGTAATAGACTATGTAGTAACCTCAAAACCTGGGAGGTTGTAAATTGTTAATACTCGGCTCCCCAACTGATTGTTTATTTTTTTTTTGTAGTAACCTCGAAACCTGGGAGGTTGTAAATTGTTAATACTCGGCTCCCCAACTGATTGTTTATTTTTTTCTTTTTGTAGTAACCTCGAAACCTGGGACGTCGTAAATTGTTGATACTCGGCTCCCCAACTGATTGTTTATTTATTTATTTTTTCTTTTTGTAGGCTGTTTTGGACGTGTGCATTGAGATCCTTGCAGCTGCAAGTGAAGAAGATGGAGTCACTCGGTGGCTTGACTAGCCACACGCTGGGAGCTGCAAAAATGATCCAGCTCATCACTCTTTCCGATTTTCTTTTTCTGCCTAAGTGCTCAAATTTTGGGTTTCTGATATAGGAACCCCTCTAGCTGTAGGCACATCATGTGTCCATCACGTATAGCAGTATGTGCAAGATGCCAAGATGGCGTGTGAGTTGTCGCTATTGTCGATTGTCGTATTCGTATAGTTATTTTCGTGTCACATGCTTTTTACGATGCAAGATTACATATTTTTGTCAGTCAGTAATACACATGCGGAAATGTGGGGTTTTTTTTAAGTGAACTGGAGGGACGCGCCCCTACAGGAATGCAGAAATACTGCTTTTTAACAAGGAAATTTGACATGTGAGAAATGTTCTCCCTGGTAGCCTGACGCCGCTGAACGCCGGGAAATCCCGGCAACCTATGTACATGACGCAAGTCGCTGGACGCCGGCGCCGGGCAATGACCGGCATCGTATAATTCTCCACCAATCGTTTGAATTTTGTGCAGCGATTGATCTTTTTCACAGCGACTGCAGGCCAACCCACCAACCCCGCTTCGCTTTCATCTGTTGACAAGTTTGACAGCTGCTGAACAGACTATACATGTTCTCGTGAAAAAGAAAATATTGCAGGTTTTTACAGCTCCTTTCTTCCAACGGCGCATTCACAGATTCACTTGCAGGTCGCTCTGAAGAGTCTTATTATTTTATGAGCTGGCAGGCTTGAGATAAGCATCAGCTAACAGATCGAAGAAGCGACGAGATCTAGTCAAACCACACGATATAAGATAAATTAGAACGAAGCACGTGAGACGCGCGAATGCAACCGAGCAAGATCTCACCATCGATCGTCACAAACGAGATGAGCAAGTACAGAAATCCTTTAGATCCAGAAGACGATTGGAACAAGTTGCCATTGCCACAGAAAAATCCAAGAGTCCTTTGTAACATCGCAATAGTGCAATATACAATAGCCGCATGGGCATGCTGCACGCGTAAATCTGAATGAAAAAGAGAATTTCAGAGCGTTTGGAATGGCACCGAGGTAGGTGGCGGGCGTCTCTAATGAAATTCTCTAACGAAACGCAGCATCGACTGACCAACAGGCACGACTCGCTCGGCGTATAAAATTTCTGAAATCCCAATTGCACACTGGCTCTGCGCATAAAACTTCTCACGTGAGCGGATCCCACCCTCTCTTCCCGTGTGTCCTCAGCCAACGCCCGAATCCACAAGGAATCACCCAGCGCGCGCGCAGGCGCCAAGCCACCAACGATGGCGGCCGCCTCGCTCAAGCTCGCCTCCCCCAAACCCCTCGCCCCCGCGCCGCTCCTCCGCTGGCGCGGCGCGGCCCAGGCGCGTCCCCTCCCCGCGCGCCGCGTCCCGCCGCCCGCCCGCGTCGCCGTGCAGCCCCCCTCCGCGCCGCCCGCCCCGCGCATCGGCTCCTTCGACAAGGTGCTGGAGGCGCTGATCGGCGGGACCGACTTCTCGGAGGAGGACGCGGAGGCCACTCTGCGGCTGCTGCTGGAGGAGAAGAACGAGGCGCGCATCGCCGCCTTCCTCGTCCTCCTCAGGGCCAAGGGCGAGACCTACGAAGAGGTCTGTGGTTTCTCTGAGGACGCTGCTGTTTGCTGATTTCGGTACAGGATTGGGTTGGATCTCTGCGGACGTCCGGCTGATTTTGTTATCGGCTTGTTCCAGATCGTGGGGCTGGCGAAGGCGATGCTGAGCTGCTGCGTCCGGGTCGACGGGCTGGACGACGCCGTAGACATTGTCGGGACTGGCGGCGACGGCGCTGACACCGTCAACATCTCCACCGGTTCCACCATCCTCGCCGCCGCGGCCGGCGCCAAGGTCGCTAAGGTATCGTGTTTACCGCGCTTTTGGGTCATCGAATTCGGGGTGTATATGCAGGCCGGTGGCGCTGATTCGGTGTTTGCTCGTCGTGCAGCAAGGGAGCAGGGCGACCTCGTCGGCGTGCGGCAGCGCCGATGTGCTGGAGGCGCTGGGGGTCAACATCGAGCTTGGGCCCGAGGTACTGCCACATATATCTTCATCAACTCTTTACTAGTATCTAGCACCACGATGGCAACTTGTGTTCCGGGGGTGACTTTTCCATTTCTTAGGGTCCTAGTACCTATGAACACTAGTATCTAGCACCACGATGGCAACTTGTGTTCCGGGGTGGAACACAACTACACAAGTGCTGGGTTTTGTATTGTCCTTTGACTTCTCCATTTCTTACGGTCCTAGTACCTATGAACCGGTACATAAGTGATATGGCTAATGAAAAGACAGATCTGTACCTTTCTCTAGAATAGTAGAATGTGCTGTGTGATGTTTTCATGATGATGGATATGTAGATCGGGGCCTTTGAATATGATTTATACCACCTGCTTATTAGTGTAAAAGGAGACACATTTGGAATGTTAGTATACAAACATTGATTTATGTGGATTATACGCAAGATTACAGTCAAATCAATGGTATCGCGCACTGGTAGAATCGTGTGATTCAAGTAGTCACATCAAAAGGCTGATGAATTTCTTTCCACATGCCTCAACATTTACAGTTGGAGCTTCACCCAATATTATGTTCAAATGCAATTTCATTGATTATATTTATTCAGAGATGTCCATGCTGTGGCTTTAGACGTCTGCTTGTTCGATTGTCAGGGCAGCTTTCTTGATGTTTTAGTTTTTCAAACTGGCTGCTCATTCCGTTATTTTTTCCCACTTATGCCCAATTTGACAACACGCCTGACATGTATAGGCCCACTGCTCATGTGTAGCTCATACTCTTTTTTATAATTTCATATCTATTATGTGAAATGTTTCCTGAAGGAAGATGCTGTTAATTGAAAATAAGGTTCTCTACCTCTAAATCTCTAATAACACTTCTGCTTGCTGAACTTTTGAACTACACTAGTTTTACGTACTCTCGAGTCATCAACTACAACATACTCATACATGACTATACCTACCATGGATTCTATGATCGAGGGATAGTTTAAATTGATCATGCTCAGTTAATTTGAATTGGCTATGTTCAGATTCCCTGTTTGGGTATTATATGGTTGCATAGTAAATTGCTCCAACCTTGTGACGCTCTTGAGTGCATGAATCTATTATTATTCTAATATCATATTTCCTTATCCCCTATGAATGAGGGAAGGCTTGCTGTTCTTGACTTTTCAACCTTCATATACTGTATTTCAATCTTCACGTTTGCTGCCAGGTGGGGCTAATATTGTTACTCTTTCGGTCTTTCCTCTTGCAAGGGTATTAAACGGTGTGTCAATGAGGTGGGCGTCGGATTCATGATGTCTGCAAATTATCATCCCGCGATGAAAATTGTCAGACCTGTGAGGAAGAATCTGAAAATAAAGACAGTGTTCAATATCCTTGGTCCTCTACTGAATCCAGCAAGGGTGCCTCATGCTGTTATTGGTGTTTACCATGAGAACATTGTAAGTATATATTTGTCTCGTCCTTTATTGTAGCAGTACGATACAAGTTATACAAGCAAACATGGCATATCTGTAAGTTTACCACTTCCAAAGTGAAAACTTAATGTTTGCATGTCCCATGATTATCATCATATAAATAAGATCAAATAAAAGTGGCCGGAAGCTTCAGTCAGTCCATTAAACTGAGTCTGTCTTTCAGATGAATGCTCTTTGCCTCTTTCCCTTTTTTTCTTCTTCTTTTCGTTAACTCAATTGCTAGCAAATATTATTGATACTTCTTTGAAACACAAATATAACAACAATTTTCTTGAAAATAGAAGCAATCCACTATTCCATTGACAAACTCTATATGATTCTTGTTAATCCATGGCTCATTGACCTAAAGTGCTGTAATCTTTTTGCAATAGGTTACCAAGATGGCTAAGGCTGCACAGAAATTTGGAATGAAGAGAGCATTGGTTGTCCATTCAAAGGGTTTGGACGAAATAAGCCCACTAGGTATGCAACTCCGAATGGTTTCACTCTGTTGCTGCCACTGTTTCGCTACAAATGGCTGTCTACTAAGTTACCTTTGTATCTTGTTGTTCAACTGGTATATTGTGTATTTGACAGAAGATTATTTTTAATTGCTTTAGGTCCTGGATATATCCTTGATGTTACTCCACAAAAGATTGAAAAAATGTTCTTCGATCCATGTAAGAGTGTTTCTTACTTTTCTCTCAAAATCTATAAAAGTATAGTTCAATGGGTGTGCTTTTGTACAGTTTGGGCTGGCTCATTTTAGTGCCTTCTTTTCTATGTTATGATTGCTGATTGCTGAAGTAGGAGTATATTGTAATCAAATCAATGAACTAGTGGATAAGGGGAAACAATGTAACCTTCTTTGATCTAACATATTTTCTATATATTACAATCTAGTGGATTTTGGCATTCCTCGCTGCACATTGGAAGATCTGAAAGGAGGTGATCCAGCATTTAACGCGAAAGTTCTTCAAGATGTTCTTGCTGGTCAAAGAGGGTCGATTGCAGATGCCCTTGTAAGTTAGCCTTAGCTATCTCTTTTCAGTTTCTGTGCATTATACTTCCTCAAGAAATTGGCTGCATATTTCTTGATGGATTCGGTGTTCTATACCCAATATCTTGTTTAGCTGTTTAGCCAATGCAAATTCGGTACCTTGATTGTCATTTTATTTTTGTACAAAACTGTTTGATGAAGTACCCATTGAAGATTAGAAAATTGTTTTAAAATGGTAGAATTGGACTGCGCTTGCAGTGATCCACAGATATCTTTAAGTTTATATTAATTTCTGTTCTGTTATGCAGGTTCTGAATGCCGCGGCCTCTCTCCTTGTCAGTGGTAAAGTCAAGAATTTACATGACGGTGTTGCACTAGCACAGGAGACACAGCGGTCCGGAAAGGCCATTAATACACTTGAGTCTTGGATAAAGATTTCGAACGTAAGTACCTTTTAGCTTCTAATGGGTCTCCTAAGTATCATGAGCTAAACATTGAACTTTGAGCATGACCACCTTTCCCATACCCTGTTGATACAGAGTTCCAAGTGACTGAGCAACGTTGATTAGCAACAGATGGATTTCTGGAATAAGGCGTGAGGAATGGTGGCAAATAAGGACTCACTAAGAACATCTCCAAGAAAGACTCTTTATATCTTTAGAAATAAAGATTTTAGTTAAAAGTTACCCTCCAACAGCCTCTTCGTTTGGATATTTAAATATAGATATCATCTATTCCGGATTTCTCGCTAGCCAAACATGGAGAGCGAAAATAACTCTCTAGACTAGGCACAAGATATAGAAAAATTGTTGGAGAGTATAAAGATATAGAAAATGATTTTTACTCAAATAACTCTAAATAATGATTTAGAGAGTAGATTTTAGAAAGGCTCTTGGAGATGCTCTAAGTCCATCCGTCATCCGTGTATTATTGGGTTCTTCTTCACTCTTTTTGTTCATGATCTGTCGTGTGCTGTTGTGTAGAGAAATCTCCGTCAAGACGAGATTCTAAGGTTTGATTAGAACAGGTGCGTGCTTCAGTTCTGCTTGACGGGGTTAGATGAGCATAGGTTAGATGCTGTGATGCTGCATTACATTTGGAAGCGGATTGGACATTTTGCAATGGCATATTGGCATGGGAAGAATATACCCTTTTGTGCATCACCTGAAAGAAGAAAGCTCTGCAGGCAGTACATTTTTGACAGCCGAAAGCTCCTTACATAAGGACGTTGGAGCTCGTGTCCTTGTTTGTATCAGTAATTCAGTATACCGATCACACTTCTCTGTCTGACAAGCTGCACAGTAATCACAACTGGATTCTCCAATGTGTTTTCAATCGAGCGCTTGGGGAAGGCCAAGTTTCTGTTCTACACGCAAAATCCAAGTGAACACGGCTATACTAGTACAAGCTAAACAAATCACACACAAAGCATATGTACAGACTACAGAGCTGCAAGCCTGCAACAGGGAAAAAAAAATACTAAGCGGCGGAGTGCTTGGCCGCTTTGAGGATGGCGGTCGACGCGGCGCGCATGGCGGACTCGCCGGGCGGCGCGCCCGGGTCCCGCCGGCTGGACTTGCGCCACCGCCGATCCCACAGCAACGACCAGCACTTGACGGTCTCGGCGTCCGGGTCCCTCTCCCTGCACCACCACCAACCACACGGCACATTTGGTTACGATTAATCATATCACAGAAAACAGTTGTTCGGAAAAAAAATTCTAAGTTGTACGAAAAAAAATATCACAGCAAACAGCAAAGATAATAATCGAGCCACAGCCACGCACTTGACTGTACGTGGTTACCAAACAAGAGCGTTCCAACATGTGGTTGCGTGGTAACCATCTGTGCTTTAGCAGGGGTCGTTTTCACAGGCCGTCTCTGTCAGCCTTCAGTGCCTACTACTTGATAGATGCATGATGATACATGATCATGCTGCCAGTAGATACCAGATAATATTAGCGCATAAGCAGTATAACTGATGGCTGGGCTGCGACGCAAATAAATCATCGAATAGGACACTTTAACTAAGAATTGTCTGCACAGTGACAAGAATCAGCTTGTAGCCTTGAACAGCTCGGCAGCACCTCATCAGCTACAACCATTTGTATCTAGAGGACGACTGGGTGTGCTTCCCTTGGAAATGTCGTGCCGGCCTTGCATTACTCAGCTGGGGTTTGTGCTAAATATCAACGCACGGATCTGATGGGTCCTATGCTATAGGAGTGCCAGTAGTATCCATAACTGAACGAACAAGAACAACAAAAATTAAATTGCTCAACTTACTCTATGATGATGAACTTTTTTCTTTTTTAAAAATGAAACATATGAATTTTTCCTCTTTTTAGAAAACCAAATATATGAATTTCTCTTTCATGCTATTTTGGAAACAAACGGATGGATCAAGTTCTATGACTATGCGCTGTCGAGATGATTATTGCTTGTTCTCGGAAGGTTTGGGGATGAGATGATTGATCGATTACGTACCTCTTGTTGCACTCGGAGGCGACGCTGGGGGTCCGGCCGCCGGAGATGGACGGCGTCCGGCTGGGCCGCGGCGCGGTGAAGCTCCGGGTGAGCGATCGCGGCATGTAGAAGTTGAGCAGGACGCCGTCGCTGCTGCTGCGGAAGCTGCCCCCGCCCACGCTCCCGCTGTCCGTCCGCCGCCGCGCGGACGCCCGCCGCTCCGGCCTCCCCGCCGGCCTGCCGGACGCCGACCGCGCGGCCGGGTCCGGCTGCTCCCTCCCCTCGGCCGGCGGCGCGGGCGCGGCGGCTTCTTCGGCCCCCGCCTTCTCGACGAGGTCGGTGAGCGAGAGCTCGTACTCGGACTCGGGGAGGTCGTGCAGCATCCCCAGCATCTCCTCCCGCCGCCGCGCGATCTCCTGCGCCCTCGCCGACCCCGAATCCATCGGCCCCGGGCTCATCCCCGGCACCCACAGCCTCGCCGCCGCCGCTCGCTCCGAGCTGGCCTGGAGCATGGTTGCTGCTCCTCCTCCTTCTACCTCCGGCGCCCGTGCAGCGCGCGCAGCCCAGTGATCGAGCGGGCCGCGTGGAGCTGTGCGTTTCCGCTGGAGTCGTGGCTGTCGCGATATAAGAAGTGGTGGCGGTGATGGATGCGCGCGACGACCCGGCGACTTGGACGGCCGGGTATACCCTCGGTGCACGGCAGGCAGAGCAGGTGCCCCCGTCCAGAGCCCAGATTTTTGACGAGACCTTTCAGTGGCGTGGCGCTGGAACCTAGAAGGCGAGAGCGTGCGACAGTGTCAGAGCATCCGCGCATGCCTTCGGTCGCAAGCATACAAGTCTAGAAGATGAAGATGGGTGACTGACTTGGCCAGTTCGTCCGTGGCCCTCAAAACGCGGATCCGCCGCAGTTGCAGTCAGTCAGTAATTGAACCAAAGACTTCCAGGGCATGGTGGTACAACCAACAGACAGCAGTCAATGGTGCCACAATCTCAGTCTGTTACTCTGTTTGATCGTCCTGGTTTTTCATCATCACAGGTAGTGGTGGTCGACGTCGTTACTCGTTCGTTTCCTCGACACTGAATTTCTCTGTACCAGAGCCACCACACACGTCTGTCCTTTCTCTTTCAAAAGATTGCCACGCTAGCAGTCGTTCGGCCGGACGTCCAACCGATTGCCTCTTTCAGGCTGCAAAGTGAACTCCGACTCAGGGCAGCCTCCAGTGGCAGTTCCTCATCGCACTGTCAGCAGCGGTAGCTCGCTCGTTCATGCACATTTTTTCTATGGTTAGTCTCACATTTTTTCTATGGTTTTAAGAGCCAGCGGATCGCACCTACCTAGCTACTTGGTGAGATTGCATTGCTCATTACCTGGACACAAACATAGCAGACGTGTTGCTGAGGACCAGGAGCTCACTTGAATACTTTGATCATTCTATTGATGCTGACACACCAACCATTGACCAAACCTGATATTATGCACAAAGCTATATGGATTTTCTGCACAACTTGATCGAGAGTTTGCTAGTTTGGTGTGTTCTGCACAATGACATCTGCAATAGTGTCGTATATATGAGTACATGAAAGCATTGTGAAGACAGCAGAGAAACATTGCATTGTATATTTGTATTGTATTGCATCCACACTCATGACTCATCACAGTTCTCCATAGTACATTGGATTCAGGAGAATGCTTACATAATGGGGGCAGGGATCAGAAGTAGCAAGATCAGGTGATTTTTGCTTAAATATATGAAGTCCCACGCTTAAGGGGGTTTTCCCCAGGTAACTAACTACAAGGCGACCCGAAAAAAAAAGGAGGAAAGAACAAGTCCTTAGGAATACTGCTACAATACATATTGAGAATTAGTCCATACCGAGGCCCATATGCTGAAGCATATATGTACAGGCAAGCAATCAATAAATAACGACCAATATCCATACAAGAGCACTGTGCTTCTATACTCGCAGCTTAGTTCTACACTAGTAAAGTCATAATTCGATCATGCCATCTTGAGACAAGACCTTAATCGGAAATAAAGGCCTTCGTTCTGGGCTGTTAGCTCTCAACATCCTTTTTATGTTTACCCTTGGAATTTCTTGAATCCTACAAAGAAGCAAGACTAATGAGCATGGTGCTGAAACTACCAGCTATCACCTTCAAGGCTTCTTTCAAAATATCAAAAAGTTTAAATCCGCAACACAATACACATTTCACATAAAAGTCAAGTAGCATAAAAGTGAGTGCCCACCTGACTTGAATTTGGTGAACTTTGCCCAGGAGAAAGTATTGTGGGTAAAGTCCCAGGTGACTGACCATGGTTCGAAACTGGGGAACGGAAGACAGAGCTACCATGGTTGTATGGTGACAGCGGAGATGCCATAGGAGTCTTCCTGAGCCCCTGAGATAGGGGTCCACCACCAGGAGATATAGCAGGTGACAATGATTTGCCTGGAGGTAACATGTTTATCCTTATCCTGTAAAACAAGGAAACCAGGAGTCATGCCATAGATTTTAGACTAGCTGTTCAGACTTCAGAATAAGCAGCAATTAGTAAGATACTTACTTGTTATGTACATCAACATACTCATCTGTTTCATCGAAGATTTCTTCCTGCAAACAGTCATGTCAATTTCCAATATCTAAGAGAAGCCAAACAAAGTAGCATGGTTCAAGTTCTACTATGTTTTTTTTTCTAGTTTCTCTCCTAGCTGAATATTACCTAAGATGGCTAAAATGTTGCAAATACAATAGATATTTCCGTAGGATATATGGAGAACACTCATATCTAAGGGCATAGTTTTGAAAGCATGATAGAACAATGTAAATACATGTTGCAAACCAATGAGAACACAATTAAGAATATGCCCAACCTGTAGCAATTCTTCCATGACATCTTCCATCGTGATTATTCCAACTGCTTCCTCATCCATTGAATAGCTTGGAAGTGGATCAGTGTTAAAATCAAGAATGTTTTCCCGCTTCCTTTCCGATTTCTTATTATATGAGCGTCCATCTCCATACTTCTCTATGTTATTTCTACGACTTCCAGCAGTGCTAACATACGAAGGGGATGAACCTGAAAGTACTTCCAACTGATCAGCCAAAGACAAGTCACAACCATTTCCTGAAAGACATGTGATAGCAAAGGGCTAATGGACTACTAGCGCATACACAGAAACACACACAATTAAAAGTGATGCTTAATCGCAGCAGACAAATTACTAGGAAAAAATTAAAAGGCATGTACCATCAGCATGAGCATCTTTGGGGTTTATTTTATAATCTGCAGTAGTGCTCTTTTGCTTTTCAGTGGATGCTCCTGCTTCCTTTGTTCGTTTAACTACCACAGCCATGTGGCTGTGACCTTTCTGGAACTCATTTAGAATGTCATAGAGAGGAAGATCATCAGCCACCCTGATATACAGAACAGTGGCAACATTTTGTGGTAATTAGAAGACAATCAACGCAGATTAAGGAGAAAGAGATGCACCAATTTTATCCAAACAAAAATTTTATGAACACAATGAGTACTTATGCAGTTACGCTCGAAATAAGATTGCGTAAATCAGAAAGAATTTATGGTCACCCCTGGAGCTACGTGCTGGTAAGATGATACCTTGGAATTTTTCTGATAGTAACATTTCGAATGGGAACTTCATCCTCAGATCGGCAACTAATCAAATTTTTTACCTGAAATAAAAAGGGATTTTATTATTGATTAATAAATGAATAGCAAATTTGCAAATCATTCATTTCATTGACATTAACGATTCCCCTGGGAAAAAACAGGACAACGAAAAGAGCAGGGCAGCGGTTGATATTAGTCAAAAGCAAAAACCAATTTAGCTCACTCACCAATATAAGCCCAATGATATTGCTTGGACTTCCTGAGTATATAGGAACACGACTATGCCCTCTAGTCATTATCATACCCATCGTATGCCTACAGAGAGGAAAATAATTCTATCAATAGCATGTAACAATCATAGAATGCAAATAGTTTAAGGTGAAAGAATCATACAGGTCCAGCTTAGCATTTATGTCAAGTGAGAATGTTTCGGATATAGGAGTCATGGCATCTTTTGCAATCTTCTGAGTTAGCTCCAGAGCTCCTGTAATGATAGTGGTTTCATCATGAGTCAGCTCTCCACCTTTCCCAGCCTAACAACAAAGTAGCACAACACATGAGTTAGATGGTAGCTGTCTAGTTCTTGTGCGTAATAAATTAAGCAGTCAAAAGGATAATATTGAGGTCATACAGGGATGTATAATTCACACTGGTATTAGGTGCTACAACATAATGAAAAATGTTATCTAGGATCTAATGAACTAGAGATAATTTTCTAGCTCATTATTAATATCAGCACAATAATTCAAACAGCATATACTACATGTAACAAAGAAATTAGCACGACATGAATGCAAGAATTTGAATAACTAGATGCGAAAATGTTTAAACTGGATATGAACTCTTTGAAGGGAAGTGTATACCAACCTCATTGCCGTGCATATCAACTAGCGTCTTTAGCTCAGCTCTTCTCATTAGTGCGAAATGGCCCTTTCCCAGCAGCCGGTCCAACAACTTAATGAGAACAATTACATGAATCAAATAAGGTACAGCAAAGGGGAAAGTAAAACATACATATACATCACAATGAGCAGTTTGCTGTCTTCTTCTTTCTTATTTAGTCAAAATATGTTTCTGAGTTTTGTAGAATTGCCAAATCATGACATTCAGTTAACAATTAGATACAATAATTGATTTTGTAGAAGTGCTAATTGATAACAGTCAGGTTAACAAGAAAAGTGACTAAAGTATTCTGTAACTGAAACTGGTTTGCCCTGGATGAGTCAGACACATTCCACATTTAGACGTAAGCATACATAGAATCTCCATTTATTTAGTTGGGCGACATGGAGAAGAAGACAATGGTTCTTGCTTCACAGTTCCAATTACTTCTTATTGTGTCATTGAGCGGACAGTGTTGTTAAATAAGTGCAGAATTAGTCAGCATCCGCATTCCATCCAATTTATAAAAGAAAGAGGTTAAGTTGACCCCTTGGAATTTGGATGACTAGATGAGCATGGGACAAAATTAAATAATGAAGCAGCTAGCGATCGATCTGTCTCCTACTTGCGGCCGCCTACCTGTGCTGTCGCATCCCAATTTCAGTCGGACATCCACCAAGCACAAGGCTCCAATCCCTCTCTAATTCGTGCAGACAAAAGGAACAAATCAGCCGCCGCGTACCTTACTGATCGGGTAGGCGACGGGGAAGAAGAGGATGAGAAGAATCCGGACCACCGGCGCGGCCTTGGCCCCCACGCTGAGCCCGTATCGCGTGCAGATGGCTTGCGGCATGATCTGCGGGAGCAGCGACAATCGGAAGCGCTCAATTCATCAGGAAGCAAAAGGTGGGGAAGGAATTGAGGGCAAAAGGGATCGGTGAGTCACCTCGCCAAACGCAAGGATGAGCGTGACGGAGATGAGGACGGCGACGTAGGAGGGGACGAGCGTGTCGAGGAATATGGGCAGCGCCTCCATGGCGAGCGAGTTGCCGATGAGGAGCGTGCAGAGGAGCAGATGCTGGTTCTTCACGACGGGGAGGATCCTGGCTGCGCGCGCGGGAGGGAAACACAGATTAGAAACACAGCGGAATCAGAAGCGGTTACCGCTGCTCCGGCAACGCCGGCGGCGCGGGCGAGAATCTGAGCGAGACGATGATGAGGAAGAGGAGGAGGAGGAGGATGGGCTTATCACCGGCGTTGAGCCTGTCCTTGGGCGTGCCGGCCTTGGCGAGCACCTCGAGGTCGACGAGGCTGAGCGACATGAGCCCCAGGGTGAGGCCCGACATGAGGCCGGCGAACATGACGAGCCCCACGCAGGCGGTGAGGAAGACCCAGAACATGGTGCCGCAGCAGGCCTCATGGCTGGGCATCGGCGATCCCACCCGGAGCTCGCTTGGTCTCGGCGGGGGACGGGACGGGAGGGCCGGGGCAGCGGTGCTGTGGTGGCTGCGGAAGCTGGAGGGGCAGAGTAGTTGTGTGTGGACTGTGGAACCGTGTCCGTCCCTGCTGCCCGGGGGCAGCAGCTCTGCCTGGTCTGGTCTGCACTTGAGCACTTGCAGCGCGGACTAGCTGGAGCAGCGCCTGGTGCTTTTTTATGGTGGCTGGCAAGGCATGGCCGGCCGGCGGGTTTTGGCTTGGCGCCGCGGGTGGCTTTCCGACTCCGTTGCGGCCTCCCTGAGCCAACCGGTCGGGCAGTAACGGCAACGACTCCGCTGCTGCTTGGTGCTGCTGGGTGGTGGACTCGTGACTAATGTTGCGTGGAGTGCGGAGGGAGCGATCGGTTTCTCCCGGCCGGGAAGGGTAACCGGCGAGGCGACGGGGGGTGTCACCTCCGGGTTGCGTCGCGTGCTTGTGCTAGCTTGTGGATCATCAGGGGCTTTCCCTCCTCCTCCTGCTGCTGCTACCTGCTAGTGGACTGCTGCGCTGGGCGAGGATACCTGCACGTCTGCGTCCGGTCACAAATCATCAGCAGGATAGATAGAACGTGGAGACAGCGTCCTCATCATACAGTCATGGGCTCGCCGTGGTTTCAGCACTCTACTCCATTACCACGATTGTGTGCGTGTCTCGATGACTTTGAAGCTTTGAGACTACCGTCACGTAATTAACAAGCACGCGTAATTATCAACTGATGACATTTTGTGCTAGCATCGTACTGCTGAATTTCTACCCTAGGCAGCGGACGACTGACGATGTACTATCATCGTACTGAATTTCATTGGGGTTTTTTTTTTCAAAGGCACTGCGTCATCACTGATTTGATCCAGTCGTCGAGTGTAAATGAGCACTTCTGCTTTGCAATCGTTCCAGGTGGTCCGAAGTCGAAATATCGCAACAGCTTGTTCAGAAATGTTAATGATGCCCCGAGTATTTTTCAGGGACTGAGAGCAACTAAAGTATACCCCTCTAAACATCTCATGACGCTTCTCAGATATTTTTTCAGGGATTAATAACGCCCAATTGACCATGCATCCATGCTCTGCATCCAAGTTACTACGTTTCTCCGTCTGAGCAAGGACGATATATATAGTACTAATAATAGCTTTCTGTTTTCAAAGATACTACCTTATTTCAAAGCTACTACCTCATGTCTGTACGTCATTGTGTAGTTTTCCTTTTTTTACTATTTTTTTGTAAAAAATAATTATATTCTAAAACAAAGAACCTGGAATATTACACCAAGTTGGACAGAGTAGAGCTGCTATTTTAATAGAAGGAACACCTGATGAATGTTTAGGACTCCGAGATAAATAAGTATGATCAAATTTGTAGAGAAAAATATGAACACTTCTATAACACATCAAATAAGTAAATATGAAAATATGTTTCATAATGTATCTACTTACTTTTAAAAGGCGACAATGCATGCCTTCGAGGCTGTTTGGTTGCTGGCCATCGCCTGCCACGCCGCAGATTCGGCGGCGCCAAACCTTAGGCGCTGGATTTTGACGCCACAGAGTGTGGCGAGAATACCACTAGTTTTGTGTTGAAATTTGTGTGGCTGCCAAACCTGTATCACCAACCAAACACTGTCCAACTTATTACATGGCTGCCGCACCTGTGGCTTGGTGAACTGTGGCAGAACCAAATACGCCCTTCATCATGTGCTGACGAGTCTTGGCCCATGTCACTGACACGTGGCCCAACCCCACGCGTCAGTGACCCAGACGTAGAGGGACCAAAGTCAGAGGAACCTTTCCGTGCTCCAAGGGACGAACAATCTCAAGAGCGGCTGCTGTTGACGCCCGTGCGCTTCTGCACAAGCTAGCTAGGGACAATGTCATGAGACATGGCTGCTGATGACGGTGAGCAAATTGCTAACGTACAGCTGGGCTGACTAAGAGAGCTTTTAGCCTTTTAGTAATGTAATGACTGAAGAAAAGGAATGCATGTCTGGACATCCAGTATGTAGTTTAGCATTTGATGCAGTTGCTTTACCGAACCGGGTCGAGGTCGATCATGAACATATATGTAGCTCATCGACCGAGTGGCCCGATCGATTTACATATATAAGGAAACGTTAGGCCATGAAAGCAATCATGCATGCACGCGCAGCTTCACGTCGAGACAAGAAAGAAACAAATCGAAGTCCTGTTGCGGTGGAGCGTGTGTCATGACCCACCACGAACGCATCGTTTTCAGCTTAATTCTTAGCTTATCTTGCCGTGAGGTTATCATATTAGCATGCAAAATCTAAGCTACAGTAGCCAAAAAGAAATTCATATGGAGTCAGATTCGGTGGAAATTTATTGAGGATTCAAAAGTCGGTGACTTTTTATTTTATTTTATTGCGGAGTCAAGATCCATCACGATCATGTAGCTTATCTAGCATATATATGAGGAAATATTGATTTGTAGGCTAAGCTAGAAATCAAAACAACACGCATGCGCAGCTTCAAAGTTGAAACAATTACAGAAAATGAACATGGCGCAATGGCGGTGCCTGATCTGATTGCGTTGTAGAGATCGACTCAATGCGACTTATAAATCATTGGGCGACCGGACAGCACAGGAGCATCGACGATCCTTACATCAAGAGTTTCTAAGAAGATAGTTGATGTTGGACTTTTATTACTGCTTGAGGACCAAAGTAAGGTTGGAGGAAGAACGTATAAGAAGTTTAAAGTTTAGTCTTTCATACTTTCTTTCTTAATTCTTCTTATCTTATCTTTTGTGTTCCTCGGTTGGAGGTTTGGAGTCTAAGTACTCGTATAAGTTTCTGGCTTTGCGGTCAGATGTCTTCTTTTTTATCGTAGATATTCACTTGTGAATGTTTAATACCGGGATTTTTCCTTAATTAAAAAAAATGATCCACTATGCAGTATGCATAGTACTTTTTTCATTCCTTAGTGCGTGGTGCGTGTCTGTTTCTTGTTTAGACTATCTCTCTCGGGTTGGCACAACGAACGGATTTGGAAACAAAAGGCACTTAGCTTAGCTTGAAAATTGATACTACGGATGATTGTGTGGAGTCAAAGGCCGGTGCAACTGTCTTTAGGGGTATGGTTGTCAACAAGATGCACGTACGCATGCATAGTGGAAGAATCGCTCTTTGTAACGCAGAATTAGTCATTGCTTTCTGTCTAACTTCTAACCTGATCATCTATCAGCTTTTCATTTGCATACACAACAGAAAAGTGCATCCATATTCGCTAGGAAGACGAGGATTGATATTTGGAAGTGAATGCTGTTCCTGTGGCTGGGAATAATATAATTCTCCGATCGAACGATCAACTCTTGAATTTTGCACGAAACTCGCTCGTCGATTCGCGCCTACTTTGTCTTAGGAGATGTAAATTATTGCTCTAACAATTCCACCACTTATAATATACTCCCTCCATCCCACAAAGACTGTTCGTTTAGCCTTTAAATTTTATCCTACAAAGACTGTTCGTTTAGATTGTAGTAAAGTCCATCTAATTAAAGCAACAACAAATACCAAGAAATAATTGCATAGAGAAGGGTACGTAGCCAATCAAAGTAGTTGTTACTTTTCTGGTTCCAATGCATTTGCATTTATTGAAGATTTAGGGAACCAATACAACAGATATAGTTGAAGGGGATAACACGATCATTTTCTACTACTACTACTAGCATGTCTGAAATTTTCTAAATGGATACTCTTTTCGGGATGGAGGGAGCCTATGCTAGGTATTCATGCTGGTGGTAATGCATGCTCCACGCCGCTCAACTTGTGAATTGTGATCCCTCCCTTCCGGCCTTCCGGGCTATGCAGAGCCAGTTCATTCTGTGCAGGGCACGCTTTGGTGACGATGCATGTATGTCCTAGTCCTGCTTGGTGGATCGATGCCGTCATCGTCATGGCTCATGACATCGACGAGGAGTTCAGAATCGAGGGGTCGCAACACCATCCGCGCGCGTCTTTGGTTCTTGCGCGGCACAAGGGGCCGGCACACGCACGATTCTGTCCATCATCCGGCCAGGGAAGTTGGCAACAATGTGGGGGCCGGGCTACATGCATGCTCCATTTGGACAAATTGTGGCGAATCACAACTCTCCTAGCAGCCGCTGGCAGATGGAATGCTAATTGCCATGCTATAGCTGGATACCTGTCAACGTCCAGCATCGCCGTCACTGGAGATTCACGGATCTTATCTTTCAGTTTTACAGGCAACCATTGGCCGTTCTTTCACCCCCATCTGAGTTCTGCCGATCTGAATCCTTAGCCAGCATGATTTCGCCTTGCGCCAGGCAAGTGCGCCGCCAAGCAGCGAGTGGCCGTGGCCGTGCGGCCGTGTCTACCGCCGCCGGCGACCATCGGGACGAGCACACGGCTGCAGAGTCCGAGCTGGGCCGCGATCACGCGCTGACAAGAACGTGATGGGCGTCTGTCTGGAGCGAACTGGGCTGCATATCCACACCTCCTTCCGACCGGAACGACATGGACCGCAACGAGGCCCAACAGGTACGTTGCAGGGCCCACTTCTAATCGTCAGTTCATCACTCCTTTTTCTCCCGAAACAAAAGAAGAAAAAGAAAAGTGCTAACCACCAGCGGAAGACGAAGTGAGGGGAGCATCGCCGGAGTCAGACGGCGCGGCCGCGCGGCGATTCCGGCTCAACAAACCACCAGGGGAACAAGACGGCCGGCGGCGGCGCGGAGATGGGGAGCCCTCTCGGCGGGTGGCCGTCGTACAACCCGCACAACTTCAGCCAGCTCGTCCCGGCCGACCCCTCCGCTCAGCCCTCGGTCGGTCAGCACTTCCCCTCTTTGGCGATCTCGTCTCTAATATACCGTACTGACTGTCTCCATACTTCCTGATGCTGCTGCATAAGCTTGAATAGGTTAGCTAGGACGTACTAGTGGGTGTTTGGCCCGTGACAACTGCGGCCTCTTGTATCCGCAATAAAAACATCTTTTTGTACTGCCTTTAGGCAGCCAGGAAGCAGGAATCGGTGATCTTATTGTTCGATTCTGCTGTAGCCGCAGTATGGATGGCTTGAAAAGGAGGGTATAAATGTTTGTTTTCAGTTCATCAGCCAGAGACTCGGCTTAATTTCAGTGAATTTTCTGCATGATGTCCAAACATTAGGTCTTGGTTTCTCATGGCTGCCCTGAGAAGATTCAGTTGATGTTGTCCTGATGGATTAATGGTAGTTTTTTTGTGTGTGTTTCTGATCACACCGTACCGCCAGCGGCTAATATGGCAAAGCACATATATATCCATTTAGAGTGACTCTAATGCTATTAGGTAGTTTTATATTCTTGACAGAACTTCATGCTGACAAGCGACAACTTATGCTATGAAAGATGTACTCGGTTGAACTCATGCTGATGGTATTTTCCTTTCCCTGTGTTTCCCATCAGAGTGTCACACCAGCCACTTACATTGCAACTCACAGGACAGATCCGCCTCCCAATCAAGGTAACTCCTTCCTATGTTCTTGAACCAATGTTCCGTGTGCTGCTCCCTGCTGTAAATGTATCTTATTTTATTTGCTCTCTGTGCATTTGCACGCAATTGAGACTTGGAATTACTTGTTCGCATTAAGCTGAGAATTCCTTTTCTGTCTATTGTAGTACTATGTAATAAGTCTCATGAACCCGTTTGCAATAAGTTCTGTAGGTAGATGACTCTCTTTTCTTTCAGAAATGGAGCATGTTTCTCCATAAGATTCTTCACTCATGGTAGAGTGTGTCTGCAAGTCACAGAGGTGATATTAGCCATAATGACTGAACTACTGAACACCTTATCCTGCACAAATGATGGCATCTGCTATGTCTCCCCAATCTATAGTCCATAAATTCCTTGCTGCTACTGGTAATCAGCAGCTAAAGCTATAATTGATTGTTCAATAGTTGCTACTTAGCCATGCGCAGTATAATACTACTTGCCTTACTGGCCATTTTACTAGCTGGAAGTGTCAGTAGTACCAGGCTACCAACTGTGACTATGTGATTTAATTAAATGCTGTTTCGTTCTGGTAAAATGCCCTGATACTGCCCTTTTTTTAATATCAAATTTTTACCTTCAAAATTTTATTAGGAAACCTTCTCTGTTACATTAGGGAATTCCAAGAACCAATCATACTCGCTTTGTACAGTCTCCTTCGAGGAGGCCACCCACCTCAAACCTGAGTGTTTGCAAAATGTGTGTACATCTCAGAGAACTGCTTTCAGCGAGTTTCCTGGTCAGCCATGGTGCGTTCCTCCCCTTCTTGAAACAAAGCCAGGGGATTTCATCTCGCCATGGTCAAGTTCTTTTTACTAACAGTAGGAAATTCCAATTTATGAAGGCATGCTTCATATTGGCTAACAGCACATTAGTATTTCTGTTGGGTAGTTGGGTTTCATCTCCATATGAATGGCTGGGTTTTTACCCGGGCTATGTTGAAACAAAACAAGCAGAGTTCTTAGTATGTCCATGTGTAGCTTATATATATTATGGCTAGGTTGGTTTGCCTTTTGTTTTGCCATCTAGATCCCTCAGAACCATTGTACTGATTTATATACTAAGTGCCCAAAAGAATTTTGATCTAGGAGGATGAGGAAGATGAAGAAAGGTTGGGTAAGTAGTGCTCAAGCTCGAGGGGCGAGGGTAGAGCATCTGTTTTGGTGTTTAAGACGGAACAAAATGCCTGTTAAACACATTCATTACACCTTCAGAGTAGAGCCCTCGAGACTTTCTCGGGAAAATTGAACCATTGGAGCCTTCCAGGTGAAATGCTATCCACATAGAGTACTAGAACCAGCGTAATGGTATACTGATTAGGTTGTTGGCTTAAACACTGGTTTGGCAATTTCTATAACATGTATGAAGGTGGTCTTTTCTCTCACCCTAAACATTTACCAGGCGAGACAAAACCACAAGAAGTCGTTATTGCATTCAGGCCTCTTGGCCCAGTCATGTACTCCGTGTGTTGGTGAAAATTGATAGCGCGCTGCTGACCAAGTGTACCAAAAGACAAATTAAAGAAAGAAATAAGCTATTATTGTTAACAAGCAAAAGGTGCTGGTAGAGAAAAGCATACTAGATGCCTTATTCTGGGGCTGATGAGGTGATGAGATGTTATTGGATTAGTTTTTGTCTGAACAGTTCAAATCATTTGGAGGCATACTTAAATCTGAACAATACCTCAGACTTCAGGCACAAACTTCTGGTGGTGAATATTTATTAAATACCATGCCTAGATGTTACAGGCACGGAGTTGAATCCTTAAAAGCTGTTGGCAGATTCTATTTCTGCTGTCTATTTTCCTTAAGGAAGTTGTGTGCGGCCATGTTCATTTCCATGTTTTGGCAGATGCATTCAATGAACAATTCGTTGGTGTTCTGTTAACCAATATATCTGTTGGTTAGTTTTTTCTTTTCATTACGTGAGTCCATTCGTCTATAGATATGCTATACTCATGTTAGATCAGACTGAAAAGGCGTTTTATATAAAAGTCATCCGTATTGTATTTTTACTGCTTCCTGAATTCATTGATTGACAAATCGTGCCATTGGATTGCAGTGATAACAACAGAGGCCAGGAACATCCTGTTGAGGCACTTCTATCAGAAATCCGAGGAGAAGGTAAGCTGTTCCATCAAGGCTGTATAGATCACATGACTATGGAATCTAACCTTCTATTCGTAAATCCTGTCCTGAACTCTAGCTGAGGCCAAAGAGAGCAGCTCCAGACAATCTCGCTCCGGAGAACAACAACAAACAGCCCAGGGGTCCCGTCGCGGATGTTGGAAGCCAGTCAAACGCAAGAAGCTGAACCACAGCTGGTGGTTGTCTTCCTCTGCATCCCTCAATGTCATGCGACCTGTATTTGGCATTGCCAGCTGAAGCCTGCGTCCTCTTGATGGCTGAGCTGACGGTTGATCCAAAGAGCTAAGCAGTTTTACACTTTTACTACATGCATGAATGTACATAGCAACCTCAAGATAGCTAGCTCAGTGCGTGACCTTTCACATGGCACTGCTGAACTGCATCCACTTCTTTTCATCCTCTGAAAAAATATGAATGTGCCCATGCTCCTATGCTAGCCCTGGTCGCCTGTATCTTTAACCTTTTGATCGTGCAGCCAGCCATGGTCCCATATGATAATTGCGTCGCGTCTGACGGTGATGATTGCCCTCTGTAACCCCGTCTTCTGCTGTCAGATTATACTACTGCTGCGCTGCTGATGCTGCGTCAGGCAAGCCGTGGTCACGCGCGTCGCCTCCCGTTTCTTTTCCTTATCCGTCTCTCCCTCTTATCCCAGAGTGTGTGTGTCCTGGGACTGAGAACGGGGCGGCGTTTTTTGTCCCGTGAGGCGACGGGATTTCGATGCGATTCCACTGGGATGCACATCTGGTTGCTTGTTTTGTCTGGTCGCCGAGGCCGGCGTGCGCGTCGCTGTCGGGACAGCCGGGCGTGCACGGCATTTCCTGGCTGCTCTCCAGCTGGGCGAGAGCGGCCCGGGTCGCCCTTGGAGTCGGACGCGCGCGGCAGATCACCGGAAAAACCAGGGCCGAACGTTCGATTCCTCCACGGATCACATGGACACGGATGTGTGCCGCCAGGTGCCAGCGGCGAAACATGTCAATGCCCCGGGAACTCGATGTGGTGAATCCAGTTGCCAATCGGTCACCGCCCTGATGAGCTCCGGTGAGGTGAGGACTGAGGAGATATCCTCTATTCGTGTGTCCTCCTACCAGCTACTAGCTCACAGGTGTGCCATTTGGAATTTGGGATGCTGCGCCAGCCACCCGGGGACAGTTCACAGGTCGCATGGTGCCATGGATCGGACGTCGACCACTGGTACTGTGCTGTCGGCTATCTATCTGCAGTGGGAGACGTCCCATGTTAATAATTAGTGTTAAGCTTGTTTAGCTTAGGCAGGCTACTGGATGGACTGAGCGAAAGGGACGAGTCCCAGTGCAAAGAACTCGCTGGTGGCCAGCCGAGCCCAGCAATTCCAGACCTCTCGCTGCGTTGCGTGCTCTTGTTGTTTTCTGTTCTCGATCCAGTCGGCTTCCAGGCCGTTGTTTTTGGACTCATCCATGACTCCTGAATTTTTTATGCGAAACGTAGAGAACATCTCGCGCCCTCTGAAGTCTGAACATTTCAACTCCAAGCTAGCCGTTGAAAACGAAAGGGACTTCTCTGCTGCCAATTCAAGAGGTCACGCGACGGTCAGACATGTAGCACGGCAAGTCACTGCTCACAAATATTTCAAAAAAAAAAAGTCACTGCTCACAAGTCACAACCCATCACCGCAGAGGCACGGAGCTCTCCAGTTTTTCATCGGCTGGTCACGTGACAGTATGATCTTAACATTAGCTAGTTTAATCAGCTCTGCCAGTGGCCAGGTTTAGTTATAAGTGCTTCCAGATCCAGAGCTGGTGCGCGGTAAAAACTATTCGAAGCTGCTCAAAGTCTCGTCCATGTAAAGACAAGCCGAAGCGACAAGAACTGGCCCAGATGCTTTGAGACTGATCACCAGATGCGGTATACTGGACAAAGGCATTTGCCAGGAGAATATAATAAAAGTTTGCAAGCATCTGCACGCAGCCTGCTTGCTAATGGCGACCCTAATCAAACAAAGGCTCAGATGCAGGGTGAATGAGTGAAAGTGTGATAAGAGTGGCATGTGACCTCATGTGCAGGCAGCAAAGCACTGACCAACCATTAAGCTACAAGAAGAAGGGATCAGCTAGCTATTCTTCCAGTGCAGTAAAGCATGCAGGAATCAGGAATGGATCGCTAGTGTTGAACAGGATGCAGCAGAGTAGACAAAAAACCGTACTTGCATTTTGCTGGATTCCTTGCCTTTAAAACTGCAACTCTGCAAGTATTGGCTGGGGACATGTTAGTCACAGCACCATCATGCTGCTACACTTGTCTGTGTAATTCAAGTATCAAGTGTCTCCACAGAATGATGCTCGCATATACATAATACAATCAAAGAGCAATGAGATTGAACGAGAGGTGAAAGAATGTAATGGGAACACAGTTAATATCGCTACTCTCTAGTGGCAATCCATACAACCTCATATCCTGGCCTAGTATCACGTTGTAGTTCATCATCTGTACCGATGGTGCTCGCGCTTGCTGAAACTCCCGTCCTCCTTGGAGTTGTATCTGTCCGAACTCTCCCTTCCGGCCTTCTTATCCTGTACGTACGTATCAATGTAATTGGCAATGTGATTACTACTGTCAGTAAATGAAAGGCCAAAGAATTGGTTTAAGGGTTCAGACATACATCTCGGAATAGGAGATCATCCATTTCAAGCATGTGAATTACATGCCCCATTTTAGGCCTCTTGTTGGCATCAGGGTCGACGCAGCGAAGCGCAACAAGCAGCGCCCGCTTCAGTGTTTTGGGAGAAGGCTTTTCAGCCATCTTAGGGTCCACTACTTCCTCCGCTTTCCTCTCGGCAACCATGGTCTTCAGCCATTCAACCAAGTTCACCTGCACAGACATGGTAGAGTTCAGCTTTGCTGGACCTTGATATTCTGGACAAAGAAAGTGACAAGGAAAGCAACTACACTAACCTCTCCAGCTGGTCTTGTATAATCTACAGGAGATCTACCAGTGATGATCTCCATTATAAGTACGCCAAAGCTATAGACATCACTCCTCTCGTTTAACATCCCAGTACTGGCATATTCAGGTGCCACATAGCTGCAACAATACCAACAGTTCAGTAATGATAAGATCTAGCTTCATTGCAGTAGATTGAGTAGCAATATGTATGGAATGACTCTCATTACTAACCCAAAAGTTCCCATAACACGGGTTGTAACGTAGCTTTTCTCCGAGCACAATAGCTTTGCGAGCCCAAAGTCCGATACTTTGGCATTCCACTGCTGATCAAGAAGAATATTGCTAGCTTTAATGTCACGATGGACAACCTTCGGCTCCAGCCCCTCATGAAGATAGGCCAGCCTGGTATGTAGAAGTTGTATGTCAGTTTGAGATATTTCACTATCATATGCATCTTTATAAAAAAATGATGTGATTGTTCAACCAAATCCAAATATTGCTTCCAGGCAAAGATGCTAGAGTTTGGATTTTGACCGGTAAGCAGAATATCAAGATGCAGTGTAGATATTTACAAACAGAATCACAACAATCCTGGTGCTCTGAATAAAATAAAGCAAGCTGGCAACAGGAAGCAAAAAGAAAGAACCATTGAAGATAAGCACATGCAATGTCTAAGGAATTTTACACCTTTTTCTTTCTATTTAAAATGGTTGGATATAACAATTGTTTTCAGAATCATAATGAAAAGAGTACCATGCATAATGGGAAAAACATTATTCTTTTGGCATATCTGACAAACATAGGTTACAATGGGTTGTCTCTTTCTCCAACTTTCAAAAGGGAATATGTGCATGACAAGTAATAGGTCCTAACAAACAAGTATAGTGAAGCACCGAGTTCCTTCGAAAACAAACTCTCACCTTAACTAGGCTCAACCAAGACGCATGACCCGTAACAGAACAGAGCTCATCATGGCAGCTAGTGCCTGACGTCTTCTAAAATCTAAATGGTTCTGGACTCTATTTGCTTACCTTATTAATTCCATTTACACATATTAAACAGTACACAACAGATGCCAAACTATGTATGACTCGAGAAGAAATTAAGCAATAACACTAGTGCGCCACATGGAACCGAAAGAAGCATTACCCTTTAGCCGTTGCAAGCATAATGTTCATCCTGATGTCCCAGGTTAGTGGGCTCACTTCCCCAACATCACCATGAAGCCACTGATCAAGATTACCATTGTCCACATACTCGTATACAAGCATCCTGTCCAAGCACAGACAGCGATATGAATCAGGCTTTGACTACTGGGAACCCAAACTGAGAAGAGTAGGTGTTACAGAATGATGAAAAGATTGCATTTTACCTGTAAGCACCCTCTGCGCAGTAGCCAAGCAACCTGACGAGATTCTTGTGCCGAACACGACCGATTGCTTCGACCTCCACCTTGAACTCCTTCTCAGCCTGGCCCCTGGTGAAGCAGTAAAAAAATGAGAATTTTGTCAGAAAGCATAATGAAACAGGGGTGAGAAATGAAACGGCAGTCTAATCCTAGAGAAGTGTGCCGTATTCAAATTTGTGTGACAGAAATCGAGAAGAATCGAATGGACGTGGGCACACAGAAAGAGAGGTCAAGATTATAGCAATTTGAAAGTTCTTGAGCCCCACAAACCAACCTTTCATCAGCAAAGCATCCCAAGAGCAGCAAACTTGCAAGACCAAAATCTGAGCAAACACAGTTGAAGAGTAGATTTCTTCAGTTGGAAATAGAATATGAACTCACATCTCAATCCACAAATTCACTGTGGAACTCAGCCACGCGATTCAGAGAAAGAACCAGTAGAGGGAGAGTTTTTCCCCTTCCTAATCAATTCAAGCAGGAGAGAAAGACTCCTTCCCGTTTTCAACATCTCAAAATGCAAACATGGACGTTCCGAGATCCAAATTCAGGGCAATCAGAATCTTCGGGGACGAAACAAAATCCAAATCAGCATGAATCGAAAGACAACAGATTAGTACCCCCCATTCAAACTGATAGCTGAAATGAGCAAAATAGGCAAAGAACCTTCCACGAAAGAGGACGCCTGGTTACCTATTATTGAGCAGGTTTTTGACGGCGATCATGGTGGAGTCGTGCAACGTGCCCCTGTACACGATCCCGTAGCCGCCCTCCCCGATCACATTCTCCTCGGCGAGCCCGTCCGTGGCCTCCTCCAGCTCACGGAGCGTGAACCAGTGGCCCCACCCGAGGTGCGAGACCTCCGGCGCCCCCGTGGCGCTCCCGGTGCTCCTCGGCGTGAACCCGTCCCGCTCACTCCCGCCGCTCGTCGTGGCCGACATGCCGCTGCCAGGCGTTTTCCGCGCGGGTGGGGTCGGAACCACCGGCGGCGGCGCCCTATGCTGCGGCGGCGGCGTCACCGGCGGCTCTGCTTTCGCGAGCTGCACCGCGGGCTGCGGCGGCGTCTGCGGCTGCTGCTGCTGGCGGCGGACGATCTCCTGGATATCCTTGGTCGGCGTGGCGTGCTGCAGGTGCTGCTTGAGCAGCTTGGTGTCGGCGGGGTAGAGGTTGGCCGCGAGCACCTCGTCGCGGCGGCGGCGGCGGCGCGAGAGGCAGACGAAGATGAGGAGGAGCACAAGCACGATGGCGGCGCCGACGGCGATGCCGATGAGCACCCAGAGGCGGAGCCCGAACACCGGTGTCTGCTGCGACAGCCACCCGTTGAGGTACCCCGCGCTCCAGTCCGACGGCGCACCGCCCTGCTTGTGGTGGTGCCCCGGCGGCGCATCCGCCAGCAGCCTCCTCAGCGCCGCCATCGCCGGCGATGCTGATGAAACAGAGGGACACGGGGGAGAGAAATAGCCCCCTTTCTTTCGCTTTGGATTCTTGCCTGCCTCTGCTTACATATGCATGCGACGGACTCTCTTGACACGAGAGAGATGATGGATGAAGGCGAGGAGGGGAGCGTGCTGGCGGAGTTTTGGATGGGTGGGTGTAGCGTTTGTTTGCGGGGTGTGGGGTAGTGTGCTGCCGTTAGCTCTGGGGTTGCTTTATCGGCGCGCTTCTTATGACAGGTGGGCCCTACTGTCTTGCTGACCCAGTGACGGTGAGGTCACTGAGGTGCGAGGTCCTTCAGGTGCGAGCGCCACTGAAATTTGATCTTTTTCCAGAGAAATTGCTTGTTTTTTTGAAAAGAGGAAGCTCTGCTTCCATTTGATAGACTCGTCAGTGAGTTGCAAGCCCTTTCTTTTCTTGACTGCGAAATTGTTGTGCTGCAAATCAGGAGCGTGCTTTGGAAAAGGTCCTGGCACTGATTGATTAGCTAATGACCTCTTTCACAAAAAAAATAGCTAATGACACTTTGTTATCCCATCTTGATGGCCGACGAAAATGACGTTGCGTCTGGTTGTTATTGTGGTATCATTCATGTCATAGACTTTTTTTGGATTTTAGAATCAAGTTTAGCTGCCTGGCTGCTGTTTATGTTAATGTGCCATACGGCTGGCACTTTAAAAGTCGGTGAACTGTACAGAAGCAAGGTTACAGACACTAGTATTATTCAGCATAGTCAAATAGAAGTAGGATTCATCATCCATGCCAAAATCGAGAGTAACGGGCCCAGCTACAGCTAAACAGCCAAAGCTATGTCGGAAGCTGCAGATACGAGCGCCTTCACTGTTTGCAGGCGATTTGACTGACGATTTGGAGAAGTCGGAAGAGGTGCCAAGATTTGCGTGGGCTGTCAGATGGCGCCGTGGCAGCTCGGCGGCACGGGGACACACACAAGCAAAGACTCACAGACGCCCCGGGGCCCGGGCTCTGGCCGAGACGAGATCGGAGATGACCGCGTGCGCCGGGCGTCCAAGCGGCAAGCGCCCACCGCCCCACCCTATCGTGCTGCGCATCGCAGCACGTCCAGGCTTCCACATCTCTGTCATCTCATCGCACGCTTGGCAGCTGGCCGCCCGGCTTGGCAATTGGCGACGTCTCGCCAGCTTACCGGCAACATGCATGCGTCGGCAGGCAGCCAGCTTAACTTGTTGGCAGCGTCCGTCCCGGAGACGATCGCCGATAGATGGCGACCAATCGCTTAAGCCACAAGCAAGCCGAGGCCCAGTTACGGGCTGGATTCGCTGCTCCGCTCCGTTCACACCATAATCATGGCGCCCAATCGCAGGCGGGAGACATATTGCGTCAGCAGCCAGAACTTTTAAATGCCAAAGCATCTAGGGTCGGCTCATCCCATATCCATATCCCCAAGACCCCAATTCCCCATCCCCCGACGCGCAGCTCCAACAACTGGCTGCAGCAGCTACAGAACAGGACGGCTGGCCGGAGACACGGTCGCCGCTGCCTTGTTCGACGGCCGGCTGACACGGCGATGCCGCGGCTCTGTAACGCATCGCTGAACCCGTGCCGTGGCGTGCGCACTGGACCTCCTTCTTCCTTGGGCGCAGCCGACCGCTCCAATGTTCAGTTCAGCGGCCCAAACATGACTTCACGAACGTCGAGTCAGGCCAAACAAAGGCAGTGGCACAAAGGAAAAGAATGGCGAATAACTTTTACCACATCCACATGGAAACGATGACGAGCAAGGTACAGGCATCCTCCAGTCTGCACGTTTACGGCACAGACAGGATCTTGGCGGTGGCCCTCGTCACCAAACTTTTTTTTCCAGTTTCTACCATGGCTGGCTGACCTGACTGACCATTCAAAACCTTACCGCAGGTTTGAGGCGGTCAAGCCACGAGGTCACGCGAATAAAGTCAGGTCAGCCGGGGAGAAACCAGCTTAAAGTTTGATGCCATGGCATCAGGGGGCAGGGTGCTTTTCCTGCAAGTGACCCGGGGCATCACATTTCTCGTCAAGCAACAGAAATCATCCCTTGCGTGTGGCTGGAATAATCAGCCGGCAGATATTCTGATTGGGAACCACTTCACATCAAAGAAGAGTTTTGGTCAAGCTTGCTGCAACTATACAAGACGACGGCACATCACAACTTCCGCTGCGGAAATGCCGGAATAAGTCAGCGCTATACCGGACCAGTAGATTGCTAGTCCACGATCCATATGGTGCGGAACAAAATACAGCAAGTTACAAGATAAACACTTGCAACCAACAAGCAGAGCAAACAAGAAATGCTAGCTTGGCTGGTACTATCAAACTGATGACGAAGTAGCGATTTGTGCCCTGCTGATCCATAGTATATGGTATTGCAAGTCGGGAGTGCATTAACTTATTCTGAAACCACAGCTAATCATGGTCCTGTTGTTGTTGTTGGGACACAGCCAAACAAGTATTATTGCCACATGGTACAGGCCTGCCTGAAAGTCGCTGCCAAATTTACATTGCTGACAGAATAATCCAATGGTTAAATACACTCGTACGTACAACTGCCCTCACCAGATTTTACGGCTAGTATAGTACTTACATGTTGTGGTGCTACACCACGGCACAACTTGTTGGATGTACCAGATTTTACGGCTAGTATAGTACTTACATGTTGTAGTGCTACACCACGGCACAACTTGTTGGATGTACCGCAGGAGATGAATGGAGCAACTAGATTACCATATCATTTCGCAACAGTGATCTAATCCTGAAATCTTTCTGTCAGTCCAACAGGAAGAAAGACCATGACGATCTAGCAGAAGAAATCAACTGCACCAGGAAGAACTGAAAATTTGGTTGGCAGAAAGCCGAAATGCTCCCCATCAGATTGCACAAAGATGTCACTGCTAGCCGTCACCTCAGCTACTTCGATTGACTGAACCCTGCAAAAACATGTTATCACTTAGGTGAAGATGGATTGATAGCTACTAAAGGATAAATAAAAACAGGTCGCTAGTGCTGGTCTTTGTTTTAAAAGGCTTCAAAAGTTCAAACCACTAAGAAGTAAGAACCCAGTTCAGGAGGAAAGGAGTTGAGCATCCAATAAAATTCCTTCCACAATTTGGACCTATGCCAGATATTCTAACAATGAGGAAGGCTAACAAACTGTATTTTTATTGTGTCATGAACCTGTTAGATTATCTGACCTATAGGTTACAGCATATGTCCAATAAACTTAGGTATAAAAGTAGCAGACTACTAGAGGGTATTAGTGCATGGAGCCAGAAGGTATTTTAACCCCTTACTCTTAGGATTTCAACTTTCAAGAAAGCAATTAGAACTTTCCACTTCAGGATTTCCCAGTTGGGAGCTCTTCAAGAAAATATTCCACTACCTTCCTTCTCAGAATAAAAAAGCAATGCTACCCAAAGCACTTTGTGTCTCTTCAGTTAAGGTAAAAGCTTTCATAAGTCAAATCATGCAATCTAAGAGAATCATTTCATGTGTTTTTAGACAAGACACCGAATCATTTCATTGCTGGTATGCTTGCTTCCTCAAAGGAAAGGGCCTTCATGATTAGATTCAGGGTTTATGTTTACCTTATTGACGACACTCCATTCACTGACAGATGCATGCCTCCATACAGCCTGTGTAGCTTCAGAAGAAAGTCGTACCATTTGAAATCTTGAAGAATAACAACCTATAAATTACCACAACTTAGAAACGCTACAATGTCTTAGTATTTACGAACAACTTAAAACATAAATACTGATCATGTGAATTACCTCAAGGTTACCACTAAAGGGATCGGCTGTTGGTGCTATCCTCATACCACCACCAAAGTACTTGGCATTTCCTATGCATAGAGCGGTGACTTTATGGACAGTTCTCCATTCTCCCCCATTTACCTATCATGAGCAGTTGCAGAGAGGTGGGGTTAGAGTGAGCAAAAGAATGCTCGAAAGCATGCAATTCTTCTTTCAAAAGAAACCAAGATCAAAGCTCACCTTTATTCTCATATCTCGATTATTATGTCCCCAAAAGGCTCTTAAAGCTCCAAATACATAGCATAAGTTGCCAAATCTCTTGTACATAGAAGCAAAATAGCCTGCCTTAGCACTCCTGCAGGTACATAATTTTTCCTTTTTCAAATCATCCACTGAATATATGTTTCGAATGGCTGTATTTCACTTACAAATGGATGTCAGCAACATTAACAAAGAAGTGTGGTTCTCTGTTTGGACCCTCCATCACGCCTATGTCTAGTTTTGATTTTACTCCTGTAAAAGAGATCTATTTGTGATCTCAGATGTAGAGATTAAAAATCCATAAAGTAAACAACCATCATATCACACGACCCAACCCTTATGTCCACAAATGTTAGAAAAAGATGAACAGGGGAACAGAGAAGTCATATAATTTCTATATTTGACTGGTAAGAAGTTTAAACTAAGAATACTGCAATCAGTAATACAAGACACATAATACCGGATCACTATGTTCTGTTTCCATACAACTGTTCATACTTCATCCATTAACATAAAAAGAGATACACACTTCAAACACCACAAAAAGAAAGTATCAAGAAAGAAACCTCTCACAATCCGATCAATTGCATCATGAGGATCATTAGTCCTGGTTTAAAATAAACAATGACACCAATTTAAAGAAAATAGAGGTTAATAAATAACCATGTCACATGTAAATCAAGCAGGAAAGGAAACAAACATACCAGCCAAATGTCCTTGCAAAATCTGAGCCAGTTCCAAGTGGAATAAGCTGTCAGAGAACAACAACATACTTCACTACTGAACAAACCCCAGTGTATAAAACAACAATTCACTTATGGTTTAAGTATCCAAAAGCTAAAAGGGTAGGGCATAGTACTCACACCAAGCGCCGTTGAATGGTCAGGCCCTCGGTCAAGAGCATGCACTGGACTTCCTTCCCAAAAGAAGCCATTCACCACCTACATATTCAAAATAATATCCTCGACTCTATAACCATAAGCACTCCAATTTCAATCCTTGGAAAACATGAACTATTTTAGAGCATGGTTGTACAGTCTACAGATTCTACACACATGATGCCTTATGAATTTTCCAACTACATTTAGCATGGTTTTACAAACAATTTACACACATGAATACCTCATGAAGCGTACCATCGCCGCCAACAGCAATGACAGCATCAGCCCCGTCCTTTATAGCCTACATTAAGTACACTATCACTGGTGCTTATAAGAAAGTTGTCAAGTGGAGCTAAGTATTCGACAAGGGAACACATACACACCTCCCTTGTGACATCTATGGCGTGGGATGGGCCCGAAGTGATGCACTCGCAAATCTGATCAGCCAACAACAACAAATAAAAACATTCAGTCAGAGTGAGATCGCCGAATTACCGCCGGATCTGAGACCAAGCGCGGGTTTCAGTCGGCAATTAGATATCCGAGAGTGGAAGTTATCATCTCGCAATCTGAAAGCTATGGACGGCGGCTTACGTTGCACTGGTCGGCGAGGCGGGTGCGGAGGCGCGGGAGCAGCTGCTTCCACTGCTTGCCCGTGCGGCCATTGGCGCCTACAACGCGGAGTACGCGCGAAGAGAACGGCGTTTAGCGCGCAAATCCGTAAGGGTACTAGCGGGGCGGAGGGGTGGAGGGATGCGGGAGCCTACCGGAAGGGTTGACGACGAAAACGAAGTCGCCCCGCCGGCGGTTGGAGGCGGTGACGCGGTCAGACGTGAGGCCGCCGGCGCTGGGTTGGGAGTGGGAGTGCGAGGAGGCACGCGGGAGGATCAGGGACGGCCTCGGTGTCGCCGGCGCGGCCATGGCGCCGCTTGCCGCTTATCCCCGAATTGACTCGGAAGAACGAAACGGACTTGACACTACTGGCTTGAAAGGCGCCGCGGACCGACGAAGTACGCCATGTGCAGGATGAAGCAGACTTCCTCGACTTGCTGAATCACGTGTCCCTGTGGAACTGCCAGTACGCCTTCAACTTCAATTTTGGCTTGCTGATTCATGTGCAGTCACCACTCACTCACCAGTCAATTGTCTGTTCAGATGATCTTGAATCCGGTATGTAAATGCATTGGCAATACAGAAACTTGGAACGGCAGATTTGTTTTCTTTTGATGCGTTCAACTGAACTCTAAACGGAGGGATGGCAGATTAATGTGCATACTGGGACGTGCAAAACAATTTGGATGCAAAGAAATAGCATACTGCATACATAGCACAATCAACATCCAATTTATACTTCTGCAGTTTGTAGACTCAGGCCAACCAGAACAGCTAGAGATACATTGAATGTACTGCAAACATACAGATTAGCAGCTCTGCACCTAACGAAATTTGGCAGAATTCTACCTCCCGCATCTGCGAAAGGGTTCGATTCCGTATCTATACTACAGAGCTCAATGTGCTACTGCTTCTGTTACAAATCTCAAGCAACAACAAATATGAGCACTGGAGACCTCAACAATGACCGCCGCCGCCCAAAACTTTGTATCTGCTTCGCTTTCAAGACACAAGTTGTACTTTCTTGCCTTCTACGCTGAACTTCCTGCTCCCTTGAAGCTGCAGAACACAATGAGATGGAATGGGATCAACACTGAGCAGAAATACTAACAGTATTCAGGGCTCATGCATAAAATACAGCCTGAGAATATTGCTTATAGCACATCAGTAAATAACTATTCCTCGATCAGAAAAGAACAAGGATGCATCCAATGTTACTGGGGTATTTAGATGCAGATAGCTCGACTGAGGGATTCTATCCTAGTAGGTAATGCCAACAGTTTAGAGAAAACAGACAGAAAGGGGAAGGGTCCTTCCCATTTTGGACGCAATAGATCTTCAATGTGCAATGATATATATGCATACCTTCTTCTTCAGAAACAACAGAGCTTCACGTCTACAAGAGAAGCTGGAGAATACAACGTTAGAATGTTCTTCAACGGCTACCTTAAGATCCTTCAATTTCATCGACTGAGATGGGGCCTGGAAAGAACAAAGAGTCAGTAGCCATCATATACCAGAGCACAGCACATGACTCATACTCGCAAAGAGAAGATGATTATACCTGACGAAGTATTCTTTTGCAAAGTTTCTTGACCTTGGTTTTGGATCTAACATCCACATGCAATTCTTTTTCTGTATTCTTCTGTATCTCTGTGGATTCAACAGCAGTGGGTTGTTCCTCATCATCCTCTTCAATTTCTGAATATTCATCGGACTGGGCTGAGTCATCATTGTCACTATCACCAAATGAAGTTTTGTTTCCCTTCCAACGATGGCCAGCAATTTTCATTGGCAGGCCCTTGATGCCAAGACCCTGCTTGCCAGAAGTAGCTTTATCCTGCAGCAAATTACAGACAATGGATATACTAAGAATTCAGGTACATTTAATTGTTTGAACATGTCTACTTTGTAATCATGCACAAAATCATCAGTATAATAAATCAACATCTACGTTAGGACATCAAGTGAAAATGGTACAGCATAACCTCTGTGGACTGAATGAATTGACAACGTACTTAAGAGGTCTAGAAAGACTGTAAAATCACATCTAGAGTGTATTCAGCGTATCTATACCAACCTGAACAAGATTGTATAGATTTTCTTGATCTTCCTCTGCAAATGTCTGGCGGACATTAGCAGGATCTTTTCGTGAAGATTTTCTTTTACGAGATGTTGCTCCTAGAAACCCTCCTGATACGAATCCAAACTTGTGCCCCCACCAGTTCACATCTTCAGCTTGGGATACTGAACCAGCAAAGAATTGAAAAGGCAAGTTACTAAAACCTCAACAAAGTTAGTACACGATGAAGCCCATTAGAGAAGAAACAAAGGTAAGAGCACAGCAAACGTGCATTTCGTTTTGTTCAGCGGCACTATAACAGTCCAGATGCAGACACGGTACCTATTCTTTCTAATAAGCACGAGACTGCAGCATTGTAAAGAAAACATAAATATAGTTGTAATATCTTGTATGCTAAGCGGATAATCTAAATTTCTGGGTGTAATTTTTTGTAGCAGGAAAGGGTACAGTTTAAGAGTTGAAAATCATACTTATACTTCCGGTTGAAAAGAACAAAGAAAATAATCACATAACAAACCTGATTTCATTTCAAGTAATCAGATTTCGATAGTTAATGCACATGCCCTGGCATATTTAAAGCATTATTTCTTTAACACCTTGAAAGTAGTCCAGCGACAGCCTATTCCAGTACTAAAAGTAAGACAACTCAGATCAATAAGGAGAAAATGATGGGCCGAAAGCTCGCATAATAGAGAAGCCAGGGGAAAAAACAGCAAGTGAACTGAAAACCACAAAACTGCTGACCTGCATCAGGGCAAATGATAGGATCAGGTTCATCCAAGCATATTGGTTCAGGTTTCTGATCCACTTGGCAATTATCTTCATTTTTGCGTACCTGTGTCGAGACAAGTTGCTTCAGAGATCATAACAAGGCAGATTATTTAAAAATCTTATTGGCGAGTACTGTAGCTAAATTTCAAGTGCATGCAGTGAAATCCAACAGATTAGTACTTATCAGTTATCACTCTTAAAAAAATTTGAGTTAGACACAAACCTGTCATAGTGCAAGAAACAAATGATCATGGATGATTGCCAGATTATCTAAGAACGAAATAACCACAGATAAAAAGATCCATCACTCACAAGTATGCCTTGAAGATCTATTGCTGAATAAGAGCTCACTCTTTTTCCCCCCTCTCTTTTCTTGTATCTGAAAAAAACAAGTTATCATGTAAAGGAAAGAATGAATAGGTTGAGGAGTCAAAATGTTAAGAATCAGGTACAAACCAACCTTCCTTGAGGTCGAGTAACTTTTGTAACTTCAACATTTGCTGGTTTGTCTTTCTTGGGCGTGCTGTCAGGCGAATCACTTGCAGCTGCAATTTCTGAGAAAAGGGGGAAAGTAAAAGATGGGTATAATTAATATGAACATTACAAAATGAAAACGTAAAAAGAAAGTGAAAGATATACCTTCTTGAATAGGCTTAGCTGATTGCTAATCGTGCAGAGAGAAACAACCACCAAAGCACAAGAGAAAGATCAGAACAGTTATTGGATGTTGTTTTAGACGGTGCAGCTGAAGAGGGTAATTTTATCTGACATACCACTTTCAATTTCTTCAGTATGTTGTCAAATTGGGTGGTATCATATACCCATTTGTCACGAGGATTATCTACACCAACACCTGCACACAAGTCAGAGTCATGCATCAGCAAACTCAGCTGGCCATTTAGGGAGAAAACTTCTTTACTGAGTACCCTTGGGGAGTTCTAGAAGAAGAGAAGCGGACCTAGAGTATCCTGCTTGTTTTTCACCCTAACATGACCTTTAATGCCCTGTTTGTCTTTGCCAAGGCCCTCACCTTCTTCCCATCCCTAAAACAGTATTATTCATCGTATGATCAGTAAATATACTGAATATAATTGGATGCAAGGCAACAAAATTACAGAAAGCACAGTCCATCCGCTCATCCTAGAGATTATTTGCATCGTGATGCTAACGAATTATTCATGGCTCAAGCTGATAAATATAATTATGATTACCTTAAATCCTTAACCCACAACACATGCCAAATGGAAAGACTGCACGAGACGGGACTGGATCACGTACCATTTGTTTCATGAGGCGGAAGGCGGCGGACCGCCGCGCGATCCCTACGTAGCATGAGGGCGCCTCCGGTACAGCCATGGCGCCTGCGCCTCGTGGGGTCGTCGCGGCGTTTGCCGCCGCCGGGATAGTGCCGCGGAGAAGGGGGGCGGAGAGGGAAACCCTAGTGGGGCGAGAGAAAGAGCGTTTTGAGTAGATGTCCAAACGGGCCGCCCGGCACGGGCCCGGTAAAAGCACGGCCCGATGTTACCGGGCCAAGCACGGCACGACGGGCCCATTTCGTGCCGTGCCGGCCCGTTACGCACGAGAATTTCCTCGTGCGATCGTGCCGGTGCCGGCCGCCGCCCGCCGCGCGCGCCGACGCCGGCCACGCCCTCTTGGCCAGTTGGCCTCCACTCCACGCCCTCCATTACTCAAAGAAAACTCTAATGGGGCGAGAAGGACGCTCTGGGTTCCCCTCGCCTACCTGACTAAACTAAGAACCTCAACGTTCAGTGGGGAAAGGGGTAGTGGACTTGGCGTTTCAGCCGGCTCTGCTGGTCTTCTCCTTTTGGGACCTACGATATGATCGGCTTTGTGATAGTTTGTCTTGGGCCAACATCCCTGGATTGGATTGGATAGTAAGCACAGCACAATTGATGTGAGATTTTTCCTCATCTTACGCTGACTTCTGTCTTAGTGTTTTGCGTAATTCACCACTGACTAACACATATACTCCCTCCGTATATGAAATAGAAGTCGTTTTGGACTTCTACTCAAATTGCACAAAGCAAGTCGCTTTGACTCCCAACAAGTCATTTTAGACGTGTTTGCCCCTTATTAACCACGCCGCCAGTTAATGCGTCGCCTTGGTTCCCATTCGGCAAAAAAACGAAACCAACATCTCCCACTCAAATTGCAGAAAGCAAGTCGCTTTGGCTCCCAACAAGTCATTTTAGACATGTTTGCCCCTCATTAACCGCGCCGCCAGTTAATGCGTCGCCTCGGTTCCCATTCGGCAAAAAAACGAAGCCAGCAGCTCCCACTCAAATTGCACAAAGCAAGTCGCTTTGGCTCCCAGCAAGTCATTTTAAACGTGTTTGCCCCTCATTAACCGCGCCGCCACTTAATGTGCCGCCTCGGTTCCCATTCGGCAAAAAAACGAAGCCAACAGCTCCCACTCAAATTGCAGAAAGCAAGTCGCTTTGGCTCCCAACAAGTCATTTTAGACATGTTTGCCCCTCATTAACCGCGTCGCCAGTTAATGCGTCGCCTCGGTTCCCATTCGGCAAAAAAACGAAGCCAGCAGCTCCCACTCAAATTGCACAAAGCAAGTCGCTTTGGCTCGCCTCGGTTCCCATTCGGCAAAAAAATGAAGCCAGCAGCTCCCACTCAAATTGTACAAAGCAAGTCGCTTTGGCTCCCAGCAAGTCATTTTAGACGTGTTTGCCCCTCATTAACCGCGCCGCCATTTAATGTGTCGCCTCGGTTCCCATTCGGCAAAAAAACGAAGCTAGCAGCGCCCAACAAGAATCGATCCTATCGCTGAGCTAACCAATAAACCTGCGTGCATTTGATGTCTAGGAGTACACCCGCAACCTTATTTAATAGGGGTAGACAGGGAAAAATACCCCTAATTAATCACTTTTTGGTATGCTAAATACTGTCCTAAATGTTATTTTTTACCGGTACGGAGGGAGTACTTGCGCGGGAGAGCGCGAGCTTGACAAAAGTTAAAGAAACATGATATCTGCTGCAAGAAATTTCGAACTCCTTTTGTTCAACGCCCGGCCTGCCGTCAACTAGGTAGGCCGATCGTCGCTAATAGCAAAACCTAATTTTTCAGTGATTCCACTTTCTCGCACTGTCGCCGACGATCTTATTCAGTCCGCAGCTGACCGCGCTATGGATGGGGGACGCTGTAGTTAGGGGTGGCAATGGGTCATGACCTTAATGCTCTTTTCATAGTTCAACTTGTCCCTTAATATTTTTAGCTTAAAATTGTATGAGATTAGAGCCCGACCGAGCCCGCCACTTTTAGGACCTGACTATTAGATTTGCTAGGCTAAAAATTAAGCCACTTTACCACGCCTAGACGTAGCTGTTCTTGTTCAGGATCTCGATGGCCCATGGCCCGTGATAGAAAAGATCATCCATGCGCCGTCCACGCGTCAGTTGATGGACCAGCCAAGGAAAATATCTTCTCGTTTGCCACATCAGCGCCACGTCCCAATCACACGTCGCAAAAATATTCCCCCATGAATGATCGCTCTCGCTGCACAGAGCATAGCCGTATGAGGAAACTGCGCATGGCAACGTGGAGCCTTCAGCAGCGACCTCCAGTAAGTCCTCCACTCCTGTGTCATCCATCCGAGCCCAGAGCAGAGAGCACCAAGGCCAAGGGAAGGAGCATCCATCCACATCCAGACCAACGAAAAGCTCCCCACCGATCGGATGAGAGGCTGCCGCTACGTGCGCCAATGGAATCCGCTGTCCAACCCGGCAGGCGAGCTACGTGTCGACGAGCCCGAGCAAACGCGGCGCGGCGGGCAGCGCCACTAGGACGATCGGCCGCGAGCTCGCTCCTGTCACGCGCCCGCGTCGCCGTCGCCACCCACCATGGCATGAAGGCCACTCGCACTCGCAACACCTCGCTTTCCTGCCGTTCGATCGCCACCACTATCGCCGCCCCTCATCGATCACCAGGTGTCCGGACGGCAGAGCTCGGCGGCGCCCGCGTCGTGTCCCTCCGATCCTTTGTATAGTCGCCATGGGGTGGGGGTGGGGGTGGCCGTCGGCAAGTGCGATCGGTAGTGGGGCGGCAGGGCGGACCACCAAAATAGCCGGCGCAGGATCCCTGCCCTGACACCGTGACACGCAGTATCTATTGACCTCGCCTCCGTCGTCTCGGAGCGCATTCTGTCCGAGAGCACACGCCGCGACCGCGAGAGTAGAATGCTTGTGTGACCAGTGTGGGTTTCCCCTTTTTAGACGCGAACGCGATGCAGATGCTTGCTACAATGGGTCAGGTCAATCAATGGCAGGAGATGGAGGGTGAACTGCGGCTTACCCGGAGGAGGAAGAAGACATTACTGTGACCTGTGGAAGGAAGAGGACAGGCCAGGGGGGTCCGGTCCGGTCGACAGGTTCCCGAACCGGGCGGGTATGGCCGCGGCGCAGGTCGGCGCTAGTGGCCGCAGCATGCAGCCGTGCGTTCCCGCCACGTGGTGCGGCGTGCCCTCCGCCCGGCCATGTGCGCGCGGTGTCCTTTTCCACTGCCGCGGTGGCTAGGCTGCCAGCACCTACTGCCCCTTCGGCCCTCCCTACCCGGATGGGGGCACGGCGCTCTCTCTCTCTCGCTCCAATGGCCCTCGCCGGGCGGCTGAGCACCTCGCGCGGCCGCGGACGACAGCGACGCACGCAGTCGCGCACGGACTTTTTCTTTTAAGATAGGAGGAGCACTCTTGTGTCACTTAAGAAGAAAGTAATTGTATATTACGTGCCGAATCGAACATCATCACCACACGAACAACACATACTACGTAACGCTACACCATCACAATCTGGAAGAGGAGTCGAAAGTAAACCACCGCAAACTGCGCCGTCGTCTCCAACGCAGTACCACGCCGAATGCCGCGACCCGCTGCAAGCCTGAGCGGCAATTCGAACTCCTCCACCAAGGGACTATCACTCTCAAGCCGCACACACACAAACGTCGATCCCCCTACTCCAGTGGTGCTTCAGCAGAACACTCCCGTCGCAGCGCCGATGAAAATCACTGATCCTGACCACTCTACGTGAAGGCCTCGCCCCTCCCACCGCCTCACACTCCTCTGCCAAGGACTCAGATATCTGAAACCGCTCTGAAAGCAACACAACATCCGCCCAGCTGTCATCGGGATCACCACTACATCATGTGCGCCAGCTCAAGACCTCCAGCACCCATGGTCCTCTGCACCTCCCTGCCAACACGGACCATGCGCACCTCCTCCGCCGCTGCGCACGGGCAACACCACCAACCAACCACCACCACTGCCTAGCCAAGACGGGTCTCCAGATGCGGTGCCTCCAACGAGGGCATGACGCCAATAGCGCCGCCGTCACACGTCCATAGATGGACAGTGTTTTCACCCTAAAGAGCCCCGTGCAGTAGGAACATGGTGCCTCACAATGGTGCCTCCAGCAGGGAGAACGGCGCCACAAGGGCGCCGCCACCATCGCCACCGACAAAAGCGTCAGTAAAGGCTTTCACCCGACTCAGCACCATGCCTGCCGCACGTTCTTGGCCAAGCCCGTAACCCGCTCCTTCTCACCTCCTGATGAGGACATCCTCCACTATTACCCGCTGGCAAAGATGCAACAAAGGGGGCCGAGTGGCCCAGTTGTAGTCGGGCGGCGACCGTGTGAGCCTCTAAATAATCCCACCAAATAATCCCACCTTGCTTAACTTGGGAGGAGGAAGTCACCTTAAAAGGGAGAGCCACCCTTCCCCTATTGGACTAGTCTTTTAGGGAGATTGGGCCTTCCCCCGAGTGGGTATGCCTAAGAACTGTTGGGGTCCGGGCAACCTTAATTTATTGGGCCTCGGGCAACCCCACCTGAGCCGGATGCATCACCTCCGCATCGCCTCCGCCGGAAGAAGCCCGGCCCGAAGCACCACCTCGGCGCCACCAGCATGCACCAGCCAGCCCCCAACCCCACCACTAAGGCGGCATCGGACCAGCATCACTGTCGAGGAGGAGAAGGGGAGCACTAGCCACCTCACCTTAGATCCCGTCGCCCGTGCGCAGAAACGCCCCCGGCCCCACCATCCCTAGGCCGCATGGCCCGGAACTGGCGGAGCCGGCGGCACCCGGCCGCAATCACCGCCGACGCCACCGCGCCGGCCGCAGCCGCCCCCCTGCGCCATCCCACACTGGCCGCCGCCGCCGCTGCCCAGCGCTGCCCCCCCCACGCACATCACCGCCGACGCCACCCGCGCCGGCCACAGCCGCCCCCCTGCGCCATCCCACACTGGCCGCCGCCGCCGCTGCCCAGCGCTGCCCCCCCACGCACATCACCGCCGACGCCACCGCGCCGGCCACAGCCGCCCCCCTGCGCCATCCCACACTGGCCGCCGCCGTCGCTGCCCAGCGCTGCCCCCCCCCCCCCCCCCCCCCCCACGCACATCCGTGCGCCCCAGTCGCGCAGCCACCAGATCTGGCCGGGGCGATGCCGGATCTGGTGGCCCCTGCCTCCACCGCCGTGAAAAACGCCCACCTCCGACGAGGGAGCACCAGGGGGCCAGGTGGCCGCGCCCGCCCCGAGCCGCCGGAGAAGAAGCCCCCCTCCCCCCCCCCCCCCCCCCCCGCCGCCTCCTTCACTGCAGGCCGCGCGAGCTTCCGGCGGCCTGCTCGGACGGCGGCGGTGGGGGTTACGGCGGCTAGGGGTTGAGGCCCGCTCGGTCGCCCGCGCGGAGGGCAACGCGAGCGGGAGAGAGTGTGTTGTGTTGATATCGTCGCGCACGGACCTGTCCTGATGAGTGCAGGCAGGCAGGCATGGCCGAGTTGAATTAAATCTTCCACTCACATCACAGCCAGAGGGAAGGAAATGATGCCACTCCTAAGGTCTCGTTTGGTTTTTGGTTTTTTAAGTAGCTGTCACATCGAATGTTTGAATATAAATTCGAATGTTGGGATGTCAATTTAATATAAAAATAATTATATAAGTTGCAATTAGGACTCTAGACGAATCTATTAAGTATAATTAATGCACGATTAGCGGATGATTACTGTAGCAGTTAGTGGTCAAATTATGGACTAATTAGGCTTAATAGATTCATCTCGTGATTAAGTCACCACTTATAAAATTAGTTTTATAATAAATCTATATTGAGTGCTTTTAATTGGTATTTAAACATACGATGTGACGAGATTTATGACTTACATACATACATAGCATATAACACTAGACGAGTCGAGGAAGGAAGGAAAGATGCTTGGCTCTGGCTTTCATCCATTCCCTTCCAAAAATATATATGGAGCAGAGCAGAGCTGGCCGTAGAAAGGCAGGGGAGGTGAGTCAGCTCGCATCGCGCGGACCAGGCCGCCGTGCCGTCTCGGCATCTCCTCCTCCTCAGCTCGCGCCGCGATCCTAGTATAAAAAGGCAGGCAGCCGCGGCCGCTCCGGCCGGCGCTCGTCCCAGATTTCCATGCCCGAGCTGTTGACTCGCTGCCTCCTGCCAACGACGACGACGACTCCGGCCCACTTGTTTGTCCTCCGTCGTCCGCGCATCCCGTGCACCGAGGCCGACCGCACGTACACCCACGCGCCCAAAACTAGTCGGGGCCGGCGCGGAACCAGCGATCTCTGTCCAGCCACTGCCCGTCCCCTTCACTCACTGGTGACCGCCTGCCCGCACACGGCTCGCCATGGCCGTCGCGAGGCTGGTGGCGGCTCCAACCCCGGTCGCCGCGTCGCGCCTCCTCGGCCCCCGGCCGGCCGTGTCCGGGTCCCGCGCGGCGCCGCGGCTGGTGGTGTTCGCGCCCCTCCCGGTGCCCGCCGTGCCCCGGCGCACGCGCGTGGCGGCGGACGACGAGGCCGTCGTCGGCGGCGAGGCGGCGGACGGCGGCGAAGGCGAGGCCGCGCGGCGGGCGGTGTCGGAGCGCGCGGCGCGGAAGCAGTCGGAGCGGCGGACGTACCTGGTGGCGGCGGTGATGTCCAGCCTCGGGATCACGTCCATGGCCGCCGCCGCCGTCTACTACCGCTTCGCCTGGCAAATGGAGGTACGCACGCACGCCCCGCTCGCCACCGCGGCGATTCCGCGCCACTCGCTGATGCCTTTCTTTCTTTCTTCCGGCTGGGTGTGGGTGGGTTGATCAGGGCGGCGAGATCCCGGTGACGGAAATGGTGGGCACCTTCGCGCTTTCGGTGGGCGCCGCGGTAAGTGACGACTCTGCTTTCGGCGGGCCACGCGGCATGTTTCTGCATCGTGAGATGAGAGATCGATTGGCTGCAGGTCGGGATGGAGTTCTGGGCGCGGTGGGCGCACCGGGCGCTGTGGCACGCGTCGCTGTGGCACATGCACGAGTCCCACCACCGCCCCCGCGACGGGCCCTTCGAGCTCAACGACGTCTTCGCCATCGTCAACGCCGTCCCGGCCATGTCGCTCCTGGCCTACGGCTTCTTCAACCGCGGCCTCGTCCCCGGCCTCTGCTTCGGCGCGGTGAGTGGTCAGCAACCCCTCTCGATTTTTTACTACCGCGTTGCTTTCTCGCTCGGGGTCGGGGTCCCCCAAAAACATTAGAATTTGACCAAGCGTGCTGAACGTGGTATCAAATTTACAAATCATTAGCCGCGCATGATCACATCCACATCCACGTCCACGGCCGGCGGCCGCCCGGGTGGAGTGATTCAATCAACGGTCAAAAAGCAGGCAGAGAGAGAGAGAGAGAGAGAGCGCAGTTACAAAAACACTGGCAAGATTTTATTTTCCCCTGGAATTATCATCAGAAAAAGAAAAGAGAGATCTTGACGCGATTAACCTACTACGGCGTTGGCGATTGGCGAAGCTGTTTCTGCTGTCCCGTTGAGCAGCTTCGCCAAACATGGAAGGCATCGACGCAACCAACGGTCACACCTAACCCGCACATGGATGACATCTCTCTACACGGCTCCACGGCTGACGTGCCCGTGCGTTGCGTCCCGTCTGCAGGGCCTGGGGATCACGCTGTTCGGGATGGCGTACATGTTCGTGCACGACGGCCTCGTCCACCGCCGCTTCCCCGTGGGGCCCATCGAGAACGTGCCCTACTTCCGGCGTGTCGCCGCCGCCCATCAGGTCATGTCCGCTCCTGTGTCCCACCCAACCGCAACGGTTTCCATCGATTCACCTGCCGGGATCTGCCTCTTAACTGCTGCCCTTTGCTGCTTGCAGATACACCACATGGACAAGTTCCAGGGCGTGCCCTACGGCCTGTTCCTCGGCCCCAAGGTTGGTTCATTTGGATTCAACTCAGCTACTGTAGTATGTTTCATACATTCAGTTTGCAGGTTTCAATTGAAATTTGATGATTTTACTGTCTCTGATCTGCAGGAGCTGAAGGAGGTGGGAGGGACCGAGGAGCTGGAGAAGGAGATCAAGAAGAGGATCAAGAGGAAAGGGACCTTAGATGCCATCCAATAAGAGCTGTGTGCCTGCTATACACCTGCAGCGCATTGCGCTGTTTTTTTTTTGCATCTTCTGCTTTCACATTACATCTTTTCACTTCTTCTAGTGCTTTGATGTAATGTAGCCCTTATACATACCACTAGTGTGTGTATTTTCTCCTTTCTGTCAATAGGAGAGCAGAGGAATAATTTAGTTACAGGTGGCAGCTCGTGCATGATTCTTCTCGCGAGGTGCGTGATTGGGACGGGACAGACGGTGGAGCACACTGCCGGTGCTGGGGGTCGGAGGCTTACTACTGCTGCTAATGCTCATAGTTAGTGTAGTGTCCTCTGTATGGATTGTACAGCGATGTCGCGCCGCTGACAGTGGCCCTCCTTTTTCGTGTCTTGTTAAAACAACAGTGGCATTATATATTTTTCATCTTCCCTGCAACGCTTTCTTCTTATTTGCGAATAGTACGCTCCAAATGTCCTGTGTCTTCCTCTGTCAGGGAAACAAAAGTGTTCTACCGGGATGGTCGACAGCTACTAGTATTGACATTGTTAACGGTCAGGTCGTGTCGGATCTTGTATGAGCTTTGCCAACCACATGCAACCAACCAGTGGTCGTGGCATTGCTGGTGATCGCCGGAACCGTGATCGTGCTGGTGCTGGCCGCCGGTGGAACAGGGGCGCAGCCGCACGGGGCTGGTGACCAGCACTGAACTGACAATGGAACTGATTGATGATACAGTTGGGAGTTGGGTCGGGGTCGCTGGGAGAGACCTGGGTCTGGGACCTTAAAAATCACCTTCTCTTGACCTCTCCTGATCGTCTGTTTAAGAAACTCGATGCTGCATGCTTTGATTGGCCTAATATCAGTATCAGCATACGCATGTGACCGGGATCTTCCTCGTGATACTCTTTTGCCTTTACAATGCGGAACATGGGACGAGGTCGCCTTGATCCGATCGCAGGCGCTGTTAGACTGTCAGAGTTTGCGGCTGATTGTCGGCCCACCTGGCTGCCGTCTCGCCTCCTAAGCAACACTTCGGTAGTGACTGTTTTAACACTTCGGTTTGTTTTTAACACTTAGATTGTGAAGTGCAGCCTGTACAAGGTGGGGAAGAGCCTTTTCTTTTCTTTTTTTTTTGAGAGAGGAGCTGGGAGGATTTTTTTTTTTTGCGATTAAGGAGCGCGCTCCCTACCAAAGGGGAAAAGAAAAAACGAGCAGCAATGGAAGGGCCATAGAGAGAGCGTCCAATTTTGTCGCCCGGTTGGGCCTTCTACTACATGTTATGCAAAGCACATGCCAGTGGCCCATCAGTCCAGGCAAGATGACAGTTCGAACTTCGAAGGGGAAAAGAGAGCTTTAGTTCCCGAATCGTATGCTTCTAGCAACCATTAAAAAAACTGAAAAATGAGGTACTAAGACATACATATCTTCCCTCATGTTTGTTATGACATGTTTCGGGTGTTATTGCAGACACAATGTACCAATGAACAATTGCAAGGGACTACACATCACGAAATTATGTTCTTTGCATTTTTAACAAAACTCTGTAAGCTTTAAATGTTTTTATTCTTAAGATGACAACTTTTCCTAGCCTAAACCTTAAAAGGATGGCACACCATCAATTGCAATTACTAATCAGAGATTCAGAAGCCAGTCAATACTCAATACCTTAAGCTTGTTGAAATTGCTGTTCCCCCTCCATGACACGTCAGCCTTTGAATTCAACATGTGACGTATGGAAATAATGTTTCCCCACAAGGGTAATGAAGGCCAATGTTCATACTAGGGATACCAACAAGAGTATACGTGGATTAACCTACGTCACCATCTTATCAGCCATATCCATGAACTTCAATAGATTTAAAGTACTGAATGCACACAAAATCTAAACTAACAGATCATAAGGCAATCCAATGTAAGGATGAATCGACCCCCTGCTACGGGCCTGGCATCATAAAACACAACATGGAAGTATTATTGAAAAAAATACATCACAGATCTGTAATCTCCTAGCTTACCAATATTAGGTGGTGAAACCAGACGCAGAAAAATTGACATCATCAGCCAAGAGAGTATTGCAGTCGATGGACATGAAAAATTACCAGCCATTGACTAAACCTTGGGTTTCTAGATTCTATCTGGTTAGGAGATTAGCTATCTTTTAAATAACAAAAAGGTTCAAGCCTTAAACACCCAAAAGGGTTCTTCTATCACCCCTTTTATTAAGAACTTGGCATCGAATAACAGATAATCATGAACTAATTTAAGAAAAACATGGTACATAACACTACATAGTAAGCAATAACTTATTGAGACATAAAAGAAGTGGAAACAAAAAATGAAGACAAAAAAAGGGAAAATGAGGTGACCAGAAGCGAACACATAAAAGCTTGGTTATTTGAGTGTATCTTACATGCAAATTTTCATGAAAGAAAATATACCAGTCTTGTGTAGTTTACATCGAAATTATGCATATGCAACCTTCCAATTCAATAGTAGCAAAATTCATGAAGCGGTTAAACCCACTTTACACTTTGCAGTGGAGGCAAATAAGGATGAAAACATTATATGTGAGAGCAATTTTGAAATAGGATTGCCAAACTGATACCACTCCAACAGTTCAACACAAGTAATAGTACAGCTAGTGTACTAGTGAATGATTCTACAATTTACCCTTGAGAAATTTAAGGCCATCTTTTTTTTCATTAATCTTATTGGAATGTGCCAACATCCATCGGAGAGCTGCAGCAATTATCAAAACAGAGAAGAAAACAGTTCACCTGAATGTGCTGAACAAACATTCAAAACGCACAACAGGAAGTCCTGGCCTAAGTATATCTCCAGAAACCAATGAAACCCTGAAAGAAGTTATAAATGGACAAATTCAACACCAAGAATAGCAGCTTCAATTTCACACCTTGGATACAAGGCAATTTAATTAGTATAACTGAATTTTTCAGATATTATTTAGGCACATATGAAAGTTACTGTGAAGGCTCAAAGATATAAAAACACTACAGCCTACCATGATGTCGGAATGGGATAAACTCATACACTGGCCGTTCTTCACCTTCAAGATACCCCAGCCACCGCTAACATGCAAAAGCAGTAAGGTAGTAAACGTTATTCTCGGTGGCAACAATTTGAATTTTAAACAGAGTATATCAGTACAAACCCGCAGAAAAACAAGCCGGCTGTCACTGCTCAGCACACTTGGTTGGGCTCTTGAAAAGGTTTATGAATCCATTCTAGGTTCAATTTGTGGCTTAAACATTTCAGAATGACTATCGTTTCCAGATTTATAATAAGAGTTACAAAAATATTTTCCCCTTCTCCATTTAGCCCTCGCTATCCATCTATTCTACATTTCAAGGCTAATATATGAGTATAATAAAGCAGGAGGGTGTGCCTAACATACCACCTAATGGAAACCTTGATGTCATCCTGACTAATTTGAACCTAAGAGCACACAGGCGATTCAGCAGCCAGCCACAACAGCAGGATACACAAATCACGTCACAAATAACAAATTAACTCAATTGGGAGCCAAACATCCCGCACTATCGATATAAGCCCACAACAAAATCACTACCTTATGAGGACAGCAATTCGAGCACCAAACGAACAGCGGGTTCCAAAACATACCAGCGGAGACGTCACGGTAAGGCGGCGGAGGCGTCACGCGTCGTCGTCGTGGATCCTCCAGTCGCGCCGCGGCCACGCGGAGAGGCGTAACGCGCAGTCTCCGCGGTTCTATTGTTATGCCTCCACCACGCGGCGTCCCTTCGCGGAGAGGCGCCGCCGCCGCCGCCTTCCTTCCCTCATCGGCTGCGCCCCTTCGTTAGGGTTTGGCTACTCGAGGTGGGAAGACGATCAGGAGAGGACCTCCGCAACGGCGGCATGGGGAGGCGAAGGTGGCGACTCGCGACGTCCTGTGGTACGGGGACCGTCTGCGAGGAAGGAGCCAAGGAGGCATCGCCGGCGGCGCGGAAGTGCGGCGGAACCCTATTCCAATCGGATTTGGGGGAATGGGGACGGAGGCGGTGGCGGTGGCGGTGGCGGTGTACGAGGGAGGCGTCTGTGTACGAGGGAAGCTTCGTGTGGTGGTGGTGTGGGGGCCTGGGGGGCGTACCGGCGTGGGGTCCATCATCGTCTCCGCTTTGTTTGGCCCACTAATAGAATGGGCCTTAGCCTTAGTAGATGCTTGCTCAATGGGCCCAAAAACAGAGCAACGGTGAAAGAAAGCCCACGGTTGCCACAACGGATAGCGGCACAGCCGGTGCCTTATCCAGCATCCATCTTCCTCATCCATGGCATAAAGCCGCGCCCGCCACGCTCGGCTTCGCCTCCGCGCACCCCGCTCCAATGGCCGCCACGGCTGTGACCCTGCCCTCCTCGGGCGTTCCTTTCCCCGTCTCCAACACCGCCGCACGGCGCTGCCTGCTTCTCCCCTCCCCGCTTCCCCGCCGAGCTCTCCGCGTCGTCGCCTCCGCGGCCACCGAGGCGCCGCCCAAGCCGACGCCACCGCCGACCTCGCCCTCCGGCATCGTGCTCGTTGACCCCTCCGAGGCCCAGAGGGTGCACCGGCTCAAGGCCGTCTACGAGCAGAAGGTCGTCCCGCTCATCACCGAGGAGTTCGGCTACGCCAATGTCCTCCAGGTGCTCGACCCTACTCCTCACCACAGAAAGGGCATCCATTTCTCACGTATGTTGGCCAATCCATTGGCGTGGTTGAGTCTTGAGGCGTTGGATGGGTATTTGGTTCGACTAGGTGCCCAAGGTTGAGAAGATTGTGGTGAACTGCGGTCTGGGCGCAGAGGCGGGGAACTCCAAGGGGCTGGAGGCCGCCATGAAGGACCTCGCCGATATCACCGGCCAGTGGCCCGTCAAGACCAAGGCCAAGAAGTCCGTGGCCAGCTTCAAGATCCGTGAGGGAAACACCATCGGTATCGCAGTCACCCTCCGCGGCAGGGTGAGCTCCATTATCCCTTTGACCTCCTTGAAATTCATACGTTCACAGTTGACAGGTTTGCATATGAAATTAGAAACTCGTGGTAGTTAGAAACCTTGCATCTCAGTATAATCTGCTGTACTAGTGGAAATTGTTAGCTTGATTGAATGGCATAGGCTTAATTTGGTGTTCTTGGCTGTAGATAATGTACAACTTCCTGGATAGGCTCATCAACCTTGGGCTTCCTAGGACCATGGACTTTCTCGGTGTCAACCCCAACAGCTTTGACGGCCACGGCAACTACAGTCTTGGCCTCCGTGATCAGGGCGTGTTCCCTGAGATACCCTACGAGGTGGGTGGGAAGAAGAACGGCATGGACGTGTGCATTGTCACCACCGCCAAGACGGACAACGAGGCCTTCAGGCTGCTCGCCCTCCTCGGCATGCCGTTCTCGGAGAACATCAAGCAGGACGTGGTGATCAGGAAGAAGAGGTTGAAGCGCCACCACTTCTTGAGCAAGGGCAAGGGCAAGGGAGGAAGAAAGTGAGGAGAGGAACCCATGGTTTGGCACAGTGAGCTAGCTGCTCTGCTTGTTAATTGTGATCTTTTTGCAGGGTTTGGTTTAGAAATCTGATGTTGTTGTTGTTTCTCAATTCTGCAACTGTTGTACTTAAAAAAGGTCAGAATTCGGAATGCAAAAGCTTTGCTTTGGTCATGTACGTTTCGGGAGTTTCTGATGCCATGACAATTTATAGTCACTGGCATAGTCTCTACAAAAGGCTGCATAAGAAATGGAAACGATCGATGTGTCAATGGGTAAGCACACGCAAAGAAGAACACTAAAATACTATTTTGATAGAACTATATTATTTGAGCTGCATTTCTCACAATGATTGTCAAGACTGTCCCTGAGCTACTTTTGGCAACCTACCATTAATTAATAGGTACACTTGGGCAATTTGTGCGGGCCGATGATGAGCTCTTCCTCCGGGAAGGGGCACGGCATGCCCTCCGCCCCGAGCTCCGGGCACGGCTTGGGCGTCACGCCGGAGGTGACCCCCTTGACGTTGGTGCAGTTCCATTGCAGCTCCTTGGCGTCCGGGGCGAGCTGCGCAGTGACGTTGGATATGCAGATGCCGGTGTAGGGGTCGTTGGGGATGCCCTCCATCCTGCCGGCCATGGTCACGTTCTCAGCGAACACGTCCCTGTAGTTGATGCCGGTGACCTGGGGCATCGCGTTGGGGTCGGACGAGTTGTCCGGGTGCTGGCCGTAGTTGCCGGTCATCCAGAACACCCACTTCATGGTGTGGAGGCTGAGGCCGCGCACGAAGATGTCCTTGACGAAGCCGCCCCTCCCCACGCCGGACTTGACCCTGACGGCGGACTCCGTGTTGATGGCGACGTTGTCCTCGGCGCGCACGTCGCGGATGCCGCCGGACATCTCGCTGCCGAGCGCGATCATGGCGCTCGTGGGGGAGATGCAGGTGAGCCTCTTGATCACGATGTGCTGGCTCGGCATGTTGAACTTGATACCGTACTCGTCCCAGCCGCTCTTCACGGCGATGCAGTCGTCGCCGGAGACGATGTAGCAGTCCTCGATCTTGACATGCGAGGAAGAATCTGCGCAGGCACCGCAAGATCACATTCAACATGTCATATTTTACAGGCTGGATATATCACGCTCTCAGAGCCTCAGAGCAACACTGAAGAGAATGCAAATTAATTTATCTACCTGGGTCAATGCCATCAGTGTTTGGTGAATGCACCGGCGCGAGAATGGTGACGCCACTGATGGTCACATTGCTGCGCAAAAGAGAGACAGATAAACAAAGTTCACCATGGAATTACCATGTCAGAGCTAGGTTTTGGGGGTGCGACTTCAGAGTTCAGATCCATACGTGCAGTAGGTAGGGTGGAGGTTCCATGACGGCGCGTCGACGAAGGTGACATTGGAGATGATGATGCTGTCAGAGTAGAGGAGTTCGAGGAGGTAGCCACGGGTGAACTGGAGCTCCTTGGCACGGTACTTGTCCCACCAGACCTGCCCCTGCCCATTGATAGTCCCATTTTGACCTGAAATGTTGTGCGTGTCATCAGATCTCTGAAGCTACTACCTGATCCTGACTTGGAGTAGCAGACATGTACCGGTGATTATGACGTCCGTAAGGTTGGATCCTGCAATGAAATTGCTGTATCTTGGGCCAGGCTCGTCCCTTCCTCTCCCGTAAGACGGCAGGGGAGCTATGAGGGGCCAATCTTTCATGTCCTGAAGAACATGGATGGACAGCTTCACTAAGAGGAACGAAAATGGTAGAATCAGGATACAACTGACAATACCAGAACAAACTGAACCATCATCTCTGCGACTAACTATTGAAAACATCCAAGTGAACAAATAACTTTCAGTAAACTACCATAATATTTTCTTATAGAAAAAACTGAAACATTGTCCTCCATAAAGCGTAGAACACTGTGTGCTCTTGATTTCAGTTTCACCGAGTCAAAATTGTCAGGCCATGAAAACAGATCAATCAATACCAAAACAGCTTGACCTTTTTCTACCAGCGGTCCATATTAAGAAACTGCTTGATCAAAAGCTGCATTGCAAGTTTTCAATAGCTACCAACTCTTCCTTTCGGTACTGCAACCACTGCCAAGTACATGGTGGGGTTACAATCAAAGCCCAACCGAGTCCTTGGTGCATATTTATGCGCTACCTTGACAGAGAGATGGTAATGACTGCCCCCCTTTTTATCCTAAAATTTACTGTATCATGGATCAGTAATACACTGCTAAAGTTGCATTGCCCTTCTTAAGCAGACTGCAGTAACTGCAGTATGACAGCACTAGATCTTCCATACGTCTTGTTCAGAAAAGAGAAAGGATACGTTCAGGCCTTCTTCTCTGAAACGTCTTGGATTCTGAATTAAATAATACACTACAACCGTTTGCAAGCCTTTTATGCAGATTTGCATGCTATGGCTTCTGCCATACTACTGCTCCATCACATGGAACCATGGCATTCATGAAGGGAAATTACACTCGAATCTATCTGAAGATTCAAGAGCACAACGACACTACTCCTACACTAGGCATTGCACAAATGATGGTAGTGGCTTAGAAAAGAAGGGATCAGGGGGGCCCAAGCCAAAAGGCCATTGTCCCTAGCGACGAACGGACCGACCTAACGTGTCTCGTGAAGGCACGTGAGTGGTGTTTCGGGGACCCACATGTCATTCTATTAAATTGGTGCGTGATCACGAGCCGTAACGCGCCATCACACGGGCGGTTTCTCGGCTAAGCACGGCGTACCGTAACCGCGGTAGGAGAAGGGAAGGGAAGCCGAGGAAATGGCGGCGAGAGGAGGATGGATTTCTCTTCTCACCTGGGACGCGAGGATCTCGGCGCCCTCGTCGAGGTAGAGGGTGAAGTGGCTGGTGAGGTTGAAGGGCCCCGTGAGCCATTTCCCCGGGGGCACCACCAGCGCGGCGCCGCCGTCGCGCGCGCGCTGCGACAGGTCCGCCACCGCCTTGGCGAACGCCGCCGTGTTGAGCGTCTTCCCGTCCCCGACCGCGCCGTACTCCGTGATCTTCGCCACGTGCTTTCGGCACCCCGCCCGGGACGCGCCGGCGCACGCCGCCAGCAGCGCCGCCGCGCACAGCGCCACCGCCACGGCCGCCTGCAGGCAGGAACCAACATATAAGAATGCCGCTTGGATCAGTGACCAATCGAACGAACCCATCACATTGATCAATCGAATCGAAGGAAACAAAAGGGGGAGAGGATTACAGGACGCGGAATTCTTCTCGTCGCCATTGTGGGCTCGCGAGCGTCGGATGCGTTTCTCCTCCCGATCGAATTAGGTGGCCATTGCGGAAATGGTGGAGTTTATATCGAGCAACCAGGCCGAGACCGGGCGGCGAGAATTACGGCTTTGCCCCTGCTCCTGCCTTTAATTCCACGAACGCTCCCGCGGCGACAAGCTTGCACAGCCGCTGGACGTGGAGTGTTGATGAACGCGAGCGCAGTGGGTGCGCGCGTGGGCCTGGCTCATGCCGTGGGTGCTTCCCCGTGGTCCGGCGCTTTGGCTCTCAAGGCAGTGGACCTGTTCCATCCAAGATTTTTTTTTGTAGCAAATGAATTCCATTCCATCCGAAGATTCCGAGGCGTGGTGCTAAGGAATGATATCGCGGTGGATTATGAGTTGCCTTGCAAGGCGAAGCGAGGAGAGCATCGACGGGCGACGCAGGGGGGCGCCGTGAGGAAAGTGAGGAGTGCAAGCCATCTAGTACCATCTTCTCTTGCGAAATGTTTCTGGCTGCTTTCGATGTGATGATGATATCTTGCCATTCGTTTTGTCTGTGCAGTAAGTGAGAGAATTCAAGCACTTGTCATGTATAGCAAATCGACCAGGATTCGTTTCGCGCAGCTATCGTGTGTGTTGAGTGAATCTTCTTAGGATATGAAAGAAAAGGGATCTGCTAGGCCTAATTCGATCCCTTTTTTTGTTTTGGCGATGAGCTAATACTAAATTTTCAAAAATAAATGCTCGATATAAATAAAACTCCTAAAAATGAATGTTAAATTAAGCATGCATACCATTTCCCCATGCCGATTTGCATCCTAATTTTGGAAGAAACGGTGGAGACTTGTAACGGATCATAAAAGCACTGATGATCCTGCATGAGTTCAGTCACAGGTTTGGCACGGTACGTGACGTATGAGGCCATCATTACTGTTTCTCCTTGACGTTTCTTCTTTTAGATTAGACGTGATGAAAACGGTTCCGGAACGCCATTTTGACCACTCACTCGGCGCTGGCATTTTGGGCTGCCAAGTGTACAAAATGCGCCCAGATCTTGGGCCAAACGGGCTTTCTCCATGTCAGCCCAACAGGTGTATACCAGCCCGTTTCGTTCCTGAGTCGCAGTCGAACTGTGGAAGGCCGAAACCGACAGCGACCGAGCCCGTGACGCCTTGACTGCCCTTGAATAGATAGATCATCGGGGAAGAAGAAACCTTACCAGACTCGCAGCAGAAAGTGACGAGATCGGGCGAGGGGGAGGACGCCGGCGAGATGAGCTCCGGCTCCACCTGCAGGGAGGTGGTGCTCCACGTGTACGACGTGACCAAAACCGGCTCCGAGAAGACCAACAACACCGTCCGCAAGATCAACCGCTTCTTCAAGGACGGCATCGGCGTCGGCGGCATCTTCCATAGCGCCGTCCAGGTGAGCACAGAGGCTGCTCCGCGCTCGTCCTTCCCTGCTAGATCGAGCAAAGCCCTGGTCGAACGCCATTAGATGCAATGCGAGGAGCGGTCTGGTTCGAATCGATTAGCTGGTGGTTGCACTGTTAGATTGATTTGGTACTAATAAGGGGGTTAAATAATTCAGGATTGCACTTCCCTGCTAAACTTCGGCCGTAAATTTATTTATTTTTTTACCACAAACTATCCATTGGATTAATCTTTGGTAAAAGTCTTTCATAAAAACCTGAACATTGAAAGTGGTCCAATAGACATTATTGTCCCTGAAGTTTCATCAGAGGCTCAGTGTGGTGCACTACTCGGTACCAGGATGTGAATCCTACTTGTCAAGATGTGGGACTAGCTAGAGAGTTCTAGGGCCAAGATGGACAGACTGAAACTTCATGGACTAAGTTGTGCCTTCGGTTAAATTCATGCGGGTTGACAAAAGAAGAGATAAGGAACATTGTACAAAACTAGTCCAGGGGAGTGGAATAGGTTACATAACATGACATATTTTAAGAAGTATATACAGAAAGTAGATGTGACTTGGGATGTTCTTTGCTATGCAACATTGTTAAATTGCAGTTGAAACCCAATGCAATAGCCCCTCCAACGAGGAACGATTGTTTTGTTGATTACACCGATAATTTAGTGGGAATTTTTGCCTGCAGGTCTATGGAGAAGAAGAGTGGTCATTTGGATTGAGCTATCGTGGTACTGGAGTGTCCTGTTGCCCAGTCCGCCAAAATCCCATGTACACATTCCGTGAGAGCATTGTTCTGGGAGTGACAAGCTTCTCAAACTCGGAAGTAAACCAGATCTTGATCCAGTTAAGTCATGAATGGCCTGGATGCTCGTATGATGTCCTGTCAAGAAACTGCAATCACTTCACTAATGCATTCTGTCAAAAGCTTGGCGCTCGTAAAATTCCAGGTACAACTTCTTTTTAGGAATAGTTTATTTGAAACAGCAATCTCCTAAACTTCCATTTGTATATTAGACTAAAGCCCATCTCATGGTGTTTCCCCTGGGGGCACTATGCAGTGGCCTTACTGGAGCTTTGCTAGTTTCAGAGTGCCAATTTCTCATTTGTAAACATGTATCCTTTTCACTTTGGTTAACTTTTAATTTTGCAATTTTGAAGGTTGGGTCAATCGTTTTGCAAAATCTGGTTATACAGCTAATGTTGTTGCTGAGACTACGGCGCTGCAGGTAAATTAAATATACCGTTGCTGCTTGGCATTCATTTTCTGTTCGATCAATAGAAAAAATTGAATCCATGTTGTTATATTTTTTCTTATCGAACTTTAAGTTATCCCTGAAGTCAGGATTGAACTCCTGACATCATTTCTATCGGCACACAAATCGCAATTAGTTTAGCTAGTCAAGACAAAGAGTGCTGCTGCTAACCAATTTCACTCATGCAATTTCTGGTTGATCAGTTATTATGTGAAGTTCTACCTGATTCACATGATTCTCCTTTATTATTTGTTTTGCAGTTCAGACAGATTAAATCAGATATTGCCAACGCCAGCAGAGTAGCATACGAATTTATGACAGGCTTGGGTCAAAAAGACCAAGGTAAAGCAGAATCCCGAGCTGTTAATCAGAAGAGAAGCAGCCCTAGGTTCAAGAACATGATCTCAGCAGGCGCGAAGCCATCTACAACATCAACTAACTTTCCACGAGAGGCAGGGGACGATTCCCCGTTGCATGGCCAAGATGACAGAGAACTGTCAGAATGGGTGTAGTGTACTGTAGCCGCCGCTAGCCGTCTTAGGAACCCACTAACCGTTGATTTGTAACTGGGTGACGCATGTGGACGATATTGGTATGTTTGCAAACACGAATGACATGCTTAATTTTTTTTTCTCATATACAGAAAAGAAGGAGAGTTACATACATCTAGATTGACTAGTATTCTCTGACTGACTCACACTATGATAAAAAAGGGGTCATGCTGGAAACTGTTACTAGCATGGCATGTTTCCTAGTAGTAGGCCGTATAGCTCCATCAGAAAGGGTTCCTGACCAGGATGTGGCTGCTGTAGATGGCTTTCAGAAACACCGATGCGACGGAATGCGCAGCAGCCGACGCTATCCTCGCCTTGATCTGGCCACGCCTCGGCATGCGCCCTGCGCTTCCTCCACCGCTTCTCCATGGAACCGCAGAGTCGGCGGCTTGGTTGGTCATCTTCCTTGTGTCAGTGGAGGAGAAGGGTAACCCGGCCAACTCTGCAGCTTTGGGTTTGTGTTGTGCTTGTTGGTGGCGGCGTATAGTGCCCCTTTTATAGCGGTGACATACATTGCAAAGTGGTGGTGGTGTTAGTTGCTCACATAGTTTAGTTAGGCATCCTTTCAAACTCTGACCATGATATTCGTTGGATCGAGGAGAGCATCTTTTGGAGGTCCTGTACGTGGCTGTGGTAGGGGGGTCCCTCCGCTTTATGAATTGATTGATGCTACTGGATTAGTGTCAGATTATGTTCACACGGTGCTGAGCTGTGAGCCATCCCTCCATGCAGTGTCCATCCGTTCCCGGCGGCTTCGTCCTCGGGAAGGTTTCGTCGTGCCGTGGTTTCTGTTGGGAGGAGGACTGGAGGAGCATGCTGCTGTTTAAAGTTTTTAAAAGAACGTCAGTGGCGATCACATGCTCCGGTGGTGTCTATGATTAGCTTAGCGCGCTAGCCTTTTGACGGGGGTCGGAGAGTGTGGTTTACGTGCGGCCTTCTTGCTCCTGGGAATAGGCAGGCTGTCTTGAGCTGGGCTGCAACTTGTTGGAACGCTCTACTGGTAAGAATAGACCTAGGATTTGATTTGAGAGTTGCCTTCTAGAAGCCGTCCGAGGGATGGGCGTTCATGTGGAGGAGCCCCTGATTTTGAGTCCCCTTGGGTCTTTGCATCCAGCGTTATTACCGGTTGGATGCCTGGAATGGATCAGATCAGACAGTTGCCTGGTTTGCGGCTCGCGGCCTTGGTTTCTTGTGGGGGAGCTGGCCCAGCCGTTTGAGCTGGCGTCAACCGTCGTCCTCGTCAACCAAGGGGGCCAGCAGCCGGCAGCGAATCAGCGGTGCCGGCTGCCGGCATGTGCACAGTACACACACGCTTTGAACCTATTATTCAGATTAAAACTATGTTTAGGTATGGAAAATAATGTTACACAAGTATGAAAAAAAATACACCTAAATCGTTAGGGGTTGGGTATCACCGTATCAGGACTTTCATTCTCCACTTGGTCCAAGGAATAGAATAGAGAGGTACTGCGGTCAGTTCATTGTTTTGAACAACAGACAACAAACATATCGATTCATTATCATTTTCACTACAAGTTTGCCAAGTGGAGTATCGCGAGAGAGAGAGAAAGACTGCCAAGTGGAGAACATCTTTAAGCCATATCCGGAAACGCCTTTACATGCCAAAGCTGATGAACAAACTGCCTACTACTCGTTGTTGGAGGAAGCTAGCTCGTTTGAGTTTGGAGGAAGCTGGGTGGCGCCCCATCGTTATTGGCGGGCCGGATCCGGATGGCGAGATGGACGTGGGCGGGCGACGCCAGGGCGGGCATTTAAAGCCCGGCTTGTCCGCGCGCAGCTACAGCCCGGCACGCGGATCGGGCAGCCCGTTGGCGGGGCGCGCATGCAGCAGCTGCAGCGACGGCGGCCGCGCGCGCCCCCCGCCGCACGAAATCGCCAACGTCTCTGACTCTGACTGAGGACGTCGCCCTTCCTGGCAATGTGGGCTTCACGTGGGACTGACGGCGACCACCAGCGAGCGGAGGCCATGACCATGATGGGAGCTCGAAGCGAGCAGAGCGGTAGAGGAGAGGAGGACACGAGAGGTAGAACGTCTAGCTCGTTTTAGCCCGACAGCTGTGGCTGCAAATGTGAGCTAGCTAGCTGGAGGTCTCCGTCGCCCAACAGGGCACGCCATCATGTGAGGCGTTGTTTAGATAAAAAAAAATTAGCAGAAAACGTCACGTCAAATATTTGAACACATGGAGTATTAAATATGGATAAAAAGAAAAATCAATTGCATAGATGGGCTGTAAATCGCGAGACGAATCTAATGAGTCTACTTAATTCATAATTTGTAACAGTGATGCTACAGTAAATGCCCGCTAATCATTAATTAATTAGGCTCATTAGATTCGTCTCGTGATTTACAATCCATCCATGCAAAAAGTTTTGTAAATAGATTTTATTTAATACTCCTAAATAGCAAGATTCTGTTTCAAATTTTTTTGGAAAAGTGATCTAAACACCAGATCTTTTCACTGCTTGCCAGCGTACCATGGATGAAACACCAAGGACCGACGATTACACGTAAGCGCACCTGTCGCTCGCTCTGTCAGTGACAACTGAAAGAGCCAGCTGCTGGAGGATGAACGAAGTTTAGGTCCTATTTGGTTCACGGCACTAATGCATTAGTCGCTGCACTTTAGTTCCTAGGAAACCAAACAAAAGAGATTAAAAGAGATTAAAAGGGACTAAAAGTGCTTGTTGGGACTAAAATCCCTTAGTGTCTCTTGGATGTGCTTATTGGGACTAAAGGCCTATTGCAAGCCTACTTTTCCACCCCTGCTCCACCTTATCCACTCGCACCTGCGCACCTGGAATTAGGGGCAACATGGTCTTTTGTACAATTCAGTTAATGCCCTTTAGTCCCCTTTGGTCTCTGGTTTAGTCTGGTTTCAAACAGGAAGGGACTAAAGTTTTTAGTCCATGACTAAAATTAGTCCAATGACAAAAGGTTCCAAACAGGGCTTAGTTGTCAATGGGCTAGCCCGGCACGGCACGGCCCGAGCCCGATTCAGCCTGGCACGATTAGGCTCGGCCCGATTGGCCCGATTAATTAGTCGTGTCGGGCCGGGCCGGCCCACGTGCTGAGGTCTTGGCCCAGGCACGGCACGAGGGTCTATTTTCCATGCCGGGCCAGCCCGACGGCTCGACTAGCCCATGCAGGCCCGTGGGATGAGAGCAGACTGCGCCGCCGCCGGTCAGGCGCCGTCGCGCCACGCGCGGGGAGGGGAGGCCGTGCGGAGGGGAGGGGTGGCTGCCGGTCGCGCCGCCGTGCAGGGAGAGGTGGAGAGGCGTGCGCTGCCGTGTCCATCCGCGCGAGAAGCCGAGGAGCGACGGCTGCGTGCGGAGGGGAGGGATGGCCGCCGGCCCCGCAGCCGTGCAGGGAGAGTTGGAGAGGCGAGCACCACCGGCTAGCCGCGTCGCCATGTCGAGAGGGAGGGCGGAGGAGCAGCCGAGGGAGGGTGGAGGAGCAGCCGCGGGAGGGCTGCGAGAGGGCGGAGGACGGGAGGAGCAGGGTGTGGCGTCGGCTGAGGGAGGGATTTGGAATGGGAGAAGTTAAGGTTTGAATGAAAATTGCTATATATATATATATATATATATATATATATATATATATATATATATATGGGCTGCTATCGGGCCAACTAATTAATCGTGCCGTGTCGGACCGGTCCACGTGCCGGAGAGGCGGCCCAAGTACGGCGCGAGGACCGTGCCGTGCCGGCACAGACCCGATTAGCTTCGTGCCGGACCGTGCTCGTGCCGGGCCAAAAATTCGGGCCGTGGGCTGGCCCACGGATCTCGAGCCACATGGAAAACTATAAATAGGGCCTTAGTTTATCAGCCAGCAGCTAGCTAGCTAGAAGCACTTGCGTGGGTTCCTCTCCTCCTACTGCTACTACGGTGTGAGATGTTCTTGATGAGTTTAATTTCTAGGAAACCGCGCGCAGCAGCCATGACACTTAGCTTACCACCGGCAGCTGCCTTGGGGACATCCATATCCATCAGATCGAGTCGGCGGTTACGGGCAGGGCATCGCAGCTGCCCGGTGGCTGCCGCCGGCCGCTGCCTTGCGACACGAGCAAGGCACGACGCGACGGGCGGGGCCGCGCAGGTGGCTCTCGCCGGGCCGGGCCCCGGGCGCGTCCGTCCAGGGGCGTCCCCGTACATGTCCGCGCCAGCGACGAAACCGCCTGGTCCCGGCGCCGCCCCAACGCCCGCACATGTAGGGCCCCCGCGCCCGCACGCCTCAGCTCGCCAGATTTCCTCCCGTCCCGTCCCGCCGATCGATCGGCGAATGAATTCATTCCATGGCCCCGCCGCGCCGGTCAGATTTCCTACCGCCGATGAGCCCAAACTGTGGATATCTCTAGCGCCCGGCCTGCACGATCGCCAAGCATCATGCGTTATTGGCTGGTCCCGGGCGATCGCATGAGTCCACGAACTGGCGTACCGACCCAGCCGATCGCATGGACCAGCTCCTTCGAATTCGAACGAGAGAGACCGTACGGCCGGCCGGCTTCTTAATTTGCACTCTCTCGGCCGGCATGCAAAGTTCTGTTCCTCCCGGCCCGCATGTGCTACAGTATGCAGGTGGATCGGACGCAGATGTGCTACAATGATCTGGCACGCATGCGTTGCCATCGATAGTATGACCTGCGGCGTTCATAATTAATCCGGAGTCCCTTTCGTCGACGACGCATGCATGATCTCTTGTCCCGGCCGGATTCTGCTTTAAGGCGGCACGGTCTTCTCGATCATCTTCTCTGCTCACTGCTCAAGGGGGGAGACAGATTAGAGATTACGTACGTACGTGTGAGCCGACTGTTTATGCCGTCATTTCATTTGACAGGCCGGGTAGATCGATCGAGGAGGTGATGGTGATGGAGAGATGGCGTCCGTGGCGTTGCTTTCGTGCGCTGTTCATGCTGCTGATCACGCCGGCCGGCTCCCGGGCGTAGATCCTAGTCTCTCTCCCCCTCCTTTGTTTGAGACATTCTCGTGTAATTCGACAGGGACAAGACGTAGGTAATTGTATTGATCGCTTCTGTTTTTCTCTCTGGTTGGTGGGAAAATGAGCAACCCCCAACATACACCGCCGGCTTGCAAGCGTTTCCTAGAGGCAACCAAATCGCCCATCCCAATGGCGCCCCGAGGCGAGTCTGATGAAGACCTCTGCCTGCCTGCCTGTTGTGGTCTAGCTAGTTTGCGTACGGAAGCTCAATTGATTTGATTTCTTTTTTTTATAAAAAATGCCTTCCTAATTCAGACCAAATCTGTCGAGGATTTGTACTTTAAGTGTATTATTTTTTTATTATCGAAAACGCAATAGAGCTGTGTTTCATCGTATTGAGAAGAAGATGGAATAGAGTTTCTTACAACGACGCGAAGCGGCTAGCACTCACACAACATACTAGAGCATGCAGTTGTGATTTACATTAAAGATAAAACAACCTAAGAGGTGCAGAGAGAGGAGTAAAAGCTACTGCTCAAACATCTCTACATTACAACCCCAAGGACGGGAAGAGCTCCCTCGCTGCCTCCGTGCATTTGCCGCTAAGGTTGCCATCAAAATAGTCAGCGACCATCTTCTTGGCTGGCTCCGAGGGCCCTTCCAGTGCAGGCACACCATCAAAGCGTTGCATGAGCAACACCTCAGCTCTCTTCGACGATGCAATATTGGCCAAAGGTTGATTGGCAATCCGTCAACTTCTCTTGACGAGGCGACTTTTAAGTGTATTATTTGTATTTCGTGTGGTCAAATTTGAGCTTATAAGATACTAATAGTACCATGGAGACGCATTTTAGTACTGTTTTTTTTACTGTCCGGATCTGTACGTGTTTCTGAATCATGTTCAGACGGACCCGTTCAGATACATAGCCGTGCGCAGTCTCTGTTCAACATGATTTTTTTTTGTTGGACCGACAAATTGACGGTTCGGTTCATATATTGTGCACCGATATTAGGTACGTAGTTCATTTTGTTTCCGCCCGGACTGATCACTGGCGCCAAACACAACGTGCTAAACGAGCGCTAGGTCAACAGTATAAAAACTGATGATTTCTTTGCCGGGAGATGCTGGTACAATAATAATAATAATGCTTCCGCGTATCAGGTTACAGGAACAGGATGCGATAGATTATGCTCCCCCAAAAAAGCGCATGCATAATATGACGAGCCAGCAAATGAGATGCTTTCAGTCACCGTAATCTGTGATATTCCTTCTCCAAATCAATGGCCCAACCAGTACGTACGAGGCAACAAAAAGTTCAACTCCATCCATGGACGAACCAAGAGCCGATCGATCAAAGAACCTAAAGGATGGAGACATCAAAGGGGTCGAGAGACCGTCCATCTATTGATGATTATACTGTATGTACACACGATCGAGTCATTCACACAACGTACGGTTAAATACATCCCTGTAATCCTGTCTGGGTATAGCTGCCAAAACATCATGTCGGGGATACAAACAAAGAACTTGAGCTGAGATGACACAGCGCAGCAGACACTCTCGTGGATTCACATCAAGTTCATGGATGCCATGTGTTCCTGCGGTGTTAAGCATCTTGCCCCTGAAAATTTGTGCAGAAATGGTATCAGACAGATATAGAACACAGTGGTTGTGTAGTGCAGTGTCAGTGTGTGCGGATTTGGTTCGATCAGCGGAGTCTAGGACGTACGCTGGACTTCTTGCAGTAGAGGATGGCGTCGCGGACGGCCGTGTCGGCATTGCCGTGGCACCACTCCATGCTCGACGTGGACGCGCGCGCGGGGCTCGCCGGCGCGACCCTTGGCCTCGGCGCCGAGAACCGCCGCAGCGCCCTGACCTTCCGGTACAGCGGCATCAGGAACCGGAGGTACTGCACCAGTATCTTCCACGACGACGACGCCCGGCCGCGCCTCCCGGCGGCGGCGTTCTTGCCGCCGGCGACGCCGCTCCTCCCGCTGGAGCACGAGCTCAGCGAGGCCGGCGTGCTCCGGGCCGAGCGGTACAGCGGCGACGAGGGCGACGACCGCGGCGCGCCGGGCAGGTCGCCGGCGACGGGGTCCCCGTGTTGTTCGTGGGCGCCCGAGCGGCAGACGGGCTCGCTGGGGAGAAGGCGGCCGTTGCGGATGACCTGGCTGGCGCTGACCAGCACCGGGGACGGAGGGTCACTGCTCCCACCGGGCAAGCCGAACTCGAAGTCGCTCTCCGTCGCCGCAGTCCACCGCATGGAGAAGAGCTCGGCGGGGTCCATGTCGATGAAGGACCTGGAGCTGCCGAAGGAATTGCCGAGGTCGGCGTCGACGAGGCGCTCGAACGACGGCGCCGGCGCGCCGCGCTTGAGCCACCCGCAGGAGAAGCTGTCACCGAGGTGCTGCAGCGAGGCGACCTCCATGAGCGCCGGGCGGCGAGATACCAGAGCACGGGGGTGATGTGGTGACTGGTGAGCAGTGGGCGCGCGCTGAGGAGGGCACAGCACAGGGCAGGCACGGCATCTCGGCACGCACAACAGATATAGGCGCCGCGCCGTCCCTGTGGCGTCTGGCGCAATGTCCATGTTGCCCCAGTGGCGCCTTTCGGTACGATTTTGTTTTAATTTATTTTATTTTATCCCGTTTTGGCTTATCGCTGTCATAGCAACATGGATTCGAAGTCTTGTCCCGTGAGAAACGTATCGGATTTTGATGTTCAGGTCGCTGCGCACGGACGAATTTTCGACAAACACAAGCATACGAAGTACAATGTGTATTTATATTCAGGATAGATTATCCATTCATGTCATTGGATCATACTCCTATTAATCTGCATGCAGTTTACACGGACACGAATGAAAAGGAAGAAGGAACGATAGAAAAATAAAAATTGAGAAGGCTCAGCTATCTGCATTTGTGATGGTAAATCCTGCAAGCAGGCATCAGACGTACATGGCCAACGCTGGCAAGTCATTTCGTAGCAGATTAGGCAAAACGACAAACATCGCACCATCTAATCCAACCCGGCACCCTAAATTAAGCGCCCAGACTTGTCAAGGACAAACTTATGTTGCCAAGAGAAGAAGATCAAATAAAGAGGAAAAAAGAAATTCATGAGGCCAGGCTTCAGTCCGGTTGTTGAGATAATCCTGACAAAAACGCTCGACAACGTTGCCGCGGCACGGGCAGCTCCCCTCCGTCCCCAGCCCGACGAGACGACGTCGTGTCCCCTGCTGCGTGCTCCGGCCGGATCGACGGCTCAACGCGTCCTACGATGTCCAGTCCACCCAACGGTGATCTTGGATTCGGCTGCGAGTAGAGATCAGAGGACACGAGACGAGCAGCTTGCCTGCGACGCGTGAACAGGACGCTGGGTCCTCTCCTCACGTTGCAGATCTGCACAAGTTGCTGGCAAAGTTTGGGCATCTATCCATGAACAATGCTCTCTCTCTCTCTCTCTCTCTCTCTCTATGTCGCCTTTGGCCAATCTCGGATTGGGGCCGAGCATGCGGCATCAAGCAGGGGAATTGTGTCAGGCGATGAGGGAGGGAACTAGGCTTCTTGGGATTATGAAATGATGGGTAAGGGTAAGAGCAAGTATTACGAGGGTGAATCAGCAGGCGACTGAGAATAAACTGGTGTGATCTTATCTATCGGGTGTCTATTCACTGGTGTCCCTTCGTGGCACCTATTCATTGGTGTCCTTTTGTGGCATCTATTCACTGGTGTCCCTTCGTGGCACCCCTTCCCATGTATATATATGTATAGACTCTTGAGATCAATAACAAGAATTCATTCCTCTCCCATTTTGTGTCTCTTATTTACATCTAAGCACTACTACTCTAAACACGTTATCAGCACTTTTGCTCTAGAATTCAAGCGGGAATAAGATCACGCCAATGATTCTCAACAAAAACTGACGATGACAAGAACATAGCAACAAGATGTGCGAGAGGCATCATCTTCGTCTTTTAATCATGAAGAACACTTAGCAAGAACAAAGCAACAAGATGTGCGAGAGGCATCATCTTCGTCCTTCAATCAAGAAGAACATCAAAGCTGTAAGCATTCATGATGTTCTTACCATTTTCTCGATGTGTTCTCCATCTCTCGGAGATGGAACTGCCATACATCTTTTTTTGGAACTACCCCACGCACACACATGACGGAGTGTTGAGGACCAATGGAGCACTTGTTCTTGATGATTGAGAAGAATAAAATAATTTTTTCTTGGCCACTGCATAGCACCGAGAAGAATCAGTAAAGAATATCGAGCATTCTCCATCGACGGAAAATCAGCAACGGCTCCATTTTGAGGTACAATACAGAATTTCTCACCATTGATGCGATTGTGGAATTCGTATTCGTCTTCCCTGTCACCAGTGCACATGTAGATTTTCCCTCCTCGCTGCGGACAACTATCACCAAATCACCATCCGCCATGGTGAGCCACCGCTCACCATGGACAACGCAGGTTTGCTCCTCAACTCCGCCTCCATCGATTCCTGCGCGTCGCATCGCGGCGGTCACGGCAAGTCCTCGTCCCGACCCCTTTGAAATGGCTAGCGCCACTTCTCTAGTGGCCATGCGCCGCTCAGTGGCTACGAGCCTTCCTCCGATGAGTGGAGGCTTGAACAGCAACCAGGGACCTGGATGGGGGGGGGGGGGGGGAGCGACGAATCCGGTTGGGCGATGCCCTATCAGGCGGAGGATCCATCCATGGAATAGGCGACAGCAGCGAGTGCAATATGTGTGGCGGCGGCGGTCTGTGCAGTCTGGTAGAGGCAGCGGTTAAGGTCCGCGCGGCCATCGCTCCCCTCAAGCCGAGCGGGCGTGCCCCACCCACTCGCGGCCACTGGTAGACAGATCGGCGGCGCGATGCGGCTGCGGGCCGGCTCGCGCGCAGGCCAGCGCGACGCGGCTTCATGCCGTGGTGCTCGTGGGACGACTCGCCCATGGGCTGGCGCGCCGCCGAGGCTGCGGTTCGAATGCTGGACGCTCGCGGGCTGGGGCTGTATACACGGCCCAGTACGACATGATGCTGCCGAGCGGGCTGGCTGACCGAGGGGCTGGTGATGCGCTCAAGGCTCCGTGCGGCCTGGCGCTGCTGAGTGGTGATGGGTTGGAATCAGAGTTTTTCCGACTCACAGCCTAGTTATCTTTCTATTTTCAATTAATTCCGATTACAACAGTATTATATAATTTAGCATCTGTGCTCTGTGCTTTTGTTATATCGTACTGCTAATTCATCAGTGGTATGAGCCCATGTATTTATAATACACTGTGTCCATTGATGTTCTTAATTATTGTACATATGTGTTTGTACTAAGTTTGGTCATTATCATGTCATTCAATTATTATATTACCTTGCAAATCACTGTGCTAGCCCATAGTAAATGTTTCATTCAATGCAATGCTATTCTCTTATTTGGAATAATTTGTTCCATATTTTTCGATGTTGGTCATACACGAGGAGTATTCTCGTACTCCTGCGGAATCTACACTATGTTTCCACATAGTGATTATTCCTAAGTGAGGTTCCAACTTAGAATCTGGACAAAGGTCTACACCATCTCTGGTGATTTCCGAGAGTTCAATTTTTCAGATTGGTCATACACAAGGTGATATTCGTATATCACTGTGGGATTTTATCCTCAACGTGCTTATCCAATTTGAACTTTGAATTCATATGGGCCAAGATGATGTTAGCGATTACCTTGATTCATTTTCAAATTGGTCATACACAAGTTAGTATTTCTATACTACTGCGGGATCTACACTATGTTGTACATAGTGACTATCCTCAACGTGTGTATCCAATCTTGAATTTTGAATTATAAGTTCTACTCTATTCTGATGGCTACATTCATAATTATTCCAATTATGTTAAGAATTTATTGTTGAAATTCAAGCTTATTGAATTCGCATTAAAAATTTATTGATGGAATTCAAGTGTATTGAATTCGCATGCAAGAAGCATTGTCTATTGCAAAATTGTTCATATTTGGCATCCATTTTTGTGGGTGAAATTGTCGCCAAAGAGTTTGAGGTTCTCGCTCTTGATGGGCACAATTTTCTGTAAAGGGCTATGAACATAAAAGTGAATGTATTGACCCATAGATTTTTCCAGTGTTTGGCAGCACCCGTTGCGGGAGCTCGGCCTATATCGGATACAGTCAAAGTTTGGGACCTTATACATGTTAAGAAACCATCTCTACCCAGACTTCAAGTCTGAGTATATGTTGGAGGAAGATCCACAAAAGTTGTGGGATTTTTTGGGGCACTATTATGAATAACAAAAGGCAATTGTCTTTTCTGAGGATTCCTATGAGTGGAACCAGTAGCGCATCTAGGATTTCAAATCCGCTAATGCGTACAATCATGTTGTTCATAAAATCAGCCAGAAACTTAGATTCTGTGAGAAAGAGCCCTCTGATGCAGATAAAATTGAGAAGACATTGTTTACAATGCTTCAATCAGAGAGACTCATCGCTCAACACTACCGTGAGAAGGGTTTCACAGTCTATGATACATTAATTTGGACATTACATCTGGCAGAGATCATGAGTTTATTGTGTGGAGCTCTCAGCAGCGCCTACCAGGTACTACTCCTCTGTCTGAAGTGCATGTCATTGAAAAGATTGAGAGGGATGGTTCTAGCAACCACCCTAAAAACTCATCTGGTTGTAAGTGGAAGAGAAACTACAAGCCTTGGAAACACTTCAACAAGGGAAAAGACGTTTCTAAGCCCAAATACAACAACCACGAGACTTGTTTCAAGTGTGGATTATTGTAATAATGTGGCTAAGAAATATAATACCCTAAATATTTGGTGGAACTGTATATGATGTCTATGGGATATGGACATAATGCTGAAGGAAGAAAGTATGGAGTATACTTCATCTCCAAAATGCATGAGGTTCGTATTTCGGACTCTGTTCCTGTTGGAGCGAGACCAAGTGACACCAAGACTCTGCAACAGGGGGAGAATCCTTCGAGCAATGACAATATGGCCATGGATTGCGAGTCCAACGGTGTATTTGAAGACCTTAACTATACTCCTTATATTGTCATTTGCAAGGATATAATATAAGATATGATGTTATCCTTATTAAGTTTGTACTTGAACACTATGTTTAGTATCAATGGCACGTGTTCTATGCATTTGCATGAATTTTATGTTAAATTCTGCAATATCATAGATTCGTACATGATCCGATGGATGAGGAGATGTGCCTAGTGGATATTGTACTTAGTGAAATAAAATATTTCCAGACTCTTCAAAGAGAGAAGGAAGTATTTTAAAAGATTGCTGACCGCGATACTATGATAGTTGGTTTTGGATGAGCCACTATCATACTCCCTATTGGTATGTAGTAACCATCGAGAAAGCATTAGTGCATACCGATGAGACTTGTACCCTCCTAAGTGATAAGGATATCCGTTGAAATGACATTCATGTTGATACACATGAGTTAAATAGGAAATAGTTTTCTATTTTAACAAAGGCAACGGATTGGCAATGAAACACTTGAAGAGTGTTTTCTCTCCCATCTGGATTGTACTACACATATATTCAACTTGTAATACATGTTGCGTACTGAATAATTCTCTCTTGATGGAATCAAGACTTGGCATGAAGGCCTGGTTATTCTACCCAGAATGACGAGAATTATTATCAATTCTGTTGGTCACAAAATAAATTCCTCAAATCTTCGGATTTGATGTGCATCATGTGCACAAGAGGGAATTAATTTAGGGGGCCTCTTACCTTAAATTTTGAATATGAGCATACAAATTTCTTGATAACATTCCAGAATTTTTATGTTGCTCTATTCAACCGTCATTTGGATCAACTAGGTACTTGGAAGAGCATGTTAATGCATAATATAGTTTCATTCTGTATCCCTTGGAGTGATCCAATTTTTGGCAAACTTTTTGCTCAAATTATTTATTTGGAGCAAATGATCTTGGACGCGGGATCACATCCATGCACATGGAATTGTTTGGCCTCCAGGGAACTATATATTATTAAGTACCTTACATCCATGATGATTTATGATAATTTAGTTGAATCTCTGGTCAAGAGAGTGCAACTATTTCATGTGATCAAGGTAGAATTGAGAATTTTCCAACATCTGTTGGTGCATGTGGAATGCGGATGTACACATCACATCCATTTCAAATTCATTAAACTGCAATAATACGGCTCCCTCCGTATTATATGATGGATACATGGATATTTGATGATCAAATATTTCCTATTTACAAGGTCAGATATGTCTTGCACATACTGATATCACCACCTCAGCATACACTTATGGGCATGAAAATCCTGGAGGTTGAAGTATCCGTCATTCGTTGCATACCTCGGATTATCCAAAGGGGATTTTATTCATAGCCCGTATGCTGATTATTTATGAGGAGGATTCCAGGCATTAGGGGGAGATTTATACCACACAGAATGCCAGGAATTAGGAGTGAATGTCATATGTTGATATTCTCCTCTCATTTTATCCATGTATAAGAAGAATCTGAACTACTGGTTCGGAATCTTATAAATTTGCAATGTTTTGCAAATAATCTGCCGAATGCATTTACTCATGCTGCCATTTGTTTATCATTGTACTGTGCCAGAAAGAGTGGAGGTACCATTTGAAAACCACTCAACTCCCAATAAGAGGGGGAGAAGTAAGGTCACAAGAGAGATAGCTTGTTACAAGTTTTTATAATAAATGGAGTGAATGCTAATCAATATCAAGTTGGTTGACACCTCGTGGATATTTACTATCTAAGGCCTATGGATGTGCGTCATCCTAAATATCAGTATATGTGTGCACATATTCAGGCGCTGAGTTATTGAAACACCCTAACTGTGTCATTATAGGAAGTGACATTGAGTTTAAGGGTTAAAATTTTCACAAGGAATATTGGTTATGTTGAACCAATTATGCAAAGTCTACAATGTCGACATTTCTCCGTCTGAGATTGCCTTACACCTACTGAATCCAGACCAAAAGTTCTAGGCAAGAGTGTTTTTGACACTCACTTTGGGTCAAATAAAAGGTGACAATTGAGGAGAATCGCTCTCGCTAAATGATGATTGAGTAATATGTTACTCTTTCATAATGCTTTCTTTGGAGAAGCGTGGTGGTGAGATAGCAAGAGCTTGTAGCATATGGGTCGCAGAGAGACCTAACTGGCATACTCTTGGTATGTGTGAAAATTATGTTCCTACATTCGATCAATGGCAGATCTTTGGAATTTGATAGATTCAGATACATAAGTCAATGGACTTCGTGTTAGAATCAACATCGCAACATATATTGTGTACAACTCAAGTCAATATATGACTTGAAAATGTCAGTGTTTGTGGTACACTGATTGGGTGATTTCTTTCCTTGGAAAGTTTACTCCCAGCAACGATGGTTGCGTAGGTGTGTTCGTATTGAAATCCTAAATGGATTTTGGATTTTGTATCATTCCCAGATAATCATGCAATCATCTTATGACGGATTATGAGATGAAGATTTGGCTAAAACCAAATCACGGTTCAGTTTATAACTTAAGTATGCACATCAGTCTACCAATATATGATGATATTGGAAGATCATATCCATCAGCTCTTATGGTCATTTAATCTCTAAAGATAGATTATTATCATTGACCCTGGGATTGGACCTAGTACCAATAAAGTGCTAATGTATTATGCAAGTTGCATCAGGCCTGATATTGCATTTGTTGATACTTGATAGCTCAAATAGCGCTACTCCAGTAAGGCTATTTTGGCGGGAGTCAGAAGATATCAATGGATATCTATATGGTACTAAAAACTCTCAACTTATCATCGGATGAGTTGAACAGGACCATAGAGGGATATGAAGATATTGCTCAACTAATCCCCGTTAATGAGTATCGGAGACTGATATCTTTGTGGTAGAATTCTCATAGAGAGTTCCATACACTCGCACGCCGGTATCTAACATGTGTATGTAAGATTTCATTAAGTGATATCATTGTGATTTGATCACATCACCGACTTTATTTATGGAAATAAGGTTACTTGTATTGCTTGGAAGCAAACAGGTTATGTGAAAGCAATATTGCACTCTTGCAAATTGAACATGCGATTACTTCGCTAATTTATTCACAGAGTCTCTACCATATTTCACACTTGCAAAGTGTTTATAGAATTGGTACGTGATGACTTTGAGGTTTGCGAGGTTCGGGGGGAGCCTCCTAAGGTTTAGGGGGAGTCTCCGCATGATTATAACCTGTTTGGCATCATATTGCACTCTTTTCTTTTTATGAGTTTTTCCTTTGGGGTTTCTCATATAAAAGTTTTTGATGAGGCAATATCAATATAAGAATATATGTTATATTTTTTATTTTTTTCCCACGGAGGTTTTTTATAGGAAGATATCCAGGACATATCAAAGATGTGCATTGCTCTTAAAATTCTGAAGGAATTTTGTTTGAGTGATGGTCGTATATACCATATCATTTTCTCCTTATTTTTCCCACTGGGTTTTGAAGGAGTTTTAATAGCATATCCATATATGTTCCTCATATTTTTTCCATGGGGTTTTTGCGGGAATATATGAAATATTTTTGATCTTAAGGAAGGATTCGATCAAGGGGGAGTGTTGAGAATAAACTGGTGTGATCTCATCCATCGGGTGTATATTCACTGGTGTCCCTTCGTGGCACCTATTCACTGGTGTCCCTTCGTGGCACCCTTCCCCATGTATATATATATGTATAGAATCTTGAGATCAATAATAAGGATTCATTCATCTCCTATTTTGTATCTCTCATTTACATTTGAGAACTACTGCTCTGAACACGGTTCAAGGATCAAGATCACGCATCGCATGGGCACGGTCCAGGCAAAAAAGGTTTCGAGACCCTTGAACAAGGGAGACTGTCTGTGTAACCATCTCACGGTAACGACACCCAGACACACGAGCTCTCTGTTTGAGGCTCAGGTTCCACTCGTGCGGTTCTGTCTCAGCGGCTTGGGTTCTCCTGCCAGCGACAGGCTCAGCATCGATGCTGCTTCTTAGAAAGCATTAGTATTTGACCATGGTTAAGTGTTGAGGTTTAGTTTAGATCCATGTGGAGGAAGAACTGTGGAAGTAGGAGAGCTGCTGCCACCGTCCAAAGTGCAGCTTTGTAGAAAACAACACGAATACTGAAAGATTACAGTGTTAAATTAACTTGCTAGAATGAACCATGTTCATGAATTCATAACTGACCATGAAGGGAAAACTTAGATTGATAGATGAAAATTAGACAGAAAATTGTGTCTGATGATCCACTTGATGCTTCATGTTTGGCAATGAAAACTGCCATGTTGGTAGTATACATGGCTCGGATTCTAGACAGCACCATCAGTGATCATGGGCACGAGGTCAAGCAGCAATTTAGGGGCTGTTTGGTTTCCCGCATGCCCCAGCCTGCATCGCACCATCCGAGCCAGGCCCTTCTTGGCCAGGCTGTTGCCATGCAATTGCTCACCGTTTGGTTGCCTGGGCGCATGCAGCATGGCCGAGCAGGGAAGCTGTTTGGTTGCTTGAGCGCACGAGTTGTCCTTGCACCACTCCTCTCTTCTCTCATGCAGCTCACGCGCTCCAGCCTGCATCGCGCCGGCCTGGCCCGACGGAAACGCTCGATTCCTACGTTTCCCGCGGGCCTGGCTGGGAGGCGCATCTTGCACCGTCGGGGCCTGGTTCAGCCGCTGGTGCAGGCAATCAAACATGCAGAAGTCGCATGCCGAGAGCCTGGCCAGGCTTGAACCAGGCAATCAAACATGCAGAAGTTGCATATGGGGCTATGGGAGGAAGGGGTGTACCGTCTAGATGCAGCTGGGAGTGAGGGTTGGAGAGCTGCTGCCATCCAATTATGAGGAAAAGAACTTCCAGGAGGTCAGGATATAAAGAGTATACACAATAATGTCCAGAAGACATCAGCAGATGGGAGGAGAAAGAGAAAAATAAAGCAGATGAAAGGCATTCAAAATGTCAAAAAGACATAGTAAAAGTATACGTGATGTAGTTCGGTCATGTACGTTACCTCTTGAAGCTATTGACGTACACGCCTGACTTTTCATGCTTGGGAAAGCAAATTGCTATGTTGATTTTATTCTGCCTCATCAGGGAATTGGCAGCTCAGCTGTTGGATAACAATTCCATGGGCCACAGCCACATGGAAAAGAACCTCAGCTGTGGCGCGCAAGCGAAAAAGAACCGTTCAGAACTTTTTGGGTACCACATTTTCTCTTTTTACAAATGGTCGGGGCATACTGATCACAAATAGAAAAAGGTTAAATGAAAGTGTATTCTCCTTCTATTTTTCAGAACAAAGAGATTTCCTCTGAAATTTTCTGGAGCACTTTCTCTTGCAAAAAGTATCTAACAAGGCCAAAGTGTACCATGATTCAACAAGGATGCCATTTTGTGCTCCAACATAATAGAGCCTTTTGTATAAGAACATGAACACTGGAAAAATTGAGAGGCTCAGAACACAGATAGAGTCATTACATTAAAAAAATAGACTAAAAAAAAGGAGAAGCAGCTGTGCAAGTATTGTGGGAGCACAAGTGGTAAAAGAGTGGAGCAAGGTGGCCAAGAAACGTGCTTACTGCCCTACACTGGATTTTACCACAGATCTTGTTCCCAGCACTTGATATCAACATTAGGCAGCAGCTGCACATAAGTAAGAGCCGACCATACCTTTGAAAGTCGCTCATTCCGGTAATCCTTTTGTGGAACACTGGGGTACAGGTTGCCCCCACAAGGTTATAGCTTTCTAGGAGTTGTGATATTCCCGTCTCTTTACTCAAAGCACTTTGCATCATAATATCAACAAGTATATATGGCCCCAAGAATGCACATACAATGAACTGATGCTGGCATCCCTTTTTATATAAAGGCTAAATCATTACAGACATATCATCTCCAATTAAGAAACTAATTATTACTTATTTAACTAGGCACGAAAAGGAGTATTTTAGTACGGTTCTCGACATGTAAAGTAGGAATTGCATTGTTTTGACAAATAGTTGCAAATCGAAACATCATAGTGTGCTAGAAAAATCACGAGAGTTGAATAGGAAATAAAAATCAGGTCAACTTAACTTTCACCAAATAAGTGTCTATGTATAAAACCAGACTGGCAAAGTCAAAAGCCAGAACAAACACCAATACTGTCTCTAGCAGGTTACCAGAAGGTAACTGAAAGGTCTTGACCATTTTATGAATTTCTAGTTAGAATAATTAGGAATGTTATGGCATGGTTCCTGCTCCGTTTCCAGATCTTCTCCAAATACAAAGGCTAGAAGTTGACATTAGTAATCAGCGTGCTTTGTCAACTACTGGTTGTTAACTGGTACAACTACACACTCCTAAAGATCATGCAAGTGTAGCATGCTATAAGTGTTCCGTTGAACGTCGGTCATATGCTGGCTGACCTAGTTGCTTGTAAAATCTACAGGATAGCAATTAAACAACTAAGACTTGCATGTCTAAGCAAAACTGCAATCCTAACATTCAATATCATCTTGGACGATGGATCAGAATAAAATAAGTCTTCCAAAAGCCTTTGCCTTTCTAAAAAGGTATGGTCAGAATTCAAATTAGAATAAATTTCAAGCTGGGTATATTGGTAATGTTGACATCAGATTTTGACACGTGTTGAATCGGCGTCAGGGAAGGAGGAGATTGACCGATGCGGCAGACTTAAAGGCTACAATTGGGAATCGACCGATTGGCGCTACAGTTAGGAATCGGCCGATTGGCGCTGCAGTGTTTCGGGCGATTGGCAAATGGAATTGATGGGGGTCGGCCGATTGAAAGGCTAGAGCGTTTGGGCCAATATGGGCTTGCGCCAACAGATAAATTATTTATAGAAGGGGGATGAAGCCAATGGAATCCCAAGAGGGGATGTTAAGTCAAGAGGACAGAGGATCCCAGTCAAAGATGACATGATGTTGGTCAAAGAGCGACGCCGACTCGGTCGAAGAGCAATGGAAGGAGTTCGGATTGGACTAGGAGATGGCAGAAGAAGATCCTGCACGAGTCCGTTTCTTTTAGGAGAGTCTTATAGATATAGTAGGTTTTATATTTAAGTCAAGTTTGTAACGGATCGTGACAGATCAGGAGTCTTAATCCTAGGGTATAAATAGAAGCAGTCAGGATTTTGTAAAAGAGACACATCAATCAATACAAACAATCTACTTTTTCATCGTACTTTACTTTCAAGTCGGCGACTTCGCCAATACATCTTTTTCTTTCACGAGTTCGTAACGGGTTGGCAGGGCTGCATCGACACGATCTCCGGCCAATCGATAAGTTCCGTTTATCGAATAATATCTAAGCTTTAATTTCGGGCGCATCGTTGTTGTCTTGTTTAGATTTATTCACCAGTTATCGATATTTACTAGAATTATAGGTTTTATCTATTGCTCTAGTTTTATCACCAGTTATCCAGCTTGAGATCGAACTGTCGGCTTTATCATCATTTTTTCTTATGGCTTTATCATCATTTTTTCTTATTTATCGATATATAGTCGATTAGATCTATTTCAAGTGTTGCATCTGTGGTGATTATTTAATTTGCTCCAGTAGTTTCTTTGCAATCGCTACGTAATTATCGGCTGATCTATAGCCGGTCATCTTCATAGCAAATCGGCCGATTCGCTGATACGCTTTTCGGGACAGATTGGAACTTTAGCCGATCGAGACCCCCGGAATTTAATACGTTTCTTTCCTTGTCAATCAACAGGTCAGATTGACTGGCACGCCGCGCGAACCGCACCAGGACGATCACCCGAACAAGAGTTAAGCAGATTATCCCGGGTCGTGTGTCCGACGCTGAAGGTCATCGGCCGATTTTTAGCGCCAACAGGTACCCATACAGAGATTGATTTCATGTTCATGCAAGAAACTAATATTCCAGTTAGGTTTAACCTTGGTCTGTAGAACCCTCCAAATAAACATGTTACATGAGCTCAGCTCAGATGTGACACAGACAGTATATTCTCAACAATGTTCTGGTAGCATATGCCATAAAAAATCTCTTCCCCAAGCAGGTTAGGTTCGTTACAACATTAAAACTGCAACATGTACACCACTATCACACGATCATGACAAGGGGTCATGGCTAAGGGGTCAGGCTAGTTGAGCATGATAGGCCAGTCATTTTTTTTCCGATACGAGGCTCCACATGATAGGTCAGTCATGTTTGCTTGGGCTGATTCGATTTGTATTTGGGCTTGCTACTATATGGATTAGGTATGAGGGATGAGGGCAACATGCAAAAACAGGCAACACATAGTACCCAGCATATATTTCAAAGATGTAATTACCTATCAAATGGAGGAAAGAACAACAAAAATCAACAAGAGAATGCTCCAATCAATCAGATATATGATTTTTTGGATTTAAAAAATATGTTAACAACTGTGTGAACAAGACAATAATACAAATTCATAATCAAGAGAATCAGTAAAGAAGATGAAACTGAATGATTAAGAACTCTATAACTATTGGTTAATGAGAGTTTTGATTTTCTAGAATGATTGTTTTGAATTTCAAAAATGCAAATAATATACACGCTGTCTAGTTTAACGATAAATAAATGCTATAAGAGCCAAGACAAAACAAAACAATTGAGCAGCACAGAACCACAGATAGAATTCTGATGAAAAACTAATAACCAACTGATTCACATGGGTAATGGGAACAGAAAGCTCTACTGACACAGTTTTACTCTATCAATGGACGCTGAAAAGATTAAGGTTCTTATTGGCCAGCCAGATAAACATTACGTCACCAACCCAAAAAAGAATTAAATCTTCAGGAGCAGATTGGAAAGCATTCCAGAACTTCAAAGAAAAAAGCATGCAATGTAAATGTTAAACTCAGATGGAGTAGAAAAGCAGAATGGCGAAATTTAAAGGCAGCATAGGATGGCGAAATTCTCGCAAAAATAGCTTCCTTTTAGTTCATAAAAATAAAATGAATGTGGGAAATGTAAGGACATCGAATCATGTAGGGAAAACAGATATTGAAGAGGAAAAGAAAGCTTGTGTAGCAGTTGGAACTTACAAAAAAAAAGGAAAAAAAAAAAGAGAAGTTCCTCAGGATGAAGGTACAGTAGCTTGATTGGGTGGTGAAAACAGGGAGCCAACTTCTGAAGACTTACAATTACAAAAGTGCTAGATCAGCAAAGTAGATGTAATCAAACTGTACACGAGTTGGCTCCATTAGAGGTTAACTGTATTCTTATTTCTTTCTTACCTGGGTGGTAAGATATAGTATTAGAGCAACTCTATGTTAAGGAAAAAAAGCAATGATAAGGCTGCCTAAAAATTCCCTTCCCTACACCCCACAATGCATATGCCCTACAATCATATCACGTATCTTCCATATAGTTATGTCACATTGTGCTGATGATCTTCAGTCAAGTGTGTGTTCAAAACTAGTTGCAAACCAAGAGAGTAGCATGACGAATGACGCACCTACAGTACATATAGTAAAGCTGGCAGGATCAAATCCATGAAGCAGCCAGATATACAACTCATCAGATGAATTTTGCACGAGAAGATTGTACAAGTGCATCCAGAATTCAGGGTTTGTTAGAGTCGATCATGATCCATGGAGTACCAAACTAATCAAAAGAGAATATCCTTAAGGGCCGCAGAGTAAAGTGATTCACAACCCATAGAAGCAGAAAATGGTAACAGCTAAATCATGCTATAATGGTATGGTGGCTTTTGCTTTTGCAGTTATTTGGCTTATTTTTATTGTTTTATGTCCTCACTGAAAGCCAGAAACTAATTATATCCCTGAGTAATTCTCCTAAGAGCACAGGTATAGTATTAGACTACACCATCGTGAATCCACCACAGAAAATTTGCTATGGATATCACAAGCATTCATTCAAACGTATTTCAGAAAATGAACTGAATAAGTGAAGTAGTAGAAATACAGACACATCTGGGGTAAAATATTTTTACAATACAGTGAGCATGTCCTCCATTAAGCAGAGCTCAGACAACCCAAAGTTCAAGCATGAAAGGAGTAAAAAGAAGTAAAACTACAACTACAATACTTACAACTGAATAGAAAATTACGAGATTAGATACATACAACAGCTGTAGTTTGCCGCTCCTCAAAGATGCTAAGCTCATATCATTCAATTGTCTGCCTTACTGGGCACAAGCTGATATGCTTTAGCCAATTTCCCTTCACCGGAGTCCATTGGTTTCCAAGACCAAGATGTACCATTATTCCTCAGCTCGGTCCTCAACCTCAGCACCAGCATGACCAAAGCCACAAACAACCCAGCAAAGATGAAACCGCAAAGCAGGGAGCGGGCAAATTCCCCAATCCCCTTACTCACCCCATACTCCATGTCTAGCGCAATTGGGAAGTTTCCATCCATACCGCCACTCACCCTCATAATCTCCAGCGCATTAAGCATACCGCTTACTTCATCAGATCGGCTCTGCTTCAAGCCACCGATGGCCAATTTCAGCATCCCCTCACCCTCCACGTCAACAATAAAGTCAATGTAATTAGGATAGGCCAAGAATCCGGTGGTGCTAGAGAGATCTAAATCCTTGACTGCAAGATTGCCATTGACGTAGATATTGAAGTAGAGCTCATACAACGCCTTGCTAACAATGTCACAGAAGTGCATACGCACGAGGTACCGGCTGCCAGCAGGCACGGGAAAACCCCAAGTGACATTGGCCCCTGGCTTCACTGATCTCGCAGAGCTGTAGACATTGTCAGGAGCCACCTCCCGGGTCATCTGCCTGCTACCCTTGGGATAAGCGATCCGACCACTGAACGACCATACCTTGTAGTTGGTCGAGTCCGTGCCAACGAGGAAGTCCGCATCGTTAACCCATGTCCGCCACAGCGTGTCATTGAACGGCGTGACCTTACGACCGGCGACGGTGATCCTGTAGAGAGTCTCAAACACCTGAGACGAAAGCCCGTCGATCTGAGCGGCGCCGCCGGATGTGACGAGGGTGCCAATGTCACCTACGAGCTCCTCGGGCGCAGAGACGAGCTCGATGGCGTTGATGAAGGCGGTCGAGCCCGAGTCAGGGACGAAGGTGAGGACGATGACGTCGGAATCCACGGGGAGGATGAACTCCTTGACGACGGGGGACGAGGCGGTGAAGTTGTGGAGGAGGAGCAAAGCCCCGGCGCCCACGTGGAAGCGGGAGGCGGAGAGGGCGGGGCCGAAGGGGTAGAAATGGAGGCGGAGGATGTGGTGCCCGCGGCGGCGGACGGCGAGGTCGTAGGACGCGCGGCAGGAGAAGACCCGTGCCGAGGCGTGGAGCGGGGAAGGCGGCGGCGGGGAGCCGGGCGGCGCGGCGGATGAGAGGGTTGGGGCGGGGGAGCGGAGGCGGGTGGAGGCGCAGCCGGAGTCCGGGACGAAGCGGCGGCCGTCGGGGAGGACGGCCGGGGCCTCCGCGCCGCACGCGAGGAGGTGGTTGTCCGCCGGGGCGTACCGCGCGGCGGCGGCGGAGCAGAGGACGCCGAGGAGGAGAACGGCGAGGCGGCAAGAAGTTGGTGGGGAAGCCATGGCGGTGGTGGATTTGGGTGGGCAGGGTGGCAATTTGTTGAGCCGTTGGAGGGGGGAAATGGTGCTTGACTAATTGGAGGACAGCTGGAGATCGGCAATCAATTCAGCGCGTGCGCGTCGAGCTGGGAGAGACGACTCACTCTCGGGTGGCGTGGCGGGGCCCGACGCGTCGTGGCCATGCCGGTGGTTTTGGTCTGGTCTTCAACGGCTCGACGCGGTCAGGCCGCTTTTTTTGTTGGGCCCTAAAGATTTTCTCATGGGCGTCCAGGTTTGTGATGGGCCAGATGGGAAGTTTTATCTATGTGTACGCGGTCAGCCCAAACAGCTCATTTCCATCTTAATACCCTCAAAAAATACTTGATCTTGCTTTTCTTTTTCTTTTTAGACAGAAATAGAGGGGCAACCCTATATTTCCTCACATTGCTTTTCGGTGTTATAACTGTTTTTTTCCTCTAGAACGTGGTGTTGGCCACTCTTTGTACTGGCATGTACGTAGATCACAAGCTTAGGTTACTCGAGTTACTTACTTCAGAAATAATTATGCAGTCGTTCTGTTTCTTAAATATACCCCGCGTGTCGTTTCGAACAAACAAGTTAGTTCGTTTTAACTAATAACTTGCCTGTTATAAATGGTATAACGGAGTTAGCATCATCTGCTCTTGTTCCATTCGTTTTTGTGACCTCAAAACAAGCACCGGAAAACGTCCAAGCTTTGTTCCGTTCCTGCTTATTTATATACGCCTTTAATCGACTATGCCCCATGTCGTTGGATGTTAACCAAGAGCATAACGAGCCAAAGATTCTGAAGATAATAGTGCTTTGATTAGCTGATCGTGCTTGTCATGATCACATGAAGTTTCTTTTCTCCCAACCCTGAACCGTGCTCCGATATCGCCCTCCTTTTCCCCGGTCTCCACGGCACCATTAATCCGGTTGAGAGATTGTTCTCAGTCCGAGCCAGTTGTTTATGTTCCCCTTTAGCTAGAGTGACGACCAAACTGACCAATGTTTGGGATAACACGGAACCGTCGGCGAACACTAGAATCCGGCGAGCATCAGGCTGACGTTAAACACACGCTGACAAGCACTGAACGACATGTCCCCACTGAGAATTCTTCAGGCCAAACTTCTTTGGGTTGCGTGGTGTGACCACTTGAGAGCTGAGAAGAAGAAAATGGCCGCAGAAGTTTTGTTCCCATGCGGCGAACGGTCGTACAGACCGACGAGCATCTAAATTATTGTATTATATATAAACAGCTCAATCAATCACTAGTCAATTTGTTTTGGCCGCATGCATTACAGTTACAACGAGCATGGATTGCCCGTGATGCAGGCAGGCTGCAGCTGTACTAGAGGAAAATTAAGGTTATTGGTCCGCAAGATTCAGCAGCAGCTTCTGAATTTCTTGGCTGCTGTAACGTCGTCGTCCTATCAGAAGTTGAACGTGACTCGGATTGCACGACCGGCACGGGCTCATCAGTCATCATCGCCCCTCGCCGCTGCTCAGCTGGGAGAACACCTTGCTATTGGCGGCGCCCACGTCGGTGACGCTGACGACCGTCTCGTCGGGGTCGCCGGTCGTCAGGAAGCTGGTCGACGACGGCACCCAGCGCGGCACCACGACGTCGTCGGGGAACTGCGCGCCGGCGGCGCCGCTGTCCTCGAACGCGTCCCGCCGCACGTGCGTCTCCTGCAGCTGCAGGCAGTACTCGAGGTTCCAGAGGACGTCGCCCATGGACGGCCGCTCCTGCCCGTAGTCCGCCAGGCACCTCCCCGCCGTCTCCGCGAACTTGCGCAGCGAGTTGTCGTTCACCTGCCCGAGGATCCGCGGGTCGACCACCTTGTCCAGCTGCCCCCGCCGCTGGCACGCCACGGCCCACTCCGCCAGGTTGATCTGGTCGCGCTCCGGCGCCTGCTGGTCGATCACCGGCCGCGCGCACAGCACCTCGAACAGCACCACCCCGAAGGAGTAGACGTCGGAGCGGTCCGTCAGCTGCTGCGTCTTGAAGTACTCCGGGTCCAGGTACCCGAAGCTGCCCTTCACCGCCGTGCTCACGTGCGTCTCCCCGAACGACGGCCCGATGCGGGACAGCCCGAAGTCGGCCACCTTGGCGATGAACCCGTCGCCGAGGAGGATGTTGGTGGACTTGACGTCGCGGTGGATGATGTTCTCGGAGTAGCCCGTGTGCAGGTAGTGCAGGCCCCTCGCCGCGCCGATGCAGATCTCCAGCCGCTGCTTCCACGACAGCGGCGCTGGCGCCTCGCCGGAGGAGTCGGACCCGTACAGGTGGCTCCGCAGCGTGCCCTTCTCCATGTACTCGTACACCAGGATCATCTCCGCCTGCTCGTTGCAGTAGCCGATCAGGGACACCAGGTGCCGATGCCGGATGCGGGACAGCACCACGATCTCCGTCTGGAACTCGGGGAGCCCCTGCTTGGACGCGCGCGTCGCGCGCTTCACGGCCACGCGCGTGCCGTCGCGGAGCGCGCCACGGTACACGTTCCCGAACCCGCCGACGCCGATCAGGTTGCGCTCGTGGAAGTTGTCCGTGGCCGCCTTGAGCTCCTCCAGCGGGATGTGGAGCTGCGTGCCCACCCTCTGCATCGCGCCGGTCGTACCCTCGCCGCCGGACCGGCTCGACGGCTCGACGGGCCAACCGGAGCTGTCCTGTGTGTACGGCGACCAGGGCAGGGTGCTGGCGGCCTCCTTCTCCTCCTCCGGCACCGGCCGCGGCACATGGCGTCTCCTCCGCAGCAGCACGATCAAGCACAGCGCGGCGCACGCGAGGACAGAGGCGCCCAGCACGGCCGAGAGCGTGATGATCAAAACCGTCTTCTTGCTGGCACGCGACCCCGTCTGCTTCAAGCTCGAATCCGAAGGTCGCAGCTGCATGATCTCCACCCCATTCAGAAAGCCACCTTCATCAGCGCTGCTCTTGACCGACTTGCCGATGCTGACTGTGAGGTTCCCGCCGGTGATCGGCGCCGTGGCCGCGTAGTCGAGGTAGAAGGCCTGGTTCGCTTGCGTCGCAATTGTTTTCGTCGGCATCAGGTTTGGGGTACCAATGTCTGGCCCGATGAAGACGTTGAACATGATGCCGACTCCGACGACCCTGCTCACCAGCTCGTAGTCGCAGAAGTGGAGACGGACGAGGTAATTGGACCCCGGTTCCGCCGGGAAGGTCCACGTGACGTTGAAAAGCGGCGGCTGCAGCGATAATCTCCCCGCCGACGCATTCGGCGCGCGCTGCGTCTTGTAGATGATGTCCGGCGCCACCTCGCGGGTGTAAGCGGCGTACACGATTGGGTTACTCGTCGTGTTCACCATCGAGATCCCCGCGGGGCCAGAGAGGAAGGGGTCGTCGGGGAGCCAAGTCCGCCAGAGCGTGTCGTTATCATTGGTCACCATGGGGCCGCCCACGTTGAGGCGGTACACCGTCTCCAGCGCCTGCTGCTGCCACTGGGCCATGTCGTGCGCCGCGGCGCCCACCTGCGTCACCGAGCTGTTCCACAGCAGCTCCGACGGAGCCGGGAACAGCTCGACGGCGTTGACGAACGCGGCCGAGCCGGTGTCCGGCGTGAACGCGATGCGGAAGTCGCCGGAGCCGCCCGCCGGGATGAAGAACTCCTTGACGACGCCGGCGCTCGGCGGCGAGAAGGAGGACAGTACGGTGTACGCGTCCCGAACGGAGACCGCGAAGCTCGCGGACTCGATGCTCACGCCGGATTGCGAGGCGGCGAAAGGGAAGAAGTGGAGGCGGAGGACGAGGAACGCGGCCTGCCCGGCGGAGTCGGGAATAGGGAGCTTGTAGGAGAAGGCCGAGCTTGAGGCGCGCGCGGCGGCATGGAGCGGAGAGGCGGCGCTGTTGGAGTTGGCGTTCGTCAGCGCCTGGGTGCTCGAGGAGGTCAAGAACGGGTCGTCCTTGGTGAAGGTCCGGGCAGGGCTGTCCCGCGGGGAGGAGACGCTCGAGTCTGCGCCGCAGGCGAGGAAGAAGGTGAAGGCCGGGGAGAAGGCGGCGAGGGCGGTGTACGGGAGGAAGGTGACGAGGAGGAGGATGACGAGGACAGCCATGGAGGTGGTGGCCTGGTAGTGGAGGCGTGCCGGCTGCGCGGGTGGCGGGAGACCAAGGGGATAAGCAAGTGCGGCGAGGACGACCGAGCTGAGTGGTGTGTGGAGTCGAGCACGGGGAAGGTGGACTTGGGTGGTGGGACGTGGGAGATGGACACGGTGATGGAAAACAGCGCGTGCTGGGGTCGAGTGGAGTGGACGGAGAGCTAGCCGGAGACTGGCTGGTTGCGCGTTGGGGTCATTCCAAATTCCTTTGTGCGTCCACTGGTCATCCATGTGTTCCATTCAGCTCAAAAGGCGGCTTATTGTAGAGTTTTCTTTTCTTCTTTGGAGAGACCGAGAGAGAGAGAGAGAGAGAGAGAGAGAGAGAAGAGGATGGTCTGCATGATTGCTTACGATGTGACCAGACATTTTTAGAGCATCTGCTAAAAAAAATTAAAATCTCAGTGTAGTTTTTTTTAATCAAGATTTGTACAAACTAGGCTACTGGCTAGTGTCTTGCGTGAGTAGCAAAGGGAACAGAAGCCCGGCGTGTTGCAGCTTCCAAACAATAAATTAAAATCATACAACACCGAGATATAAAACTTGGCATTTTCTGAATAATAATGACTCCATTTGGTTGGAGGCAGTCCAAGCAAGTCATTGTACATTCAGTTCAGTCACTAGGAAAACATTGGTTAGACTCCACATTTATGCGTGGTGGGTGTGCCAAGTTTTCAATATTTGCCACTCCCAACAGGCAGTTCGTTCAATTTCCCAGAGTAGCAAACTTAACACTACGACAATAGACCCAGTCCAGCCCAACTTCGTACTAGTAGCCTTTAATGGGCCTAAATATGCAAAGGCCCAAATAAAATCTTGTTTGTGGCACGCGATCTCGGCCCGGTTGGCCCCACACAGGATCCGCAGGGAAATTTTAGCAAGAACGTGTTGTTGCCGTGTCTATGGAAGAAACCAATATGGTCCAGACAGGCCCATAATTTCACCTTACATACCTCTAAAGTTTACATCTACGTACACTTGATCATTCATCAGTAAAAGTGTCAGGCCACGTTGCTGGCCGAACCAACCGATGGATCGATCAGGCCCTCTACACCCCCAACCGCAACGAGTCGTTGCTCCCTGCTTTAGTCCTGATCCGGCCAAAACGTTTTGGTTTGGCGCCATGATTCCTGGATCTCAAACCGGCCATTCCTTCCTTGCGCCACTTGCTCTCGCCGTCCATTCTGGCTCCTACTTCCCCTGCGCAAACTGCGGATGCGGCGAGCACGAGTTGTTCAACATTACAAGCACGCCTTTTTTTGTCAAAAAAAATTGATGAAAAAAAGAAGAGACCTCGATCTGCCTGCCTCCAATTCTAAACCCTGGCGAACTCGCCCTCTCTGCAGACACCGACGTCGATGGTCATCCTCCGGTCCTTCCCCTTGGTCGGCGACGACACCACCCTGCAGCAGTTCCTCCTTGGGGCCTGCACGCAAGTTTATTTATTCAGATCGTTCGCTCGCTTTCCAAATTAGGAGAAGCCATCAGCGGCAGGCAGGCCTCGAATAAATAAATACCCGTTTCCAGAGGCCCGGGTCGAGCTTCTTGAGCACGACGACGCGGTCCAGCAGCGCGGCGGGGTCCGGGATGCGCCACCGGCACGGCGTGGGCGGCACGCGGTGGCGCTCGTACTCGGTGACCGTGGTGTTGCGCCGGCGGTCGAGCCGCGACTGCCGCATGTAGTAGACCTGCGGGCGCTGGCACGGCTGCCGCGCCACGGGCCGCGTGTTGAAGGCGTACGCCGTGTAGTCGGCGCGCCGGTACCAGTTGAGGAACGTCCGCATCGGCGTCTCCATCTCCCGCGGCGACAGCACCCCGCGCACCACCACCACCGCGAACCCCCACGACACCGACACCGTCCACTCCTTGCCGGCGTCGTAGCACACCGCCTGCTGCGCCACGGCCGCCGGGTCCAGCGCCACGGGGCCCTCGAACAGCCGCCGCAGCGCCCGCGTCCGCGACTTCACCGTCGGGAACACCGGCTGCAGGAAGTCCAGGTGGTGCAGCGTCACCAGCGGCGTCACCGGGTGCGCGCCCAGGAGCCCCAGCACGTCGCCCCACAGGTCGCACTGGTGGAACCCGAGGTGCCGCGTCAGCGGCACCCCCAGCTCCGACATGCACGCGTGCACGCGGTCGTCGCTGCCGTACAGCGCGGGGTACCGCTGGATGCAGCCGTCCTGCATGCGCGCAAGCTGCTCCGCCGCCGCGCGGCTGATGGCGAACCCGCCGCCGCCGAACGCCATGCCGTACGAGAAGATGAGGTTCTGGATGTGGCTCTCCGACGGGTTCCCGACGTAGTAAGGCTGCGTGTGGTCGTACCGCGACAGCACGTCCACCAGGTTGTCCGGGAAGAACACCGTGTCGTCGTCGCCCATCACGAACCACCGGGCGCCGGGGAGGCCCAGCCGGAAGCTCTCCGACACGATGCGCGTGATCCGCAGCGCCGACCGGCTGCCGGCGCCGTGCGTGTAGGGGAACCCGGAAGTGTTGGCGCTGATCTTGACGCCGGGCAGCCCCGTGGTGGAGGCGTTCCTGGAGTAGGCCTCCGGCACCGGCTTGTCCAGCCACACGAAGCCGCGCATCTCCCCCGGCCGCCACCACACCCTGATGTACTCCCGCCGGCTCGCCCACAGCGACGACGACGCGCCGATGCCGAAAACAATGTGGCGCAGCCCGGTGGGCTCGGCGTCCGAGGCCTTGGGTGGTGGAAGCGTGACTGCAGACGGCGACGGCGACGACGACGTGCCATCATCATTATTCCTATTCGGCCTCTTGCCATCCGCAGCCGCGGCCGCGAGACGAGTGACGGCGCTGTCGTCCGGCGGGCACGGGTGCGAGTAGAATGGGGAGACGGCGAGCGCGACCACGTAGAGCACCAGCACCGGCAGGAGAATGTAGAGGAGGAGGATGTAGAGGAAGAGGGAGGAGGCCTTGGGCTTGGGCGCCTGTTGCTTGCCGGCGGTGGGCTGCATATTGACAAGGGTGCCTCCTCCTCCTTTCATGCCAGAGCAAGGGCGCCTGCGATGATGGGTGATGGTCGGGATCGATCGAGGACGGAAAAGGAGCAGCGATAGATCACCAATCATGGCATGGTACGGTGGTTTAATATAGCGCATGCAGTGTTGGCAGTCTACTACTGTACATACGTGTGTGTGTTGGTGGCCAAGCAGATCGAAGCAGGTCTGAGGACAGGTGTTGCGCGGCCAATATAATTTGGGTCGTTACCATGCATAACTTACCTGAATTTCTTCTACTATAAATAGCCTGCCTGGTCAATGGCCAAATCGCCTTTGTAGGAGGAAAAAGCTATCCAGATGTATCTATCTATATATCTCGATCTTTGGATTTAGTACTAAACTTTGCTGAATGCTGATTGTCATCCTGCTGTTTATTACTACCGCATACTGCAGCGCTGCGTATTCATTTGGATATGTAAAGCACGATGCATGCATGTTCCAAACGCATACACACATGTATTCATTTTTTTTGTTTTACTATGAAAACAAGGTAACCCCAACTGAATTGATAACTACTTCTATTAAGCTAATATCTTACTACTACCAATTGGAGTTGGAGGCTCCTTTTGAAACCTCCAGGATCCTAGGTGGATACTCTAAAAAATTAGAGAAATTTTAGAAATTCTCACAAAAATCAGAAGCATCTGGCTATCAATCCGACAATCTAATTATAATAACCATTGGATCTGTTATCTTTTTCATTAAATTATCCACCTCTGCCATTATGAAAATAGACTAAAGTAACCCACCTCTGCCATTATAAAATATAATCTAAAGTACTCTCTAAACATGTATCTAAATTACCCACCTATGCTATTATAAAAAATAATCTAAAGTAATCTCCTAATCTTCATGTAAATTATCCACCTATTGCAAATAACCCCCTAAAAATGTACATATAAGTCCAATTATGTCATTATTTATCTAAACTAGCCACCTCTGTGATTAAAAAATATAATCTAAAGTACGCCTAAATATGTATGTAAATTACCAACATATGCCATTATAAAAAATAATCTAAAATAACCTCCTAAACTTCATGTAAATTACCCACCTATTGCATTATAAGAATAATGCAAATAACCCCTAAATGTGCATATAAGTCCAATTATATTATTCTTAAAAGTTAAAGTAACCCATAAATTTGAATCTAAATTATATAATTATAACAAAATATTAAAGTGTTCCAATATAAATTCTAAATTACTATTTCTATTATTATTAATATATTATTTATATTATTGTTTATATAAAATACTACTCATGATATGTGTCACCATGTATTCATTTACGAGAAAAGAGATAAGAATACCAATTTTTATGTTGTTCACGTAGTTCAAACAAATAGTTCAATCAAATACATATTAAACACATATGGAGGTGTGATGCAAAGTAAAAAAATTATTATTAAATAAATCTATTGCAACCAAATAATGATAAATATGTAGCTTTTAGAGTACTGTGTTAGAATATTTAATAGATAAAAGATAGTATAAGATAAATAATTATAATTATTAACTATAAATTTTATTTTTATATTAATTTTAACTAGACGCGCGGGAGCACGGGTTGATAGGCTAGTGATCTCTAATGTAATTTAATTAATAACCCAAATATAGACGTCCGAAGCCGTCAACCCGGACACCGCATACCCTACATGGCAAGGGAGGACACATTCCAAGCCGCCGCCAAATCCCCAATTCCCCGTCGTGGCCATGGATGATTGGACGGGTACGAGCAGGTGTCAACCTTCGTCAACATACAACTGATGTTTGCAAGTACCGGCCTGTGATGGTTGCCATAGACGCCGCCGACCAACGCTTCTACGACTACACACTCGTTTAACCACAAGATGCTTCTCGTCGGTTACGGCATCATGACGTGAGTTACGAATTCTGAAGCGAACTGGATCTCTGCAGCGTCCTCATGGATGCTTCTTACCAGCCCCCCCCCCCCCCCCCCCCCCCCCCCCACCCCCCCGGCCCAATAAGCTGGCCCCCAACCCACCCACAGGCCAACACCACTGCCAATCACACGAGGGAGGCATGAAGGCCAATGAGCAGAAAATCAATCGCCACGGCCTTCTCAATTGTCTCCATCATATTGTGTTTGATGATTAACCTGTCGCGACTCTTGTTGGAGTTAGGGTGCGGACAACTTCAAATTGGGACTGAGTTGAATCAAGACAAAGTCTTTAAAGATCCGGGATACTTGTTGGAGTTCCCATTACAAAAGTTTAATCAATATGTTACCTACAATAGTCAAGGTGCTATAAATTGTGGAAAATGGTTAAAAGGATTGAAAAAAATTAGATGATCAAGCATCAAATCTCAAATCTTTTGACTTATCATCTATTTTCATCTCATGTTGACTATATTAGGAATCACAAGCAGCATTGCAAGGGAAGGGTCAGAGCACAGTAATTACTATCAATCGCCATGCCAATAGGATCTTAGAAGGGAAGTGGGAAAAAATTACTAGATGATGTGCATGAGTTTTGTGACAAGAATAATATTTGCAAATTGGAAATGGAAGATGAATATATTGATCCCAAGAAGCGGAGACATAAATCTGGAATTACAAACAAGTATTACTATCAAGTATTACTATCTAGTAGGTTGTTTTAATGATATTATTGATTGGCTACTTCAAAAGCTCGACAACCGTTTCAATGAGACAAATTCTAAACTGCTTCTTTGCTCGGACGCTTTTAGTCCAAGAGATTTATTTCATGATTTTAATATGAAAAAATTGATAAGCTTAGAAAATCTTTATCAGCATGATTTTGATTCTAGAGATTTGAGAGACCTTAGCTATGAGCTGCTTGGCCTCTACATATGTGACGTGAGATATGATGATAGGTTCTCCAATTACAAACTATTGCTTAGCTTTCTAAAAAAAAAGTAGATACTAGAAAACATGACAGTTATCCAATCATCACTACAACACATGTTATCCTCTCGTTTAGCTACTCACTCTTCCACTAGGAGAGGGTTTGATTGGGCTTCTGTAATGTTCCATTTATATCACCGAAAGTGGTATTTTTATTATACTTCTTAATCTGTGACACTTGAGTGACGAAAATTTCTAGATTTCAGTCTAAATTCTACTAGAAGGTAATTAACTTGAAGAACGAAAAAGTTACTGATCATATTTATTGATTGATTTTCAACTATGGACTTGATTGATTAATAAGTATCGTATAATAGGATGGTCTATCTAGCTAGTTAACCGTAGGAATAACTAATTAACTGAATACCCAAGAGAAACAAGTGCAAAAGTTAAACAAATGGTGAAACTAGTTGCTCGAGTTGGGCATATATATTATGGAGGCATTTATGCAGAAGAACCACTAGGGCCAAATAAATCTCAAATCCAACCTAATAATATGTTGGTTTCTTATTTTCGATTCAGTGGTGTTCAATTCGTAGGACAAATTCAGTTCAATTTCGAACTAAGTGGTGAAAATCCCTAGAGCTATCTTTTGGATACATCGTTTTTTTAAAGAAAAAGAAAAAAAGGATGGCACAAATTTATTGCTACTGCAGTAATGCTTCTTCGGAAAAAGTGATTTGCACTACTTCCTGTAGAACAGTACATGGATGAATCTTGGATATGTAAATTAGCACGATGCTACTGACGAAGTGTTGTGAGATAACAGCATTTGTGATTGACAACTTTTGTTCTTCTCCCTGGTGTGATGACGACGCCATAATAAAGTTGGCAGATTACGAAAGTGACATCCTACCTGACCAAATCTCCGGAGCTTTACACAAATAATCCGTCATTGTGGTCGGTCTCAACAAACATAATTTAAGTTTCTGCTGAAGTATATATGCCTAATGATTGCCGGTTGCAGTGTCGCGGCAAGCAAGCAACCCGAGATTAACTATTTGACATGCACGGCTGGGCTACGACGATGGCGATCGACCTCTTTGATTATTTATGCATTTGCTTGATATTTAATTTAATTATTTGACACTTGCATTTTTTCTTAAAAAAAACTGTTGATATTTATTCACTCGTTCGTTGCACATATTTTGATTCTTCAAGCGGCTGCATGCATGCATATACTTGTTTATACACAATTTTTTTTGTTATCACCGATTCTTTTACGTGTACGACAAGTACTAGCTACTGTACATACATATCAGTATATAGTGAGTATATATAATCACTCATTATGCTTGAGGGGCCTTGTTCTATCCTGGCGCATATTGCATGTTTGTAAACTGCACGAGTACTAATAAACTCCTGGTCCTGGGTGAAGGAGCAGAGCCAACCGTAACCGTACGTGTATTGGAACGAAGACTTTTCTGCAGTGCCATGCATGCGTAGCATATGTGAACAATTCATGGCCATGCATGCACGAACTGATGTGGTCGAGCGACATCGTCTATCGCCTGGCATAATAAATTGAGTTTTTGAATCCCTTCACCAATTAATATTTGATCGACAAACAATAAGCTAGCCTCATGCATGCGTCATGCGTGTGCTGTCCACTAGCTAACTATACGCCTGCGCGCGTCCAAACTACTGCTCGATCATTCTCCGTCCCATGCTGCTCCGCCGTACACGCTACATAATAACACAACAGGCAGGCCAACTCGGCGGTGGCAATCGATCGATCGAGACCTGCCGCGCGCCGGGGGAGACAAACAAATGCGGTAGCGCGCGCGCCACTGGACTACTGGACGACGCTAGGCGCCGGTACGACATCCCCATCGGTCACAACTCATCCGCAGCGAGCGAGCTCCATCTAGCTATCACCCGGCCAGGTCACGCAGGAGGTGGAACCCGGCGCCCAGGCTCCGGTAGTGCTCCTGCGCCTCGCTGTCGATGCCGCCCGCCGCGCCGAACTGGGAGTGCGGCCCCGGGTGCACGCCGCTAGCGCTGTCCATCACCCGCTGGCCGCCCGCCGCCGTCGCGAACGGATACCCGCCGTGGTGGTGGTGGTGCGCGGGCGGCGGCGGCGCGCCGAACGCGATGTTCACGCCGCCGCCGTCGTGGGAGTCGTGCTGCTGCAGGCCCAGAGTCAGGGACACGCCGCCGAAGGCGCCCCCGGCCTGCTGCTGGTCCCCGCCGCCGTACGAGTCGAAGTCCAGGTGGTCCATGATGCCCAGGTTCTCCAGCCTCGAGACGCCGCCCGCGCCCGCGCCACCGATGTTCACGACCGAGGCGAGCGACCCCGCGTCGTGCATGAGCTGCGCCCGCGTCGGCTTCCGGTCCACTACACCTTTGCCATCAGCCGCCTCGCTGCAGCTAGGGTTAGGGTTTGAGCTGATCTGCCCCCACCCGCTGGCAATGGCACCGCCGCCGTCGTCCTGCTGCTGGCCGTCCTTCATCTCCTCCGCGTACATCTCCTCCACCATGGGCTTCCACAGCCTCACCCGCGCATTGATGAACCAGTTGGACACCTGCGGCACATGCATGTCATCGCGTCGTTGTAGTGAGCGATGAGAGGTACACGGATCATGGATGCTTAAAAGAAGGAATCTTTTCTCGAAACGTTTGCAGGCACAAGAGGACATGGCACGACCATGACATGGCAACCAATCATGAATTGATGTGCCATCCTATTCCTATCTACGCGACGCGGATCGAATCAACACGCAATTGCGTACAAATTTATATATATTAGCACACGTCGCCATATTATTCTCAAACGCCCGGCGGTCGATGCAAACAACACGTACGTACGGCCATGTTGAAAATTCAACCTGCTTCCTTTTCCTTTTCTTTTGTAGGAATGCATGAGTGGATCTAAAATTTAGCACTAGTTCAGCTGATGGAGCTATAGATAAGTTTGTATGCAAGTATGTACCTGGCTCCGTGAGAGGCCCGTCTGGCGAGCCAGAATGTGCTTATCCACGTCGCTTGGATACCTGATGGAGATGATTTGAACATGACAAATACCAACGAAATGTTAGTTAAGTTTGGCGGGTTAATCGTATATATACACATGCATGCACTGTTATGAAATGGTGCCATTTTAGTTTTATGCGAAAAGATCGGAGGTTCCTGGTCGGAGCTCAAAAGAAAAAAAAAACTACGACCACTAAATTATTAAGTCATTAACCAAACGCGTGCATTTAATTGAATTTTTAGTAATAAAACAAACTTAAGCATGAGAAGGATATATGCACACGACATGTACACTAGCTAGGTAGCTAGGTACCTGGCATCACTGAATTAGTAAGGACAGCTGACATTACGTCTATGCTTATGTATCATCCGCTGGATATATTTTGCAAATGACTTTTTTTCAAAATACAGTACAGAATTATACACGCACGCACATTCATCCCTAGATCAAGAATTTGGCGCGCAGTACTAGCCAAGACAAAATATGGGCCTGAAAGAACAATGCTAGCTGTGGAATAATTAATCGTACCAAGGAACGAAATTAAACGGGTTAGCAGATACCACATCTCCCTCAACTAACTAATGGTCACGCGCTAATAACTTACTGTTGCTACTAGCTAGTACGTACAATTGAGAAGCTTAGTGACGTGATCATGCACTAGTTGTGAGCTAAAAACGATATGATCAAACCTAACCTTCGCCCTAACATCGGTCCATCTTGCATTCATATATATTTCAGAAAATAATAATGGAACCTGCAGATGAATATACGCTAGTAGATAGTATAAAAAAATGTGAATAAATAATGGGCGTGTAATAAAGAGGCTAGCTTACGGGTGCAGGAAGTGTTCGAATAGCCAGGCCCGGAGGATGGTGACGGCGCGCTCGGGGAGGCCGCGCTGCGGTCGCCATGGGTGGTTCTCCATCATGCCTGCCTGGCTGAGCGCCTTCTGCTGGCGGATGCACTGGTCGAGCACCCGCAGCCGGGGCGTGTCCCCGCGCGTCATCCCGGGCACGGACACGTCCTTCTCCCCGAGCGCCTTGCGCGCCGCCTGCAGCTGCGCCACGATCCCGTCTCGCAGGCTCCGGAAGTGCCGCGAGATCGTGCGCGACGCCAGCGCCGTGTACGCCGCCGCCGCGCGCTCCCCGGTCACCGCCTCGAACCCGCCGGCCAGCGACCGCATCTGCTCGCAGTACCTCCTGTATCTCCGGTCCACCTACGCGCGCGGCAATCATGTACAAAAAGCATGCATTTTGGGTCAGAAAATAGATAGACGTCGTAGAAATACATGCATGCATCTACCGATCGAACTGTAACTAACGGAGCAAGTAAACTCGAATAACTGACATTTTTACATGAGTTTTGACAGACAAGTAGACAACGCATACTTTTCCACTCCTATATATGCTCCTAGCTAGCTTGCTGCTCCACAAACCACTGGCAAGATTCGTACGCAAGTACAACTAGAGAGAGTGCAGAGCATGGATACGTGCGTAGACGCAGTAACAAGTGATGGCCAATGTAACAGTGAAACGGTAACAACTGCCAGTGCAGTAACTTGTATAGTAGTCTTGCAATCGTATCTGCCCCTGGCCACCCCTAGAACTCTGCAAAGTCCAATTCACATGCACGAGCTGAAGAGTTGCAGCTGCAGCTCCTCTGCCCGGTGCAACTTCTCAGCAGCAACACTACAGTACCAGTAAAAAAATTTCCTGTGTGTCACTGTGCGAGCCGAGCCGGGGCATTGAATGGCAAGGGATGGGCATGCAAAGAGGCCGTGGAGCTGCTAGCAGCATGCAGAAGAGAGAGGCAGCTGCTAGCTCTTGCACTCGCAGCGTCATGGCGCTGTGCAGAGACTGTGTGTGAGAGTCCGCTGCAGGCAGGCTGCACCAGCACAGCCGCATGTATGACCGGCCGGCCCCCGTGCCCCCCACCAGACACCAGTAGATGGACGATGGAAGATACCTAAGCGGCCGGGGCGAGGGAATAGAGGTTTCCAAAAGCGAAGGGTGAGGCCCCAGATAGCGCCCCTTCCCTGCCCTAGTCGCAGGTGCACCCTTCCGGCAACCATAATTGAACTCCAAGTACTTTCCTGTTACCTTTTCCTCCCCCCTCAGATTCATCACGTCGTCTTGGACCAGGGCCCGGCCTAATCAGGATTAGCTACGATATGATCGATCGCTCACCTCTTCCAGCATGATGTAGAGCTTGTCCTTGAGCCGCTGCAGCTCCAGCGCGTCCATGGCCTGGATCTGCGGCGACGGGGCCCAGGAGGCCGACGACGACGAACCCTCGCCGCCGCCGCCGCCGTCTTCTTGCTGCGACGACGGCTTTGCCGTTGATGCCTGCTTGGCGCGCTTGTTTTTGGCGGTGCTGTCGACGGGGAGGCTGCAGAACTCCTGCAGCAGCTGCTGCGCCGGGAGGAGGAACCTCGAGCTGCGCAGGTGCCACGCGGCCGCGTGCTGCGTCCCCTGCGTGAGCGCCGGGTACTCATGCTGCATCCACGCCGCGGGCGCTGG